>CM057469.1:46747500-47997500 GCA_030035585.1 Dugong dugon | reverse complement strand
GGTGCTCCATAGGGTTTTCAATGGCTGATTTTTCAGAAGTAGATTGCTGGCCTTTCTTCTGAGGCGCCTCTGGGTGGACTCAAAGTGCTAACCTTTTGGTTAGCAGCCGAGCGTGTTAACCGTTTGCATCACCCAGGGACTCTGCAGATCAGTCCCCTTGAATGCTTAACTGCATACTGATCTGCATCTGCATGGGTGAAACTCTGTGAGATAGGGAAAGAACCACCTGAAAGGAGTAGACCAGACAGATCCTGGAGCTCACACAGAGCTGGGAACAGTTTACATTCCCATCATCCAGAGTAGAAAGACCTTGTAATACATAGGACATTGACTAGGTAGAGTCCTCAGTAGTAGTGAGCAGAAATTAGCCCTAGTCTAAAGGCTGCTCTGGACCCACTCTAATAAATTTAAAAGCAAACCTCAAGAGGATCAAACTGATCCCAAGTAACTTAACTACGTACCAGAGCAAAGTCCAACATTCTTTACAGAAATACAACAGAATACACATTGAACAATATAAAATTCGCAATATCTGACATCCAATAGAAAATTACCAGGTAAATGAAGAAGCAGGGAAATATGATCCATAACTAGGAGGAAAAAAAGATCAATCAATAGGAACAGACCCAAGAATTACAGAGATGATGAAATTAGCAAACAAGGATGTTAAAACAGTTATTATAAATATGCTCTACATGGTAAAGTCTGTCAGTTTATTGAACTGTGGTGGCTTGCGTGTTGCTATGATGCTGGAAGCTATGCCACCAATATTTCAAATACTGGTAGGGTCTCACCCATAGCGGACAGGTTTCAGGGGAACTTCGAGACTAAGGCAGACTAAGAAAGTTATGTCGATCAACTTCTGAAAGTTAGCCAATGAAAATCTTATGGATCACATCAGAATATTGTCCAACAACACTCAAACATGCCACAGATCGTGAAGATGGTGCAAGACTGGGCAGCGTTTTGTTCTGTTGTATATGGGGTCGCCATAAGATGGCAAATAACAACAACAACATATGCTAAAGTAGAGGAGAGAAATGGAAGATATAAAAAAGAATTCTAGTTTCCAGTCTTTAGGAGAGAGCAATATGACTGCTTTTGAAGCCTGTTGGATCATCTGGGGAGACTGTAGCTATACTGACTTAGCAAAATTCTCAATAGATGTGGAAGAGGAACAGAGCTGCCTGCAGAGAGTTGTATATGCACGAGGAGCAGTTGAGATGGGGCTGGTCAGGGGCCAGGACAGGTGAGTGGGGTTAATTCAGAAATGAAGGGCAATTGTGGATGCTCTTTCAAAAGGACATCATTAGTAGTGGTCATGTGCCATTTACCTCTGGAGCTCACACAAAGCAAGTAGCAATTTCCATGATTAGCTCAAAAGAATTGAGAGTTTTCTCCAAATTTGAACTGAACGTGTTTATTTAAAAAATTATTTCCTATGTAACTCATGGTGAATGAGTTTGATAGATATGCCTGAATAATTGCCTAAACCAAACACGCTGGCTTAGAGTTAGAATAAAGATAAATTTTATTAACAACAACGGCAAACGTGTAATATCTGGAGTGTAAATATTTAAAATGGTTTGGCTAGATCAAAGTATTAAATGAGTAACATTAATTAAAATATGCTGTTTATACTTAAAGTAAGTAAGAATTTTAGAGTATGACTAAGACCTGTGCATATCAACTGAGATGTCAGCTCTTAATTAAAAGTGATAACTCTTGGTTTGATAAATGATAATAATAATGACAACAGTAAAAGCTGACATTTATTGAATGCCTACTATGTATTTGTCTATGTGCCTGAGACAAGTAAATGTCTCAGAGAAAAGATAACAGGATATCAAATATTCTTCCAGAAATTCCAAGTCTTGTCTACATAGCTTTTTTTTTTTTTTTTTTTAACAGAAATGTGTAGTATCAGCTTGATAGGATTTGAACAGTGACTGAAGAGAGGTATTCTAGCCACTTAAAATGAGCTGACCATGAGTTGGTATTTGCTTCTTGGTATAAGTTGAAATTAAACCTTTGGTGTCATGTCTTAATTCTAAATAATTTGGCTATTTTTTTTTCTTTTTTTCTTAATTGTGGTAAAATATACAGGCATTATAAAACATTTGACAATTCAGCAATTTTTACATGTGCATGTTAATCAAAGTTGAGCAACCATCTTTAGTATCCTTTTTGATTTGACTGTTTTTGAAGTGAAGGTTTTTAGTGAATGAGATGGTAGATTATAAATAACTAAAAATAGAAATTAAAATTCATCTGAAAGTTAGCAAAAGATAATATGGAACTTAACAAATAAGGAAAGCAGGCATAGTAGGTCACTTTAAGTAAATTTTCAATAAAATGTTATCTTTATTATAAAAGAAAATATTTCTATTTTGGAAACAAGGCATAAAAGGCTAATAAAAACAAACAAAAAAACAAAAACAAACCAAACCCACTGCCATCAAGTTAATTCTGACTCAAAGTGACCTTATAGGACAGAGTAGAACTGCTCCATAGGGTTTCCAAGGCTGTAAATATGGAAGCAGACTGCCATCTCCTGCTGAGCCGCTGATGTGTTTGAACTGCCAACCTTTCATTTAGCATCTGAACACTTTAACCAGTGCACCACCAGGGCTTCTCTTGGCAAATAAATAGAGCTCTTAAATTTGAAAAACAGGCATGATAGTCTGCTGAGTGCTTGCTGATTCTGAAGCTGGATTCTCTAGATTTTGGATCTGTCATCTGGCTGCCTTTGGTTTCTTATATGTAAAATGGGGACAACAGTAATACCCAGTGAGGTAAAAGGAGTCAGAAATGAAGGTAATATAATTCTCAGATTTACCAATCCTACTATTATGCTAATCAATTTGTTTTTACTGTCAGTAACTGCAGCAGGCCTTTCCAGAGTAAATAATTGGCTTTCACACACTGCCGAATAATACCTATCTCACACATTTGTTCTGTAGACTAATTAATGTTTCAGAGTGTTTAAACACAATGCCTCTACAGAAGCAATGATATTATAGTGTATTGGGACACTCTAGTATTGTAATTAGTACTAATTAGATTTTTTTCAACAGCTTGTTGAATTTACTAATTACTGCTTCTAAGGTATTCTGCTTTATTCATTATGAAAAAGTCAAACATAATGGTTTAAACGAAGCCTTTAAATAATTATTCTGTAGATTCTACACATACCTTTCCTCTTAAACCAGGGAAGGGCAGTATCAAGACACCTTTCTAGGCACTGTCATGGTGGGGAGCTCATTCCCAGTGATGTGCCAGGAGCTAGCTCACGCTAAACAGAAAACCAAACCCGACCCTATAGGCCAGAGTAGAACTGCCCCATAGGGTTTCCAAGGAGCTGCTGGTGGATTTGAACTGCTGACCTTTTGGTTAGCAGGCAGTCTCTTAACCACTTGCCACCTGGCTGGCCGAAAAGAGCTGATTTTGCACATCCCTTCCTAACTCAGAGTTCTGTGACATCATGTTGGTAGCTTGCACTCAGCTATGGTGGGAGCTTGGTTTTTTGTTGGTGTTGTTTTAGAGACCTAGTTTACCACCACACCAATGTCAGTGCACTTCTTTTCAGCATATGGAGTCTGGCCACAGTGGTGATCAATTGGCAGTGGTTTGAAGTGAGGTTTCAGTTGTACATTAGAATGAAAAAAACACCACTCAAATCTCAGTGGCTTCATTTATATCTCACTCATTACACAATCCAGTATGATTTCGTGGAGAATAGGGAAGGGTTGGTTGTTGTAGTTAGTTGCTGTCGAGTTGGCTCTGACTCATAGTGACCCCATGTACAACAGAATGAAATGTTGCCCAGTCCTGTACTATCTTCACGATTGTTGGTGTGCTCAATTCCACTGTTGTGGCCACTGTGTATTTTGAGTGTCTTTCGATCTAGGGGGCTCATCTTCCAGCACTATATTGAGCAATCTGTTGTGATTCATAGGGTTTTCATTTGGAAGTAGATTACCAAGCCTTTCTTCCTAACCTGTTTTAGTCTGGAAGCTCTGCTGAATCCTGTCTGTCATGGGTGACCCTTGTGATATTTGAATACCTGTGGCATAGCTTCTAGCATCATAGCAACATGAAAACCACCACAGTGTGACAAATTGACAGACAGGTGGTGGATAGGGAGGGGAGAGGTCATTTAGAAATCTAGGCTTATTCCATCTAATGCATTGTACCGTGGACCCCGTTGGGAATCTGGTGAAATCTATGGACCCCTTCTCAGAATAACATTTTAAAATGAAAAAAAATAAAATACACAGGATCATAAAAGAAACCAATTTTACTGAAATTCAGTTATCAAAGTATTTTTTTAAAAAAATCTGTGATATAATAATATATGTGCTTCTTTACTAACGTACTAAGTGACAAGGTCTAGTGATAGGTCTAATAGCTACCATAATTTTGAAGAAGTGCAATTCTTAGATACTGCAGCAAAGAAATGTGATATGAAAATATGTGTGATCTCCATTGATGACGAAGTCGCTAGTACTGCTAAATTCTACTGTAATTTGTTGCCTACATTCATGATTGAAGGAAATGCTGAATTTGAGTTGAAGTTAATAAAAGATGTAATTTTCCTGCATTTAACTTTTGGACCTCCTGAAAACTGTCCGCTTTACTTTTATTAACCTCCAACTCAAATAACCCCTGATCTAATGGCTCCATTATTCTGGGGCCACAAGTTTTTAAATGGATACTCTGCATGTGTCTGCAGATAAGGGAAGAGGGAGAGTGGAGGTTTATGCGGGAATATTTTACGCACTAGATCTGGAGGTGGCATACATCATTTCTGTCCAACCTTCCCATTTATACATGACACAGCCTCCTTTTGTATCTTTCCATTTGGCAGTTCCCATCAAAAGTCCTATCCCTTTCTTTGTTGATCACTCTTCTCTTATATCTCCTTCAACATGTTGAACCTAACATTTTAATGAACAGCTTTTCTACTTTAAGCGGATTCTCACTTCGAAGGAAGGTTATACGTTTATCTTCAGGTAAGAAAAGTTCAAGCCCTCTGTCTTAGTTATCTAGTGCTGCTATAACAGAAATACCACAAGTGGATGGCCTTAAAAAACAGAAATTTATTCTTTCACAGTCTAGGAGGCTAGAAGTCCAAATTCAGGGTGATAGCTCCAGGGGAAGGTTTTCTCTCTGTTGGCTCTGGAGGAAGGTCCTTGTCCTCAGTCTTCCCTTGGCCTAGGAGCGTCTCAACGCAGGGACTCTGTATCCAAAGGATGCGCTCTGCTCCTGGCACTACTTTCTTGGTGGTGTGAGGTCCCTCTGTCTCTCTGCTCACTTCTCTCTTTTATATCTTAAAAGAGATTAACTCAAGATACAACCTGATCTTGTAGATTGAGTCCTGCCTCATTAACATAACTGACTTTAATCCTGCCTCATTATCATCATAGAGGTAGGATTTACAACACATAGGAAAATCACATCAGATGACAAAATAGTAGACAATCACACAATACTGGGAATCATGGCCTAGCCAAGTTGACACATATTTTGGGGGGACACATTCAATCCATAACACCCTCTAAACCTGTGCTGTCCAATATGGTAGCCATTAGACATGTATGACCACTGAGCACTTGAAATGTGGCTAGTCCAAGTTAAGATACGATGTAAGTGTAAAATGCACATTGGATTTTGAAAACTTAGTACAAAGAAAAGAATGTAAGCTCCCTCATTAATAGTATTTGATAGTGATTATATGTTGAAGGGATGCTATTTTGGTCACATTGGGTTAAATAAAATACATTAAAATTAATTTAATCTCTTTAAAACATTTTTTAAATGAGGCTACTAGGAAATTTAAAATTACATTTGAGGCTCAAAAATTACATTTGAGGCTCACATTTGTGGCCCACTTGATATTTCTTTTAGACTGCTCCTCTAGAAAAAGATTCACAGACGGATAGTGCTGCAAGGGACCTTAGAGATAAGCATAGAATCCAATCCTTTTATTGTAATCCGAGAGGCTGAGCGAGCTGCCCTTGACCACATAACTAGTAATGGCAGATATAGGATTGGAACTGAGGTCTCCACACTCCTAATACAGGTATCCTTTTTGTGTCTGTTGTATCTCCACCAAACCGCACTTAAAATCTTTAAGTTTGAATTTCCAGTCCAAACCAGAATATATTCTGATTTGAAATTATACGTGAGAACTTTGAAAAAGGACAAGTCCTTTTTAATCTGATGTATTATTCAACCTCAGGTTTAAAACTCACGTATAGCTTCCCCTTGCTACTGAAGGACTGTAGGCACAGGCAGGCAGATGGACTAGTTGGTACTTGACTCACTCATGATACCAGATAAAAGAGGCCCTTGTGTAGACTTCTCTGCTCCTGCTCTCCTGCATTTCCTGTTGTTGGATGTTTAAGCTCCTAGAGAAATGCTAAGCTATTCTTATCTCTTCTTTATTTTGTCTTAAAGGGATGGAAACGTGGAATCCTAATGCGTAACATGACTACCCCTTTCTCCCAGCCAGGAGGTGGCAGAGTTGATAGCAATAAAAAGAAAGAAATGATGCGCTTCATTTTCTTTTCTTGGCTCCCACTCTAGACTCTATGGCCAAATTTAAGAGGACATCTGGAATCTTTACTGACCTTTTTGTCCCAGAATATTTCTTCCCATGGGTTTCCCCCTTTCCAACTCACTTTCCCTCTGCGCAGCACCAGTTCCCATAGATTTAAAGAGGTTCACGTTTGTGTCATTGTGTATTTAAATAAAATTTAAGATAAGGGCTCAGATTAAAAAAACCCTTCTTAAATGATGTATTGTCAATACATCATTTTTTCTTTTCTTAGAAATTTTGAATTATCTAAGTACTTATTTTTTTTTTAATTTTATTTTTGTTGTTGAGAATATACACAGCAGAACGTACACCAATTCAACAATTTCTACATGTACAATTCAGTGAAATTGATTATATTCTCCAAGTTGTGCAACCATTCATACCCTCCTTTTCCAAGTTGTTCCTCTCCATTAGCATAATCTCACTGCCCCCTCAGTTTTCTGTCCAGCCTTTCAAGTTGCTGTTGTCAGTTTGATCCCATGTCACCTAGACTCTGGGATTGTCCCATTTTCTCTGAATTTGGATTCGTCTTCATTTTCAGTGGACTCTAGAATTCTAAATTCTGAGAAAAGCCTTAAGGAATGTCTAGTGACCCATGACACCTTTAGTGACTCACCTATTGACATGTTTCATGTTTTGACATCTCCTCTCTTCTCTTCAAAATTATTATTCCGTACGTTTATGAGAAACTCTGGGGTATGCCAAAACTAACTCCTTGGCTTATTTCAGATCATTCCAACTCTTGACATCAATGAATGTTTGAGAAAGGGAGTGCAAACTCTTAATGTCTCCATATAGTATTTATGAAAATATATGTTGTGATATATTTTTTTTAAATTTTGCAATGTTAATTGAAAGGAAAAAAATATATACATATGACATAATTTGTAAATAAGACTGATTGAGATTTGTAACGAAACTTCCAGAGTGATATTTATAATATTTATAAAATGTTCGATTTTCAGAAGAGCAGACAAAATAAAATGAACTTACAGAGCAGATGAATCCTAATAAAAATTCACCATAAAATGTTAACTGTGCAGCTTTTTTGATTTAATACAGCACTCTGGTTAAACTTTAAAGCAGGAGGCAGACAATCCAAGTTCAGGTACTAGTCCCATTAGTTGCTAGTTAGGTGATCTGTTAAGCAGCCCTGTTGGTGCAGTGTGGTTAAGCGCTTGGCTGGCAACAGGAAGGTCGGTGGTTTGAATCCACCCACAGATCTGCAGGAGAAAAGACATGGCGATCTGCTCTTGTAAAGATCATAGCCTAGGAAAGCCGATGGGACATTTCTACTCTGCTATATGGGGTCACTATGAGTCAGAATCTAATCTATGGCACACCACAACAACAGGCAACCTATTATAAGTTTTCTAACCTACCCTAGCCTTGGTTTCTTCCACTGTAAAATGGGACTAATAGTATTGCCTCAGAAGGTGTGAGGATTCAGTGTGCTAATCTTTGTAAAGTATTTAGCACTGGGATAGGGACATGGGGTCTCAACAACTCTTAAGTGTTTTTATCATTTAAAATAATATACCTTTTTCATTCTAAAACCAAAGTCAAAGATTTTAGATAAAGTGTACATCAAATAAAATCTTTTCTCTCAAAATCTTTAGTCAATGTTGGATCCAGAACTGAACGTACATACATTTTCAATAACTTATGGCGTTGGGACTACAAGTTTCAAACTCAGTAGGAAGCATGGACTTCAGGGACAAGTACATGAAACTTGGTTCCAGAAGAACTTGTGTGAGTCCTGGCTCTAACACTTCTCATGTGACTTTCAGCTTGTCTTTAGGCCTTGGGTTTCTCGTTAAAAACCAAAAAACCACACCTATTGCTGTTGAGTCAGTTCCAACTCATGGCGACCCTATGTGTGTGAAAGTAGAACTGTGCTCCGTAGGATTTTCAATGGCTGATTTTTTGGAAGTAGATCTCCAGTCTTTTCTTCCAAGGCACCTCTGGGTTGACTGGAATCTCCAACCTTACAGTTTGCAGCTGAGTGCAAACCATTTGTCCCACCCAGGGATGCCTCTCATTAGTGAAACAGGTGGTTTAATTGATTGATAAAGTCCTTCCATAGTGACTTACTTAGTATGAATTTTATAAGGTTAATTTGTGGCATTTAGTTATGAACTTGGTTATCTAGTGCTGCTGTAGCAGAAATACCAAGTGGATGGCTTTAACAAACAGAAATTTATTCTCTCACAGTCTAGGAGGCTAGAAGTCCGAATTCAGGTGTCAGCTCCAGGGGAAGGCTTTCTTCTCAGTCAGCTCTGGAGGAAGGTCTTTGTCATCAATCCTCTCCTGGGTCTAGGAACTTCTCAGCTCAAGGACTGCAAGTCCAAAGGACACACTCTGCTCCTCGTTCTTCTTGCTTGGTGGTAATAAGGTCCCTTTCCTCTCTGCTTGATTCTCTCTTTTATATCTCAAAAGAGATTGGCTCAAGATACAGTCTAACCCGGTGGTTCAGTGGTTAAGTGTTCGGCTGCTATTCAAAAGGTCGGCAGTTTGAATCTACCAGCTGCTCCTTGGAAACCCTATGGGGCAGTTCTACTCTGTCCTATAGGGTCGCTATGAGTAGGAATCGACTCACTGGCAGTGGGTTTGGTTTTTGGTTTTCATTAACATAACTACCTATAATCCTGCCTCACTGACATCATAGAGGTTAGGATTTACAACACATAGGATAATCACATCAGATCACAAAATGGGGGACAACCACACAATAGTGGGAGTCATGGCCTACCCAAGTTGACACACATTTTGGGGGACACAATTCAACTAACAACAGTCCTTAAGCCCTACACTTCATGGAACACATCTATCTCTTATAGTGAGGTATTCACTGCATGTAGTTTATTCTATCAAATAGAATATGCACTGCTCTATGATTTGGGGGAGCAAAACAGGCTAAATCCTTGCTCTTGTGGGACTTACATCATGGAGGTGGTGATGGCAGGGAGAAATAAAATAAACAAATAATAAGATGGCATGTGGTGATAAGTTATGAAGAAACATAAGAGCAGGAAAAAGGAAAGAGTGATGAGGGCTACTATTTCAGAGAAGGGATCAGGGAAGACTTCTCTGATATTTGACCGAAGTGCAAAAGTCGGATATAGGAATATCTGGGGTAGTACATTCCAGGTAGAGGGAATAGCAAGTTCAAAGGCTGTGAATTTGGGAAGGAGCATGGCTTGTCTTAGGAACAGCAAGAAGGCTGGTGTGGTTAGAGTGGAATGAGCAATGGTTACTGTGGGAGAAAGAAGGATAGAAAGGCGGGCGGGGTCACATCACCTTGTAAGGACTTTAGCTTTTAGTCTGAGTGAGATGGGAAGCCGTGGAGTGTTTTAAGCAGAAGAGTGACATAGTCTGATTTTTCCAACCGCTGTAGGAGAAGCAATGGAGGAAGCAGGGAGGTCAGTTGGGAAGATAGAGCTATAGTTTAGATCAGAAACTGTGGTGGCTTGAATTAGGGAGTAGCTGGAGGTGATGAGAAGTGGGTGGGTTATGAGTACATTTTGACAGTACTTGCTGGGGTATGTGGGATATGAGAAAAAAAGTGGCTTCAAAGATAACTCCAAGGTTTCTGACCTGAGCAACAGAAAGAATGGAATTGCCACTTATTGAAACAGGAAAGACTGGAGAGCAACTTTGAGGACAAAAATGAAGAGTACTTTTTTTGGACATGCAAGTTTGAGATCCAAGTGGAGATGTCAGGTAGGCAGATGGATGTCTTATGTAATAATTATCATTTGTTAAGCGAGACCCTTAATTACCTGCCAGGCACTATGCTAAGAACTTTTACATATTAATTCATTTAAATCTTCACAGTAACTCTCTGAGATAGGTACCGTTATCATCCTCATTTTACAGATGTCGAGACTGAGGCACAGAGAGATTGTCTGTGGTAAAGGCCACACACTGACGATTTTATGGATGGAGTTCTCCCTGACTCCAAAGTCCTGGGCCTAAATACAGTGTCACCCAGTTATAGCCATGAGAGGAGGCGGCTTGACATTAGGATAACTGCTGAATTCCTGCTCCCCCAAGGAGTTTGCTGCGTGGTTTTATATCAGATGCCTCAACTTCTTTTTGTCTTAATTCTCATGGACACTCTTACGGATTGAATTGTGTTCCCTCTGCCACTCCAATATGTATTGAAGTCCTGGTTTCTGTACCTGTGAATGTGATCCTGTTTGGAAATAGGGGTTTTCTTTTGTTATGTTGAGGGCATACCGGAGTTGGGTCCTGAACCTAATCACTTCTGAGTTAGAGCAGAATAGACACAGAAATATACACATGGCAAAGATGCCATATGAAGACAGACACATGGCAGATGCATCTACAAGCCCAGGAATACCAAGGATTGCTGGTAGCTGCTAGAAGCTGAAATAGACAAAGATGAACCTTCCCCTAGAGCTACACCCTGAATTTGGACTTGTGACTTTCTAACGTGTAAGAAAATAAACTTTGGTTCTTTAAGTCACCCACTTGGGGTTTGTTTTTTATATGGTAACACTAGGTAACTAAGACAGACAGCTTGAAGATTGTTGGATTCAGGTCAGAAAGATTGTTTACTATCTAATGCTAGTAAATGCTGATGACATATTTTTACAATATATTTTACTGCTGAGGATTACAAATAATTTTCAACACCAAATACTATGTAATTCAGAAGAGCAGTAAGGCCTGTCATCTGATAAAATTATTGTTTTCGAAAGAAATGAGCTTGGATGCTGATCTGCGTCCATTATTGTGTTCTTTTATGTCTGAGTTAGGCATTTCCCCTTGAATTTTCGTTTCCAGCGTATCCTAATTTGAAACCAGTTTTTTATTTGTGATACTAGTGAGCCAGTGAGGTTTTTCCATCTATATTTCATGATAGCCTTTAGATGAACCACCAGAAGTGGAACCACAATGTTCTCATTTGCATAAGCATCTCCCTGACAGGTCATCAGATATCTTTATTGTTGTTGGGTACTTTTCATGGGCTGCTGAAGGCGTGCATAATTATCTCTAGCAATTCATCTTTTACCTAGCTTAATGGCCCCTGTTACACATCAGGAGAATGACAGAGTGAAAAGGCAGTGTGTCCAGGGCCTGCCTGCCTAAGAATGTGGAATAAATTACAGAGAATGTGGAATAAATTATATTAACTCTCTTTTTCATCATTGAGTTACCTGTTGTAAATTTCATTTCACTAGGCTAAACAATCCTTGATGGCCTGGAAAAAAAAATGCCATGCATTCTCATCAACAGGCTGAAATTCCTTGTTCAGTTTTAAGCTAAAAATGGTCATTCATGAGAGCATCTATTTCCAAATTAATAAAGATTCCTTTGCACTTGGGTTGGGGGTGGGTGGGGTCCTTACCTTTATACCTGTTGTTTTTTAAAGATGTTTTTGAAGATAAAAGCAAATAATAATCATTATCTTGATAGAGTTATTTTAAATAAACACTTTATTGGAGCACTGGTAGAACAGTGGTTAAGAGCTCATCTGCTAACCAAAAGGTCAGCGGTTTGAATCCACCAGCTGCTCCTTGGAAATCCTATGAGGCAGTTCTACTCTGTCCTATAGGGTAGCATTTCTTAATTGCTTCTTTCTTGGCCTCCACTCATAATGATAATGGAATAATGGCCATAGTGTTGGTGATGATGCTCTGTGCCTGGTGGGGCTGGTCTATGGCAGAGCAGGGACTCAAACCCAGTTTTACATAATTTTCTATAGATATTTTCAAGTGGACTTAATTCTGGCTTGTGATTTTACACTTAAATATGTGTCACTGATGCCCTGTAGCATCGTCCTAGTTCAGTTCTGATGGTTATTCTAAAGAAAAACATTATATTATGAGGGTAATAGCTCCTTTGTTTTGAGAGGGAGGGTGCAATGTGTTATTTCTTCATTTCAACTTACAGTTGGTCAGACAAGCCGAAAGAGGGCTTGGAAGGCAGTGTATGAGGGAAAGAGCCTAACAAGGAGTCAGAGAAGCCAGGGTTGGGTCCTGTTTGGGTGACCTTGCACAAGTTACATAACTTATCTGAGCCTTAGTTCTTTCTTGTGTAAAATGGAACTGTAACAACTAATTTCCATTTTGTTATAAGGGTTAGATCATGCATGTACTGTGTGCGATTCATAATAAGAACTCATTAAAGGGAAACTGGAGCTCTGGTCTCATAGTGGGTAAGTTCTGCGGCTGCTAACCAAAAGGTCGGCAGTTCGAATCACCAGCCGCTGCTTGGAAGCCCAATGGAGCAGTTCTACTCCGTCCTATCGGATCGCTATGAGTTGGAATTGACTCAATGGCAACAGGTTTGTTCGTTCGTTTTTAAAGGGAAACTATTTATGTTATTGTTATAGGTCCGTTTCTTTGAACAATAATCTAATTTCAAAAGAAAATAACTGAGGCAAGTCCCTCATCACGCGTTTGGAGTTGAGTATATCCACAAATTTTAGAACAAAAATTAGGGAAAAATATTAAAAGCTATCACTTTTATTTAAATGTTTATGTGACAATTTATTCTAACTATAAAATTCCTACATAAAAATGAAGAAATATATAAAGAAAAAAATTATCCTTTATTTCTGAATTTGCTGTTACATAGTATTATTTAGTCTATTCCTTTCTCTTCTCTCTCTTAATATTTCATATAAATATATTCAGACATTTAAAATGAAATTGGATCATACTGTGCATACAAGTCTGTGTGCTGCTACTCCATATTATATAACCAACAATTATCACTAAATATTCTTCTAAAACATGAATTATTGGCTATGGGAGATGCTGTCGTTAGGTGCTGTCGAGTTGGTTTTGACTCATAGTGACCTCATTTGATACAGTAGAACTGTTCGTAAGTTTTTGTTTTTTTGAAAAATATTTTATTGTGTTTTATGTGAAAGCTTGCATAGCAAAGTAGGTTTACATTTAACAATTTTTATACAACTTGTTCCATGACATTCGTTACATTTTTCACAATATGTCAACATTCTTGTTATTTCCATTCTTTTTGTTTTGTTTCCATTAATCTAGTTTCCTTTCCCTGCCCCTCCTTAGCTTCTCATCTTTGTTTTAGGGTAAATGTTGACTGTTTGGTCTCATATAGTTGATTATTTAATGGAGCACAGTATTCACAGGTGCTGTTGTTTATTTTATAAGCCAATTATTGTTTGGATGAAAGGTGATCGCTGGGAGTGGCTTCAGTTCCAAGTTCAAAGAGTATTTTAGGCAATAGTCTCTGGGGTTCTTCTAGTTTCTATCAGTTCAGTAAGTCTGGCCTTTTTTAGGAATTTGAATTTTGTTCTACATTTTTCTCCTTTTCTGTCTGGGACCTTCTATTGTGTTCCTGGTCAGAATGAATGGTCGGCAGTAGTAGCCAGGCACCATCTAGTTATTCTGGTCTCAGGCTAGATGAGGCTGTGGCTTATATGGGCCATTAGTCTTGTGGATTAGTTTCTTCTTTGAGTTTTTGGTTTCCTTCATTCCCTTTTGTTCCAGATGAGTAGAGACCAATAGTTGTATCTTAGATGGCTGCCCGCAAGCTTTTAAGACCCCAGACACTACTCACCAAACTAGGATGTAGAACATTACCTTTACCCCATAAGGTTTTCTAGGCTGTGATCTTTATGGGAGCAGATCACCAGGTCTTTTTCCCGTGGAGGTGCTGCGTGGGTTCAAACCACCAACCTTTCGGTTAGCAGCCAAGTGCTTAACTGTTGCCCACCAGGGCTCCTTTTGTGTGAGATGCTAGCTTCTGTATATCCAATAATTTATTTACTCATTCTCCTCTTGTTGGATGTTTAGGTCATTTTCAAATTTTCATTACTATAAGTAACATTTTAGTGAGCATCCTAAAGTATAAATGTTTATGTTCATCTCTATTTTATTAGAATTGCTGCTAGGTATCAAAGAATGTGAACACTTTTTTTAAGTTATGATGTTAAAAAGAAAGGCAAAATAGATGCATAATATATCAGCCACACGGAATTTCTGAACCTCCTGGAACATGGTGATAATAAGATACTAAGAGTCTGAGCTTTTAGTAGTGGAAGTTTTATTTATTTTCCTGCCCCCTTTGCATTCCATGATCTCTGTCCTTGTATGCACAGTATCATCCAATTGTGAGTTGAATGAATGGGTAAATGAATAAATATTTGCTCTGGACAGGAGTTAGTGGAATCTATACCTCTTTTAGAGAGATATGTACCTGAATTAGCCCTTACTGTGTACCATATATAAGGAGCCCTGGTGGTGTAGTGGTTAAGCACTCGGCTGCTAACTGAAAGGTTGTCCGTTCGAAC
The DNA here is from genome assembly GCA_030035585.1 of Dugong dugon. NCBI lineage: Eukaryota > Metazoa > Chordata > Mammalia > Sirenia > Dugongidae > Dugong > Dugong dugon. The sequence goes on along the minus strand of CM057469.1, from coordinate 47,982,591 downwards.
CCATGAGCTGCTCCGCTGGAGGAGGATTTGGCAGTCTGCTTCTGTAAAGATTACAGCCTTGGAAACAGCAGTTCTACTCTGCCCCATAGGGTCACTATGAATAGGACTCCGCGGAACAGGTTTTTTTTTTTTTTTTTTGGATGTACCATATATTCATTCTTAAGAATCTCTTGGAAAAAAATTTCATAACTTTATTTAATAATGATTATTCTATTTGACAGTTCTTATTCTAAGGATTCTTTTATTCTTATATATTCTTGAATATCCTTATTGTGCTTATCTGGGTGTAGTTTGAATAAGAAAATAATCTGAGAGTTCTTTTTCCATCCCCGTTATTTTTCTACTTCACCTCTATTTGGGGCATTAGTGTATTTCTCATAGCTTAAGGAGATTGTGGCATAGAATGAAGATCACTTGCTTGCCCCATTGGAAAGGAATTTAAAGGTCATTTGTCTCAACCATTCATCTCATGCTTAAAAGCCCTCACCAAACAGGTGAACAGCTTCTGACACTTCCAGTAACAAGAAACTCACTATCTCCTAAAGCCACCCAATCCGTACTTGGATTCTGTTAGTGACTTGTGTCAGGATTAAATTATTCCTAGTTTCCACCCCTGCCTCTTGGCTTACACTTAGCTCCTGCCACCCTCTGCCACTCCCTCTTGCTCAGGCCCAGCCACATCTCCCTGGTCTTCAGCCCCTGATTAGCATCCAGGCTTTTGTCCATATAGGAAGGGAACTCAACCTGTAAGGATCTGGGATTCCAACCCAGGTCTCTCTGGTCAAAGCCAGACCTTTTTTTACACAGCACCGTACATTCATAGCATCACCCTCCATAACAAATGCGTTTTGTCTGTTTAAGCTTCCTAAACTCGTCCATTTCCAAGAGCTGCCACACTTTTACAAAGACCTCAAGTGCCTTGACTACAAGTCATTTGATCCAACAGGAAGCAAGGCAGGAGAAACAATGCACTTCTTTGTCATGAACTCAGACGTCCTCTTTAGGTGATTTCTCCTTCCTTCCTGTTGTATCAGATTTTCTTTTACGAAAATTGAAGAGTGGAGAATAAGTGCTGTGCTCACCCCTCCCCCCACCAATAGCAGTCTTTCTGATTTTGATCCTGCTTTTTAAAAGAATTGCCTCTATTATTTCTTCACTAAGTTTGATATTGGCTTTTGGTTTTAAACAGATACTATTTATGATCTATTTCTCTTTTTATTATCAATTTTCAAACCATTCCCCTAATATTGGCTCCATAATCTTTCTTGGTATTAAAATCTGAATTCATTTTTCCTCTTTTTTTTTTTCAGAATCAGATCTACATTTGTCCATTCAACTCTTCCAGCATCTCTACTAGTTGACATCAGTATAGCAATCTTATTTGTGAATTTTCTCGGTACACTGGACTGTACTTATTTTATAGCATCCCAGTGCTCACTTTGAAACCTCTTTCTGGTGGCACAATGGTTAAGGGCTCAGGCTGCTAACCAAAAGGTCAGCAATTTGAATCCACCAGCCGCTCCTTGGAAGCCCTATGGGGCAGTTCTATTCTGTCCTATAGGGTCGCTATGAGTTGGAATTGACTCGATGGCAATTTTTTTTTTTTTTTTTTTTTTACCAGTCTTGGGCTTTCTTTTTCTCCTACCATATTTAGTCTACTATTTGAACTCCAAAAATCATTATTTCTGAAAGAGAAGACAGGAACAAAAGTAATAGTGGTATAGCCCTCCTTTCTCTTTGTTATTCCAGCAACATTATATCATTGGCCCCACACATCTGACTTATCTCTTCCTGGTATTCCTTTTTATTTCTAACGTAACTAAAAGAGAACGTTTGTTAGTCTCATAAACTAGAGGTCTCAATCTGTCTGTCACTATTTGGAGGGCCCCAGCACTCTCTTACATTCATTCATGGGGGTTCTTCTTTCTATTTTTTATCACAACCTTTTTGAAATTTGAGGTCATGATAGAACTATTTAGGAATCCTTATCTTTTTTTCCTTGGAAGAATCATCTGTGATTGCATAGACATAATTGCAGACTGTGTGGACAGATAGGTGCCACTCAACTGTCTTTCAGAGTCTCTTGCCCCAGAGCCATGGCTGTTTTTGCCGAGCCTTTTGAAGTCTGCCTTCCTCAAATTTGGGTTTTATCATCATGTTTTCAACCACCCCCTACTTGACTATTAAAAATGTCAGGATGGAAGCCTCTTATCTGTTGCCATTGAAATGGAGTTGAACAATTAATCTAAACACAGTTAAGTAATATATGTACTTTGAATATTTTATTTCAACTTAAAATATATTAATAAAACAAATATATTCATTCACCACTCTTTTGACATAGGGCTAAAGTCTTTTCTTTGAGTTGATTGGAGTTCCATGTTGTCATTTTTACATCTATGATGTTAAGTTTTGATTTTTTTTAAAGCTAGGCAAGATCTTGTAAAGAAATCTGACCACAGAATCCATCTAGATCTTTATTTTTTTCATTTTAAAGTTTTTAAGTAATGTTTACAGTTGTCTTGCCTACACTTAATTTAATAACAATTCTTTTTAGTAACTGATTTTCAGTACTCCCTAGAACATTGAACTTAGTTTTCATAGAAACATCAATTCTCCTCTTTTTGCACTAACATTTAGTCAATTTATATAGCATTTAATTTAAATAACTTAACCACAATATTCAGTACAACTGACATGAATAGGTTTAGAAGGAAACACAACAAACTCTTGATAAGCACATAACTTGGCAGATGGAACAGAAGTACTAGAGAGTAGCCTACCGACCTTGAGCCTTGGATCCTTTGGGCAACAGCAAGGACAGTATAAGTTAGCGAAAAGCCTTGGGTGAGTGGAGGATGGTCAAGAGGGCTTTTGTTCTATGCTATAATTACATCATTGCTTTCACTCAAGGTCCATTGTTTTACCTCACCACCTGGTATCTCTTTGCTCAGAATTAGATCCAAGTAGCAGTTCCCCTGGTCACTTCCTCTCTCCATAGAGAAATGAAGTTGCTATCTAATCTAGTAACTTGACAGTCATTCTGCTTTTAGTTTAGAGTCTTAAGTCCAGTGTTTGCATAGGTAAAGTTTCCCATCCCAACTGTTTTGTGCCTCTGGGCCAGCATTATAAACTAAATTAGAAACCCAAAAAACCAAACTCATTGCTGTCAAGTTGATTCTGACTCGTAGTTACCCTATAGGACAGAGTAGAACTGCCCCATAGGGTTTCCAAGGAGCAGCTGGTGGGTTGAAACTGCCAACCTTCTGGTTAGCAGCCATAGCTCTTAACCACTACACCATCAGGGCTCCGAAATTAGGAACAAGTCATCCCTTTTTTCCTGTTTGGCCAGATAGTCTGTTAATATATATTTCATCAACAATATGATTTTTTTCCCTCTCATTTAGTCCTCATTCAAACATTTCTCCTTCATCGTTACCACCTAGGTTCATGGATTTCCTCACAGGTGGTAGGTAATATTTCCTTACCTCTCTTCCTTACAGGTAATTCTTTGGAATACTACCAAATCCCACCAACTACTGTAAGATTGTATTTACCATCTTATTCTCAAGTTCCCATCCTCTATACTGGTCCCATACAATTACGATATCCTTCAGAGCATCAATTTGGAAAATTTCCCCAATTGTTTTCTTCTAGGTATCTCATGGTTTCTCCTGCACTGTTCCTGTTTTTCCCAGGACATGCCTGCAGACTTTTATGGTAACTGGTTTGATGGATTTATCTGAGCATTGCTTTCTCTTGTCTTCCATATTCAGTTTAAAGGACACCTTTCCAGGGCTTTATTACCTATCTTGATGGAACATACTCCAACCCTACCCAAAGTCCATCACTGCAGTACCTAAAGGCATCAAACAGAAATTGACATCATATTTGCTAATCACCTTTTCTTAGTTAGCTGTTCACTGTTCACTTCCCTAGTCATTCTCTCTTTTCCAAAGTCCTAACTACTGGGAGGAAGAGGCTACAAAGACCCAACCTGTGCCCCTAGGTCTTTCAGTTTCCAGCCCATGACTTTTTAGGTGCTAAGAATGCCCCCTTTGTTGGCTAGCAATGTTGTTCATTACCATGAAGATCCAAGGACTAAACCATCGGTTTAGTATGTTTCATACCAGGTGCTGTCGAGTTGACTGACTCATGGTGACCCCATGTGTGCCAGAATAGAACTGTGCTTCATAGAGTTTTCAAAGAGCTTATTTTTTTGGAAGTAGCTTGTCAGGCCTGTCTTCCAAAGCGCCTCTGGGTGGACTTGAACCTCCAGCTTTTTGGTTAGCAGCCAAGTGAGTTAATTGTTGCACCGCGCAGGAACTCCAAGTATGTCTTAGTAGACTATTATATTCTAGAACTAAGCATCAGAAATATGGATAACAAGCTTGGCTGGCCATATCTTGTCTGCACGGAGCCCCTCTATACCCTCAAGACCACCATCCATTCTAGTGGTTTCCTTATTTAGTGGTGCTTGGGTGTCTTCTTAAAACTAAAAGCAGTTTAGCTTAACCAGTAAAGAATGTCTGCCTTGAGCATTGTGCTCTTTTAAGAACTCTTTATGTGGGATCGAACTGACAACAGCAGCTTGAAAGATTAGACAGGAAACTTAGGGGGCAGTGAGTTTATGTTAATGGAAAGGAGGACAATTCATAAAAGGGTAGAAATGGTTGCACAACTTGAAGAATGTAATTGTACATGTAGAAACTGTTGAATTAGTGTATATTCTGCTGTGTATATTCTCAACCACAACAACAAAAAATAAAACAGTTAAAAAAAAAAAGTGGTGGGAGGGTGGTGGATGGCATGTTCTTCCAAAAATAAATATGGAAAAATCATGTGCTACATTTATACCTGACATACTGTACATCAGCAACATACAGTTACGTTATACTCGGTGTGACACCAAAGGGGCTGGCTGTGTTCTTAGTCTGTAGCTGTACAGAGAGTGAGAGAGATTGCTCATATCAGTCATTACCTCAGTATTAAACACGGGCAGTTAGACACGCCGGTAGACAGCATCTAGGAGAAATGTGATTCTTTTAAAAATAGCACCTCTCAGCATATTTCCGCTGCACATACATCTAAGATTAAAGTTCACCTATTAAATTTAACTGTAAATGTTTCCTCAGTTGATGAAATTCAAGGCTCTTGTAGATTGATTTCATTTGTGTTCTTCCTGGTGTGAAACGCTGGTGGCGTAGTGGTTAAGTGCTATGGCTGCTAACCAAAAGGTTGGCAGTTCGAATCCACCAGGTGGTCTTTGGAAACTCAGTGGGGCAGTTTTACTCTGGCCTGTAGGGTCAGAATGGACTCCAGCGCAATGGGTTTGGTTATTTGGGTTGTCATGCTAGAGATTTGCTCCCCCTGGTGGTGCAGCGGTTAAATCACTTGGCTGCTAACTGAAAGGTGGGCGGTTGGAACCCACCAATCGCTGGAGGGAGAGAGAGGTGGCAGTCTGCTTCTGTTATCTACTCTGTCTCATAGGGTCACATTGAGTTGGAATCGACTTGTCAGCAGTGGGCTTGGTTTTGGTTTTATAGCCTATAAAATGCATCTCCTCTTTCAACATGAAGATAGCTAACTGGACTAAAAAAAGCATAACGTTCATCCACACAGGAAGTGGAAAGAAACAGTAATTACTGTGCTTTCTGATAGTTTATTATTATTATTATTTTTTGGCCTACGCTACTTTCGTTATGGACTCTACCAGCTCCCTGAAAAATTATTCTACAGGTCAATAATTTCTGTATATTTGGGTAAATGATAACTCAGACTTCAGGGAACTTTGAATTGTAACTTTTATTTTGATTTTTTAAACTGTAGACCCCATTATGTTGCTATGTATTGTCTTGCTATAGTTTCTGTCATTTAGCTGTGAGCTATGGGAAGTTGAGTCAAGATCAGTCGTCTCTTTTATCATCACCCATCTTTGAGCTGTCTCCGTATCCTTCCCTGTGGTTAAAAACTTCTCTCTTCTCCTGAGAGCTCTGAACATCCATCTTGTGGGAGATTCTCCTGCTCTCTAAACTTCCCTTTTAGAGCCACTGACCTCATCAACCCAGCTGTAACCTCAGAAACACTTCAATAATAGACTTGCCTCTCATAACTGATACTATTTCTGATACTATTGTGAACTAGCTGTCTTTCCAGGTCCTAGAGATACATTTCATGGGGGGACTAATACTTCCACACAACTTGTTTCTTAAAGAGGATTGGGGGAGCTAGACCTGAATTGGGTGTGAGGAGGTCAGAGAGTGTAGAATGAATGGTTGAAGATTTGCTACAAATTAGGGCAAGCATAAAGGAGCCCTGGTGGTGCAACGGTTAAGCACTCGGCTGCTAACTGAAAGGTTGGTGGTTTGAACCCACCCAGCAGCTCTGTGGGAGAAAGACCTGGATATCTGCTTCTGTAAAGATTACAGCCAAGAAAACCCTCCGAGGCAGTTCTACTCTGTCACGTGGGGTTGCTCTGAGTTGGAATCGACTCAACGGCACCTAACAACAACAGGCCAAGCATGGTCTCTTCCATCTCTCAGCAGCTGATCTGTTGATTATCCCAGTTGAAGCAATATCTTTGGGAACATCACAGGAGCAAGTCAACAGATACCAATCAGTGATATCATTTAGCGTGGGACATAGGGAAGCACTTCGAACTGGATTTTAGTGACCAAAGCAAAGTGGTTTAGTATTGTAAGATATATGTGCTGTGCTTTCCCACCCCTACCTCTCTGAATTCAGGACAACCATTGAGTTGTTCCCAATTTCTTTAAATAAAAGTGTTGACTTTTTAGGTGTTTTAACTTTCTCAATTTAGAATAAGACTTGTTGAAGTTGAGAGGAAAGGACTACTAAATAGCTTTGGCTTTAGTTTCCTTACCCAATTTATTTTCTTCTTTCTTTAAACTCTGCCTTTTCCTTTCCTTCCTGCTTCTTTTTGCTGAATACCTAAGTGGTTTGAGAATTGTTCTAAGTGCTGTCCAGAGTCAATAAAATGTGTATCACATTTTTCCATAGTGTGAACTAGAAAATAATTGGGATATAAGAAAGGTGAGTCCAGATGCCTTTTCGGTTGTTTCTGTGTTTGTAGCATGTTGTTCCTTTAACTAGCCGCCTAAAGGTGCCTTGGAAGAAAGGTCTGGTGATCTACTTCTGAAAGCTCACAGCCATGAAACTCTGTGGAGCACATCACAGTTCTGCTCTGCAACTCATGGGGTTGCCATTAGTCAGGGTTGACTTGATGGCAACTGGTTTTTTTTTTGGTTCTCTGTCTTCAGTTACTCCCCATGGAGTATTAATTGTCCTCTGAACTCTGAGAGCCTTGTTTACTGCACTGATGTGGTCCAAGCGTGTACTGAATGCACTGTATCTTACCTCTGCCTTGTCACCAACTTCTGTTCTTATAATTCTGTGGCTACTAGCACAGTTGCATATAATAGTAACTCAGTACACATTTTTGAATGTTAAATGAATGTTTAATTGGAGCAAGATAAGTAAAATTCTTGGAAAAAAATAACTAAAAATAATTCACAATCTTTCCCTGATAGATGGTAATCAGTTTATGTCAGGAGTAAATTAGCTAAAGTGTTTGATAATATGAGGAGCGCTAGTGGCTCAGTGGTTAAGAGCTCGGCTGCTAACCAAAAAGTTGGCAGTTTGAATCCACCAACCGCTCCTTGGAAACCCCATGGGGCAGTTCTACTCTGCCCTGTATGGGTGCTATGAGTTGGAATCGACTCGACGGCGATGGGTTTTGGTTTTTTGGTTTGACAATATAACCGATTTAAGGTAAAGAAGCCCTGGTGGTGCAGTGGTTAAGTGCTTAGCTACCAGCCAAAAGTTTGGCAGTTCGAACCCACCAGTCATTCTGTGGAAGAAAGACGTGGCAGTCTGCTTCTGTAAACACTTACAGCCTTGGAAACCCTATGAGGCAGTTCTCCTCTGTCCTGTAAGGTTGCTATGAGTCAGTATAGACCCGATGGCTACGGTTTTTTTTTTTTAAATTCAAGGTAACATAATTTAGCTGCTGCAGCTAGCTATTTAAAGATGCATATGGTATGTCCGTCATGATTACTGGGGTGAAGCCTAAAATTTTACCTTTAAATTTTTATTTACATTTGGCATCTAGGACTTTTCAGCACTCTGTAATTTCTTATTAGTGAAAGCTATCCTTAACTTGAGAACTCTGTAAGAACCATTATATTTTCTGAAAAGAAAGCTTAACAGAATTTTAAAACATATTTATAGTGGCTTCATGATATCAGTACAACCACTTGAATGCTGAAAAATATGTTCAAAATATTTTTGTATTTATGTCTCAGTGTGAACTTCTTATTTGATGCAAAAAGAAAGATTTGATTTTATTTGATTCAAAAGAAGGATCGAAAGAGAGAAAAGAAGGAAGGGAGAACAAAAGAAAGTGACTCTCTTAGTTATTTTGAGATCATGCAAATATAACCTGAGAATCTTGGAGCTATCCTCGTTGTCTCCCTCCCCATTACCTGCAAGGTCAGTCCACCATTAAATAGTAGATACTAACACCAGAGTGGAAACCTTAGTGGCGTAGTGGTTAAGAGCTACGGCTGCTAAACAAAAGAGTCAGTAGTTCGAATCCACCAGGTGCTCCTTAGAAACCCTATGAGGCAGTTCCACTCTGAATCAACTCAATGGCAATGGGATGACTTCAACTCTTTATGGAGTTTGCCAGGATTATTATTGCACCAAGTTGTAACTGATCTCTCTAATATCCACTTTTTTGTGTTCCCCCAAACCCTCCTTGGCACATCTGCATAAATCTGTGCAGATCACATCCTCATTAAAAGTTCTAATTAATCTATTAACCTCCATGACGGACCACTGCCCACCTCTCAAGCCTCATCTTGTGCCCATCTTTGTAATCACCTCTCCTTTTAGCCTTTGCCTAGACTGGCCCAACAAACCTCTCCATGCATGCCAAGTTTCCTTACACTCTTTACTTGTCAAGCTTCCCTGACTCTCTGGGCAGACTTAGATATTCTTTGTACCTGCAAAGGGCAGGGTGCTTTACATATATTTTACTGTTTATCACAGTAACTGTTTAAAGTGGGCAGTCTTTGCCCAATTTTACAGGTAAGAAAATTGAGGCTGAAAGAGCTTAAGTAATTTGCCCAAGTACACGTAATAAGAAAGTAAGTGGCAAGCTGGGATTTGAACCCAGTTGTTTCTGTTTCAAGAACCTGAAATCTTTCCATAACATGCTGCTCCATTGGTTTAGCTTCCCACGACCCCTCTATCTACTTTATTTTTTTTTTTGTAAATTGTGATAAAAATATATATAACAAAACATTTGCCAACTCGACACTTTTAAAATGTACAGTTGAGTGACCTTGATGACATTCATCATGTTGTGTAACCATCACCACTATCCATTTCTAAATTATTCCACCACCATCAACAGAAACTCAGTGTCCCCTAAGAAATGATAGCCCACTTCCGTGCTCCCTCTTGCCCCTGGTAACCAAATACATTTTTGTATTTATACATATATTCTATACATTTGCCTATTTTAGGTATTTCAAATAAGTGGGATTATACAGTATTTGTCTTTTTGTGACTGACTTATTTCACTCAACATAATATTTTCAAGATTCATTCATGTTGTAGCATGTATCTGTACTTCATTTCTCTTTATGGTTGAGTAATATTCCATTGTATATGTGTGCCGCATTTTGTTTATCTGTTCATCTGTTGATGGACATTTAGGTTGCTTCTATCTTTTGTCTGTTGTGAAAAGTGCTGCAATGACAAGCACAATATATAAGTTTCTATTTGTGTTCCTGCTTCAATTATTTTGTGTATATATTTAGGAGTGGAATCACTGGCTCACATGGTAGTCCTCTGTTTAACTTTTTTGAGGAACTGTCAAACTGTTTTCCACAGTTGCTGCACCATTTTGCATCCCCACCAACAATGACTGAGAATTGCAATTTCAGCTTCTAATCCCTGGAACCTGTAAAGGTGACCTTATTTGGAAAAAGAGTCTTTGCAGGTGTGATTAAATTAAATATTTTGAGATGAGATTATTCTGGATTATCTGAGTGGGCCCTAAATGCAATCACATGTGTCTTTATAAGAGTGGATCAGAGGGAAGTTAGAGACACACAGAGAGGAGAAGGTGATGTGAAATTGGAGGCAGAGATGGAAATGATGTGGCCACAAGCCAAGGAAACCTGGTAGCTACCAGAAGCTGGAAGAGGCAAAGAAAGGATGCTCTCCTACAGCCTCCGGAAGGAGTGGGCCCTGTTGATACTTTGATTTTCGGCTCAGTGATACTGATGTCAGACTTCTGTCTTCCAGAACTGTGAAAGAATAAATTTCTGTTATTTTAATCAATCAAGTTTGTGGTAATTTGTTGCAGCAACCACAGGAAACTAATACACACAAGAGGTGGAAACATGAGAGTATGATAAATAGGAGACCCAACAAACCAAGAGCTCCTTTGACAGCAACAAAATCACTTTAATTATGAGACATATTTTTGGTGAAAGCATTCTTTTTTTCCCTTGCAAATATAACATTATATTTCTTTTTTTTATTATTTTTTATTGTTTAGTTTAAATGAAGTTTACATTTCAAGTTAGTCTCCCATACAAAAATTTATACATATTGTTATGTGACCCTAATTGCTCTCCCCATACTGCAACAGAACACTTCTCCTTTCCATCCCTGATTCCCCATGTCCATTCAACCAGCTTCTAACCCTCTCTGCCTTCCCGTCCCACCTCCAGACAGAAGCTGCCCATTTAGTCTCTTGTATCTACTTAAGCTAAGATGCACACTCCTCATGAGTATCATTTTATGTCCCACAGTCCAGTCCAATCCCTGTCTGAAGAGTTGGCCTCAGAAATTGTTTTAGTTCTGGGCTGATAGAGAATCCAGGGGCCATGTTTTTCGAGAGCTCCTTTGGTTGACTCTCCATCTCCACTTTCTGCTTTCACTCTCCAGAGAATCAAAAACAGGGAGAGCATCTACCTCTAGGCCTCTACTCCTCAAATTTGTGAGCTTTCCTGTAGTTCTTTTCTCTCTCAGGATCCTCTGAGCACAGTATCACTGTTTGGGCAGAACACATATGCATTCTTTTCAAGTACATATGGTTTTTACTGCCTGGTGATAGAATCTGGGAACACAGCTATATTTGGATGAGGTCACTTATAAGTGGGAAAGCTCATGTTACTTAATTAGTTTAGCATAAGTGTAAACCTTTCAATAGATTCTAAGCTTTTCCCTGTTTTTGCATCTATCACAAGAGTTGGTTGGATTAGATAATAGCTATGGTTGCTTCCAACTCTGAAATTCTGTGGCTCTCTCACTAGTCTGCATTTGTTTTCAACTATAAGCCAGTAGCCCTTTCTCACTATGTCACCTTCTTCTACCACTAGACCCAAGTTGAGCTCTCAGCTTAGCGGCATAAGTTCCTGCAGAAGGAAAATCATTTTTATTTCTGGATCCTAGGTCCTGGTCAAGCTTAAAAAATAAGATAAAATAAACTCATGATTCAGTTGGTATCCCTGAATTCAGACCTTGAAATTCCAACTAGAATTTCTTTGGTCCTAGGTACTTAGATTTCACTCAGCAGCTGTGAACAGAGCTTGATCTAGCCAGCGTGAATGATTGCAAACTTTTATTTTTTTTTCACATTTGTATTTTCTTTTACTATATTTCTACTATAATATACTATATTTTTTTAATTGTATTTCTACTATAGTATACTATATTTTTACTCTATTAGCATGTTGTTTACTTTAGACCTTCTATTATAAATCAGATCAGCATAGATTGTTCCCTTTTCTTGAACCCATGATTTCCCCGAATCAATTCTTCCTCTCATTCCAACTTCCAATAAGGGTTCAGTTTCTTCCCACTTCTCCAATGTCGGGGAGGTCTGTTGGTTCTTAGACCTTCATCTCTCCATCATATGTAACCAGTGTTGACATTCAACAGAATACTTGGAACACAACTTTCTTTAGTAAATATATTTTGAGCACCTATTATAAGCCAGACATTTCACATAGTGTTCAAAATTATATGTTAGAATGAACAAGGGCTCAATTCTTGTTCTAAAATTTTATTGTAATAGAGAAGCTAAGATAACCACATAATAATACAAGATTAAGTTAGTGCTGGAATATTGTTGGGAATAGCTCAGACACAAGTCAATAGACCTGTGTTCTAGTCCCTTCAGGACACTTGCTATGGACATGAATTTATAAGCCTCAGTTTTCTCATATACCCAGTGGGTCTGCTTTGTGAAACTGTTGTGTGGATTAAATGATGTAAATTTATGTGAAACTGCCCAGCTACATTGAAAGAAAGATGTAGCATTTAAGATAGGTCAGATTGGTCACTCCTTAGTTCAGGGATCTTCTAAATTACTTTTATTACCTTCAACACTCCACACATAAACCAAACAAACCAAACCCATGGCCGTCAAGTCGATTCTGATGCATAGCGACCCTATAGCACAGAGTAGAACTGCCCCATAGGGTTTCTAAGGAGCAGCTGGTGGATTCAAACTGCTTAATATATGGTTGTTAAATGAATGGACTTCGAAGGATGGATAGGGTTCTGAAGGTTCGAATTAGACTTGGAGAAAGGGCTTTCCAGTAAGAGGGCACAGCATGGACATGGGAAGATGGAAGTTATGCTGGTAGAACAGTAGTCTCGTTAGAAGGGGTGTAGGGTGTAGTAGAAATAAGAGTAAAATATAAGCTGAGCATATTATGTGGGTACTGAAAGGACCTTCAGTGTTAGACTAGGGGATTTGTACTTAATTCAGTCTAATTATTCTTTAATTTCTGTCTCAGCGAAATTTTAGAGGAGGAGTTTTTTTTTTTTTTTTAATTGTGCTTTAAGTGAAAGTTTACAGTTCAGATTAGTTTCTCATATAAAAATTTATACACACATTGTTATGTGACCATAGTTGCTCTCCCTATAATGTAACAGCACACTCCATTCAACCAGCTCCTGTCCCTTCTTGCCTTCTCATCTTGCCTCCAGACAGGAGCTGCCCATTTAGTCTCATGTATCTACTTGAGCTAAGAAGCACACTCTTCACTAGTATCATTTTATGACTTATAGTCCAGTCGAATCTATGTCTAAAGAGTTGGCTTTGGGAATGGTTTCAGTTCTCGGCTAACAGAGAGTCTGGGAGCCATGTGTTCTGGGGTCCCTCCAGTCTCAGTGAGACCATTAATTCTGGTCTTTTTTACTAGAATTTGAGTTCTGCACCCCACTTTTCTCCTGCTTTGTCAGGGACTTTCTGTTGTATTCCCTGTCAGGATGGTCATTTGTGGTATCTGGGCACCATCTAGTTCTTCTGGTCTCAGGCTGATGGAGTCTGGTTTATGTGGCCCTTTCTACCTCTTGGGCTAATATTTTCCTTGTGTCCTTGGTGTTCTTCATTCTGCTTTGCTCCAGGTGGGTTGGGACCAATTGATGCATCTTAGATGGCTGCTCACTCGCTTTTAAGACACTAGACGCCACTCATCAAGATGGGATGCAGAACATTGTCTTAATAAACTTTGTTATGCCAGTTGATCTAGATGTCTTTGGTGGAGGAGTTTTATTGTCATGTCTTGTGGCACATTTAAAGTTACCATTATAATTGCTGTCTGCAGTATTCTCCTTTTTATTGAAAGAATTGTAGACAGTCCTTGGTAGGGATAATGGAATACTTTTTTGGTATGTTAAAGAAAACTGATATGAGGAGACTTCGCACTAAGAAGTAAAAGAGGCAGATAAGTTGCTTGTCTTTCTTAAATATTGTGCTAAACATTATTAATAGCTTTCAGGCTTTAAAAAAACAATAACATTCAGGTCAAAGAAGTGAAATATACAAAAGGGAAGAATTCATCATTTTTAGGTGAGTTGGCACCCTATTTGTAGCCACCAATAATGGAGCCAAATACATATGAAGAATGCAAAAACGGTTATGCAGTTATACCAGCCTTACCCATAGCTCATTTCATAATTAGATGTGATGTTTCAAGTATCAGTATCCCCAAGAGAGGTAACAGGACCCTGCAGAAACAGATGAGGAGTGTATTGAGGTATCTGAAGGAGGAGAGAACCATGGAGAGGGTGCTGAAGACAGACTTGACTACTGTATTTCATTGACTCTAATATGACTTAAGTTGTAAGTGCACCACTATTTTATGTACCATTATGAAAAAAAAAGTGCTGCCAATTAAAGAATGTTTAATAATAGTTCTGTACTACACGTAAGGAGCCCCGGTGGTGCAACGGTTAAGTGCTTGGCTGCTAACCGAAAGGTTGGTGGTTCGAACCCACCAGCTACTCCGTGGGAGAAAGATGGGGCAGTCAGCTTCCGGAAAGATTACAGCCTTGGAAACCCTATGGGGCAGTTCTACTCTGTTCAATAGGATTGCTATGAGTTGGAATTGACTCGATGACAGTGGGTTTGGTTTTTGGTTTACTACACATGAATTGGCCACACTGGCTTCTTGTTTAACATGTCTTACATCTCTTCTGAAATGTTTGGCACTTTCACCTGTTTTCAGTTGTATTGCTTGGCAAGAGATAGGCAACTCTTTGCACACATCTCTGCAGCAAAATGCAACACAACTTCCTCTACCTCTTGTTTAGGTCCTGTAAAACAGTAGGTTGTTGCTTTGCAACAAAATAAGGAATTGTGGTCATTTTTCCAAAGATATTTATTCCACTAATCTCAAATTTGCCCTGCAACTCTGTTTCCCTGCCTTTCTACCTGCACAATAATATTTTTTGTTTCAATGTCAGATCAGTGTATTGTATTGCATGTGAAATGGCAATTAAATTCAACACCAACTTTAAACAAAATCAGTTGGGTGACAACATTATGCACAGCTATGACCAATTTGTGCACATGCAACCACGTCTTGATAGCAACCTGGCTGAAGGCAATTATAAGGCCCCATTGGTTATAAGACACACTCCCAGTTTAGAGATGTTAAAACGCAAAGAAAACAAATTTCTTAGAGTCAATGAAATATATTCACTTTAAAAAATGTACGCAGGGCCCAGCCTACCTCTTGCTGAAGTATTGCCTCTATCACCAAAGACCGAGTTGGTTGAACCACATCTCTTTGTGGCTCTGGTTTCCTGAAGTCCACTAATATTGTCCTGAAACTATAATGTACATTTTGTGACCACACTCATTTTACCAAAGTGCTCTGCCATAAGGGAGGCTGATCCACTGAGCATCCACAAGCCTAAACTCTGTTTCCCAAGTTGGTGATTGTATGTTTATGTGTAGAGGCAACCTAGGCATATTTGCTCTTACTCCTTTCTACCCATAACATGCACCAGTTAGGAGTTTATTAAATGGATGGTTTTGTTCTCTTCTTGCCTAATTGACTTCTGTCTTAGTCATCTAGTGTTGCTATAACAGAAATACCACAAGTGGATGGTTTTAATGAAGAGAATTTTATTTCCTTTCCTCACAGTGAAAGTAGGTGAAAAGTCCAAATTCAGAGCGTCATCTCCAGGGGAAGGCTTTTTCTCTCTGTCAGCCTTCTTCTGTTCAGTGTTCTCCTGGACTGGGAGCTTCTTTGCGAAGGAACCCTGGTCCGAAGGATGCCCTCTGCTCCCGGCACTGCTTTCTTGATGGTATGAGGTCCCCCACTCTCTGCTTGCTTCCCTTTCCTTTTTATCTCTTGAGAGATAAAAGGTGGTGCAGGCCACACCCCAGGGAAACTCACTTTACATTGGATCAGGGATGTGACCTGGGTAAGGGTGGTGTTACAATCCCACCCTAATCTTCTTTAACATAAAATTACAATCACAAAATGGAGGCCAACCACACAATTCTGGTAATCATGGCCCAGCCAAATTGATGCACATATTTTTTGGGGGACATAATTCAATCCATGACAACTTCTTTTCTGTTTGTCAACAATTTCAATATGTATAATTCAGTGACATTGATTACATTCGTGTTTTGCAATCATTATCACCATCCTTTTCTGAGTTATTCTACTTCATTAATATAAACTCAATGCTCCTTAAGTAAGAAGTCCCCCTTTTCTCTTCCTTTCCATCGCTGGTAACCACTAATAATCTTTGGTTTCTATATATTTGCTTATTTTATGTAAGTGAGACCATACAGTATTTGTCCTTTTGTGACTAACTTATTTTGCTCAGCATGATGTTTTCAAGGTTCATTCATGCTGTGGCACACGTGAGGACTTCATTTCTCTTTATGTATATGTATGTATGTGTGTGTGTGTGTGTGTGTGTGTGTGTGTGTGGTTAAGAGCTCAGCTGCTAACCAAAAGGTCAGCAATTCAAATCCACCAGCCGCTCCTTGGAAACCCTGTGGGGCAGTTCTACCCTGTCCTATAGGATCGCTATGAATCGGAATTGACTCGATGGCAAACGGGTTTGTTTTTTTTTGATGTGTGTGAATACCACATTTTGTTTATCTGTTGAGGGACCCTAATTAACTTCTTTTTTAAAAAAATTTTTTCCTGTACAAAAATTCATACATACGTTGTTATGTGACTCTAATTGCTCTCCCCATACTGTGACAGCACCCTCCTCCTTTCCACCCCTTATTCCCCGTGTCCATTCAGCCAGCTCCTAACCCTCTCTGCCTTCCCATCTCACCTCCGGACAGAAGCTGCCCGTTTAGTCTCCTGCATCTACTTGAGCTAAGAGGCACACTCCTCACGAGTATCACTTTATGTCCCACAGTCCAGTCCAATCTCTGTCTGAAGAGTTGGCCTAGGAAATCGTTTTAGTTCTGGGTTGATAGAGAGAATTCAGGGGCCATGCTTTCCGGGGTTCCTCCAGTCTCAGTCAGACCATTAAGTCTGGTCTTCTTACTGGAATTTGAGTTCTGTACCCCACCTTTCTCCTGCTCCCTAATTAGCTTCTTAATGGTCCTCATTTCATAAATCATATCTTTTCATAGTCATACAGGAAAGCGTATGTCAAAATCACCTAACTTACCCTCCTTGAGTCTGTTTTATTCTTTTACCTCTGAGCACGTTCACCACAGGCATCCCCTTACTACAGAGTGTGCTCCACAAATAGACATGTGGGAAACCTGCCAAAGGAAATCAAACTGTCAGCCTCCTTATCTACCAGACTGACGGTTGATAGATACATCTGTGTTTTGGCAGCCTTCACTCTGAATTGAGCAGATTTCAAACTTTAAGTAGTGTACTGAGAGTTTAATCCCTGAAGACTTCCGTTTCATTGCTGATCATTTGAAAGATGGATAGGTTTAAGTTTTACCCTATCCATTTTTATCCACTCACTCACTGGCAAAAGAAACACTGAGGAGGAAGTTGTGAAAGAGGATTAAAAAAAAAGAGCCTAGCAAACTGGATGGCCCTGAAAAATCAGTTAGAGATGACATGGAAGGTGAACATGCTTTTATTTCTGGCAGCCAAGGTCGTTGGGACACGAATAGGGTGACTTCAGCTTGGAGCCGGATGTACTCTCAGAAGTTGTCTTGGGGTGGAAGGGGTTCTTGACTCCTGTTTTTGTCTTACTCCTGTTACTGTTCCAGAGGGTTGCTTCACTTCTAAATCTGCAAGGGTGCAGTCTTTCAGCTGGTTGGATGATGAAATGTGATCATGGGTAAAGCACCTAACGCAATGTTCAATGAAAGTTAGACAAAACTTCCTGTTAGCATTTTATGATAAATTAATCCCATCAGGTTCACCCTCCAACATTATCGGAAATGAAACAAATAGCCAATATTTGTTTTATTGTTATATATATTTAAAAAATTTAAATGTTCAATGAAGAATCAGTCCATCTGGGATACAAAAAAAGAATTCTACTTTCAGAGGGAAATTCTTATACCAGCGAGTTTTATTAAGAACTAAATGGGTATTATAAAACTTATTTTTTTTCTTTTTTGAAGTTAAAAAAAACTCCAAGGAAGTTACTATTTACTAAAAAATAAGTGACATAGACTTCCTTTCAATGGAAAACCTGACTCATAAAATCTCACTTACTAAGTCAAATGGCACCATCATTTGGAATCATTTTAAATATTATGATTTTAGGGTACTTGAGCATTTAAATGAGAATAGAAGTAATTACTTGTTAGAGAGCCTTAATTTATTTTTTAAAACTCAGGTTTTTGGGGTGATTAAAATGTTTTATATGATGATTGTGTGGAAGTTATACAGTTATAAATATTTGCCAAAAACTTGCTGAATTCTAGTCTTAAAATTGGTGAATTTTATTGCAAGTAAATTTTACTTCCATATTGCTGACCAAAAAAAAAGAGGAAGAAGAAGAACTATTTTGGGATTTAGAAATGAACTGGCAAGATTTCCAAAAAAGAGAGTTTCTATGGACAAACTATGACACCATGATCATTGATAGGAACAGAAATTATTTTTTCAATTAGAAGTCAAATGAGATGAAACTATTAAGAAAAATGATTTAATGTCTGATTGTGTTTTGCCTATTTATTATACTTTCCAGTTATTTTTATCTTTGGCTTCTTTCGCCAGTTACATGATAATCATTTGTATGTGTGAAGGTGGAGTGGGGGGGTGGAGCAGCACATAAGGGATGAAGGGGATGAAGCAAGTAATCAGTGAGGATGGAGAAGTGGGGAAGACTTGTTCCTTCTATTTCTATGCCCATCAATTTACTTATTAAAATTAAGTGCATGTAATAAACACTTAATGCATTTTTTAGATAAGCTGTCTGAAAACAAACTGAGTTCAAACTGTAATATCAAAGCAAAAATGAAAAGAGAAAGAGATAGACTAAATTGGTATTATTATGTAATTACTGGTTCTTTAAAATTGGGACACATGCTTCAAATAATCAGAGCATGGAATCACAGTTTAGCTTAATTAATTGCTTTTTGAACTGTCTGAATCTTCTTGAAAATTATGGTCAAATTGATGTTGTTTTGAAGATTACTATTGATTATTACTATTCTTGAAATGATTGGATTGACTACACCATGCTTTGGTGGTTAATAGGCCATCCATTTGCCTTCATTTTTAAGTACAATTGTAATGACAAATGTATAATGCCCTGTATCCACCACTACAGAATCATACAGAATAGTTTCATTGCCCTAAAAATCCCTTGTACTCCATCTGTTCATCCTCCCTCACTTCCTTCCCCCCCACCAACCGCTGGCAATCACTGACCTTTTTATTGTCTGTAGTTATGCCTTTTCCAGAATGTCATATAGTTGGAATCATATAGCATGTGGTCTTTTCAGACTGGCTTCCTTCACTTAGCAATATGCATTTAAGGTTCCTGCATGTCTTTTCACATCTTGCTATCTCATTTCTTTCTATTGCTGAATAATACTCCATTGTATGGATGTATCCAGTTTATCCATTCACCTATTGAAAGACATCTTGGTTGCTTCAGTTTTTGGCAATTATGAATAAAGCTGGTATAAACACGTGTGCAGGTTTTTGTGTGGACATAGGTTTTCCTCTCATTTGGATAAATATCTAGGAGTCTCTAGTTGGTGCAAACATGGAGTCACCGTGAGTTAGAATCAACTCAATGGCACCCAACAACAGCGATAGTTGGATTGTATGGTAAGACTCTATTTAACTTTGTTTAAGAAACGGCCAAACTATCTTCCATGGTAGCTGTACCATTTTGCATTCCCACCAGCAATGAACGAAAGTTCCTGTTGCTTCACATCCTAGCCAGGTGTGCCCTATTAGGATGTGGTGCGCCCTGGTGGCACAGTGGTTAAGAGCTACACTGCTAACCAAAAGGTCGGCAGTTCGAATCCACTAGAAGCTCCTTGGAAACCCTATGGTGCAGTTCTACTCTGTCCTATAGGGTCCCTATGAGTCGGAATTGACTCGATGGCAACGCATTTGGTTGGGTTTTTAATAGCTGAGCAGGAGCCCTGGTGGCACAGTGGTTAAGCACCACCAGACGTTCTGTGCGGAAGGATGTGGCAATTTGCGTCTGTAAAGATTACAGCCTTGGAAACCCAGAGTTCTGTTTTTCCCTGTATGGTCGCTATGAGTCAGAATTAAATCCGTGGCAATGGATAATAGGTGTGTAGGAGTCCCTGGGTGGCGCAGTTACCAGTTAAGTGCTTAACTACTAACTGAAAGGTTGGCGATTTGAACTCAGCCAGAGGCACCTGGGAAGAAAGGCCTAGAGATCTGCTTCTGAAAGGTCACCGCCTTGAAAATGCTATGGAGCACAGTTGTATTCTGCAACACTTGGGGTCACCATGAATCGGAATTGACTTGATAACTACGGGTTTTGTTTTGCTTTTCGTAGTATCTCATTGTTGTTTTAAT
Organism: Dugong dugon; assembly: GCA_030035585.1. Lineage (NCBI taxonomy): Eukaryota > Metazoa > Chordata > Mammalia > Sirenia > Dugongidae > Dugong > Dugong dugon. The sequence continues at coordinate 47,962,282 of CM057469.1, read as the reverse complement.
TTGCAATTCCCTAATATTCGGGAGCCCTGGTGGTGAAGTGGTTAAGAGCTCAGCTGCTAACCAAAAGGTGGACAGTTTGAACCTACCAGCTGCTCATTGGAAACACTATGGGTCAGTTCTACTCTATCCTTTAGGGTCACTATGAGTTGGAATCGACTCCATGCAAGTGGTTTGGTTTTTTTGGAATGATATATGAGGTGCCTGGGTGGTGCAAATAGTTTGCACTGGACTGGTAACTTAAAGGTTGGTGGTTCAAACCCACCAGTGGTGCTGAGGAAGAAAGGTCTGGCGATCTGCTTCTATAAAGATTATAGCTAAGCAAACCCTATGGAGCAGTTCTACTCTGTAACACGTAGGGTCACCATGAGTCCAGATCAACTTGACAGCAACGAGTGGGTATGCGTAATGACTTATGATGTTGAGCATTTTTTCCTATGTTTATCTGCCGTTTGTGTGTCTTTGGTGAGGTGTCATTTCAAATCTTTTGCCCACTTTTTAACTGGGTTTTCTTATTGTTGATGTTTGGAGCCCTGGTGGTACAATGGTTAAATGTTCAGCTGCTAACCAAAAAGGTCAGCAGTTCGAATCCACCAGCTGCTTCTTGGAAACTCTATGGGGAAGTTCTACTCTGTTCTGTAGGGTTGTTATGAGTCAGAATCAATTCAGTGGCAGTGGGTTTGGTTTTGATTTTATTGTTGAGTTTTCAGAATCTTATGTAAGATATGTGAGAGTTTTATTTGTTGTCTTCTAAGTAGGTTTTTATTAATTTGTACTGTTTCCCTGGAGAGTTTTTTTTTTTTTTTTACCCATTTCTAAATAAAATAAAACACAGTACTTTATAAAAATACAGGGAAAAAAATTTACCTAAGGACCCACTAACCAATGATAACCACTATTATTTTGGTATATTTCCTTCCAATCTTTTTTCACTGCCTAGTTAGTTTTGTTTCTTTTACTTATTTGTGATCTCTCTTATTTAAAAGTCTATGCTCACTTTTTTTTAAAGTGAACCTTTGTAAGAAAACTTTATTGCTAACAACTCTATTAAACTCTCACATTTATATCTGAATAGAATTGCAATTGAACAAGAATGAATGAATACATATGGTTTGTCATTACGTGAGTAAATACAAATTGAGTATGTAAAAAATTGACACAGCTTTGGAGTTAACTGCAAGAATCATTAAATGAACACATCTCAAAATGTTGACCAAAGAACATTTTCATTGTAAAATTAGATCCGTGTTTATTCCCTGCCTTCTTAGTTTTTTTTTTTTTTTATCTTGTTAGTAGTGAACTTGGCGTGTTTACAGTACTACTGCAAATAGCGGTTTTTCCCACGCTTAGTGTTCCTAAATTTTTTCAGCCTGCTTTTTCTGTCCTGGAATCTGTGAGGCACTTGCCCTTTGCCTAATCTAATGTCACTTACGCACCTGGCTGTGTGTTTGGGCCTGTGCTTGCTTTGTCTTGAGTTCCCTTAGTAATATCATGCAGTGCTTGTAACAACTTCATGTTGGTCACAGGCATAAATAGGGAAAAAGGAAATAAAGGAGGGATTTTTAAAAAAGAAAGCAGAAGAATGTGATGGGAAGGGAGAGAGAGAATAAAATAGATGCTTATTGTGGAGGATGGTGGAGTATGTTCACTTTTTTTGTTTACCTTTATGATATGCATTTTTTCATGTTAAATCTTTTCCACAAACATATGTTTAATGGTTGCATTCAATTTAAAATATACTATACTTAGTTTTTCTCTCAACTTACTGCTTTCTTTATTAGATCAGGAAATACATATCTTTTCAGTGAGAGAAAAATTTTGTTTGCTTCAACTTTTATAATTTTAGGGTAGCATCTAAACTACCACATTTTATAACAAGATATGCGAGGTCAGTCTATTGCATTTTAAATTTTAATATAATCAAAAGAAACGTGTTCTTATTTCACAGTTCAAATGTTTTTCCTTAGATTATTATTTAATGATTTAAATACATTTTGATGGAAAACTGACAACATTTTATGCATACCTTCTATCTTCTTGGTTTCTCTTGATTTTCTTTCTTTTTTCCCTTAATTTCGTCTTGAAATAGCCATAAAAGACTAACTGGATGTATTATGAGTCTTTATGATAATCCACTTACGGCTTGTGGGTTTACTACTCATCAATGCCCTTGTATTGCAGGCTTAAAACCACTTCCTCTTTAAAGTTTGCCTCATTTCCTGTCCATTCATTTCTCTGGCTTTGGTTCGCTTTGGTTTCTCTTATTTGTGTAAAACCTTAACAGATGAGATGTATTTTTTTTTTTTTCTTTCTAGCCTGGGGTAAATGAATGACAAGACTTCTAAGGGAAGTTGCTTTAATATGGAGACTATTGTTGTGTACGTGTGGTTTAAAAATTGTTTTATTTATTTATTTAGAGATTATTAAAGAGCCTGTGACTCACACCAAGCATTGTGTATTCAGATACATGCTATACTCATTACCTGGAATGTTTACAGGATTTCCCCCCTGGGGAGTTAATATGCAGCTGCTTTTTATTCCTCACCTGTTGCCATTCTCCAAATATAGACAAGTCCAAAGTACCATAGATGCTCTTTATGGAAAGCAACAGAACAGATGACAAAGTTGTTCACACTTCTCTTCTTAAGAGTCTCTCTTTTGAAATTATTTCTAGAGTAAATTTGAGTCTGTTCTGTTCTTTCAATAAGTAGCAAAATTTGGATATTCAGACTGTTTAAACTTTATTCTTTTCTCCTTCACACTGAGTTGAATTAAATCAGCCAAGGATTTTTGTGCCATGTTAAGCACTATCTTAATCTGAATTTTCACCTCACACATTTATTTGTAAATGGGTAGTTTTGATGCTTTGCTCACAAAGGAACAATAAGCTTCGGGTTGGATGTGGAATACTGATGTACTTCATAGCAATGTAACAAAGCATGTTCTTGTTTTTGTTAGTTTCAGCCGGGTTGGTTCTGATTTATGGCAACCTTATGTATAACAGAACAAAACATTGCCCCATTCTGCACCGTCTTTATGCTGTTTGGTGTATTTGCCTCCAGTGTTGCGGCTGTTGTTTCAATCCATCCCATTGAGGGTTTCCCTCGTTTTTGCTGACCTTCTGCTTTATGGAACATGATATCCTATTCCAGCACTTGGTCTTGCCTGATGACACGTCCAAAGTAAGTGAGCCGAAGTCTCACCATCCATGCTTCTAAGGAGTATTCTGGTTGTATTTCTTCTAAGACTGATTTGTTCATTCTTCTGACAAATATATTCAATATTCTTCGCCAAAACCGCAATTCAAATTCATCAGTTCTTCTTCATGTTCCTTTTACATTGTCCAGCTTTCTCATGTATATATATATAAAATGTGATATAGGTGAACAAAGCAAGCTGCAGAATGACAGTTAATTTTGAAAACATACATATGTATGAATATGCATATGTATTGATACGTATGTATGTTGTAAGAGTCAAAAATGTTTTATAGGAGTAAACACCTTTAGTACAGTTGTGCCTTGAAATGTTGTGGAACAGCGAGAGAGGGCTTCAAATGTAGCTGTAGTTTTTTATTTAAATTTTGAGGTAAATATGATATAATGTTAAGATTTTATTTAGCTGGGTAGTGGGTATATATATTTTTGCTTTACTCTTCTGTATGTTTGAAATAGTTTGTAATGAAAGAAAACACACAGACACAAAACCCTATTATTAGTGGTCTGTCGTTTGGCATATAACGTCTTTGGCTCATATAAAGTAGCATACATAACAGAGATCTCAGAAACTTTGTTAAACACATTTCAAATATCATGCAGATGACAGGGCTGGCCCATTGCAGTGCCTGTTAACCTTGATTTTGTGTAAAACAGATTTCTCATCACTGGATAAGAAAATTTTCTTAGTGCATTTCCCAGGAAGCCTTATGGTATTAACCAGCAAAGACTGCGGCTTTAATTGAGATGGTGATGCCACTTAATTGGAACACCTGAATGGGATTAGAGGGTACTCATATAAGGTTGACTAGTTTCCCTGGTGCCCAGAGCTCTGCTGGGTCTCTGCCTTCTTGCTGCCAAATGGGATGAAGCTGAACCAAATGCTTTTACTGTCCTTCATAAATCACTTAATGGGATATTTTAAATACAGACTCCATATATTACAGACAGAATTATGAAACACATTGTTATGCTGAATCTTCTGATAAATTTTAGAACTCATTGCATTGAAGCACTAGACATTTGCATTGTTTTTAACTTGTTATTTATCCAACAGTTTAATACACATTAAATGAAATAGATAATTATGTTATCAATATTATGTTATGGTCTCAATAATGTATTTCAATTGATTATATCTTTTTACCCAAATTTAAAATCATTTCACAAGGCTTCTTGACAACATTTTTATTACCAAAGAGTACTTACATTCCTCCATTAAAAAAGAATACTGGATTCCTCCATAAAAATTGATGTAGCATTAATAAAGGGGACAACTTTGTTTAAGAATTGGCGCTGATTTTTTTGTTCATAAATTAAGGTGCTAATCAAAATTGGCCTCCATAATGTCTCAAAAGAAACTTACTCTTGCTTTTATTAAGAAACATGATCTTCTACTTGGATTCTATGTGAAGTTCTATTACTAGTTTTGTGAACTTGGCTAGAAATTATTTAATCAATTAATTTATTGATCTGAAAATGGGGTGTGGGGGTGGAGATAACCATTATGACCCCATCAGCTCCAAAGGTCTTTCATCTTTGGTCTTTTCATAATGTGTGGAATTTGGAATGTGATTGGCATGTATGTGCCGCCATTCAGATAAATTCAAGTTGCTTTCTTAGTGTACTGTGGAAGGTAGCCTCAGTTATTTACAGTTCTACTAGCGGTGGTTCAGTAGTAGAATTCCCGCCTTCCATGAGGGAGACCTAGGTTCAATTGTGGGCCAATGCACCTAATGTGCCACGACCACCCATCTGTCCGTGGAGGCTTGCGTGTTGCTATTATGGGGAGCAGGTTTCAGTGGAGCTTACAGACCAAGGCAGACTAGGAAGAAAGGCCTGATGATCTACTTCCGAAAATTAGCCAAGGAAAACCCTATGGATCACAAGATCTGATTCCATGCGCATTAGGTTGTCAATGAGTTGGAGACTGATTTGAGGACAGCTAGCAACAACTTCCTAGTTAATCCCCTTGATGCATATAATGACTAATTAGCAAGTTTCACCTGTGAGGCATGGGCTCCAATTAGAGCTAATGTTGTGAAATCCAGCATATTCATTAAGTGCCATATGAGCACACTTTATTGAAGAGCAATTTCCATAGGAAAAACAGATGACTTTAAAGAACCTGGCACTATGGGAATCTTTGAAGGATTTTTTTTCCTGTCTCTATTTTCAGAACATGAAATATAATAGTTTTTGAATAATTTTTCACATATGTATATTACTCAGGAGCCTTTTGATTTAATAATTAACTGATCCAGTGACTGACAAAATTAGATTGCAAAAAAAAAGTAAAATGAGACTGTCCGACTGTCCTAGGTCAGCTTTTATTACTGGAGATGTTTGGGTTGTTATCAAGAACCCTGTATTCTCACATAACATCATACTGTCAGAGAGAGAGTTGCCCGACCAAATCAAGTGGACAGCTGGTCACAGCCATTTTGACAGGTCTTAAATTCTTGTGAGAATAAATTAAACCAAAAAAACCAAACCCATTGCCATAGAGTTGGTTCTGACCCATAGAGACCCTATAAGACAGGGTAGAACTTCCCCTTAGGGTTTCCAAGGAGCGGCTGGTGGATTCCAACTGTCGACCTTTTGGTTAGCAGCCGTATCCCTTAACCACTGCACCACCAGGGCTCCAAGGATAAGTTAGAGCATGCTAAACTGTTTTTGAAAATACATACCAAGATGATAAAGTATTCATTAGTGAAAAAATAGTTTAGAGGATAAGTTAGAACATGCTATTTTTTCACTAATGAGTACTTTATCATCTTGGTATGTATTTTTGAAATATCAGCTGGGCTACAGAAATGTTGAATAGCTTATGTTTTCCCCAGTCCCTCCCAAGCCCAGCAATGCCAGTTTTCATTTTCTAGCCAAGTTCACTTCTTATGGTTACCCGTATCCCCAGACTAACAGAACACAAGCATATCCAGTTCTCTAGAAATGCTTTAAAAAAAAAAAATTAATGGCATAGCTTATTGAGAGAAAAGAAACAGAAAAGATAATAAAAAGCATTTCAAACAAATCTATTTCTGAGTGACGAGAAGAAAAGTAGAGTGAAATAAGAAAAAGGAAAGGACATAGGAAAATAAAGAGAAACATGGAGGACACATCAGAGACGCTGTTGTGTTGGAAAAGGAATTATTAAAATTCCTAGGCTTGTTGCCTGGTTTATTTTTAAGTCTGGCCTGATTTATTTTAACGTGCACGGTGTGTTCATTTGCATGGTTGCAATCTGCAAGCAAAGAATATGTTAAGTATTTTGGAGCAATCTAAGAGCCTCTGATAAAATGTATGCAGAAAAAATTTCATGACCGTGATTAGACTCAAAAAGGGCAAAGGGAATTCTCATTATTTTGGTTTCTGAATTTCAATTATATATTTTCTTCAATACCAAAAAAGGTTGTCTAATGGGTAAAAGCATTATTATCCATCCTGAATTCATAGTTCTTATGATGTTTTCTGAAAAGGCAGCTGCGTCAGATTGGCTTATTTATTTTTCCCACTCTTCCCTCTCATTTTTGTAAAGAAAAAGATAGCCAATCTGTGGCTTCCTTGGGGGATATTAGACAGCTTAGAAAAGTGGCCAAATAAACAAGATTTATTCTCATCAGAGGTGTCATGAGAAAATTGGAAGCATGCTGTGAGGTAATGGCAGAATAATCTTGAATATCTCCAAGCACGTTTTCCAAATGAAATGGAAGAAAATGTAAAGTTAGCTTCCATCTAATTATGGCTAAAGAAAGCTGTGTGCATAAATGTACTGGCATAAATATTTTTCTAACAATTCTATTGATTTCTTGCTCTATTAAAAAAAAGAGGAGATCAGATGTTAAGGCCTTACAGTTCTAAAAAGCTGTTCTCTGGAATAGCTGGGTACTGTGAGGTTTTTATTATCCTGTAAAATAAAGTAGTAGAAATTGTAACTTGTACAAGTCATGGTGTGTCTTTCCCACTATTCTCTCTCTCTCTTTTTTAATTGTGGTGAAAATATGCATAACAAAACATACAACTCCACAATTTCTGCATTTACAATTCAGTAACATTATTTACATTCTTCAAATTGGGTAACCATTCTCACTTTTTCCAATCTTTCCACTACTATTAACATAAACTCAGTGCGCTCTAAGCCCCATTAGTCTCTCTTAATGTCTCCTCCCACTTCTCCCTTATAATAAGTTAGTGCAGTTTGGGAACCTTAATTTATTTCAGTGGCTGTGGTCATATGTAGAAAATGTTGTTTTTGCTTCTGCTCATCCCCTGGAGCTGGTGTCTGGCTCCTTACTGTTGTTAGTTGCATTCCAGCTCTTGGTGACCTGAGGTTGCCATGTGTGCAAAGTAGAACTACTCCATAGGTTATTCATTGGCTGTGACCTTTCAGAAGGAGATCACCAGGCTTGCCTTCTGAGGTGCCTTTGGGTGAGTTTGAACCATTGACCTTTCGGCTAGCAGTCGAGTGCTTAGCTGTTTGGACCTTCCAGTCTACCTGGTCCCTTACTATAGCATCTGTTAAGTACATGTGGATTTATGGAATGCCCTTGATTCGCTACGCTTTGTGACAATATTAAAGACATGGGGCCTGCTTTTAGAATAGGGTCTGAGAAAATCTCGGGGTCTCTTAACAGTCTGAGGGCAAGTACACTACAAGTTTAACTCACAGAGTTTTGGAGTGGTTTGGAAACCAGGAAACTGTTCTATTGTTTGTTCCTAAGCACGCCTGCTTTCTGTCCAGATGCTTTCTGAGTCCTGGGAGGGCCTTGGCATGACTTTGATATATTTAATATAAGCTCGTGGGAACGTGTTTGTGTGTTCCTCTCCTGTGGATTAATATCCGAAGTCTATCACCGAGAATGGAAGTTGGTTTATATGTGTCTTCTTTTTAATTCAAGGTGGAGTTTCTGCAAGGTAGGATGCAGGGATTTGCTGGCATCAAGGCTGACTTCTTGATTTTTTCAAAAAATTTAGAAGAATTTTTTTTTCTTCTCTTACTAGTTTGTGCCTTCTAGTAATCTGTTAAAAAAATCTATCACTCAAGCACGAGTAATAAGTGTGCTTAAAGAAAAAGCAGACCCTTTAGTTCAAGTATGGAGCATCCAATTTATCCCCATTCTCTAAGGCATTTACTAGAAGAAAAAGAGAGTCCTTGGGCGTTATTCTGTGTAATTAGATTTTTACACCTTTGTATTGCGAATTGGGATTTCTGATTTCTTCACCTTAGGGTGTAAAGTGATGGTGTTTAGCAACCTGAGACTATAGCTGATGTTATAGTTAGTTCATCAGGACTTTTAAACTTCTATAACTGAGAAGCTCAGGGGGAAAAACAATGATGGATATTTTATAGAGTCACTTCTCTGGTTCTCCACCACCCGTTTGTCAGTTTGTAGTACTGTGGTGGCTTGCATATTGTTATGATGTTGGAAGCTATGCCACCAGTGTTTCAGATGCTAGCAGGGTCACCCATGGTGGGCAGGTTTCAGTGGAGCTTCCAGACTAAGACACACTAGGAAGAAAGGTTTGGCAATCTACTTCCAAAAATTAGCCAATGAAAACTCTGTGAATCACAATAGAACATATAGTGCTAGAAGATCAGCCCCCTGGATTGGAACGAAACAACGGACCCAAGCAGGCTGAGGATGCTGAGGATGGCATGGGACCTGACAGCATTTCATTCTGTTGTACATGGGGTTGCCATGATTTGGAGCTGACACGACAGCAGCTAACAACAGTAACAACAACCTCTGGTGCCCAAAATTAATCTTCCCCTGGATTTTTAACATACTGTTCCAAATACCTGGTTAATGCTCTCTGCCTCTGTGGACTTTCCCTAGTTCCCAGGAAATAGCCACCTTGTATTAAAATAAACCTACTTGTTAATTTCTGCATTTTTCTCCCTGTAGTAACGATAAAAATGTAACAGCTGAGAATCAGGATTTCTTTTTTGTAATGCCATAGGGAAAAACAAAGATGAAATGGTAAGTAAATAAAACTGGATACAAAATGTAATAATCTCAATTTATTTAAAAAAATAATTGAAAAAGTCTTGAAGGAAATATAGCAAAAATATTGTTTATTATATCTTTCTATACTTATGAGCTGGTTTTCTAAACGTAATTGAAACCAAAAGGAGTATACGTATTTCAAAGATGATTTTGGATTAGATCATAGGTGTGTTGACACTAGGAATGGTAGGGGAACTGGGAATAAGTCACTATAAATAGTATCTCTCAAGGAAAAAAACTATGATAAAGAGTAGATTTGAGTTGAACTGCTGCAGGACTGGGAGGTTAACAAAGAACATTCGAGAATAAGAAAATATATAAATCTGTTAGTTCTTCAGACTTCATGTAAATTTAACCTAGATCCCTATATACTTTCCATGTTTCCAGACTGATCGGGGAGAATAAACAAAGGAAGACAGACATTTAAAAAAAATCCCCCCAATAGTTTCACGGACTAAATTTGTCTAAAAACTTAAAAAGAATTAACCTGTAAGAGTCTGATTTTTTTAAACACATATGAGTTGAGCTTTGAGAGTGTATATTTATAATAATAAATATTCAAGCCGGGAACCATATCTTTTCCCTTTCTTGGGGCACTGGCATGGGTTTCATTATAATAATGCACTATAATTTGCTTTGCTCTTAGATATTTAAACAGCCAGTCTTTCATTCATTCAAAAGATATTTGCTGAGTATATAAATATACCCTTGGAGGAAAGATAAGATGTATTTAAACAGCTGTAGTAAAAGTAGTGCACAATTTTGGAAGAACACAAAAGAGGGTGAGATTGTAAACAGCTGGAGAGATCTTGAAAAAGCTCTGTAAGTTGGGATTGTAGCCTAGGTTTGAAGGGTCTAAAAGTGCACTTGCAGGGCATTTAGGGAGAGAAAGGAGCGGTTAAGTCATGGGCATATGCAGGGAACAGGGAAATACGGACAGTTGGGGCCAGATCAAGAGCCTTTGATGCTAGGCTAAGGAATGACTAGGCAGTGGGGAACCACTGAAAGTTTTTACATGGTCTGGCAGCAACATGTAAGTGAAACTTTGTCAGGTCAGCACCCAGAGGACTGTGCCTCCGTGACTAAGGAGGTGTGTGTCTCTCATGGCTTTCAAGTTTCCTAATAGAATTAATGCCAAGATTTGGTCCTGAAGGATGGGTCCCTACTCTAACATCTGGGCCTTGGTAATTTACAGCTTTTGTCTTGAATGGGATTATGGTGCCAGCTTAGATTCAGCCGCTCTTGTTTTGCTCCATCTGCTCTGTATTCTAACCACTTCCCAGAATCCTCCTCTGCCACGCAAGCCAAACATTATGGATTGAATTGTGTCCCCCCAGAATGTGTATCAACTTGGCTAGGCCATGATTCCCAGTATTGTGTGGTTGTCCACCATTTTGTGATCCGATGTGATTATCCTGTGTGTTGGACACCTAACCTCTATGATGTTAATGAGGCAGGATTAGAGGCAGTTATGTTAATGATGCAGGACTCAATCTATAGGATTTGGGTGTATCTTGAGTCAATCTCTTTCGAGTTACAAAAGAGAGAAGCTAGCAGAGAGGAGAGGGTCCTCCTACTACCAAGAAGGAAGAGCCGGGAGTGGATCGTGTCCTTTGGACCTGGGGTCCCTGTTCTGAGACATTCCTAGACCAGGGGACTGTTGATGACAAGGATCTTCCCCCAGAACCAACAGAGAGAGAAAGCCTTCCCCTTAGAACTGGTGCCTTGAATTCAGACTTCTAGCCTCCTAGACTGTGAGAGAATAAATTGTTGTTTGCTGAAGTGATCTACCTGTGATATTTCTGTTACAGCAGCACTAGATAACTAAGACACCAAGCTTTGGCTTATTTCCCATAATCCTCCAGGATCTATGTTTCTAGCCCTGGGCATTCCCTTCACCTGCCCTGGCTTTGACTTCTTCTTTTTTTTTTTTTTTTTTTGTACTTTAGGTGAAGTCTTACAGAACAAATAGTTTCTCATGAAACAGTAGTACACATGTTGTTTTATGACATTGGTTAACAACCCTACAACAGATCAACCCTCTAACTTCTCAACCCTTTTTTTTTGGTGAAAATACACATAGCCAAAGATACACCATTTCAAAAATTTTTACATGCACAGTTCAGTGACATTGACTACGCCCTTCGAATTGTGCTGTTATTCTCACTTAAGATGAAGGCTTACAGAACAAAATAGTTTCTCATTTAACAGTTACTACACATGTTGCCCTATGACGATGGTTAACAATCTCACAACACATCAACAATATCCTTACTCGACCTTGGGTTCCCTATCACCAGCTTCCTTGTCCCCTTCTGCCTTCTGGCCCTTGTCACTGGACTCCTGTACCTCATTAATCTCATTTGGTTTTACGGGGCTGTCCACTCCCAGGCTGAACTGTGAACCTCGGAGGTAACTTCACCACTGAGCTAAAAGGGTGTCTGGGGGCCATACTCTCGAGGTTTCTCCAGTCTGCTTTAGGCCAGTAAGTCCGGTCTTTTTTTTTTGTGAGTTAGAATTATGCACTACATCCTTCTCCAGCTCTGTCCAGAACCCTCTGTTGTGATCCTAGTCAGAGCAGTCAGTGGTGGTAGCCGGGCACCATCTAGCTGTACTGGACTCAGTCCGGTGGAGGCCTTGGTAGCTGTGGACAATTAGTCCTTCGGACTAATCTCTTCCTTGTATCCTGTTCTCTTCATTCTCCCTTCCTGGCTTTGACTTTTGTTGTTGTTTTTGGCTTTGACTTTTTTGTTCCTGTTTTAGAGCTACGAGCTAGTGAGATTTTTTGCCTTGCTATGATGCCAAGATAGAGCTGATTAAGAAACTTTTACAGTGTTGTTGGAAGTTTTAATAAAGGCTTGATTGAAGTTGTGGAAGCTGGGATGGGGAAAAGGGGATGGATTCAAGAAATACTGTGGAATTAGAAGTGAAAAGATCTGATAATTGAATACGGGAATAGGGGAGAAGGAGTCAAATGATAGAGCTGAATTTTTGAGCCTGTATGGATTTAAATGGTTTTAAAAGGGCCAACAGATATTTTTCTTACTTTTATAGAGTTGAACTGAAGCTAAATTTTGTAGATAGAGCCGTCAAAGAGGCTTCTTTTAGCTTTAGTAATGATTACCCTAAAGGGGGTTCTGAGCAGCCCGATTAAGTGAATTGTACCAACAAATGCCTAGCAGAGGCTTCAATAAAATTAATTAAATTAAGTAAGATTAGAAGAAAAGTGCCTGTTCCAAAAATACCCTGTTGCTGTCGAGTTGATTCTGAGACGCCCTTCCATTGGTTCTAGTCTATTATTGAGTAACCTCCTTGTAGTAGAAGGCTTGGCATTGCGTTTTACAAACAATTTAGGAAAGAAAATGTGATAACTAAATTTGGAGGGGAAATGAAGAAAACTCAGTACTTGAGAATTTTGAGAACTGTGTGAAAACAAGCTGGTCTCATTTGAGGTTATTTTATGTGGCGCCTGTGGGTTGATCCACTTATTTGAATATTTTCATGGTGGAATATTAACTAATTGTTATAACTGTCAAAAGTTGTTGAGCGACTAGTTGTTAGGCATTGTTCTGGGCATTTTTGCCTGCAGACTATCTCATTTAATCTTTACAGTAGCCCTATGATATAGGTATCTCATCCCCATTTTATAGGTTAGAAAATCGAGGCTTAGAGAAAAAGACTCAATGTAACACAGCTAGTAACTCATGCTTTTCTCTTCAGCTCATTAATGCTAACGTTTTTTATTTAGTTGGCTTCTATCAGTGCTTTGAACCAGTTTGTTCCAGTTCAAACCGCTGCTGAGAATTTGCATTTGCATCCCAGATATACTGAATTAGAATCTACAGTTTAACAAGACCCTCAGGTGATTCTTATGTATAAAAAATTTTGAGAACCACTGCTGTACTAGTGGTTCTCAGAATTGATCCCTAACCAGCAGCATTAGCATCACCTGGGAACTTGCTAGAAATGCAAATTTTCAGCAGGAGTTTGAACCAAAACGAACCGATTTGAAGCCCTGCTTTATAGCCATAATTTTATATAATCATTACAACAACCCTATAAGCTTGCTACTCTTGTTATCTTCATTTTACACGTGCGCATGAAAGGGAAGTAACTCAAATGAGACCCCGCAGCTGGTAGGTAGCAGAGATGGGACTTGAACCCATGTCTGTCTCACTCCAGAGTCCGTGTTCCTAATCACAGTGGTATTTTGCCCTAACACAAGGATTGGCTCTAATTCTCAAAGTCCCTACTTAAGGTGCTTCCTTATTTCATTTTAAAACCTGTTGCCTTTGAGTTGATATCCAACTCATAGTGACCCTGTAGGACAGAATAGAACTGCCCCATAGGGTTTCCAAAATTAATCTTTAGGAAAGCAGATTGCCACATCTTTCTTCTGCAGAGTCGCTGGTAGTTTCAAACTGCCAACCTTTAGGTTAGCTTAGCCACTGTGCCACCAGGGCTCCTTAAGATGAAATCCAGATGCCTTTTGAGAGTAGCTTTGGGTTATTTTCCTAAGGAGCTAATAATGTTATTGGCTATTTTATTCATATTCGACCTGATCGTTGGGTTAGTTACCCAAGAAAGCTGTGATCTCTTCTTCTGTAACTACTGCCTGGTGGATGATGTACTGATGGTACTATATGCAGATATTCAAATTACAGAAGCATATTTCTCACCCTTGGGGGGAGTAGTGACATCCTAGCACCTCAGTAGAAGCAGGGTGTTCTGGAGGAGGCTTGGTGATGTGGCAGGAAATCTGGTTTCAAAGGTTTGTAGAGCTCATGATAAAAGGATATGCACCTCCTTTCATTTCAATCCAAGTGTTTGTAAGAGTGTAAAAATTAGCATCAGAAATTAACAGGCTACTCTTTTTATGGACGAAACAGTGTTTACTTGGCTCTAAAGGGCAAATTTTGTTAACCATTTATATGTTTCAATGAGGTGAGACTCATTTTCATTGTGGGAATTTTCAAAGATGTTCCACTTTTATGTAAGAAAATTATAAACAAGGGTATAGAATTTTACTACTTATGCATTATATAAAATCTAGTAAAAATAATAACCAATTAGATGGTTATAAAGCCTGAATATATTACAGTATTATACAAATACTGATTAATAGTAGTATCATAAACTCACAAGCAAGTAAAAGCATGCCTGATTCAAATTATAGGAACTTCCATATGCATTTCTACAGAAGTTGTTATTAGTGGGTCTCAAAGTGCCTTACAAGTTATAATTTTTAAAGCCCATAAATACAACCAGTAAATGGCATTTTACTGAGGGAATAACCAAGAATTCCTTTTTACCTCATGCATATCATGAGACCTAAAATACTCAAGCAAAAGTAGAATTCCCATATAGTGTATTTTTACACTGTGGGAGTTTTTGGCTATGAATCTATAGGCCTAGAAGCTGGCAGCTGTGGATTCATAGTTCATTAAATTAAATTAAAAAGAATTAAAACTCTTCAGTTATTTTTGAAATTCTACATGCATAATAGCTCTAAACAAATCTTGCCAGTATGTTGTATTTTAATATTTCTCTGTTGACTATAATACCAAATTTGAAAAACAAAAATTATGCCCAGTACACATGAAAATATTTTACTATTTTGGAATGTAATAGCAGGTTTATTTTTCTTCAAGCTAATGTCTTATTCTGAGGACTAACAGCTTGTAAGCAGCCAGTGGAAACTATTCATTTCTATGCTTTACAGAAAGTTACTTCAAATGCAATGAGGATTTCAGATCTGCTTCAGAATGCTCCTTTGCCCTTTCTCCCCTATTTCTCCTTCTCCTTTCTTTCCTTTGCAACTCTCTCACTCTCCAAAGTAAGCACTGATTGGAGAAGCTCAAGAATATTTCCAGTGCCTATTGCTCCAATCCTCAAGCTCTCTCCACATGGTTGATCCACTGCCACCGCCAAGTGCCTTCAAGTTGATTCCAACTCATTGTGACCCTATGTGTGTCAGAGTAGAATTGTGCTCATAGGGTTTTCAATGGCTGACTTTTTGGAAGTAGATTGCCAGGACTTTCTTCCAAGCACCTCTGGGTAGATTCAAACCGTGGACCTTTTAATTAGCAACTGAGCATGTTAACTGTTTGCATCAACCAGGAACTCCACACATACTCAGCTTTATTTTCTTCTGGTGCTAAGAGACTGTATTGCAATTGGTGGTCACTACTGTGAGGTAGCTGCACTTCTGTGATTATACTTCATTGTCAAGCAGATTCGAAGAAAGGTGTGGACCGATGAGCACCTTCCTTTACAGTTAGGGTCACTGGAACCTGGAGAGAATGAGTGACTTGACTGATGTCATATAGCTGGTATCTGTCTTACAACTAGAATTGGAATCAGAACCCAAGTCTCCAGGTTCTTAAACTGGAGCTCTTGCCTTTCACACTAGTTATGCAATGGTTTGACTCACAAACCTTCTTTAAAACAGAAACAGAAGCAGAACTAGAAAGAAACAGTATTGATTTCATCTAGGGTTGTGAATTGGCAAGATTCATTCTTTCAGGGATCTGAAGGAATATGAAATGAGGAGCGTACAGGGTTGAAATGGCACACCCTGAGATCCTTGTGAAGGGGAGAAGTTGAATGACTGGAGGTAGAAGGGAATGAAGAGCAAATTGAGGTGGAGAACAGGGTGAGGTAAAGTGGTAGTCTTAGAAGGATTAGAAGGTTGGTTGAGTTTATGGTCATGGCAATGGGTTGTTGATATAGAATGAAGAAAAAGACTACTGGTTACTGGATAGGTGGAGCTTCGGGACTTTGAAGTATCTCAGGATGATGCTAAGGGCGGGGGGAGGGAGAGGTAAAGGCGTGTGCAACATGTGTCAGAGTTCTCAGGGAATGTGGACTAATAACAAATCCCTAGGGAGTAGTGGTGTTAGGGAGACCTGAGGGTGATGTTTATAGAAAATATGTGTATCTATGTTATAAGAGATGCTACATTTCAAAATTCTAACTTTCTGCCCCCCACCTCCCACACAGGGAAAACTGAGGCTACTATCAAAAACTTCAGTCCCTACTACAGTCGTCAGTACTCTGTGGCTTTCTGCAGTCATGTACGAAGTGATGTAGAACAGCAAAGGGATCTACAGTCACAATTTTTGAAGACCAAGGTAACCTGAGGACATTTGGTGTACATATTTCTCCCACTGAGGAAAGCTTTATAACTCATAATATTTCTGAAATAAATAATAATTTGAGTGGCAGCTTAAAAAAATCTGCTCTGAAATAATGTTGTATTAAAAAAACTCTACTGGCCTGAAAGTTAGAACATATGATTTCTTGTTGAAGTGTAATCCATATAAAAAGAAAACTGTCATGATTCCAATTTTATTAAGTGTTTTCTTCACAATGGTGCTTTAATATCGGGAAATTTGACTTGTTGTAGTGAAGTTTAGAGGAATAATGGTCATAATTTCAGTTCTTTGTACTAGGGACATTTTCATTTTGGTCATTGATTAAATATGATTTTCTCTTCTAATCTCCTAAATTCATTCTTTCTCCTATGCCCCATTATAATCATTATCCACGACTTCAGCACATATTTATTGAGAACCTACTATTTGCCAGACCTTACTTTAAGGACAAGGAGCCCTGGTGGCACGGTGGTTAAATGCTTGGCTGCTAACCTAAAGGTTGGCAGTTTGAACCCACCAGCAGCTCCATGGGAGAAAGCCGTGGCAGTCTGCTTCCCTAAAGATTACAGCTTTGGAAACCCTATGGGGTAGTTCTACTCTGTCCTATAGGGAGGGTCTCTGTGAGTTGCAATTGACTTGATGGCAACAGGTTTGGTTGTTTTTTTTTCTTTTTTTTTTTGGTGTTCTAAGGACTAGGGGAACACGACAAAATTCTTTGCCTTCCTGGAGTTTATGTTTAAATGTAGGAGACAGATAATAAACGAATAAATAAATATATAATATAGTATCAGGTAATGCTACAAAAAATAATAAAGCAGGAGTCTTATTTTAAATAAGGTGGTCAGGAAGCCCTTTTTGTGGAGATGATTTTTGCAGAAAGTGGAGTGAAGTAAGAGAGCAGGCTATGTTAGTAGTATGGGAAGAATATTCCAGGCAGACGGACAGCCAAGCAAAGACCCTGTGGCAATAGGAAGCATGGCTAGAAGCTAGCGTGCTGAAAGCAGTGTGAGCAAGGCAATGATTCGAAATGACTGCAGAGAGGTAGGTAGGGGCCAGATCATGTAGGACCTATGAGCTACGATGAAGGCTTGGATTTTGTTTTCAGTGTGATGGGAAGTAATCACTAGAGGGCATTGAATACAGAGTGACATAATTGTAAATGGCCTTTCTGGCCTCTCTGTGGAGAATAGACTGTGGGGAAGGGCAAGAGAAGAAACAGGAGACTGGGGAGGAGGATATGGTAGCAGTCCAGGTGAGAGATGATGCTACTTTAGACTAGGGTGATGATAGTGGTAGGAGTTACAGGAGGCTGTCCAAGTCAGGATGTATTGGAGGTAGAGCTAACAGAACTTGCTGATGAATTGGGAATGAGATAATAGAAGAGAGAAATCAGTGATGACTTCTTGGCTGTTAGCCTGAGCAAATGTGTGGATGGGGTTGCGTTTTACTCAGAAGGAGGAGTTAGAGGTGGGTAGGAATCATGAGTTCACTTTTGGACATGTTAAGTTTGAGATGCTTGTTTGACATACAGCATGGAAATATGAAATAGGCAGCCAACTGGTCTGGAACTAAGTAGAGAGGTCAGGGCTCGAGATAGAAATTTGAGAATTGTCAGCTTGTAACTGTTACTTAAAGCCCTAGGACATAAACTAGAGTTTAAATAGAGAAAAAAAGTTCCACAAACAAGTCCTGGCCCCTCCACAATTTGGAGATCAGAAAGAGAAGTATCCAGCAAGATAGGCTGAGAATAGCTTGTAGAGTAGGAGAAAAACTAGTAAAGAGTAATGTGCCCAAAAGCAAATAAGGAGCTATTTCAAGAAGGAGGGAGTGATCAGTGAGTCAATGCCACAGAAATGTTGAATAAGATTTAGTAGCTTGAGCATGTAGGGATAACTGATTGTTACCCCTATAAAACCGTGGTTCTCAAACATTGGGGAGCCTGTTAAAAATGCAAATTATGGGCCACATTCCCAGAGATTCAGATATAGTAAATCTCAGGTAGGGCACACTATTTTTTTTTTTTGGTTTTAACGAAGAGAAGTTTATTTCCTCACAGTCAAAGTAGACTAAAAGTCCAAATTCAGGGTGTCAGCTCCAGGGTAGGGCACACTTTTAACAAGTGTTTATCAGTTGATTTTAGTGGCCCAGACTTAAGAAACGCTCCACATAGGAACTATAAAGATCAGTTTCTACCACGAGATTTCAGCCTCATTTAAATAGAAGAGTGAAGCCCTGTCGTACCTTTTAATGAGGCAAAAAAGAAGACTGTCTCATTGCCCATCATGGCAGAACACTAAGCACTAGAATTTGGAAGGGAATTCATTTCATCCCTTAGACAGTTCTTAAAAGAGATTGGCATATCTGTCTTTTCTGTATGGTTTATAAAATTTTTTCATGAAAGTAGAAAAATAAGTTTCTAAAAGTACTATGGTTTTTTAATAAAAGAAAAACAGATGTAAATTCAGTAACAGTAGCAAGAAAAAACAGGAGGCCCATTCCCATATTTTGAAGCAATGTGCGAGGTGGACGATGAGGCAGAGTAGGAATTATCCCTTATGCAGTTAACCCAATGGAAGGCCTAATTAGGAGTCTAACCGAAACTGTCCTACAGCACATATGTCACCAGGGTGAATGAAGAATTCTCAACCTTTTAAATAGAAGAGGTAGAAGTGAGGTGTGCTGGCCTGATGCCAGCTTGCTCTTTAACCAAATAACACGTTCCCCTTGAGAAGCATGGTGATGGATTAAGTACTTATAGCGTGATTCCCATGGTTTTTGGATTTGGGAAAACCATTAAACACTGACTCTTGAGGCTGAACCTGAAGGTGTGATGAATAGGAGGATAACCTCTTAATTCTCCTGTTTTTCCAGGAATTAACACTGAGGCACGTTCAGGGTGTAAGGGTGGATGTCCACAACGTGAGCTTTCTTGCTCCACTTCCTCTCTCCCACAGTTTATCAAGCCCTTAGTAAGCGCCAAGTGTGTCCAAGGCATAACCCTAATCCAACAACCAGTTGTGTCACCCAGGACCTCCCTGGATAGACTTAGTTATTTTGTTGTTGTGATTGTTAATTATATTATTGTTTTTTAAGCCACCATTGGAGCCTGGAACTGTCTTGTATGAAGCAGAGCTATCACAGTTTGCTGAAGACATAAAGAAATGGAAGGACAGATACATTGTGGTTAAAAATGATTTTGCTGTGGAGAGCTATGAGAACAGAGAGGTAAGACATTTCCTTGTTACCATGTCGTTGTTGTTGTTAGCCGTCAAGTTGGTTCTGACTCATAGCGACCCTATATACCACAGAACGAAACACTGCCGGGTCCTGCACCATGCTCACAGTCATTGTTATGCTTGAGCCCATTGTTGCAGCCACTGTGTCAATCCATCTCTTGGAGGGTCTTCCTCTTTTTCAGTGACCCTCTACTTTACCAAGTATGGTGCTTCCCAGGGACTGCTGTCTCCTGATAACATGTCCAAAGTACGTAAGACGTAGTCTCATCATCCTTGCTTCTAAGCAAGGTTCTTGATTCTAAGCATGGTTCTTGCCATATTCTTAAACACTGGCTGGGTTGATTGATTCATTCAAAAGTATTCACTCATTCAGATACTCATTTTGGTTAACAAATATTTGTTGAATACCTACTGTATGCCACTTACTATACTAAGTTCTAGGTATATAGTAGTAGATCAGACAGATGCTTGCAATCTAGTGGGCAAGATAGACTTTGAACAAGTAATTGCAAGTGACGGTGAAAATGGAAGGTTGTACTGAGTGACCAGTGTTTGGGGAGGGACCCTTTCCAAAGATCATTCGTTTAGCCTCGAGGTCTTTCTCAGTCATTGCCCTGATATCTCTCTCTGCTCTGTGGGCCTCATGTCTTCACACTTTTAAGTCTTGTACATGACAGGTAGGTGGGGGGTTATTTCATAAGGGTATGATTGAATCTGCCTGGGTTCTTAGAAAATCAGAACATTTCACAAACTTTTATTCCACTTACCCTTATGGATTTTATTTTGTCTTATAAATTTTCTTGTGGTAAAATATATATGATAGAACATTTGCCATTTTGACCATTTTTAAGTATACATTTCAGTGACATTAATCACATTCACCATATTGTACAACCATTGTCATCACTCTCCATTTTCAAATGTTTTTTGTTGACTTTAACAGAAACTCAGTACCCCTTAAGTAATAACTTCCCTTTCCTCCCTTCCACTAGCCCCTGGTAACCACTGATAAACTTTTGTCTCTGTGCATCAGCCTATTCTAGATATTTCATACAAGTGGGATCATACAATATTTGTCCTTTTGTGTCTGACTTATTTCACTTAACATAATGTTTTCAAGGTTCACACATGTCATAGCATGTATCAGGACTTCAGGCTGAATAATATTCCATTGTACGGATCTGTCATGTTTTGTTTATTCGTTCATCTGTTGATAGACCCGTGGGTTGTTTCCACCTTATGGATTTTTTTCCTGGTTATCTCATCATATTTCTTGTCTGTAAAAATGTGGAGAAAATAGATAATGTACATAAAGTACCTAGGGACTTCTGCTTTTATTAGTTCTCATTTCTTACGCCATATAGGGAAGTAGTGTGGTATAATGGAAAGAAAATTGGACAGTTAATTAGGAAAACTAAAGTTTAGGTTAAATTGTGCCACTAGCTAGAAGTGAACTCATGAACAAGTCACTTATTGTCTCTGGGCCTCAGTTAAACCAGGAAGTTAGTGTGGATGATCCCAACGGTTCCTTCCAGATATATTGCATACATTTTTAGTCTACATCGATTCTCGTGCTCCCTTTGAAATGAATACCGTAGTTACTATTTATCAGTTAAAGGTAGTGTCAGATTTAAAACTGCTGTCTTGATTCCAAGTTCAGGAGTTGTCAGGACAACCTTCACAGAGTACTCTGAACAGTACCACTGATGCTAAACTATTAGGAAGTGGCTCAGGCTGACACACCAACGTTTTTCCTTCCCATCTCTCATGGAAAACAGAAATAAAACGCAGTACAAACTTGTTCCACAGACTGCTAGGCAATGCCCAAGTAACATCTTGGGTAGTCTTATTCTTAATATTCATTAAACTAGTATTTTATCTGCCTGTCTATATTAGGATTTTATTCAACACTTGATTTGCATTCAGAAGCAAATCATTAACACACTATGAATAATAATAGTAACAAATCACCTTATATTCTGTATGGTACCTTACAGTATTCTTTCAGGGTAGCTTGAGGAGTGGTAATATTGTATAATGGTTATTATTATGGGCTTTTAATCACAGCTTTACCAGTTGCTAGATATGTGTCTTTGAATAAGTTAGAAATCTCTTTGGGCCTCAGTTTTCTCATCCCTAAGATGGTGAGCATGATCCCGTTATCATGGTGTAGCTGTGAGGATTAAATAAATGGATTAAAGCATTTAGCCCGCAGCCTCCCCCCCCCATCCCCCCCCCAAAAAAAAAACCTGTTGTCCTCGAGTAGATTCTGACTTATAGAGACCCTACAGGACAGAGTAAAATTGCCCCATAGGGTTTTCGAGGAGTAGCTGGTGGATTCGAACTGCGTACCTATAAATTACCTATTATGTTATTGAGAGGCCAATTTTGGCTGGTAATAAAGCAGGAAAGGGGAAACATTCTCATTTGATAATCATTTCCTGTTTTCTGTACACTCCCAGTGGGGGCTGGATAAGCCTGGGTATGAATCTTGGTTATGTTGCCTACTCACCACTGAATCAATGGCAAGTTACCTAACCTCTTTGAGCTTCATTTTTCTCATTTGTAAAGTGAAGATGATAATATCTATTTCATATTGTTGTCGAAGATTAATACAAGGTTTATAAAAGCTCAGATTAGGGCCTGTTATAATACAGTTCAGATTTGAGGTCAGTCTGAAGCAAACTGTTTCTAAACTTTCTTAAAATCACACAACTTTAGGTTTTTCTTTATTATAATCTGGATCCCTGATGTGCTCAAGCAGTGGATTAATGGTTCTTACAATGAGTATGAAAATAAGCTTCTTAGATACACGTTTGTTTTGTTTGGGTTTCCATTACTGTCTTATTGATGCAGAATATATGTTGCTGTTGTTCTGATTTTATTGCCTTGATCAACATTATTTTGATTATTTCCGAGAGTCCACTCTAGATTTTGTATTCCGCAGTTTCTTGGTTTCAGTTCTCAGTCTGCCTTTAGGTTGCTAATCTCAAAATTGTGCCTTGACTTAAAGCCCCCATCAGAAGCACATACTTGCATTTTATCTTATCTGCCTATGTCCTTGTTGGTATATCTGCTTAACAGACTGCTTAGCAATGCACTGGGCCTCTTACATTGTCCAAACAATGCAGCTTCTTGTCTGCTGGCCAGAATTTGTTCTGATGTGACCATATTGCACCTCCATCCCAGGTCATTTTATTGCAAAACAATCTCACATCTGGTGGCAATATTTTATTATGGCAACATTTTTTAAGTTTTTGACAAAAGTCCACAGCAACCGTAATCACAGTTACATGTTCTGCAGTCTCGTGAGTCACCATACATGGCCCACACCAGTCACCAAGCATTCCATGTAGTAAGTGTGGCGTACATCATCACCCTTGGGTAATTATCAGAATGATTCAGGCATTAAAGTCAGAAATGCTAAGTGCCATGTGGAATATCTAGAAGTTACTAGAATTATGTTTTCCCCATTTGAGAAGAATACCTATAGTAAATCCCACTGAGATTAGGGACTATGATCTACCACATTGTGACCTTCACACAAAAGTACTGAAGGGCTACCTTGCAAGCAGCAGGAAGGCAAAACATACCTGAATAAATAGTTCTAACTCGGTGACATAATGTGGGGATTACTATCTTTGGGTGGTTGTGTCTGAGTCTGTTTATTTTTAATATTCCTGATATCTCCGAAAAAGCCAAATGAGGAAAAAAATAATTCGTTTACGCCTTTCCCTCCCTAGGCCTACCAGAAAGGAGCTGCTCCTAAAAGCCGAATCCTTCCAGCCGGTGGGAAGGTGTTGACCTCAGAAGAGGAATACAATTCATTATCTGATCGGCATTTCCTGGACCCTGTTGGTGAGTGACTGAGCATTCTTTTTTAAGTCAAAATTTCTAAACGTGCTTTGTTTGGCTAGACAAGTGGTTCTCACCAGGGGTGTTGGGAAGGGGGTGGATTTTGCCCTTCAGGGACATTTGGCAATGTCTGGAGACAATTTTGGTTGTCACAACCTGGGGTGGGGGTGAATGGGTGGTGAGAGTTCTACAGGCCTCTAGTGGGTAGAGGCCAGGGATGCTGCTAAACATCCTGCAATGCCCAGGACAGCCTCCACGACGGAGAATTGTCCACCGAGGTTGAGAAACCGTGGGATAGACCCACAAGTTTCACAGACAAATAGAAGATGTTATTTCTTTAAATAAGGGCAACATTGTACCACTGCTATTATTTTAAGTCATGTTCAATAATACACAAGTCGGTTAGTGTGTTTCTATGCATAGAAAATGTGCAATTGGCCAGGTACCTTGACTCTTTTGGAATATATTGCAGGCTTTGATAACACCACACAGGGCAGCAGAGATAAATAAGTGGGGCTCAGTCCGTGACACGTCCAGTCGTATCTTTCTTTAAGCAAGCCTGAACTTGTCACAGAATACTAACTTTCTAATTTTAGGGTGATATGCAATAAAATGTAAACTGAGAAAATACTATGAACAAGTGTTATAATAGCTCATAGCTACTGTATAAAAAAATTACATTAATTAGCATATACATAAATAATAGCTCAATGTTGTCATGGAAAGAACGGTGAAGTGAGAATTGGTTGACTAGATTTTTATCTGATTCTAACTGTGCTGTTTATCAACTGTATTACCTGAATGGGCTGCTGAAACTCTCTGGGTTTTGTTTCTCTTACTCTAAAATGGGCCCTTGAACTTGAAAATCTGTAAGGATCTTTGTAGCTCTCACATTCTTTGATTCTCATTCATTTCACTTTTTCCATGTAGAGAAAGTAATGGATATAATATATAGACCAAATAGGGCATTTTGTAGAGATTTATTAACTGTAGATAATGTAATAACTCCACCTGGCTGTGTGTAAATCATACTATGCAGTGATTACTTGGTGTCTTGAAGAGAGCCTTGATTGTTATTAGTGGCTATGATCATTTCATTTAGAATTTATGGAGAAAATAATCATTTTATCAATTGTTATTTTGGTGCAGAAATGCTTAACATGGTGTTTTCAATAACACGGTTATAGGATTAGTACATGGACCATAAAGCTATATTAACAAAATATTACTAAGTAATTCAAGCTAAAACAACAGTTTATATCTGTTATACACGTTATTATATTTTCTAATTTGAATTCTACTCATATATCTTGGCTGTGGAGCTGCAGCTAGAAATGGGAATACCAGCATGTTCACTCCTCCTCAGAATCTCTCCAAAAGAACTTTCCAGTAAAATCAGTCAAAACAGACAATATATTTATTGATTTATTGATGAAATCATGTCAGAAGGAGTGAAAAGGAATAGAAGCACAAGGCCTGTGTGACTAATACCCATTGGCCTAGGGCTTTAGATTAGGGCATTTCAATGACTTTTTTTATTACATGATATCGCCTTCTGAGTTTTAAAAATAGGATATTCTACAGTAGATCGTTTGTGATATTCTTGTAACTCAACTCAGAAAAAATGCAAGCTGAGAACATCTGGAAAATTGCTGTCAAAGGTTAAGTAAGAGATAACTAGAGGCCAGTTGGAGTGGATTTTACAGGACTTGCTGCAGTGTTTAAATGCAAAGGGTCAGTGTTGCTTTCAGTTTGTAAAAAAGAATGGTGACATCTTGGAAAGGGCAGGGAGAATTGTTTCCCAAAACCATGTTAATCAAGAAGACTCACTGTGTGATACTATTTCAATTGGATAGACTAAGGGGAAGAGTTAGCCTCGCTTGAAAAAAAGCAATAGAGGTTATGAATAAATATATCTTCTTTATAGAGTGTTTGCTAAGATGAGATATCAAAATGGCCCCAAGTTTTGCTATTTTACTAAAGTGATATTTTGGCATTTTATTAGTTAGAATCTGGTTTGCTGCACCCAAAAGAAATTTCAAATTAAACACATAAGGTTTTATTATTTCATAAAAAATAGTTGGGTATCAAATAAGTAAAGCACTACTGAAGAAGAAGAATAAAGTTGGAGGACTCACACTACCTGACTTCAGAACCTACTATACAGCTACAGTAGTCAAAACAGCCTGGTATTGGTACAATGACAGATACATTGGCCAATGGAACAGAATTGAGAACCCAGATGTAAATCCATCCACCTGTGGTCACCTGATCTTCGACAAGGGCCCAAAGTCCATCAAATGGGGAAAAGACAGTCTTTTTAACAAATGGTGCTGGCAAAACTGAATATCCATCTGCAAAAAAATGAAACAGGACCCATATCTCATGCTGTATACAAAAACTATTTCAAAATGGATCAAATACCTGAATATAAAGCCTAAAACTATAAAGTTCACAGAAGAAAAAATAGGACCAACACTTCAAGCCTTAATACACAGCATTAACAGGATACAAACAATAACCATCAACCCACAAATCCCAATAGATAAGCTAGATAACTGGGATCTTCTAAAAATCAAACACCTATGCTCTTTAAAAGACTTCACCAAAAGAGTCAAAAGAGAACCTACAGACTGGGAAAAAATTTTTGGACAGTACAAGTCAGACAAAGGTCTAATCTCCATAATCTGCAGGAAAATCCAACACCTCTACAACAAAAAGACAAATAGTCCTATTAAAAAATGGGCAAAGGAAATGAACAGACACTTCACCAAAGACATTCAAATGGCCAACAGACACATGAGGAAATGCTCACGATCATTAGCCATTAGAGAAATGCAAATTAAAACCACAATGAGATACCATCTCACCCCGGCATTACTGGCACGAATCAAAAGCACTGGAATAACAAATGTTGGAGGGGCTGTGGGGAGATGGGAACTCTTATGCACTGCTGGTGGGAATGCAAAATGATACAGCCATTTTGGTAAATGATATGGCGCTTCCTCAGAAAGCTAGAAATAGACATACCGTTCGATCCAGCAATTCCAGTCCTAGGAATATATCCTAAAGAAATAAGAGTCGTCACTCGAATAGACACATGCACACCTATGTTCATGGCAGCATTGTTCACAATAGCAAAACGATGGAAACAACCTAGATGCCCATCAACAGACGAATGGATAAACAAACTATGGTACATACACACAATGGAGTATTATGCAACGAGAAAGAACAACAATGAATCTGTGAACTACCTCATAACATGGATGAAACTGGAGGACATTATGCTGAGTGAAATAAGTCAATCACAAAAGGACAAATATTGTATGAGACCTCTATTGTAAAAACCCAAGAAAAAGTTCACACACAAAATGTAACAATCTTTGTTGGTTACCAGGGATGGGAGGGGTGGGGGGAAAATGCTGAATAGGCGTTAGATAAGCGGTATCTTGGGTGAAGGGTGAGACAGTACACAATACAGGGGAAACTAGCACAGCTTGTACAAGGAAAGGTCATGGAAGCCCCATAGACACATCCAAACTCCCTGAGGGACTGAATTGCTGGGCAGAGGGCTGTGGGGACCATGGTCTCGGGGAACATCTAGCTCAATTGGCATGACACAGCTTATAAAGACAATGCTCTACATTCTACCTTGGTGAGTAGTGTCTGGGGTCTTAAAAGCCTGTGAGCGGCCATCTAAGATACTCCACGGGTCTCATCCCTTCGGGAGCAAGGGGGAATGAAGAGAACAGGATACAAGGAAAAGATTAGTCTGAAGGACTAATTGTCCACAGCTGCCAAGGCCTCCACCGGACTGAGTCCAGTACAGCTAGATGGTGCCCAGCTACCACCACTGACTGCTCTAACCAGGATCACAACAGAGGTTTCTGGACAGAGCTGGAGAAGGATGTAGAACATAATTCTAACTCACAAAAAAAAAAAGACCAGATTTACTGGCCTAAAGGAGACTGGAGAAACCCTGAGAGTATGGCCCCCAGACACCCTTTTAGCTCAGTGGTGAAGTTATCTCCGGGGTTCACCATTCAGCCTGAGAGTGGGCAGTCCCATAAAATCAAACGAGACTAATGAGGTACAGTAGTCCAGTGACAAGGGCCAGAAGGCAGATGGGGACAAGGAGCTGGTGACAGGGAACCCAAGGTTGAGTAAGGATATTGTTGATGTGTTTGTTGTGAGACTGTTAACCATTGTCATAGGGCAACATTTGTAGTAACTGTTAAATGAGAAACTATTTTGTTCTGTAAGCCTTCATCTTAACTGAGAATAACAGCACAATTGGGAGAGCATAGTCAGTGTCACTGAACTGTACATGTAGAAATTTTTGAAATGGTGTATCTTTGGCTATGTGTATTTTCACCAAAAAAAAAAGGTTGAGAAGTTAGAGGGTTGACATGTTGTGGGGTTGTTAACCAATGTCATAAAACAATATGTGTACTACTGTTTCATGAGAAACTGTTTGTTCTGTAAGCCTTCACCTAAAGTACAATAAAAAAATTAAAAAAAAAAATAGTTGGGTATCAGCACTCCCAGGATGGTATGGCAGTTCCATAAATTTGTCAGGAACTCAGGCTCTTTCCAGCTTTATCCTCCTTTGTCTCTGTGGCTCTTATTGGCATAGCCCAAGGTGGCTGCTGGAGCACCAGCTATAGTGTTCTCATCCTAGATGACGAGAAGGAGAAAAGGGAAGGAGCCAAGCACGTTCCCTCTTTAAGGATACTTCCAGCAAGTTTCACATACCACTTCTGTTTACATCTCATTGGTCGAAACTTAATGGCTGTGGGCACACCAAGCTGCATAGGAGGCTGGACATGTTGTCTTTATTCTGTGCAGCCACTTGCCCAACTAAAAATCAGGGTTCTTTTCACCGAGAGAAGGGGAGAATAGATAATAGGTCAGAACTACCAGTCTCTGCTACAGCATTCAGTCGTTCTCTCAGTTGTCTGTTCATTCATACACTGATTCATTCATATGTCACTAGTGCCAGGCATTGTGCTAGATACTGGTGGGCCACAGTTGCTCTTCCAGCACATTCCACTGTTAACTTCAGATTTCAGGACACTGAACCACAGCTCCCAGGTATGCCCAAGGAAGTCTGTTCTTTGTTCAAGCCAATCCTGATTTATTAATTTCCCAGTAGTCTGGCTCAGTTTTGGAGCCTCCCTTATGGTTATGATCCATTTATTAGAATGCCCAGTGCTTTCAGTTGCCTCATAGAAGCCCTGAGATTAGAGGCCCTGAGGTGTAGGGAAGGAGCATAGAATTAACTTTTTCTTCTGCTTGTTTTCCATGGCCCTGGAAATAAGCTGGGGCTCATTTAACCAAGTGCAATATCATGTAACTGGGATGCATGGAAGGGAATGAGGCTTAGGTAGAAGATCTGATTAGCAGGATGGTTTAACATGACTTTCTTAGAATTAATTTTGAGGGAAGAGGTGGAAGTACCACTGTTTAGGGCTTTTAAAATGTCCTAGAACAACGTAGCACATTCATTCATTCAACAAAACTGCACCTGAACATTTACTAGGTTCATGACTATGCTGTGGGCTGAGGATACAAAGGTAAGTAAGACAGTCTCCGTCCTCTAGGGGTTCCGATCCAGGGCAGTGGTTCTGTTTCTTGGGGAGGGTGACCATGTGACACTCAATGGAGCACCTTATCTCATTCTCTACCTCCCACCCTGAGTGTAGGTGCCAGACATGGAAACAAATTATTACAATATTTTGGAGGAACAAGGTAGAGAACACCCATTCTGTGCCTGGTGGTGGGGGGAGGTGCCAGCAAAGGTATCTCAGAGAAGGTGGCTTTGAACTGACTTTTGAAGGATGAATGCGAATTCTCTATGTGAAAACATGATGGAAGAAAAGGGTAACATGGACTGCAAGAACTATATATAAAATGTCATGGAATGAATGAACACACCCAGGAAGAGTATATAGACTGCGAGTAGAGCAGAAACCAGCACAGAACAGGGCAAACATCAGCACTTAAGGTGGGGATGGATTGAGGGGATGGAAGAGCCAATAAAGGTGGCGAAGAAGAAATGAACAATTTAAAAAAAAAAAAAAGCATGAAAGAATCCTGGAGAGAGAGGTGTTCCTGGAAGTCAAGGGGAGAGAATGGTTTCCAAAGTGGAGGTGGCTAGGAGCAGCAGATGTTTAAGGTCAGATTAAGAGGATGGGTAATAAGAAGTGATAGGTTGAAAGTCAGGATGATATTAGTGACCCGGTGGGGCAGGAATTAGACTGAAGTGAGAGTAGGAATTGATGGAGTGAAGACAAGGAGTGATACTCTGTCAAGAGGTTTGGTAGTGACAGGCAGGAGTGAGAGGTGCAGGCAGGAGATGCCGGGCAGAGAGCAGACCTGATGAGATGGGAGCTTGCAAGGAGGGTGGGGAGAGTGCTTGCATGGACAGACAGCTGAGCTGCAGAGGGGCAGTAAGGAAGGATGAGCTCTGTTTTTCAGGTCATTTAGAAGGGAGGAAGTTGAGAGAGAATGTGTCTGATGGCCTTCATTGTCCCTCTGGGGTAGGATGTGAGGCTGTCTGCTGGAGGGTGACACGTTAAGCTGGTTGAGGGATGCTAAGGAGAGTGAACTTTAGTTTCCCACATTCTGTGAAAACATCTCACACCAACTTTCTATCCCACGTCCTGCCCCAAATAGTTACTGTCTTTGTTTGCTAGGGCTGTGTTATAGATTCAGTTGTGTCCCCCCAAAATGTGTATCAACTTGGCTAGGCCATGATTCCCGGTATTGTGATGTTGTCCACTATTTTGTAATCTGATGTAATTATCCTGTGTTGTAAACTGTTACCTCTGTGATGTTAATGAGGCAGGATTAGAGGCAGTTATGTTAATGAGGCAGGATATAATCTACAGGATTAAGTTGTATTTTGAGTCATTCTCTTTTGAGCTACAAAAGAGAGAAGTGAGCAGAGAGGAGGGGGACCTCCTACCACCAAGAAAGAAGAGCCAGGAGCAGAGCATGTCCTTTGGACCCAGGGTCCTTGCACTGAGAAACTCCTAGACACAGCAGAAGTTTGAGGACAAGGACCTTCCCCTAGAGCTGACAGAGAGAGAAAGCCTTCCCCTACAGCTGGCTCCCTGAGTTCAGACTTTACCCTCTGAGACTGTGAGAGAGTAAATTTCTCTTTGTTGAAGCCATCCACTTGTGGTGGTTCTGTTACAGCAGCACTAGATAACTAAGACAGGTTGCCATAACAAAATACCACCAAGTAGCTTTAAAGGACAGAAGTATATTTTCTCAACAGTTCTGGAGGCCAGAAGTCCAAATTCAGGGAGTTGGCAGGGCTAATTTCTGTCACCTCTAGGGGAAGATCCTTCCTTGTCTCTTTTAGCTTCTGCAACTCAGCATTTCTTGGTGTTCCCTGGCTTGTAGATGGATCCTCACATTCTGTCTTTCCTGTGTGTGACTCCTTTTATAAAACATCACTTAGAAAGGATTAGGATTAGGACATACCCTATTCCAGTATAAGGAGCCCTGGTGATACAGTGATTAAACACTCAACTGCTAACCGTAAGGTTGGTGGTTTGAACCCACTCTGAGGGTGTAGGAGGTCCTCTTCCTCTCTATTCACTTCTGTCTGTGGCAGTCAGCTTCTGTAAAGATTACAGCCTTGGGAACCCTATAAAGCAGTTCTGCTTGTCCTGTAGGGGCGCAATGAATCAGAATTGACTTGACGGCAACAGGTTTTGTTTTGTTTTTTGGTACTTCGATATGACCTTGTTTAATTTAATTGATAACATCTGCAAGGAAAAACCCTATTTCCCCAAATAAGCCTGCATTCACAGGAGTAGGAGTTAGGATTTGAACATATTTTTGGGGGGACACTATTCAATTTAAAACAGTTACCTTTCCAGCCTGAAATATGTGTTTTAAATAGAAGATGTTGTGTGCTGTCAAGTCGATTCCAACTCATAGCAGCCCTATGTGACAGAGCAGAACTACCCCATAGGGTTTCCTAGATTGTAATCTTTATGGGAGCAGATCTCCAGGTCTTTTCTACCACTGGGCTGCTGGTAGATTTGAGTTGTAGACCTTTAGGTTAGCAGCCAAGCACTTAACCATTGTGCAACCAGGTCTCCTTTTAAAGAGAAGATGCACGTTTTAAAACATATTTGTGTTTTCAATAATCTTTAGCATCCAGTGAGAAGGAGAACTCTCAGCCCTTTGTGGTCCTGCCAAAGGAATTCCCGGTGTACCTGTGGCAGCCGTTCCTCCGAGATGCCTACTTCTGCTTCCAGGAACCCACCGACCAGAAGAAGTTTAGTGCGCTCCTGAATGACTGCATCAGGCGTCTAAACCATGGTATGGCTTTTTTCCCTAACTTCCCCAGCGAGGCTGGTTTTCTGAGTTGCCTGGTCAGTCATCTGTTACATTGACTCCTAGAAAGAGCTACAGAGGTGCTGCCTCAGGGACATTCATGGTGGGAAGGAGAGGGAAACCAAGTGAAGTGAGAGTTTTGTAGACAAGGAGTGTGGTCTGCCTGCTGGTTGTGTAGTCAGGTCTGGGTAGACAGGATGGGAACCAATGATCTAGGGACAAAGGTAGGCAGCATTCAGAGTGCTGTATATTCATGTATATAATTTCTTATCCTTTTTCTTGATTTAAAAAAAAAATCTAATTGCCAGCAAGAGTGTGCCAGTTGTCCCCAGCAAAATCCTAATCCTTACGACATTTCTGGTTTAGTCCCAGCTTCATTTCTAAATAAGTTACTCACTTAAGATCACTAGCACTGTTGCTTGTCACATAATATTTTTTCCAATCAGTGGTTCTCAAACATTAGGGTATATAAGAATCACCTGGATCCTTAAGACACAGGTTATTAAAGCACAGGTTTCTGGGCCCCACCCCTGTTGTTGTTGTTGTTGTTAGGTGCTGTCAAGTTGGTTCCAACTCATATCAACCCTACAGGGTGAGTAGTACTGCCCCGTAGGGTTTCCAAGGAGCAACTGGTGGATTTGAACTGCTGACCTTTTGTTTAGCAGCTGAGCTCTTAACCGAATATTCTGATTTACTGGGGTCTGGGGTGGGCCCCGAATTTGCTTTTCTAACAAGCTGCCAAGTGAAGCTGATACTGCTAGTCCATGGACCACACTTGAAGTGACATTGCTTTAGGCCATTGTGCCTCTAGGTATGGATTTAATTAATATTACTTCTATTAAAAAAAAAAAAAGCAGCAAAGAAATGTTTCCATCCAATATGTGATGTTTTTGATGAATTTCTATGAATGCTGGTTTTTCTGGACTCCATGAAGCCTTTGGTTAGAGATAATTGAACTTGTCATTCTTCGCCAGTTGGAAAGGCAGCCAGTCAATCAGTCAAATCTCATCGAGGGTCTACTCTGCACTAGCCTGTCTCTGGGTGTTAGGGACAGAGTAATGAACCATGCAAAGTTCCTCCCTCAAGGAGTCTAAATTCAGACTGGGAGGAGGACAGACACGTGCACAAGATCATTTGACAGTCATAGAAGTTAACGAGTTACAGAGTAACTAGAAGTCACTGCCTAGTGAAGAAGGAAGTGCAGTACTCTAGACTCGTCAGCAGAGGCCTGTTTAAGGAGATGACATTTGAACTGAGTCACCTCATCCATTTGTGCCTTTATTCCACTGTACATTTACTTTAAATTTAAGCTCTGAAACTTCCCTGACAGGGTCAGTCCCTCAGAGTGAGCATCACTAGTGATGAATCTCAGCCTGTTCTGGATTTCATTTGTGTATCCACAGAAGGCTAATGGAAAAAGATAGTGTCACTCTATTTTGCTATAGCAACTCTGAGTAACATCAGTCATAATTTTGGCTCATAACTGTTAGAGCCTATATAAAAAGAAGACCCTTATTAATATCTTGCCTTGTGGTTCTGATGTTTTAGTGACAAGTATGGCACAGCACTGCCTGCTCTGTCTAGCTTGTTTTCCAGTATACCTACACCTCTGTGTTCAGGGCCCTGGTCTAGTATGAACATGCAGTTGGCACTAAACACAAGAACCACAAAGTTTCACTAAGCAGAGAATGTTCTCTGCCCAGCCAGATGGGACTTGCTGCATTCTCCCTTCAATGTGCATAATAGGAATTTCTCTGGGGAATTTTTGGATGTTATGTAGCCTGCGTTTGGGCTCCATTTATGGAAGATTTCCGTTGATTAAAAACCCAGCTCTGCTTTCCAGTATGTTATTGACAGCACCAAGAGAAGAGTGTCCAGTCAAGTTGCCCTGGTTCTGAGTTATATTCCTCTGTGCAGAAACCAGTTGTTCTCACTCTGAGGCTTTATGTATGCTTAAAGTGACTTGGTGTAACTTCCCATAGCTCCAGTCAGAACCAAAGACGATCTTAATGTTGTAGGTAACAGTCCTTGACCATCAGGGCCAATGCCCTCATGAGTCTTTCCCTTCTCACCTGTGTTTCTGTTTTTGACACTCAGCTTAGGGAGTTTTGCGTCTTTTACTGGATCACTTTTTCTGTTCTACTGTTTGCCTGTTATTCATTGTATGCTCTTTGGTAAATCACTAAGACATTTTCAGAAGTTGCCAGTTAACTATTTTTTTCAATTAATACAGAACAGTTTAGAAATAAATGTAAAATCAGGGCTTGTGATAAGGACCAGAGACCCTAAGGTCTTTGAATTGATGAATTCAGGAACACTTTTTCTCTTCTTGCAAATTCATGTACCAAGGAATGATTATCCTGAGCTATAAGAACTGACTGCTATTAATAATGATCTTTCTTCCATATTGCATGTGTACAACCCTCTATATTTGTCAAGAGTTTTAACTATATCCCTGTAACTACAATGATTATATTCTTCAATCTAGAATTCTGAAGAACAGGACTGAATTTTGGACAACAGGACTGCCTTGGAATATCTTGGCTCTGTATGAAAAAAGAACTGGTTGCCGTTGAGTTCATTCTGACTCATGGTGACCCCGTGTGTGTCAGAATAGAAATGTGTTCCATAGTTTTTGTTTTTTTTTAAAATAACATTGTGTTTAAGGTGAAAGTTTACACATCAAATTAAGTTCTCATTTAACAATTTCTACACAAATTGTTCAGTGACATTGGTTACATTTTTCACAGTGTGCCAACATTCTCATTATTCCCATTCTGGTTGCACCATTTCCAGTAATCTAGTTTCCCTACCTTCTTAACTTCTTATCTTTGCTTTAGAGTAATTTTTGACATTTGGTCTCATATAGATGATTTTTAAAGGAGCACATTACTCATGAGTGATATTCTTTATCTTATGATCCAGTCTGTTATTTAGCTAACGGGTGACCTTAAGGAATAATTTTGGTTTAAGGTTTAAAGAGTATCTCAGGGCAATTCTTTGGAAGATTATTCTAGTCTCAACTGGTCCAGTAAATTTGGACTTTTTAAGAATTTGATTTCTGGTCCACATTTTTCTCCTGTTCTATCAGGATCCATCTATTGTGGCCCTGATCAGAATGGTGCATGGTGGTATCTGGGTACCATCTAGTTGTTCTGATCTCAGGGTAGATGAGGTCATGGTTCATGTAGACTGTTAGTCCTATAGACTACTTTCTTTTTTGAGTCTTTTGTTTCCTTCTTTCTCCTATGTTCTGGACAAGTAGAGACCAATAGTTATATCTTAGACAGCTGCTTGTAAGCTTTAAAGACCCCAGCCTCTGCTCACCACTTTGGAATGTAGAATATATATTTTATGAACTATATTATGCTAATTAACCAAGTTGTCCCATGAGACTATGGTCCTAAACTCCATAGGATTTCAATGGCTGATTTTTCAAAAGTAGATCACCAGGACTTTCTTCTAAAGTGACGCTGGGTGGACTCGAACTTCCAGCCTTTCCTTTAGCAGCAAAGAGCATTAACCATTTGTACCACCCGGCGACTCCATATAAGTCCCCCCTATATGAGAGATGTGGGGAGGTGCTGACTTCTATATCTAGGCAAGTAGAGTAAGGGCTCATCAGTCTGCTGTTGCTGTTCCTTCATTGCCTCTTAGACCACCTTCTGTATCTGCTGAGAATGGGTCCTAGACATTCTAGCAGCTGATGCTCGGCTATTGTTGATTCTGTGTACTCACAAGTCCCCAGGGATCTGTGAAGAAAATAATTTCATTCCCTTCGTGGTAAGTTCCACAAAGAATACCTGTCATTTGGGTTTCCTGGGATACATCCCTGAGTGCTCAAATTCCACTATGACCCAGCCCACTTGCTGCAGGAATGCTGGGTTGAAATAGGTCCAAGTATCCTCATCGATTCCTTCCTGATTATGGAACTGCCCATGTATGAGGTGGGTGAATTCCCTATTTAACCGTGACAAGGGCCTGATTACATCCTGTTCTTTGACAGTAAGGGTGCCTCCTAAGGTAGTTAAGGGAGAGTAGAGGGCTCCATGCTCCTCCTTCCTTTAGGGGAGAGAGATGCCACTACATGCCTTAAAGATTATTTACACTCCTAAGGAGCATAAAAAGGAGCCCCGGTGGTGCAATAGTTAACCGCTTGGCTGCTAACTGAAAAGACGGCGGTTCAAACTCATCAGTGTCTCCATGGGAGAAAGAATAGACAAGACAATCTGCTACTGTAAAGATTACAGCCTAGGAAACCCTATGGGGCAGTTCTACTCTGTCATATAGGGTTGCTATGAGTCAGAATTGACTTGATGGCACACAAAAACAATAACAAGGAGCATAAAGGTGGGTTTTTTTGGCACCTCTTCCCTGAGCAGCCATAAGAAAACCCCACAAGATTAATCTTCAGCAGAAATCCCACTCCAACTCACTGTACTCAATATCAAGCCCACTCCATAACATATGCCCAGAGCAGCTGCTGTCCTTTGTCCCTCTTGGAATCACACTGCAATTACCTGTCCCAAATCAGGGAAGGCCAGGGTCCTGAACATCTGCTGCCATGAAATGGGACTAATATAGAGCCAGGATGTTCCTAGACAGTCCTGTTGTCCAAAATTCCGTCTTGTTCTTCAGAATTTTAGTTTGCAAAATAAGATCATTGTAGTTACAGAGATCTAGTTAAAACTCTTGACAAATATAGAGGGTTATCTACATGCAATATGGAAGAATGACCATTATTAATACAAGTCAGTTCCTTTAAGATAAACATTCCTTGGCATGTGAATTTGCAGGAAGGAGAAAAAATATTCTTGGCAGGAACAATAGGATACATGAGGGCCAGGAAGTGAGACAAAATATGGGCCATTAGAAGAACTGAAAGAATTTTGTGTGGCTAGTGCTTAGAGAGGAGAGAGAAGCCAAGTGAGGATGGGGAGACGGGTTGGGGCCAGGCTATCAAGGGTTTTGTGATGCATATTAAGGAGTTTGGATTTTATTCCAATAGTAGTAGAAAATCATTAAAGGGTTTTAAGGAGATAAGTGACCTGATCAGTTATGTATTTTAGAAAGGCCACACTGGCTGCGTTGTGGAGCTTGGGTGGAACAGAGGCATGCTGGAATTTCAGGTGATCACTTAGGAAGCTTTTGGCAGGCAACAAATGGTGGTAACCTGCACCAGACAGGGAATGGTGAGAACTGGCTGGATAAGAGAGATATCCAGGAAGTAGAATCAGCTGGGTGGGGGCATTGATATCAGTGGTAGAATTCTTGCCTTCCATGCAGGAGACGTAGATTCGATTCTCAGCCAGTGCACCTTAGGCACAGCCACCACCTGTCCATCAGTGGAGGCTTCCATGTTGCTATGATGCTGAACAGGTTTCAGTGGAACTTCCAGACTAAGAATGGACTAGGAAGAAAGGCCTAGCAATCTACTTCCAAAAAATCAGCCAGTGAAAACCCTATAGATCACAACAGTCTCATCTGCAACTGATCATGGAGTTGGTGAAAGACGCAACAGTGTTTTGTTCCTTTGTGCAAGGGTTTGCCATGAGTAGGGCACCAACTCAACAGCAGCTAACAATAACAGAATCAACAGCCTGTGGGGATAGATAGGATGTGGGAAGTGAAGCAGTGGAAGAACTCAAGGGAGTTTCTCAGCTTTCTGCCATTCTCTGAGATGGGGAATGGTGCAGGTGGAGGAGCGGGTCCTAGGGGGAGGAGATGATGTGTCCAGTTTTGCACATGTTGAGTTAGAGGAGTCTGGGAGGTGAGAAAGTCTTATAGACAGATATGTGTACAAGGCTGGAGATCAGAAGCCTTAGCTGGAGTGGAGTCACAGGTGGGAAGTCAGCAGCCTCTGTGTGGTCATTGAAGCCATGGATGACTTCATGGGAAGGATGTAGGCTGTGAGCCCCCAAAGGCAGAGGCTGTCTTTTATCTTTGTATCCCCAGTAATTAGCCTATGGCTCGGCATCTGGTATAGGCTCTGTAATAATGGAATAAATGAATGAAAGATATGTCCATTTTCCATCCTTAAGAATAGTTGCAAATATGCCAATGTATGAAAAAGCATGGGGTATGTGTAGTGGCACAATTTAAAGATATTTATTCTCAAATTTTTAACATTAAAGTCAAATGGATTGGTGCTTTTATGCTATATAAACCTAAGCTAGTGTAATTACTACCTTAGATAAAATATACTCATTACACAGATCTATGATTTTATGGTTGAATCTTTAAGCAACATGTTCATCAGGAATTTCAAGGCCCTTGTGAAATATGGTACCCAACCAGGCTGTCTTTGACTCACCCCCTTTCATACCCCTCTTATACCTGATCAATTGCCAGTGTCTCTTCTGTATTTTACTTCAAGTTCATTGCTACCAGCTTCCTTTGGGAATCATATAAAAGCTATTTGCACAGGCTTTTAGTTGAGCTTACTTTTTCCAATTGCTGCCATCCCCTTCTGCATGTAAAATTCAGATACATCATCTTAAACACAACTTTTTTCAGGACATTTTTTTATTAAAATCTTTCAATGGCACTACCATTGTCAAAAGGATGAAATACTTCATTCCAAAAAGACTGGCTGTGCCTGGTTTCCTATGACTCTCCGGCACAAGCCTTCTTGTCCCTAACCTAGTTGCTCTGTTCCTCCTACAGTCTTCGAATGGGACTTGAACATCTTTGCTTCTCGTTTCCACCTATTGAAATTCTCTCTTGCTTGTTCAAGAACAGACTTCAATCTGACCCATGCCATGAAAGCTACAGTGATGACTTGTTTTGAGCAATCACTAGACCCAATTATCAGTTCCACCAACTGAATACCCACCACATGCTGCCCTATGTTATTCATCTTCATACCTATTTGTCCTATTACTCTAACTCTATTTCAAGTTCCTCAAGGGAAATCATATTTTATGCTTTTTCCCCCCTTGGTGTGCTCAGACAGTATCTTTGTGTTTCATGAAAAGGTTCAGAGACACTGTTGAATTAGTAATTATAATTAATGTGTTCAATTGTAAAATTGAAGTAAAGCTGATTTCAGAATTTAAGTGTGACTTTACGTAAGACAATTATAAATGTGGGTTGGCCTAATGCATAAACATACTGGTATGAGTGAGTGAAGGAATTGATCAATATAAGTGCATTGTACTCAGCCTAAGAGGTCGGATGTTAGAAGGCAGCCATGACTGGATGGACGGTGACTCTGGGATGGAGGTGAAATGCTGATGAAATTTTGTTCATCAGTACTATGATAGCTTGAAGGACATCCAGAGCTGCCACTAAACAAATGCTGTGTCCACATCATCATGAACACTAAGAAAGAGGGGGCAGTAGAGCATCTGGGAAGTGTGTAGGCTCATGGGCCAAAAAAGGCAGTGTAAAGAAGAGCTCAGAAGTATATGACACAAAGACCACAATGATGTAAAGGACATGTTGCAAACCTCTGCTTCAAGTTGGACTAGTTCAGTCACTTATGACAATTACAAAGTCCAAGGGCACTTGGGATGGACTGAGTCAGGCTGAATGTGGAGCTCTAGCAATGATTGCTTTTTGCAATTGGTTACACTGTCGGTGTTGTATGCCTTGAGCTCTTAGCCCAGAAATCGCATGGCAAATCAGGCGCCTTTATTAGATTTGATTTTGACATTTGCACATTTTAGGCGTTCACTAAGTGTTGCTGAATTAAATTGAAATTTAGAACAGAAAAGGACCCTACAATTCAAATCAGATAGAGCAAATCCTTTTTGGTGTGTTTATTTGAATGTAGTATTATATGCTCTCTAGCACTTAGCAGCAGGTCTCAGATCTATTTTCACCAACTTAATTTCTCCTCGGAGCAGTCTCTCCTCTTCCCATTATCACCTATGAAGCAAGTTCATTTCTTGAGGGACTAAGTGTCTGGTGTGGGCACTGAACAATTTTGATTAAAAATATACAATAAATTTTATTCTGTAATGTCTGAAATCATCATACTTTTGAATTTTGTGGCACATGTGAAGTTTATATTTATGGACACACACATATCTATGAGTTGGAAAATTCTAGGTTATGCTTAGGCTCTTTTGGACACTTTCACTATCAAATGAATAATGTTTGACTAGAGCTAGATAAATAGAAGTACAATTTTTATAGACATCTCTTTAAATGCTTTTACTTATAAAAAAATCTGTGGTATGTGATTATTATAAATATCTTTTTGGCTGTTTTTATTTATAAAAAATTCTGTGGTATACTTTGGTTGCAATTTCTAAAAACCTCTACACACTACAAACAAAATGCTTGCTAATTACTCTTTAATAAGTAACTAGACATCAATTTCCAGTTTTCTTTGGACTGTCCTAAACAAAATTATTTAAGAGAATTCTCTCTGCTTGCAGACCGCTTTCTGTGCTCTTTGCCTCTTATACTCAGTACTCTGCAAATTATAAATATTTCTCTCTGTTCCTTTGTATGGGATTTTTCTCATGACTTCTCTGTCCATTGCATACTGTCTATATTGTTGTTGTTAGGTGCTGTTAAGTCGATTTTGACCCATAGCAACCCCATGTGACAGAGTAGAACTGCCCCATAGGGTTTTTTTGCCCATAATCTTTATGGAATCAGATCGCTGGGTCCTTCTCTTGCAGAGCTTCTGAGTGGGTTCAAACCACCTTTCAGTTAGCAGCTGATTGCTCAACCGTTGTGCCACCAGGCCTCCTAAAACTCTAAATTTGAAGGGACTTTAGTGGTCACCTATTCCAGCTCCTAAGAATCCCTGGATGGTGCAAATGATTAAGCACTGGGCTACTAACTGAAAGACTGGAGACTGGAACTCACCCAGAGGTGCCTCGGAAGAAAGGCCTGGCGATTTGCTTCTGAAATGTCGTAGCCATGAAAACCTATGGAGCAGTTCTACTCTGACACACATGGGATCATCATGAATCGTAATCCACTCAACGGCCGATGGTTGGATTTTTTGTTTTTTTATTCCAACTCCTTAGCATTTATTTGTGTTGAGGCTCTAAAGTGACTTACTTGTCCAGTGTTACAGCCAGTTAGTGGCAGAGAACCAGTTGTCTGACACCCAGTCCTTGACATCAATTTCAGTTATCCATATCATGTTGTCTTCTCAGCATGACTTTTCAAAAGACTCTCTCATTTTTCTGGTCGTTTAAAATACATTACTATTAAATCAGCCTACTTTTGTGATACGTTTGCGTGATCAGTGTGAAGCAGATACAAAGCTATTCACTTGAGATCATCTGAAACCTGGGTTATGCCTGGTTTCTTGACAAGTACTGAGTTTAACTTGGTATTTCGTCCACCAAATAAACATGACTATATATTTTAGTTTAGATGTGCTCTGAAAATAAAACAATAATGTAACTTGTTTATTGGCTAAGTTTTGTGTAGTCTAAAATGCAAATCAGATATATGTCTTTACGAAGATTTTAAATAAAAGCTGTAATTTGTAAAGGAAGTTTATATTGCGTACGATTTAAATTTATAACTACGGAGTTGCTTTTATTTCTTGAAGCTTTCAAAATAATCTAAGAGTTGGAACTGAAAGAACAGGTCTCCATCAGAGTCTAGAATAAATAGAACTGCTTTGTCTCAGCCACTTAGCGTTTATCACCACTAGTGCATGTATATATAGTCTTAGATTCATTTGTTGCCTAAAGCTATGTTGCCATGGAGCTACACTGGCATTCTTCTTTTGACCTGTCAAACAAGTTATGTTTCAGAGAAACCAGTGATTTGACTGGTTCCCACCCCCACCCCCTCCAGTGAACCAAGTAATTATTTCATCTAATTGCATGAGTATTTTGGTATGAAGGTCTAAAAGTTGTGTGATTATGTAGCTAAGGGTGACAAATTAGAACACTGATTAAAAAAAAAGAAGATTAAACAAGCAGAGCATTGAGGTTAATTCAAACAAAACTTTTTTTGCCTGTGCTATTTGGATTGGGTAGTTTCCAAAATCTCTGGACAGTTTTTGATGTTGTTATGACTTACTTTGGCAAACTTGAATAGTTTTAAAGTTTTTTACTTATCAGTGGAGTATGGTAAAATTGAAACACCCAAAAATGACAGAAGAAATGCTGGTAAGTAAGTAAATCTGGTCTTTTTTGTGAATTTGAGTTTTGTTCTACATTTTTCTTCTGCTCTGTCCGGGACCCTCTATTGGTGATAGCCAGGCACCATCTAGTTCTTCTGGTCTCAGGCTAGTGGAGGTTGCGGTTCATGTGGTTTGTTAGTACTTTGGACTAATTGCTTCCTTGTATCTTTGGTTTTCTTCATTCTTCTTTGCTCCACATGGAATGAGACCAATAGCTGTAACTTAGAAGGCTGTTCACAAGCTTTTAAGACCTCAGATGCTACTCACCAAAGAAGGATATAGAAGATTTTCTTTATGAACTATGGTATGCCAATTGATCTAGATGTCCCCTGGGACCATGGTCCCAAGCCCTCAGCCCCAGCAACTCAGACCTCTGAGGTATTTGATTGTGTCTAGGAAGCTTCCATGACTCTGCCCCTGTGTGCTCTATTATATATATGAATATACATGCTGCATATACAAATATGTATATAAAAAATGTCCACAACCAAATCTGTATAAATATGTGGGTGTATTCCTATACTCCCTTCCTACCCCTATTCAGCATACATATCTACTTATGTATCTGGTTGTAAATTATTATTTTTACTGTTGTTGTAGGGTTGTATATGTTATATAGTATTTACTGTGGTTGCCTTTTTTTTTTGTTTGGTCAAGTTGTACTGACTTCCCCTATATTGTGTATTGCCTTTCCCTTCACCAAACTTAACATGTCTGCTATCTAGTTAGTTATTTTCCCCCAACCCCTCTCTTCTCCCTGGTAACCATCAAAGATGGTTTCTTTCTGTGTGTAAATCTTTTCTTGAGTTTTTACAATAGTGGCTGCATACAATATTTGTCCTTTTGTGATGGACTTATTTCACTCAGCCTAATGTCCTCCAGATTCATCGATGCTATAAGATGTTTTGCAGATTCATCATTGTTCTTTATTGCTGGGTAGAATTCCATTATGTATATGCACCATAGTTGTTTATCCATTCGTCCTTTGATGGGCACTTAGTTTATTTCTATCTTTTTGCTATTGTGAATAATGCTGCAGTGAATATGGGTGCGCATATGTCTATTCGTGTGATGGCTCTTATTCCTCTAGGATATATACCTAGGAGTGGGATTGCTGGATCATATGGTATTTCTATTTCTAGCTTTTTAAGAAAGCACCATATCGTTTTCTGTTGTGGTTGTATCACTTTGTACCAGCAGTGTATGAGAGTTCCAATCTCCTCACAACCTCTCCAGCATTTATTGTTCTTTGTTTTTCTGATCAGTGCTGTTCTTGTGGGTGTGAGATGGTATCTTATTGTAGTTTTGATTTACAGCTCTCTAATGGCTAGTGATTGTGAGCATCTTTTCATGTCTTTGTTGGCCACCTGAATATCCTGTTTGGTGAAGTGTCTGTTCATGTCCTTTGCCTGTTTTGTGACTGGGTTGTTTGTCTTTTTGTTGTTGAGTTGTTGGACTTTTCTATATATTTTAGAGATTAAACCTTTATCAGATAAATATGTCGCTGCCAAAGACTTTTTCCCAGACTGTAGGTACTGCTTTTACTCTCTTGATAAAGTCTTTTAATGAGCATAAGTTTTTAATTTTTAGGAGGTCCAAG
Organism: Dugong dugon; assembly: GCA_030035585.1. NCBI lineage: Eukaryota > Metazoa > Chordata > Mammalia > Sirenia > Dugongidae > Dugong > Dugong dugon. Next base: position 47,918,745 of record CM057469.1, on the reverse strand, counting down.
CTATCTAGTTTATCTTCTGGAGTTTGTGCGTTTTTAGTTATGCTTGATATTCTATTTATGCCATAGATTAGGGCCCCTAGCATTGTCCCCCTTTTTTTTTTTCTCATAATCTTTATAGTTTTAGGTTTTACATTTAGGTCTTTGATACATTTTGAGTTGGTTTTTGAGGTATGGATCCTGTTTCATTTTTCTGCAAATGGATATTTGCCAGCACCATTTGTTGAACACACTATCTCTCCTCCATTTAATGGATTTCAACGCTTTGTTGAAGATCAGCTGTCCATAGGTGGAGGAACTTACTTCACAGTTCTCAATTCTGTTCCATTGGTCTATGCATCTGTCATTGTACCAGTACCAGGCTGTTTTGACTACTGTCGCTGTATAGTAGGTTCTGAGATCATGAAATGTGAAGCCTCCTACTTTCTTCTTCATTTTCAATAATGCTTTACTTACCTGGGGGTTCTTCCCTTACCATATAAAGTTGGTGATTAGTTTTTCCATCTTGTTAAAGAATATTGGAATTTGAATCAGGATTACATTGCATCTATAGATGCTTTGGGTAGTACTGACATTTTCACAATGTTAAGACTTCCTATCCGTGAGCATGGTATGTTTTTCCATTTATGAAGATCTCTTTTGGTTTCTTGCAGTTATGTTTTGTAGTTTTTTTTTGTATAAGTCCTTTTAGTACCTAGTTAGAGTTATTCCCAAGTATTTTATCCTTTTGGGGGCTATTGCAAATGATACTGTTTTCCTGATTTTAGAGTTCTCTTTGTTAGTGTAGAGGAATCCAACAGATTTTGTGTGTTGATCTTGTACCCTGCCACTTTGCTGAATCCTTCTATTAGTTCCAGTAGCTTTTTTGTGGAATCTCTGGGATTTTCTATACATAGGATCTTATCATCTGTGAATAGAGATAGTTTTACTTTCTTCTTTACCAATTTGGATGCCCTTTATTTCCCTTTCTTGTCTTATTGCTCTGGCAACAACTTCCAGCACAATATTGAATAAGAGTGGTGATAAAGGGCATCCTTGTCTGGTTCCCGTTCTCAAGGGGAATGCTTTCAGACTCTCTCCATTGAGAATAATGTTGACTGTTAGTTTTGTACATATGCCCTTAATGATGTTGAGAAATTTTTCTTCTATTCCTATTTTGGTGAGAGTTTTTTTTTTATCAGGAATGGGTGTTGGACTTTTTCAAATGCCTTTTCTGCGTCAATTGAGATGATCATGCAATTCTTTTCCTTTGTTTTATTTATGTGGTGGATTATATTGATTGATTTTCTGATGTGAAACCATCCTTACATACCTGGGATGAATCCCACTTCGCCATGATGTATTGTTGTTTTTTGATATGTTGTTGAATTCTATTGGCTAGAATTTTGTTCAGAATTTTTGTGTCCATGTTCATGAGGGATATTAGTCTGTAGTTTTCTTTTTTAGAGGTGTCTTTGTCTGGCTTTGGTATCAGGGTTATGCTAGCTTCGTAGAATGAATTTGGAAGTGTCCCTTCCTTTTCTGTGTTCTGGAATGGTTTGAGTAGTACTGGTGTCAGCTCTTCTCTGAATGTTTTGTAGGATTCTGTAGTGAAGCTGTTTGGTCTAGGGCTTTTTTTTTTTTTTGTGGGGAGTTTTTTTTTATGACCTCTTCAATTTCTCCTTTTGTTACGGGTCTGTTCAGATTTTCTACTTTAGTTTGTATTAGTTTAGGTAGGTAGTGTGTTTCTAGAAATTTGTACATTTCCTCTAGTACATTCCTCTAGGTTTTCAAATTTGTTGGAGTATGGTTTTTCATAGTATTCTGTTTGATCCTTTTTATTTCAGTTGATTCTGTTGTAATGTCAGCTATCTGATTTCTTATTTGGGTTATTTGTATCTTCTCCTTCTTTTGTCAATTTGGCCAGTGGTTTGTTGCTTTTATAGATCCTTTCAAAGAACCAACTTCTAGGCTTGCTGATTCTTTTGTTTTTCTATTTCCTTTATTTCTGCTCTAATTTTTATTATTTTCTTTCTTTTGATGGCTGTGGGCTTCTTCTGCTGCTCTTTTTTTGTTTGTTTGAGTTGTAAGATTAGGGCTCTTTTTCTTTTTTGATGTGTGTGTTTATTGCTATAGATTAACCTCTGTGTATAGCAATATACACAGGTTTTTGCTGTTTTTTGCTGTGTCCCAAAGGTTTTGGTATGTTGTGTTTTCATTCTCGGAATTTTGTGTTTCATCTTTGATTTCTTCTATTACCCAGTGGTTTTTTGGCAAGGTGTTTTGCAGTTTCCATGTATTTGATTTTTTTTTCTTGTTCTTCCTGTTATTTGTTTCTCATTTTATAGAGATTAGAGAAAATGCTTTGTATTATTTCAGTGTTTTTGTATTTATTGAGGCTTGCTTTTGTGACACTGGAGGACAGAGTGGAACTGCCCCGTAGAGTTTCCAAGGAGCAACTGGTGGATTTGAACTGCTGACTTTGTGGTTAGCAGCTGTATCACTTAACCACTTTGCCACCAAGGCTCTGACTAAGGTATAGTGCCTGCCATATAGTGCCTGCCATATTGCTGAACACCCATAAATAATATGTGAATAGTGTTGGTAAGTGAACCATCACTGATAGCAGCTTTGCAAAGTCTCCTTCTTTCTTTGAAGCACTAATTCATTTTGCAGGCATGTTACACTGCTCTTGAGGGTCTGCCACTGCACATTTGCCACCCTGTCCTTAGGAAAAAGACTTAAAAGCTAAAGCTGACATTCAGAACATTTTGAAGTTCTGGGACCACTTTAAGGAGACCTGGTGGCACAACGGTTAAGCACTCGGCTCCTAACCAAAACGTTGGCGGTTCTAATCTACCCAGCAGCTCCGCAGGAGAAAGACCTGGCAGTCTGCTCCTATAAAGATTACAGCCAAGAAAACCCTATGGGGGCAGTTCTACTTTATCACATGGGGCCGCTATGATTTGAAATCAGCTTGATGGCACCTAACATCAACAACAAGGACCTCTTTAAGAATTGATGTTTCAGTCAACTCTATGTTGTATGCTCTCTGGAACTATAGCACACATCAGCCCATAACAATAATAATGGATGAACTTCAGTCATCAAGAGAAAATTAAATCATATCCTATATGCTATGTGTAAGATAATAGAGAAATGTGGAATACATTTTAGGAAGCTTTCTATTAAAAATAGTTCAAATCTTTCCTATACATAAAGGGTTAACTCTCCCCTCTGAAAACTTTTCTTAATCAAAAGATCTTATTTATTTAGGGTTATCCATAGAGAAGGATTTTTAGAAATGTTTTCCAAAAAAATGATCCATCAACCACTTGCATCTGAAGGACCTGGTATCGGATCAAGATGGAGATGAGAAGACAACTTGTTAAAATTTCAGTCTTTACCCCAGACTCACTGAATCTCTGGAGAAAGGAGGCCAGAAATCTGTACTTTTAACCAATATCCCTTTAAAGTTAGAGAATTGTGGCCACTTTGGATTTTCCTCTCAAATGTAAGGTATTTTACTTTAAGCAACTTAATTTTTATTTTTCTTTAAATTATATTACTGGTGGAGTGTTATGATTTTTATAATATGAAATTGGTGCTTGAGGTGATATTAAATAAATTAGTTAAAAAGTAGTGAACAGCCATAATGTGCTTAGCAATTGTAAGATAAATTTGAACTATTTGTATTTTAGTTAGGGTGCTGTAACTTGACTCTTCATAGAATTTCCTTTTTAAAAAATAATCTTAAGTCTAATATTAAGTACGACTGAGGTATATTTTATTTATTTACTGAGATTTGCATTTCCAGGGTGACGCTTTTTCTTTACTACTGTATTATCTAATACATTTCTACTTTTGTGTAAAGCTTCACTCTGCCAATCTGTACCTTGTATACATATATATGTGCAGTCTTCTCTAGTGAAATAAAAAATCCTTCTTCCTTTCTGCTTTTGTCCTCTACTTCTGTCAGATTGAGAGACTATATATTACCTCTAATTTAGAGATGGCTATAAAATCCCAGATTTTAAATCCCAAAAGTTATTTAGTCCATTCTTTTTGTCTATTCAGTCTTGCAAGCTGTGCTTAAGGCCAGGAGCTCTGTGTTTCAAAACAAGTTAACCACCTAAAGCACAATAAAAAGAACACAAACAAAAAAACGAGTTAACCTAGCCACAGCCTTTAAGTGTTGTGTAGATCAGTGATATTAGCGTAGCCAGTGAGCGCTCTCCTGAGTGCTGGAACAAAATACACTATGCTGTGTGCTTTACATGCATTAACTCAATGATTGTCAAGCTTGAGTGTACATTAGAATCACCTGGAGGTCTTGTTAAAACAGACTGTGGAGCTCACCCCCAAAGTCTCTGACTCAGCAGATCTGGAGTAGGTCCTAAGAATTTGCATTCTAACGTGTTTTCAGGTGATGCTGCTGGTCTGGGGACACGCTTGGAAAACCATTGTATTAACTCATTTAATCCTCATAGCAATACTATGAGGTTGGTATTGTTACTATCATCGTATGCATTTTACAGATGAGGATTCTGAGGCAGCTGGTAAGAGAGTTGGTAATCAATGCAACCAGACTTGAAACTCAGGTAGTCTGACTCCAAAGCCCATGCTCTAACCCACTGTACTATGTGGCTTCTCTCAATCAGCAGGTTCTTATTAAGCGCCTACTGTGTGCCAATTATTTGACGAGCTGTTACAAAAACAAAAATCTATTCCAATTCCTTACTCAGGCTCAGCTGATTTGAGGCTGGTCACTTCTTACTGAACTTAACATCAGCATGGATAATTTAATATCTATTTGAGTGGGAAGAATGCTGCTGTACCCATGTTTAAATTCAGGTGGCATTTGAGATAAAGAAGTTAAGTCTTTTCTCTGTTTTTATTAAACATGAAGTTGTGCCCTAACCCAAATGGGTGTTCCTTTGGTAAATTGTGTACTGTAAAAAGGTTCTCCCAAGCCAGAATTTTCTTGGCTCATGCAATTATACAGCTGAGAATAATTTTGTGGGGCACATTGCTGGGGTGGGGTTGAAAAATTCATGGGACTTATGTATCACTAGCTCCTCTTGTTTTTGGCACTTAGCCTTTATGTATTTATTTATTTTTTCCTTTTGGCATTTTCATATGTCAACTGGATTTCTGCATTGGCTGTTGCTGTGGGGGTCGGGCTGCAGGGTGGGATGTCAGGGGCGGGGGGTGGGGGGTTGGTAGTCCTGACCTGACCTGATTCTTTTAGTGTTTTCTTATGGAGACCACAAATCATGCTTCAAGTGACCAACATCTGACTGTTAGTGCAACATTCCTATTTTAAGGGGCTTAGAAAGGGAGGTGAAAGGGAAGCAAGTTAGGGAGGAACAATGATATCATAAGCCCTACTTTCACATCTTACCAGACAGAGCCACTCCCAACCAAGTTCCTTTCCTGCTGGAGATCTGGGAATGGCCTATGTAAATGCCAGGTAAGAAAGGAACTGCAACTTCTTTTCATTTGTACTTCCCTGTTCCTTCCCCAGATTTCCATAGAAAGTAGAGGACTGCCCAAACTCTAGACTGGTGATTACCATTTTTATTCTAGTTTTGTGAATGCCTGTCAGGGATAAATGACCTTTGTCAAAGTAGACAAAAGTGGGAACAAAAGGACATTTAATAAGTATCTACTGTGTCCAGAACATTGTTTTAAAGGCTAGGGGCAAAATACACCAAAAAAGTTTGGTCACTGCTTGTAAACAAGATTCAGTTTTAAGGCTAGCCCATTTAGCAGATAGTGAGAGATTTTGGAATTATTTTCTCCAGACTTTCAAGGAGAGGTAGAATTAAAAAACTGGAAAGTCAACCAGGGACACCATTTCACTTCATTCCATCTTACCTCAAGTCAACTCTTGCCCACCCTTAAGTGATTCTGTTCCAGAGAACATGGAGAATCTAGTCATGGTGAGTCTTAACCATTGTCCTTTCACTCTTAAGTCCCTCGTGAGGAGGATAATAGTTGAAGGTCCCTCTCTTCTTTTCTTTTCTACGTTTTGAGATGCAGTGCAGATATTTTTGAGCTTTGAGAACCAAAAATCTTTCCATGAAGTCCTAGGCTCTTTTTGACAATGGTAATGAATCAGTCTTGCCAAAAACATGGGTGGTTTGCCTCTATCTAGTGCTTCTTGTTAGAAGAGGCTTGACACACACAGTGAGCTGTACTTCCTGGCATTACATGCCCTAGTCACAAACCGCAAAATTTTGAAACAAGGCCATTCATTAAGGACATTCAATATTAGAGCTGGGTCACTTTTGATATGTGTATTATGTGTGTATATGTGTGTTGTATGTGGATGGAGGCTACACCTCAGCTTTCTGGTTGGCCTGGATGATGCCTCTGCATCAGTACAGGTGCTGCACTTCATATTTTTTGTGCAGTTTCAGGTCATCGTATTTAGTGTTTGATTAAAAACGAACTAATTTATCTGCATGTATCCTGATAAATGGACAGCAAAAAGGAAAAAAATGTTGAATTCTGATTGGGTGAAAGATGTGCAAACTTCCATTATTTCTCCTATAGATACCTTGCAAACCTTAGATTGCCAGGTGAAGTTCTAAATATCATTCATTTTGAAATAGATTGATTGACATTTATGGTTGAGTTTGGTCATGATGTAGTGTAGGGAAATTCCCAGCACAGATGTGTGAGCTGTCATTACACAGAGAAGTTGGTCGAAAGACTTTTTCACCTCTGATGATTTTTAGGTCCTTATCTGGTGGTTTTAAAAGAGCATGGTACTGCCCAGTTAATACCATTTATCCTGTTAGCAGGTAAGGGATGTAAGTGACTTATGGTCTAATTAAGATGTTGCTAGAAATGTAAATTTTATAACTAAAGAAAAGGGAGCAGACTAGAAATAGAAATATAATAAGGAGTTAATAATCGGATTAAATGGACTGTTACTCGTTTTAATCTTACAATTTTATTTCTTGTCTTCTTAATTTTTCTCTAAAGAACGTGTCCTAGAATTACAACACATTTTCATTACCCTTTGCTTCTTTCTGCTGTTAGAAATAAATCCTGGACCAGTAGCTCACTTTTGAGCTTCTGAAATGATTTCCTTAGCTTGATTTTCTGAAGGCCTCAGCTTATATGTCATTTCCTCTAGAAAGTCTTCCTTAGTTTATTAGGATTAAATGAAAGCCCCTCTGATTTTCTTTCTTTCTGTCTGCCCATTCATATGTCCTTCTTTTCTCTCTGTTCTTACTCCCATCATTGTACTAATTACATTATGTCATCCTTCATTGCCAGTTTCCTTGTCTGCCTCCTAAAGCTAGAATTTCCTAGGGCTGGGCCTGTGTCTGTCTACCAGGTTTGAATTAGCCACTAGGCCTGGGGCATAGTCAACGCTCAATACATTTTTTTTTTTAACTGAATGGGTGAGCATAGGGAGGAGGTTATCATTTGGAATGTCTGGAAATGATAAGAATGGTTAGAAAGGCAATCCAGATCATTTGGGAAGAAGGTCCATTGTATTTATATTAACTGCAAAGTCTTGGAAGACTCAGCTTTCTTCCTTGACTCCCCTTGCAGTTGTTTGCTTATTTTCCATTTCTCCAAAGGTGCATCAACTTTGTAACTTTTTATCACGTGCCTCATCACTCCCTGTCATTCCTGTTTAGCCTTCCTCCTTTATATAAGTGACTTAACAAAAGAATCCCAAACACTGTTTCCTCACTTCTGCAGACTTTTCCTCTCACATTGATATGGCTTCTGAAACCCTATCCCCTGCGTGAAGCTTTACTGGAATAATAACAGGGAAGATAATACCATACTGTATCTGTACCCGTTGCCTTCAAGTCAATTCTGACTCATAGCAACCCTATAGGACAGAGTAAAACTACCCCGCTTCCAAGGGGCGGCTGGTGGATTTGAACTGCTGACCTTTTAGTTAGCAGCCAAGCTCTTAACCACTGTGCCACCAGGGCTCCAGGGAAGATAATAGCTTTTTCCAATTCCCTCCAATTCTAACATGCAACTCATACTTGGTCACTGACTAAAGTAATGCATGTATAAATTGTTTATTTATCATTGTATAGCCCTTAGAGAAAGAAAATGGAAATGAAATGGTATGTATGTTATAGCTTGTCAGAGAATGTTAATGATGAAATATTAGCTACTGTTGCTGATACAGTGAAACCTGTGAGAGCCAGAACTTGATGAGACTACCTTGGTTTTCCAAGTCCTGCAAATTTTCCATTTTACAGATGAGAAAACTGAGGCTCAGGGAGATTACGAAACCTGTTTAAGGTCACAAGGCTGTTAGGTGGCTAATCCAGATTCACATCCAGATTTGTGCTCTTGCTGCTACAATATACTATAGTGTCTTCAGATGGGTGTTGAATAGTGTGAGGTCTGGAAACCAGCCTGTATGCCTGAGAAAATTGGGTACATTTAGCATGGCAACGATGAAGGGAGGGAAACATCTTCAGGTATCTTCTTGCTTGTAGAAGAAGGATCAGATATATTTTGTTTTACGCCAAAAGGCCAAAGTATCTGTTGTAAGTGTAGGTGATCCAGATTCTGTAATGGCAACAGCAGTTGCTTGCTTTTTGGAATTTTAATTAAAAGTAGAAATTTAAATTAGAAATAAAAATTGTCATTCAAAATCAGTAAGAACTCAATTTGAACTCAGTTAAAGTCTGTTACATGCGTCATCTAAATATGCGTCATATTTTTGTTGTCACAGAAGGAACACCTCCAGAATGACAGAGGTGAAGCTTCAATGTCTGTTCCAGATCTGCCAGAGTGAAAGCAAAGATAATCTTATCTGTCTCTTTTTGTCCATCTAAGAATAAGGTACCAGTTGTTCCACGGGAAGATATGACCACCTGATGGGGTGGGAGAAGGGAACGGCTTAGAGTTCAAAGCCTTCTTCATAAGGCAGAGGAAACTGGATGAGTCAACTAATAATACAAAAAAAAAAAAACCCCACCCCAAAACCCCAAACCCATTGCTGTCAAGTCAATTCTGACTCATAGCGACCGTATAGCAGAGTAGAACTGCCCCATAGGGTTTCCCAGGGTGTAAATCTTTATAGAAGCAGACAGCCATGTCTGTCTCCTGTGGAGCGGACGGTGGGTTTGAACCACAGACCTTTCAGTTAGCAGCTGAGCGCTTTAACCACTGCACCACCAGGGCTCTTCAACTAATAATACCTGCCACAATATTGTGGAGATGAGGTGAGAGAGAATGAGCTGCTAAATATGAAGTTCTTGGCGCTTCTTAGAGGAAGTACGCAATGTTAAACTAAAATTGAGAAATTGAGCACCGACAAGGAAGGCAGTGTGAGGAGCATCAAGGGACCCAGTGTTAGCCAGCCTGATGGTTGACCAGTCACTTTCAGTCACAACATAGTGGCTGGTGTTAGCCAGCAGAGAGGACATTTAGGGGTGAACGGGCAGTGCCAAGGGAAGGTCTGTAGGCGATTTTCTAATATGTACTTTGGCACGGTCTAATGTTGACTTTTTGTGAGGAGAAGGCAGGTGAATCTTGTCATTCTTTCTTCTCTTTAAATCATAGCCTAACTGTGGGTGCCTGTGCACCTGTGGAGGAAAGGCTAGAAAATTGTTTTTCTTTCACATAAAAGAACACTGGGACAGGTCCCTTCTGGAGCATACTAATTCCCTCCCTCCTGCCTTCCCTCCCCCCTCCTTCCCTCCTTCCCTCCGTCCTTCCTTTCTTCCTTCCTTTCCTCCCTCCCTCCTTCTCTCCCTGCCTCCCTCCCTTCCTTCCTTCTACCATCAAATACTTACTGAGCACCTTTTGTATGCCAAGCAATTGCTATGTGCTGGGAATCCGGTGGCATACAAAACAGATATGATCCCTGCCTTCCTGGAGGCTACAAACTAGTAATAATAAAGAAAAAAATTTAATTACAAATTAATTAATTAATATGTGTGTAAAAGATGCAGCAAGAAATTATGACAGAGGGACTTGATTTCTGTTGGCTCAAGAGAAGGATTCTGTGAAGAAGTATCATGGCATGTTAGCCCTGAAGAACATATGGTCTAGAGCAAGAGTTGGCAAACTACAGCCTACACACCAAATCCAACTGCCATCTGTTTTTGTAAATAAAGTTTTATTGGAACACAGCCATATCTATTGTTTAGGTATTGTTATTACTGCTTTCAGGATACAACAGCAGAGTTGAGCAGTTGTGACAGAGAACATAATGGCCTGCAATATAGCTAAATATTTACCATCTTGACCTTTATAGAAAAAGCTTGCTGACCCTTGGTCTACAGGCTTGGAAATAAGAACTATGGTATTCAGTTTGACCTGTGCATTTTCAGGCAGAGTGGGTCATAGACTATGCATGACTGAAAACTTTATGGGTATAGATTATGTAGTATATGTGGACATGATAGTGTATGTCTTTCCATGAAGTAGATTTTAAGCAGACAAGAAGCTTTCTCAGAAACTTGAGATTGCATAGTTCGAATGGATTTTTTATTTATGGAGAGAGGCATTGTATGTTATGATCATAAGCTTTACTTTTGGAATTAGACTATTTTGGGTTCAGATCCTGGCCCTACCGCTTATGAGGTGTGTCACTTAGTCTCATTACTCTTTGGTTACCTCACGAGTCAGACAGTGCCTGTCCCATATAGTTACTGGTGTTTTTTTCTCTCCGTACAAAAATTTATGCATACATTGTTATGTGACTCTAATTGCTCTCCCCAGACTGTGACAGCACACTCCTCCTTTCCACCCCTGATTCCATTCAACCAGCTCCTAACCCTCTCTGCCTTCCCATCTCACCTCTGGACAGAAGCTGCCCGTTTAGTCTCTTGTATCTATTTGAGCTAAGAGGCACACTCCTCACGAGTATCACTTTATGTCCCACAGTCCAGTCCAATCCCTGTCTGAAGAGTTGGCCTTGGAAGTTGTTTTAGTTCTGGGCTGTTAGAGAATCCAGGGACCATGTTTTCTGGGGTACCACCAGTCTCAGTCAGACCATTATGTCTGATCTTCTTACTAGAATTTGAGTTCTGCACCCCACTTTTCTCCTGCTCCATCAGGGACTCTCTGTTGTGTTCCCTGTCAGGGCGGTTATTGGTGGTAGCCGGGCACCATCTAGTTCTTCTGGTCTCAGGCTGATGAAGTCTCTGGTTTATGTGGCTCTTTCTGTCTCTTGAGCTAATACTTTCCTTGTGTCTTTGGTGTTCTTCATTCTCCTTTACTCTACGTGTTTGGGACCAATTGATGCGTCTTAGATGGCCGCTTGCAAACTTTTAAGACCCCAGAGGCCACTCACCAAAGAAGGATGCAGAACATTTTCTTTATAAGCTTTGTTATGCCAATTGACCTAGATGTCCCCTGAAAGCATGGTCCCCAGACCCCTACCCCTGCTACTCTGTCCCTCAAAGTGTTTGATTGTATTCAGGAAACTTCTTAGCTTTGGTTTAGTCCAGTTGTGCTGACTTCCCCTGTACTGAGTACTGTCCTTCCCTTCACCTAAGATAATTCTTATCTACTATCTAGTTAGTAAATAACCCTCTCCCTCCCTCCCCACCCTCATAACCATCAAAGAATGTTTTCTTCTGTGTTTAAACCTTTTCTTGAGTTTTTATAATAGTGGCCTTATATACTATTTGTCCTTCTGTGACTGACTAAATTCACTCAGCATAATAACCTCCAGCTTCCGCCATGTTATGTTTCACGGCTTCATCGTTGTTCTTTATCGTTGCATAGTGTTTCATGGTGTGGATATACCATAATTTGTTTATCCATTCATCTGTTGACCCATATAGTTATTGTGAAAATTAAATGAGATATCACAACGGAAGCACTTTGTACAATGACTGACATACAATAAATATTGAATGCATATTATGTTATAATTTTCAAGATACAAACATTTTCATAAAATGTCAGTATCTGTCGTGTCATCCCAGAAACAGCATTTATATTTTTTCTTTGTTTTATTTTCTATCCTAATAAAACAATTTTTTCCACAATGTCTGAGGATAGATAAAAGTGGTGACTCCTCAGTCACAGTTTTACAATCTTTTGAAGTTGATTTTATAATATTTTGAAATTGTTAGCATGTTTACATATTTATTTATTTATTTTTTACTTTGTAAGTTTGAGTATTTTGCCTACTATGTCTCCCCACTTCCTCTCAGTGCTATACTCAGTACTCAGGGGGTGCAGACTTCTTGCTAAACACCCATCCTGCAGCTCTGCATATCCTGATAAATCCATTAATGCATATCTTCCTCCTTGTTGCTCCCTCAGTCCAGGACCTTGGCCTGTATTAACCCACCCAATACACAGTTCTTGAGTTCATTGTCAGATAGTTCATGACAGAGGCCATTCTTCCAGCCTTTCCTTATTTTTTCTCTTTGTTGTCTATAGTCTTGCACTGACTCTTCCTTCTTACCCTGCGTTCACCTTCTAACCCATTCTACTCTGAAGTTCTGGCCTTAGCTCCAATTTCCTATGATTCTGACTTGCAGGAGCACATGAGTGCTGATTGACTATCAAGGGTAAAAGCCGACTGCCTTGCACACACCCTAGTCAGCTGTCCCCTTACCTGTTTCAGGCCTTAGTTCCCTGCTGAGCCCTGGTGAGCAATAGAGTTCTTACCATGCTGTCTATGCAGTGGGCACCTGTACTTCCCTTAAAATGCCTGCTTGGTGGCTGACAGTCATTCAACAGAAATTTAGTAAGCATTACAGAGCACCCTAGTAATGCACAGCACGTGAGCTCACACACTGTGGTGGGGGCTTCACAGTGCCATGAAAATAAGTGTTGGCCTGGTTGCTTAGTCAAGAAGAAAAATCAGAAGGGGTATAACAGAAGTCAGGTAGTGGGATGTACTCTGCTTCTGCTTTCTGATTCTTTTTTGTTTGTTTGCTTCTGATCTTTTGTTTGTTTTCATAGGCTCCATGGTTATTGGGGAAATACAGATGTAGACTTGTGATCTCTGAAGTCAGTGACACAGGAAGCAGAGGCATCAAACGATGATACCAAAGCTGGAAAGTCCCTTAGAGATCATGTGATCTACTACCATCATTTCATAGGTGAAGACATAGGGACAGGGAGGGAGAGCAAGTTAGCCAGGCAAGAGTGGCATTGATCAGTGTGGAAAGGCTGAAGACAGATTTGTAGGCAGCAGAGAATTTTAATGAGCCAAATGTTTAAGACAAGGTATATTTCCTCCCTTTAAATTTTGTTTTATTTTAATATACATACGTGCATAAACAATGGCTAAAAAAACCTATAAAGTGTGTGCATATATGGAGAAAAATATGGCAAGATACAAACAGGGCTTTTAATATTGCTTATGGGGGTATGAAGAGAATGAGAGGAGAAAGTAAGTAAAAAAAAGCCTGGCGTTTATGATATGATTCAATTTTTGTATTTATATATATTGACTTTTTCCTCCCATTCTCTTCATTCCCCCATAAGCAATATTAAAAACTCTGTTTGTATGTTTCCATATTTTTCTCCATATATGCACACACTTTATAGGTTTTTTTAAAAAATGGGGCCATTTGATAAATGCTTTTCTGCATTTAGTTTTTCTCACTCAGCAGGGCCTCATGGAAATCCCTCCAAGTCAACTGACATAGTTCTAATTCACTTACTAGTGGCTCTATAATATTCCATGGTTTGTACCATCCATTCTTCAACCATTCCCTTTTTGGTGGTTTTTACTTTGTTTCCAGGTTTGCCTTTATAAACAATGATGAAATAAATATCCTTGTACATATGCTTTCATGTTCTTGTTTCTGTGAGGCAGTGTCCGGGAAGCGGAATTGCTGGGTTTAAAGGTTAATGTATTTTTAATTTTAATAGGTGTTGCCAGATGCTTTCAGATGTCCTGTAAAATCTCACATTTTTAAAGTATATGAGAGTACTCTTTTCCCTGTATCCTTGCCAGCAATAGAGTTTTTTGGTCTCTTTTTCTGTTTTGACAAGCTGATTTATATATCATGTTTATATATGATAGATGAGAAATGAATCTCCTGCCCATGGAGACTGACCATCTTAGCATATATTTATCGGTCATTTGGATTTACTTTTATGTGAATTGTCCATCAATATTCTTTGCCCATTTTCTTTCCTTCTTTCCTCCCTCCCTCCCTCCCTCTCTCCCTTCCTTCTTTAAAACTCATTTTCTTGCAAAACCTCTGTGAAAATTTAGATATGGACCCTTTTCTGTATCTCTATTGAAAATATTTTTCTCAAATTCATCCTTTATCTTTTATCATTAATTCATTATGTTGTCATCAATTTTTGATTTTGATGTATTTAGCAATTCAAAGGTCTCCCATTTTTATACAGTTAAATATGTCTCTCTCTCTTTTTTGGCTTTCAGATTTCCTACCTTTGTTAAGATTTCCCCTGCCCCTAGGTTATACATGTAATTTCTGTGACTTTTCTTAAAGTTTTTGTAGTTTTATTTTTAGCATTTGAGTCTCTATCTGAAAATCATATTTATGTATGATGTATATCAGTAATCTAAATTTTTTTCTTCTAAATGGATAACCAGTTGTGCCAGCACTACTTTTTCATATATTAAAATAATATATATCTGGAAATTTTTTAGGTATTCTCTTTTCTTTTTTATTGATTCGTTTGTATAGAGTCATAGTAGATTTGATGGCAATGGGTTTGTGTTAATGGACTTTTAATTAGATCACAATAGATTTTTATTGGATGTTCTTATATCTGACAAGAGACATTTCCACTTACAATTCATTTTATACTTTTGTTGGCTATTTTTAAGGAGCCCTCGTGGCAGTGGTTAAAGCTCTTGGCTGCTAACAGAAATGTTGGAAGTTTAAAACCACCAGCTGCTCCCCAGGAGAAAGATGTGGCAGTCTACTTCCGTGAAGATGAAAACCAAACCAAACCCGTTGCTGTGGAGTCAATTATGACTCATAGTGACCCTACAGGACAGAGTAGAACTGAGCCATAGGCTTTCCTAGGCTGTAATCTCTACTGGAGCAGACTGCCACATCTTTCTCCTGCAGAGCCACTGGGGGGTTCAAACCAACAGCCTTTCACTTAGCAGCCAAGTGCTCAACCACTGTGCAACCAGGGCACCTCTGTAAAGATTACAGCCTTGGAAACCCTATTGGGCAGTTCTACTCTGTCCCATAGTGTCACTATGAGTTGGAATCGACTCACTGGCAACAAATTAGTTTGGTGGCTATTTTAACACATTTATTCTTATTTATAAACTTATTTTCATTGTAGTTAATTATCCCCTAGTGCCTGCTGGCATTCTAATTGCATTGCATTAATTTATATAATTATTTTAGAAAATATTATTAAATTATTAGATGTCATATTCTTTTGGGGATTTCAAAAATTAGTTTAAAGGCCAGACTCACACTTACAGGATAGACTAGATGTTGTAACATGCGCTTTCCTCACCACTAGTAAGCTCAAGATTGCAAGTAGGACACCAAGTGAAGGAAAGGAAGGAAAGTCACTGGCAGTCAGGAGAAGTGCCAAGCTCCGTCCTTGGCCATTTGCTCATGATACTTCACATAACACAATAGCATCTTAATTACGGTTAGGAAGCCTCTAGGCCTCCCTGACTGCAGAGCCACTGTCTTGTACTCTGTCAGAAGCCTTTATAGCAACATTATTTTATATCTGTACCTAATATAAATTAAGCACTCTTTCTACAGATTAGTTTGAAGATTTCATAGTTTGGGTGTTTGAAAACAGGAAATGCTGTTTGATGAGGACAGGCTATATGTGCTCTGTGTGGTTTGCTTCTGTGCTTTGAGTCGAGCTATTCCCTTTGCCTAGAACACCTGCCACAATTCAACCTACCCTTGCCTACTGGGCTCCCTAGTCCATGAGTCCATCTCCCCTCCTCAAACCAGAAAGACCTTTCCTTCTTCTGAACTCCCATGACCCTTTGCTTTCTCTGATAGAATTTATCATACTCTTTATTATACTATAGACAATTATACATTCTTTGATTAAACCTTTATTGAGCACCTGCCTTGTGGTTGTTTGGGTGCTAATGACACAATGGTGAACAGATCGTAGAGTTTTCATTATTTCCCACACTAAACTCCTTGCCCTTGAACCATATCTTGTTCTCATGTATTCAGAGAATTCCTTGTAGTGACTCATACATAGAATATGTTCAGCCAGTATTTGGTGAGTGAGTGAATATATGATAGGGACTGAGTCATGGGAGCAATCATTCTGGATGAAATATGATTCTCAGTTCTACATCAGTCAGAATTGTCACTTTTTTCATAGTTTAAAAAAGATTTCCTTATTTTGAATGTATTTTAGTTTTGCTTTTTTTCTTAAATGCCCATGGTCAGATTTTTCAAAGTTTGCCAGAACTAATTTTCATTAAATAAATATTTATAGAGCTCTTATTATGTGTCAGGCTCTATGATAAACACTGAGGAGAAAATGAAGATCAAAACTAGACCGACAGCAATAGAACTGACCTTTTAAATCATCAAAGTTGGTTCAGTTTTGTCCAGATAGCACATAGGCACAGTAGTTTTTGATCTATGATCATGAGATCTAACTTATACAACAGGTAAAAATGTCAGTTAGGAGACTAAAATAGATTTAATATTTGATACCTGTGTCTTAGTTATCTAGTGCTGCTATAACAAAAATACCATAAGTGGATGGCTTTAACAAACAAAAGTTTATTCTCTCACAGTCCAGGAGGCTAGAAGTCTGAATTCAGGGTGCCAGCTCCTGGGAAAAGGCTTTCTCTTTCTATCAATTCTGGGGCAAGGTCCTTGTTATCGATCTTCCCCTGGTCTAGGAGCTTCTCAGCACAGGGACCCCAGGTCCAAAGGACATGCTCTGCTCCCGGTGCTTCTTTCTTGGTAGTAGAAGGTCCCCACCTCTCTGCTGTCTTCTCTATCCTTTTATCTCTTGTAAGATAAAAGATGATGCAGGCCACACCCCAGGGAAACTCCTTTTACATCAGATCAGGGATATGACCTGAGTAAGGATCTTGCATCCCGCCCTCATCTTCTTTAACATAACCTAATCTGGCCTCATTAACCACAGACAGAGATTAGGATTTATAACACATAGGAAGATTACATCAAATCGCAAAACGGAGGACAACCACACAATACTGGGAATCATGGCCTAGCCAAGTTAACACATATTTTTGGGGGACACAGTTCAATCCATGACACCTGTCTTCAGATTGGGAGGTGAGTGGCAGTAGCTCTGAACCTTCTAGACCAATGGATTCAGTCTTTGTAATAAGAAAAACATGAGACTAAATCAGAAATAATCAACACCCCAATCCTTGATACTGAAGAGTAACAAACTTTTAAAAAAGTGAATATTACTAGTATAACCCAGTTGCTTTCTTCTAAATTGCAATAAATGTTTGTTTTTAATTTAGACATTTAATTTTGTCTTGCCTGATAAACTTGTCAATCAACTAGAAACATGGTTCTAGATGAATACTTCTACATTAATTTCATGCTAACTAGAAACTGATAATCTATACTGATCAGATCCATATTCAGTTATTCAGCAAATATTTGTGGAATGTGTACTATGTGTCAAGCACTGTCCTAGGCACTTGGAATATAGCATGGAGCAAAACAAAGATCCCTGCCCTTGTGACACTCACATTCTAGTGAAGGACTGGGAGTGAAAACAGAAAATAAACTAAAAGCATAATAAATGAATGAATTTTGTAATATGATAGGTGATAAAGTCTGTGGAAAAATGTAGCACCACATTAACAGGGTTTAGAGTGCTGGGAGTGGAGAGGTGAGGGTAGGTAGAAGTATAAAATAAAGTGATATTAAATATGCATGGCACTAAATAGGGAGAATTATGCCCAACCTAGAACTTAAGAGAAATGTGGCGATATAGAGTGTTGTTAGAGGAGACCCAAAAATGTAAGTATGGGTTGAAAAATACCAGGGTATATGTGTATTATTCAGCTTGAAAGAAATGTCTGGGAGACACAATGGTATTTCCAATGGTATTTCCACCTCCACTGAAGGTGCTACTTACAGAAATGTGCTCAACTGCAGCATAAGAAATGTAGGTTACCCTTGAGGGAGAGCTGCCTGATAATGAGGACTGTTGTGTTCCAAGATGTGATATATGGAAAGACTATGGGATGTCTTCTGAATGACTTAAACATGATTAATTTTAATCTATAAACCCACATAGAATGCACTACATAAATATTAGCTTTTCTAATTATATGACTGGAATAATTTGTATGCTGTTATGAATTATTCAACAAATAAATCCTGTCCTCTTAGTAAGGATGTGGACTAGACTTTAAAACTCCATTTTAGTTCTATTATTCCATTATATTTCCCTTAATGGTTAAAAAAAAAAAAATTAGGAACTGTGAACACCCAAGAGGCATTTACTCATAACTAACACACTGTCATAAGAAATGCACACACACACACACTCAAGAGTTTTGACAGTTACAACACAAGGAATTGAAATTTTGTTTGTTTTATTCTCTCTTTATCTGTTTTACTAGTTCTTCAACTGGGTCCATGGAATCAGTTAATTGCATCAGGTAATTCAAGTCTATAGCAACTACTGAGATTGTTTACACTAGGAACAGAGGGCAGCTAAATCCAGCAAGCATTTTAGCGTTTTTTTTTCTTTTTTGTTGGTGGATCGGAGGGAGGTGAGCAACATGGGATAGCCCATGTTGCTATAAATATAGCAGATTGTTGTAAGTCTGCATCCTGTTTGGAAATGATCTCATCTAATATGTCTGCTGGTGGTTAGCACTTTTCCACCACATGGAGCAGAAGTATTATGATAAGGCATTGCTGTTAGAGAGGGTTCAAAGTTAACACAGCAAGGATTCCTTGATGCCCACAGGGTAGGGAGCATGAATGAGATATAATTGTCAAGGGTCTTAAACTCTAACTAACCTTAGTCCATACAGGAACTTGTTACGAGTTGCATCTTATTTCTTATTTCTGTACATTATTCTGATCTCAGGTTTGTTTTGTTAGATGAACTATGCTATGTATGTAGTGGAAACCCTGGTGGCGTAGTGGTTAAGAACAACAGCTGCTATCCAAAAGGCTGGCAGTTTGAATCCACCAGGCACTCCTTGGAAACCCTATGGGGAAGTTCTCTTCTGTCCTATAGGGTCTCTATGAGTCGGAATTGACTCGGTGGCAATGGCTTTGTTTTATTTTTTTGGTATGTATGTAGTGGTGAATTAAAGTCAGCTTTCTTCCCTCCTTACTGATTGAGAGTAGGAACACATCTGAGCAAGTCTCCACGGTAATGATATTGTTCAGGTGTGCAGTGGCATGAATACTTTTAGTACCTTGCTCCTCTGTCCCCACTCAGATCAACAATGTAATCTGAAGTCGTGAGCATCCAGAGTTGCGCTGTCCAATATGGTATCCACTAGCTACATGTGGCTACTGCCACTTGAAAAGTGGCTAATCCAATCTGAAATGTGCTGTAAAAGGATCAAATACACACCAGATTTCAAAGACTTAATACTAAAAAAAAGAATGTGAAGTATCTAATTGGTAATTTTTTATATTGAGTACATATTTTGGATAGCATGAGCTAAATAAAATATATTATTAAAATGAATTCTATCTATTTCTTCTTCATTAATGTGGCTACTAGAAAATTTAAAATTGTACATTGTGGCTTTCGTTATATGTTTATTGGATAGTACTGGATAGGGTCTCTTTGCCCTCTGCATTGTTCCCTTCATTATGCTGGAGGAGGCCTTTAAAACAAAGTAGTGATTACTTTCTGCAGTCTAGAGAAATGTGTGTGTGGCGCACATGAGCAAGAGAGAGGAAGAGAGAGAATTCAGTGGGAATGGATAAGGAGCAAAGGAGAGGAAGAGAGGTAAGTAGTTTCCACCAGCACTAGTCTGGAATGCTGTCCACTCTCACTTGAAGTTAAGGAACAGGGGATAGCTGAGTACAAGTTAGTTCCTCAGAGGCAAATTTTCTATTTATTTTAAAATAGGGTGAATCACTGGAACACCAGACTTATCTGAATTCAAATGTAAATATGCACTAAGCTTCCATAACCTCAGTTCAGAAGCAAAGTTTTTAAAAATTGTCACTGTCATTGCTTCTCTTAGTTAAAAAGGACAGCTAAGAACTGCCCCATGCCCCAACGGATAGTCCTAATTTGGACAAAGCATATAATGTATTTTTTTCTTCTGCATCATTTCATCAAAAATAAATTTCTGTCTGAGATAAAACCTCTTAGCAGCCTTGTGGTTTAGACTCAAATAGATACTCAAACTAATATGGTGGCCTTTCTGGAGAACTGAGTGATTTTGTAGATCACAGTGCTTTTTGTTAAATGTTAAATTAAGGGATATCAGAAAAAAATGACTAACTAACTAACTAAATAAAACCACCCTGGCATTTTAGAGACCAACTCCATATGACTGTCTCAGTTAATGATTTAATGTTTCATAAAAGATAAGTCAGTTTTACTGTAATCTTATCATAAACCAGGAAATGGCAAACTTGAATATTTTTATGATTTTACTAGCATAATTAATTAGATAGCCCATGTCGTGAGCCCAATGAAAATAACTACACACAGGATAATGGAGGAGAAACGGGGAGGACAAAGAGACTCTAGACTAGCGATGTCCGATAGAAATATAATGAGTTAGTGTAACTAACTACTTTCTGCATTCCAGAGAAAGTGGGTCTCTTTGTATATATATGTAATAGATGTGTGTGCGGACGTGTGTGCGCACGCGCGTGTGTGTGCGTGCAGAGAGTTTAGTGGGAGGGAAGGATAAGGTGGCCCTGCAGCTGGAGCTTTATGTCTCAAAGTTGGAATGCTATTCACTAAACTAAACCTTAGTTTAACCATACTATTTCATAGCTGAAAAAGAAGACCTGAGAGTCAGCCTCTCTCATTTCAAGTGAGATAAATTAGGCCTGGAGAAGCAAAGCCCCTCACCTTAGTTCTCATCTCTAGTTTGTGACAGAAGTAGAAATGGCACCCCGCTTTGACTCCCCCAGTCAGTTGTTGCCACTATACCATGCTGCCTCCAGATTAGAGTCATTTATTTCTTTGTTCATTCATTTATTTTAAAAACAAATCAAAATCCCACTGAGTGCCAGACACTGTGCTATGGCCTTCGGATACAGGGATGCGTATGACGTTCCTTGTCCTCAAGGACATTATAGTGCAATGGAACACAGGTCTGTCCAGTTGTGTCACAGATGATGTCTGCAGCTTCTGAAGCATGTCACACTTGTGTCATTTCTTGCTCTTGCTCAGGTTTCCTGGCAAGCAGAGCTCAGTAATAACACTTCAAGGACGTTTATGACAAGTCCCAAAGTGCTCCAAGACATAAGGATTTTCCCTCCGTTCATGAAAAGCAAATCATCTGGAAGAAGTCAGTGGGACCTGTTCTGAGTAAACTACAATAAACAATATCAGTAAGAAGCGAGAATGACTCTTTTCGTTGAAACCACACTGGAAAGTGCTTGGTGGACTGAGCCAGGAGCTGTACCAAAGCCCCATCTTGGTGAATTAAAGAAGGGCTAGTCTTTGGGCACGAAATTCCACTCACATATGAAATTCCACTCACTGTGGTTGATTTACATTCCCCTTGGTTTCCACTGTGGAGTGTTCTTCCAGGAGTTCTTTGAGTTCTAAGAGGCAAACTGCTATAGAACGTATTGACTCTCTGGAGAGGCAATTATCGCCTAGGGATATGAGAGGGTTAGTCAAAGAAAAGTCATTAGGTCAGCATACATCTTCCCTAAAAATAATAGTAAACAACATTTCATAATGTTTGAGCCACAGATACAAAACTCCTCAAATTTTCATTTCTTCCTTCATTGTTTATGTGGGTGAGTATTTTACGTTGTTTAATCAGGATGTGTGTGCAATCGTATAACCTGTTTTTGTTGTTGTTTTTGCAAGTAAAATGATCCCCAAACTACTTTTCTATGATGTTTCTAAGTCATCGTACTTGTTATTTTAGTGACTGCACAATATTCCATTCAGTAATTGTATCATGTTTTGCTTAAACTTGTTGCTAGCCAAGTTATTAAACAAGATGTTCTTTGGACTCTACTGAAAATAATTGTGAATCCTTTGAGTTTCTGAAACAAAATCACATTTTTGCCCTAAGTGTTAAACCATGTTAAATGGATCCCTTAAAGAGACAACACATGTTGATGCAAAGAGTTATAGACCTTCAGACCCCCACCCAAAAAGCAAAATGCTTTCCAACTATCTTTTGGCTTAAAGCAATTATGCAAAATTGGTATACATTGTGGGTTCAGCTAACCCAGAAATTAAAAAGAACTCTGTTGGCAGCACTATTCCTTCTCGTCATAGGTCGGGAATGTAGACACTATTTTTATTGGTACATGGCTGCTGAAGTTCCCATTTAAAAAAAAAAAAAGATCTGGTCCCTAAGAACTGGAGGACTGAATTGCGTGCTGCCCTAGAAAACCCTACGGGGCAGTTCGACTCTGTCACATCAGGTCACTATGAGTTGAAAATTGACTCGATGGCACCTAACAAAAACAACCTCCAAACCTGAGGAGGAGGTCATGAAATTAGCCGATATTCTCGCCTTCCATACCACGGCAAGGTGAAGAGTTTCTTAGGGACAAGATGGAGACTGGGTCAATTTAATTTTTTAAGTCTTTGGTTAATTAAGGATTACAAATAAGGAAACAGAGATGTCTTACCCTAGAGAAGAGAAGGTTGTTGTAATTAGAATTTTCTAGGTGCTATTTCAAGTTGAGTCCCTCATGAGACTAGAAATTTATGTTCTGCCTGTTATTTTTGCTCTCAGTTGATAACCTGACAAAATGAGTTATTTACTCATGGGACTTGGGCAATGACTTAAAGAGCTTTGATTTTCAGTTTTTTCCATTTTATACCTGTCTCATGACATTGCTGCAAGAATCAAATGGGCAGTCGTAAAACTGTAAAGCCTCTGGCACGTACGAGGTGTCAGTAGTGATGATGCAGAGTGGAAAATCTCCAGCTAGCATCATCAGACAATGCTACACCGTGTGGGGGTGTCAGGCTAGGGTTTGACGGCGTGATGACAATCAGTACCAGTGATTTGTTCTCTAATGTAAACTGGCCGAGTCATTCCATTCCCTGCCTTTACTTATAGAAAGCGAGCTCTTGTGAGTAAGATTAAGGTAAGGTGTTCGTTCAGAGCTCACAAGATGAAGGTTATCCGTAGAATCAGTCAGGAAGAATTTCCCTAACGTTTTGTGTGCCACAGTGACAAGCTATCCAAGATGCATTTGTAAACAGTCATTACCAAGGATAAGAGAAGGTGTCATCAAAAATGACGGACAGTTCTGTGGCTAGAGGAGCATCTTCCCTATTTCTTTGAAAACTCAAGCTTGCTTTACATTTCATCCAGGCCACATGGTGAATTTTTGCGCACAGGGAGGGACCCATACAACTCCCCACAATGTCAGGGAGAAGCACATGACCCAGTTTCCATGGTTTGAGCTGAAAAATTACCTGACTATGCATCGCCACAACTGCCTGTAGAACATTACATGGTGAACACTTTTTAAAACCCGCACTTTCAAGAGGTAACAAGATACTTTTCATTTGTTATGCTTAGGTTTTTGGGTGTAATTATTTTTTCCTGAGGTCTTTTCAGCAGCATCTCCACAAATAGTTACTAGAGGATTGGAAGACAGTTCTGCGCTCACTGCCTTGGCATATGACTCTCACCCATATGAAACCATATACACTTGTCCTGGCAGATAAGAAATAATTGATAACGTCATTGTTGTCTGGCCTGACTCTGCTCAGAACCTATGGCAAGTAGGGTGATAAATGAACTTTTTCAGGCCCATGGAAAGCAGCTGCTAACTGAGAGGTCGGTGGTTCGAACCCCCTAGCTACTCCTCAGGAGAAAGATGTGGCGGTCTGCTTCCACAAAGATTTACAGCCTTGGAAACCTTATGGGGCAGTTCTACTCTGTCTTACAGGGTTGCTGTGAGTCACAATCGACTTGACAGCAGTGGGTTTGGTTTTGGTTTTTCTAGGTTTTCTCTTTCCAAGACTTTGAGATTCCTCACTCTACTGGTCTGTCTTCTTCAGAAGCACTCCAACATTTTTTCTTTATTTAAAAATTTTGTAAATGCTCTGCTGCTTAGCATGAGCTATACATACAGAGTGATCAGCTTAGAGGAGCATATATCACAATCTCTGACCATCCTTGTCCCCATTCCTGTGGCCAAACCTTACCTGCTTTGTGAATAGCTCACTGATTTGCACTGAACTCACATTTAAGTGAAACCCTGGGTGGTTTTTTTTTTTTCTTCTTCAAATTTTGCCACTTCTGTTCATTCAATTTATTTACAAATTGTTTATTGCTTGCCTACTTTGTGTCAGGAGTCCCTGGGTGATGCAAATGGTTAATGCTCTTAGCTGCTGTCTGAAAGGTTGGAGGTTCCTAGTCCACCCAGAGGCACCTCAGGGTTTTCATTGGCTAATTTTTGTAAATAGATTGCCAGGCCTTTCTTCCTACTCTTAGCCTGAAAGCTCCACTGAAACCTGTTCAGCATCACAGCAACACACAAGCTTCCACTAAAAGATGAGTGACACCCACATATACACACATACATATATTTATTTATGTATGTTATGTATGTGTGTATATGGGTATCTATACTATCTTTCCCAAGTAATTGAAAATGTTTAAGGACAGTCTCCTAGAGATTTCCCTCTACGTTGTCATTAACCTGAGCCCTTTTACCATCATCCATCATTTATGTTGTTTGACCATTTGATTATGTCTATTTGCATTATCAGTCACTTATAAATTTTTTCCATGTGTCAGTCAGAATCATGCAAGACTTTAATGATTGCCTGGCTAAAATGTAGATACAGGATGTCTTCAACAGCCTTCTAATCTACCAGTCTAGTGTGTCTGTTTAAAGGAAATGAGGTTAGTCTGCCTTCTCTTGTTCTAGTAATCACCACTTCCTTTCTTATGTTGACAAACAGTCTCTTAATAATTACTGACAAGTTGAGAATTCATGAGATGCACTGCTTTTAGCTTGATGAGTCATGCAGCATATTTCTGTGTTGCTGAAAATTTCTATCAAAACAGTATCTTCACTAAAAGCAGTTTTCGTCCATTAGCCTGAGAAGTCTTTTATACCTTCTGAGTGAGTTCCTGTGTCTTTGTGTTTTCACCTAAAGCATCCCATTGTAACTGATCCTTAGGTCCCTGCATCTCCGTGGAAGGGTACATTTTTTTCTTGGCATATTCCTCTCTTTCCTGGGAGGCCTGTGTCCTCTAAATCAGGTATGACTTGGTCAATAGATGAATATTTTAGTCAAGTAGTTTACAAAATACAGTTCAGGAACTTCTGGGAATTTACTAGTTCCTTCTAAGAAGTCCTGGGGCTAGTTTTCTGTAAGTGTTACTATGTATAATATGGTAATAAATACTTCTTTAGTGTGGGCATGAATAGATTATTTAATAAAAATTAAAAAAAAAAAACTATTACCATTTTATCGGAATGATACCACTCATTGTTAACTCCAGTGAGGGGTTTTCTTTTTTGTGTTTTATTTTTAATAATGTCATCTTGCACTCTGTCTGGCCCTCAGTCCCCTTATTTGTAAAATGAATGTTTGGTCTAGATGATCCCTAAGGTATATTCGAATTCTAGAATTATGTGATTCTGAACTTTGAGAAGAAGGAAAGATAATTCCTTTAAAACAATTTTAAAATTAAACCACAGCACACAGGCCCACAAATGAATGCATGTAGAACTAGTGCAGTCTGCATAAGGTGGTTGGATTGAAAATTAATGTCAACTTTCTGGTAGTGATATTGTACTATCATTTTGCAAAAAGTTACCATTGGAGGCAACTGGTTGAAGGGTACATGGGATATTTCTTGTATTATTTTTTACAACTACGTGTTAATAAATAAATAAATAAAATAATAATAAACATTAAGTTAAAAAATAAAATAAATAAAAAGTTGAAAAAAAAAATCAAACCACAGTATGTTATAACAAGACTTTGGAGGTAAATGGGCCTTGCTTGACCACATACTAGCCTAGACAAGTTATTTAACCTTCCTAAGACTCAGTTTCCTCGTCTGTAAAGTAGGGATATTAATTCCTACCTAATAGGATTCTTGGAAGGATTATATGAGAAAGTGTGTGTAGACATCTCGTATGATTCATGCTACATGATACCAAAAACTAAAACCAAACCCATTTCTGTTGAGTCAATTTCGACTCATGGCAACCCCATGTGTTACAGAGTAGAACTGCCTCATAGGGTTTTCTTGGGCCGTAATCTTTATGGAAGCAGATTGCCAGGCCTTTCTTCCCCAGTGCCTCTGGGTGGGTTCGAACTACCAACATTTAGGTTAGCAGCTGATCACAAACTGCTTGTGCCACCTAGGGGTCTACTGCATGGTGAGCACTCAATGAATGTTTGTGTCCTTCCCCTTGTGCCCCTTCTCCTTTGTTCTAGAGAAGAAAGTAGGGCAAGTAGCCTCATGGCTTTTCTCCTAGAAAGGACAACATATGACCTGAAGACAGTTTAGAAGTACACGTTAGTGAGATAAACCCCATAGCAGTGTAGTGAGTAATGCTGTTACATAACTTTCACAAATTGCCGGGCAGATCAGCTAACATGGGTTGGCGTGGTTTACCGATAAAATAACAAGGCAGCTTCCAAAACCAGCCAGAGTCAGGGAGTCCCAACACAGCAGCCTGAGTCAAAATCCAGGATGACTACACAGGCCTTGGAGCTTTGGTGTTTCGCTTGACTCAGACATGTTATAAATCTGCATAAATGGAAAAAACAAGAGCAATTTCTCTCTGGCTGGTCCCTTGAATGACTGTTCCCAAGGGGCCTAGAGAAGTTTTCCTTCCCCTGCAAAATCTTTAATCATGCCTCTCAAACATGAGTTTCCATGCAGCTGCACAGATGAGGAAATGGGGAGAGGCTAAGGAGAATTACACATTTCTAAACATTTCTTGGTCCTGGGAAGGTGATTGTTGAATGAATAGCCAAGATGTGTCTCCTATTTATCTCCAGAAATGCTTAGTTCCTAGAGCTCTGTTTTTGCCTCTGATCTGGTAAATATTTTTCTCAGTGAGTTGGATGGAAACATAGAAGACAGGCTCACCAAATTTTCAGATGGTACCCAAGCAACTGGGAGTTAGGGGACAGGATTAGAATTTTTAAATAATTTTGGCAGGTTCTGGGACTCTAGGCTGATCACAGTAAGTTGTAATTTAATAGGGATAATGTTCAAACCTGTGTTTCAAAATGAAAAGCATTAAGTACAGGGTAGGAAAAGCTTGAATTGACAAGAGTTTTATATGAAAAAGACATGGGGCTTTTATTTGACTATAAGAAAGACATGAGTCAACAGTATTACGTGGTTGCATTACAAAGTTTAGGAATCAGAAAAAAAGAAAGTATCTTTTTTACTTTACCTAATGTGCCCTGTTGTTGTTGTGAGGTGGCATCGAGTCAGTTCTGACTCATAGCAACCCTGGGTACAACAGAACGAAACACTGCCCAGTCCGATGCCATCCTCACAATCGTTACTATGCTTGAGCCAGCCCATTGTTGCAGCCACTGTGTCAACCTATCTCATTGAGGGTCTTCCTCTTTTTTGCTGACCCTCTGCTTTACCAAGCATGATGTCCTTCTCCAGGGACTGATCCCCCCTGATAAAACATCCAAAGTATGTGGGACATAGTCTCACCATCTTTGCTTCTAGGGAGCATTTTGGTTGTACTTCTTCCAAGACAGATTTGTTCATTCTTTTGGTAGTCCATGGTATATTCTATATTCTTTGCCAACACCACAATTCACAAGCATCTAGTCAGACAATACTGGATGTTTTGCATTCAGTTCTAGGCACCAAATTTTTTTTTTGAACAGTTTATTGTACTTTAGGTGAAGGTTTACAGAGCAAATTAGTTTTCCATTCAATAATTTATATACAAATTGTTCTGTGACGTTGGTTGCAGTCCCTGCAATGTGTCAACACTCTCCCCGTTACCACCCTGAGTTCCCTGTTTCCATTCATGGGGTTTTCCTGCCCCTCCCTGCCTTCTCGTCTTTGCTTTGGGCAGGTGTTGCCCTTTTGGTCTCATATAGATGATTGTTCTAAGAAGCCCATTCCTTAGGAGTGTTATTGTTTATTTTATAGGCCTATCTATTATTTGGGTGAAATGTGATCTCCGGGAGTGGCTTCAGTTCCAAGTTAGAAGTATGTCGAAGGGCCATAGTCTTGGGGGTTGATATTACTTTTTCTCTTTAACTTATAGTTTTTGACTACAAAGCTTTATTTAAAAAAAAAATTTTTTATTGTACTTTAGATGAAGGTTTACAGAACAAATAGTTTCTCATTAAACAGTTAGTACACATATTGTTTTATGACAATGGTTAACAACCCCACGACATGTCAACACTGTCCCTTCTCAACCTTGGATTCCCTATCACCAGCTTTCCTGTCCCCTCCTGCCTTCTAGTCCTTGTCCCTGGACTGTTGTGCCCCTTTAGTCTCGTTTTGTTTTATTGGGCTGTCTAATCTTTGGCTGAATGGTGAACTCTGGGAGTGACTTCATTGCTAAGCTAAAAGGGTAGCCGGGGGCCATACTCTCAGGGTTTCTCCAGTCTCTGTCAGGCCAGTAAGTCGGGTCTTTTTTGGTGAGTTAGAATTTTATTCTAAATTTTTCTCCAACTCTGTCCAGGACCCTCTGTTGTCTAGGCACCAATTTTAAGAAAGCTATTGATAAACTAGAATTGATCACTGAGGGAGGAAAGAAGGAAAATGGTGGACCAAATAAAAAAGAAAAGATACATAGTGTAAAGAATGACTGAAGGAAATGAGGATATTGTTCAATTTAGAAAAGAAGACACCCATGGAGGACATGATTGCTGGCTTGGGAGAGGAGAAACTTGTCTGTTTTGCTCTGAGAGTCAGAAATGGGATTAATGAGAGAGAGAGTTCATGGAAACAGATTTTGGCTCAATAGAGGGAAAATGTTCCCAGTAATTAGAGCGGTTTAATAATGGAAAGGGCTAGTTCATGAATTGTGAGCTCCCTGTCACTGAATGTGTTAAAGCTGAGGCCAGACGAATGCCTGTCTGAGATTCTGAAGAGATCGTAACGTTGGACAAGAACCTGGGGTAGGTGACCTTTAGGATTACTTCCAACTCGCATAGTCTGTGATTTAAGTAAGCACGAATGCAAGGCAGCTTATGACACGCCAGAGCCACTTTTTTCTACTCTTGGCCTTAACATTGACCAGCTGTGTGACCTTCACTAAGAAATTAACCATTTCTTGTACCAGTTTACTTATCCATAAAATGAAGGAGCTGGATCTAATTAATGATCTCTGACTTAACTCCTCAGCACATCTGTCTCCTTGAGCATCCTCAGAATGCCAGCACTTTTTTCTAAGTCTGCCTTGCAAGAAGATAACTTAAAGACCAAAAACCATTGTGGATACTGGGGACCCTTGAACTAATCTCTCAGCTTGCTTGTTGGCAGGAGAGAGGGTGATTGTGAGCCTGGAATGTCTTTCCCATGAGATCTGTGGCAGGAAGTTGATCAAATGACTGATAATCTGGTTTCTCTCAAACACCTGTGTGTCTGACTGAGTTCAGCAATGCCTTTGCAAACAACTTAGAAGAAATGAGGTTCATATGACCACTGCAGTACCGTTTTGTCTTTTACAAAGCAAATCTTTGTTCTTTGTTTCCTTAATGATCTGGCAATTACCGTTGAGTTTTACTTATAATCATAAGGATAAATAGCAGCTTACTATGTGGCGGATATTCTAAAAGTTTTATATAAATTAAACTGTTTAATCATTTTAGAAGCTGAAAATCTAATGATGGATCAGTAGAATTAGATCATTTCTCCACTAGAAGGGAGCAGTTAAAATCTGGTTTAAATCTGTCTTAATGGTAAAGAGTTCAGAATTCAAGTCCGTGTCCTCTTTCTCTTAGGCTTCATAGCTGATGCTCAATTATTAGAATTTCCTTTACAGTACAATTTGATTACTAATAGTTTTCTTTTCTGCCTATATTAAAGCACTTCTCCTCCACTGTTATCCTGGCTTTTACTTCTCACTTACTCCCTCATCATTGTCTTCAAATTCCATTTCTTCAGTTTTTTTTTTTCCCCAAAGAACATGTTTTAAAATGTGACCATTAATAGGAGTAATATCATTTCCTTTGGTATAGATATGGAGGTTATGGACAGGATTTCAAATACTTCCTCCAGTTACTGAGGTCAGCAGAGGAAGAAGTAAGTAGATGTATGCTTCGTGTAAGGACCTAAAGAATTTAAAGCTTCATTCCCAGGATCGTGGGTCTGGCCATTTTCACTCCATCCAAGTATAGTACCACATTTTGTTTCCTTAGCTTAGAAATGAAAACAGTTGTTAAAAATAAGAATTCATGGATCAATCTTGAGTCCTGACATAGTAATTACAGTTTCCATCTAAGTTGGTAAGGTCCCTCCCATTGTTCCGAGCCCCATATCACAGCCCTCTGTGGGGAGACACTACTGATGGTGTCAATTTTTATACCACGACCTTAAGTTTTGTTTCCTAAACCTCTAAGATTAAACACTAAGTCAGCTGCCAAGCCAAGAAAAATAACAAAGAAGACTATAATTCAATTTAAAAACTTAATTCTTGAACTGTGTGTGTTTTCTGACTTAAATTTTGCCTTTGTCCAAATCTCTAAGTAGATATTAGAAATGTCACTTACTGCTTCATATTTTTGAAGGTAGAGCTTGTGGGCATCATGCTTTCCTCACTGTGAAAAATTTTTACTTGAACGGTTGTACAGATGATGCTTTGAATTATATACTCTTTTCCAAGTGCCTGCTGCCTACAGCCCAGTAAACCAGTCCTATAAGGGTCATCCGTAGTGAGGCATTGATGGTTCAGTGGTTAGAATTCTTGCTTCCATGCTGGAGACCCAGATTTTATTCTTGGCCAATGCACCTCCTGTGCAGCCACCACCCACCTGTCAATGGAAGCTTGCGTGTTCCTATGATACTGAACAGGTTTCAGTGAAGTTTCTAGAGTATGACCAGACTAGGAAGAAAAACCTGGTGATCTATCTCTGAAAATTGGCCAGTGAAAACCCTATGGATCACAACAGTCTGATCTACAATTAATCTTGAGGATGGCACAGGACTGGGCAGTGTTTTGTTCCATTGTGCATGGGCTGGCCGTGAGTCGGGGTGACTTAATGACAGCTAACAACAGCAACAACTCTTCATGGCATATGATCCTCTTTTAGTTCTGCTCAGTTTCCCATGTCGACCATTCAGTCCTTCACTGAGCAATCCTACTGTCTATGGCCCTGATGGTCCCCCCAGTGAATCAGCTGCCTTCAATTTATCAATCTGATATTGTCCTATCTATGCAGATCATTAAGGAGCCCAGGTGGTGGTGCAATGGTTAAGTGCTTGGCTGCTAACCGAAAGGTTGGCAGTTCAGAAGGTCACTGGCTCCGCCACTTACTCCATGACTTGAGGCAATTCATTCATCTTTCTGTGCCTCAGACTCCTCACCTGTAAAATGAAAATGGTACTAATACTCACTTCAGAAATTATCGTGAAGTTTCAATGAGATATATAAAGCACTTAGAACAGTATCCTACTATGTTGTTGTGTGCCATCAAGTTAATTTTGACACATAGATACCCTACAGGACAGACTAGAACTACCCCATAAGGTTTTCTAGGTTGTAATCTTTATGGGGCCAGGTCTTTTCTCCCGTGGAGCCTCTGGTGGGTTCAAACCACCGACCTTTCATTTAGCAGCCAAGCGCTTAACTATTGTGCCACCAAGGTTCCTTCATCCTGCGATATATGTTAGCTGTTATTGTCAATCGTTTGCATATTAGGAAAAATTAATAGATTATGTTGACGTCTTTTTGACAGAAAGATGAAATCAGGTCACAAAAAAATTGGAGTTTCGTCTGGGAAACTGGGAGAGGATAATTTTGACACAACAAGAACGATTCAGTAATGGCTTGCTTGAGTGAGATGCTGTGGTTGGTAGCATAAGGCCACTTGGTGCCTGGTGATAGAGAGGGAAGCATTTATAAGAGAGAGAAAATGAATAGACCTGTTTCTCGTGCTAACCAGTATGCCTAGTCGCTGACTAACTAAAAGATAGACTTAATCGTCTAGTATGTTGAGCAAATAATGGGATAAATCCCCCAAAAACCTGTTGCTGTTGAGTCAATTCTGATGCATAGCGACTGTATAGGACAGAGTAGAATTGCCCCCATAGGGTTTCCAAGGCTGTAATCTTTACGGAGGAAACCCTGGTGGCGTAGTGGTAAGAGCTATAGCTGCTAAGCAAAAGGTTGGCAGTTCGAATCCACAAGGCACTCTTTGGAAACTCAGTGGGGCAGTTCTATTCTGTCCTATAGGGTGGCTATTAGTCGGAATTGACTCGATGGCAATGGGTGGTCTTTACGGAAGCAGACTGCCACATCTTTCTCCCCCAGAACATCTGGTGGGTTCGAACTACCTACCTTTTAGTTAGCAGGCGAGCACTTAACCACTGCATCGCCAGGGCTCCGTAATAATGTGATGAACACCTGCAAAGGAACTTTGAGTTCAGTACTTGCTTAAAAATATCTGTCTCATAATTCTATCCCTTGTAATATTCTGGTACTATGAGCTCTCTGAACCATTACATTTGAAGAACCATGTAAAAATGTAAAATGAAGTGTTTGCTAAATGCTCTTGTCTCTTTCCTTCAGATTACATGAAGCAGACGACATTTGAAGCCCAAGCCTTTTTAGAAGCTGTGCAGTTCTTCCGACAGGAGAAGGGTCACTATGGATCGTGGGAAGTGATCACTGGGAATGAAGTCCAGGTAACACAGGGCTAAGAATTTTGGGTCTTCTCTTTGTCTGGGTGGTAGGAGGTCAGAGTCATTTTAACAAACAGTTAAACAAAAATAGCTGCAACAATGGAAGATGTGATTTCAAAGGCTATTTTTTCTCAACATCTAGAAATATGTGGTCAGCAAGATATTGGGCACCCACTCCAGACATTGCCAGACCAGGCACTAAATAGGGCAGCTAGAAACACTTCAGCTACAATGGATAGAACTGCTCCCAGGGTTTTTAAGAAAAAGGACTATTGTTTCAAATGACCTCATGCTTCCAGAGGAGATGCAACAGGGAGCATGATGGAGTAGTGCAGAGTACATTGGGACTGTAGGGTCCACAGACTTGGATTTAAATCCTGGCAAGTTATTCACCTTCTCTGTCTTGGATTCCTCCTCTGGAAAAAAATGGGAATAATGATGTTTACATTGCAAGTTGTGAGAATTAAATGAGATGTTGATGGTAAAGTATTTAGCACATGGTTGGAGGTCTTTATCTATCGAATGCTGTATAAATGAAGTAATTAATGGAAACAAATTTAAAAAGCATTAAGCAGTTTTCTGTACATTTCATTTACCCTTCCTAGTTTTCTGTGCTCCATAGTCCATTATAATTTCCCACGATCCTGATTAAATGCCAGTCATGTGTCGAAGCACCTCAGTGGCTATGGTCCCAGTGGGTATTATGAATCTCCAGAGGAAACTGTGTTTCATGATGTGACCCCAACCTCCATGAGGACACCAAACACATGGCTGATTCAGCCAAGAGGAGAGGACTGGATATGGGCATTATTTCATTATACGCACAGCGTCTAAGAATGCTATTCTTCTTTTTTTTTCCACATCCCCCAGAGTGCCTCTTTTGGGTCTGTGAAATTTACTATTAGGGAACAACATTCGGTTGATGCCAGACGGCTCCTTCCCTCTCTATGGTCATTAAACATCTAAAGCTGAAAACATTTTCTCATGATGATAGGGCTGTTCTTTATTGTTTTACCATATGACTCAGAATCTTCCTTTTTTTTTTTTCGGTTGGTTCTAAACTCATTTATTTCCCAACCTGAGTCTTATTCCAGTACTTTAACCAATTCTTGGTTTCTGGTATTTGGGAGAAATACATCCATTTATAAGTCTGAGAGGACTAAGAACTTAGAGTACCAAACCAAAACCAAAGCATTAGAAGGGGAAGCTGAAGTATATGATGCTGATTGGTCTGTCATGTAAGAAAACGTATTTTATAGATAAATCAATGTCAAGTTCCTTTGTGTGATATAGTATTCAAATGCTAATTTATCTCTTCATCTTACAAATTTTAAGGGCTAGGTAGGGCAATTATTATTATTTTCATTTTGTAAATGTTAAAACTGAAGTTAAATGACTTACCCAGTTTTATTCATTCAACAACTATTTATTGAGAACCTCTTATATGCCAAGCACTGTACTGAGTACCAGTGATCCAGAGATGGACAGGACAGATGGCCCTGGCCTGTGGAGCTCATAGTCACAGGGTTCAATGATAAGTGGACAAATGGCAAAGGGAATAATAGCTTCTGACTCATGGTCCAGTGAAAGATCAACACCAACCTTGGGAATATGCTGAGTTACACATTTATTTAGCTTCTTGAGTTCAGCTATGCTGCTTGCTTTATTTTTTCTTCCACCTGAAATCTCATGGCAGCTCACATTCCTTTACAACGCCATTGGAAAGAGGTACTCAGTACATCTGGCTGGTGGGTTGAGTACTGAGTTGGCTGTGTTTTGTTTTGTTTTCAGTTTTTTGCTTTAGGCTGATATGTGTTAAGTGCTATAAGGTACAAGATAACCAAATGACACACCCCTTGCCATTGTGGTGAGGCAGGGCATACATATAGAGGATGAGGCAGCATTGTGTATATGTGTGTGGGGATATATGTGTGTGTGTGTGTGTGTGTGTGTGTGTGTGTGTGTGTGTGTGTGTGTGTGTGTGTGTATCTACATGTATGGAATGAGCCCTGGTGGTGCAAATGGTTAAGGGCTCAGCTGCTGTCTGAAAGACTGGCGGTTCAAACACACCCAGCAGCTCCTAGGGAAAAAAGGCCCGACGATCTGCTCCCATAAGGATTGCAGCTTCGAAAACACTGTGGGGCAGTTCTACTCTGTCATATGGGTTGCTATGAATCATAATTACCTCGATGGCATCTAACAATCAACGACCTACATGTGTAAGTATCATAAAGCATTAGTATGCAGCAATCATACCAGAACTAGTTGCCATTGAGTTGATTCCGACTCACATTAACCCCATGTGTGTCATAATAGAACTGTGCTCCATAGAGTTTTCAATGGCTGATTTTAGGAAGTAGATTGCCAGGCCTTTCTTCCAAGGTGCCTTTGTGTGGATTCAAACATTAAACCTTTCGTTAGCAGCTGTCTTAGTTATCTAGTGCTGCTGTAACAGAAATACACCAGTGGATGGCTTTAACAAAGAGAAATTTGTTCTCTTACAGTCTAGGAGGCTAGAAGTCCGAATTCAGGGCGTTAGTTCTAGGGAAAGGCTTTCTTTCTCTATTGGCTCTGGAAGAAGGTCCTCGTGATCAATCTTCCCCTGTTCTGGGAGCTTCTCCACTGCAGGGACCCCAGGTCCACAGAATGTGCTCTGCTCCTGGCAATACTTTCTTGGTGGCATGAGGTCCCCATGTCTCTCTGCTCACTTCTGTCTTTTATATCTCAAAAAAGATTGGCTTTCGAGAAAATCCAATCTTGTAGATTGAGTCCGGCCTCATTAACATAACTGCTGCTAATCCCATCTCATCAACATCATTGAGATAGAATTTACAACACATAGGAGAATCAGATCAGATGACAGAATGGTGGACACACAATACTGGGAATCTTGGCATAGCCAAACTGACAGATATTTTTTGGGGACACAATTCAATCCATGGCAGCAGCCAAGCATGTTAACCGTTTGTACCACCCAGTGACTTTGAAGGAGTCATAGTATGCTATTAATTTTATAGTATCAAAAATACCATAAGTCACCAAAAACAAAACAAAATACAAACAAATAAAAACCACAGAGAGAGATCAGTAAAAGCTGGAGTGATTAAATGACCCAGTAAGAAGTTTTGTTCCCCCAGGAATTTGAGTATCTTTGGTACAATCACACACTCATAAAATATGAGCACTAGGGGGGATTTTAGGATGATTTGTTCAGCACTTTCCAGATGAGAGAAAGGGTGCTCAGACAGGTTAAAAGTCTTGGCTGAAGTCATAAGCCATCTGTGACAGAAATGTCAGGCTATCCTTGGAGAGGCTGGTAAAAAGGAAATGGTTTCCGAATCATTCCTACATGGAGCCTGGCAAGGTTTAAGGCTCCCGATAACCTCTAATAACATTGCCGAATAAGAAAACAGGTTTTTCCTAAGGCTCACAGATAAAAGAGGTCAGGGATCCAAAGAAGCTGCCAAGCAGTTGAAGTGGCATTGCAACACTGAGCTTGAGAATATGGCATCTTTAGAGTAAGGCACTCGGTGTATTTGTATTTTTTCTTCATGCCTGCTAAGAACTTAATCATAATGCGCTCTTAAGCCCTATCCCTAGGGGCCTGCTTTCAGTCTTGTTACGTTATTACCTTCATAGCACTGACTCACACAGCAAGCATGGCATGCCCCCATGACAGTGGTTATTTTAGGCAAGTGTCCAGGCAAAGCAAATGGAATAACTTGCCTGAAAGACCGTTAAGATGAAAACATTTACATACCAGTAAAAGTATAAGTATGTTTTCTACTTGTCAATATAAATACATTGAATGAGATCGTGAGGGAAGATCTTCACAAAATGTAAAGTACTGTACAGTTGTTTGGAATGTTTATTATTTATCTTTAAATTCACTAGATGGGCCAAGAGAGCAGCTCATCATTCCCACGGAACAGGAGGGTTTCTAGATAAGAAAGCTATGCACATTTTTTAGGCCTTGTCCATACTTTCCAGTGTTGTCTGTTATCTAACAGCCTGAATATGGCCCCTTTAAGTGAATTCTTCACCCCTGGCCACTCAGCAACACTAAGGGTAGGGGGCCACCAGGATGGTGAGACTGAGGGGCCAGCCGGGGGAAGGAGGACAGTCTCTTACACCTTCAGCATCAGAAAGGTAACTGTGTGGCAAGGCCTTCAGGAGGGGAACCTGGATTTGCTGGTCGACCTTGTGGTATGTTTGGTTTCATGTATGTGTGATGGAATTTAAAAATCTCTGTGTCCCAGCAGTTAAATTTAAGGCCACTTCTTTTTTTTTAAGTAAAAGTGATACTTTTAGGTTTCTTATGGTAAAACTCAGTAGATCCTGCTTTGAGGGGAGGAGGTTGGGGAACTCTCTCGTTATTATGATTCATTTATCAGATTAGGTACTTTCCCTCAACTAGCACAAGGGCTTGGGACTCTGCTGTGGAGAGCTGACCAAGGTGGGGGATCTGGAGCAGGCAGGTGAGGGAAGCATAGGGTCAGGGTGAGGGGGCTGGAAGTTAGAGGGAGATGATAGTGTTGGGAGGAAACACAATTGGCCTTCAGAACCCAGAGGCTCTGCCTGCAACCCACTCCTACCCCTTTTTTTTCCTTTCCAGACATACTTCCTTTTCAATTCCCTAAGTGCTAAAATAGAACCAAATTTCTTGGAACACTGTATGAGAAAGGACTAAAAGAAAACTGTAAGCCCACTCAAATGGAACCTTTTCTTTTTCTTTTTTTGGCCTTTGTGTAGCATTTTCTTTTCACACTTACGCTCAAATTCAAACTAATCTCTGTAAAGCAATGAATTAGGACAGTTATTATCATTCTTGAGTTTAACACTTTTCAGACCAGGATCATGTTTCCTGTTGATCCTAAGTTCTGATTTCAGTTTTCTTACCCTCTTAGCCCACTCTCCCCGTGCCACACTTCCTTCACTCTTGGGCAGACATGTTCCAAAACAAGAATTTATTCCACAGAGCAGGCTGGGGATCCCTGGATTATTAATGACCTACCTGAATCTAATTTTTGGACCTGCTGATTTACATGGAGCTCACGTGTCAAGTTCCTCTAAAAGTCATCAGAAAGTAGTCATCCAACTCTTGACTGCCCCCAGAGACTTATTCTGAAAGATAAAAACATCCCTGCCTATGAATTACCAGGACTAGTGGAAATCCTGTCCCCATTATAATCTTTGTCACACCACAGTCCCAAACTTCAGATGACGGGAGCTCCAGTGAGGGTACTGACCTGAGCAGCCTTCTCTCCCAGGGACTCACAGGCACAGTAGGACTGGATGGCTGTCCACCTCTACCCTGGAAGTGTTCCTGTTTAGTTCAGCTATAGTGTTACACCCTGCTGCAACAGCTCGGGTGAAAGGTAACATCTGGTGAGCTCAGCAGTGTTTCCATCACCATGAGACTGACCTCTGACCTCAGAGAAAACCTTTCTTAATTCCCAAGGCTTAATTTGAATTTTTCGAGAAGGAAGATGTCAATTATTTTAGACAAATATTATTTAAATTTGTAGAACTGATGTTTCCAGTGATTCTCCACTTTTCTGCCTGCCTCCATTTCCAAAAGTACTCTTGCCCTCTTGTAAATCTTAGTCTGCAGCCTACTATTGAAAGCTGAGCTGTGAGCCCCAAAGGGCTCCCGGTCAAAGTAAACCTGAATAGGAAGGCTGCTCTATCTAATTCAGGGCCAGTGGGAGTAAAGGGGAGGGGATGGTGCAATGTGGAGCACTGTCGTGAGTGGACATGTAGAATACCACTCAGATTCAAAAGAATCATTTTCATTGATCCGAACAAAATTTTAGGGGAAAGATTTGGAAAATTTTTTTTTTTTTTAAAGGAAAAGGTTGTTGTTTGTTAATTGCTGTTGGGTGGGCTCTGACTCATGGCGACCTTGTGTATAACAGAACGAAACCTGGTAACCTTCTGATGGAGGAGCTCCTGCCAACCTTACAGACAGACCTTCTGCCTAAAACAAAGGGGACAAAGAATGGCAGGAAGAGGGCCTGGTTCGAAATGTTGCCTGGTCCTGTGCCATCTCCATGATTTTTGATATGTTCGAGCTCATCGTTGTGGCTATTTTGCATCTGTCCATCTCACTGAGGGTTCCCTTCATCTTCCTCCACTTCACTAAACATGATGGCCTTCTTTAGTAATTGGTTTCTCCTGATAACATGTGCAAAGTAAGCAAGATGAATTCTCACCATTCTCGCTTTCTAAGGCGCATTCTGGTTGTATTTCTTCTGAGACTAATAAAACTTTAGACGTCCTATGTTCTGCTCAGCCCACAAATGTTCAGTTGTTCCAAAATATTCGTTACTTCCTTCTTTTTCTAAACTTTAACGAGGGTAGAGGGAGGGGTTCAGGGGATAGTGGGGACAGAGAGCATGAAAACACTTGGATCCCGAGGGAACTCAAGGTGGGATGAAACTGCAAGGGGATCCAGACTAGGATTCAGCCACCAAAACCAAGCCTGACGTACATTACAGTTTTGCTGAGGATGTCCTTATCCATAATTGAAATTTCTCCTATTGTCCATAATGCACTAGATTCTTCTAGTTTGAATATGTAAGGTTTGAAGTTGAGGAATTTGATTTATTTTTCCCAATGGGAAAAGTATATAATAAGCAGGCATCATTATTATTCATTGTGGATATTTAGAACATTTACCCACTAAGACTGTCTTAGCTGAGATGTCTGTGGCCTCAGAAGAAGGGCTTAAACCATAAGATGAACCTAATAGACTTCATGTAGCCTAGACAACCTTACATCGCCCTGGATGGTGACAGCCAGTCATGGCCCCTTTTGGTGGCCTGATGTTCAGATTCAGCCTGACCTCACTGACTAGCCAACACTGGGGATGTCTTCCACTCTGCAGATCCTGAGTAACCTGGTGATGGAGGAACTCCTGCCAACCCTCCAGAAGGATCTTCTGCCTAAAATGAAGGGGAAAAAGAATGACAGGAAGAGGGCCTGGTTCAGTGTAAGTGATTATTTTGTCCTGCAACTGTGCTCCTCCAGTGAACATTCCCTTCTCTTTATAGGGCAGCTTTATTTTATTTTTTAAAATAGTTCCTCCCTGAGTGGAGAACTGTCTACCTTGAGCCTGCTCAGTCTCACTTATATGAGGACTAATCCAAACAGACTCGATGTTTGAGAGAAAAATTAGAATGTGTGTGCAGTGTTGTTTATATTATGATAGTCTGTGATAAACCCTCATCCCTCTACTTGACTCTGTCAGGCGCTTACACACGACAGAGCCCAATTTAGGTGCTATTCCCTGTTGCAGCTCCTCGAGGAGGCCTACAACCTGGTTCAGCTTCAACTTTCAGAAGGATTAAGTGCCTTGAAGGAGGAATGCAGAAGTCTGACGAAGGGCCTGGAAGGAACGATCCGTTCAGACATGGATCAGATTGTGAACTCAAAGAACTTCTTAATTGGAAAGATCAAAGGTCAGTGGAGATAATCCATGCTCCTACTAATTAACTAAGAAGTACATTTGGGGGATCCATTGCATACTTAAGATAAATGGTTTCAGAGGAGAATTAAATTGGGGAAGAAGTGATAACAGCTGTAATAACTAGTATGTCAGAGGTGCTGTCAAGGGCCTGGACCATCTCATGGAATCTTCATGGATATAAGGCAGAGGAAACTTTGTTTCTTGCCTTGTAGTGGTACTTGTGTGCTCTGATACTGCCTATACTTCCCCCACTGCAGCACTTCTTACACTGAATTGTAATGACCTCTGCCTTTGCCCGGACCCAGGTCTCAGATGTAAGCTCTCAGAGAGCAGAGTCATGGTGCCTTGGTTCACTCAGGTATACCCAGTGTTTCGCACCATGCCCAGCATGTACAAGCTCTCAGTGAGCATTTGAATCAATGAATAAATGGATTTTCCTTCGACAGGAAAGTTCACATTTTTTGACTTGGAGTCAATAAATTTGAATTCTAGCTCCAACTCCAACTGTATCTAGTCATGTGTCCTTGGGCAGGCCACTTGAATTCTCTGTGCCTCCATGTCCTCTTCTGAGAACAGGAGGGTCCACAGATTAGGGTGAGCAAACTATGGCCTGTAGGCCAAATCTGACCCTCAACTTGTTTTTGTGAATAAGGTTTTATCGGAACATAGCCACACCCATTCATTTCTGTGTTGTCTTTAGCTGCTTTCATGCTAAAATAGCAGTTGAGTAGTTGGAACAGAGACCTTATGGATTGCAAAGCCTCAAATATTCACTATTTGACCCTTGAGAGAGAAAGTTTGCCTATCCCCTCACAAGAGGCCTTAGAAGGCCTCAAAGGAATTCTGCAAGACAAAAATTCTATGGTTCTCCATTCTATCTGGGCACCCTATATTCCAAGAAAGCCACTGATACCAAATGTTACTTCAGAGGAAAAGCATGCTGGCTCATCTTGTGATAGTTTATTAGCGATCTTCTTCTATAGTCAGTTCTTAGATTATTCACTTGCTCAGTCACTCTCATTCATTCATTCACAAATATTTACCAAGTGCTTATTGAACAAGGTAGTGGAACTTCAGCAGTGAATTGGAAAGACTCAGTTCCCATTCTCACAAGACTTACAGTCTAACAGGTGATTGTCTGCTTGGTGGGTTATTCTTTGTAATTCAGGACCTCTTCATACTGCTGCCCAGCTTGCTTTGGGGCTCCTTCTAACAGGTCCTGCCGAAAGGAGGCTAGAGGAGGCGTTTGACTACAGTAAGGGTGTACATGTCTGTGTATCTGTGTGTGAATGTCTGTTCATGCAATGCCTTCCCAAGCCAAATATAAATTAACTTCAGAGTGTTTTCTGTCTGCTATTATCCATGTCTAAATCTAGCACATCAAGGTGTAGAATTGACTATATTGAAAGATTTTATACAAATTAAAACTGTCAACATCTAACTTCTGTGCCAAAATTCCTGTTATCTGGAGCTAAGCTGGGCCTAGCAGTGGCCATTCTTATGCCCTGAATTAAACTCCTCTCTTTCTCTGTCTCTCATCTAAAGCTCTAGGGCTCAGGTGTATCCCACAAAAGATGGAAAAAGATTCCAGCCCGGACTAGAGTTTGTTTCCTAAAAGAAGCCTTGACAGGAAATAATAGTCAAGTCTTTTTAAAATGAAATACCAGAAATACATTTTAACCAGGCAGGCCTCCATTCTCTACTTTTTATAACAGGAAGTGTACTTCAGTCTACATTGATAAAGGGCTTTGGATTTCCAAAAAAAAAAACTTCGGGAGTATTAAGAAGTAGTCTCTCTGTTTCTTCCTATATGATTCCTGAAAGCAATGGACTTTTTGTTCTGCCCCACAATTGTTTATTTATTCAGTAAGCATTATTCTGCTCGGCCTGAGGATTCAATGAAGATGACGTAATGTTACAAGTAGAGGAGGATGTGGCTCATGTCACAGACATTGAAACAGAAGGAAAAATGTGATAAATGCCCCCCGAGAGACAAGAACGAAGAGCACAATGATTCCCAACCTGGCAGCTGATCCCATTTCAACTTCAGAAAACTCTGTGGGCCCCTCACAATAAGTAATGTTTTAGTGGTTATTGTTTGGAAAAAATGATAATGCCAACAGAATTAAGGAGTACTTCCAGAGTTCCACGTACAGTTCTAAGTATTTTCAACATAGTAAATTCTTTGAATCCTCACTACTACCCTGATAGATGCTTTTATTGTCTTGATTTTACAGACAAGAACGAGGCAGAGATTAAGTAACTTGCCCAAATTGCAAAGCTAGTGTGGGGCGGTCAGTCTCAACCCAGTCGCTCTTGCACCAATGCCTTCGTTCTTAATCACTATGCTCAACTGCTTCTCATCCGCTGCCTTAGCTTCAGGAAGGCTTATGAATTAATGTGTCACAATGCAGTTATTTATCATAACAGCATCTCCGGAGGCTTGAAAAATAACAGAGCGTACGCGTGTGGGACGTGGAATTAGTACAGTCCATAAGGAAACATCCCGCAGACCACAGCTCAGGAAACACTGCGGTGGTGTCAGGGCGTTAGGCTTTCCCGAGTGGGAGAAGTCTGAACTGCCTCCCTGAGAAGGTCAGCGCGGCAAGCTGCTGCTAAGTCTGCATTGTACGTCACCGTTGTTCATGATTATTCTTAAATTTCAATTCCAGTCTGTCCTCATTATTCATGGAGTCTGTATTTGAGAATTTGCCTACTTGCTGATATTTATTTGTAACCTCAAAATCAATACTCGGGTGCTTTCACGTCATTCGCAGACATGCGCATGTGTAGAGCATTGAAAACTTGAGTTGCCCCAAGTGCAGGTTCCCAGCTGAACTGGAATAAGGCGCAGCTCTGATGCTTGTTTCAGCGCTCATATTGTAAACGAATGTCCTTTTTGCCGTCAGTTTAGTGCCGTGTTCTTCACATTTTTGTGCTCCTTGTTGGTGATTTTGTTGTTTAAATGGCCCCCAAGCAGAGTGCTGAAGTGCTGTCAAGTGTTCCTAAGTGCAAGAAGACTGTGACGTGTCTTTAAGGAGAAAATACTTGTGTTGGATAAGCGTTGTTCAGGCATGAGTTATAGTGCTGTTGGCTGTGAGTTCAATGTCAATGAGTCAACAATATATACTAAATAAGGTGTCTTTAAACAAAAACACACATAAAACAAAGTTATGTGTTGATTGGTTGACAAAAATGTTGTGATCCGAGGTTCGCAGAACCTGTTTCTCTTAGGACCGATGGTTCAATATTAGCTAATTCAGTGTTCGTGGTGACTTTATAGAACATAACTGTGGCCAATATCAAGAATCAACTACGCATGTTTTTCAAACAGTTCTTCTCTCAAAGTTAATTAATTTTGGGTGTTCTTGATTCTCCTAGCAAATAATTTGCATTTTGGTATCAAGGAAGCCATTTTAAAAAATTCATAGATTGTTAATATTTGAACCATACAATTCAAAATCGATTATATTTGAATTGAGCCTCAAAGGTTTTTTTTTCCTAATAATTGTATGACTTATTTAAATTTTTCTGTCCCAAATATTTATGAAAGTTGTTCATAATAATAGTATTTGTCATCTCAGAGTCTCAGAATAAGTAAGAGCCAAGTCTGATCGTTCATAACTGTGAAATATCTCTGCAAACTGAGATAAGAATATGGTCAGTCACTTCATCGTAAGCAAGTTACTTGCCAATAATATGGTTAAGAAATACACTTGAATTGTAGTCCTTGTTCTGCAAATCTGGTCAAGTCATCTAACATCTCCGGACCTCCTTTTTTTTTCCTTCTATAAATGGAGGAATTGGGCACCCAGAGGAGTTTGTAGTTCCCTTTTCAGTTCTCAGAAACTATGACAAAAGTTATGTGGTGTATGGTCTCGGGGAACATCTAGCTCAATTGGCATGACACTACTTATAAAGATAATGCTCTACATTCTTCCTTGGTGAGTAGTGTCTGGGGTCTTAAAAGCCTATGAGCGGCCATCTAAGATACTCCACTGGTCTCATCCCTTCGGGAGCAAGGGAGAATGAAGAGAACAGGATACAACGAAAAGATTAGTC
This sequence comes from Dugong dugon, assembly GCA_030035585.1. Taxonomy (NCBI): domain Eukaryota; kingdom Metazoa; phylum Chordata; class Mammalia; order Sirenia; family Dugongidae; genus Dugong; species Dugong dugon. The sequence goes on along the minus strand of CM057469.1, from coordinate 47,874,304 downwards.
CAAAGGACTAACTGTCCACAGCTACCAAGGCCTCCACCAGACTGAGTCCAGTACAGCTAGATGGTGCCCGGCTACCACCACTGACTGCTCTGACCAGGATCACAACAGAGGGTTCTGGACAGAGCTGGAGAAGGATGTAGAGCATAATTTTAACTCCAAAAAAAAAAAAAAAAAAGACCAGATTTACTGGCCTAAAGAATACTGGAGAAACCTCAAGAGTGTGGCCCCCAGACACCCTTTCAGCTCAGAGGTGAAGTTACCTTCGAGGTTCGATGTTAAGCCTGGGAGTGGACAGCCCAGTAAAACTAAATGGGACTAAAGAGGTACAGGAGTCCAGTGACAAAGGCCAGAAGGCAGAGGGGGAGTAGGAAACTGATGATAAGGAACACAAGTTGAGTAAGGACACTGTAGATGTGTTGTGAGGTTGTTGACCACTGTTATAGGGCAACATTTGTAGTAACTATTAAATGGGAGGCTGTTTTGTCCTGTAAGCCTTCATCTTGGGCGAGAATGGCAGCACAATTGGAAGAGCATAGTCAATATCACTTAAATGTATAAGTAAAAATTTTGAAATGGTGTTAAAAAAAAAAAAACAAACCAAATGAGACTAAAGAGGTACAGTAGTCCAGTGACAAGGGCCAGAAGACAGAAGGGGACAAGGAAGTCCCCTGGTGATAGGGAACACAAGGTGGAGTAAGGATATTCTTGATGTGTTGTGAGATTGTTAACCATTGTCATAGGGCAACTGTGTAGTAACTGTTAAATGAGAAACTATTTTGTTCTGTAGGCCTTCCTCTTAAGTGAGAATAACAGCACAGTTGGAAGAGCATAGTCAATGTCACTGAACTGTGTATGTAGAAATTTTTGAAATGGTGTATCTTTGGCTATCTGTATTTTCATCAAAAAAAAAAAAAAGGTTGAGAATTTAGAGGCTTAATATGTTGTGGGGTTGTTAACCAATGTCATAAAACAACATGTGTACTACTGTTTCATGAGAAACTATTTGTTCTGTAAGCCTTCACCTGAAGTACAATAAAATATTAAATAAATAAATAAATAAATAAATACAAAAAAAAAAAAAAAAAAGTTATGTGGTGTACTGACACCCACAAAGCTAGTCTTCCAGTTCACAGAGCAGGCTCAGGCCTCCTCCAGCTCAGGCTTCCCTCACAAGACAGCTGGTTCCATACCTGGCTGATCATGAGAATCACTTCTGCACTTAAGACAGAAGTACAGATTTCCATGTCCTACCCTAGACTTACTGAATCAGAATCTTTATTCTCCTGTTCTTCTTCTAAATCAAAGAACAGTATATGTGTCCGGAAAATGGGATTATGGTTAAATTTTTTTTAATCCTTCTTTACAGTTTTCTGTCCTCTACATTTTCTTTACTGAGCATGAATTCCTTGATAATCAGGAAAAAGAAAGTTGTTTTTTTATAATTGGAAACAGAGAGGTGATGGATGTGGGGTAGGAGTGGCAAACTAAATGGAATTTGGTTCTGGAGCCTTGCTGGTGCAATGGTTAAGCACTTGACTGCTAACCGAAAGGTCAACGATTCGAACCCACCAGCCCTCTACAGGGAGGAAAGATGTGGCAGTCTGATTTTGTCAAAATTTATAGCCTTGGAAACCGTGCGGGGCAGCCTATAGGGTTGCTGTGAGTTGGAATTGACTTGATGGCAGTGGGTTTGGGTTTTTTGTTTTTTTTTTTTTTCTTTGCCTAAGAAAAGACTGTACTTGATTTTAGGGGGATGGAGTTGTATCAAAATTGATTAGCTCTTAGGAAAATTAATTAAAAATAATTGTTTTTTTAGAAGACAAACTATGTATATACGGTATAATGATAGTGATTTATATAGATATGTAAGGCACCAGAATTTCTCCTTTGTTTTAGATGTTGCATGCTTGTAGGGACCAAGCAGAAAAATGTGTTTCATCTCAGAGCAGAGATCAGCTTGGGAAGGGGAGAGGTTCTGTTTGTTTCAGTTCTCAAAGCATCTGATGGCTTTCCATTCTGGTGAGTACTGGCACAGGACTCACCATGATTGTCTGGCTCGCTCATCTGAGCTTGCCTTGCCTGTTAAATGGCTCAGTGGGGCACCCTCCAGTGCTGGCCTGGCTCTAGTGCCCCTGAATCCAATTTTGCTCTAGGTCACAGTTTTCTGGCTATTTCCTACTTCAGCTATGGTGGCCCAGCCTGTGGAGAGAAGCTGTGCAGAGAGTGTGCAACCATTCTTGGCATCCATTCTGGAGGAGCTCATGGGACCTGTGAGCTCAGGATTCAGTGAAGTTCGCTCACTCTTTGAAAAAGAAGTGGATGAGCTCAGCCAGAGCTTTCAGACCGCTAGAGACAGTGCCCAGCTAAAGGAGGTAAGATAAGAAGCCCAGGAGCTAAGTGTGAATGGTCTGCATAAGGCTGCCTTCTCCATAGGCTTTATCTGCCATCCATCATCAATACACCCATCCATCCATCTACCCATCTATCATCTCTCCCTCCCTCCCTCCTTTACACCCATTCATCTAGCCTTCTATCCATTAATCTATTCTTCCATCCATCTAGCCTTCATTCCATCTATCCAGCTGCCCCATTCATCCATCCATCTATTCATCCATCCCATCCATTCATCTCTCTATTCATCCATCCATCCACCTGATTTTTTTATTGATGGTTTTCAAGTTACAAAAGTAACATACTTGAAAGAAGTGAAACAATATACTCAAGTCTATGTATAGGTAAAACTAATCACCATCACCCGTACCCACCTGATCCTAGTCAATTCCCAACTCTTAGGTCACCTCCACTCCCAGCTCTCTGAATTAACTAATATAAATAGTTTGGTGTGTGTTTTCCTATACTTTCTCCTTGTGCATACAGATATACAAGCATATATCCTCATTTATAGAAGTTTTGTTTGTTGGTTTGTTTATTTTCAAAAGTACAGATTCATGACATAGACCAGCGTCAGCATCACTTGATTTTTAAAAATGAAAGTTTTCAGGCCCCACTCCAGACTTACTGATTTTGAAACTCTGGTGGTAGAGGAGGCAGCAGCAAAGTGTGTTTTAACAAGATCTCCAGGGGATTCGGATGCACCCTAAAGTTTGAGAACCACTGACAAAGACATAACTTGGCAACTTGTTTTTACACTTAACAAATCATGATGGACATCCCAGACACCTCTGCTTCGTTTCCTTTCTTACTTTATGCAGACATACATGTACAAGTGTACATAAGCAAAGATCATTTCTTCTTGCAGCCTTTTTTTCTTGCTTTTGTTCCCTTTCTTCTTCTTCCCATGCCACACCCCTCCCCTCAAGTAACTAGTGTTAACAACCTAGCTTTCTATACTATTCTTCATGCTTACATAGTATATAAAACACACACGTATTTATAGATTGCTCTTTAAAAAATGGGATTATACTATGTGTACTATTCTGCTTACCACTTTTCTCATTCAAAAACACATCATGAAACCGTCTCTAAGTTAACTGGTCTAGCTGTAAATCTTTCTTTGTAATGGCTGCATAATTTTTCATGTATGAATGCAGCATGATTTATTCAACCATTCCACTCTTGCTGGCACCATGAAAGTTGCAATAAATAACCTTATACACTGATGCTTTTATTTTCATGGCATAGATTCCTAGAACATGGTTGATAAATTGAAAAGTAGCTATATTTCTAATGTTAACAAATGTCTCCCATTTTAGTCCCAAAAATGGATTTAAATTTTAAATAAATTTCCACCACTAGTGTTTGGCTTTCTCCCCATATACCCATCAGCAATAGGGTGTTATCACTTGTTTAAAGTCTCACCAGTCTAATAGAAACAAAGTAGTAACCCATTTTTACTCCTTTACCTGTTTAATTCTTTTGTTACTTACCAAGTGACAAGGAGTAAGTTCAGCAGCATGCTTTCAATCATTAATTCCATTTCAATAAAACCCTCCATAACTCACTCTTTAACCAACCAACCCAATTGCCACTGAGTCAGTTCCAACTCCTGGCCACCCCATATGTGTTAGAGTAGAACCTGTGCTTCATATGGCTTTTAATGGCTGATTTTTTGGAAGTAGATCTCTAGTCCTTTCTTCTCAAGTGCTTCTGAGTGGACTCGAATGCCACCCTTTCGGTTAGCAGCCAAGTACATTAACCATTTGCACCACCCAGGGTATTTTCCTTTAGAAGCACAATGAAAATGGATTATTTTAAGATTCCTGTGTGTGTGTTTAGAGAAATTAAGATTTATCCCTTTTCTGTGATCTGAGACTCAGACAGTGCATCCTATGTTACCTGTTCTCTTTTCCTTACCTTGCCCTCCCAGTTCTTAGAGTGGGGAACCTCTCCCTAGAGCCTCCATTTTCAGCACCTTTCATTCTCTTTCCTCTCCACTCACTCTTCTGTTTATTTTAAATCCCAAATATTTAATTTTTAAAATTGTGTTTATAGACAAGCTTGGAAAATAGCATGTATTTTGTTTGCAACAACCTTCCTAGTACACAGATCACATTGGAGCTTTAGTGGATGAAGCCTGGCACTGTCCTTTTGCTGAAGCCCTATGACCTCATTAATTAAGTCATCACTTGTGCAAACTAGAGTAGAAGGGGCCCAAGGGTTTTTTTTGGCAGTTTTATAATTTTATTTGATACTCAGCTATTAGTTTTCATCCACATTAACTGTCTGTAGATTTTTGAAAGTGGTGACAGGAACATACGTAACCAATGTATAGAGCTTGTTTGGTGAGTCTTCATCCTCATTACGTTTTCTGGACAACCGGACACGGATTCAGCATGGGACCTTGCTTATGCCTTTGGCCCAGATGGCTTTGTTGAGCCTGGTGTCAATGCGCACATCTGGGGTTCCCATCTCCTTCATGGCAAATTTCCAGATCTTCTCGAGTGCCTGAGGCGCACGCTTCTTGAAGCCCACACCATGGATGGGCTTGTGAATGTTGATGTTGTACCCTCTGGTCACCACTTCGTTGATGGCAGAGCGGTCCTTCTTCTCGCCACCCTTCTTTGCGGGAGCCATACTGCCGGGACCAGGTTGGAAAGGGGACCCCAGTTTTTAAAGCTAACTCCCTCTCCCCAGTCAGGCCTTAGCCACCTTCCCACCCATTAGTGCCACAGAGCAACCTACAGCACAGGGAAGCCTTGGTGGCACTGAAGAGCCTCAGAATTGTGGGGTACTCTGACTTGCCATCCAGAGAACATAAGTCCAGGAAGCACCCCAACCTCCCAGGGATATTTTTAGAGGGATGTCACTCATTCAAGAAAACTTTTGAGGCTTGTGGGCCCAACAGCATTTCCACGTACCAAAGAGCCTACCTGCCTGCTCGGCCATTAAGCTGTACATGCGGGAGCTTGGAGTCTATCAAGAGCTTAGAAGACTGGAGCCCTCCTGAGTGTACCCCTGGATTTTCCCATCTCCCAGTTGGTTTCTTCCACCAGTCAGTCTCTCTCCTAGCAATAAAGCTGCCCCACAGACCGAGAGAGAGAAACAAGACAATCAAAAAGGTCACAGATGTCCCAATCCAGTTAGCGATTCTCTGTAATAATGTTCATTTGATTGTTTAGAATTTTGTGTATGTAGTATTGCTCCTAAATCTGAAAGTGTTTAATTTTTCTCTTCACCAAAATGCAGCGTCTAGACCAGCTTATGAATCTTCCACTGGATTCCGTGAAGATGGAACCTTGTTATATTAAAGTCAACCTGCTTCAAGAGCGCCTGCAGGATCTCAGGAGCCGCTTCAGATTCCCCCACGTGGACCTGGTGGTCCAGAGGACCCAGAACTGCATGCAAGAGGTAGGAGCAGGAGGGTCATCCATGTGAATGAGGATGAAGCAAGAGTCAAGAAATAAGGAGCTGACAAATGAGACCATATGCTAGTGTAGCTCAGGGAAATAAAGTGCTTGTTTGTAGTCATTGTGTTGGGTGAGGACGTATTGTATCTGTAGAGCTGGCTTCATCTTCTAAGTTGATGAGCATCATACCCAAACCCAGACCCTTTGCCAGCAAGTTGATTCTGACTCATAGCAACCTTATAGGACAGGGTAGAACTGCCCCATAGGGTCTCCAAGGTTGTAAATCTTTACGGAAGCAGACTGCCACATTTTTCTCCCGTGGAGCGGCTGGTGGGTTTGAGCTGCTGACCTTTCAGTTAACAGCTAAGCGCTTAACCACTACACCACCGGGGCTCCTAATAAGCATCATGGAGAAGAAATATCTCAGAGAAATAGAGTAGCATTACTTGATAATTACTTAATTTGTCAGATTAGTGCTTTAACCTTGGCTGCACATTAGGATCACCTGGGGAGCTTTTAAAAAATACTGATGGGTAGGCCCCACCTTCAGTGGCTGATTCTGTCCTTGGTAATTTCTTTGAAGTGCTCTCCCACACCCACCCCCTTTCCACTGCTTCTAGTATGTAGCCAAGGTTGAGAAACACTGGCTTAATGTCCTAACTCAGTTAAGAGTAAAAATATCATAATATATAACAGCTTCACAACTCTCGTGTTTGAGTTTCTTGACTCTACTCAGTCGGCTCCCCTTTTTCCCACAAACAACTTTTCCCCTAGGAACGGGAATGAATAGCACAAACTCTTTTCCATATTATAGTGCTTTCCAAATAAATGGAGAGCGTGATCCTTGGAGCTTGGAGGAGACAATTCTATTCAGCAGTCTGGGACAGCTTCCTGTGGGCCAGACCCTTCAGGAATCCCACTCCAGAGAGTTCACAGTGAGATAAATTCTTAGATAACCTCACTGTGGTGTTGAAAGTGCTGTGATAAAGCTATGCATTGGATGCTTTGGGGTCATAAGCTTAGGGACGAAAGCAGGGCTTTTTTTCCCCTTAATAGTGGTGGGTAGGATTAAGAGATAAGTCTTATTATCTAACCACTGAGGGGGGTGAGGTAGGTAGTTCAAATCCACCGGCCACTCCTTGGAAACCCTATGGGGCAGTTCTACTCTGTCCTCTGGTTTTTTTTGTTTTTTTTTTGAGGGGGATGAAAGAAGGACCAGGAAGAAAACTGGGCAACAGTTTAACAAAAGTCCCTTTGATAATACGGGACCCTGCTGGAATTGCTAGAGGTACAAATGCAGAGAATAAGAAATATAACTACTTCTGTTTTTTAACCCATGAACATTTTAGCCCAGACTTGCAGAGAAAGAAAGAGCAGTGAGGTGGGAGGATGCAGAGTGGAGAGAAAGATGTGTTGCCGAGTGGTTTGTGTGTACCTGGAAGCGGAGCTGCAGAATTGAAGCAGCCAAAAAGTAGTTGGAGAAGGCTCCCACCTTGTCCCTTTAAGACCCGGCTGCAGATACCAGAGAATGGAAGACGAGGAATGAGCTTCTCAATCCTATGATCTTGGGTTCTCCAGTTCAGGGTCAACAGAGCAAAAACAAGGGGAAAAAAATACATGCATGTGCATGCACACACACACACACACACACATCTATCACAGATCCCACCTGCTCACAGATCCCTCTCTAGCCATGTGGCAATTTACCTCACAGCCCAAGTGTAGGATAAGGACCTGTTGCTCTGGGTCACCCCTGGAGGAGTGCCTGGGGGAACCCATCTCTGGTGCTTTAACCCTTCTCCTTGCAAATAGTTTTAGACAGACCTGGGGACAGTGATCCCAGCCTCTGACTGTGGTCTGCCTCTGTGTTGCTTTTGGTTTCTAGCTGATGGGAAATGCAGTATTCACATTTGAGCAATTGCTTTCCCCACATCTTCAAGGAGAGGCCTCCAAAACTGCAGTCTGCATTGAGAAGGTTAAGCTTCGAGTCTTAAAGGTAAAACCAACCGTTCTCTCATTTCTGGGAAACGTAAAAGGGGAATGGGACCCCTATTTCTTTTAAGTGAAAAATATCATGTTCTCCTTTTTCATTCCAATCTTTCCTTCCTTCTTTCTGAGGTACCAGTGACTAAAAGCAAGCAGCAGTTTTTCCAGCATGATTTTTCATGCCTTTTCTGCCATCTAGTGGCCACTTTAGGGACTACAGGTCCTCAGCATCATTGCCTATCAGCGAGAAGTAACGAGTCCCAGCTTACTTTCATAGCGGTTGGACTTGACTGACGCTTATTGACTCTCCACTGTAAGCAAAGCATTGTGATAGTTGTTACAGGGGATTAAAAAAAAATAGGCAAGGCACAGCCTCTCTCTTCAAAGGGTTTAAACCCCGTTGCCGATTCCGACTCATAGCAACCCAATGGGACAGAGTAGAACTGCCTCATAGGGTTTCCAAAGCTGTAAATCTTTATGGGAACAGACTGCCACATCTTTCTCCCTGTGGAGTGAATGTAAATTATAGTAAAATAAATCTAAATTTTCCAATATTTTTTAGAAAAAATCAAAATCTTATGACAAAGGAAATATTCCAAGGAAAAGATACTTGCCATGTAAAATTGTTTTAAATGTGCTCCATGTATAAATATTTATCAAAATGGCCATAATAATAGAAGCTAGTACATGTTGTTGTTAGTTGCCATTGAGTTGGCTCCGACTCCTGGTGACCTTGTGTATAACAGAACGAAAGATTGCCTGATCCTGTGCCACCTTCATGATCTTTGATATATTTGAGCCATTGCTGAGGCTATTATGTCAGTCCATCTCAGTGAGGGTTTTCCTCATTTTCACTGACCCTCTATCAAATATACTAGGACATATATGATATATTTTAAAAAATTTTTTTAAAGCTTTTTAACCTACTGTTTCATTTTATCCTCACAAGAACTATGAGATAATTAGAATGTGTCTCCATTCTACAAGTGAGGAAATTGACTCTCTGAAAGCTAAAGTGATTTATTTAAGCTCAACAGGCTGGTCAATGGTGAGCTTAGAGCTAAAACTATCCTTATACATAGACCACTAATTTTTTGTTATAGGATCAGGCAGTATTTAGTTCTGTTATACGTAAGGATGCTGTGTGTAGAAGCCAAGTAAACAGCAACTAACAACAACAAACTTCCTCAAAACAGTGCTTTGTAGCAGAAGATCAAAGCCCACAGAGCCTAAGGGGGGGTCCCTGGATCTCAGACTTGATCTGGATGCCTCACAGGCAGGACAAACTCTGGCAACCAAACCATTGGGGTTCAAAGCAATGTTTATCATGGCAACATAAACAATAACGAAGTTACAATGGAGTTGAAAGAAAAGATAGTGTCAGTATCAAGCGCTTCAGCACCGAAAGAGAGGAAGAAAGCAAGTGGAAAGGTGTTCAGATGTGAAGACCTCAGGTTAGAAAGGGACTTAGAGTGCCTCTAGTTCAGCTTCACATCCAGTCTTAAGGTGCATCCCCACCAGAGGTGGTATAGCTTGTGTTTGGACGTCTCCAGTGTCAGGACACTTTCTGCTTCTTAGAATAGCTCATCTCACCTCTGGACGCTCTTCTCTGAAAGAACTTGCTTCTTTATGTTAGGCCAAAGTTCTTGTCACTGGTAATTTGTTCATATCCTTCTTTCACATGGTAGCCTTTGGTTGTTTGAATGGAGCTATAATTTTGCCCCAAGTTATTGTCTCCAGTGTAAATGCCTTCATGTCTTTACCCATTCCTCATTTGGGCTGGCCATTCTGCTCACACACCGGTGACTGGGTTCCAGTTTGTCTGTGATCCCCTTAAACAGACGTCTAAAGATCAAATAATGGTCTCTAGGTTTGGATGTTCAGCCCATAACAGAGTAAATATCATCTTTCTGTTCTAGATACTAAACTTCTTTGGTTAACATGTCACATTCTTGGTGGAGCTATGAGCCAGGCCCTCTCTTCCTTTGAGGAAGTCGTTATATCACACTGATCCTGCTTTCAGGATGAGAGTGAACGAAGTAGATGGTCGTGCACATACCCATATCGGAGGTGATGAGGTCCAAACTCCAGCCCCAGGTCTGTCCCCGGCTTTCTTTATAACAAAGAAGTCACTCTGCTTTAATCTTGCCTCAGTTCCTGTATCATAAGAAGGGTAGGTGAAATTGGTCATTATCAGTCATAACCTCCACCTGCAGTGTGAGAGAATGACATAGAAAGATCCCTGAGACCTTGGAAAACAAACATCACAAGAGTCCTCAGAAACTAGAGGAAAAAAGAGAGAGATGAAGTGGGTGGCTGAGTTTTTAAGCAAAAGTTAACAGATTGTAATGTTGCTATTTAGCATATGTTTCTGTCTTTGTGTTGACAGCAATATGACTATGACAGCAGCACCAACCGGAAGAAGATATTTCAAGAGGCTCTGGTTCAGATCACACTTCCCACCGTGCAGAAGGCACTGGCGTCCACGTGTAAACCAGTAAGAGATAGGCTACTCTAAAGAGGCTGTTCTTATTGCCTATGAAGCACCAGCAAGTTCTTTTGCTGTGATGTGCTTTAATCAGTAGACTAGTCCAGCATACTTTTCCTGTTAAAGGTCAGAGAGTAAATATTTTAGGCTTAGCAGGCCGTAGAGTCTGTATTCACAACTATTCAACTCTGCAGTTGTAGCAGGAAAGCAGCCATAGGATAATATGGAACAAATATATAATCAATACAGACAAATGAGCATGGCTGTGTTCCAATAAAACTTTCTTTGCAGAAACAAGCAGCTGGCCAAATTTGCCGACCCCTAGACTATACATGATCTCAAAGCATAATGCTGAGTTTGAGTCAAGCTAAGAGTTGACATAGAACACTGAAGATACCAGGGGTTCATAATAGAATGACTCATAGGTCCAGTGTATCCTCCAAAACTTAACCACTACATCCAGGAAAACATCTTAAGATGATTACAGAAGTATGGTACTAGGATATTTGTCTTGTTAAAACAAATAAACAAAAACCCAACCCTGTTGCCGTCGAGTCAGTTGAGTAGAACTGCCCCATAGGTTTTCCAAGCCTGTAATCTTTACAGGAGCACATCTATCTCCTGAGGAGCGGCTGGTGGATTTGAACCGCCAACCTTTCAGTTAGCAGCCGAACGTTTAACCACTGCATTATTGTCTTGTTAAATCCAGTAATATTGGTTTGGTAAAATCAGTGAAACTAATCTGCTGCAAAAATCAGACATCCAATGGCAGCCATAATTAGGAAAGTCTGACTTAGTCTGCAGAGCAGACTCTGGGCAAGTAGACTCTGGAGGCAGAGATCTGGGTTTAAGCCCTGGCACCTGCATGCATCTGGCTAGGAGCCTTGGGCAAGTCATTTTTCTTCTCTCAGCCTACGTTTTACCTACTATAAGATGGACATAATAGTAATTTGCAGTACCTTTCTTAAGATGAAAAGAGAACTGTTGTTGTTAGTTGCTGTTGAGTCAATTCCGACTCATGGTGACCTCATATGTGCAGTGTAGAAGTGCTCCATAGGGTTTTCAGGGCTGTGACCTATTGAAAGCAGATCACCAGGCCTTTCTTCCAGGTGCCTCTGGGCGAGTTTGACCGTCAACCTTTTAGCTAGTAGTTGAGGGCTTGACCATTTGTACCACCGAGGGACTCCTAAGAGAGAGGACTAGAATGATAGAATTAATATTTGTTGAGTGCTTACCATGTGCTAGGTACTGTGTTAAACACTAGTGTGAATTATCTCAATAACTCTATGACATCTCTATGAGGAGGTACTGTTAATATCCTCATTGTACAAATGAGGAAACTGAGGGGTTAAAGTCACAGAGCTGGCAACCACCAGCCGTAGAAACCAGCTCATATTGACCTGTCACATGGTAATCACACAGTAAGTGGTCTATTATTATTATTAATTATTAATTATTATTACTACTACTACTTCTACATTTCAGAAATCATCTATGAGCCTGAACATTTGCAAGTTATGCTCCCTCTTGGAGCAAATGATGAAGAGCTTTTTAGAATTTATAAAGGGCTTTTTGGCAGTTTGGAAAGTCTCCAAGCATTGGAACATTAAAACCCTTTGCATGAGTTATTTTTCTTCAGATAGTCACAGGCATATCTAAGCTCCACCCATTGCCGTTGAGTTGATTCTGACTCATAGTGACCCTTATAGGACAGAGTAGAACTGCCCCCATAAGGTTTTCAAGGCTGTAATCTTTACAGGAGCAGACTGCCACATCTGTCTCCCAAAGAGTGGCTGGTGGGTTTGAACCGCCAACCTTTCAGTTAGCAGCCGAGCGTTTAACCACTGTGTCGTTGTCTTGTTAAATCCAGTAATATTTGTTTAGTAAAATCAATGAAACTATTTAATCTGCTGTAAAAATCACACATCCAGTGGCAGCCATAATTAGGAAAGTGTGATTTACTCTGCAGCTCAAACCTCCAACCTTGCAGTTAGCAGTCGAGCACTTAACTACTGAGCCATCAGGGCTCTGTACAGGCATGTCTAGTACCTGGCTTTTATTTCTAGGTGTATGTTTCTTTAATAGAAAAGGATTTGACAAGCCAAAGGAGTAAAAAATTGGTCTATACGATTGTCCTTTGGCCTTAGGTGGACAGAAAAAGTTCAGCAGTGCAAACGATGTCTCAGTTGACCTCTGGATGTATGTAGCTTGCAGATGTTCTGCTTCAAGAGCTTTTCTATTTCAATCCCAAAAGTGGTTTGGGGACCTCACAATACCTTGTGGTGCAGTGAATTGCTTAATATGGCCTTTCTAACCATGCATGGTCTTGTAACTCCCACAAAATGATTGGGTGGGACTATGCAAATAAGGTGTTTGTGGCCCACCAAGGGGATTGAACAGACTGCTAATAATGCAAATAAGGTATATGGAACCCTAACAAGGGGATTGGTCAGTTTTGCCATCCCACTAGGCTTAAGATGAGCCCTCCCAGAGGTGGGAAGGGGGCAACTTCACTACCATCAAGAAAGAAGAGCTGGGAGTGGAGTGTGTCCTTTGGACCTGGGGACCCTATGCTGAGAAACTCCTAGAACCAGGAGACAGAGAGAAAGAGCTGTAACTCAGCAGATGATGTGAGACCCTGAGAAGCAGCAGCAGAGAAACGGGGCAGCAGAACCAGGAACCCGGTGCAAGATAGTGTGGTGGGCTTCCTGGCCCACAGAGAGACAGAGCTGAGAGCCTTCAAACAGGAGGTTTCCTGGTGGAGTGGGGTGCCTCTTGGCACTTATTGGCAGAGCTAAAAAGCTTTGTAACACTTGCCTGAGCAGGAGAGAGGCCAGGCCCAAGTGGGGCTGAAGGCCTAGAAAGAAGGCTTGTCCTGAGGGGCCCAAGAGGAACCTGTCGTTAGGGGGCTGGGAGGAGCCTGTCCTCAGGGGGCTGAGAGGAGCCCTGCATGGCTGAGAGGAGCTGAGAGAGCTGTCCTGCACTGAAGAAGGGAGACTTTGCCTACATACTTCCTGATCCTGATCCCAAGTTGTAGCCTGTTGATCCTGATCCTGAGTTGTAACCTATTACTTCCCTAATAAACCCATAGTCGTTAATATAGTCTGTGAGTTCTGTGTGGACATTGTAATGAATTATCAAACCCATCAGAGAAGTAGAGAGTGCTATGGGATGGACAGCTGGCGTCAGAATTGGTAAAAAGGTTGGAGGGTGGAGGTATGTCTGCCCTCCACCTCATAGGAATCCGCCTTGGGCTGAATCATCAGATTTTCCCCTCTCATGAAGTTAGACGAGGAGGTTCTATGCCACCACACCATTTTTACACACCTCCTTTCCAGTGAGGAGAGGAATGAGGAAGGTCCTCTCCTTCTAGTCTGCTCTCGTCTTCCCATGAGTCAGCAGAATGAGTTGTGCTCCATCTATAAGAGGCTCTTGTAATTTTTAATCAACAGAGACTGGTTTCAAAAGAGCCTGTGACCCAGAGTTCTTAGTAGTGAGGGGTATTGTATCAGTGCCAAGAGATTTTTAAAAATCACGATTTACAGACTAGATAAATTAGGGGATTATCTGTGTCGTAGAAGGATTCGTTATTTTACTGAATTGTTTTCCCCTGAGTTCTTATAGTAGCAGCTTTCTAGACCTGTGGTTCTCAATCCTAGCTGCACATTAGAATTGCCTGCAGAGCTTTAAAAAAATTCAGATTCCCCAAGACTCACCCTTAGAAATTTTGATTTAATTGGTCCAGGGCATCAAAAATATGATACATTTCAAACGGTTCAGTATAGAAGAGCTGTTTTGTAAAGTTGGGCACATCATAACAGTGTGAATGACCCTAGAAATTATTCCTTTCCACAGAATTATTTAGTGGGTCCAAATTCCAAAGGTCTACTGTTTTATTTAGTCAGCAAATGAGTATTAAAATATGTATCAAATATGATCCAGGCACTGTGCCAGACAGGTGTCCTGCTGTTTTGGAGTTCACAGTCTAGAGGCAGGAGTCAGATACATTCTGCCATGTGGTGAGCAAGCACTACAGTAGCATGGGGCAGAGTCCTGAGGCGGCTTGCCTCAACTCGGCTATGAGGTAGGGGAGGACTTCCCAAAGTCATGCCTTGACCCAGTCCTGAAGAATGAATAACAATCCGGAGAATAAGGAGTGGGAATCACATAGGGAAGATGAAAGGGTCTCCCAGGCCTGAGATGGAGGCACAGAGCAGTGACATGGCTTGCTCAGGGTCACACAGCTGATCCAAGGCAGTGCTGCACCCCCTCAGCAGTGCTGTTTCCATACTGTACTAATCTGTGTGTCAGTCCTGTCTCACAGACCTTCTAGGGGTTGTTGAGACTCACACCTCTTCAACCCTTTAGTTTATTTCTGGGGTGGGTATAAAAGGACGCCATTGCTGGCTGCTGTGATCTGGTCCTGGGCTACAGTGCCCCCGAGTTCTAGCACTGAGAGTTACCTGGCTGTGGTGCTTCTGATCACCTGCTATAAATCCTGTCCTTCCAGGCCAAAGGCATCAGATCCCACTGCTAAGCCCCTGGCTCTCTAATAGCCACGTGTGGGGAACCCTCCCCTAGCACCCTCAGGTGCCAGGATTACCCAGTTAATCACTGGATACGATTTGGTACATTTTGACCCTGCTCCATCCTCATGCTGATAACAGGCAAGCCATTTGGAAAGCCTTGGAAGGCAGGGAGGGTTAAGGGATTTTGCATCGTGTTTGGACTGTCTTAGAGGGAATCCGTGAGTGTCAGGGCCAGTTGGAGGGAAAGAGAATGTTCCCAAAGAGTTTTTGATTCTCCCAACCTGAAAAAGGGCCTCATTCTAGTAAAGTTAAATATACACCTACCCTATGACCTACACTCTGACTCCTATTTATATACCCAAGATAAGTGATTCCTTAAGTCCACAAACAAACATGTACAAGAATGTTCATAGCAGCTATATTTATAATGGCCAAAAAGTGTAAACATCTCAATGCCCATCATCAGAAGAATGGATAAAGAACTTGGGTTTATCCAGATAATGAATGCTGTTTAATGAATGAGCTACTGATACATACATCAGCACTGATGAATCTCAAAAGGAGACACAAAAGAACGTATGATTCCATGTATATAAAGTTCAAGAACAAGTGAAAACTGTTGGGATAGAAATCAGAACAGTTCTTATCTCTTTTCAGACTGGAAAAGGGCATGGGAGAACTTTAGGGGAGGATGAAAATGTTTCTCTCTTGATCTGGATGGTGGCTAGATGGATATATTTATATATTTAAAGTCATTGAGCTGTACTTTTAAAAGTTGTATGTTTTTCTCTGTGTAACTTGTACCTCAGTAAAGTACTGTTGGTACTTTGGAAAAAAAGCAGGACAGACCCTCCCCCCCCGCCGACAAGGCCTTGGGGTGATCAAAATCTTCAGTGTCTTCCCCATGAAGGTGCATAGACGTGTGGTCAGTACAAAGAATGGTGTAGGGAAGGGACCTACCAGTGTACCGGTCCAAGCACTCTCCTGGACAGTTGATAGAAGATGTGTCGAGGTCATACATGGTGCTTAGGGCAGTGGATTGTATCAGATGGGAACCCAATAAAATATCTTTGAATTGAGTCATTTTTTAAACACCTTTTCGTGGGGGCCAACATTGCTCTGCTCCCACGCACTCCCTTGGGAGGATCATGGGTAGGAGTTGTCCTTTGCATATCTCTTCCAAAAACAGTCATCTCATGCCTTTTTCTCTTTATCTTTCGTTCTCCAGGAGCTTCAGAAATATGAGCAGTTCATCTTTGCAGATCATACCAATATGATCCAGGTTGAAAATGTCTATGAGGAAATTTTATATCAGACTCTCCTTGATGAAACTCTGAAAGGTAAGGAAGGTTTGCCTGGTGCTGGTGGCAGTCTGCTTCTGTAAAGATTACAGCCTTGGAAACCCTCTGGGGCAGTTCCTCTCTGTCCTATAGGGTTGCTATGAGTCGGAATCACCTCGATGGTAATAGGAGAGGGAAGACTTTAGATAGAGGGTAGTACCCATAAAATGGGACTCAGTCAGGACAGCTGCATTTTATCAGCAGATAAGAAAGGAGAGGAGGAAATTGACATTGGTGTACTAGGGAGACAGAAGATACTAGCATTGAGTATTCATGATTTCGTACACACTATGCTGGCCCTTTAGGTATTATTTTTTCTTTTAATACAAATAATAACTCTGTGAGATAGGAACTCGAGGCTTCATCTTTCAGAAAAGGAAGATAAGGCTTAGCAAGATTAAGCTCTCTGGGTCACTTAACAGGTAAGTGGTCGAGCTGAGATTCAGCTGTCTTCCTCCCACTGTTGCAGACAGAACAAGGGCAAAAAGCTCTTCATAGCTACGGTTTATGACCCCTCCCAGAGCCGAGAGGAGGTGATTCTGGGAGCAGGGCTGACCAGCTGCTCTCTCAGCACATTCTCCGCTCCACACAGCTGGACAGAAAAGATAGGGCGATGACGCAGTATCCTGCGGTCTTGTTAGGACTCTGGCGCCACTGTCCTGTGAGTCAGGCCTGGCTTGGAATAAACCAGAAAACTAAACCCATTGCCATCGAGTTCATTCCGACTCATAGCAACCCTACAGGACAGAGTAGAACTGCCCCACAGACTTTCCAAGGAGCTCCTGGTGGATTCCAACTGCTAATCTTTTGATAAGCAGCCTAGCACTTAACCACTATGCCACCAGGTTTTCCTGGCTTGGGATAGGAAAACTTTAATAGGAACATCCTCAATAGGGCCACCCATCAAAGTGTAGGCCTGAAACATATCTGACCTCTGTGCAGAAGGTCTCGAGTATCACAAAAACCCGTCCACCAAGAAAACCAGCCAAGCACACAAGCCCCAGGTCACAGTAACTAATCATAGAGAGTCCAGTGAGGTAGGAATGTATAAGTGTCTGCAAAGAGGAAGGGCTCCATCGGGGTCACCAGCAGCCTGGACGGTACGTTTGGGTGAATTAGAAAAAGATTCCCTTCCTCCAGACACTTTACTGTCCTCTGTTGGGAAATAGTCACAATATGCTCATTTTGTTAGAACAGGATACTGTACTGCTAACTACCAGAAAATTATGAGACTGACTACACAGATCTGTGCTCTCTGGACCATGAATGGCACTCCCTTGGATGTGATGGTGTTGCAGTTTCTACATCTGCACAGCCATAAACCGAGGCCTGCGGCCAAACATGTCAGTTGTGCTGTGATTGCTGCTGTTATCGTTATTGTTCCTCCCAAGGCCTTTGAGGCTGAGCCTCAAAGGTGCCATCAAGGTGATTCTGACTCATAGCAACCCTATAGGACAGGGTAAAACTGCCCCATAGGGTTTCCTAGGCTGAAATCTTTATGGGATCAGATCACCAGCTCATTTCTTCCACAGAGCTGCTGGTGGTTTTAAACCACTGATCTTTTGGTTAGCAGCTGAGCGCTTAACCATTGTGCCCCAGGGTTGCCTAGCCTATAGTAAACCAGTTGACTCTGACTCATGGTGACCATGTGTGTGTTAGAGTAGAACTGTGCTCCATAGGGTTTTCAATGGCTGATTTTTCAGAAGTAGATTGCCAGGCCTTTCTTCCAAGGTGCCTGTGGGTGAACTCAAACCTCCAACCTTTTGGTTAGCTGCCAAATGCATTAACTGCACCACCCAGGGACTCTGAGCCCATAGTAATGCCCAGCAAATATTTACTGGTTGACTAAATGAATAAATGAATGAATGAATACTACAGAGATTCAGCATTTGGAAAAAGTTTGCAGGCTTCAGTGGTCAGGGAAATCTCCAAGAAATAGGGCAGGAGTAAGATGAGACTTGAGATTGAGAAATAGCCGAAGAAGTTGAGAGGGGTTTGGCCTCTGGAAAAAATCAGACAATCCAGGCTGGCCACAGCAGAGTGTTCACGTCATGTTTTGTTTTGTGGTCTCTCTTAGTGATAAAGGAAGCTGCAGTCCTGAAGAAACACAACTTATTTGAAGACAATATAACCTTGCCCAGTGAAAGTGTGTCCAGCTTAACTGATCTAAAAACCCCCACAGGGTCAAACCAGGCCAGCCCTGCCAGGAGAGCCTCTGCTGTTCTGCCAGGAGTTCCGGACAGTGAGTCCCTGGGTAACGAAGTGTTCCAGGAGCCAGAGGAAGAGCAGCAGCCTGGGGCCCCTAGTCCATTGGTTGAAGAGGAAAGCACATCTCTCCCTGTTTCCAGCCCTCCCTCAGCTGGGGATGGGCAGGTGGTTGTTTCAAGCATCAGTGGCCCCGTGAATCTTGTGGCTACAGAGGACAAGACAGAAACCTTGGACAAAAATTCAGCAGAGCTGGAGTTTGGAGGGATTCCTGAGGAAGAAGACCCCGCTCATGAAGAGCCAGAATCCGTCTCTGCCTCGGGCTCTCTGAAAGAGCTCAGAAAATTGTTGACGGTGACAGTTGAAGTACCGGTGGAGTCTGCCGTAGTGATTGAAAAAGATACACCAGAAGAGCCCCTTTTGCCCCAAGAAGAAGAAAAACCCCAAATCTACACAGAAGCCCATGAGGTAGCTGCCTCCCATCGGGATCATTGTGAAGAGGATGAAGTCAGCGAGAGGGAAGCCCATCTTCCCTCCACAGAGGCTGGTGGGGTGGAATGGGGGAGCTTTCCAGAGGCAAGCAGCTCTGCTCCTGAGCCAGCCTGTGGAAGGCTCACCGAGGGGGCCAGCTGCCCAGGCCCCCCAGGTGAGCAAATGGAGGCTGGGGAGCTCCCTGAGAAGGCTTCCAAACTATTCCACGAAGAAGGAGGGGCCCAGTGTGCCCTGGAGGGTGAGGCCAGTGCAGGAGAAGATTGCATGTTAAGTTCTGACCATGTCCACCCTAGTGAGAGCCAGGTTTCTGAAGAAATGATGGAAGGGAAAATCAGCACTGGCCAGGGCGAGGTCAGCATGGATACAGAGGCGAGTAAGGTTGCCAGTGTTCATGCGTGCCAGTGGGTGGTTGAAAATGCTCCAAACACCAGTAGCCTAGGTGCACACGAAAACGATGTGAAGGAGAGAGAAGGTTGTCTTGAGAGTTCCCCAGGGCAGCTCGCGGAGGAGGAATGAGAGGGACTGTTTGGCAAAAGTCTTTCTTTGAATAAGGTCAGTCAAAGGGTTGTAGGGGGTGCACTTAGGGATTATGTGCGGGTTGTTACCAGAAGCATTTTATTAAGTGTTTCCTTCATTTGTATAGTGAAACCAAAGGAAAAACACATAGAGCGTGAGCACTGTAGCAAACCTTTGTGGGACTGAACTGTTGTACCATGAATTATTGCTTTCACGTTTTATAGGAATTACAAAGACAGTGGAGTGTTTGGGGTTAGAGGCCGGCTGAGGGTGTCGGGGGCGGGGGGGAGTGGTGTTGAGAAGACTGAGAAGCAGTAGGAGCACAGTTTTCAATACACTCCGCACATTTTGGTGATGCAGTCTCTTAATGCACTTTGAGGCTTTCTAATTTTTTGCAAGAATGCAGATGTATACTGTAAATCCAGCTTCACCGCCTACTATGCTGATTTCACTCTCTCTTAAGGACTCAGCATTTATCCACAGTCAACCTACCAGACTGGACAGGTCAGGCACCAACACCACTCACTCCTGTTGTATGTGGCTCCACAGGGCCAGTCATGCCAGTAAATCTCAGGAGAAGCTGAGCTGAAATGGAGGAAGCTCATGGTCTGTGGAACTGTCTGGGCCTATTATTAATTCTGCTATCAGTTTAATAATTAATTATATTAATTAATCTTATCGGGCTTTATTAATTAACCACCTTTTGGGGACGTTTAGATGAGGCAAGAAAATTTCATTGGCATGCGTAAGCCTGAAATCATTCCAAATCAGCTTTAGACTGCAGAGAAAAAGCTTAACTAAATGATTGAGCTTAATGCCTACTAACTAAACAAACATTATTTAAATAGCTACTGTATGCCACGTACTGTGTTAGGTATAGTAATAAAAAAAATTCAGTGTATTGTCTAGTATAAATTTAAAGACCCAAGGGAATCTAATCTAGAAGAAAAGAAAATGCCAATTTTCAAACTGTGACACAGCTTTCTGTCTTTTCATTAGAATAATCCTGGCTTATTGCCAGAAGGTAACGTGAATTAAAAAAAAAAAAGTCAAGGTATATACCATCAAGTTCCAAAGGTGTTAGCAAAAGTGGAAATTGTTTGTTCAGTTACTGAGGGAGTTAATTGAGTCCCTGTTTTGTACTAGGCAGTGGGGGTACTGTGGTAAAAAGACTGTCCCTTTCTCCGGGAGTTTACACTTTAGTGGAAATAGACACAAATACAGCTTCTAAATGGATCATGACCTATCACCATTAATAGTCTTAGCTGCAAAAGATTGAAAAGACTTGTTCTGTTGTCCCTCAGGAGAAAAAAACAAAACAAAAACAAACAACCCGACTAGATCATTTTCTAAAAGCTTCAGTCCCAAGTGCTGCATTTTGAACTTTGCTTCCACAAGTTTTAGTATTAGATTCCAACATATTCACCAGAAATTAAGTTTATGTCAGTTCTTTAGAGAATTTGTCCCCATTTCAGCCCTTTAACAAGGAATGAAAAGATCTCCCCCTCCACACCATCCTCAAAGAATTTCTGGGCTTTCTGGGTCCTAAGGGATGAACAATAATCCGTATCAGTATACCCTCATATTGAGTTGTTTCAACTGTTCTTAATTAGAGTGTTTAGGTCGTCACGTCTGTGAAGGATCTCATCATGCATAAAGGCCGAGGCCCCTGCAGTACTCAGTGTGTCCTCATATCCTTGCACTTACATGGGGAATTGAAATTTTGTTTACTTCCTACCTCTCCCAGGAGCTCCTGTCTTCAAGGACAGAAACTAGGTTTTAATCATCATATGTACTTCCTGCTAGAAACATACAGCCTTGAATAACGGCTTCCTCAAGTCACTTTAATATCCCCAGTGCCTAGCACAGAACTGGCAAATGTCAGACTGCTTAGGAAACAGGGAACTGAATGCAGCTGTGCTGAGGCTATTTGGGGCTTGCTGTCAGGCAGGGGCACAGTTTTAATGGGGCTTTCTGCCCTTGATAAGACTTCCCTTAAACAAAGTCCAAAGTCCAAGGGGAAGATGGCCAGGTAACCAGGTGCACTGCCCAGTACAGCAAGGAGCCAAAGGAACCGTGACAGCCCGCCAAGGCCTGCCTCCTCTCTGGGGATCTCAGCTAACACAGAGGTCCCAGCCCAGGTTGCCCCTACTCCAGGGCTTCCCAGCTTCCTCCATTTGCTCACCTCAGGGCTTCTCACACCCCGAAGAAAGCTAAGAGATTTTTCCATCCCTAAAGTGGGTGCTGGAATCGACTCTATGGCAATGGGTTTGGTTTTTGTTTTTAAGGAGAGTGTGGAGCCCTGGTGGTGCAGTGGTTAAGCATTAAGAGTTCGGCTGCTAAGGCAAAGGTCGGTGGTTCGAACCCACCAGCTGCTCCATGGGAGAAAGATGTGGCAGTCTGCTTCTGTAAAGATGACAGCCTTGGAAACTCTATGGGGCAGTTCTACTCTGTTCTATAGGGTCGCTATGAGTCAGAATTGACAGCAGTGGGTAGTGGGGCTTTAGAGAGGGTGTGCTTCACTGCATTACGTGACTGAGCTAAGGTGCCCTTCTTTTATTTGTCCTCTAGGCCAGAGGGAGGCTGGGCATTAAGTGGGAGGAAGTACTAGAGAACACAGCTGACGGATTCGTATGTATGTATTTTACAAAAGACAAGTTCACTAGAATAAGCAGGATGATGATTCCATTTAAAAATGGGCTAGAAAGTTAAAATACATTTAAAATATTATTTTTGTTTTTACATATTGAATGGACAAACTTCATATTACCAGGAGTTTGCTTTGCTTTTAATGTGCATTCATATTTGTTGTTTCAGAAGTTTCCTGGATGGAGCAGGTTTATTGTGAGAGCTTTCTCTCTCCTCTGGGAAAATTTAGAGAAGTATAAAACCCCAAGATGTAGTTTTTGGCAAAAATTCTATGACTTTAAACTAGTTATCTTAGTAATGACCTTTCACAAGGTAGCCTGAGTAGAGACAGTAGTGTCTTGCATTATGCGCGGTAAGCTCTTTTAAAAGATAGCATTTCAGAGCCCACAGGGATAAGATTCCAATCTGGCCAAATGCTTTAGGAAGAAGCTGAATGTGAACAACTGCAGAACTTTAGGCCTGACCTTCTACATTTTATGACAGAGATTCTCAACTCTGGTTTTATGTTCCTTTGGATTGGAGTTAGTGATATCAAAGGGCTTCACAGTTCTCCTGGACAAAAGGGATTTTAATTCATTCTAAGAAGTGCCAAATGATGTATGCTACATGGCAATTTTGATATGGGGGAGGGAAGGACATCTCCGAGTTAAACAATAAAATAGTTTCAGTAGGTAAAAAAGTTGGTGACGTGTCTTCTTACTGTACTGAAAACGAAAGGGTTTGGGGACTTGCCTTCTGAAGTCTGCAACTTCGTCGGAAAAAATCTACACAATCTGTAGATTGATTTTTTTTTTCTGATCATCATATAAAGCAAATAAACTTAAAATACTTTGTAACCACATATTTACTTTGTCAAATGCCTATATTCCAATAAAATGTTCATCCTTAATGACTTGTCCAGATGTCATACTCATTTGGAAATGGGACTGGTTTCATCTTTTAAGCAAATGTCATACTTGAGTTGGGAAGAACAGGCATCAGGGGTAAAAAGGTGAGTCATTGTTACTACATTACGGAACTTTTACTCTTCTGTTGTCAGGGAGGCATCTGCAGGGAAGCCACTTAACATCAAGTGTAATTATGCTTTGATAATGCATATACTTATTTCTCTAGGAATTGAATCAAGCCCATAATACAGCAATAGGCAAGTACTCTTGATGCAATAGAACTGCTGTTCAAACTTAAATTTATATTCAGTGGGTAGCATTGAGCAAAACATTCACTCTTTTCGTAAGTATAAATAAAACAGTTTTTATTCACCAGTACCCTCAGTTGCTCATAAAATGGTGGTGTCAGAGGTCCTCTAACTTCAGGAGGAGGGAAGATAATCACCATCATCAGCCCAAAGCTGATTCCCATGAGGCGGTGATCAGACATACCTTACTCTCCAACCTTTTTACCAATTCTGACACCAGCTGTCCCTCCCATGGCACTCTCTACTTCGCTGCTGGGTTCAATACTTCATTGTAATGGCCACACAGGACTCACAGACCATATTTACAATTATCGGGTTTATTAGGGAAGTAACAGATTACAATTCAGGATCAGGATCAACTTGGAAGTAACAGGAACAACTCAGGATACAGTTCTTTGATAGGACAGCTGCTTCTTTGGTATGCCTGCAGGCAGGCCTTCGCCACCAGGCCCTGCTTACGCCTGGCCTCTGCCCTGCTTGGTTAAGTGTTATAGCTCTTTCTTTAGCTCCACCAATAAGTGCCTGGAAATACCCTCACTCCGCCAGCAAGCCTTCTGCCTAAAGATGCTCAGCCCTCTTGGTCCGTGGGTCTGCAAGCCCACTGTAGTCACCTCACTCCATGGTCTGGGAAGACACCATGTGTCTTACGCCAGTCTCCTGGTTCTGCTGCAGCAATTTCTCTGCTGCTGAACTTTGCTGTGCTTGCTGCTGCTTCCCACCATCTCATGCTCTCTCCAGTACTACAGCTCTCTCTGTCTCCTGGGTTTAGGAAGTTCTCAGCACAGGGACCCTGGATCCAAAGGACATCCTCTGCTCCTGGCTTTTCCTTTTGATGGTAGTGAGGTCCCCCTCCAACCTCCGGGATTTGCTATTTTTAAGCCTAGCAGGATGGCAAAACTGACCGATCCCCTTGGTGGGCCATAGATACCTTATTTGCATAGTCCCACCCAATCATTTTATGGGAGTTACAAGACCATGGCTAGAAGGGCCATATAATAGCAATTCACTGCGCTGCACTCATTCATCCATGAATTCATTCATCCAGAAAATAGTGATCTTCTACTATATGTAGGCACTCTAGTGGGTGCTAGAGAAATGGGTAAACACAGTGGACATGATTCCTGACATCTGGAAACTCACACTCAGGGAGGACATGGCCAGGGACAGCCTAGAGTGGATATTTACTTTCTCACCAGTATTTGCTTTTTCATCAGTACCTTGGTAAGACAGAAACCAGATTGGAATGGAAGGTGAAGGTGGACACGCTCCAGTTTATCTTTACCAAAACTGAATCTGATATTCTTGGTGTGGTCTGACTAGTGGAGCAAAGTGGGATTATCTCCACTTTGACCAGTTAGTTCACTCTGTGTCTATTAATACAGCTTAAGACCACATTAAGTTTTCTGTTTTTTGGCAGCCCATCTTAACTATATCACTCTGATGACTCATATGAAATGTAGTCTGCCTATATGTAGCGGAAATAATTCATGACTTCCCTATCCTGTGTGTCTGCAGTTTATTTTTAAAACTAAGTTCAGAACTCCATTCAGCTACAATTTACCTTGTTAGTTTCTGCTCTTTTTCCAGCCTATGGAAATTCTTTTTGTCCTAATTCTATCATCCAACATATTAGCTATCCTCTTGGCTTTGTGTCATCCATAAATTTAATTTACACACCATCAATATTTCCACCTAAGTCATCAGTGATACTAAGTCCCAAGCATTCAGACAAGGGTTGAGTGGAAACTGGAAAATATACCCGAGGTTGAAGCCAATAACAATTGTCTAGATGCTGATCCCGGAAGTATTAGTGGGCTTGGTGCTAAGAGTTGATCAATGGGGGCAATGATAGTAGATAAAAAATGATGCAGAAGCCAGGAACTGAGCCAAATCACAACCTAGATGAGCAGATTCCATACAAAGGACAAATCTAGCAGCTGGAGAAGTTAAAGGGACATCTGAAGTCACAACAGGCTCAATGGAAGAAGTGCATATATAGATACTAAATTTTGATTTCCACGTGTCTTTTCTTTTCCTCCATGTGCAAGGGTATCTGTCCTGGGAACTATCTTCAATATGCCAGGTCTCTCCTAATATTTTAATAAGGACCTTCTTCACATGGAACACTTTTTTTGGTTAGCCAGGTAACCAATTACTAATTCTCCTAATGTAACTATCATCTACCTCATATTTCTCCTTCTTGTCCCCAAGGAAATGAGATTTTATAAGGAAAGGGTGGGTGGGAGGCAAAGGAGCCCAGGGCTGGGGAGAGGAGAAAAGATTTATTTTACCATGACTTTTCACCCAGGAACCTGTGTGATATTCCATGGTTTTATTTTCTGTCCTGGAATTTCATTTCAGGACCATCAGTATTTTTTCATAGACTTTATCTTTCAGAACAGTTTTAGGTTTACAGAAAAATTGTGCAGAAAGTACAGAGAGTTCACATATACCCCTTCTCTCCTTTGTAAACTTGTTCCTACTGTTAACTTCTTGCAGTTGTGTGATACATTTATTAGAATTGATGAAGTAATATTGATATATTATTACTAACAAAAGCCTATAATTTACATTAGGGTTCACTCTTTGTGTTGTACAGTCCTATGGGTTTTGATGAATGCATAATGTCATGTGTCTGCCACTACACTATCATACAGGATAGTTTCAGTGCCCTAAAAATGCCTGGTATCCCACCTAGTCATCCTTCCCCTCCTCCCCCCGAACCCCTGGAAACCACTGATCTCTTTAAGGTCTCTATACTTTTGCCTTTTTCAGAATATCATGTAGTTGGAATTACACAGTATGTAGATTTTCAGACTGGCTTTTTTCACTTAGCAGTATGCATTTAAGTTTCCTCCATGTCTTTTCATAGCTTGATAGCTCATTTCTTTTTATTGCTGAATAATACTCCATTATATGATGACCCACAGTTTGTTTATCCATTCACCTATTGAAGGACAATTGGTTGCTCCCAGTTTTGACAATTATGAATAAAGCTTCTGTAAACACTTGTGTGCAGGTTTTATGTGGACATATGTTGTCAAGTCATTTGGGTAAATACTTAGGGGCACAATTGCTGGATTGATGGTAAACTTATATTTAGCTTAGTAAAAAACTGCCAGACTGTCTTCCAAAGTAGTTGTACCATTTTGCATTCCCAACAGCAATGAACTAGCATTCCTGTTGCTCCACATGCTTACCAGCATTTGATGTTGTCAGTGTTTTGGATTTTAACCATTCTGATAGGTATGTTAGTGGTATCTCATTGTTGTTTAATTTGCAGTTCCCCAATGACATATGGTATAGAGCAGTTTTTCTATGCTTATTTTTCATAGGTATATCTTCTTTGGTGAGGCTTCTGTTCAGGTCTTTTGCCCATTTTGTAGTTGGGTTGTTTTATTATTGTTGATTTTTAAGAGTTCTTTTTGTGTTTTGCATACAAGTCCTTTATCAGATATGTGTTTTGCAAATATTTTCTCCCAATCTCTGGCTTGCCTTTTCATTCTTTTGGCAGTGTCTTTTGTAAGAAGTTTTTAATTTTAATAAAGTCCAACTTATAAATTTTTCTTTCATGAATTATACTTTTGATGATGTATCTAAAAATCATCACTAAATCCAATGTCACCTGGGTTTTATCATATGTTATCCTCTAGAAGTTGTATTATTTGGCATCTTACATTTGCGTCTGTGACCCATTTTGAGTTAAGTTTTGTGAAAGACGTAAAGTCTGTGTATAGATCCATTTTTTTGCATGTGGATGTTCAGTTGTTCCAGCACTGTTTGTTGAAATGACCATTGTTTTTCCATTGAATTGCCTTTACTCCTTTGTTAGAGATCAGTTAAATAGATTTGTATGGTCTATTTCTGAGCTCTTTATTCTGTTCCACTGATCTATTTGCTTATTCTTTCACCAAAACTACACTGTCTTGATCACTGCAGTTTTGATCACCGCAGTTTTATAGTAAATCTTGAAGTCGTGTCAATCCTCCAACTCTGTTCTTCAGTATTGTATTGGCTCTTCTGGGTCTTTTGCCTTTCCATATAAACTTTCGAATCAGTTTGTCTATATCCACAAGGTAACTTGCTGGGATTTTTGTTGAATTTATAGCTCAAGTTGGGAAGACTTGACATCATAATAATATTATGTCTTTCTGTCAGTGGACATGGAAAATCTCTCCATTTATTTAGATCTTCTTTGATTTCTTTCATCAGAGTTTTGTAGTTTTTCTCATATAAGTCTTGTATCAATATTGTTTTTAATACATATTAGCATAGCAAAAACGATAACAAAATGAAAAATACTAAGTGTTGGTGAGGATGTGGAGCAATTGGAACTCTCATACACTGATGATGGGAATACAAAATGGTGTAACTACTTTGGAAAACAGTTGGCAGTTTCATATAAAGTTATTTGTACCCTTACCATATGACCCAATTAGAGTGAGAATCAACTTGATGGCAATGGCTGTTTACTGAAGAGAAATGAAAACTTATTCACATAAAAACCTATATGCAAATGTCTATAGTTGCTTTATTAATAATCATTAAAAACTGGAAAAAAACTCAAATGTCTTTCAGCTGGTGGATGGGTAAGCAAACTGTGGTACATCCATACAATGGAATACTACTCAACAATAAAAGGAAATACACTGCTGATATGTACAATAACGTAGCTGAATCTCAAAGGAATTAGACTGAGAAAATTAGACAAAAAAGATTACTGTAAAAATGGCACAGCAGAGGTGTCTGACCTCTGACTTCACAAGGGGGAGGAATCATTATCAGCGTCAACAACCCAAGGCTGATTCCTATGAGGTGGAGGTCTGGCATGCCTCCACCCTCCAACCTTTTATCAATTCTGACACGATCTGTCCCTCCCACAGCACTCTCTACTTTTCTGTTGGGTTCAGTAATTCAGCACAATGACCACACAGAACTCACAGACCACACTCACAATTATGGAGTTTATTAGGGAAGTAGCAGGTTATATACAATTCATGATCAGGAAATACTCAGGATACAATTCTTTAGTCAGGATGGCCTCTTCTCAGCCATGCTCACAGGTAGTCTCTCTCTGGCCCTTGGCCCCTCAGCCCAGCCTCTGCCTTGCTCAGGCAAGTGTTACAAAGCTGTTTATCTCCTCCAGTAAGTGCCCAGGGGCACCCTACTCTTCCAGAAATCCTCAGCCCCAAGGTGCTCAGCTCTCTTGCTCTGTGCACTGGAAAGCCCACTGCACTGTCTCCTGCCGGTCTCCTGGTTCTGCTGCCTTTACTGTTACTGAATCTCATTCTGCTACTGCTGCACTGCCATCTCTCACTGTCTTGCAAGTTACAGTTCCTCTCTCTTTCTCTGCATCTTCCCTTAAGCCTAGTGGAATGGCAGAACTGATCAATTCCCTCGTTAGGGTTCCATATACCTTATTTGCATGGTTCCACCCCCACAAGGGTGCCATGCATTTTATTTACATTATTAGCAAGCTATCCAATCCCTTTGATGGGCCACAAGCACCTCATTTGCATAGTCCCACCCAGTCATTTGGTGAGAGTTACAAAACCATGGTAAGAAAGGCCATATAAAAGCAATCCATTGAACTGCAGTTACATACTGTATAATTCCATATTTATAACATCCTGGGAAAGGCAAAACTATAAGGACAAAAGTAGATCATTGGTTGCCAGGCATTGTGGAGATGGTTTGACTACAATGGTGCCTGAGGGAATTTTGGGGGATAATGGAACTGTTCTTTATCTTGATTATGATGGTGGCTCCATGACTGTATGTTTTATCAAAACTCAGAAAAATGTATATTAAAAAGGATGAGTTTTATTTGTATGTAAACTATACCTCAATAAACCTGACTAAAAAGATATATTTTTAAATGGCCTAAATTTTCAACAATAAAATAATTATTAAATGCATTGTAAAATGTATATACAACATATTACACAGTTGTCTTGGACTTTTCTATGCTTTTTGTTTGCCCAACTGCTTATGAAACCAAAAACCAAACCAGTAGCTGTGAAGTTGATTCTGACTCATGGTGACCCGATGAAGCTTACAAACAGACTTCTATATGTGAGAAATTTCTCACCTTATAATTCCTTGCCTTGTAAGTCTGCGTATTGCTAAATTAGTAGTTATCAACTTGCTTTTCCACCCTCCCTTGCAGCTAGGGCATGAGCATCCAATTTAGTCTCCACCAGCCAGGCTCATTCTTATAAAATTTTTATTCAAAAGAGTGATAAGATGTCTGCGAAAAATCCGTTCTGCTGAGGGTGGTGGATTGTGGGAAAGAGACAACCAGCTCTCAGAAGTGGCAGTGACAGAGGTTCTAGCTATAATGTCCCACCTGAGAGTCATTGTGGTGTGTGGTCAAATTCCTGAAGCCAACTGGTACTAAAACGTGGGCTGCATATTCTTCAAGCCTGGTTCTTGGGCCCTCCAAGAGATTAAATACATTTAATTTATTTCAAATTAATTGAGTTGATTTTAAATTTATATTAATTAAACTAAAGTGAGTTTTGTTTGCAACTAACAAACAAATCAGATCCCCACCAACGTGATTATGACTACACCATAAATATGGTGACTTAGACCATCACTGAGAAATGCCAGTTGTGCCTGGTGATAACTTCAACACAAGAACATACAGGAAGTGAATGCCCTAGTCCCCAGCAAGAAGCTTTACCACAAGACGCAGCCTATGTCACTCAGCTAAAGAAGTGGATTTAGATAGTCTCCACTTAAACTGCAGGAAGAAGAGAAAGAAGAGATAACTGTGTTTTCCACCAAACTCAGCTGCGATGGACTTAAAAATACAAAAAAGAAGCATTTGAATCTTTCTCCTCTGCTGTTTTATTTTCAACATATATGAGTGTACCAACCTTGAAAAGAATTGCTTACAAATAGTTTGTAATAGTGTGGGGAAGGCTTAGTCATTGTTTTGAGTTTTAAAAAAAAGTCACAAGAAGATTAAATATATATGCACAGGGAAAAATAAAAAGCCTGGAAGAACGTTTGCTGAAATGGAAATAGAGGCTTGGGCTGGTGAGATTTTTAAATGGTTATTATTGTCTTCTGTATCCACCCTCACTCCCTTATGTTCCAGAATGAAGATGTGTTACTTTCAAAATCAGTAAAACACAGATGTTTAAAAATTATTTTATTTTTGTTGTTGTTGAGAATATACAGGACAGAACATATACCAATTCAACAATTTCCACATGTACAATTCAGTGACATTGATTACAACTCAAACAATTATTAGACTTAATTAAATTAATATTAATTTTATATTAATGAATTAAATTACCTAGAGTGGGTTTTATTGTTTGCAACTAACAACTCAGATTGCAAGAACAGTCATTAAAAATTCTTCAAGTTGTAATCAATGTCAGTGAATTGGACATGTAGAAATTGTTGAATTGGTTTATGTTCTGCTGTGTATATTCTCAACAACAACAACAAAAATAAAATAAATTATTTAAAAAAACTTTAACTTGAATTTAAATTCTTGTAAAAGAGCCCCTGTTTTCCTAAACAATGTATAACTGGAAATGATGTATAAGTGAAGGGGAAGAAGTCACCAGAAACCTTTGCCAAGTTAAAATTGGCTCCCTAAAAAAGAACTATTCTGAAGGACTCTGCTGCTCTTTGAAGTTCTAATCTTGACTCAGATCTTCTCCACCATAATTCCTATGGTGACGCCCTGGCATCTGTCAGTCCTCCTTGCTGGTCCTTTCTTCCCATCTTGGGTAGCCAGGCATCTGAGCATGGCAAGTTCTGACAGACTGCCCAGTGAGGGGTTAGGAGTTCCTAGGTTATATTCGTAACTGTGTATTGATAAGGAATCCCCCAAAAAGTCTAACATGAAAGACAACTTAGTTTATTTAAGCCCATTACTACTTCTTTGATATGATGCCTTAAAAAATTACAAATACTGAAAGAGCTCACACATCATTAAAGCAAAATATAACATGCTGTGAAAACATGTTGAACATATGGTTGTTTAAAGACTGAAAAGCCTACTGAGTTTTAAATTTTTTATCTGAATATCCTTTGATGTATAAACATGTCCTTTTTGATTCTTTGAAAAATAATGGTTTCTATGTCAAAACCACAGAAGGAAATGTTCTCACTGTAGGGAAAAAAGCACCTGAAGATAAAGTTGCTAAACTCCACTAAGGGCATGAGATAAAATACATGGAAACAAAGCACTTTAAACACATCTCCATGAACAAAACAATCTCACAATTTTTAAAAATTTGTAAACCCATAAAAATTTGGAGAGACTTTTTCAAATGAAATATTTTTTTCCTTCTAGTTACATAACAGTTATCGTGGAAGCAGTGACTTTGTTCCATTTAATTGAAACTGGTGACCCTTTAAATAGTACACAGCTACCATCAAAAATCTATTTTGAAAAACATTAGTTCAGAATCAGCAATGCTATAGTAAAGTCCTTGAAAACCGGGCTAATGCATTAAATTTTATGTTTTCCTGTGGCTAGAGAAACTAGTCTAAAATGTAATTGATAAAGTTATTTGTGAGGAGTGTAAAGTTTGCTTTCTCCTGTTACCTTCCTGGACCTTTAATGCCCTGCTGGACGCACAGGTGTGCTGTATTGTAATTGCCCCCCACCATTTCCTTAGCTACTAATGGACATAATAACTACCAGTGGACATAAAATATGTGCCTTAGGGGGAGACAATTGCCCTCTGAGGAAACCCAGAACTCTGTTAAGCTATCTTAGTGGGGTAAAGGAGGAAGGGCTGTTTTTCTGGCACCAGTAAATCTAGCCCACTCTGAACAGGGGCAATAAAGGATGTCCACTGCCTGCAGGGGACCTTCTACTTTTATTACCACCTTTTACTTTTCACCTTTTATTGCCTCCTTTTATTGCCCCTTCCCCTACCTATTCTCTGTGCATGCTATTTGGCATGTAGACATGGCTGTCTGATTAGTATTTAATCCTGGCAAAGTGGAAATTAGACATTCTTCTCCCAAGACGTGAATATAAACTGGGGCATGCTTGGATGCAATCTAACATTACCCTGTGGATGGGAACCTAACTTCAGGGAACCTAGGCTGATGATAATTATACTGTTCTGCTCATCCCTGTCCTGTGTATTCTATAATAAAGGCCTGTTGACCTTGCCGTTGAAACTGAGTTTGGTCTGTGCTCTGCTCCAAACGTTCTTCACTAAGAACTTGTGAATATAGTGACATTGCACTCCCCATCCCTGGGCCTTTAGCTGTGATTTATTTCCTGGTACTTTTCTCTCTGTGGTATTTTAGATGCACCAATAATATGTTAGCTACCAATTGCTAATCATCCTGTCTTGGTCAATGCTATTTTGGATGCAAGTAACAAATCCTTGCTCATACTAGCTTAGGCAAAAAGAGGAGAGTTTATTTTACAGTTATGGAAGTGTCTCAAGAAAACTAAAGAGCCTCAAATCCATCAAAGGATAATTTCTCTATATCTCTGAGGCTGCTTGATCTCCTATTTCTGCTTCTCTGTGCATCTGTTCTACCATAGCCTTTGAGTTTATTTATTCTCATTTCTAGGAATCAGTAGAAACTAACTATAATTTCTGAATCTTGGTTTCAAATTTCTTGGAAAGAGAATTGTGAAGCCCAGTTTGGGTCAGGTATCTATCCTGGGTTCAGTCAGCTATAGCCAGGGGGTAGGCTGACATGGAATACATCTGGCTTAGTGTTTTCCAAATTTATTTGAACACAGAACATTATCCAACCCCAGTCTCTGGTTTTGGGGGAAAGAGGAGTAGGCCATATCCATTTACATCCTTCAAAAAAGAATTCCTCAGGATACCAGTTTGGAATAGTCTGATATGATTTACTACCTTAATTTTAGGGATGAGCAAACTTTGATACAAAGAAGCAAAAAAGAAAGAAAACAAAAAACTTGCTTAAATTGGAAAGTTGGTGGCTAAGTAGGTGTCATGGATTGAATTGTGTACCCCAAAAAATGTGTGTAGCAACTTGGCTAGGTCATGATCCCCAGTATTGTGTGATTGTGTAATCTGATGTGATTTCCTTATGTGTTGTAAACTTTGTCACTATGATGAGGTTATATGTGATCTCCTTATGTGTTGTAAATACTATCACTGTGATGAGGTTATGCTGATGAGGTTTACAAGATTAGGTAGTGTCTTAATCCAATCTCTTCTGAGATATAAAGAAGAGAAGCAAGCAGAGACACATGGGAACCTCATACCACCAAGAAAGCAGTGCCAGGAGCAGAGTGTGTCCTTTGGACCTGAGGTTCCTGTGCAGAGAAGCTCCCAGACCAAAGGAAGATTGATGACACAGGCCTTCCTCCAGAGCCAATGCAGAAAGTGTTCCCCTGGAGCTGACGCCCTGAATTTGGACTTATAGCCTACTGGACTGTGAGAGAATAAACTTCTCTTTGCTAAATCCATCCACTTGTGGTATTTCTGTTAGAGCAGCACTAGATGACTAAAACGGTAGGGATTGTCATTTAGGGTTCTTATCTTCTTATCTACTGGGAAATTTAACATTCTATACCTTCAATCTAACCTGGAAGCCAAGAAAAAGTATAATGGCTACCTGGGTCAAAAAAGAAGAATGAAAGTTGACTATTTCCATCCCCCTGTTTATATAACTTAAGGCTTTTTAATCACACCAACCAAGGCCTTATAAGGTATCATAAGGCACTTAAAAGCCTGAGGAAGGTGCTAAGAGGGAAGGGATAAAAGGGTAATGATTTGGCATTTTTCTTCTAAAAAATGGGAGGTGAGGGATGAAGGATTGAGTAAGAAAATGTAGCAGAACTCAAGAAAATGCAGTATTTTATTCTGCTGAAAGTAAAATTTACATTTCTAGATATTTCTTGATTCATTCTTCTAACATTTGTTCATTCAATCATTCATATAACATTTTTCTCACAAATATTTATGGAATTAACTAAAGAAAAGTAACCAGAAGGTGAAACTTGGAAAAAATACTATCAAAACACAAAAACTAAAGATTGAGGAGAAAATTCACAGATTAATGGATAAGTCAAATAGGTCAGTCTCCATCAGAGTTAATGATATATAAACACCAGCTAAGTGTATATTGATTACAGGAAGATTTAAGAGGGCTCTGTAGTTGAAATGGAGCCCTGGTGGTGCAGTGGTTAAGAGGTTGGCTGCTAATTAAAAGGTCAGCAGTTCAAATCGACCAGCTGCTCTTTGGAAACTCTATGGGACAGTTCTACTCTGTCATATAGGGACACTGAGTCAGAAGTGACTTGACGGCAACGAATTATAGTTGAAATAGAAACATTACTATCAAAGATTCAACGAATTACTTCCAAAGAATTAACAAAGCATGAAACTGCTTGGTATTTAGCAAAGATTTCAGCAAAGAAACATGTACAAAATATTTCCTCAGGGCTTCAGCAGAACAACTCTATGTCTCAGAAGAGGATGAACAAAAGAAATGCAAATGCAGGGAAGGTTAAATGAGGTTTGGTTTTCAAATTAAAACTACATTGGCTACTGGAGTTGGTAACTGGACAAAAACATCTAGGAGTTTTCAGCTAATAGTTATGCCATGCAATAGTCTTCAAGCTAAGAGAATTGTCTAGAAGTATTATTGTATTAGAGCTTTACAGGAAAAGGGGACATGGATAATCCCTGGATAATGCAAGCAAAAAATATTGCCTAACAAATGTATGGACCAAAGCTTATCAGCGGTTACCAGGGGTGGGAGGGAGGGGGTTTTGGATTGAATTGTATCCCCCCAAAATATATGTTGTAAATCCTAACCTGTATGTCTGTGGTTATAATTCCATTTAGGATCAGTTGTCTTTGTTATGCTGAGGCAGGATTAGTGAAGAGTGTACCTTGAGTCCGTCTCTTTTGAGATATAAAAGAGATTAAATGCAAACCAGCAGAAATAGAGGAAGAGAAATGCCAAGCCACAAGAAGTGCCCAGAAGCAGAAGCTCAGAAAAGACAAGGATCTTCCTCCAGAGCCAACAAAGAAAGGCTTCCCCTACAGCTGGCACCTTGAATTTGGACTTTTAGCCTCCTATACTGTGAATCCACCAGCCACTCCTTGGGAACCCTATGGGGCAGTTCTACTCTGTCCTATAGGGTCCCTATGAGTCGGAATCGACTTGACAGCAACTGGTTTATGGGTTATACTGTGAGAAAATAAATTTCTGTTTGTTAAAGGCATCCACTTGTGGTATTTCTGTTATAGCAGCACTAGATGACTAAGACAGAGGGGGAAAGGTGGAATCATTGATTAGGGGGCAGTAAATTTCTATTAATTGTGGTAGAATGATTTGGAAAAGGATAGTGGTAATGGTTGCCCAACATGATGAACATAATCACTGTTACTGAATTGTACATGTAAAAATTATTGAATTGGCAAATGTTATACATATTTTTACCACAATAGAAAACATACTGCCTGATAAATTCAAATAGTCAGTTTTCTGATGTTACCTTTAAAATGTGGCACTCAGAATAGAATGCAATGCTCTTGGAATATCAGCAAATGTTGGTAAAAGATCATTGAGGTCCAAGATAGTTGTGTGGATATTGTTGTTTTTAGGTTCTGTCCAGCTGATTCTGACTCATAGCAACCCCATGTGACAGTAGAACTGCCCCATAGGGCTGTCTTGGCTGTAATCTTTATAGAAGCAGATTTCCAGGTCTTTCACCTGCAGAGCCTCTGGGTGGGTTCAAACTGCCAACCTTTTGGTTAGCAGCCAAGCACTTAGCCATTTGGGCCACCGGGGCTCCTTGACTGGATATTGTTGTTGTTAAGTGCTGTCGAGTCGATTCTGACTCATAGTCACCAAAAAAATCCCAAACCCAATTAGGGACAGAATCTTTGCAGTGATGTAAGTCACAGCTTCCTTCTAGAAAGAAATTAGCATGTCGGATAAACTGCGTAGACAATTTTCTAATACATGTTAATGAGATTAAGACATCCTGGGAAACTTACCACCCACTTACTGAGTTGACTGTCAGTCAAGAATCTAATGACCTGTAAACAACATTTCTATCTGCTCAAACAATGGTCATCTCTATTTTCTTAGAAAAAGTAAATCTTTGAATTAGTCTACCAACAACTTTTTCCTTTGCAGCTGGATTGTAATAAAACTCTGACATTTTATCTGAAAAGTTTTTTAAAAACTTTAAAAGAGCTCAAGTCTCCAAAGTCAGATGATTTACATACTGTAGTGTTTAAAGAATATGTGTGATCAAAGACAGTTTCAAATGCACGGGGATGAGCCATGTGACTGTGTAGTCACACAGTGTTCTGTGTTTAGAAGGGCCCACACTTGGTTTAATGTTCTTCTGTCACCAACTAGAAATTGTTAATAATTTTTTAACAAGAGATTCTGAATTTTCATTTTGCAGTGGGCCCAAAAATTATGTAGCTGGTCCTGACCATACAACCCTCGCAATCAGGGACTCAACATCAATATACCAGCCCCGTACAATCCATTCAAATTCTACCAACTGTCCCAACAATGTCTTTTTTTTTCCCTTTATGGTCCAGGATTCCATCTAGGAATAGTTTCTGCATTATGCCTCATCAATCTCATTCAGTCTGGGACAGTTCTTCAGTCTTTCCTTGTCTCTAATGTCCTTAACAGGCTTAAAGAGTATAGACCTTCATTCTGTAGGATGACACTCAACCTGGATCTGTCTGATGTTTCCTCATAAACAGTCCCAGGTCTTGCATTCTTGGCAAGAATATCACATTGTGTACCTCTTGTACTTCATCTCAGGAGGTCTATGATGTTCCATCCCTGGAGATGTTAACCTTAATAGCCTGGTCAAGGGAGTGTCTGCCAGGTTTCCCCACTGTAAAGTTACCATTTTGTGTGCGTGTGCCCAGAAGTATATTATTTAGGAACTATTATTTGGTTTATTATTACTTCTAGGCCCTCTAAGAGAACAGAGCTAGGAAATGTTTGTGTGTGTGTGTATACACACACATATATATACACACAAAAATACATACATATACACAGTTATACACACACAACTATTTCTATATCTATGTGTATATATATATATATATTTTAAAAACTCAGGAGTTCATAATGATTCTCCCAATTCCAATCCAACACCTCAGCATTCTTTCAAGCCTTCACTCTTTTCTTGTTTATGAATTTTTTTCAGACAGACAACTATCTCCCATCACCTTTAATATATTTACTTATTTGTCCAATTATTTAATTAGTTTAATGTAACCAACTTCCCAAACACTTCAGCTGTTTTCTCCTCCTACCACCTTTGCACAACCTCCCTCCCCCATTTTTATCAATGGCTTTTCTACCTCACTGGACTCTGATGAGCTCCTGAAATGCAGGAACTAAAGGCTTGTTCACCTTCTTATTTCCTGTGCCAAATTCAAGGCCTGCCAAACAGCAGCCACTCAAGATACGACTGTTAAATAAAGACATTGAAGGTAAGCTTTTCAGACTATTCATTCAGCAAATACTTACTGAGCGTCTACTATGTGCCAATATACATCAGTGAACAGACCATCAAAGATACCCGCCCTCCTGGAGCTTACATTCTAGTGGGGAAGACAGGCAATAAACAATAAACATAATATATAAGGAAATTATATAATAGGTTGGAAGATGATAGTGCAATGGAATAAAGAAAGGTGGAGCAAGGTACAGAGGATTTGGAATTCAGGGGATGGGGTGAAAGGTTATAGTACTGAATAGGTTGAAGTCCCATTTAGAAGATAAGAGTTAAGCCAAGACTTGAAGGAGGTGAGGCAATTACCAAAGCGAATTTTTTTTTTGGAAGAGCATTCATTCCAGGCAGAGGGAACAGCTAAAACAAAGGCCATAAGCAAGACTGAGCCTGGCATATTCAAGGAACAGTAAGGAGACCATGTGGCTGCAGTAGAGTGTGTGAGGGGAGAGTTGTAGGACAAGAGGTCAGATAGGTAACTGAGTAGGGGAAGGTTTATCATGAAAAAATAAAAACATAAGCTATCATTTCACCTGTGTACTAATCTTAGAATGACACAAAGAACTGATTCAAGTTACCTACATTATTTATTGCTGTGTAACAAACCACCACAAAACACAGTGGATTAAAATAACAACTCTTTTATTTCTTATGATCCTGGTTTTGGCTGGGTTCACCTGGTTCAACCACGTGGTTGCAGTCAGCTGGTGGCTTGACTGGGGCTCGAGGGTCTAAGGTGGTCTCACTCACATGCCCGGGGCCTTGGTGTTGGTTTTGGCTGGACCACTCTCTCCATGTGGTCTCCCACCATCCAGTAGAATAGCTTGTGTTTCCTTATACTGTGGCAGGACCATTCCAAGAGGCTGAAAGTGAAAACTGCAAGGTTTCTTGAGGCTAAAGCTCTGGAACCCATACGATGTCACTTCTACCACATTCTATTGTTCAAAGCAAGTCACAAGACCAGGCCAGTTTCAAAGGGTGGGAATGAGACTCCACCTTTTGATGGGAGGAGCTGCAAAATATTAGGGTTATGTTTTTTAATCTATAAGTGAGGTGTTGTTTTCTTTGTAAAACGCTTTTGACAAAAATTGTAAAAAGGGTTCATCAATTCTTCCATGATGTTTCTCAATTCTTTGGTATTTAAATCATTCTCTTTGGAAGAACCTACTGTGTACTAGGAGCCCGAGTGGCATAGTCGTTAAGAGCAATGGGGGCTAACCAAAAGGTCAGCAGTTTGAGTCCACCAGCTGCTCCCTGAAAACCCTATGGGGCAGTTCTACAGTTCTACTCTGTTCTATAGGGTCACTATGAGTTGGAATTGACTCAATGGCAGCAGGTT
Source organism: Dugong dugon (assembly GCA_030035585.1). Lineage (NCBI taxonomy): Eukaryota > Metazoa > Chordata > Mammalia > Sirenia > Dugongidae > Dugong > Dugong dugon. The sequence goes on along the minus strand of CM057469.1, from coordinate 47,835,270 downwards.
TGGTTTTTTTGGTATTATGTACTAGAGATACCAGTGTTAACCTGAAAATGATGTTTGAGTGCTGACTATCTTTTTTAGAGGTCATCCTATTAGTGAATATTTTCATCTTATAATAGCTTTTGCTTTCCTGCACAAACTTGTATTTTCAGAGTTTTAGAGAATGAATATTCTGACAAAAGATCTTCTAATGACAAATAAGTATGTGTCAAACAAAAAAGAGAGAACAGTGATTATTCTCTGCCTTAGATGAGTATAGACTAGAGTAGGGAAGAAGGAGGGAAGATTATAGCAGATTATAGCTGTTTACAGTTCCTTACACAGTACCTTGTACTTTTAAAATTAAATGGAAGGACTCTCATATGGGAAGAAGGATTAGATTTATTTTAACTATAAACAAACAAAAAAAAAAATCCAAACCCATTGATGTCGAGTTGATTCCGACTCATAGCAATCCTACAGGACAGAGTAGAACTGCCCCACAGGGTTTCCAAGGAGTGGCTGGTAGATTTGAACTGTAAACCTTTTGGTTAGCAGCCAAGCTCTTAACCACTGCACCACCAGGTCTCCATTTCAACTATGCTAGAGGAAAAAGTCTTAGAAGAAGTTGAAATTACCAAGAGTCAAGTTGCTTCTCAATGTAAGAAAGGACTTTCTGACAGTTAGAATAGTCCATAAATTAATATGGTCATCACATAGGCTAGATGTCCACCATTAGAAATTGTTCAACCCGAGGCCAGAAGATGCTGGGATACACTATCAGTGTTTCTGCATTGATTTGAGGGGTGAGTGGATGTAGGGTGGAGAGGCTGTTGATTTACAACTCTAAGTCCTTTGGATTAAGGCAGTAAGCCATATGTCAATTCAAGCCTGGAAAAAGATATCACCTATCCTTTCTCCTCTGTAGACCAGCACAGTCCAACAGAAATATGATATGAGCTACAATATAATTTTAAATTTTCTAATAGCCACATTAAATGAAAGTGAAAATAAACAGGTGAGATTAATGTTAATAATATATTTTATTTAACCCAACGTATTAGAAATATTATCATTTAGGGGGAGAAGCCAAGGTGGTGGCTTAGTCAGACACATCATACCATACCCCTATGGCAAAGACTTAAGAAACCAAGTGAAACAGATGCAAATAACAATCCTGGAACCCTGAACAACAACAACAAAAGGATAAAGAATCTAATCGAATACCAACTGGAAGGAAAAATTGAACAAATGCAGTGAATGAGGGGTAACACCCAATGGAGGGGCTCCTCTACCAGCCTTCCTGGCTCAATGTGGGCTCAATGTGGGCATCTTGAGACAAAGACAGTAGTGACCTCAGGTAAGGAAGACAGGAAGGAAACTTCACAGCATTCCCTTAAGAGACAGATAAACTGTATAGACACATCTGGAGAGATGCAAGGTGAGTGGATCATGATCCAGCTCTAAGGAAGGAAAACACAGAAAGGAGAGCAAGAATTCCAAGGATTCTGCCATCCACAGAGCTATGAGGGAGCCAGGATCTAGAGCCAGATATACCCATGAGCAGAGGCCCCTGACCTCTGGCATGAGTGGTGTGCACAATGAGGTGTATCGTGGAGTATCAGTGGGAGGTCTCCCAACCAACTGGACTGTAGGCACAACCCTCTCCTTGCACTGGGTTGGGGACAGGTCCTGACTGCTGGCTGCAGCAGAGAAGACATGCCCTGGCACCCATGTGTGCTAGCAGGAGGGGCACACTCCCTCTCCTCACACCCTCCTGATCAGAATTGGTGGAGGGTCTCATATCCTGACCATATCACGAGCCCAGTCCCTTAACCCACACCCAATTGCATACACAAGCTCCTCCTGCCCACCTGATGAGTGATAGTAAGTGTGTTCCTGCACGTGCACCCATGGTGCAAACCCCCCCCCCCCGCCAGGCCTAGCAGGCAGTGATGACCTAGCGTACGTGTGCACAGCTGCCCATTGTCTGTGCCCTGCCCAGCCCAGCAAGAGTTGGCAACAATGCGACCACACTCACCTACCACTCACTCCACCCTCCCCTCACCCAGCAAGGGTGATGGCAGCACCACCATGCATGTATCTACCACTTCGCCCCTCACCCAGTGAGGGGCAGTGACCACATGTGCACCCGTCGACCACTCATGCCACCTGGCCCAGTAAGAGGCAGTGGCAGTGGTGGCAGCACTTGATGACCTGTGCCCGCACCTGCCTGCCACTCACCCCTCCATCCAGCAGGAGACAGAGACTGAGCCGATACCAGCCAGCCACACCTGCTGTGGTAGCCACACCTGCTACCATACACAGTGAGTAAATGCCACTGCCCACTCCTGTGCCACTGGACCGACAAATGATGGTAGCCAAAGCCCATGCAATGTGCCCTCACCTGCCCTGCAAGACCAGCAAAAGAGACCCATGCTAACACACACTCAGCTGCTATGCCACACACTGGAGACTGGTGGTGAGCGCTGCAGTGCAGCCAGACCAGTGACCAGAGTAGCATGTCCATCCAACCAGCTCGTATACATCAAAACAAAACAAAAAAATCAAGACACAGCAAACAAGCACACAATTAATGAATAAATATAATAATACCTTAATGCCTTGGAGACAACAGACAATATCAAATCACCTAAAGAAGCAGGACAAGATGGCTCCAGCAAGTGATCAAAATAAAGAACCAGAAAACTTCCTTGAGGAAGAAATAGTAATGGAATTACCTGATAAGGAATTCAAGAGACTTATAAATAGGGTCCTCCAAGAGATCAAGGAAAGCACAGACAAAACTAAGGAAAACACAGACAAAACACTAGAAAAATTCAGAAGAACAATAGAAGAACAAAACGGCAAAATAAATAGACAATTAGAAAGTAAACAAAAACAGCAACTAGAAATCCAGAAGATAGACAATAAAATTTCAGAAACAGACAAACTTAATGGAAAGGCATAGGAGAAGAATAAAGTCAATGGAAGATCAAATCAGTGACATAGAGAACAAATCCCTTAACACTGATTTGTTTGAGGAACGATCAGAAAAAAGAATGAAGAAAAATGAAAAAACTCTAAGAGTTATGTGGGACATTATCAAGAGTAATAATTTACATGTGACCAGAACTCCAGAACAGAGAAAACAATAAAAAGCACAGAGAAAATTTTTGAAGATTTGCTGGCAGAAAACTTCCCTAATATCATGAAAGACAAGAAGATATCCATCCAAGAAGCACAACAAACCCCATTCAGGATAGATCCTAAAAGAAAATCACCAAGACATATCATAATCAAACTTTCCAAAACCAAACACAAAGAAAGAATCCTGAGAGCAGCTTGGGAAAAATGAAAGGTCACCTACAAAGGGGAACCAATAAGACTAAGCTCTGATTTCTCTGCAGAAACCATGCAGGAGAGAAAGTAATGGGATGACATACATAAAACCCTGAAAGAAAGAAAACTGCCAACCAAGAATTATATACCCAGCAAATTTTTCTCTTAAATACAATGGCAAAATAAGGACATTTCCAGACAAACAGACATTAAAGAAATTTGTAAAAACCAGACCAACCTTAAAAGAAATATTAAAGGGAGTCCTCTGGACAGAGAACAAACAACATAAGATAATACTCTGAGATTAAGACACGTGACAGCATCAGCCAGATACCAATCCAGATAAAGAATCCTCAAAAATAAAATAAAGTCACACTGAAAACGGGACCAGAGATGTTAATGGACGACTACACAATGACAAAAAACAATGATGATCCATGAAACATCTCAAAACATGGATGAATCTGCAGGACATTACGCTGAGTGAAATAAGTCAATAACAAAAGGACAAATATCGTATGAGATGACTATTATAAAAAGTCAAGAAAAGGTTAACACACAGAAAGAAACCATCTTTAAGCGTTACCAGGGAGGGAGGTGTGGAGGGATAATCACTAGTGAGATAGTAGGCATGTGTTAACTTTTATGAAGGGAAAAGCAATACACAACATGGGGGAAGTCAGCACAACTTGACCAAGGCAAAGGAAGACACTGGAAGGAAAAACAAAAAAGGCAACCACAGTAAATAGTATAACATATACAACCCAACAACAACAATAAAAACACACAATAATTTACAAGCAGTTATACAGATAGATATGTATGCTGAATAGGGGTAGGAGGGAGTATAGGAGTATACCCACGTACATACATAGGTTTGGCTGTGGATATTTTTACATACATATTTGTATTGTAGCAAGTACATTCATAAAATAGAGCACACAGGGAGCATAGTCAGAGAAGCTTCCCAGACACAACTAAATACTCGTAGGACCGAGTTGGGGGGGCTGAGGGCTGAGGACCATGGTATTAGGCGACATCTAGGTCAACTGGCATAACATAGTTCATAAAGAAAATATTCCACGTTCTTCTTTGGTGAGTAGCATTTGGGGTCTTAAAAGCTTGCAAGCAGCCATCTAAGATATAACTGTTGGTCTCATCCTGTCCAGAGCAAAGAAGAATGAAGAAAACCAAATATGAATATAAAATATAAAAATCTAAACATAAAACAAACAATAACAAGTCTACAAAACAAACAGTAACACCCGTGAGGAATGTGCTCCTTAGAACAATCAAGTATATGAGACCAAATGGGTCACCCGCCCCAAAAGCAAACACCTGCCCCAAAGCAAAGCTGAGAAGGCAGGAAAGAGCTGGAAAACCGGCTGAATGGAAACGGGGAAACCAGGGTGAAAAGGGGAAGAGTGCTGACACATTGCAAGGATTGCAATCAATCTCAGGAAACAATTTGTGTACAAATTATTGAATGGGAAACTATTTTGCTCTGTAAACTTTCACTTAAAGCACAAGAAAATGCTCAAAAAAATCATGATTTAAACATGTAATCAACATTAAAAATTATCAATGTGCTATTTTACATTATTTTTTCATAGCAAGTGTTTGAAATCCAGTGAGTATTGACTCTTATGGACTAATCACACTTCAAGTGCTCAATAGCTACATGTGGCCAGTATCTATCATATTGCACAGCACAGTTTTAGAACATGCCATCAATAAAATCACTGATCACATTTCTGTGAGTTAAGAAATCTCCATAAATCCAAAATATTGGTTCCCAAAATCCAGGTTCCCTGGCATATTGGAGAAATGGAAGTGATGGTGAAACACTTCTACTTAACTGGTATACAATCACATTTCCTAGTGTGACTGCAGTCCTAATTTCTTGATTTTCTTATCAAAACTTAATACTGAATAAATTAAATAATTTTGTGTCTTAGTCATCTAGTGCTGCTATAACAGAAATAGGATGGCTTTAATGAAGAGAAATTTATTCCTTCACAGTAAAGTAGGCTAAAAGTCCAAATTCAGGGTGTCAGCTCCAGAAGAAGGCTTTCTCTCTCTGTAGGCTTTCTCATCAATCTTCCCCCAGACTAGGCGCTTCTTCACACAGGGACCCTGGGTCCAAAGGATGCACTCTGCTCCTGGCACTGCTTTCTTGGTGGTATGAGGTCCCCAGTTCTCTGCTTGCTTTCCTTTCCTTTTATCTCTTGTAAGATGAAAGGTGGTGCAGGCCACACCCTAGGGAAACTCCTTTTACATTGGATCAGGGATGTGACCTTAGTAAGGGTATTATACAATTCCACCCTAATCCTCTTTAACATAAAATTACTATCACAAAATGGAGGACAACCACACAATACTGGGAATCATGGCCCAGCCAAACTGATACACACATTTTTTGGAGGGACATAATTCAATCCATGAAATTCCACCCTTTGGCCCCCCAAAAATCACATCCTTGCAACATGCAAAACATATTCATCCCATCATAGCATAGCAAAAGTCTTAACTCCAAGTCCAAAACCCAAAAATTCCTCTTCATCTGTGAAATCTAGAATACAAGTTATCTGCTTCCAAAGGTACAATGGTAGAACAGGCACAAGCTAGACATTTCCATTACAAATTGGAGAAACTGGAAGAAAAGAAGGGATAACAGGCACCAAGCAAGTCAGCAGAACACATTACATTAGCCCTCAAGGCTTTGAAAATAATCCTCTGTTCTCTGAGACAATTTACATAATGGCCCTGCCCTCCAGACTCTAGGTATTGGCCACACTCTCCAGATTCTGAGTAGAGGCCCCTTGGCTGTGGGCTTCAGCTCCACATCCAGGCCCACTGCGATGGCAACTCTGCTCCCTCAGCCGTAGGCACACCATTCTCTTAGTCCATCTGAGTGGCAACTCTACCCTTAGAAACATCAGAGGCCATGACTCCACCCTTTGACACCCCAGAGGTGGAGGCCATACCTTTTGAGACTGAGGCAGCTTGGCTTCCTGTGTTCCTTGTCTCTTCAGCTTCTGCTTCCTGGTTTCTTGGCCTCTTGGCTCTTTGGGCCTCACACCTGCATCTGCCTGCTGGGGCAAGTGTTCCAAAGCTCTGTAGCTCCACCAGTAAGTGCCTGGAGGCACCCCACTCCACCAGGAAGCCTCCTGTGCACAGGCACTCAGCTCTCTCGGTCCGCGGGTTGGCTCCAGTGCCGCCCCACACTGGTCTCCTGGTTCTGCTGCTGCTGGTCCTCTGTTGCTGCTGCTAACTTGCTGTTGCCGGTTCTCTGCTGCTGCCGCTCCTCTATCCAGTCACAATTTCAAAACCGCTTCCACATTTTAGGTATCTGTTAGAGCAGCACCCCAATCTGGGAATCATGGTCTAGCCAAATTGATACACACATTTTTTGGGGGACATAATTCGATCCATGACATTTTGCAAACCACTAAGTTTTCTTAATCACCTTCTAACAGGCTCCATCTCCCACAAACTGAAACAGTAAACAACAGCCCTTTAGTATTTTATGCTAATCCCATATTTGATTCTTTTATTCCAGAGAGCTACTGCAATTTCTCATGTTATAGCTTTTATTGTTTACTAGCTGTGTCTCTTATCACCATGGGATTTAAGTACTCTCAAGGGAAGCTGCCTTGCAGCATTTCCAGTAACATATAATCTCTCTATCATATACAGAAGAGAGAGGATAAGGAAAGTCATAAAGATGAGGTGAGCTACCTTTGTAATTGTAAAGTTTCTCCAAGGCTCGGTCAAAATGATGCTGTCTTTTTAGTACCTCTCCAAACAGATTTCATTATTTATTTACATTATTTAGGGATTTGATATGCAAACTATATGTAATAAGCAAAATTAAAAATAAATTGAGACGAATTTTCCACTTAACCTATTTTAGAAACCCATGAACATATCAAAAATTCATATTTGCCTCTTCACTGTAAGTATAATGATGACTGTAAAGATGCCAAGGCAAGAGTTTGTCATAGACTGCCTAGTGTCTCCCAATATTTGTTCTCTTCTTCTTAGTTATAGAATCCCCTGAGTTTAAGCTGGGCACATGGCTGCACAGTTAAAGGCTAAAAATTTCAGCCTTCCTTGCAGTTAGGTGTGACCAATTGATTAACTCCTTTTCAGGGAGATGTGAGCATAAATGATATGTCAACTTCCAGGTTACATCCTTTATAAAGGAAGCAGTTTACCATTCTCTCTCTTTTCCCCCTCAGGTCAGCTACAAGGCTTATGGGATGCTGGTGAATGAGTAACTACCATAGAGATGCCTACCAGGACATAAAGAACATCCTGAGGTGCTGGATGACTTTGTGGAGCACAGCTGCCCATCAGCCCTGGATCAACCACCTGCTTTTGAATATTATCTGAGAGAGAAATAACCATCTGTCTTGCATGAATCATTGTATTGTGGAATTTCTTTCTTCAAGCATCTTGGCTTGTACTTTAATAAAAAGGCTTAGCATCATCACTATGATTTGTATTATGCTCAAAACTTTTTTTAATTTCTTTTAACTTTCTTAATATATCAGAGACCATCTCCTTAAAAGACTTAGAAACCTTTTTTTCTTTCTCTTAAAATGAAGGCGTCTATGAGGACTTGCTTTGGGGGTGATTATTAGTGTTAAATGAAATATTACAGTATTTATGAAATATTCTTTGTAAACTTAAAAGCATTATAAATAAAAAGTCATTATATTATTCTCTAGGCAACAATCCATGATAGTAGTGGGTTAATGATATTTTTGCAAACATGTTAGTTAGCTAATGTGGACCATTTTCCAGGTAACATAATCTGGTTGGCATGCACATGCTTCCAGAATGATTGGTTTTTCAGGCACTGTAATGTAACAGTAAAGGGATACTGAAGTGTAAAGAGACTCGTATGTTTTTGAATTACTCCGTGGAAGCAGTTGCTTACCTTACTCGTGTATAAAGCTAGCTCTAATTATTTTGATCACTGATTCAGTTCACCACTTGAAGAGACTTTATAAAATGGAATAAAAAGTGCTTGCGATGCTTAAGACTGTGTGTCAGCTTGGCTGGGCCATGATTCTCAGTGTTTTAATGTAATCACTCCAGTGATTGAATATACTGTGAGTAGCCAAACAGATGAAAGGGAGTCTCCTTGGAGGTGTGGCCCGTATCCGTATATAAGCAGACGTTCTGGCTTTTTGCTCTCTCTGGATCCTGCGGCTCTTTCCTGTCATCTCATCTCCCGTTCTCGGGACTTGAGCTGTCAGCTTATCTGCCGAACCTGGGATTCATCGATCTGCACAGCCCGTGAGCAGGAGCCCTGCTCTCCAACCTGCTGATCTTGGGCTTCCCAGCTTTTGCAGCTGTGTGACTTGGGAGAGGCCTCTACCCTGATCCACAGACTTGGGATGTTCTAGCCTCTACAATCACATGAGCTGTTTCCTTGATATAATCTCTCTATATATACATATTTATACACTTTACTGGTTTTGCTTCTCTAGGGAACCCAGCCTAAGACAGTGCTACTATCTAATTTCTAATTTCAGTGCAAGTTCAAGCTGCACTGAAAGCACTGGTGAAAAACAAGTCTCCAGGAATTGATGGAATACAAACTGAGATGTTTCAACAAATGGATGCAGTGCTGGAAGTGCTCACTTGTCTATGCCAAGAAATTTGGAAGACAGCTACCTGGCCAACCCACTGGAAGAGGTCCATATTTGTACTCATTCCAAAGAAAGGTGATCCAACAGAATGTGGAAATTATCAAATAATGTCATTAATATCATACACAAGTAAAATTTTGCTGAAGATCATTCAAAACTGGTTGCAGCCATACATCGACAGAGAACTGCCAGAAATTTAAGCTGCATTCAGAAGAGGTCGTGGACCAAGGGATATCATTGCTGATCATGGTTGACAGCAGAGTAATACCAGAAACATGTTTACTTGTGTTTTATTGACTATGCAAAGGCATTCGACCATGTGGATCATAACAAATTGTGGATAACATTGTGAAGAATGGGAATTCCAGAACACTTAATTGTGCTCGTGAGGAAGGAACCTGTACATAGATCAAATGGAAGTTGTTGGAACAGAACAAGGGGATACTGCATGGTTTAAAGTCAGGAAAGGTGTGCATCAGGATTATATCCTTTTACCATATTTACTCAATCTGTATGCCGAGCAAATAATCCGAGAAGCTGAACTATATGAAGAAGAACGCTGCCTCAGGATTGGAGGAAGACTCATTAACAACCTGCGATATGCCGATGATACAACCTTGATTGTTGAAAGCAAAGAGAACTTGAAACACTTACTGATGAAGATCAAAGACCACAGCCTTCAGTATGGATTACACCTCAACATAATGAAAACAAAAATCCTCCCAACTGGACCAATAAGCAACATCATGATAAATGGAGAAAGGATTGAAGTTGTCGAGGATTTCATTTTACTTGGATCCACAATCAACGCTCATGGAAGCAGCAGTCAGGAAATCAAATGACACATTGCATTGGGCAAATCTGCAAAAGACCTCTTTAAAGTGTTAAAAAGCAAAATTGTCACTTTAAGGGCTAAGGTGCGCCTGATCCAAGCCATGGTGTTTTCAATCACCTCATAAGCATGTGAAAGCTGGGCAATGAATAAGGAAGACTGAAGAAGAAACGATGCCTTTGAATTATGTTGTTGGTGAAAAATATTGAATATACCATGGACTGCCATAAAAACAAACAAATCTGTCTTGGAAAAAGTACAGTCAGAATGCTCCTTAGAGGTGAGGATGGCGAGACTTCAACTCACATATTTTGGACATGTTATCAGAAGGGATCAGTCCCTGGAGACTGGTTTGGTAGAAGGTTCAGTGAAAAAGAGGAAGACCCTCAATAAGATGGACTGACACAGTGGCTGCAACAATGGGCTCAAGCATAACAACGATTGTGAGGATGGTGCAGGAGTGGGCAGTGTTTCATTCTGTTATACAGAACAACTAGATGGCAACGGGTTTATGTCAACAAATGAAACGTGAAATTAGACACTGTTTTTATTGTTAGGTGCTGCTGAGTTGGTTGCGACTTATAGTGACCTGTTGGACAGAGTAGAATTGCCCCATAGGGTTTCTAAGGAGCAGCTGGTAGATTCGAACTGCCAGCCTCTTGGTTAGTAGTCTGAGCTCTTGAGCAATGCGCCATCAAGGCCCCTTGTAAATGTAAAGGCAAACATAATTGAAACCTATTATTGACATATCATTTTATTAATTTCACTCCTCTGAAGTTATTTAATGGATATAATTTCCCTGTCTACATTGACTGAGTATCCACCGCGTATGGAACCTACCCTGAATGAACTTACAAATAAGATAAGGACCTTTCTGTCCTTATCTCATTTGACCTTTCTGCAACATTGGACACTGTTGACCACTTCCTCCTTGAAACATTTTTTTCCCTTCCTTTCTTTCCTTTTGTTATTGTGCTTTCGATGAAGGTTTACAGGGCAAATTAATTTCTCATTGCAATGTTAATACACATATTGCTTTGTGACATTGGTTGCCAATCCCATGACACGTCAACACTCTCCCCTTCCCGACCTTGGGTTCTCCATTACCAGCTTTCCTGTCCCCTCCAATCCTTGCCTTCCAATCCTTGCCCTTGGGCTGGTTTACCCATTTGGTCTCATTTTGTTTTATGGCCTGTCTAATCTTTGGCTGAAAGGTGAACCTCAGGAGTGACTTCAGAACTGAGTTAAAAGGGTGTCCGGGGCCATACTTTTGGGGTTTCTCCAATCTCTGTTAGATCAGTAAGTCTAGTCTTTTTTTTTGTTCTACATTTTTTTCCAGATCTGTCCAGGACCCTCGATTGTGATCCCTGTCAGAGTAGTCAGTGGTGGTAGCCAGGCACCACCTAGTTGTGCTGAACTCAGTCTGGTGGAGGCTGTGGTAGTTGTGGTCCATTAGTTCTTTGGACTAATCTTTCCCTTGTGTCTTTGGTATTCTTCATTCTCCCTTGCTCCAGATGAGTTGGGACCAGTGGAGTATCTTAGACGGCCGCTTACAAGCTTTTAAGACCCCAGACACTACTCACCAAAGTAGGATGTAGAACATTTTCTTCATAAATTATGTTATGCCAATTGAGCTAGATGTCCCCTGAGACCGTGACCCCCAGCCCTCAGTCGAGTAATTCGGTCCCTCAAGGACCTCCTTTAAACGTTATCCTTTGACTTCTGGACTCTTCTTCCTGGTTTTCTTTCAAACTTTCTGGTCTTAGGGATCACAATAGAGGGTCTCAGACAGAGCTGGAGAAAAATGTAGAAAAAATTCTAACTCACAAAAAAGACCAGACTTACTGGCCTGACAGAGACTGGAGAAACCCTGAGAGTATGGTTCCCAGACACCGTTTTAGCTCAGTAATGAAGTCTTTCCTGAGATTCACCCTTCAGCCAAAGACTAGACAGGCCCATAAAACAAAATGAGACTAGATGGGCACACCAGCCCAGGGCCAAGGACTGGAAGGCAGGAGGGGATGGGAAAGCTAGTAATAGGGAATCCAAGATCGAGAAGGGAGTGTTGACATGTCATGGGGTAGGTAACCAATATCACAAAACAACATGTGTACTAATTGTTTAATGAGAAGCTAGTTTGTTCTATAAACCTTCACCTAAAGTACAATTTAAAAAAAATAAAGAAGAAGCACAGAGTTTCTGCTTAAGGGTGGGGATGAAAAACTTTTGGAAATGGAGTGTGGTGATGGTTGCACAACATAGTGAATGTAATTAATGTCACAGAATTGTACACTTAAAATGGCAAATTTTTGTTATTTTTTTTTTTCCAGAATAAAATTTTAAAAATAAATAACCAAAATAAACAAACAACTTCCTGGGCTTTTCTTTGATACTCTTCTTCTACTTCTTAAATGTTGGAGACCCCCAATGTTCCTTCTTAAACTTTCCTCTTTTTTCACTTTTCATTTCTAATTAATCCTTTTTGAAGTTGTGTACGTCTTTGGAATATGATGAAATCCAGGAGTCATGGGGGAAGGCAAGTGGCATATAATTTTAGGATTACATGAACACCCTGAAGCCAACTAGTAGACCCCCTAATAATTCTTACCCCTCAGGTCAAGAACTACTTGTCCATGGTTTAACCATGATCTATTTAATGATTCTCAAATCTTTTATATTTAGCCTGGACATCTCCCTTAATCTCCAGACCCATGTATCCAGCTGTTTAATGTATTCCTTCACTTGGATGTCAAACAGGTGCCTCAAACTCATCATGTACAAACTGAATTAATTATCTACCCCTTTTCCTTCATTTTGTGGTTTCTACTTTGTGAGTGGCAGCACGATCCAGTCAATTGCCCAAGTTATAAAGAAATAAAGGCATTGACCCAGATATTCCTTCTGAACAAACGTTTGCTGAATGACTAAATGAATGAATGAATGGAAGGATAGGTCAGGTATGATGAAGACAACAGAGAACATCCGTTGAGAATGATGTAAAAGAGCATATTTTCAAATGTGCACTCAGGAGCTGAAGGCTCGTTTAATTAGGCAAAGTCTTCAACCAAACTAGTAAGTATTTATGAAGTACCTATTAGTACAAGCTATTGTGGTAGACATTAATCTAATTAAGAATTGGAGTTTAACAATATTTTCAGGGATTTGAGGAATATGGTTGTCTTAGCCATCTAGTGCTGCTGTAAAAGAAATACCACAAGTGGATGGCTCCAACAAACAGAGGTTTATTCTCTCACAGTGTAGTAGGTTGAAGTCCAAATTCAAGGTGTTAGCTCCAGGGGAAGACTTTCTCTGTCAGCTCTGGAGGAAAGTCCTTGTCATCAGTCTTCCCCTGGACTAGGAGCTATGCATGGGGATCTGGAAGGCAGAGCTGAAGCCCAGGGCTGTGAAGCCTCCACTCAGAATCTGGAGACTGTGGTGAATACCTAGAGTCTGGAGGGCAGGGCTACTGTGTAAATTGTCTCAGAGAACAGAAGATTATTTTCAAAGCCTTGAGGGCTAATGTAATGTGTTCTGCTGACTTGCTTGGTGCCTGTTATCCCTTCTTTCCCTCCAGTTTCTCCCATTTGTAATGGAAATGTCTAGCTTGTGCCTTTTCTGCCATTAGTACCTTTGGAAGCAGATAACTTGCATTCTAGATTTCACAGATGAAGAGGGATTTTCAGATTTTTGACTTGGAGTTAAGACTTTTGCTATGATATGATGAGATGAATATGTTTTGCATGTTGCAAGGATGTGAATTTGGGGGGGCCAAAGGGTGGAGTGTCATGGATTGAATTGTGTCCCCCCAAAATATCTGTCAACTTGGCTGGGTCATGATTCCCAGTATTGTATAATTGTGTACCATTTTGTAATCTGACTTGATTTCCTTATGTGTTGTAAATTCAATCACTATGATGTAATAAGATGGATTAGCAGCAGTTATACTGATGAGGTATACAAGATTGGATAGTGTCTTAAGCTAATCTCTTTTGAGATATGAAAGAGAGAAGCGAGCAGAGACACATGGGAACATCATACCACCAAGAAAGCAGTGCCAGGAGCTGAGCGTGTCCTTTGGACCTGAGGTTCCTGCGCTGAAATGCTCCCAGACCAAGGGAAGACTGATGACAAGGACCTTCCTCCAGAGCCGACAGAGAAGAAAAAGCCTTCCCCTGGAGCTGACACCCTGAATTTGGACTTGTAGCCTACTGGACTGTGAGAGAATAAACTTCTCTTTGTTGAAGCCATCCACTTGTGGTATTTCTGTTATAGCAGCACTAGATGACTAAGACAGACACCATCAAAGATTTCATCATGTTCATACATAGCAGCTATTTACAATGGATACTCAAGAACATGGGACAATCTTCGGAGTTTTAAGTCATTAAAACTGGAACTTTGCCTCCCTGAACTCCCTTAGCTCCTCATTTGCATTTCTCTGATGGCACTGATTTTCTGCTTCATTTGATGATGATTTGTGTGCATATCTTATCTCTCCTATTAGAGAGTTTGGTCTACAGACTCTGAATACTCAATTTTGTGCCTCTGTCGGGGAGGAGAAGAGTAAGTGTTGAGTTAATGAATGTTTTTAATAATAAAAAACTCATTTACAGACAGTGTCAAAAGTCCTGTAAGTCAAGTAAATATTGTCACAAGTGTTGTTATGAAGTTACTAGTGAGGCAAGGTTATGACTGGTGGAATGCTGCTGCCTCTGGGTCCAGACTGAGCGGGTTTGAAATCTGGCTCTGCCACTCAATTGCTGGGATGCTGGGGGCCTCTCAGTGCCTCATTTTCCTCATCTGGAAAATGAGGATAGTAATAGTATTTACCCCATGGAAGTGCTATTAAGGATAAAAATAAACTATCGGCAGAAAGCACCCAGAATGGTGCTACAAACAAACAAGCAAACCCGTTACTGTCGATTCCGACTCATAGCGACCCTACAGGCCAGAGTAGAACTGCTCCATAGGGCTTCCAAGGAGCTGCTGGTGGACTCAAACTGCTGACCTTTCGGTTAGCAGCCAAACTCTTAATCACTGGGCCACCAGGGGTCCGGAGTGGTGCTACCCAAAAAACCCGTTACCATCAAGTCGATTCTGACTCATAGCAATCCTATAGCTAGCACTCATTAAATACTAGCCATTTTTTCTTACAGTTCTAACAAGAAGAAAGGGAGATTATGATCATGTTTTGATTAGGAAAGAAAAGAATTTTCCCCTTTGGAAAATGAGATAAAGACAACATCTGTCCTCTCAGCTCTAAATGCTCCCCTGACCCCCACCCTGTCCACACCACCACCAATGCCTAGTAGGTGATTTCAAGATGTAGACAAGAGTTGAAACAATTATAGAATTTGGCAAAGTTTCCACGTACTACTAATCTACAGTGCTGAAGCTCTTAAAAGATTTCATCACTAGTACATTACCCACATTCCTGTCTTTCAGGAATTTTGTTCATTCATTCAGTAAATATTTATTAAATACTTGATACATACTGAGTATTAATTTAGCAAATAACAACCAGAAGTTATACTTTCACAACTATTTACAAGAAGAATCTGTCCTAAAATAATGTCTGCACAAATTCTTGGTACTTTTCAAAAGGAATTTCTGTGGCAAGTTTTGATTACTTGAGATGGATAATAAATTGGTAAGAAACGATTTTACTGGAAAATTTTTACTTCTCAGTCCTGAGAAAGATTATGAGGAAATATACGATTTAGCATCAAACAAGAGTAAATTTCGCACGTCTAGAACGCTATCCTTTTTGAAGGTTCCCTACTGAAAGTACTTATTTGCCATCTAAGACCATGGGTACCAATTCTACTTTGTGGTTGTCTCTCCATGCTCTCACTCATTACCTTTCCAAAAAAAAAAAAAAAAAATCTCCCAGAATTTAAAGAAAGAGATTAGATCCAACCAAGTATAGGACACAGTACAAAGAGTTAACTTTAATCATAGAATTCCATGTTGTTTAGCTGGCTTTGCTAGTTTCTCCAAATGTTCTCTCTCTGACACTGCTGCCAGTCACTGGTGAGAGCCCACTGTTGGCAAGACCTCAGGTAATGTCAGAGGTCAGAAGAGAATGTGAATGGCTGCAGCTTAACCTTGGTGCAGAAACTCCAAAGAGTAGCAAACATCAGAGAGGGAACCGTGAGAAATAATGAACAACAGTCTCTTATTGGCTGATGTGTGCCACCTCAATCATGGGGTGACGGGTGACAGAGAGCTGGCTGCCTTTGCCTCACACAATAGAACTGTAGTCTCCTCAGTTCTGAAGGCTTGCTCACTACCGGGTCACAGGGCAGCACTATGGTGAACCCTCAAAAAAGAAAACACTCGTGTTTCTCAATTCATACATATCCACAGACAGCTGTCTTTATCGTGTCAGAAAATGATTCATGGTGGTGATAAAAGATTTTGGTTTTGCCTGAAAATGGAAGGCTCTTCAAGTAAGATTTCAATGCATCCTAGGAGAGTGTTTTTCAATTAGGCCCTACAAGTAACTGGCAAACTTAATTCTACACCTAAGGTGTGATTTTCTATGGTAAAATTTTTCCCCTTAGTGTTTCCAGGACAGGTATAAACGGAGGCAGACACCAAATTTACTCAGTATAAATGTCCCTGGGCAAACATGGTCAAAAACATAGATTGATTTCCATATAATATTGGTCTTAATCTTCTTCCTTCTATCATTGCATTTTATAACTGTTGTTGTTCGGTGCCCTTATGTTACAAGTCCTGCACCATCCTCATAATCGATGCTATATTTGAGCCCATTATTGCAGCCACTGTGTCAATCCATCTCATTGAGGGTCTTCCTCTTTTCAATGACCCTCTACTTTACCAAGCATGATGTCTTTCTTCAGGGACTGGTACCTCCTGATAACATGTCCAAAGTCTGTGAGACAAATTTTTGCCATCCTTGGTTCTAAGGAGCATTCTGGCTGTACTTCTTCCAAGACAGATTTGTTTGTTCTTCTAGCAGTCCGTGGTATATTCAATATTCTTCGCCCACACCGTAATTCAAAGGTATCAATTCTTCTTTGGTCTTACTTATGCATTGTCTAGCTTTGGCATGCACATGAAGTAATTGAATACCATGGCTTAGGTCAGGCGCACCTTAGGCCTTAAAGTGACAATTTTGCTTTTTAACATTTTAAAGAGGTCTTTTGCAGATTTGCCCAATGCAATGTGTCATTTGATTTCCTGACTGCTGCTTCCATGAGCGTTGATTGTGGATCCAAGTAAAATGAAATCCTTGACAACTTCAATCCTTTCTCCATTTATCATGATGTTGCTTATTGGTCCAGTTGGGAGGATTTTTGTTTTCTTTATGTTGAGGTGTAATCCATACTGAAGGCTGTGGTCTTTGATCTTCATCAGTAAGTGCTTCAAGTCCTCTTTGGTTTCAGCAATCAAGGTTGTGTCATCTGCATATCACAGGTTGTTAATGAGTCTTCCTCCAGTCCTGAGGCAGCGTTCTTCATACAGTCCAGCTTCTTGGATTATTCAGTATACTGACTGAATAAGTATGGTGAAAGGATACAACCCTGATGCACACCTTTCCTGACTTTAAACCATGTGTTATCCCCTTGTTCTATTTGAACAACTGCCTCTTGGTCTATTTACAGGTTCCTTATGAGCACAATTAAGTGTTCTGGAATTCCCATTACTTGCAATGTTATTCATATTTTGTTATGATCCACACAGTTGAATGCCTTTGTATAGTCAATAAAACACAGGTAAACATCTTTCTGGTATTCTCTACTTTCAGCCAAGATCCATGTGACATCAGCAATGATATCCCTGGTTCAACATCCTCTTCTGAATCTGGCTTCAACTCCTGGCAGTTCCCTGTTGATGTACTGCTGCAACTGCTTTTGTATTATCTTTAGCAAAATTTTACTTGTGTGGAATGTCAATGATATTGTTTGATAATTTCTGCATTCTGTTGGATAATCTTTCTAGGGAATGGGCACAGATATGGATCTCTTCCAGTCAGTTGGCCAGGTAGCTGTCTTCCAAATTTCCTGGCATAGACAAATGAGCACCTTTAGCGCTACATCCATTTGTTAAAACATCTCAACTGGTATTCTGTCAATTTCTGGAGCCTTGTATTTTGCCAATGCCTTCAGTGCAACTTGGACTTCTTCCTTCAATACCATTGGTTATTGATAATATGCTACCTCCTGAAATGGCTGAATGTCAATCAATTCTGTGTTAAGCAATCTTATCTAGATTAACACAAAAAATCTTTCAATTTAGTATAATCAATGTCAAAAATGAATTTCCACTGTGATTGTTAGTGGCTTCTGAGCCATCATAATGGGTGTTAGAGATAGGCTTTCATTGGTAGAATTAGTGATTTTTCAAGATGGATGGGCTAAAATATTTTAGAGGCAATTCTACCCCTGCACAAACAGGTTATAAGAAGCTGGAGAGGAGTCTAAGGAGCTGGTGGCGAAATGGTTAAGCACTCAGTTGCTAACTGAAATGTTGGCAGTTCAAACCCACCCAGCAGCTCTGTGGGAGAAAATAAAAATCCACTGCTGTTGAGTCAATTCTGACTCATAGTGACTCTATAGGACAGAGTAGAACTGTCCCATAGGGTTTCCAAACAGTGGCTGGTGAATTCAAATTGCCAACCTTTTGGAAACCTGGTGATCTTCTCCTGTAAAAATTACAGCCTAAAAAACCCTACGGGGGAGTTCTACTCTCTCACCTGGGGCTGCTATGAGACTGAATCCATTCGACAGCACAAAACAATAACAACAGTGAGAACTCCAATTTGGACCATTAGGGATGGTGCTTGGGTTGGAGGACTACCAGTTGCCTGATGCCTACTGTAAGGGTGACATCATTCTGGCTCTTAAATACTGTTCATACCCCTCCAGTGAATCTTTCATGCAAAGCTGTGGTTGCAGCACCTAAAAGGAGACCTGCAAGTTTCTCAAACTCACAGAACAGGTTGTATATATTACTTTGTTTCTGTTTGCTAACAAATGCTTGTTTAATAAATGTCTGTATGTTTGGAAGAAATTGGTCTGAGAATTGGTTTAATTATAAACTGGTTATAAGGTTGTTGCGGGGGGCGGGGGATAGTTACCTTTCACCCAAAGTCCTATAGTTTGGCTGCTACTACTATCTACTAAAAAATAAGCCAGTAGTTTTGAGTCAGTAACTTGGCTTAAGTCAGTTTACTATAGTTATTTTCCCCTTTTTAGCACTAATCTGATTCCACATCTTGACTTTATACCCACTTCTCTTGGCCATGTGGATTAAAAAACAAAACAAAAGATCGAATCCTAGAGAAAATGGCTTGCACAGAAGAGTGAATGACAGATCCAGGTCTAGCACCCAGGCTGTCTGATTTGAAGTTCAGTGATCGGGACTGTGCACAAAGCAAATGGGGTGTGGGCATGTGCATGTGTGTTGAGCGAGGATGAAGAGTAGGAAGAAAAGTGATGTGAGGAGATGGGCAGAAAAAGCAGGGCTTGGAATGCTGTCTGGATCATTAGGCATTAGAGTGGAGTGCTCAGGTAGCCCAGAGAGGGTGCTAAAAGTGGGTGTAAACCCCCAAACAAGGACTAGGAAGTCTCTATAGATAACATTTGCTTAAGAGATAGTTCTGTAAATAATAATAAAGTCTATTAATCTTTAGCAGTAGACAACAATAGTACATTTCCATGCACAATGCAACTGTACTTGTTTCATTTCTTGGCACCATGAAAAATTTGATCAGTTCCAAAAAGGCAGTGATATCTAAAGTCACGCCACTCAAAGTTTTAATTAAGTACGATCATATGTTTTTTGGAGGTTGTATGCTGATTTAAAGACATCATGAGGAAACTGATCCGGAAAGAAACTAAACTATTCATTCTATTTTTTTGTCTGCGACAAATCTTCCCTGGCTTATCATCCAAAATATTAAAAGCTCTGCTTGTAAAAAAGACCAGGCAAACAAACAAGAAAAAAACTCCCACTGCTACCACCACTAACAAAACCTTTCAATTCATCTGGAGAAGAAACAGAAATAAAGTACTGTTTTCATGTGATTTTAAGCTGGAGAAAAAGACCAGGAACATTTAATGTCAAATATTTAAGGACTCCTAAACATTTTAGTAGAAAGCACACATGTGAGCTTATCAAATGACAGGTTTTGACAAGTTTGGAGCACTCTATCTAAGGATTATGGGATGGGGGAAGAAAGTCTGAAAACATAATATTAGGTATACAAAACAAAACAACAAAAACAAATAAAACCAACAAAAAAAGAATAGGGAGTAAAGGGAGTTTCTAGGAAGTGAGAATGTTGAATCTGAATAGTGAGAAATGTCAAGACCACAGCATAAGTAACTTTTGCTTTTAATCCTTGAGCATCAGGATGCTCCTGGTCCATACCATTACGAACAGACAACATTTACTGGGATTGCTCTACCTCATGCTTTTTTGACTTGATCAACTGGGCACCTGCCGTTTTAATGATCCCAATTTCATATATCATTAGATAATTTGTAAAACTGACTGTCTTTCTGAATCTCACAGAAGTGGGAGGTAAGATTTTTCTTTTGTCAAAACAAAGTAAAACTGAGGCAAGTCACACAAACAAAACGCTGAAAAGATTTTCTAACAACTCCTTTCTCAACCTCAACCTCTACAACTTCATATGACTTGTAGATGAGGCCACTTCTAATTTTTAGAGGGGAGAAAAATATCCTGTGTTTGTATGTATGTTTATACCAATACATGAACAAGGTTGTAAAGCTCATACAAGGTCTCCATGACAGAAATCGAGACTGAATTCAATGGTCTCTTGAGTTCAGGTCTAGGAGGGCTCCTTAACATTTTGTGAAGGCAAGCCTGCAGTGGCAGAGCAAGGTCAGGAAGCCAAGGAAGTGGACAAGACTCAGGGTTGGGAGCAGGAGTAGAACCAAGGCCATGGGAGTTGTGAAGCATTTGCACCCCTTCCTTGAATCCTACTCTCAGCTAAGCAACTTCCCTTTCTTTCCCTTAATAATGATAATATCAATTTTTTTCAAACTGATGTGCTGAATATTTTACATGTATTATCTCATTATCTTTACCATATCCCCAGAATAGTGGTATTATTTTCCTCCACTGTAAAGCAGAGAAAACGGAAGCTTAGATAGGTTAAATAATTTCCATAAAGCCACGATGATAGAAAGTGACAGACCTGGCTTTTAACAAAAGCCATGCTTTTAAATCACTTGACTACACTATGCTATCTCCATACCATGTTGTTGTTGTTAGGTGCCCTTGAGTCGGTTCCAACTCATAGCAACCTTACGCACAATGGAAGGAAACACTGCCTGGTCCTGGGCCATCCTCACAATCGTTATGCTTAAGTCCGTCATTGTAACCACTGTGTCAGTCCATCTCTTTGAGTGTCTTCCTCTTTTTCAATGACCTTCTACTTTACCAAGCATGATGTCCTTCTCCAGGGACTGGTCCCTCCTGATAATATGTCCAAAGTATGTGAGATCAAGTCTCATCATCTCGCTTCTAAAGAGCATTCTGATTGTACAGCTCCATACCATGACTATTTCTATTCTACAGCCAAGATTGCCAAGCCTAGGTGATGGTTAACCAAACCACACACTATCAGAGCAACATGCTTTGCTATATACATATGGAAGCACTTAGAATAGTGACTGGCACAAGTAAGTGCTCTATCACTACTAACATTTACTAAGCACTTATTGCATGCCAGGCACTGGCCTAAGTGCCTTAGAACAATTAAATCATTTAATCCTCCTAAGGCCCTTTAAGAAAGGTACTATTCTTATCCCCATTTTACAAATGAGGAAACTAAGACACAAATTCGGTAATTTGCTTAAGGTCACATAGCCAATAAGTGGCAGAGTTGGCTTAGAGCTGGAATTCTTAGCCACTATACTTTCATGTGTAGGGAGCCCTGGTCTCACAAACGGTTAGGTGCTCAGCTTTTAACCAAAAGATTGGCAGTTTGAATCTACCCAGCGGCTCTATGGGAAAAAGACCTGAAGATCTGCTTCCATAAAGATTACAACAAAGAGAACACTATGGGGCAGTTCTACTCTGTCACATGGGGTCACTCTGAGTCCAAAATGATTCAATAGCACCTAAGGACAGCAACAACGATACTGCAAGTGTGGAACGCTGCTAAATGTTGCTGAATTAATATCTCAAGGCCAGACTGAAATAAAATGCCTACTGGGAACTACTGGGGATTCAGCAGAGGGGCCACCAGAAGCAAGATGCACTTGCTTGTGAAGATCTATGTGACTTGGCTTTGTTTCCAATATATGAAATAAACGGAAAATGGCTACTAAATGAGAGACCCAAACACAGTGTGAGTTTCACATTAGACATGAGGTAGGAGCAAAATTTCTTGCCTGAGAGAGCTGGTAGTGGCAGTCACTGAGAAAAGTGAGACAATAAATAAATAAAGTGATTTTGAGGACCCCAAATCATGATTGAGAGGTAGAAAAAGCCCTGGAGACATTTTTGTGGGGTAGTGAATCATCTGAATTCCCCATTCTTTTCCTTGGAATTTGGATAAGTGAGTCAGGCAGTCACACGGGAGTCAGTCTACAACATTCGCTGAGTACCTTCTTCGTGAAGTACTCTTTCTAGGGCCTTAACATCTTGAGTTGTGAAGGTAGAGTACTTATTTCATTTAATGTTTATCAGATTAGATTCTCAGAAAGGAAAATGTTCTGTAAATTCTACACATTATCAGACAACAGGAAAAGCCATTTGAAGACTGACAAAATTACCACTCTCAAATTCCACACTAGGGTTTTAGGAGTAATTAGATCTGTCTACTAAAAAATCCAAGTCATTTAGGGGCAACTGCTGCTCTGTGACCAGTCTTGCACAGCTGGTCCCAGCCTCCTGAGACTATTTCTGAGCAATCATATTAACCTGGAGCTTCTCTCTTATGTTTGTGAATCCATATAGTTTTACCCAGGGTTCCTACCCTCCCCTAACTCCTAACATATCCTGGCAGGAAAGCAAAGAGGACACCAGGTGAGCACACATATAGTTACAAGGCTGTGCAAACAAACTCTTAAATGGTTAAAGGGTATTTATAAACGGCTCTTATTTCTTCCTACTTTTAACGGGCTTTACACATCTGAAATCTGTTCCATATTCTTTAAAAGTCCTTGTTCTTATTCTCTTTAAGTGCTTTCCAACCATGCTTTTCTCCCTATATAATACCAAGCTAGTGCTGATTAACTCTATATCCTTTTTATTATGAAGTGTACAGGTTCTAAAATAATGTGTGTAGGTTTCAAAATAATGAATGTAAATTTTTCCTAGTATTCCTAAACTGCCAATTAGCTAAGGATGTCTATTATTTCCATTAAGGGGCTAAAGTGGGTTCTCTTTGTGAATACATTTGTTCTCTTTGTGAATATATTCCCTTTATGAATATATTTTCCTTTCCCTTCTGTGGGCTCCACCTTAGGAATGGTAAAATGTAATTCTTTATAGGCCACACCAGCTTTTCTTCTTATAGTTTTGCAGAGATCAGTGAGTTTCAGTAAGGGAAAAAGGATGCTCATTATTTAGCAAGTTAACAAGGAATCTTATCTAAGTTCTTCTTATACTTTTTAAATCTGCAATGTTAGCTTAAAAACAAAACCAAGGGGGGGAAAAAAAGAAAGAAAACTCTAAACATTAAAAGCCAGTACTTTTCTTTCTTGAGTATGTTGTTCTCAATGATAGTTAACAGTCAGTTTTGACTTTTTATAGATGTTTGGAATATCAGGAAGGTAAAGAAAAGTGATTATTGCCAATAATCCACTACAAATAATTGACTATGATATTTCAATATCATCAAAGTCACTGATTTAAAGTCAATACACCTATTTTTCTATTTACTTTGTTCCTAATTCTCAAATACTGGATGATTGGTGTTGACCTTTAGCTTGTCATGTTCTCTATACCCATAGCCAATGCCAGCTCACAGGTATTTATTTATTTGGCCACCTTCATCATTCAG
Source organism: Dugong dugon (assembly GCA_030035585.1). Taxonomy (NCBI): domain Eukaryota; kingdom Metazoa; phylum Chordata; class Mammalia; order Sirenia; family Dugongidae; genus Dugong; species Dugong dugon. Next base: position 47,811,440 of record CM057469.1, on the reverse strand, counting down.
GCTGTCCAAGAGGATCCAGGATGGAACCAATGTAGTTCCATAAAAAGGATACAATTAAACATCATACAGAAATGACCTCACGTGTTTTCACAGCCTCCACGTAAGTATATCAAGGGACTATATTATTCCCACTTTACAGATAAGGACACTGAAGCACATATACGTATATTCAATTTTTATCACCTATAACAGCAGAGCACATTGTTAGGAGTTTTGGAAAATGCATGAGTAAATGCACTTCAAGTGGTCAAAATTTGTGGATGTGTCAGACTGAAAAATGCAATAATAGAGATATAGACTACAGTAGAAGAACAGGGGAGAGGGTAACTTCTTCTGACTAAAAGTTTTGGAAAGTTTTTGTAGAGATGGAATCTGAGCCTAGCCTCAGTGTGGTGTTCCACAGACAGAGACAGTGGGGTAGCAGAGGGAATAGTATGAGCAAAAGCACAGAAGGGATATGGGATGAGAATTTATTTATATTAGTTATCCCATAGGATTTGAGGGCAAGGCAAGTGTAGAGGTGAGAGACAAAGTCTTCAGTGGGTTTGCAGATGTCCTTGAATGCTAGCTTTGGTAGCAATGTAAAGGACAGTAGGTTGGCAAGGAAATCATTTAGGAGGCCATTGCAATGGTTCAGGAGAGAGGCAATGAAGGCCAAAACTGGAGCTGAAGTGGGAGTAGAAAGAAAGGCAGTCACCTGAAAGACAGCAGAGGTAGAATCTATATAATTTGACAGTCGATTAGCTGTGGACCATGGGAACGAGTTGAAGGTAATTCTGGCATACTTAAAGATTGATACTGGCACTAATCTGAAACAGGGAATATATTACATTTGAGCTATCCATGGGCCAGACATATGGAAAGTTCTATGAGGGAGGTGGCGGTGTGGGTCTAGGACAGATAATGATTTAAAAATCAACCACAGAGAGATGATAGTTGAATCCATATGAGTAGAAGAAATCACCAAGGAAGAATAGAGGACAAAGAAAAGGACAAAAGGGAAACCTTAAGGGAACACTTGTATTTTGAGGAGTAGAGAGGGGTGGTGAAGGAAGAGGAGTTGCTGATGTAGCCTGAATGGCTTGTGGGAGTGGTAAGAGGAGGATGAAAAGTGACAGAACCCAGGTCAAAAGGTTTCCAGAAAGAGAGCTGAGTGATACTAAGGAGATGAGTAAAGATTTGCTGTGGTCAGAGCGGCAACATCCAAGCTCCTAAGACCTGCACCTATTCATTGAATTATCAGACATACACACACACACACACACACACACACACACACACACACACACACACACACACACAAAGATTTTTCAAGAGGAAACTACTTGTCCGTTTACCAAATGTTAACCTGGGACTCAATCATCAAAATTCATTGCTAGTTCTTATTTTACCTATTGCCATCAAATTGAATTCCAACTCATACCATAGCGACCCTACAGAACAGAGTAGAACTGCCCCATAGGGTTTCCAAGGCTGTAAATCTTTACCAGAAGTAGACTGGTGCATTTTTCTTCTTTGGAGTGGCTGGTGGGTTAGAACCTCCGACCTTCCAGTTAGCAGCAGTGCACTTAACCATTACACAACCAGGGCTCCTTTTGCTAGTTCTAATCTCCAATAAACCTTCTCCAATCACTGTGCTCACACTGCTCTCTCCCTACATTGACCTCTTTAGATAATTACTCATGAGAAACCATTTTAGTTCTCCTGGAATCCAGATTTCTGGGGTTTACCCTTTCAGGCCATTTTCCGTTAAGTGTCCTTGTGAACCTTGAGCCTTGAGATCATTTTGCCTTAGGCATTGGCCTCTTTTGAAGAATTATCTATGTGCAGCCAGTTTTGATAAACAGGAACTTCAGGGTCTGACTGGAAGCTGAGTTTTAGTGTAAATTGTTATAAAAACACTGTTCTGGACTTGTTTTCACAACTATGTTGATACGGTAGGGTATGAGCCTTTGAAGGTTTTCTCATTTTCGGAACATTTTTGACTCCCTAGCCAAAAATATCATGGACTGTCAGAAGAATGAACAAATCTGTCTTGGAAGAAGTACAGCCTGAATACTCCTTATAAGTGAGGATGGTGAGAGTTCATCTCATGTACTTTGGACATGTTATCAGGAGGGACTAGTTCCTGGAGAAGGACATCACGATTGGTAAAGTAGAACCAAAAAACCAAACCCGTTGCCATTGAGTCGATTCTGACTCATAGTGACCCTATAGGACAGAGTAGAACTGCCCTATAGGGTTTCCAAGGAGTGCCTGGTGGATTCAAACCGTGGACCTTTTGGTTAGCAGCAGTAGCTCTTAACCGCTACATCAGCGAAAAAGAGCAAGACACTCAATGAGATGGATTGACACAGTGGCTTTAATAACGGGCTCAAGAATAACAATGATTGTAAGGATGGTGCAGGAGTGGGCAGTGTTTTGTTCTGCTGTACATAGGGTCACTATGAGTCAGAACCAATTCAATGGCACCTAACAACAGTTGAAAGGTATTTGCAAAGCATTTGTTAATGGTTATGCATTGGGCTGTTAACTGAAAGGTTGGCAGTTCCAACCCACCAGCCACTCTAAAGTCTCCGGGGAGAAAAATGTGGTAGTCTGCTTCTGTAAAGGTAACAGCCTTGGAAACCCTATGGGGCAGTTTTACTCTGTCCTATAGGGTCGCTATGAGATCGAATCTACTCAATGTCAATGGGTTTTATATTAAATGTTGTTGTTAGGTGCCATTGAGTCAGTTCTGACTCATAGCCACACTATGTACAACAGAATGAAACATTGCCCAGTTCTGTGCCATTCTCACAATTTATATTAAACTTCAATATTATTGGCTTAGTATGATTTTTGTTTTAACACTTATCATATATTAGGCCTTCATCTATGTGGTGCTGAGCAGTGGTTAAGTGCAAGGGCTTGTTGGAACCTAATCCAGCAATGTGATGAGGGCTTGCTACTCCTCTATGCCTCAGTTTCCTCATTTGCAAAACGGGGATGATGGTACTTACTTTACTATTAGACTTGAGTAGGTTATATACACCATGGACTGCCGGAAGAAGGAACAAATCTTGGAGGAAGTACAGCCAGAATGCTCCTTAGAAGCGAGGATGGAGAGACTTCTCTCCCATACTTTGGACATGTTACTAAGAGGGACCAGTTCCTGGAGAAGGACATCAATCTTGGTAAAGTAGAGGGTCAGCAAAAAAGAGGAAGACCCTCAATGATGGATTGACTCAGTGGCTGCAACAATGGGCTCAAACATAGAACGACTGATTGTGAGGATGGCACAGGACCGGGCAGTGTTTCGTCCTGTTGAATACAGGGTCGCTATGAGTCGAATCGACTCGATGGCACCTAACAACAACACAAGGTATATGAGATAATGTAAATAAAACCCTAGAACAATGCCATCAAACACTCAATTCGTTTGGCTGGTACTGTATTGTTTTGTGAGTTCCCTGAGGGCAGGAGACTACTCCAGCATGTAGCACCGACCTGGGGACACGTGAGCCTCATCCTGCTAGCTCTCAGGGAAACGTCATTCGCAGGAGGAGGAATAAACAGCTGATTGTTTGCCCAGGACTCGGCAGCCCACGGCGGAGGGCTGACTGCACGACGCCGGGGGACGAGGGATCCCAGGGATCGAAGTGACCCTCTGAGGGACCATATGTCCTACGGTGCAGCGCGCCCCCCAGCGTGGAAGTTTAGCCGGGCAGTTCCGACACGGTTGGCTCCGAGTTGGGAGAACCGGGAGGAAGCAGTGCACCCTGGGAAGAGTAGTCCTTAGGTCGCAAGATCGCTCGGCTGAGGAGGGCCGAAGCCAGAGGTCCCGCCCCAGTTCCTCCTTTTGTCCACGTCTCACTTCTGTCAGCCAATGCTCTCTCCTGTTGCCGGAGCTAGCCCCGCTCCGATCAGGCCGTCATTGGTGCTGCTCAACCATTTCAGCCCTACCCGGAAGTAGCGTTAGGGGAGGCGGTTTCCTAGACTACGACACCGGAAAGCCGGGGGAGGTACTCCCCGGCTGCTGAGGGCGGAGGGCGGTGGCAGCGCTGGCGCTGGGAGCCGGGTCGGTGGCTTTGGGAAACAGCTCGGTGCAGGCAGCCACAGGCGTTACTCCGTAACCCGCCCTCCGCTCGGCTCGCAGCCCTTCGCCACCGGAGTCCGGAGATGTGTCCCACCGGCCGGGCGTAGCAGCTGCGCGTGCGCGGAACCGCGGGGCCATGAGTGAAGCTGGCGGCGGCCCGGGCTGTGGGTCTCCGGTCCCCCAGCGAGCACCATGGAGCCTGGTGGCAGCGACAGCCGCGCTCTGCCTGGTGTCAGCCACGTCCGTGTGGACGGCGGGGGCCGCACCCATGAGTAGGGAAGACAAACAGAAGCTTGGGTAAGGGTGTTTGGCAGCCTGGGGTGGGTTTCCCTTGCTGCTGGCCACAGGCGAGGTTCCTGTCATTGCTACCCTGGAGCGCAGTGGCCTTTCCTGTCGCGACTGGGACAGCTATCGCTGCGCGAGCACCCTGGCGTGGTGGACAGGGTCTGAGAAGGTGGGGGTCACCGCTCGCGGTGTGATCTCGGGGGCTGTCGGTGACATGTTTGGGTTCCTTGACGCCAGCCGCGGTGTGTCAAAGCAGCTGCCATGTCAGTGGCCCGTGAAAGGGGCTCCACCTCATGCCGCTGCCTGGGAGAGTCCTGTGCTTGCCTTTCCTAGGAGGCATGGTTAGACTTCTCGCACTAGAGAGCCCGTAGCTAAGAAAATGTTGCTGATCTGACAGTAGTTAAGGAAATAGTGTTTACACCTGTTAGCGGAGAAGCGTTTATTGGAACTTGAACTTTACACATTTTACTGTTTCGTTTTAGTGTTTTCTTGTATGCATTTTCGTAATAGAACAGAATATTTGTTGGTATTATTCAAAAGCCCCAATTAAGTATTCCTGTTCACTTCATTTAAAGTAATTTTATCAGTCTTGAAAGTGTCATAAAATTACGTTATACTTACAGCATTTAATTCCGAGTAAATATGGTTACTATACAGTGAGATCCCACTAACGAATAAAGAAAAAAGCCAAGAACCTAGTAGAAAATGGGCAAAGTGCATTGTCTTAGTTATCTAGTGATGCTATAACAGAAATACCACAAATGGGTGGCTTTAATGAACAGAAATTTATTCTCTCATAGTTTAGGAGGCTAGAAGTTCAAATCCAGAGTGCCAGCTCTAGGGGAAGGCTTTCTCTCTCTTGGAGGAAAGTCCTTGTCTCTTTGAGCTTCTGCTCATGGGCAGTCTTCATGTGGCTTGGCATCTCTCTTCCCCCATCTCTTGCTTTTTGCTAGCTTTCTGTTAATCTCCTTTACATCTCAAAAGAATTGATTCAAGATACACTGTACACTAATCCTATCTCATTAATATAACAAAGCCAACACATTCCCAAATGGTATTATAACCACAGGCATAAAGGTTACAGTTTACATATTTTTGGGGGACACAGTTCAATCCATAACCTTCCACCCCTTGGCCCCCCCCAAATTCATATCTTCACATGAAAAACACATTGACCCCATCACATCATCCCAAAAGTCTTAAATCAACTCCAAGTCCGAAATCTCACCTTCTGAATCATCTAAATCAAATATAGGTGAGACTTTAGGTGTATTCCCTCCTGGGACAAAATTCTTCCTCATTTGTGAACCTGTGAAATCTAGACTACCAATTATCTGTTTCCAAACTACAGGCAGTCCCCAGTTTACAGGAGAGATCTGTTTCTAAGTGTGTCTTTAAGTCAGATTTGTAGGTGAGTTGGGATAGGTGCATATGGTTCCTATTTAGCCTTTTCAGTGATTTAACATCTGCATGTGCAGCAAGTGAAGGTGATTGTGATGAGGAATTTGTCGAGAGTAGGGTGTTGGTTCCATTGTTTCCAAGTAAGGATGAATTTACCTAACATAAAAGGACAAGTACGCATTGTCCTTAAATCCTAAATTCGTAACCCAGGGACTTAACTGTACAATGGTGGAGCAGGTACGGTGCAGACATTTCCATTACAAGTGGGAAAAATTGGGGGAGAAGAAAGGATAATGGGCACCAAGCAAGTCCAAAACCCAGCAGAACAATTTACATTAGCTCTCAAAGTTTGACAATAATCCTCTGTTCTCTGAGACCACGTAGACAATGGTCCCACCCTCCAGATTCTGGGTGTTGGCCATGCCCTCTGGATTCTGGGTGGAGACCCCTCAGCCTTGGGCTTCAGCTCCTGTTTCAAGTCCCACTGGGATGGCAACTCTGCTTCCTTGGCTTTGGGCAGCTCTGTTCTTCTTGTCTACCTGAGTTGCAACTCCACCCCTTTGTCCCTGGCAGGCTCTGTTCTTCTGCCCCTTGGTCATTGCAGCCCTGCCCCCTCAGCTTTGGGCAGTGGCCCCATCATCCTGGCATACCTAAATGGCAGCCTCTGGAACTGAGTTAGTGAAGATCTGACTCTTTGAAACTGAGGGTGCTGTGGCTCCACCCTTTGAGATTCAGGAGACCGTGGTCCCACCCTTTGCAACGAAGAAGGCCCTGCTTTTCTTTCGTGCTCCTTCCAACAGTTCTGCTGATCTGTGAACTGCTTCAGGGTTGGTCCTTTTCTTTTCTTGGAGAACAAAAGATGTAGCTCCTTTGGCCTGTAGAATTCCAAGACGCAGACAGCCTTCTTTCCTTTCATTCTTTTCTGTACTCTTCAGTCTACTGCTGATGAGTTTACCAGCAGTCTTTTCAAGGCAATCTAGCCTTTTACCGTTAGGCACCTTAAAACTTCCAGCCTCTTGCATTACCCAATTCCAAAACCACTTCCACATTTTAGGTATTTGTAGGAGCCCTAGTGGCACAGTGGTTAAGAGGTATGGCTGCTAACTAAAAGTCAGCAGTTTGAATTCACTAGCTGCTCCTTGGAAACTCTAGGGAGCAGTTCAGCTCTATCCTATAGGGCCACCATGAGTCAGAATTGACTCAGTGGCAACAACGGGTTTTTTTTTTTTTTTAGGGCAGTACCCCCACTTCTTGGTACCAAATTCTGTCTTAGTTATCTAATGCTATTCTAACAGAAATACCACAAATGGGTGGCTTTAATGTACAGAAATTTATTTTCTCACAGTTTAGGAGGCTAGAAGTTCAAATCCAGGGTGCCACCTCTAGGGGGAAGGCTTTCTCTCTCTGTTGGCTCTGGAGGAAGGACCTTGTCTCTGAGCTTTTGCTCCTGGGCGATGTTCATGTGGCTTGGCATCTCTCTTTGCCCTTCTCTGCTTCTTGCAGGCTTGCTTTTAATTTTCTTTGTTCAGGCAGTTTGTGGCTTAAAATGTCTGACTTTAGGACAACTCTTACTTGTCCTTTAATGTTATGTAAATTTGCCTTCACTTTGAAGTGGTTGAACCAACCCCTACTCAAGACAAAATCTGCATCACAATCACCTTCACTTGCTGCATGTGCAGCTTTTAAATCATTGAAGTCTTTGAGACTTTTCTTACACTAAACCAAAACAAAAAACAAAAACCGAACCTGTTGCTGTAAAGTCTGTTCAGACTTATAGCGACCCTCCAGGACAGTGCAGAACTGCCCTGTAGGGCTTCCAAGGAATGGCTGGTGGGTTAGTACTACCAAACTTTTGGTTAGCAGCCGAGCTGTAACCACTGTGCCACCAGGGCTCCTTCTTGCAGTAAAGTAAGGCTGAATAAGAACGTATGCACCTGTTACGACTTACCTACAAATTCTTAAAGACACACTTAGGAATGGATTTCATTCGTAGCCCCGGGGACTGCTTGTATCTCAGAAGAGATTGACTCAAATCCTACACTAATCCTGTTACATTAACGTAGCAAAGACACCCCATTCCCAAATGGGATTATAACCACAGGCATAGAGGTTAGGATTTGTAACACATATTTTGGGGGGAACACAATTCAATCCATAACAGGTATGAACAGTTAATTAACAGAAGAGGAAATGCAAGTAGTCATTAAACATGGAAAGTTACTCTACTTCACAAATGTGAGAGATGCAGATTAAAACAATAAAATAACTAAATTTTGCCCATCAGATTAGTGAAAATAAAACATGTGGATACTACTCGCATACTCATAGGAGTACTATGAGTATGAGTGAGTAGTAGTCATATTTTTTTTCATTTTTAAGATTAAAACATTAAACTGGATTTTGCCCATCAGATTAATGAAAATAAAGACTCATGGATACTATTGGCTAGTTAAGATGTGAGGAAACACTTGATGGGAGTGTAAATTACTGTAATTTATTGATCATGTCTATTAAAATTTAAATTGTACATACTGTTTGACTCATCTTTCCCGTATCTGGGAATTTACCTTACAAAAATAAGAGCACTGTTAATGTGGAGATAGGTGTACAAGGAAGTGCATTTTGAAAGAATGGAACTGTTCCTTGGAGGGAAATAATTGAATATGGTACGTGCATATTATAGAATAATATGCAAACTTTAAAGAGAATGAGGTAGATCACTGGAAGGCTATCCAGGCTATAACTCCAAGGAAAAGAATATGCAAGTTGCAGAATAATAGATACAGTACTATCTCATATTTTTTTAAATAGAAAAACATTGTCTAAGTCCAGAAAAAAGTGGAAAAATAATTACATCATTGGGTGAGGATGGAGAGGAGTGGGACCATCATGTTTTACTATATATATTTCCTTATTGTTTAAATTGTGGCAAGAGACCCATATTTATTTTTAAATAAAACAGCAATAAAGGTTTTGGGGAGGAAAAAAGATAAAGAGATAAAGTATCAGCTATCAAAACAAAATGACAAGCCCTAATAATTAATTGTCTTAAGTTTTAATTGCCAAAAAATTGCTTTACTAATTTAATATATCATTTATAACTTTTTTTTTTTTAACTGAATACCCTACTGTGTGCCAGGTACTTTCCATATGCTAGCTGTATAATTCTCACCATTTCTTAATGAGGTGGATGCAGCCCCATTTTACAGAAGATGAATTTGAAACTCGAGGTTGACTTGCTCAAGGTTACAGAGCGAGCAAGTGTCTGACCCCAGAGCCTATGTTTTCTTCGGTATGCTACACTTCCATAGCATTTGGAAAGGAAAAGAAACAGCTTTTAAGGACAGCAAGTGTCTTATTTGACCACCACTCCCTTTTCTTTATTTAAAATGTTTAATTGAAAAAAGTCATTGGATAACTCATTTTTGACTGAAATTAATTTTTAACTGGAAAAGTCCAACCAAATTGACTTGACATTACTGCTCAAATTTTGAGATCATTTAAGAAGGTAAAATTACAGTGATTAGATTTGTTAATTTAGATTGCCTTAGTCTAGAGTTAAGAGTCTAAAGGTGTAAACCACACATACACAATTACATGCCTGCTTTCCTTCTCTGGGAATTTTCAGGAAACAGAACTCCGATTCATTAGGTTTAACTGTGTTTTTTTGCCTAAATAATGATTTATGATAAAAAGCGGAAAATGCCCCACCTCTTTCCCTATCTCCCAAGACAAACAGTAAAGACTGGAATTGTCATGGTAATTGTTGTTCAGATTGCTCCCAGTTTATAGTTTGTGGCATTCTTTACCTGGTCATATGTATAGTCTTATCCTCCTTGGAATACATTGTTGTTTCTTTTTTAAATGGTATTGTTGTGTTGTTGTCAGTTGCTGTTGAGTCAATTTGACCTCATGGCGACCCTATGTGTGCAGAGTAGAACTGCTCTGTAGGGTTTTCTGGGCTCTGACCTTTCAGATCGCCAGGTCTGTCTTCCAGTGTTTCTGAATGGGTTTGAACCACCAACCTTTTGGCTAGTAATCACGCACTTAACCATTTGTGCCACAGTGTTATCTTTTCATTAAAAAAAAAAAAAAAAGAAGTCTAAAATAGTCCAATTTCTGTAGCATGGTTGGCAGGCAAGTAACTTTAGAAAAAGGTGACTTGCAGAAATTATTTTAAAATGAAGAAAAACAATTTTGGACTGTGGATGTGATTTCCAATACATATTTATTCAGTATGTGTTTTCCTAATGGAAACTTTTTTTATGTTTAATAATGCTGCCATTCTGCATTTAAATATAGTTTTGTTAGGATTTACAGTATGTGTGAGGAAAAGTGAAACCAAAAACCAAACCTGTTACCATTGAGGGGACTTTTGGCAAAATGGCGCTCTAGGCAGAAGGACCATGCCATCCCTCCATGGCAAAGATCCGAAAAACTAAGCTGAACAGAGAAAACAACAATCCTGAAACCCTAAAACATCAAATGAAGAGATAAAGAACTCAGCCAAGCACCAAATGGAGTGAGAAAACTGACAAGAAAATGGAGAGCGAGGAGAGATTCATGCAGAGGTCCCCTATCAGCTAACGCAGCACGGATCCGCCATCTTGGACTCCTATCGGAGACCAGCAAATAGGGTACAAGAAAGCAGCTTCACGGAGCTTCCAGCGGGAGAAAAAACAACCAGTAATTTGCGATATATGCTTTCCCACCCCCTACCCTTCTTCACCCACACTTGGCCTCCTCTGCTTCCTGTGGACACAGTCTCTTGTCCGGGAGGCACCGGCTGCTTGGCTTCCACCAGCCTGCAGTAACTGGCTCTTTGAGTGCCATTTGTTGGCTGCTGGTGGTGTTTTTTTTCTGCTGCTTTTGATTTCTTCCTTACCTCTCACCACCTCCCCCTCCTTTTGCTCAAATACCTGGCTCCGTGTGCCATCTTTGCTTCTTCCTGAGGGGCTGTGGAGCTCTGTTTGAGTGTGGAGCTGCTTCCCAGTCTGGGTGGCCGCGCTGGTGGGATCCCAGGGCTTTTGTTCATTTGTTTGTTTTGAATTGTTTGTTTATTTTCTTTTCCTTTTTTTGAGTTGGGAGCCCGTTCTGGCCAGGCAGTGCTGTGTGGCTTGGAAACTACCTCCTCGGCTTGCACAGATGTGCAGAGGGATCCCTGAGCACATTTCTTTTTTCGTTGTTTTTTTTTTGGGGGGGGGGGGCTTTTCTTGTTCTTTTTTTTTAAATTTGTTTTGTTTTATTTTCCCTCTTTTTCCCTTTTTGTCTTTCTTCATTACTCAGTTTCTCATCTCTCTATATCTTCCTTCTCTTTCTGTTCCCTGAATACCTGGCATTGTGTACCTCTACGCCTTCCAGCAAGGCTGTACTGCAACACGTGAGAACAACTTCCCCAGACCTTATAGCTGCACCGGTGGGATCCCTGGGAACTTTGCTGTTCTTTAACCTTTCCAATTTTTATTTATTCATTCTTTTTTTTTTCTCCCTCTTCCCCTTTTTGTTTTTCTCCATTTCATAGTGTCTCATCTCTCCACTCCAACAGCACGCTCCCCTAGCATTCTTTTTTGTTTGTTTGTATGTTTTTGGCTCCTGTTCCTCTCTCCTCTCTCCCATATCCCTCTTAGCTCCACACATAACAATCTCCCTGCTATATCCTGCCTACCTACACCGTGCGCTTAACATCACACCACCAAGCAGCACAGGCATGGCCTACTGGAACCTCCCCTGCACTGATTACCAACCCGCCCTGGTGGCTGTAGTAAGTGCCACAAACAGCCTGTCCCAGTAACTCCTCTTCAGCTAGACCTGCCCTGCCGTACCATATCTGAGTGACTGACTCTGCCAATTGGAGAAGGAGGCAAAAAGTATTGTGCCCACAGACAAGCAAACAACAAAGAACACACAGCCTGCCTGCTCAGATATAGCCAAATTTAAAAGGGATGAAACAAACAAATCTACAATCAATAAATGAGAAAAATAACTACTGAATGCCCTGAAGACAGCAGACAATATCAAAATATTTACAAAAACAGGACAAGATGGTTCTAGTAGACGTCCAAAATAAAACACCAGATGACTTTCCAGTGGAAGAAAAGGCACTAGAACTACCTGATAGGGAATTCAAATCTCTAATACTCAGAATTCTCCAAGAGCTGAAGCAAAAAGCAGACAAAAATGAGGAAAAAATAGACAAATTCATGGAAAATACAGAGAAAAAATTGGAAGAATTCAGAAAAATAATGCAGGAACAAAATGCCAAAATAAATTCACAACTAGAAATTCTACAAAGCAACAATGAGAAATCCAAAAGATAAACAACAAGATTTCAGAAAGGGACAAATGGATGGCATAGAAGGGCTGAGAAGCAGATTTGAAACGGTGGAAGACAGGATCAGTGGAATTGAAGACAAACGCTTGGCTACAACTCTGAGGAAAACTCAGAAAAAAGAACAAAGAAAAATGAAGAGACCCTGAGAGTTTTGTGGGTTATAATCAAAAGCAAAAATTTGCAAGTGATTGGAGTTCCAGACAGGGAGAAAACAAAACACATAGAGGATCATTGAAGAACTGCTGGCAAACCTGTTACATTGAGTTGATTTGACTCATAGTGACCTTATAGGACAGAGTAGAACTCCTCCGTAGAGTTTCCAAGGAGTGGCTGGTGGATTCGAACTGCCAGCCTTTTGGTTAGCAGCCTGCACTTTTAACCACAGCATCATCAGGACTCCAAGGAAGAGCAACTGAATATTAAATATCTCTGTTTTTAAATATGTGGTGTGAAATTTGCTGATTAAATGCTGCATAAATGCAAGGATTGGAAAACGGTGTGTCCTCGTATGCAATCATGATTTACTCACAATTTTGAAAATGAATGCATGCAAAGTTGGGTTAGCAAGTTGAAGCTATAATACACATGTCTAGGCACTACCCTGAACAATTACAGGAAGTTCTGCTGTCATTTGTAATACACATGTCTAGGCACTACCCTTACCAATTACAGGAATTTATTATACTTCTTGGCAATAATATTGTATTAATTCTATTTCAGGGGGAGGAAAAATAGGAATTTCTATATTCTTTTTATTGATATCAGTGTTCCAAAGGGACATTTAACCTTTTTGTTTTTTTAAGCTTTTATAGCTGGCTAATTGGGAGATATTTATTATCTGATATAATAAATGTCTAGACAGATTCCCTAAAATATGTCTTAATTTCTGAGATGACTTGATCCATATTCTGTCATACATGTAAACACATGTGAATTAATGTTTCTGCAAAATGGTGGTAAGATCTTGTTTTTAATGATTAGATATTTTTAGATGGTTAGTATTAATGAAAAGATTGTCAGGGTTTAGTTTATTCATTTCACAAGTTTGAGTTTACTTGATTTTGCTGGTCATTATAGCCAGGATCTGAAAATTAGTTTTTTTCTCTCTGCTAGCATTATTATGGAGCCCTGGTGGTGCAATGGTTAAATGCCATGGCTCCAAACCAAAAGGTCGGCAGTTCGAATCCACTAGCTGCTCCTTGGAAACTCCGTGGGGCAGTTCTACTCTGTCCTGTTCGGTCGCTGTGAGTTGGAATCAACTAGACAGCAACAGGTTTGGTTTGGCTTTTTGGAGCTTTCTTATTACCAAACTTAATCATCCATGATTGCAGTTTTTAGAATGACAATTGTAGTATAACATGAGGCAAAATAAAAACATAGCCAGCCATATTCTTTAATACATTCTTCGATTCTTGCCATTAGTGATTGGAATTTTGGGAACAGTAAGAGCTGATAAAAGATTATCAAGGTATTTTTCCTTTGCTGTTATTGAGTGATTTGGCCTTGCCTAGTCATAACATTAAGGAGCCCTGGTGGAACAATGGTTAAAGCCCTTGGCAGTTAACTGAAGGGTTGGGGGTTCGAACCCACCAGCTGCCCTGTGGGAGAAAAGACCGGGGCGATCTGCTCCCATAAAGATTACAGCCTAGGAAACCCTATGGGGCAATTCTGTCCTGTAGGTCGCTATGAGTTGAACAGACTCAATGATCAACAACAACAACGCAGTCATAACATTAACTTCTGTAGTTTTCCCTGTAGCCCTCATGCCCCTAAATTCGAGGGTACTAATTGAAAGCACCTTGATCCTAACCTCAGAGCTACTGATTCAGTGAATCTGGTGTAGGGATCAGAAATCTCCAATTTAAAACAGTCATCTTGGGGATTTTGGGAAACAGAGTTAGCCAGAACACACAAATCTCTTCATGTATTAGTTTTCTCGTTTTAGAAGTGAATACTATTTATTTGACTTTTGAGAATTTCTCAGAGGAGCAGTGAGTATATCATAAAACGTTACTTGAAAATGCAACAAACTATATATTAATAATATGTACTTACATTAGACATTAGTGATTTCATTAAGTTTGAAGGGGGAAAGCAGAAATTTGATATAGAGTGTTATTTCATATCTATATACATTATATATATATATGAAATTATACTGTTGCTTATACTATATAAGCTTATACATATAAGCAATAAATAGTATCAATAATTGTTTCTTTTGGGGCTCTACAGCAACATTTTCTCTCTCAAAACAGATATGTTAAATAATTGTGTTAAGAGGAATTGTTTTTCAGCGTCATATTTGCTTCACTTTGTATAACATGCATCGTTTGGCAATTTTCTTAGAAAAAGTTATCAAGTGAATTTATATAAATGACTAGGAATAGTGAAAGACTGGCCAGCTCTGTGTGGTGAGTTCATGGAAGTTCATGATGTGTTTCTTGGCTCTGTTTATATCCCCCCTAACTAAAATTTTCTTGGTGTAATTTTATGAGGGAGCATTAGCCTTTTGAAAGATAATAAAATCTACTTAATTTTTTCTATTTCTGCTCTTTTAAAATTAGGAATCAAGTACTGGAAATGTTTGATCATGCCTATGGTAACTATATGGTAAGTGGAAAACTTATCTTTACATACCATGTATATAAACTGATTGGGGCTACAGTCGGTTGGGAATTTTGAAACCTGAAATAATAGCATTTTTTAAAGAAAAGAAGTCTTAACTTCAAGAAAACAGGGTAAACATAGGCTAACAGAGTATTCCTGTTATTGGTTCTCAGGGAACCAGTTTATTCGAGTGGGTAAGAATAAATTGAAATTAGATTATGAAACTTTAAACAGTTTCCTTTGAAGCTGTCGACATGTTTATTGAGTGCTTTATATGGCTTGATATTGTGGATGTGAAATTGAATAAGATCTTATCTTTGGCCTTAAGGGAAATTATTCTTTCAATTTTTTTTTTTAAAAAGATGTACATTATTATTTTATACACTTTATGAAGGAAACAAAGGAGCCATGGTAGCTCAGTGGTTAAGCACTTGGCTGCTAACCAGGGTTGGCGATTGAAACCCACCGTTGGCCTGTAGGAGAAAAGACCTGGCGATCTACTCCTATAAAGATTACAGCCTAGGAAACCCTATAGGGCAGTTCTGCTCTGTTCTGTAGGGTCGCTATGAATCAGAATCGACTTGATGACACACAAGAGTAACAACAACAATGAAGAAAACTGTTGCTTAGAAGAGACAAACTATTACCCAGCCCCTATCCAAATTATGTCCTAGTAGTGGATTTTGAATTGAAATATATTTTGCTTTCTAGGTATGCTGATCCATATTCTAAAATGTTTTAGTGCTCACTTAAGATGAAATAGCAAGCAAATTTCGGAAGAAAGTTTTGCATGCAAATGTGTGTAATTTTGAAGAGGTTAATCAAATTGTCCAGATGATTACTTCTTATAACCTTATATTTGCTTTTTAAAATGTGTCAGTAAATTTTGTTTTATGATTACAGCCCAAAACATATGACTGGGAAAAGTTTGACAGAAAACTTAAATTTATCCTGCTTTAAATAGTTTTCAGCTGATTCTGGGAATCCATTTTTTATTATCAACCAAAATATCTTCGTGTAGCAACACCATTATCTTTATCTATGAACATTTAAATGTACTGGGTTTACGCATTTTTGTATTTTTAAACATGTTTTATATTTGATAATCCTTGTCCCCTTTTATACTGTATACTTTTTAAGTGCATGTATTGAGTTCTTAGTAAATGGTTTTAGAACTGATGTTGATGAAGTTTTGGGTATTTTTAACTCACTTTAAAATTTTTAATTGGAAATATAGTTTTAAACTCTCAAGACCTCAGCCATTCCCTTAGTTTTCTTTCAAAATCATTTATCCCTGGTTAATTCAGTTTGGGTAAATCATAATTTAGCAAATCTAGGCTGATGGTTTTGAGATGGCCAATTAGATGCAGGGTACGATGGCACCTAACAACGACAACTTTCTTAAACCTTAGCCATCTCATAAACGTATACATTTGGTTCCAAGGTTAAATAAAATGGTACATAGCTGGATCAGCTCAATAGATCTCGCTATGAGTAGGATCCTGTTTTTATAAAATACAGTGCAGTATCTTTAATATCTTGTTCTTTATAAGGTATAAACAATAGGAAATCATATCAACCCTTTTTTCCTATTATAGAATACACTTAATTAATGGATCTGTGACAGAGCAGGTACCAAGGGTACCCTTCAGAGGACTTCCTGGCCCAGTTCCTGTTGGAACCTAACTGGCTTTCTGCTACAATTTACTACCTAGGAGATCTAAGGGAGAGAGATTTCAACTCCAAAGACTGGGAACCCCTAGAATTCCCTTTTCCATTTTTCCAATGAGGCCACACACATCTGTAGTCTACTGTAATATGTATTTTAAAATGTTGAACTATTTTACAACATGAGTGACTCTTAGAATATACTTGTGCTGTGCTTAATCTGTGTGAGGTTTGTAACACAAGATTTAGTCTAGAATTCACACTTTAGGTTCTCAACTAACGTGACATAGTTCTAAAATATTAAAGACAGCCCAAGTGCCTTGTATTTGTTATTTGAAGTCAGTTGAAAAATTTTTCCAGTTCTTATACTCAGAAACACTATTAGCTTGCTGTCTTAGTCATCTAGTGCTGCTGTAACAGAAATAACCACAAGTGGATGGCTTTAACAAAGAGAAATCTATTTCTTCACAGTAAAGTAGGCCAAAAGTCCAAATTCAGGGCATCACCTCCAGGGGAAGGCTTTCTCTCTCTGTCAGCCTTCTCATCAGTGTTCCCCCACACTAGGAGCTTCTCTGTGCAGCGACCCCGGGTCCAAAGGTCATGCTCCACTCCTGGCACTGCTTTCTTGGTGGTATGAGGTCCCCCTGTCTCTCTGCTCACTTCTCTCTTTTATATTTCAAGAGATTGTCTCAGGACACAATCCAGTCTTGTAGATTGAGTCCTGCCTCACTAACACAACTGCGACCCATCCTCCCTCATTAACATCATAGGTGCAGGATTTACAACATACAGGAAGATCACACAATATCAGGAATCATGGCCCAGCCAAACTGATATACACATTTTTTGGGGAACATAATTCAATCCGGGGACACTTGCTATAGAGTAAAAGTGTATAGGTTTTAGACTTAGATGGGTTTGATTTTAAATCCTAGCTCTACTGTTTACTAGCTTGGACCCTAAGTAGATTATTTAATCTCTCTGAGCATTATATTCCTATGTAAAGTAGGAATAATTGCAAAGGGTAAGGAGCTCTGGTGGCAGAGCAGTGAAGTACTCTGCTGCTAACCCAGAAGTTGGCAGTTCAAACCCACCCAACAGCTCTGCTGGAGAAAGAACTGGCAGTCTGTTCCCTTAAAGCCTAGAAAAACCCTGTGGGGCAGCACTACTTTGTCACGTGGGGTTGCTGTGAGTCAAAATTGACTCCACGGCACCTAACAACAACAACAACATTGTAGACTCTAAGATTTTTGAGAACATTTTATTGTGAATTTTGAGGTTGATAATCTGCTTTGTTGTAGCTAACTGCCTACTTTGCTAAAATGTAAAATACCTGACACATGGTAGGTTTTTAATAAATGTTCAAGGCTTTTCCTCATTTCTTACTAGTTCTTTGTAATTATTGCTCTTGAGCCTAGTCCATGATTAGAACAATTCTTTTTAACCTTCTTGGTTCCTAGGAAAACAATTTTATTCTCCAAAGACAAGCAGTGTAATACAAGTAAGAGCAAGAATTCTGGAAATGGAGGATAGCCTGCATGTAAATCTCTTGGCAGTGCCCTCTACTAGCTGGGTTACAAGGGGGGTTACCTAATCTCCTGAGCCTGTTACCCCATCTCTGTAAAATTGAGATAGGTAGTAGTTTCCCTGCCTCCCAACGTTGTTGTGAGGATTAAATAAATTTATATAGTTAAAGTTCTTAGAACTAGTTTGGCAAATAGGAAGCACTGTATAAGAGTTTACTACTGCTACAACTATCATTATTATTCATTTTATGTCTGATATGGAAATTGCCTTCCTAAGATTCATCTGGGCTTTAACTCGTAACTTGCTTCCTAGATCGTACATAGACGTTCATTAAAGCACCCATATTCTTTCCTGTTCTGGGCATGTGACCTTTGAACTTATTTTTTCCTTTCCTTTTTTTGGTCCCCAAGGTTCTTTTAGTGCTGTTTCTTTATAACGCTGCTCCCCCAGCTTTAGGTGAATTACTTGATCTCCATCTGTGGAGTTACACTGTCAGGGATTTTCTGATTTTATCAATTATAGGCATAACTATTAACATTTTAGCAACTGTGTTTGACAGAGCTGTAGCCCCAATCAGACTGCACAGTTCATTCACAGTGAATTGGACAGATGGCTTTCTCTTCCACACATACCATATAATTTGATGTTTGTTTTGGCAGTTGTGTGTGACCTTATTTAACCCCAGACCATAAATAACCACTTTAGGACTTCTGTTAGCATGTGCTGAGTATTTGTGCTGAGTTCAGTTTGCTGGTCAGTTTAGATGACAAAAATGACATGTTTTTGGGCCACCTGAATGCAGAATTGATTTTGGATTTGAGATCTGTGATCTGATCTTTGTCTTCCAATTTTGTCCTGTCTACTGTAGACAACTCAAACTGTCATACTAGTAAGCAAAAACTGTACTTTGGCGGAGTTCCATACATTACAAATAGACTTGAAAAGAGTTGGTAGGCACACTTTCCTTCAGTTTGTAGGCTCATACCTAATAACCACCTTTAAGCTTGATTTCATGACAGCCCAGTTCAAAGAAACAGTTGTTGTGTGCCATTATGTCAGTTCTGACTCAGCGACCCTATAGGCCAGAGTAGAACTGCCCCATAGAGTTTGCTAGGCTGTAAATCTTTATGGGAGCAGAGCTCCAGGTCCTTTCTCCCAAAGAAAGAGTAGATGGTCTTTATCATTCAAACCAAAGGAGCTATGTTAAAATGTAAGTTACTCTGGATTTCTAGATTGTGTTTTCTCTTGGTAATGCTTCTTTTCTTTTCCTGATGTTTCTTTTTAATAGTTTATTCATCAAAAAGAGTAATTGTAAACAAGGTAGCTTAGAAGTGGTACTAATGACTTATATTTGACTCTTTGCATAGACCCTTGTGGGACTACTTTGTGTTAGCCATTGTTCCATGGCCTCTATTCTTTGAACATCCTAAAACCCTACCATAATTGCATAAGAAAGTCTATAGTGTCCTCTCAGTGTTTTTAATTAGACTTGGATACTCTAAACAGGATTTGAACTTAGTAGGAGGAGTACTTTTTGTTTAATCAGCATTAAAACCAGTTGCCATGGAGTCATTTCTAACTCATGGTAACCCAGTGTGTTTCACAGTAGAACTGTGCTCCATAGGGTTTTCAGTGGCTGATGTTTTGGAAGTAGATCAGTAGGCCTTTATTTCAAGATGCCTCTGGCTGGATTCGAACCTCCAACCTTTCGATTAGTAGCCGAGTATATTAACCATTTGCACTACCCAGGGACTTCTAATCAACATTATGGAGGTATAATTTACCAGTAATAAAATTCCAGTTTTAAGTGTATAATTCTCAGTTTTGACAAATCTATACAGTTGTTTAATCATCACTGCAATCGTGGTTTAGAACATTTCCATCACCCCAAAAAGTTTCCTTGTACCAGTCTCTTATACCCACCTCTGACTCTTAGTAATCATTCATATGTGTTTTGTCACTGTAGTTTTTTCTAGGATTTTATATAAATTGCATCATACAGTATTTAGTCTTTTGATATAGGTTTGTTCATTTAGCATAATGCTTTTGAGATTTATCCTGGTTGTTTGATGCATTAGTAGTTTCTGTTGCTCAGTAATATTCGGTTGAATTGTTAGAACACAGCTTATTTTTCCGTTTACCAGTTGATGAACATTTGGCTTGTTTCTGGTTTGGGGCTTTTATTAATAAAGGTACAATGAACACGTGAGTAAAGTTTTTGTATGAACGTACGTTTTCATATATTTACCACCTAGAAATGGGATCATTGCTGGGTCATTGGTAAGTATGTTTACCTTTATAAGAAACTTCCAAACTTTTCTAAAGTGGATATAACATTTTGCATTCCCCACCAGCAGTGTATAAAAGATTCAGTTACTCCTCATCCTCTTGAACACTTCGTATTTTCAGTCTTATTGATTTTAACCATTCTAGTGGATGTTTTAGGAGCCCTGGTGGTATAGTGGTTAAGCGCTCAACTGCTAACTGAAAGGTTGGTGGTTCGAATCCAGCCACTCTGCAGGCGAAAGAGGTGGCAGTCTGCTTACATAAAGATTTACAGCCTTGGAAACCCTGTGGGGCAGTTCTACCTTGTCCTGTAGGGTCACTATAAGTCAGAATTGACTCGAAGGCAATGGGTACACGCAGTATAGTGACTGTTTAGTGGTATTATTTTATGATTTTAATTTTATTTTCCTGATGACTAATGATGTTGAAAATTTTTCCATGTGCTCATTTGCTATTTGTATCTTTTTTGGTGAAGTGTTTGTTCAGATCTTTTGCCTGTTTTAAAATCAAGTCATTTGTCTTATTATTACTCAGTTTTAAGTGTTTTTTGTATATTGTGGATATCAGTCCTTTATCACATATGTTTTGCAGGTATTTTCTTCCAGTCTGTGGTTTACCTTTTAACTTTTTTAAGAGTATCTTTTGAATGCAGAGTTTTAAATTATGATCAATCTAATTTATCATTTAGTTCTTTTATGATTCATTCTTTTTATGTCCTGCCTAAAAAATATTTGTCTAGCCTAAGGTCACAAAGATTTTCTTCTAGATGTTTTATAGTTTCTGCTTGTTCATTTAGATCTATGGCCAATTTTGAGTTGATTTTTGTATATAGTATGAGGTAAGGGTTGATTTTTATTTTTTTCTGTGTGGGTATCCAATTATTTCAGCAGCATATGTTGAAAAGAATATCCTTTCCCCATTGAATTACTTTGCCACCTTTGTGAAAAATCAACTGGCTATATATGCCTGGGCTTTTTTCTAGACTTTCTGTTCTGTTCCAGTGATCTAAATAAATTATCCTTATATCAATACCACACTGTCTGGTTACTGTAGCTTTATAATAAGTCTTGAAATCAGGCAGTGTAAGTCTGTCTGCTTTGTTTTGCTCATTCTAAGTTCTTTGCATTTCTCTGTAAATTTTAGAATCGCATTGTCAGTTTCTACAAAAAAGCCTGCTGAGCTTTTGCTTGGGATTAAGTTGAATCTATAGATCACTTTGGGGAGAATTGAATTCTTAACAATATTGTCTTTTAGTCCATGAATGTGGTATCTTTGTCCATTCATTTAGGTCTTATTTAATGTCTCTCAGCAATGTTTTGTAGTCTTCAGTGTATAGGTCTTGCTCATCTTTTGTTAAATTTATCCCTAAATATTAGATATTCTTTATATGCTTCTAAATTATAGTTTTTCAGATTTTAATTTCCAATTGTCTGTTGCTGTTATATAGAAATAAAAGAAATTTTTGTATATTGACCTTATAGTCTGTAACCTGGCTAAACTTACTTACCATTTCTAGTAGCTTTTTTGTAGATTCCTTAGGATTTTTCACATGGAAAATTGTGTCATATGCAAACAGAGAGTTTTACTTCTTCCTTTCTGGTCTATATGCCTTTTATTTCTTTTCTTGCCTGTTGCAGTAGCTAGGACTTCCAATATTAC
Organism: Dugong dugon; assembly: GCA_030035585.1. NCBI lineage: Eukaryota > Metazoa > Chordata > Mammalia > Sirenia > Dugongidae > Dugong > Dugong dugon. The sequence continues at coordinate 47,789,595 of CM057469.1, read as the reverse complement.
ATTGAATAGAAGTGATGAGATCCTTGCCTTGCTCCTAAACTTAGGGAGAAGGCAATTAATTTTTCTGTTATTAAGTATGATTTTAGCTGTTGGTTTTTCATAGATGCTCTTTGTCACGTTGAATGAGTTCCCTTCTGTTCCTGGTTTGCTGAGGATTTTCGTAATGAAAGGGTCTTGAATTTTGTCAAATGCCTTTTCTGCATCTGTGGAGATGATCTTTTAAAAAAATCTGTTAACATAAAAACCCATTGCTGTCAAGTCAATTCTGACTCATAACGACTCTGCAGGACAGAGTAGAACTACCCTATAGGGTTTCCAATGAGTGGCTGGTGGATTTGAACTGCTGACCTTTTGGTTAGCAGCCAAAACGCATAACCACTGCGCCACCATTAACATTAACATAATAGCATGATTTTATTTCATTGTAATGTTATTATTTACTGTTTATCTAAATATCTAATACAACATTATTTGTTTCATCTAGTGTTATTTCATAAATCCAATTGACCAAAATCAAATTAAGATAATACTGAAGGGCTTAGAAACTTGTTTCCGTCTAACTTTGAGTACAGACTACGGTAACATTGTATTCTGCAGTAATTAAACTCTTGTGAGACAACTGCATTTTCGTTACTTGTTTCTCCTCTGTGCTGAGAAGGATTCCATAAAATATGCCACCTAAAAGAACAGTAAATGTTCAGTGTAGGAAGTGAGTCTAATAGTTTAATAGTTTAGATAAATGGAGTCCTAAACACCTGAAAAATAGATTGATTAGTGACTATAAATGATGAACAAAAGGAAATATGAAAATTTGGCCTGGAGGAGTGAAAAGAGAAATGATAAATTTGCAGGTTCAATAGTAATTAGCATGTATGATATGTGATTTATTAAGTATCATTTGATAAACTCTTTAATTTTTATTTTACAGAGGAATAACTTACTGTCTCAAGGAGAGAAGTGTTTAACAATAAAACATTTAAAATGCATATAACTTTGTTAGAAATTAAGTAGATTTAATATTTTCAGTAACTCACTCTCCTAGTTAATGTTTTTCTTTTATTATTTTTAGTGGAATAAATCTTCCCTTTGCCTACTTTTGAAATTGGTTTTACTAAAAAGTCAGTTTTTAGTGCTGCTTTGACTTTAGTGTTTGGAGCAGAGTTATGTCACCTCAAAGCCCCAGTAAATTTAGAGTGGGATATGGAGCGATTACTTTTTTTTTTAATTTTTGGTTTTGCTCTTTTGCTTTTAGCTAGGCATATGTCCTGCTTAATTTATATAGGACTCTTTTGTCACCTGAGTTTTATTCTGACTGATAGTTAGATGCTTTTAGTTATTCCTAATCACATCAGTAGAAATAACTTATCCCTATTTCTGGCAGTACATTGCAAAGAGGAAGTGTTACAGTATCTCACATAGCCAGAAATGTTGAAGCCTGATAAGGCTGTTTATTTGCCACGTATGCATTGCACTGGATTTATGCAAACCAACTGTAGTTTGCTTTGTGGTTAACCTGAAGAAAATGCTATGGTTTATTTTTATCCTTTATCTTGAAACAAGGGGACATAAAGTATTTTTACACCTGGTTCAAAACTCTCCTGTTTATTATTCTGCTTTGAGTTGCTGTTAATATTTTTTTTCTTACCTGGATAAGCTCCAGGTTTCAGTTTCATATTTAATTTGAGACAGAGGGGTTCATGTATGTGTGGTTTTGCAAAACCCTAAAAGTAGTAGTATGAAAGATTTCTGAGCAGTGGTTTAAACAGTAAGGAACTCTTTATGACCGAATTAACATTTGAATGATCACTTACAAAGTATCTTTCAAAGTACATCAGGGACTGTAAAAAATATTACTCTTCTTCAGTTACTTTTAAGTGTTGTTTATGTGTTAAATATAAAACTATAAAGGAATAAAAACTATGCATATTCCCAGAAATCGTGGTTCTTTTGAAATCAAAACATGAGAAAGTAATTAGGAATTTAACACATAAAAAGATAGATGTAAAAGTAATTTATGCTGATAAGTTATATGTAATGTTAAAATGAAAAAGTATTGAATTCAGGATTTGTAGTTGAATGTGGATTTTCATTATATCAAAACATTTGTTGCATGGAATCCTCCCTTCAGAGAATGAATAATCATAGAGCACTGAATTTTTCTAAATACCTGAAGAGTTGCGGTCTTCAGTGCTTTTTGTTTTCTTTAGTCTGCTTTTAATTTTTTTTTTTTTGACTCTTTTTGTTGGCTGTGTCTTTAGTGTTCCTGGCTTCTATTCTGTTTTTCTGCTGCTGATGTGCTATGAGTTTGGAAATCCAGATAATTGAGTTTAGTGAGAGGCAGTAGGATAGAGTTGGATATGGAATCGGGACTATTTTTGCTGAACTTTAAGAATTCAAAGAATCCTATGGGCATACAAGTAGTAAGAACAAGTCAGACACAAGGTATAAAAATCAGGCTTGTCTTAGAAACTTTGCCATAGCAATGCTCAGTGAATACAAGAGTGTGGAATAGTATCTTCAGATTTCTGAGGGAAAGAAAATATGTCTCAGGCATTTTATAAATCATTCATATTGTTCTGCAAGTATAAGGTAAGAGAGAGCTAACCAAGGAATACCAGAAAAATACAATACCCTTGGCCCGTCTGTATAAACAAACAAACATAAACTAGCTGAGGACAGAGTTCAGGCAACCAAGAGGTGAATCAAAATAAAAACTTCAGAATGTAGTAGCCATAGAAAAGTTGTGTATGTTGACTTCATTTTAAGTGGAGTACTGACACCAGCAACTGTGGGAATTATGTACAGACCAGAATGCGAATGTTAGAAACCTTGATACTGTGAAAATGCAGGCTGTCCTCACTTTGCACAGTAGTGCAGGACTGTAAAAATGATCATGCAAGCTGAAATTGTGCAAAGTGGTAATGGTGATCAATGGGGAGAATGACAGTTGTCCTGTGACCTTTAAATAATCTTTGTCGAAACATTAAAAACACACTTGCTGTTACTTATAAATGTATAGGGAAATGAAAAAATAGTAAAACTAGTATTTAGAACATTATAATTCAAAATATTAGAAACCTTGAGAAATTTTTTCTTTGTAAAAAACTTAACCAAGACTGGTTTGAATAGTGCTTGCCTTTTTCTCATTGTTGTAAAATATGTAGTGAATATCTTTTCTATGCCTTGGTGAATGAATTACCATACTCCTTTCTAAATTTGGATCCACTTCCAACATTTGATTCTCTGTACCTTTGAATGTCATGAAATATCTCTGAAAATTCCTTTGACGACAAGATTTTTCGGGGCATCATTTCTTCTGGGAAGTCTTCGTGCTTTACGTCACCACCACTTTGCTCGTTTATGGCAATAACTTAGCCTTCACTAAGCTCCTTTGGCTGCATAGCTTCTAGTGTTACCATTTTTTGTTTCTTTGCTGCACTTTTTTTTTGTTAGCTAATTTCCTCTTTCAGTTATCCATACTTCAAAGTATCATGTAAGTTTATCACTGGGAGGCAGAGAGGCAACACAACTACATGCTATGCTGTCAGTGTGTGAACTGAATCACAGATGCAGAGTGATCAATCACCAGTACTTTGAAAGAAGCTATATGACTGGTCACCAATCATGATAAGCATTTGTTATTTATTTGATGATTTGTGAACTGAAGTGCTAGCACCAGAGTTTGTACTTTATGCAATTTGTTGTTGGTTGCCGTCAAGTTGACTCACTCATGGTGACCTTACGTATAACAGAAGGAAATGGCGCCAGGTCCTATGCCATCCTCGTGACTGATGGTATGTTTGAATTCATTTTTGTGGCTCTTGTGTCAGTCCATCTCACTGAGGGTTTCCCTCATTTTCACTGACTCCTACTTTACCAAACATTGTGCTTTTTTCTAGCAGTTGGTCTTTCCTAACGGATGTAAGTGACGAGAGTAAGCGAGCTGAAGTCTCGCCATCTTCACTTCTAAGGAGCATTCTAGTTGTGTTTCAAGACTGATTTGTTACAGTTAATATACCATGGTAACTGAAATTTGGACCGTGTTGTTGCGGGACTGTTATTATCTAACTAAATTGTGGTCTTAGAAACTCATGCAGAGTGAAACCATGCAAAGTGAAAACTGCTGTAATAATATAACTGAAAATATCCTAATTGAACGGGAAAATGTATGAGTGTGTTAATCTTATTATTATGGCAGGGAGGCAGTAAACATTGTTTAAAGTTGAAATATCTAATTAACACAATGATTCTAACCTCTAAATGTTTCTCATAACTAATATTAGAGGAATTTTTAAGGACTCTTCCCCTGGTGAAGAAAATACAAAGTTCAGCAGGTCTTTCTGTTTTTCTTCTGTTTCTTACCTTTTCTGTTAAGACCAGGGACCAGGAGGTGGAGATGTTCCAGCCCAGTTTCACTGAAGCAAGCACCCAACTTTAAGAAGCTAAGTTCCTGGTATTCAGGGCCAGCAGCATCAACTCCAATACCCTTTGGGCATTACCGCAACTCCCACTAAACCTGCCTTTATTCCTTATACCCATGTTGTTCTTAGTGCAGCTTCATCTCCTACACTCCACTGCTCACTTTTGGTACTTGAAATTTCTTTTCTTGCTCTCAAGTTCAGCTGTATATTAAAAATAATTCTAAAAAATTTATCCAACATTTCAGTGTGTTTCTAGTGGGTAGGAGGGAAGGTTCCTGCGTTTGCTTCAGCACCATCACCGTCTAGACTGGAAGTGCTCTGTCATCATTATTCTTTAAAAAAAACCCACTCGCAATAGTAACTCTAACTATGAAACCCGAACTATGAAAGCAAGTCAATTCTAATTCATGGCAACCCCATGTATGTCAGAGTAGAACTGTGCTGCATATGGCATGAATACATGTCTGTAAATAAAATATAAAAGTGAGGTATGTATATGAATGTGAATGTATTATGGAAAAATTGGGAATGATGAGTGCCAGTCTTAATGGAAGTTACTACTAGGGAAGGAGGGAAAGCAGATTATTGGTTAAAGAAAATTTTTTTCTTACATTGTTTGATATTTTTCCAAGCATGTATTGCACTTGTAATTAAAATTTTTAAAAATGATTCCACAAACTGAAAGGATAGTAAAACTTGACTATCCTTTATTCATTTTTAATGTATGAAAAGGTTGTAATCTCTAGATGATGTGTGTTTTGTCTTGTTTTTCTTAGTGACTCATTAAGGTTTTCCTTGCAGGAACATGCTTACCCAGCTGATGAACTCATGCCCTTAACCTGCAGAGGTCGAGTTCGAGGCCAGGAGCCAAGTCGGGGTGACGTTGATGATGCCTTGGGAAAGTGAGTATTTACGCAAGGGCTGACATGGCATCTCAAAGTACCCAATTGTAGGAGGCAGTTTATAATCAGATTTCTGGGGATTGGCTAAATTTTAAAGACTGTTTTAACTGTTATATTAAGCTCTTTTATTTCCTTATGTTATTGTTTGTAAAATATTTATCAATTTACCTCTTAGATCTGTGAAAAGTTGAGCTAGTTGTTAAGTTGGATATAACTTTCAAAATGTATGTAAAGTCATTAATATATTATAATGTGTTGATGCTTTGTTTTTCATTTGCTTAAAAAGAGCTGATGAACGTTTCTGTTCATCTTGAAAGACATGAGATACGCTGAACATAAATGGCTTTTCAGTTTCTTTCAGTGTTTTATTGATTATATTGTATTAGTTAATAGAAACTATCAGTCGGTAGGGAAACCGTGGTGGCATAGTGGTTAAAAGCTACAGCTGCTAACCAAAAGATTAGCAGTTTGAATCCACCAGGTGCTCCTTGGAAATTCTGTGGGGCAGCTCTTCTCTGTCCTACAGGGTCGTTATCAGTCGGAATTGACTCGACAGCAATGGTTTGGTTTTTCTGTTTGTCAGTCAATAGAATGCAAATAAGTCAGCGTATACATTCATGGATAAAATATTTAGAATTCTAATGTTTTGTATCTTGTTATACTTGTTTCTTAGATTTTCTCTGACACTGATTGATTCATTGGACACTCTTGTGGTATGTTTGATTGTTTTTGTATTTATTTTATAAATTTCATAATGTGCATACTCAAGTAGTACGAATATAATCATAACACAGTAATTATGAAATGGAGCCTTGTTGGTGCAGTGGTTAAGAACTCAGCTGCTAACGAAAAGGTCGGAGGTTCAAGTCCACCAGCCGCTCCTTGAAAACTATGTGAGGCAGTTCTACTGTGTCCTGTTTGAAACAGAAGCCTTCAGATATTAAGATGTTCTGATATTTGCTTTAAAGAAATCTTTCACACTGTTGGGTTGCTGATGTCAAGTGGATGTCAAATAGAATTATCTAGAATAATGGAGATACTCCAATGATTTGTGGTAATGTCAGTTTATGTGATGGCACCTTAATCAGGAAGTAGTAAGTTAGGTTTCTTTCCTTGGACAAGGAAGTTGACGCTATTAGAAGAAAAATTTTCTTGTTCAAAACTAACAAGCCATAATAATACTGAAATTGTTAAATTTCTTATATGTTATTCTTATAAATAAAAATTTATTTTCGCTAGCAGTGACTTTTAGCTCAAAGCGATCACTTCTTGGCACTCCTTTTCAACCTCATGGGATGCAAAATTTTAATTAATTCTGGTTGGGGGCTGTTTGTTATGGCAGAGAGGAAAGATTGAGTTCTAGATGTCATGGTTTCTAAATGTGGTATCTGTCTAGTTTTTTACTCTCAGATCATTTATGGTTTAAAAAGTAGGCTTTTTTCAGGATTTTATTTAAGGTATTATTCTCATCTTCAAGGTAATGTCCCAAGTACTGATTAATATTAAAAACAAAAACAAAACTTTGGGGGAGCAGAAATTATTTGGAACCAGGCTTTTCTACATGGTATTATTTCTGTATTCTTTTATTGGGATGTTTTTTGTTAGACCAAAGATTCTCAACTCTACCAGTACCTTGGGACCACCTGAGAAGTTTTAAAAACATACCGTAGCTGTTCCCCAAGATACTATGATTTAATTGTTCTAGAGTAGGGCTGGCCCTTACTATTTATTTCTCTAAAGCTTCTTTTGTGACTTTACAGTGCAGCCATGATTGAGGAAGCATTGTTTTAGAACTATCTTAGCTGGGTCATTTTCTCAAAACTAATGGAATGTGCAAACTATGTTCTAATAATTATGAGAACGAGAGAGAACATCATATGTCTTGTTTTGGGGTTAGTGGTCCTAGGTGTTCAGTGTATAATAGGAGGAGGGAATATCCCAGGAGGCACAAATCACCACCCTGAGAGAAACTAACTGGTATGTTTCTTTGTAACCTATAGCTGAATTATGTACACCAGGTGTATTTTGATATGGGGGAGTAAGTGAGGAGCAGTAGCTGTGCCTTAGGAAAGACCATGGGTGGCCTTAAGTTTGTTTCTTATTCTGTCATCTTAGTTTCATTCTGAACCCACTAGTAGGTTCCTCATCATCTCTCTGTAAGCTCTTAGTCGATTTGCATGAATACTGACCTCAGATTTTTAAAAAATTTATTTATGAAAGAGAAAAGTTGATTCCAGAGCTGTATAACATGAAAAAATCTATCAGCCTATCTAATTAAGCAGCTATTAATTATTTTAAAGTTGATAACCTTCAGATTTTACCAATTGTACACTTTGGTGATGGCTCTTAAGATACAGTCCCAAGGACCATCAGCATCAGCATCACCTGGGAACTTGTTAGAAATGCAGATTCTAGGGCCTCAGCCCAGATATACTGAATTGGAAACTGGTGATAAGTCTGTCTTAACAAGTCCTCTGGGTCATTCTGATGCAGGCTAAAGTTTGCAGTGCTTTTTAAGCTTCAGAGTATTACAAGTTGTCTAGGGATCTTGTTAAAAATGCAGGTTCTGATTCAGTAGATCCAAGGTGGGAGCCCAAGAGTCTACATTTTTAATAGTTAACTGGCTGCTGCTGCCACTGCTGGTAGTCCACAGACCACACTTTGAGTAATGAGACTACAGTGTAACGTGCATTCTGGCTCCTTGTGGCAGGGAGTAACAAGAAGTGATCACACTGTATAGATATGTGTGATCTTGGACAAATTATTTAACTTCTCTGGGTCCCTGTTTTCATCTCAGAAGATCCTAGACTAGATGTCTAAAGTCTGTATCAACCTAAGATGTTATTTCTCTCAGATCTTTGGTTCAAATTTAAATAAGTAACTTCTGTTTGTTGAAGGTGTCTTCAAGAGAAGTCAAGAAGAAAGACTGGTAAAGTCTCACAGACATTTAAAAATGATATTTTATAAGCCCTTTAAATTTCTTCTTTTTCAAGTGGGAATAACTGAAAAATGTATTATATACCATCATGGCTTTGAAATACACAAATTCATTTTAATTTTTGTCGTTATCTTAAGTATTTCCTTTCTAATTTGAATAGAAAAATTATAGGAAATTAGTTTGGAAGTTTTCCTTAAGAAGAGAATTTCCTGAAAGGTATCAAGTAATAACATTATATTGACAGTATATTTTTCAGTAAAGGGGTCTACATTTAGAAGGAGTGCTATCTTGTATATTTTGTCTGAATGCAAGAATTAATATTTCTGAATTATTAATATTTCCTTTACAGTGTGATTATTTTTTCATTTAGTGATTTAGTTATTTGAAAATACTGATAGGACATATCACTGTGGCAGTACATACAACCCTATCATTATTATTTTGATCATATCATAGTAAGTTAAGTAATGTTTATATTGTCAGAGTTTGATCTTTAAATTTAAACTGTTGTTCATAAGTCCAGCCATCTGGTTTCTATTGATTTTAACGGAGTTAAGCACTAAAACTTTAAACTTACCTTTAAATTTGACATTACTGTGGAAATCTGTAGAGAGAAACATATTGAAACAAATTAAACATAATGCAGGAAAGGATGAGACCTGAATTTATCCTTTGTTATCAGCTTGGAACTTAAGAAACTCATTTTAACTAACAGAGCTCTAGAATGAATTTTCTAACTAATTATAGGCAAGGAAAGCTCTTTTCCTTGTTTTATTCTTCTTTGAAACAAATAGCGTTGGTGCTATTCTTAATTGTTTTGATTTCGGTAAGAAGGGGAAAAAAGCCATTTTTTTCTGTTAGAAGAACAGTTGAGACCTGAAAGAAACTAAATGGGAGGAAGTCTGAATACAAGTTACGAGTTCAAAAGGGAAGAATTCTCTGAAGATAGACCTAGGGAGAAGAATAATGTTAGCAAAGCGATATTAAAAACTATGTGTATGTATGTAACATAGCTTATAATGAAAATGTTCTACATTCTACTTTGGTGAGTAGCACCTGGGGTCTTAAAAGCCTATGAGCAGCCATCTGAGATACTCCACTGGTCTCACCCCTTCGGCAGCAAGGGAGAATGAAGAAAACTAAAGACACAAGGGAAAGATTAGTCCAGAGGACTAATGGACCACAACTACCATGGCCTCTACCAGACTGAGTCCACTATAACTAGATGGTGCCCGGCTACCACCACTGACTGCTCTGACAGGGATCACAGTAGAGGGTCCCAGGCAGAGCTGGAGAAAAATGTAGAACTTCTAACTCACAGAAAAAGACCAGACTTACTGGCCTGACAGATACTGGAGAAACCCTGAGAGTATGGCCCCCGGACACCCTTTTAGCTCAGTAATGAAGTCACTCCCAAGGTTCACCCTTCAGCCAAAGATTAGACAGGCCCATAAAACAAAACGAGACTAAAGGGGCACAACAGTCCAGGGACAAGGACTAGAAGGCAGGAGGGGACAGGAAAGCTGGTAATAGGGAACCCAAGGTCAAGAAGGCAGAGTGTTGACATGTCATGGGGTTGTTAACCAGTGTCATAAAACAGTATGTGTACTGTTTTAATGAGAAGCTAGTTCTGTAAACTTTTATCTAAAGTAGAATAAAAAAATATATAAAAAGCTAAAAAAAAAAAAAAAAAAAAAGTGTGTATATGTGTGAACCACTGTGGCCTATTCTAAAAGTGCTAGAAGGGCTGTCTTCACCAACGTTTGTTGCTGCAGAGCTTGCCTGAACTTTGAGATTGAAAAAGGAAAGCAGTTAGTTTAAAAATGGGTTTCATAGTACATTTTACTTGGGACTAAACCTAAATTTTACTTTTACTTGAATTTTAATCAGAGACACTCTTGTGGAATAGAATTAGAATTTTTATTGAAGGTATCAAAACAAGTAAAAAAGTACTATAAAAGATAATCAAAACAGTCAAATAAAGGAAAGTTACTTTTGATTTAGAATCTAAATAACATCTGTGTGGCCTTAATTAAGGCTGAATAGCCCAAGTCACCTGTGTAACAACAGTGACCCACCACCACCCCCCACCCCACCTTTCAAGGAGCTCATTGCAGGAATCCACAGAGTTCTTAGCTTATGCAGGATTCCACACCCACGTGATAATAATAGTAATGACATTAAACACTTAAGTCAGATACTGTACTAAAAGTACTTTAAATACTTCATTATCTTATTTAAGAAAACAGCCCTATGAGAGTAGATATTTCCTCATTTTGTAGATGAAGAAATGGGCTCAGAGATGGAAGTGACTTGGCTGGGATGACAAAGGTAGTCAAAGAACCAGAATTCAGAATAGGGCTTGCTTTTAACCATATTATGCTGCCTCCTTAGTAAGGGAACGGATTATCTATGAGGAGAAGAAAGCAGGCGGTGTATGATTTAGGATCACTTGATCATCACCTGGAGGATGTGCTTTCTTCTGAGAGTAAGCAATTTTAAGATGGTGTTTGGTGAATAGGATGTTTGTTTTGACTTGGAAACCAAATCTCTAGAGTTTGTCTCATGTATCTGCAGGCCATGGGTTTATATTAAGAAACCAGTAACAGTTTTGAAGTCTAATGATATTTCAGTGTGACTAAAAAAGATACATATAAAGATTCCATATAATATATCTGGACACTTAATTTTTTTCATTTTTGGATATTACCACATTTTTATAATATTTTATATTTTATAATTTCTTCATCTTTTTTAGAGTCTTAAAGTATATTAACTTTTAGTGGCTCATTCTGAGGATATTTCTTGTTGACTTGATAGAAAGGAACTTTATTTTAATAATTTTCTTCTCCTAGGTATTAAATAAAACTAAAGAATTTGAAGATGCGGTGAAAAAAGTTTTAAGAGATGTTAATTTAGATAATGATGTAGTTGTATCAGTCTTTGAAACAAACATCAGAGTTCTTGGGTAAGTATGAAAGATACTAAAGCTGTAATTTTAATAACAGAAAAGCTTAGAGTATACTGTTTATTACTTGATGGAAATAAAGCAAGAAGTTTCTTATGTTTAAGAGATAAACATTTAGATGTTATGAAATACAGAGGCTGTGGGATGACCTAGCATTAATTAGTCACAGACAGCAGCAGGCTTTGGAAACAGTTGTAGACTCAAGTCAAAGGTAATCCTTGTACATTGTTAAGGAAAGGACTAGAGGTTGAACATTTGTCATGTTGGGTACATCACAGGTTCTTTACTCGCTCACATAGTTTGCTAACCTTAGCTAGCATCTCTTTAGAGAAGCTGAATGAGAAAGAACTAATAAGATTACCTCTCATCTGAACAGTTTGAAATGCTATTGGGATCTTTAAAAATTTGGATTTACAGGATTTTTTAAAGTTTCAACATTATTTTTATATTTACTGTTTTTTTTGCAAATAACTTGCCAACGTAAATAATGCTCCCACACATATAATGTGTATAGCGCACCTTGGAAAATAACGCGTGATGGAGGGTTGTACGGTTGGCAAAAAATGTATAATGTGCATGTTGTTTTTGTAAAAATACAGTAATGATTTCTTTTTTGTCATTGTAACCTGTTTCTCTTGTCAGACACCTAAAGTGATCTATTCTTCAATTAAATTTAAAAAATCATTAAGTTAAAAAATTTAGCTTTTCACAGAGTTTAAGTCTATTACGTTTAATACAGGGCAGGGTTTTTAAATTTTTTTTATGTTTATATAATTAAATATATTACATTAAATTAAAATCTATTAAAATTAAATCTGTCAGATTTGTTAAAGTAAATTTTATTTCTAGAACATTCTTTAAGAAAATATATGGTATTTAAGAATGCCAAACATCAGATTTATATATATATATGTATAATATTATTTATATGCATATATAATTTTACAGTTTTAATGATTTGCCATCATAATCGGTTAAGTAAGGAATTGAGTTTTCTGTATTCTTTCCTTATGTGTGCCAGATGGTTGATAATAAAATGTCTGTACCTTTGTTAGGTGATGACTTTCAAGTATCTTTAAAATGTGAATAATATTTCATATCTACAATTGTAGGGGTCTTTTGGGTGGACATTCATTGGCAATCATGCTGAAAGAAAAAGGCGAGTACATGCAGTGGTACAATGATGAACTTCTCCAAATGGCAAAGCAATTGGGTTACAAACTTTTACCAGCTTTTAATACTACCAGTGGCCTTCCTTATCCAAGAGTAAGTAATTCTGAAAAATATGGTAGTCTTTATATACCTCCTTTTCTGTCTTAAAAAGTGGACTTTTATGGTCAGAGCCATTAATCTTCAACTGCTTAAGGCTGGAAAAAAATGCTTCAAAGCTACATGATAAAATTATATTGACATTTCAACTGATTTACATATAATTGGTTTGTGAATTTAGATTAGTTTAAGCCTTTTGTGTGTCACTGTGTAACAAATTAGATTATGCTACAGAAGGAAGAAACAGATGCCAGACTAGAATGTGGGCACAGATTTATTTGTACAGAAGATACAGTTGAAGCAGTGAGAGTGGATCCTAACTCTCCAAAGGAGATGGTAGAGAATATGCAACAGCAGGGTATGAGGAGCAAGCACAGCCAGTGAAAAGGAGAGTAGTCAGAGACTTAGGAGAACCGTAATATAGTGTAGCATTATAAAATCCAAAAATCCCCAAACCAAACCTGTTACTGTCGAGTTAATTCTGACTCATAACGACCCTATAGGATAGGGTAGAACTGCCCCATAGGATTTCCAAGGAGCAGCTGGTGGATTCGAACCAACCGCTGACCTTTTGATTAGCAGCCCAGCTCTTAACCACTGCGCCACCAGAGCTAAAATCCAAAAACGGAGCTTCAAAAAGAAGCCCATTGGTGTACCCATTGATTTTTTTAATGAGACTCAAAAACCAAACCAAACCTGTTGCTGAGTCTATTCCAACTCATAGCAACCCTATAGGACAGAGTAGAACTGGCCCATGGGGTTTCCAAGGAGTGGCTGGTGAATTCAAACTCTTAACTGCTACGCCACCGGGGCCCCTGATGAGACGGTAGAATTATATCTCTTATTATTTAAGTTTCTAGTTTTTCTATATTTTAAGTTGCTCTTCTGTGAACATTCTTACATACATCTTTTTACACATTTTCTTATTTCTTCCTCGGAATAAATTACGTAAGAGGAAATAAGTCACAGCGTAGAGAATACTTTTTAAGACTTTGGGTACTGATTGCCCAGTTGCTTTCCAGAAAGGTTCTGCTTTTATACTTTCTTGGTGTTATATAAGGAGCCCTGGAAGCACAATGATAAAGTGTTTGGCAGCTAACCAGAAGGTTGGCGGCTCAAACCCACCAAGTGGCTCTGAGGGAGATCCCATAAAGATCACAGCCTAGGAAGCTCTATGGGGCAGTTTTACTCTGTCAGATGGTTGCTGTGAATCAGAATTGATTCGATGGCACTTAACAACAACACAGTGTTTGTGCGAGAGTATGTATGTCGTTATACTATTGTCAACACTGTGTATTACAATTGTCAACTTAATAAAGAGAATATAAAGCCATGTTTTAATTAGAATTTATTTGATTATTAGTGTGGGTAAACTTATTTGGTAATCATTTTTTTCTTCCATATTAAAATTAAAAGCAAATGTTTCAAACAATATATGTAAACTTATTTAACTTTAAGTATTTTAAATTTTTTTTGCAAATGGAGATACTGAATTTTGAGCAATTTCTTTTTTTTTTTATTGTGCTTTAAGTGAAAGTTCACAATTCAGGTTAGTCTCTCCTACAAAAATTTACACATACATTGTTACGGGACCCTTGTTGCTCTCCCTATACTGTGACAGCATGCTCCTCCTTCCTACCCCGCATTTCCCATGTCCATTCAACCAGCTCCTGACCCTCTCTGCCTTCCCATCTCACCTTCTCATCTCACCAGATAGGAGCTGCCCATTTAGTCCCCATGTATCTGCTTGAGCCAAGAAGCACACTCTTCACAAGTATCATTTTATGTCCCATAGTCCAGTCTAATCTTCGTCTGAAGAGTCGGCCTTGGGAATGGTTTTAGTTTTGGGCTAACAGAGAGTCCAGGGGCCATGTCTTCCAGGCTCCCTCCAGTCCTGAGCAGTTTCTTAACCCGAGAAGCAGTCAAAGAAAACAAAAGACACTATGAGCATTTTAGTAAAATAAAGTTATTTTATTAGTAGTCTCTAAAGTGCCAGAAGATTTTAAAAGTTTATTTTTCAGAAGAGGACTACAGGAAGAAAGTAACTGCCTGCTTGTCCTTCTTATACACACTTAGTAAATACTACTTCTGCTCAGGAAACTTTGTGTAACCATTATCTCTTAGATATGCATATAGTAGTGATAGTATTTGCAATAATGGTTTTAACAGAAATGTTTAATATTTAATATCAATTTTTTAAGCTCACATGTAAATCTTAACTTAGAGCCAGTCTACATTTTCTAATGGCATTCCCTCAGAGTTAATTCAGAGCAACTTGCCAGCTTTTCAGATGAGACCTCATTGCTAAGGTTGAATAAGGGATTATTATATCCATGAAATAAAGGGTTAACAGGAATTTAGTTATGATTTATACACATTATAAGGATTTGCCAGTGTAGCAAGTACATAGCATAGGTCAGTTTAAGCTTTTACCCTTCAATAAAAAAGTCCTTTTAAAAACTGCTTTGTGACTCTCAGAAACATAGGACCAGGAGGAATCAGGTTCCAATTTCCTTCCTAGTTTCTGTTTTAAGCCTTTCGAGTAAGCTGGGCAATAAGCTCCTTGTTTCTGATTTCTACAAGAATAAACGGATGCTACTGCCAGTGTCCTGTGTACATCCAGTCATCTGAGGCCTAATTAGGAGGGGAACCTATCTACCAACCTCGGAGAGGATTTCCATAACCAGAAAAGGCACTGAATCCTTCTTCTTTGTCTTGTGGAAATGGCAGTGCCCACTGGAGACGGGATTGCATCTTGGTTTTGCATTTGAAAGTTGTGTAATACCATTTATCTTCAGTGTAGGGTCCCTGGGTGGTACAAATGATTTGTTTGCTCTCAGCTAGTAACCGAAAGGTTGCTGATTTGAATCCACCCAGCAGTGCTGTGGAAGAAAGGCCTGGTGATCTGCTTTAGTAAGATTACAGCAAAGAAAATCCTGTGGAGCACAGTTCTACTCTGAAGCACATGGGATCACTATGAATCGGGATTGACTCGGGGGCAACTTTTTTTTTTTTTAATTTCAATGTACAAGATCGTAAGGATTGAAATGATCTGTACTATAGACAATTGTGTTAAATAATCCTCGTGCATAATTTTATAGTAATCATCTTGAAATGGTTAAGGCTGTAATTCGGTATACAAACATCTTAAATATTTTTGATGTACTAAAAATTTGATGCTTCCAAGGAAGTATTTCTATTCTTTTTTTTTTTTTTTTTAGGGAAAAGATATTAGTGGGATAAAAAAATTTCTTCTTTTCTCTCTTGGTTTTGCTTTCCCTGGTTACCCCCTGTAACTTTACATTCTGAGCTCTCAACTATGCCCAGTCGAATCCAGTAATATTTCTTCTTCTGAATTTTAGATATTAGCATTTGTTGCCTGGTTTTTTATTTGGCACTTATGACTTTCCATTATTAGTTATCTTCTTTTTACTTATCTGTCTTATTTGCACTGTCTGAATTTTAAGCTCCTCGAGGGCAAGAATATTCTCTATTTCTTTGCATTTTATTATGATGCCCACCACATAGTGGGTACTTGATAAATATTGATCAGTTGATTGCAGTAATTAATACGACTAACCAGAAAATGTTTTCACTATTGACTCTTGTTGAAAATATTTATAAAAACGATTATACTAATTCTGTATTTCATCATTGAGGGTTGCTTAATTTTTAAGTTCATTATTCTTAGTATCAGTTTTTAATTTTAGTTCTGTAGGTAGGGATATAGGCAGCATAAGGGGACAGGATAGTTTTCAGTATTGTTCATAGTACAGGACTACCTAAAACTGCTTGGTCCTCCCTATATGCAATCTGTAGAGACAATTACAAGTTTGGGTGGGAGTGGAGGGATGTGGTTAGGCTAGGAGCATATGGTTGTTATTGTTAGGTGCCATCGAGCTGATTCCGACTCATAGCGACCCCACGTGACAAAGTAGAGCTGCTCCATGGGGTTTTCTTGGCTGTAATCTTCATGGGAACAGTTTGCCAGGTCTTACTCCCACGGAGCCGCTGGGTGGGTTCCAACCACCAACCTTTTGGTTAGCAGCTGAACACTTAACTGTTATGCCACCAGGGCTCCTAAAAAATACGAAAGTTGGTATAAATGCCTCAAGTGACATTCTAAGAAGTAAGATAAAGTGGCAGAACTGAAGCCATTATGGTGATCCACTCCCCGTGTCTCACCTACATCTCACTTGTTTATTGTGGAGTGGGTGTTTTTCCTGTCTCCTTGTTTAGAAATTGCTAGAGTTTGTTAATTGGACACTGTTAAGGTAACAGACATATCCAGCAATTGCATTCTGCAAGTCAGTTGAAATATAAATCTATTTGAGCTTCTCTTTATAAGAGTTTGAATAATAACTGACCCAAGATCAAACTCAGGCTGTTTTGTATTTGATTTTCTGTTTGTTGTTATGCTACATCCTTGGCATAAGCTTGCCTTCTTGTTATTTGGACTGTAGAAAAACATTCTAGTTTTAATTAGTTAATCCAGGTTTGTAGGGTAGTATATTTGGCTGTCTTTGAAATGTTTAGAAAATATTGCCTGTGTTATTCGTTAGCTTGCCAGAAAGGCAGTATACTCTATATTTCAAAATTTTTGAAACTTGTAAACAAAATTTTAATCTCCTTTTAAATATATACTGTAACTTAATCAGTATTTTCTATGATGAACTATATAAAGTACTGGTTCCTCTCAAATTCTCAAATTTAATTTCTTTTAGGACTGGTCTAGTTTCTTATTCTTGTACTAACTAGTTCAAACTGTCTAGAGAACAAAATTGATATAAAAGGTATTTTCTGTGTAATTGTTATAATAATATTGAATTTTGATTTTGGGGAAGGAACTAAACAAAAATTTGTTTACTCCATTAATATTATGTGCTTAGAATATGTTTGCCTAGATGTTAATTGGAAACCCAGGAAGATTGAATTTCATTGTCAAGCTATGAATTTTCATGATTTGATAAAAAGTCTTGATTGAAAAGTCTTCTTTTAAATTAAGAAGTCTATCTCTTGATAATTGCACTTGATAATCTTTTGATTTTGTTTAGATTAATTTAAAATTTGGAATCCGAAAGCCAGAAGCTCGGACAGGAACTGAGACAGATACCTGTACAGCTTGTGCAGGTACCTTGATACTTGAGTTTGCTGCTTTAAGTCGATTCACAGGAGCAACAATATTTGAGGTTTGCTTTTCATGGTCTTTGATCTTCTGGGTATTGGGTATAGCTAACTTTACATCCTTTCTTCATTGGTCAAGGGTTAGTATTATTAATTGGAGAATTACTTTGTTATTGTAGTGAACTTTTTGTCTAAATCCTATCACATAGTTTTCAATGTCAGAAACATAGAAATCATTGTGAGGTAGCTATATTAAGTATAACTACATTTTGTTCACAAACCACCAAGTCTATTTTTAGGTTTATTCTTAGAAGTTTTTTTTTTTTTAACCTAATTATATGACCTTGGTGGCTCCTTGATATCATAAATTGTCTTATTGAAATACTGTGCATTTCTGTGTTTTATTTGCTACACTTCTAGTCTATTCCATTCCTAAAACTTTCATCAGTTTTCTAAAATACAGTAAATTTTTTGTACTAAGTCTTGATTGGGAGTCTAATCTGTAAGTTTGTTTACTCTAAGAGAAATGTTATTCATTATCCAAAAGACTTAATATTCCCCACACAGTTGGCTGTGGACTAGTTACGTCTCACGTTTTTTATTCTAACTAATTGCTTAAGCATGTCATTGGAGTACAGTAGTAACAATTAAGAACCCTTTCCTTCAAACATATGACTTAGAAGAATTTTTAAAAATTCAGCAAATGGCACACATGCACAAGCAGAAATAGGGAAAATACACCAGCATTACAAACATTGGATCTGAATATAAATAAACCAAGTCAAATGGTCTTTGTGTGTATGTGTGCATCTGTATAGATGTCTCTATGTTCAAAGTGTCTTGAGGACAAGTTTATCATGTCTGATTGGTTAATCTTTTAAATTTTTATTCCATACCTTACTGACTAATGTTTTCCTTTCATTAAAAAAGTCAGCATTTTGTGTACACTCTGATTTGCACTGCATACCCTGTGAGATACTGATCCATTTGTAGGTGAGGAAAGTGAAGCTTAAAGAGCCCTGCACAGCTAGTGAGTGAATCGGTGGAATTGGAATCCGTGTCTATCTGAATTCAAAGCCTGTACTCTTTCCACTGGGCTATGATGTATTTATGAGTAAATCAGTTGAAAATGATGATTTTTTACTGTTGAATTATATAAGTCTGAGAAGCAGCTTGATGTAATTGAAAGAACATCAGACTAATACAGGGTTGGCAAACTACAGTATGGCCACTGACTGTTTTTGTAAATAAATTTTATTGGAACACCACCATGCTCATTTGTTTACTTTTGTCTATGGCTGTTTCGTGCTACAGTGGCAGAGTATGAGTAATTGTGACCGAAACTGTATGACCCACAAAGCCTGAAATATTTACTATCTGTTCCTTTTCAGAAAATCTCTACTGACCCTAGGTCTAATAGATAAAGAGATATGAATTCTCATGTTAGTTGTACTGTAATTCACTTTTAAAATTTGGTTAAATTTTTAATTTTACTGGGCCTGTTTCCTTGTCTGTAAAATAAGAACAGAGAAATATAACCTTTGTGATATTTTCCGAGACCCCGAATAGATGCCTGAATCCTTAGATAGTACCGAACCCTATACATAAATACTATATTTTTTCCTATACATATATACTTATGATAAAGTTTAATTTGTAAATTAGGCACAGTAAGAGATTAACAATAACTATACACTGGATAAAGGGTTGATTCACATCCTGGGTGGGACAGAGGAGAATGGCGAAAGATTTCATCACGCTCAGAACGGCACGCAAATTAAAATTTATGAATTGCTTATTTCTGGACTGCAGTTGACTGCAGGTAACTGAAACTGTGGAAAGCAAAACCGTGGTTAAGGGGAGACTACTGTACTCTTATATCTACAAAGCCACAAACTAGTTTAATGATTTTTTTTTTCTTTTATAGAAGTACTTCTGCAATGGTGTGTAGGTTTATGTGCTGAAATTAATTTTAATTTAAACTTACCTGTATATGTGCTTTATTGTTACATTTTATAACATCTTTTTATACAAAACCAAGAATTTGATTAGAAATAATTTTAATTTAATGTTGAATGAATAAAAATAAATGAAAAAAAGAAAGAAAATGTTATCAGAAGTATGTAAGTTTGGTATTATCAAATAAATACTCATTAGCCTAGTTAATTTACTAACTTTTCACTAACAAAGTTGCATGCTATTTGAAAAATAGAATCTGAACTGTCTGTCTGTGTTTCAAAGACAGCATACCAAATTAGAAATCATCTGCTGATTTTCTAAATAGGAGTATCTAAGGAGATTTTCACTTTGCATTTAAATGATGGAAGTTATTTTAAGAAGTACATTTTATGATACAAGTAATTAATATCATCTAATAATGCATTGTATGCGAATTTGAACCTGTGTTACAAGAGTAGATGAGTAGGACAGTCCCAAAGTGAGATCGTAAATACCATTTCAGGGTCTTTTTTTTTTGTTTGTTTTTTTTAACTAGAATTGAATGGCTGAAGAAGAAACAAGATTGGATTTGTAAGGAAAATTTAACATATATTATAAATGGTTATTTTAGGAATTTTACTTAATCCATGAAGTATTCTGTGGGCCTTTGATTTTCTGTTTCTTTGTTGTTAATCATGTGCAGTTCTTCAAGTTTGCTTTTTTTTTTTTTTTAAATTATAGGAATATGCAAGGAAAGCTCTTGATTTTCTCTGGGAAAAAAGACAGCGAAGTAGTAATTTAGTGGGTGTGACTATTAACATTCATACTGGAGATTGGGTACGCAAAGGTATGTAAATTGGACTTTTAAAATTAAGCCTTCACAACCTCAAAATGGTTGGGAAATAATGGGTTTTGGTTTGTTAAAACAATCTGGGACAGTATAAAGCCTAGTTTCTTTCCAGATTGTTGGAATTTTATTTAACTCGATTTTCTTCTTTGGTGCCAAATAATGGCACGCTTAATCTAGATGATTTAGAATTCTGTTCCATGCCTTGATGGGTATAGCATTATAGATGACATAATAGCATACAGATGAAATAACTAAAACATTTTCTTTGAGGACCAGAGTGCCTCAGCTGTCTTATATCAAGATGTAGTTGAGTGAGAATCTGCATTTAATAATGTTAACCTTCCATCCTTATGTTTTGTCCCCCTTCCCGGACCTCCAGAAGTAGAATATAGTATAGTAGCTACGAGCAGACTTTGGAGCCATGTTGTAGTTAAAATCTCAACTCTGCTGTGTGATTTTGTGCAAATTATTTAACCTCTGTGTGCCTGTCTGTCCTTATCTGTAAAGTGGGAACAGTAATAGTACCAACTTCATATAGTTATTATCAGGATTAAATGAATTAACCATTGTAAAGTGCTTAGACGAATGCCTGGCATGTGCTACCCATACTGTGAAATAAGTGCTCGCTAATGAGCACTTGTAATAATAATAATAATAATAATAATATATGGTACGTGTCATGGTTTGAATTATGTCTCCTAGAAAACGTGTGTACCAATTTGGCTAGGCCGTGATTCCTGGTACTGTGTGATTTTCCTGTATGTTGTAAACCTGCCTCTATGACGTTAATGAGGGAGGATGGGTGGCAGTTGTATTAGTAAGGCAGGACTGGATCTACAAGACTGGATTGTGTCCTGAGGCAATCTCTTGAGATATAAAAGACAGAAGTGAGCAGTGAGACAGGGGGACCTCATACCATCAAGAAAGCAGTGCCAGGAGCAAAGTGTGTCCTTTGGACTGGGGTCCCTGTACCGAGAAGTTCCTAGTCCAGGGGAACACGGAAGAGAAGAAGACCGACAGAGAGAAAAAGCCTTCCCCCGGAGCTTACACCCTGAATTTGGACTTTAGCCTACTTTGACAGGGAGGAAAGAAATTTCTCTTCGTTAAAACCATCCACTTGTGGTATTTCTGTTATGGCAGCACTAGATGACTAAGACAGTATGTATTATTGTTTTAAACTTTACAAAAGGATATCTTGTCTTATGTAAACTTGAGACTTTTTTACTTAATATTATATTGTTAAGATTCATGTGTTGTGGCATGATGTTGTAGTTCATTGTTTTGAATAGTCTGTTGGTTGAATAAACTGCAGTTTATGGGTATTGAGGTTGTCAGGATTTTGCTATTGTGAATAGTAGTGCTGTTCAGTGTTCTTGTGTCTTCTGTTATACATGTATAAAAGTTTCACTTGACTACATAGCTAGGAGTGGAATTTTGCTCCTAGGGTAAATTAGTGTTCAGCTTCAGGAGATAATGCCAAATTGTTTTCCAAAGTTATCGTACCACTTAATAATTTCACCAGCAATGTATAAGAGATCCTGTGGATCTATGTCCTCTCCAATACTTTGTATTGTCAGACTTTTAAAGTTTTTGCCAATCAAATAGGGTATATAAATGATATCCCAATTGATGTGCATTTCCTGATCCTAATGATGTTGGATGCATCTTCATGTTTATTGGCCAGTATGCTTCCTTGTCTTTGATACGGATGTTCTTGTTTTTTTTGTCAGCTTTCTATTGGATTAGTTGTGTTTTTTAAAAAAAATATTGATTTGCAAGAATTCTTTATATAGTCTTGATATTAATTCTTGGTCCATTGTATATATTGAAGATAGCATCTTTTGGTTTATAAGTTGTCATTTCACTTTCTTTAAATTCAGTTTTTCAAAGTAAGTTTTTTTTTAACACACAAACTGTTATTAGCACAGAAAGTATTACTCATATTGTAAGGTTAGTATTTTTATAAATGTGTAATTTTCACTTTAAACAGACAATTTCATGTTTAGACTAATTTTTCATTCTTAGTGTACTGTTAACCTCACTTGTAATCTATAAAGAATTTTAAAGACTTGTTTAATGAAGAATCACATTTATGTGTATTTTCCATAGATAGTGGAGTTGGAGCAGGGATTGATTCATATTATGAATATCTATTGAAAGCCTATGTCTTGCTTGGAGATGACAGTTTTCTGGAAAGATTTAATACAGTAAGTTGTTCCAATTTTATATTAATTTTAGAGCCAATTTAATTTGAGTGCCAGATTTGGAGAGAAATTCAACTACCTGAATGACATTCTGAAAAATTATTTGTTTTTAAATGTGTAGTAGTTTTCTCTCAGTATTCTCTGATGATGTTGGGCAAGGACAGAGTAATAGCTTCAAGCATTCCAAAAATTAGTTTACAATTTCTGGGCAAATCCCTGGAGAAGGACATCACATTTGGTAAAGTAGAGGGTCAGTGAAAAAGAGGAAAACTCTCAACGAGATAGGTTGACACAGTGGCTGCAACAGTAGGCTCAAACATAGCAACAATTGGGAGGATGGTACAGGACCAGGCATTGTTGCGTTCTGTTGTACAGAGGGTCGCTATGAGTTGGAACTGACTCGGTGGCACCTAAAGACAACAACATGTTCATCTCTCATCAGAATTTTCTCCAGTCTGCTGATAGATGATAAAATACGTAGATTTGCATTTTTACCTAATCTTCTTTTGTACAACTAAGAGAATTTATTGGAATATGTTACTAGTTAACTTTCTCCTGTAAATTCCAATTCTTTTTGATATGTTGGAAGTTTGGCCTAGTCCAAGTATACAGGGCCTTGGAGACTTGGAGAAACTAGTGAATGTTCATTTCAAAAGCAGGTCTGTAAATCTTAAGTCTGGATCAGAACTATAGACGTATTCTTGGGAGAAGGGGAAGATTATTGAACTGAAATTGAGTTGCCTTTTTTTGTAAGTGAAGCAAACTGAAATTAATATAGCAGACTCATCAGCTATATAACTACATTCTTTTTTAAAAATAATTTACCATTTCTTGCCTAGCCGTCAATTTGCCCACATCACATCTGTGAGACAGTCTTTGTAGTAGTTAAAAGTATAGGCATTTTCCTGCCTGAGTTTAAATCCTTGTTCTACCACCTTGTGGTTTTGGGCAAGTAACTTACATTATTTGCCTCTGTTCCTCACTTGCAAAATGAGAATACTAGTACTCCTTATGGGGTTATTCAGAGGATTAAATGGAAATGCATAGGATAATGTCTAACATATCACAGGCACTCAGTAATAGTTACTGAATAACAGATAAGTTCGACAAAGAAAACTAGTAAAAGTCTGAATAAGTCATCATTTGAAAGCTTGAAAAAGCAACATCACATGTACTGTTTAGATTCTGACAGGATTTTCTTGAGGCAAATGGGGACAGATACTGTTTTTCATGGCTTGTTACCATTCATTGACCCTTAACAGCTCAGCCTCTTGTTGTGAAAACTGAAAAATATCTAGCAAAGAAGACAAGAAGCATAAAAGAATTTCTAAGAGCATGAAAAGCAAAGATAGCAAGCCATAAGAGTGGCAACAGTGATTAGACACGTTAATTTAGGCGATGGTGAACACCAGAGTGTTACATTAGCTGACAGAGTTAGTAACTAGACGTAGGAGAAAACTAGAATAATTGTAAAATAGAAGCCTGTATCTCTATTCCAACAGCATCATTGGGCCACAAGGCGTACTAGCCATGGACTAATACCACAGGAAAGGAATGTTCAGATCTCCTCCCCTCAGAAGCTCCCATATTAGTATAGTGATTAATATTCTGCATCTGAGTTAAAGAAAACAAGGGAGCATATATATTTTAGAAAGATTCTCATCTGAAGTAATTTAAATATTTAAATAGTTATTTAAATAATTTAAATCTTTAAATAGTTAATTGATAGTTACTTATAATTATTTAAATTTTTTTTTTTTAATGTACTTCAGGTGAAGGCTTACAAAACAAATAGGTTCTCATGAAACCGTAGTACACATATTGTTTTATGACATTGGTTAACAACCCCACAACATGTCAACCCTCTAACTTCTCTACCTTTTTTTTTTGGTGAAAATACACATAGCCAAAGATACACCATTTCAAAAATTTCTACATGCACAGTTCAGTGACGTTGACTACGCTCTTCCAGTTGTGCTGCTATTCTCACTTAAGATGAAGGCTTACAGAACAAAATAGTTTCTCATTTAACAGTTACTACACACGTTGCCCTATGACAATGGTTAGCAATCTCACAACACATCAACAATACCCTTACTTAACCTTGGGTTCCCTATCACCAGCTTCCTTGTCCCCTTCTGCTTTCTGGCCCTTGTCACTGGACTCCCATACCTCATTAGTCCCATTTGGTTTTACGGGGCTGTCCATTCCAGGCTGAACGGTGAACCTCTGAGATAACTTCACCACTGAGGTAAAAGGGTGTCTGGGAGCCATACTCTCGGGGTTTCTCCAGTCTCCTTTAGGCCAGTAAATCTGGTCATTTTTTTGTGAGTTAGATTTATGTTCTACATCCTTTTCTTTGTGTATGAATTTAATTTCTTTGTGGTACTATTTAGTGTAATATGTTTAAAATACTTCTTTTCTCATCTGCTTTCGTGAACACACATTATGTATGATCTTTTAGCACTATGATGCCATAATGAGGTACATTAGCCAGCCACCTCTTCTACTTGATGTGCATATCCACAAACCAATGCTGAATGCTCGGACTTGGATGGATGCTTTGCTTGCCTTTTTTCCAGGCTTACAGGTAAACAGAATTCTGCTATTTTCTTAATATTAAAGTAAGATGACTGTAATTAAGTACATTTGTGATCACTAAAATTGAATTACTAAAACAGCTACATCTCAAAGCTATATTAATTTTTCCCTTTATATGATTATAGATAAAATCAACTTACATTTTATTAGGTAATTTTGTTGTTGACTTCTAGGTTTTAAAGGGGGATATTAGACCTGCTATTGAAACTCATGAAATGTTGTATCAGGTGATTAAAAAACACAATTTTCTACCAGAGGTAAGCAAATAATCTTTGGAATTCTAATTTACATACATTATGTAAGTTGCTAATTTAGAGGTTTGTTGTTTGCCATGGAGTCGATTCCGACTCATATCAACCCTATAGGATACAGTAGAACTGCTCCATAGCGTTTCCTAGGCTGTAATCTTTACAGGAGCAGATCCCCATGGGGCTACTGAGCGGGTTTGAACCACCAGTCTTTCAGTTAACAGCCAAGCACTTAACTGTTGTGCCGCCCGAACCCATTACCCGTTGCCATCGAGTCGATTCTGACTCATACATAGCAATCCCATAGGACAGAGTAGAACTTCCCCGTAGGGTTTCTAAGGAGCAGCTGGTGGATTCAAACTGCTGACCGTTTTTGGCTAGCAGCCTGAGCGCTTAACCACTGCACCATCAAGGCCCCAAAAACCCACTGCCATGGAGCCTGATTCAGCAACCCTATAGGGTTTCCAAGGAGTAGCTGATGGATTCAAACTGCCAGCCTTCTGGTTAGCAACCAGACTCCTAAGCACTGTGCTACCAGGGCTGGGCACCTTAATTCAGAGGTAGCAAATGTCATCTTTAAGGCTTGTTTGTTCTTTTTAATTTATGTTTTCCTAGTTGGTTTATTTATTTAATTTATTTTCTGGTTTATACAGTATTGTATATGTTTTTACTTTCCCTCGTGTATTAAAAGAAGTCTAGTTCAGAGTAGGAGGTCCTGGGTGGTAGAGATGGTTAATGTACTCAGCTGCTAATGGAAGGGTTTGGAGGTTTGAGTCCACTCAGAGGTGCCTTGTAAGAAAGACCTGGTGATCTACTTTAGGAATATCAGCCATTGAAGTCCCTATGGCGCACAGTTCTACTCTGACACACATGGGTCGCCATGAGACAGAGTAGACTCAACAGCAACTTTGTTTTTCCTTGTAGTTTAAGGTAATGCTGACATTTTATTAATTTTGCTTAAAAGGAAAAAAAAAAAAACCAAAACATTTTTTTCAACCTTTTCTAATCCATACTGTTACAAGGTTGTCTCATTCCGATTTTACATGTACCCACCAGCTAGGGAGATCGTCCCTTTTTTATTTTGGAGAATGCCGGCTCTTGCCCATGCGGATTGAAAATTGCGCTTTCTAATTTGTATACATTGTATTAGTAATGAATATTCTTGGTATTTGATATGGCACGATTTTTAATAGCATAGTTTTTTGGCTTTCCAGAAATATACCATTAACATTTTCCAAATTTGTACATGACCTTGCTAAAATGGAAATATGAGAACCAGTGAAGTAATAAGAGAAGGAAAAAGAAGAAACAATTATGTAGACTATAGGACCCATGTAGTGGCATTACTCAGCTTCATAGTTTTTTCTGAGTTTTCTAAAAGCCAAAATGATTGCTTTGAAAAGTAATTCCATTTCACTGGTAAAAAATAGCAGCCTTTGCAAAATTGAATTGTGACATTAAGCAATGAAAATTGGTGTTTTATAGAAAATTATGTCATGATGGATGTTTTAATTACCTTGTTTATGATCTAATTTATATAATACTATATATTCTAGAACTATTTTTTTTAATCATATTTTTTACGCCTAATTTGTGTGCTGTCTTTAGGCATTTACAACAGATTTCAGGGTACACTGGGCTCAACATCCTTTAAGGCCTGAATTTGCAGAAAGTACCTACTTCTTATATAAAGTAAGATAATTTGTTTTTGTTATTTAGCCCCTGTTCTCTGTTTGATATGTCACTATTTTAGTAATTGGGTTTTCAGAGTCCTTGTTTAATGTTATGTTACAATGGTTGGCTGTATCATGGCCTTTAGGATTATTGAAAAATGCAAGAATTGCTTTCCACATTTTTTGCCTTTTCAAAATAGTTATCTAAACATGTCTTTAAAGAGAAATGTTATGTTCTAGAGCTTCTTTCTAAAGCATGTGTCTTGCCTTCCTTCATTTGGGCAGCCTTTCTGGGCATTAGAAGTTTGATCTAAAGGTTAAGTATACAGTTGGACAGTTTTCCATTGCGTATTTAAGAAATGCTCTAAAGCAGATCCGTGGCTTATTTTCAGAGCTAGGTTCTGTGTACATGAGTTCCAGTGCCTGATACAGTGTGTGGCACCCAGCTGGTACTCAATAAATATTTGCTAAATAAATGGGTATATGGTAATATATAAGCTGTATACACAAACATATATATATATATATATATATATATTCTCCTTTTTAATAGGCTACAGGAGATCCTTACTACCTTGAAGTAGGGAAAACACTTATTGACAATTTAAATAAATATGCTAGAGTGCCTTGTGGATTTGCTGCCATGAAGGATGTTCGTACTGGAAGTCATGAGGACAGGTAAAACAGTTCCTAACATCCCTTTCCTCAGGGTAGCTCTTAAGCAACACAAAATACAACTACTGGTTAGCATTCATATACACTTAATGCTTGTACAAAGGGTGTTTGAGGAAGCAAGCCTTAGTTCATTGTGTTTATTTTTTTCTAATTCTTGAATGGGCTAATTTTAAACTGTTTGCAAAGTTTGTATTCTGTTCATAGTGCCTGGCACATAGTAGATGCTCAACTGATTTTTAAGTAAACGAATAAATATCAGAACCTTAGTATTAGGAATGTGTGTTACTTTTTCCTTTGTTAATAGTTTCTTTATACTGTGTAAGATGTTGGAGATTATCCTCATGATGAAAGATCAGGATTATGATTTATGTTCAGCCAAGAATTCCTTAAAAGCAGCATTGTAGTCAGTGTGTACTCTTATTTGTGATTTTTTTTTTTTTTTTTTAATTCAGGTGAAGGTTTACAGAACAAATAGTTTCTCATTAAACAGTCAGTACACATATTGTTTTATGACATTGGTTAACAACCCCACGACATGTCAACCCTCACCCTTCTCGACCTTTTTTTTCTTTGGTGAAAATATGCATAGCCAAAGATAACACCATTTCAAAAATTTCTACATGCACAGTTCAGTGACATCAATTATCTTCTTCCAGTTGTGCTGCTATTCTCACTTTAGGTGAAGGTTTACAGAACAAAGTAGTTTCTCATTAGACCATTAGTACACATGTTGCCATATGACAGTGGTTAACAACCCCACGACATGTCAACACTGTCCTTACTCAACCTTGGGTTCCCTATCGCCAGCTTTCCTGTCTGCTTCTGCCTTGTCCCAGGACTGCTGTGCCTCATTAGTCCTGTTTTGTTTGTTCACTGGCTGAATGGTGAACCTTGGGAGTGACTTCACCACTGAGCTAAAAGGGTGTCTGGGGGCCATACTCT
Organism: Dugong dugon; assembly: GCA_030035585.1. Lineage (NCBI taxonomy): Eukaryota > Metazoa > Chordata > Mammalia > Sirenia > Dugongidae > Dugong > Dugong dugon. The sequence continues at coordinate 47,760,842 of CM057469.1, read as the reverse complement.
CGGGGTTTTTCCGTCTCTTTCAGGCCAGTAAATCTGGTCTTTTTCTTGTGTGTTAGAATTTTGTTCTACATCCTTCTACAGCTCTGTCTAGAACCCTCTGTTGTGATCCCGGTCAGAGCAGTCAGTGGTTGTAGCCAGGCACTAGCAAGCTGTACTGGACTCAGTCCGGTGGAGGCCTTGGTGGATGTGGTCCATTAGTCCTTCGGACTAATCTTTTCCTTGTATCCTGTTCTCTTCATTCTCCCTTTCTCCCGAAGGGGTGAGACCAGTGGAGTCTCTTAGATGGCTGCTCACAGGCTTTTAAGATGCCAGATACTACTCACCAAGGTAGAATGTAGAACATTGTCTTTATAAACTGTGTTATGCCAGTTGAGCTAGATGTTCACTAAGACTATGGTCCCCACAGCCCTCCACCCAGCAATTCAGTCCCTCAGGGAGTTTGGATGTGTCTATGGAGCTTCAATGACCTTTCCTTGTACAAGTTGTGCTGGTTTCCCCAGTATTGTGTACTGTCCCACCCTTCACCAAAGATACCACTTATCTATTGCCTATTTAGTATTTCCGCCCTACCCCTCCCATCCCTGGTAGCCAACAAAGATTGTTACATTTTGTGTGTGAACTTTTTCATGGGTTTTTACAATAGAGGTCTCATACAATATTTGTCCTTTTGTGATTGACTTATTTCACTCAGCATAATGTCCTCCAGTTTCATCCATGTATGAGATGCTTCACAGATTCATTGTTGTTCTTTCTCGTTGCATAGTACTCCATTGTGTGTATGTACCATAGTTTTATCCATTCATCTGTTGATGGGTAGCTAGGTTGTTTCCATCATTTTGCTATTGTGAACAATGCTGCCGTGAACATAGGTGTGCATGTCTGTTCGAGTGATGACTCTTGTTTCTCTAGGATATATTCCTAGGAGTAGGATTGCTGGATCATATGGTATTTCTATTTCTAGCTTTCTAAGGAAGCGCCATATCATTTTCCAAAATGGTTGTATCATTTTGCATTCCCACCAGCAGTGCATAAGAGTTCCGATCTCCCCGCAACCTCTCCATCATTTCTTATTTTCAGTGTTTTTGATTCATGCCAGTGATGCCGGGGTGAGATGGTATCTCATTGTGGTTTTAATTTGCATTTCTCTAATGGCTGGTGATTGTGAGCATTTCCTCATGTGTCTGTTGGCCTCTTGAATGTCTTCTTTGGTGAAGTGTCTGTTCATTTCCTTTGCCCATTTTTTAATAGGATTATTTGTCTTTTTGTTGTAGAGGTGTTGGATTTTCTTGTAGATTATGGAGATTAGAGCTTCGTCTGACTTGTACTGTCCAAAAATTTTTTCCCAGTCTGTAGGTTCTCTTTTTACTCTTTTGATGAAGTCCTTTGAAGAGCATAGGTGTTTGATTTTTAGAAGATCTCAGTTATCTAGCTTATCGTCTGGGGTTTGTGTGTTGATGGTTATGGTTTGTATCCTGTTAATGCTGTGTATTAAGGCCTGAAGTGTTGGTCCTATTTTTTCTTCTATGGACTTTATAGTTTTAGGCTTTATATTCAGGTCTTTGATTCATTTTGAATTAGTTTTTGTATATGATGTGAGGCATGGGTCCTGTTTCATTTTTTTGCAAGTGGATATCCAGTTTTGTCAGCACCATTTGTTAAAGACTGTCTTTTCCCCATTTGATGTACTTTGGGCCCTTGTCAAAGATCAGGTGACTGTAGGTGGATGGATTTACATCTGGGTTCTCAATTCTGTTCCATTGGTCAGTGTATCTGTTGTCGTACCAGTACCAGGCTGTTTTGACTACTGTAGCTGTATAGTAGTTTCTGAGGTCAGGTAGTGTGAGTCCTCCAACTTTATTCTTCTTCTTCAGTAGTGCTTTACTTATTTGGGGCTTCTTCCCTTTCCACATAAAGTTAATGATTAGTTTTTCCATCTCTTTGAAGAATGTTGTTGGTATTTGGATCGGGATTACGTTGTATTTGTAAATTGCTTTGGGTAGAATTATCATTTTCACAATATTGAATCTACCTATCCATGAGCATGGTATGTTTTTCCATTTATGTAAATCCCTTTGGGTTTCATGCAGTAGTGTTTTGTAGTTTTCTTTGTAGAGGTCTTTTACATCCCTGGTTAGATTTATTCCTAAGTATTTTTTTTTTTAGGGGCTATTATAAATGGTATTGTTTTCCTGATTTCCTTTTCATCGTTCTCTTTATTGGTGTTTAGGAATCCAATTGATTTTTGTATGTTTATCTTGTATCCTGCTACTCTGCTGAATCTTTCTATTAGTTCCAGTAGATTTCTTGTGGAGTCTTTAGGGTTTTCTGTGTACAGTATCATATCATCCACAAACAGGGACAGTTTAACTTCTTCATTACCAATTTGGATGCCCTTTATTTCGTTTTCTTGCCTTATTGCTCTAGCTAGAACTTCCAGCAGAATTTTAAATAGGAGTGGTGATAAAGGACATGCTTGTCTTGTTCCTGTTCTCAAGGGGAATGTTTTCAGCCTCTCTCCATTAAGAATGATGTTGGCCGTTGGTTTTGCATAGATGCCCTTTATTATGTTGAGAAATTTCCCTTCTATACCTATTTGATTGAGAGTTCTTATCAGGAATGGGTGTTGGACTTTGTCGAATGCCTTTTCTGTGTCTGTTGAGATGATCATGTGATTCTTTCCTTTCCTGTTATTTATGTGGTGGATTACATTGATTGATTTTCTGTTGTTAAACCATCCTTGCATACCTGATACGAATCCTACTTGGTCGTGGTGTATCATTTTTTTGATATGATGCTGAATTCCACTGGCTAGAATTTTGTTGAGAATTTTTGCATCTATATTCATGAGAGATCTTGGTCTGTAATTTTCTTTTTTTGTGGTGTCTTTGCCTGGTTTTGGTATCAGGGTTATGCCGCCTTCATAGAACGAATTCGGAAGTGTTACTTCCTTTTCTATGCTTTGAAATAGCTTGAGTAGTACTGGTACAAGCTCTTCTGTGAATGTTTTGTAGAATTCTGCAGTGAAGCCATCTGGGCCAGGGTTTTTTTTTGTTGGGAGTTTTTTTTTTTTTTATTACCTTTTCAGTCTCTTCTCTTGCTGTGGGTCTGGTCAGATTTTCAACATCACTTTGTTGTAGTTTGGATAGGTAGTGTGTTTCTAGAAATTTATCCATTTCCTCTAGGTTTTCAAATTTATTGGAGTATAGTTTTTCATGTACTGTTATTCTGTTGCTGATTTTGAGGGATTGGGAAGACCATTGGCAGTTTCTGTTTCATTGGATACTGATAGATGTGGATGACTTGAAATATTAGGCTATAAAAATTGTGCTTTAGTCATTATGATATTCAGTAATATTCCAGTGAGGTATTCAGAAATCACTTACCTGATTGTTCTAACTATTCAGATATAACAGCATCAGAGAACCCAGGAATAAGAAAGGTGGGCGGGGGTGGGAGAGGTTAGTTCTGAGTGGCTAGAATTGTAGAATTGATCAGTAAATCTCTAAATGAACACTGAAACTTGTTCCTTCATTTGGTTAGCAAATGTCCATTCCCCAATATTTACTGATGCCTTTTATGTGCCAGATCCCTGGTGGCACAATGGTTAAGAGCTCAGCTGCTAACCAAAAGGTCAGCAGTTCAAATCTACCAGCTACTGCTTGGAAACCCTATGGGGCAGTTCTGCTCTGCACTATAGGGTTGCTATGAGTTGGAATCGACTTGGCAGCAATAAGTTTGGTTTTTGGTTTTATGTGCCAGGAGCTATATTAGATTTTGAGGATTAAAGATATGAAGACCTGCCCTTTCCTTTGTTAAATCACAGGGGATAGTCAGATAAACAGACTTTTAAAGCTTTGTATAAGTGCTATTGAACATATTACAGGGGCATGAAACACAAATTGGGATGTGATGGTTACTGTAAGTTCCTGGAGGAGTGGATCCTGAGTCTTCAAGGATGAGTAAGAATTAAAAAGAAGAGGAAAGGAGTAAAAGACGTTTCAGGCAGAGCGATCAGAGGCATAAGAAGCACAGCACTCATCATCTCCTCATAGGCTTGTCCCTCAGCCCCTCACTTAGAGATTTTGGTAATAGTCCATTAGGCTTGGCATCTCCTTCCTTGACTACAGCTGATGAGAACTTCTGGAAGCAGGCACACAGATAACAGCAAGAAATGAAAGCAGATAGCCTGTTTACCTATTTGTAAATTTATTAACTATTTCCTGTAATCCGAGCACTTTTCTAAGCACTTTATATATTTAACTAATTTGATTCTTACAACATCCCTCTGAGGTATAAGTTCTATTATAAGCTTCATTTTATTGATGACGAAACTAAGGGACAGAGAGATTAGATCACTTGCTCAAGGTCACACAATTAGTAAGGTAGAGTCAGAATTCCAGCCAAGGCAGATTGGCTGTTGACTGCTATGTTACACTGGCAGTTCATTCAAGGAACAATAATTAAGCACCTACTGTATGCCAGGCGCTGCACTTTGGTGTGGGGATAGAATGACAAACTAGAACCAGCCTCTGCCATCTTGTGACTTGTAATTAATGAAGAAGGTAAATGTGTAAAGAAATAATCACTACTATGTGATATGTGTTATAATGGGAAGAGGAGTAACAGGTTGAGGAATTACAGAAAAAGACATGTTTTACTCTGTTTAGGGAGTTCCATTCTTCTAAATTTAACATTATTCTGATTTCCCTCCATTCCTTACATGACATTATTTCTGGACCTCTTACCACTGCTTTGCCTCATTCTGATTGTATTTCAGTATATAGAGTGTCTCTTAAAATACCATGTCTAGAAATAACCATACTCAAGTTGTGCATGGAGCAACACATTGTTACCATCTGGATTCAGGCTAGAAATTTCTAGATCTCTTGTTTAGATCACTTTAGATTAGATTAGCTAGTTTGCTAATTCTCTCAGGGGCTGATGGTCTTAACACCCTCTACCCAATTGAGGATCAGTTCCTCATGGGAGCATTGTACCTTTCAGATGCATTTGGCTCGACAGTAGGTTGAGAACTTCTTGATCTCCGTCATACTGTGTTATTAGATGTACTTTAGATTTTTCAGCAGCTTTGTTAGTCACAGTGAGCTTAGACTCAGAGGTTTAATTCTGGCCTGCTGACAAATGAGAGTTCTCCATTCTCCTCTTGAGCAGCTGAATTTTTAAATGTAAGCTTAGAAATTTATGTTTATCCCAGTATAGTTTCATTTTGTTGATTTTTTTTTTTTTTTCCTATTTCTGACTAAAAAGAGAGCTTGATTCTCATCTTAGTCACCTAATGTATTAGCTAACCTATCAGTTTTGAGTGATCTGCAGTTTGGGTAAGCATGTCTTATGAAATTTTCATCTAAATTGTTGGGAAAAATTTTGGATACGGCCATGACCAAGCGCCTCACGACATGGCTCTTGAGAACTTCCAGCTACAGGCTCTGTGCATGTGATTGCTTATCTTTCTACAGATCTCTTAGCACTCTTCTCTGACTCACAGGATACACACACACACACACACACACACACACACAGGTTTTTCAGATTGGAAATATCTGTATTTTCCTAATAATAGATGATCATCGCAAAGAATTCACATGGCAAAAAGAATATAAAAATCTTCCTAAAACACTTCCCTCTGCTTGTCCTTGCTAAGGTAACCACTGTTAGCAATTTGATAAGCATTCTTCCAGACATTTTTAATGCCTGTGTGTTTGCATTTGTGTATATGTTTATGGTTTTTGATACAAATTAGATCAAATGATGCACATTATTCTGTAACTTGCTAGCTTTACCCTAGTCATACTAGTCATATTGTAGTGACCTTACCATGTCTCTATTTTTTTCTAAGTTTTTACAAATCATCTGTTTCATAAACAGTTCTAGAATTTGCCAAAAATCAGCATCCTGCTCATAAGTCGACAGTTCTCAAGATAGCATTTGCTTGTGATAATAACTGTCAGTCATCCAGAAAAGGTTAAATTATGATAAGTGTATTGCAGGTTGGCAGGGATGTATTTTATCCATTCTAAAAAGATTAACATCCAAAATTGCCAAAAAATGTTTTGAAACCTTACAGGTGAGTTTTTGTTCCAAAATAAAAAGTCATTTATGTGTATGAGTAATAATGATAGCTGTATTTTTTGAGCTCATCCCTGTATGCCAGGTGCCATGCTAAATAATTGACATACAGTGTTTCATTTAGTCTTTACACCAATTACACATGTAATTATTATGATGTCCCTTTTACAGAAGAATAAACTGAAGTTCACAGTCCTTACATAATGTTCGCACAGTCACACAGCTAGTTAGTAGAAGATCCTTCTGTCTCCACAGCCCATGCTCTTCACCACAGTGTTCCACTGCCTCTAGCTGTTTAAACTCGCATTCAATTTAGTAAACACTTTATTGAGTGCCTGCTGTGTGCCAGGAATTTCACTTGGCCAGAAGTCTGAGACTAAAACCTGTCCAGTAAACTACAAGTTATTTATTACTTCAGAAAGCTACGGTTCCTTGGGAGATAGTTAACTTGGTTAAATGTGATGTTACTGTAACTCTAACATCTGTGTTCTGCCATTTTTAATTTTATAAAATCTTTCCTTTAAAATATGTATTAAAACATTATAACATTAAATCATTTTGGATAATAGCATATATTTTTATCCCCTGTATTTCTCCATATTCCCTTCCTGATAGGTACATAAATATTTACAAAGTTATAGTCAAAGTGCATATGTGATATTGCACTTTGCATAAAATTTTGTAAATGATATCCTTTACTTTTAAAGCCTCTTGTTTATTACTTAAGTAGTTGCATAATAAGTTCCATCAACATTGTATTACTTTATCCAGTTAGTTAACATTAATTGAAGATTCCCTGTGTAGTTTTAGTAGTAAAATTCATCTGTATTAACTCCCTGCTGTTAATTCTCTATAGAAGAAACTGAAAATGTTCTGTCATTAGAAGGCCAATAGGACAACCTTGTCTGCAGTATTGACAAGATTTAGTATACCTGTGTGGTGGGCACCCCTGCCTGATCTTTTTCGCTTGTGGGATAGATAGATTCTGTAGTCCTTCAGATGTCTAGACTGCTGGCGACAGGGTTATTGGTCTTGACTCTATGGCTTTCAAATAGTTGACATTTGGATATTTTTGTGTTCTTAGATTTATTTGTGACCCTTTATTTTAGAATGGATTCTTTCTTCTTGGCTGAAATGTTTAAATATCTTTACCTATTATTTGCGGATAAAGAAGACATAATTTTTGACATAGAAGATTACATCTTTACAACAGAAGCTCATCTGTTACCTCTTTGGCTCTCTACTACAAATCAAAGCATCTCTAAGAAGAACACAGTGAGTTGTTTTTGAATTAAATGTCTTACTCTTTTTTATTTCTATGTAGTCTTTTTTTTTCTCCAAAGCAAAACATAATTCATACCGACAGTTTAATAAATACATATATGGTAAAAGGAAAAGTACATTTAATGTTTTCTTATTTTGTTTTTTTTACTGCATCCTGTATATACTTATTCCATTAAATGTTTTCTGTTAAAAAACCATAATATTAAGTAAAATGATTACTTTTATCTACATATATTCTTTTTTATTGTAGACTTCAGAATATACAGAACTGGATGATAGTAATTTTGATTGGACTTGTCCAAATACTCAGATTCTCTTCCCTAATGACCCATTGTATGCTCAGAGCATTCGTGAACCCTTGAAAAATGTGGTGGATAAGAGCTGTCCTAGAGGCATCATCAGAGTGTAAGATATATTACTTTATATTTTTTTAATATCAAAGTTAACTCTTAGTGAATGACAGAGAATTTAAGGAACATATAACAATAGACCAAAATGCAACAGTTAGACCAAAAGTATTCAGGTATGTACTTATCACTGATTAAAATAAAAATTGTAAGTTAGTAAAGTGAGATAGCAAAGCTTATCCTATGGTAATGTCTTTATTATTTTGGAAATTTTCCATGTATCTTTTGTTTTAATAAACTAAGTAATAATTTTCAGCAGCAGCTTATAACCGTTTTTAACTTTTGTAGCTCATTTTTACGAAGAGTAGTTTCATCAAATATTTTTACTGTAGATTTTTTTGTTTTGTTTGATTTTTGTTCTTGGTTATCAAATACAGTTTCTTGGCTTAATGAATTCTCTTCTTCCAAATGGTTATATTAGAAAGACCATTGCAAGGAAATTTAAAAAAATTATCTTTTAAAATGAGCATTATCATTCACTAATATAAATATTGTTTTGCTTTTAATATATTTGGAGAAAAATCTGTGTTTTTAGACGAAAGCATCAATAGTAACACACCCCCAAGCCAACTCGTTCTACACCCTCAAATAGTTATAATATGATTGACTAATACTGCCTTATAGGTAATATACATACTTTTGTAACTGTATAAAATAGTGTTTGAAGCTATACCACTTATTTATAACCTAGATTATATGTAGGAAAAAAACCCGTTTCCAGTTTCACTAGTTCTAAAACTAGCACTTTTGCAAGTATTTAACATTATTGATATTTGATTTATTGTTATTATTATTTTACCAATTCTAATATGTAGTTTTAAGCCTTGCTTACAATTACTTTTAGCAGAGAGGAGAGTTTTAGGAGTGGAGCTAAACCCCCTCTGAGAGCCAGAGATTTCATGGCCACTAACCCTGAGCATTTAGAAATCCTGAAGAAGATGGGGGTGAGTTTGATTCACCTCAAAGATGGGAGAGTCCAGTTGGTCCAACACGCAATCCAGGTAAGACATTGCTATACTAATTAGATACCGTCTCTTCTCTACCTTTTTGGTTTCATTTGCTTTAATAAAATGGTGGCGTTTGGCTTTTTAAAACTTTTAATGTTTGGTTTAGAGTTAGAGAATCGGAATTTTAGGAATGGAAGTATCTTAAAACCATCTAATTCAACCCCTTTGTAGTATAAATCAATAAGTAAATCACAGATAGATTTGGTAATTTCCTTAAGTTAATACAGTCAAATGTAGGACTCAAATCTAAGTTTTCTGTCGGTCTGTTGACTTTCCACTATTTTATTTAGAGCATAATCTGATAAGATAGTAACTAGTTTTAATGTTTATATCTCTGAATTTTACGTTATTTTTGTTTCCAAGGAACTGCTGAATCTGTTTTATTCATTATAGAAATCAAAATTTGCATTTATTTGTCTATACCTAGGAAAGATAATAAACTATAGGGTCACTATGAGTTGGAATCGACTTGATGGCAATGAGTTTTTTGTTGTTTTTTTTTTTTTAGGAAAGATAACATGCCTTTTTGGGAAAATTTTATTGATTTCCGCCTAGAGCCATATTCAAAAACAAAAACACAAAACAAACCTGTTGCCGTTAAGTCGATTCTGACTCATAGTGACCCTACAGGGTTTCCAAGGAGCTGCTGGTGGATTTGAACTGCCAACCTTTTGGTTAGCAGCTGCGCTCTTAACCAGTGTAGCCACCAGGGCTCCAGAACCATATTTAGGCATCCCTAAATCTCAAATGCATTCTTTCCACAACCTCACTTTCCCCTCAAATTTGTCTCTCATTTGTATTCTTGTCACATCCATCGTTCATTAAAGAATATTCTGCCTGCTTCTATACATTTCACTCACCATCACTCCACAGTAGTGGGAGTGGTATCTCTAATGAAATTACTTTCACTTTGGCTTCATTGGTGAAATGCTGTCACTTTTTAATAATGACATAATTGCCAGCTATGTCAACTAGTGACCTTGTATGATTTCACTTTTCTGAAACTGTTGACTCTCCCCGTCTTAGAACATTTCCCTTCCTTTGCTTCCAGGACATTCTAGCAGTATAGTTCTCTGCTCATTGCTTTGTAGATTCCTTTGTATCTCTCCTTCCTTGGCCCAACACTCAGTGTAGGCACTACCAAAGAATCTGGATCATACCCTTTTCTTTCTATACTCTTCTTCAGCAGTCTCACCTACTTTTAGAAGGTAACTATCATTTTTGTACATCATTTCGGTATCTCAGTCTATCTAAACTTGAATTCTCTCTTCCTTTTTTACTCCCTTCTTGCCTTCACCTCAGCCCATCTCTCCTTCATGTGTCTCCATCTCAGTAAACCATATCATCATTCTGTAAATCGTCAGAGCCAGAAATCTCAGGACAGGCTTGAACTCCTTTCTATAGCCCAAGTCCTCTCTGTGCCCTTGTCTATGCCCAGCTCCTATCAGGGCTGGTTAATTTTTCCTGTAGTGTCAGGAATTCATCCGCTTTTCTCTCTTTCCTGCCTTCCTCCCTCCCTCCTCCCTCCCTCCTTCTCTTTCATTCATTCATTCTTGGTGGCAATATAGACAACCAAACATACATCCATTCACAAATTTCTGTATGTACAGTTCAGTGGCATTGGTTACATAGTTCACATTGTCAGCATTCTCACTGTCTCTACCCGTATGGTTTCATCACCATTAATTTAGACTCTCTGCCCCTTAAAGTTCTCATCTGTGCTTTAGATTAGCTGTTGTCAGTTTGAGCTCCTATAGGTACTTCTTTATGACAGCACAGTGCTCAAAGCAAACATTCTTTATTAATCGAGCTAAACTGTTTGTTTAACGGTGGCTTCATGGAATAGTTTTGGTTCAGGGTTTAAAGATTATTTCTGAGCAGTGGATTCAGGGATTCCCCCAGTCTCAATGGATTCTGTAAATCTGGTTTCCATGTGAATTTAAAGTTCTGTTCCATGATTTTCCTCCTTTTGATCAGGATCCATCTTTTGGGTCCCATCCTCTTATTTTTTCACTGGAATCAGACACTCTTCAGCTTTTCCTCCTTTAACACTCAGTTCAAGTGTCATTCTGAATCTTTCCCAAATCCATACAGGCAGACTTAATCATTCCCTTGTCTGTGTTCCTATTCCAGTTTCCCACTTGAGAAAACTTTATCATTGCTGATTTTACATGTCTTTCTCCTCTAGATACAAACCTTAAAGGAAAGGACTGTATACCCAGTACTTAGCCAAGTTCTAGTACATAATAGGTGCCCGATATATATCTTTCGAATTGGATTTAATCTGATCGTTCATAATTTCAGGGAGGGGGAAGAGTATAGGTCAGATATGAAGTTTATTTCTTAAGGGGAAGTCAGTGGAGAAAACGAGCAAAGAGAGAATTTGAACATTTAGTAGAAGTCCAGTGTTAATCTGTATCAAAAGTGATGTATAGAATAGTGAGACGCTGATAAAATGGCAAATAAGTTATTTTCATAAATATAATTTATAGAAGTAATATTTAAATATTTGATAGGGACCTAAACTGAAAGGAGAAATTTGAGAGTAGAAATCTATAGAGCAACAGTATATGGGAAATTAAAAAAGTTGGCAAAAGTTTCCAGAAAGGAAGAATAAAATTAATCTGTTTCTTTTTGTAGGCTGCAAGTTCAATTGATGCAGAAGATGGGTTGAGGTTCATGCAGGAGATGATTGAATTGTCAAGTCAGCAACAAAAAGAACAGCAGCTACCTCCACGAGCTGTACAAATTGTTTCCCACCCGTTTTTTGGCAGGGTAGTATTGACTGCTGGGCCAGCTCAGTTTGGGCTGGATCTGTCTAAACATAAAGAGGTGTGTACACTTATTATATGCTTTTGAAATTGAATTTAAAGTATTGTTCAAATACTGTCTTAATTTCTTCTCTAATTTAGTAGTTTTAATTGATTTTTAAAATCTTAAGTATTCGGTCTCCCAGATTAAGTAGATTAAAGTAAAAGTATATCTTGAAAATTTTGAGTCATAATTTATGTGTGTAATATGCTTATAGAGTTGTATTTAAAATATTCACATACTGATTTCTTGGTCTCTTCTATAATTTAGTACCTTTAATTTATCTAGAAATGATTTTCAGACTAACTATTAGAACCTTTCTTTGAACATTAACTCAGAAACATAATGTAGAAAACACCTAAAGGCAGAGATGCTGTGGCTTAAGTGGCTGTGGGGAGCATGGGACCCTGACGTTCCATTGAGCGAACTTTGAAGACTGCTAAGCTAGTCCATCTTAGTTATAGCATAGGAAGCAAAGACTTACAGAGCTGAACAATTCACACGTTCATCCAACTAATTGGTTGTAGAGCTAGGACCAGAACCCAAGGATCCTAACAATCTAAAGCCAGTCGTCTTTCTACTCTATTACTCCTAATTGAGATTTATAGAAGGTCTACAGATTGATTCATTCAATAACTACTTATTAAATTCCTGCTATATTCTAGGCACTGTTTTAGGTGCTTGGTTATGTGTCTGTTTACAAAATCAGTGAAGATCCCTGCCCTCATGGAGTTTACATTCTACGAAAGAGAGGCATATTAAAACATCTTTACGCTAACATCTTTTAGAAAATCAATTCTCTGATGGATGTAATTTTTCTAGGAAGAAGAATTGCTTGCAGTTTCATGTAGACTAAATCCAATTTTTTTCTTCTTTCAAAAAATTTCCAGTCAATAATGATGGTTTAAAAGTGGTTCCCAGCAGTTATAAGTGTAGGTGTGAGTATGTAGTGAATCTGCCTACATGTCCCAACTTTACCACTTAGTAGCATTATGTCTTTGAGCAAATTACATAACCTGAAACTCAGTTTCCCTGTATATAAAATGGAAATATTACCTGTATTATTTCCCTCAAAGTTATTTTAAAGATCAGGTTTAGTAATTTATGTAAAAGTGCTCTATAAACTATAAAGCATAATAAAAATATTGGTTGGGTGCCATAATGCACAAAGTGTTTAAAACAAAAATTTATGTTAAATATATATTAAATATGCTATCAGAGAAGATAAATGAATTCTAGTTCCTTTAAAGCTCTAGATTTTGAGATTTGATATGACTATAGTGATTTGAGAAGTAAAAGAATATTTAAGTCATTTTCATTTCTGACAGACAAGAGGATTTGTTGCAAGCAGTAAACCATACAATGGTTGTTCAGAACTTACTAACCCTGAGGCAGTGGTGGGAAAAATTGCTTTGATACAAAGAGGACAGTGCATGTTTGCAGAAAAGGCACGCAACATCCAGAATGCTGGAGCCATTGGTGGCATTGTTATTGGTAAGTAGTATTCCACGTCATTGTGGAGGGGATAATTTTTAGAATTTTTCTGTTTCAAAAATTTTATCGAAGAGTTTGTCATATTATTTTTACTTCACCTAGACAACATCAAGGATAGGTAACCCACTGAGTGTCTAATAATTTCTACATATCTAATATCTTTTGAAAGCTTAGATTTGGTTTTCTGTATATTAATACCAATAAAAATACTTAGGACCATGTATAAGGGCAAGGTGTGGGCGAATGATAAAAATACCCAGTACACGCAAAAGAAAATGTGCCCTTGAGATCCAAAGCTCCTTGAGGGCAGGGATTACACTCTGCCATCTCCAGTGGGGAGCCACTGAAAATTTCCATTCCTCCACAAAGAGGTGGGCTTTGGAGTCAGACACACTTGTGTGCCGTTCCTTGCTCTGCCACAAAATCGCTGTGTGACCTTAGGCAAGAAGCTTCAGTTTCTTTAGCTGTTTGTTTGGTAGGATATATTTTGAACTCCATTAAAAATGATAATAAGTATCTTTAGGTGGTTGTAAGGAACCTGGTGGTACAGTGGTGAGGCACTCAGCTGCTAACTGAAAGGTCAGCAGTTCGAACCCACCCACTGCCCTGTAGGAGAAAGATGTGTCAGTCTGCTTCTGTAAAGACTACAGCCTTTGAAACCCTCTGCGGCAGTTCTACCCTGTCTTCCAGGGTTTTTATTTTAATGAAGATAGTTTAATTATAGGACAGTTGTATGGTTATAGTGAGCGCTGGTGGCACAGTGGTTAAAGCGCTTGGCTGCTAACCAAAAGGTCGGCAGTCCGAACCCTTCCTTGGGAGAGAGATATGTGGCAGTCTGCTTCCATAAAGATTACAGCCTTAGAAACCCTCTGGGGCAGTTCTGCTCTGTCCTATAGGGTCGCTATTAGTTGGAATCAACTCAACGGCAATGAGTTTGGTTTCTTTTTTTTTTTTTTTTTTTTGGTTGAAGGTTAAAAGATTATGTGTGTGTGTGTATATATATAATTTCTTTGCATAGTGTCTGACATAGGTATAAATACTAGTTACTAGCAGATTATTATCTCGAGTCTTTTTCCACTGAAATGACAAATTGCCAACTTTAAATCATTTTACCTGTGTATTTCAATTAGTGGACTTTACTTTTTCATCTTTCATGGAAAATCACATCATGATTAGCAGGCCATGACTATCAGGGGTTAATATACATTTTCTGTGCTTTAAATAATAGGAATTTGCATTTAGAAAGAACTGGAGGACCTGGGGGGTCACACCCTAATTGTGAAGTTATTTCTTCTGTATAGCTTCTCTTACAGGGAACATCCATTTTGGATTTTTTTTGGTTTGTTTTTAAGGATAGATTTCCTTTCTGAGTTGAGGATAAATAAAAATCAAGACATTTAAAAAAATATTAAGACTTATTTCAGTGAAAAATTATTTACTATTCCTTTTGCTTATCCCCTGTGAGTATTCCAATGTTGATTGAATGAATACATGTATTTCATTAGGTAAGTCTTATGAAACATTCTTTTTAACAACTTAAGTCAGTGGTTGGCAAACTACAGCCGTTGGGCCAACGCTAGGTCACTGCTTGTTTTTGTAAATAAAAGTTTTATTGTAACAAAGCTACGCCGAATCATTGGTGTATTGTCTGTGACTGCTTTCAAGCTACAACGCCGGAGTTGAATTGTGACAAAGAACGTAGGGCCCTCAAAGCCTAAAATATCCACTATCAGGTCAAAACTTGCTGACCCCTGACTTAAATCATCCTCTTTATCCTTGGTTATTTTCCACACTGAGATTATTTTTATTGGGGAATTTACTATCTTGCCATCACTATCATTTTGAACATCTTTTACTGAGACTAAAATATAAAAATAAAGTCTGGAACATATGCATCAGCACTTTCCTTTAGACTCTTTTTTTCTTTGTGGAGTATTTTAGATTTTTTCGATTTTTCAGTGAAGTCTAATCCTCAGGATATTCTGTAGTATACAAGGTGGGTCAAGTAAAATGTTTTCTTTAGTAACTAATTAGACGCACAGTCCTATACTGGGTTCTATGGGTAAATAAATAAGAGGCAATGATCTTTATTCTCAGACAATATAATATTTAAGGGTAAATTTTCTTATGTTGTGACTTTTCTCCTAAATTTTTTTTTCTGATAAACATTTTGTGTTGTTTTGTTTTTACTGATTTTAATTGTGTGTAAATGACCGAATTAGGCCTTAGTTTTTTATTACAAGTACTAGAAACACAAATTACCTTAGAAATCATCTGGCTTTAAAAGACAGTAATTTACTTAAGCTGGTTTAAGAAGGGAGGTTTGTTTATTATAAGGAAATTGATTATTTCACTGATTAAACCCAAGAGTAGAAAATATAACTGAGCCTTGCCAGGAAGTAGACGTGGAACCATGATTGCTAACAGTTTTCACATCTCTGTCTCTGGGTGGACTCTCTTTGCTCATCAGTTCCAGAATGGCCATTCCAAAATTGCAGCCCCAGCCCTGTGTCTGTGTCACTTACTGGACCAGTATCATAGCTAACTGAAATGGCCTTTCTCTGTGCTAGTTCCAGGTCCCCACAGAGACTAACTGCCCATGTCGGGTCACGTAGCCATCCTTTGTCTAATCAGTTACTGCCAAGAGGTGGGTCATATATTGTGTTCTCCAATTAGCAGGGCCTATGAGAGCGAGCTCTCTGAGAGACAGCAGGAAGGTTCTCCAAGGAGACTGGCATGTGAGATTGGAGTGAATGTGATTGACATCTCCAGTGAAACAGAGTATAATCAGTCCTACCCTGGTGGTGTAGTGGAAACCCTGGTGGAGTAGTGGTTAAGAGCTATGGCTGCTAACCAAAGCGTCAGCAGTTTGAATCCACTAGGTGCTTCTTGGAAACCCTATGGGGCAGTTCTGCTCTGTCCTGTAGTGTTGCTATGAGTCAGAAGCGACTCGACGGCAACGGGTTTTAGTACTGTTATTTAGCTAGTGTAAAATAGCTAAAATATTTAATTCAGCTTAAGAAGAAAAACCACTGGAGTCATAACTATTCTTTGTGGACATTATTATGCTGTTAAATCGTAAACAATGACAAAAATTCAAATTCATCCATAGTTCTGTCACTGTAAGTCTTTGAATTTTTGTGTTTCTAGGCATTTTCATAAACATATGAAAGTTTTACAGTCATAATTATAGAATTCTGTGTTCTACTTTGTTTCTGTAATATCATATAGTCACATTTTTCTGTGTATCAAGTAGTTCATTATAATTATAATGCTTTATAATTGTTCACAATTATAAATAACACTCCAGTAAACTTTTGAGCGTAGAGCTTTTTGCCTCTTTTCAGTTACTTCCTTAGGATAAATTTGTAGCCATAGAATTAGGAGGTCCAAAAAATATGTCTATTTTTATAGTTTTTGATATCTTGTGATTAACAATTTAATTCCAGTTAGTATGCCATCACAAGTAATAAAGATAGTTTTTTTTTTAATGGACAAATATTTTTATGCTTGCTGTGTTCATTTTCTGGCTAGATGACAATGAGGGGAGCAGCAGTGATACTGCCCCTCTGTTCCAGATGGCAGGGGATGGAAAGGACACAGATGACATCAAGATCCCCATGCTCTTCTTATTCAGCAAAGAAGGAAGTATCATACTGGATGCCATCCGGGAATATGAGGAGGTAGAAGTACTCCTTTCTGATAAAGCAAAAGATCGAGGTAAGGTAAAAAAACATTTATTTTTTAATGCAGCTTAGCATTAATTTCAGTAGTTTGATAACAAAAATGAGTTAGTTTTTTTTTATTTTTATTTTTTTGGTTCACTAGTAAGTAATATTTTTAGAAGAATAGTTTCAAAATTATTTTTCTTTTGGATGTGAATAGTAAAATATTTATTTTGCTTTGCTTGCTGACGGGATTTTTTAGAATTATATTTTAATATGTAATTTTACCATGATTCTGCCCAGTGACAACAATGCAAGGGACTACATCAAGAAAATAGCTTTAACATCCAGAGATGTGCACTATTCAATTTCACTGGTACTGCATCTGACATTTCTTTAAAGGAATAAGAAGAGATTGAATGATGTTATATACAACATGATAATAGTTGACTCTGACCAGGCCACCTGTCATCAAGTAACCACTGTCTTGGTTAAGACAAGAGAACTCTAACTGCTTTTCCCTGCTGAGATCAAAGTGTATTGCATAGATACAGTCGATTCTTATTATTCGCAGATTCCATATTTGCAAAGTTGCCTGTTCACTAAAATGTATCTGTAACCCCAGAGCAATACTTGCAGCACTTTCACAGTTGTTCACTGATATGCACAGAGTGGAGGAAAATTTGAGTCGCCTGTTTCACACGTTCCAAGCTGAGGTTGAACAAGGCAGCATTCTGCCTTCTTGTTTCAGCTCTCATACTGTAAACAAGTGTCTTTTTTGTGGTCTGTTTAGTGCCACACTTTTTCTCATTTTCGTGTTTTTTGTTAGTGATTTCACCATTTGAAACAGGTCCCCAAGCATAGTGCTGAAGCTGTCGTAGTGTTCCTAAGCCCAAGAAGGCTGTGATGTGCCTTATGGAGAAGATAAACGTGTGTTAGATAAGCTTCATTCAGGCATGAGTTACAGTGTGAATTCAATGTTAATGAATCAACAATAGGTATTAAGTAAGGTGTCTTTAAACAGAAACACACATACAGTAAGGTTATTTATTGATCAGTTGACCAAAATATTGTGACTAGAAGCTCACAGGAACATAACCCTTTATTTCCCCTGGGAACAGTGTTTCAGTATTCACTAATTCATTGTCTGTGGCCACTTTATAGAACATAACTACCACTAATAACGATAATCGACTGTATTTATAAGTAATGAGTTACAAATGGCTGATGTCTAAAGAACAAGACAGTATGCTTAATTCATGAGAGTATATCGTGCTCTCCAGGCTAAATTGTGTTTTATCAATTTGAATACTCTTTAAAACCCAAATTAGTATGTAAATTGTGAGGTCTTAGTAGTAGTCTTTTAAAGTTTCCACCAAGAAATATAGGAAAGTGAGCCATCAAGCATAGGCTGTGATAACTGCTTATGGTAGCAGCCTTTCTTATCTACTGGAGACACCTGTAGAGAACACGGTACTCCTCCCATCCCCCTTAAGGAGATAAAGTTGTATAATTTGTATAGGGTTGTTGTATCCTTGGAGTGTTTGATAGGTGTGTAGGAAAACTGATTCAGTCAGTATAACTTCCAAGTGGGATGTCTTAAAAAAGAAACAAATGTTTCGTGATTATCTAGTGCTAGCCTAATTAGTGTTTTGTTTTGTTTTGTCTTGTATTGCTTTACTCTTCTTTGAGATTCTTTCAAATGTCAGTAATTTAAGAGCAATGGAGTGAGTGAGTAGGATGTATGTATTTAGGGATGTATAGATGGAAACAACATAATACAGAGGTTTTCTAATCTTAAATCCTCCTGTATACCAAGTTTTATTTTTTCTGGGCCTTAGTTCTAAATTCAGATCTTCTTTCCTACATATGTGCATTTAGACACATCAAACATAGGCAAATTATTATTTCATATAACTCTTTAATGCCTTTGCTTTTTTCCCCCTGCTCTGTGCTACCATTGGAATTTCAGCAGCAATATTAAAAGGTAAAATGATTCCAAACTACATTATTAATAGTAGTAAGTATCTTGCATTAATAAACCTTAAGTTATATATATGTATATATGTATGTGTATGTTTATATATACATATATATAATTTTGTTTCAGTGGATAGATACCTTGATAATATTTGGTATAATGTAATTAGATTATTTTCATGTCTAGACAGCTGTCCCATAATAATTCTTTATCCTTTCATAACAAAAATTGTGTTAATTATACATCTCATGTAATAGATGAATTTACTAGCCTATTTCCATGCAAGAGTCATTCTCACATAGATATTGTTTTGGCATTTATCACTTTTTCGTTGAATACAATGGAAAATATTTTAAATATTGACTCGTTTTAAGGTCATATATGGGGTAGGGGAGGGAAGGAGGTGGGGTTAGGATCAAGAGATTATCTTAATGCCCATGCTTCCCATACCAGAGAAAGAATATGGGAAATGGGGGATTCTACTAGGAAAAAAAACTGTTTGAACAGTATTTTCTTAAGGACCTTGCAGTAAAATGGCATTATTTAAAATATATTTTTAAGTGGTTTTCATAGTCTGAATTTATGGAAATGTGATTCTGATACAGAATGATGTTTTGATAAAAAGTCTTGAAAAATCCCCTTTTTTGTAATAGCTTTTTTGAGAACTGTACAGATTTATTATTAGCCAAATCAGCAACAAATTATTAATATTTATCAATGTAGCAAAATCAGTGATAATAGTTTTATGAAATCAACTACTTTATTCACCTAGGAAAATATTCTGAGGAGTTAATAATGTTATTTTTAATTTGTCCTGTACCATTACTCATGTATCATCGTTCTCACCTGCATCAGAAGCAGCTGGAGTATTTCTTAGAAGTGTAGCTTCCTAAGTCCTGCTCTAGAATATTGAATCGGAATCTTTGAAGGTGGGAGGTAGGAATCTGAAAATCTGAACAGACATCCCAGGTGATTTTGTTGCGGCTACATTTTGAGAGATTGAACAAGATCAAGAAGTCATCGCTTTTCTCTCTCCCAATTATGTGTCCATTGTTTTGTACCACTAAGAATACTGTGTAGGATTTTTTTTTTAAGTATACCAAATAATAACATCCTTAAAATCTAATAAATAATGAGAGATTATTAATTTTTTCTTACTATACCTCTGAATTAATTTTTTACAAGTTTAAAAGTTGTTCAAAAGGCAGCAGTGATCCTATATAAAACACTAAATAATGAAAAGTGCCAATAAAATATCCTCCAAATCATCCTCTCAAAAAATCTCATTCCACAATTACCTATTTTTAAAACAAAGTCAGATAATACTACTGACTTCTTCCCCGATACTAATACAGACATACTTCATTTTATTGCACTTTGCACATATTGCGTTTTTTACAAATTGAAGGTTTGTGGCAACTCTGCATCAAGCAAGTCTGTCGGAGCCATTTTTCCAACAACGTGCTCACTTTGTTTCTCTGTGTCACAGGTTGGTAATTCTCGCAGTATTTCAAACTTCTTCATTATTACTATGTCTGTTGTGGTGATCTGTGATCTTTGATGTTACTGTTCTAATTGTTTTGGGGTACCCTGAACCGTGCCCATATAAGATGGCAAACTTAATAAATGTTTTATGTGTTCTGACTGCTCCATCAACTGGCCGTTCCCTCTTCTCTTCTTCTCGGGCCTCCCTATTCCCTGAGACAGAACAATATTGAAGTTAGGCCAATTAATAACCCTACAATGGCCTCTAAGTGTTCAGGTGAAAGGAAGGGTCACACGTCTCTCACTTTAAATCAAAAGCTAGAAATGATTAAGCTTAGTGAGGAAGCCGTGTCAAAAGCTGACAGGCCAAAAGCTAGGCCTCTTGTGCCAAACAGCCAAGTTGTGAAAGCAGAGGAAAAGTTATTGAAGGAAATTTAAAAGTGCTACTAATACGCTAATGATAAAGTGAAACAGCCTTTTTGCTGATGTGGAGAAAGTTTTATTGGTCGGATAGAAGATCAAACCAGCCACAACCTTCCCTTAAACCAAAGCCTAATCCAGAGCAAGGCCCTAACTCTCTTCCATTCTTTGAAAGCTGAGAGAGGTGAGGAAGCTGCAGAAGAAAAGTTTGAAGCTAACAGAGGTTGGTTCTTGAGGTTTAAGGAAGGAAGCCGTCTCCATAACATCAAAGTGCAGGTGAAGCAGCAAGTACTGATGTAGAAGCTGAAGCAAGTTGTCCAGAAGATCTGGATAAGTTGTCCAGAAGATACTTGTTGAAGGTGGCTACTTTAAATAACCGATCTTCAGTGTAGAGGAAACAGCCTTATATTGGGAGAAGATGCCATCTAAGACTTTCATAGCTAGAGAGAAGAAGTCAATGCCTGGCATCAAAGCTTCAAAGAATAGGCTGACTCTCTTGTTACGGGCTACTGCAACTGGTGACGTTAAGTTGAAGTGAGTGCTCATTTACCTTTCTGAAAATCCTAGGGCCCTTAAGAATTATGCTAAATCTACTTTGCCTGTGCTCTGTAAATGAAACAACAAAGCCTGGTGACAGCACATCTGTTTACATCATGATTTACTGAATATTTTAAGCCCACTGTTGTGACCCTGTGGAGCAGTTCTGCTCTGTCCTGTGGGGTCACTATGAGTCGGAATTGACTCGACAGCAACGGGTTTCGTTTTTTGTTGTTGCTGAGACCTACTGCTCAGAAAAAAAGGATTTCTTTCAAAATATTACTGCTCAGTGACAATACACTTGGCCACCCAAGAGCTCTGATGGAGATGTACGAGGAGATGAATGTTTTCATGTCTGCTAACAGAACATCCATTCTGCAGCCCATGGATCAAGGAGTAATTTTGGCTTTCAAATATTATTTAAGGAGTATACTTCATAAGGCTGTAGGTGCCATCAACAGTGATTCCTCTAATGTATCTGGGCAGAGTAAATTGAAAACTTTATGGAAAAGATACACCATTCTAGACGCCATTAAGAACGTTCATGATTTGTGGGAGGAGGTCAAAATATCAACATTAATAGGAGTTGGAAGAAGTTGATTGCAGCCTTCATGGATGACCTTGAGGGGTTCAAGACTTCAGTGGAGGAAGTAACTGCAGATGTGGTAGAAATACCAAGAGATCTAGAAGTGGAGCCTGAAGATGTGACTGAATTGCTGCAACCTCATGATAAAACTTTTAACGGATGAGGAGTTGCTTCTTATGGATGAGCAAAGAAAGTGGTTTCTTGAGATGAAATCTGCTCCTGGTGAGGATGCTGTGAACATTGTTGAAATGACAACGAAGTATTTAGCATATTATGTAAACTTAGTTGATACAACAGTGGCAAGGTTTGAGAGGACTGACTAATTTTGAAAGAAGTTCTACTGTGAGTAAAATGCTATCAAACAGCATTGCATGCTATAGAGAAATCTTTCATGAAAGGAAGAGTCAGTTGATGCAGCAAATTTAATTGTTGTCTTATTTTAAGAAGTTGCCACAGCCACCCCACCCTTTAGCAACCACCACCCTGATCTGTCAGCAGCCATCAACATCGAGGCAAGACCCTCCACCAGCAAAAAGATTCTGACTCCCTGAAGGCTCAGATGATGGTTAGCATTTTTTAGCAATAAAATATTTTTTAATTAAGTATGTACATTATTTTTTTAGACATAATTCTATTGCATAGTTAATAGACTACAGTATAGTATAAACAACTTTATATGCACTGGGAACCCAGAAAATTCATGTGACCCCTTTATTGTGATACTCACTTTATTGCAGTGGCCTGGAACTGAACCCGCAATATCTCCAAGGTACGGCTGTACAGAAAAATAAAAGCCCCGAAACAAATCCCCACCTCACTCCCAACTTTTTGTTTTAATGATAAATCCCAGCCATGAGTATAGACATTTCTGAAACAGTCCTGTCTGCCAGCAAATTTTCTTAGGTATCTTATTACACATAATTCTTTAGAAGCTAAAGCCTGAGTAATTTATCAAGTGGAGATGTTACTTCCTCAAGTCAAACCAGTCACACTTCTAAAAGTTAACTTATCCACAATTTGTTGTTGAACAGAATTTTTAATATCCTCTCTCTCATATGTTCCAATCTTTCCAAAATTTCAGGAGTATGTAAAGGTTCTTAAAAATAATTACGACCTTGTACTCAGAAAAAAAAAAAAAAAAAGGCAATGCGTTGCTACCTTTAGATCCATATTACAGCATCTTAAAATTAAGAATCAGTTTCGTTTACTCAGTAACATTTCTCAAGGGGAAAAAAAAAAAATCAGCATTTTTAAGTTCCAGTACATTCACGTGTTTGTGATGTTTGGTGGAGGCCTGCAGTGCCTTATGGATTAGAGACATATGTTTTCAGGGCTCCTCCTATATTTGTGTCAGTCTAGTAAAAAGGCAGATAGAGAAAGTGGGAGAAAGAAAGGTCCCATGGGGGAACGAAAGGCCCCGTGGTTTGAACTGCTCCAGCTTTAAGTTAGGCATTGGCACTTTTCCTAAGATCAACCCCCACTGAACTTGGTTGAGGTGAACTGTAACACTTAGGTTGCTGTTGAAAAGGATTTGATTTGAAGGAAAAAAATTCTAGCACTTACGTAGATGGCCTCTTTGCCTGGAGAGGAGCATTGGAAACATTCTTGTTTATTAGCAGAATTGACACTTACCTACTCTCCCTTCTCTCTATCATGCTTTCTCATGTATTGCATTTTCACGTCTCTTCCCTCTTTCTGGAAATGCCTTATCAGTCTCCATCCCCATAGCTCTTTTCCAATTTGAACAACATTTGAACATCCTGAATACCCAGTTTAAATGCCACCTTCTATGAGATTTTCTTATTCTCCAGGGTAAAATTAAGGATATCTTCTTTCTTTGCCTATTTTTTATGGCAGTTTTAGGTTTATAGAAAAATTGAGCAGAAAGTACAGGGAGCTCTTACATACTCTCTTCCAAACACAGAGTTTCTCCTATTATTAACAGCTTGTGTTAGTATGATGCATTTGTTAAAATTGGTGTAAAATATTGATACATTATTGTTAACTAATGCCCATAGTTTCCATTAAGGTTCACTGTCTGTGTTGTACAGCCCTGTGGGTTTTGACAAACGCATAATGCATGTCTACCATTATGATAATCATACAGAATAGTTTCACTGCCCTAAAAATCCCCTGTGCTCGAAACCCCGAGAGTATGGCCTCCAGACACCCTTTTAGCTCAGTGGTGAAGTTATCTCCGAGGTTCACCGTTCAGCATGGGAGTGGACAGCCCCGTAAAACAAATGAGACTAACGAGGTACAGGAGTCCAGTGACAAGGGCCAGAAGGTAGAAGGGGACAAGGAAGCTGGTGATAGGGAACCCAAGGTTGAGTAAGGATATTGTTGATGTGTTGTGAGATTGTTAACCATTGTCATAGGACAATATTTGTAGTAATTGTTAAATGAGAAACTGTTTCGTTCTGTAAGCCTTCATCTTAAGTGAGAATAATAGCACAATTGGAAGAGCGTAGTCAGTGTCACTAAACTGTGCATGTAGAAATTTTTGAAATGGTGTATCTTTGGCTATGTGTATTTTCATCAAAAAAAAAGGTTGAGAAGTTAGAGAGTTGACATGTGGTGGGGTTGTTAACCAGTGTCATAAAACAACATGTGTACTACTGTTTCATGAGAAACTATTTGTTCTGTAAGCCTTCACCTGAAGTACAATAAAAAAATAAAAAAAAATCCCCTGTGCTCTACCTATTTATAAGGGCACCTTTTTAATATAGTTCTACTATAATATTTACATTATGTTATGGTTCTTTACCTGTTTATCATTTCTATTTCTTGCTTTCAGTAAATGCTGAATGGACAGATGAATGAATGATTGATGTTAAAACATCCATTCTCTGAGTCTTTGCCAAGGTTCCCTTTTCCCTTATAGTAGCTATCCCAAATATTTAAACTTCTAATTTTGTTTTCTTTGTATCTTGAGCTTTTCTCCATTCTTTCTTTGCTTTCTGTGTTTCTGATATACCATTCCTGAATTTAAGGTTGTAGTTGTTCTGCTCATAGGTCTGTGATACTCAGGTACAGTTGACAATAGCGACCTCAGAAGGAAGATTTGTGTGGCAGCCCGTGATGCCTTTTTCCTTTTTATACTTCTCTGACTGCCGTTTTTACTTTCCTGATTGCTGCCTCCATTTCTTGCTCCATAGTTCCATAAGCCTGTGGAAAACGTTTCTTCTATGAGTATCTTCTTCAAAATCCTTTTCCTCTCTCTCCATTCAAATTCAGCCTACCCTTAGTACTTTCCTTTATATAGTATTTTATATAGTGATTGTTGTTGTCTTTTGAACAGCTTTTAAACTTGCAACAAATAATTCAGAGATGTATTAAGAAAAAATTAATAATCTCTTATCTTCCTGAGATAACTAACCACTGTTAACAGTTTGATGTGTAACTTTTCATACCTTTGTCTGTGATTTATGTATTTCCAGAGTACACGTCTTTTAATCTTTTTTCTTTTTTCACAAAAATAAGATCATACTATATACATCATTCAGTAACTTGCCTTTTACAGTTAAATCTGTATTAAACATATCCCTCCAAGCTAGCAAGATAGCATAGCTTATTCTTTTAAAAAACTATTACATTTAATGGTATGGCTATACCATAATTTATTTAACCATTCCATTATTAACCAAAAAAAAAAAAAAAAAGAAGCTTATTGCCATGGAGTTGCTTCTGACTCATAGTGACCCTGTAGGACAGGATAGAACTGCCCCATAGGATTTCCAAGGCTGTAATCTTTGCAGAAGCAGACTGCCACATCTTTCTCCCGTAGAATGGCTGGTGGATTCTAACCACTGACTTTTGGATTAGTAGCCGAGTGCTTAACCACTCTTCCACCAGAAAACCCACTGCCATCAACTCGATTGCAACTCATAGCGACCGTACAGGACAGAGTAGAACTGCCCCACGTTCCATTATTAGGCATCTAAATTATTTCCGGTTTTCTGTTTTTGTTTTACCACTACAAGCAGTGGTGTGGAAAACTTTCTTGTACATATCTTCTTACATATTTATACTTTCACTTCTTTACAATTTTGAGATTTCCTAAAATGGAATGCTGGGGAAAAGGATGAGTCTTTTTTAATTTTAATAGATGTTACAGGTTACATTTCAGAAAAGATTGTAGCAATTCACATCATTTCCGGCAAGATTTGAGAGTACACATTTCCCTTTATTCCAGCACGGGCCTTTATCACTCTTATAAAATTTTGCCAATCTAGTGGGTGAAAAGGAGCCCTGGTGGTGCAGTGGTTAAGAGCTCGGCTGCTAACCAGAAGGTTGGCAGTTCAGATCCACCAGCCGCTCCTTGGAAACCCTATAGAGGGCAGTACTACTCTGTCCTTCAGGGTCGCTATGAGTCAGAATCCACTCTCCAGCGATGGGTAATGGGTGAAAATAATATATAGGGTTCATTTACATTTCCTTTTGTAGGTACAATTTCATTTATTTTTTCTCTTTTCTGAATTGCGTGTTTACACGCTTTGCCCTTTTAAAATAATTTTTGTGCTTTTGTAAATAATTTATAGGACCTTTCTATTACTTATACATACATATAAAATATTTTTCCAATATATCATCTTTTGACTTTGTTTGTGGTACTTTTATCCATTTCAGAAGTTTCTGTAATTAGAAATATTAATTCCTTTAAAGCTTCAGAGTTTCCTGTCTTCAGAAGGGCAACTCACCCTATTTTTAAAATAATACCTTCCTAAATTTTCTTCTGAAATTTTTATAGTTTTATTTTTTACATTTAGGTCTTTAATTCATATGGAATTTATTATTTTAATATAAGTTATGAGTCTAACTTTATTTCCAGCTGAATTGTCACTTATTAAGCACCATTTATTAGGTAAACCGTCCTTTTCTCCTTGAGTTAAACCATCGTCTTTGCTGTGTATCAAATACTTCTACATAACTGGATCTGTTTCTGGACTTGATGTTCTGTTCCACTAATCTGTTTGTTTATTCCTGTGCCAATAGTAAATCAGCTTGGTATTTTTGCATAATTTTCCGGTCTGATATGTCAGAACTTCCCTCTGATTCTTTTCAGAATTTCTTGACTTTTATTTGATGTACATTCTTCCATGTTATTGTTAGGTGCCATTAGGTTGATTTTTGATTCATACCATCATTCTTCCATAACCCCCCCACAAAAAAACCCATTGCCGTTGAGTCGATTCCAACTCATAGCGACCCTGTAGGACAGAGGAGAACTGCCCCGTAGGGTTTCCAAGGCTGTAAATCTTTATAGAAGCAAACTGCCACATCTTTCTCCTCTGGAATGTCTGGTGGGTTTGAACCACTAACCTTTCAGTTAGGAGGCAAGCACTTAACCATAGGAACTTTAAATAAAATAATTGTATCTGGTTCCAAAAACAAGAAGAAATAGAAATGGGATTCATTTTGAAATTGCATAATTACATGTTTGTTTTATAAATTAGGAAATTTTTTTTTTTTTTTTAATGCTAAGACTTTTCATCCAAGAACATGCACCTAGAGTCCCTGGGTGGTACAAATAGCTAACATGAGTGCCTGCTAATCAAAAGGTTGGAAGTTTGAGTCCATTCAGAGGTGCCTTGGCAGAAAGGCCTGGTGATCTACTTCCAGAAAATCAGTCATTGGAAACCCTGTGGAACACAGTTCTACTCTGGCACACATGGGTCACAGCAACTGGTTATCAAAATCTTTTATTAATTTTAATAGTATTTTTTGTTTTCTAATTAGGTTGCTTTGAGTTTAAGTGTATAATCTACAAATAAAGATAATTTGATCTTTCCATTTCCTGTACTTACTCTGATTATTTTTACTTTCTCATCCTGTTGCATTAGCTAGATTTCTAAAATAATATTGTATAGTATGTAGCCATAGAGGAATTTTTAGCCAAAAGCACAGTCTTTATTATTAGAGCAAACAACCCTATGCCATTTCCTTGAAGATTTTTTTTTTTTTTTTTTTAAATCTCCTTTCAGCTTAGGCTAGCCTAGTATAAATAAGCTTTAAGCAGCCAGCTCCCTACTTTCTCTTCTTTGGACCTTACCGTGGTATCCCTAACTGTCCAATAAAATGCACTCCTTCCACAGCTCAGAGGAGAAGATGTGTGGGACACCCTTAACACCACCCCCCAGCAAAAAAAAAAATCTGAGAACTTAAACATCCCTAGTCAGGTCAGATCTTCCTACTTAATCTGTATACGTACATGCATACCCACCTGTGCCTTCGTGCATGCCCACATGCTTTTCGGTTTTTCTGGTTTTATAATAGGTTCATCCCCAGGGTGAATTATTTTTGCCTGCTATTTGCCAGTCACTGTTCCAGGCACTGGAACAAAGGCACACAAAAGAGACAACAAAGTCCCTGCCCTAATAAAGGTGACGGGGGGATGTGGGAGTTGCACAAACAAATCTATAGCATGTTAGATGGTGTGACGTAAAGTCTACATAACATGTTAGGTGGTGTTAAGTAAAATAAATGGCATCTTAGATGGAGAAAAATAAAGCTTGTTCTTAATCTGTTTATGGTGTTGCTGTGTGCCACTGAATTGATTCCAGCTCATAGTGACCCTATAGGATGGAGTAGAACTGCCCCATAGGGTTTTCAAGGCTGTAATCTTTACAGAAGCGTATTGCTCCTTTATCTGTTTATGGTGGCCTTAATTATGATATACCTTTACGTTTCTCTTTGTAAAGTTAAAGTGCTTAGGAGAAATCTATTGTTCTAGTTTCCATAATTATGTATGCATTAATATTCTTCGTTTCTCCATTTATGTAAAATTATGTTATTTGTGCTTTCAGCTCAGTTCTTATTATTGACTCTGAATTTTAATCATTTTCTGTCTAGCTTCCCTTTACTCCACTGAAATGCTCTCTCTCATTCAAGTCGTAAGTTCATTCCATGGCACTAATATGAGGGTGTTTTCTGGTCCTCATCTTACTTGACCTCTCTGCGTATGCCCTCCTTCTTGAAAAACTTTATTTTTAGCTTCCATAACACAGTGTTCTCCTGGACATATGTCCGTTATTTCTGGCTGTTCCTTTGCTCTTCTACCTTGGCTTTAAATACTGAAGGTTCTCAAGCTAAACCGTCTTTTCACTGTACTCTCTGATTGGGCAATCCCATTCATGCCTGTGGCTTTGGTTACTGCCCTTACACATGACCCACAAATTTATATCAGCAATGCTAACCTCTCTGCTCTGGGCAACAAACCTTTATATCCAGCTATGTACTTGACACCTCCTCTTTGATTTGTCAAAGGTATCTTGGTTTCAGCCAGCCAGTGCTGTACATATGGTGTTTTCCCCTCAGCCCCCTCAGAACAACCCCACAAAAATAAACAAAACACCACCTCCATCGACTTGCAGAAGTCAGAAACTTGGGAGTCATCTTTTATACTTCCCTCCCCCTCCCCACCATCACCTCCCCTGCTTCCATATCTGTAGTCCATTACCAGTTCTATTACCTTAGTTATCTAGTGCTGCTATAACAGAAACACCCAAGTGGATGCCTTTCGCAAACAGGAATTTATTCTCTCACGGTTTAGGAGGCTAGAAGTTCAAATTCAGGGCACAACTTTAGCAGAAGGCTTTCTCTCTGTTGGCCCTGGGGGATGGTCTTTGTCTCCTTTCGACATCTGTGGGCCCAGCATTCATTAGAGATCTCCATGTGTCTTGACATCAGTTTTCGTTTGGGTCTAGGAGATTCTCAGAATAGGGACCCCAGGTCCAAAGGATACATTCTGCTTCCAGCTCTTCTTTCTTGGTGGTAGTCAGGTCCCTACCCTCTCTGCTTGCTTCTCTGTCCTTTTACCTCTTGCAAAAGATAAAAGGTATGACTCAAGCAAGGCTGTGACTTGAGTCACACACTCTTGTAAGGCTGTGACTTAAGATACAACCTCATACTGATCCTGCCTCATTAACATATAGAGGTTAGGATTTACATCACAAAATGGAGGACAGCCACACAATACTGGTAATCATGGCCTGGCCAAGTTGACACATATATTTAAGGGACACAGTTCAATCCGTGACGTATATTTACCTGTAAAAGTCAAATCCCTCCAGTTCCACTTTCCCCATCACCATCTTAGCCCCAGTTATAATTAGTTCTGGATTTCTGAAGTGGCCTCTTCTCTGGCTTTTCTCTAATCTGTTTTTCACCCTTTAGCCAGAAATACATTTTGAAATTGCAGATTGGATCATGTTATGCCTCTGTGGTTAATGATTTTCCATTTCTTTGAGGAAAAAGGCAAAGCTGTGATATGGCGTGCACAGCCTCACAGTGTCGCCACTACTGGATTCTACATTACTCTCACCATGTTCGTCCTCTATTTCTTTGCTCTAATATGTCTGACTAGTTCCACCGTACTCCCTTCTGCCATTGCACCTTTGTACATTCTGCTTCCGCTACCTGAAGTACTCCTCCCTCCCTTCTTTCACTAATCCTACTTATCCTGTAAATCTCAGCTCATGCTGCTTCCTGAAGGAAACCCTCAAATTTCCTAACACTATATATGTCTCATAGCCCATGTCACAGTTGGAGTTTTCCATTTATTTCATGTGATTGGTTTTTTTTTTCGCTTCTAGGTGTATTTTTATTGTACTTTAGATGAAGGTTTACAGAACGGATAGTTTCTCATTAAACAGTCAGTACACACATTGTTTTATGACGTTGGTTAACAACACCACGGCGTGTCAACACTCTCCCTTCTCAACCTTGGGTTCCCTATCACTAGCTCTGTCCCCTCCTGCCTTCCAGTCCTTGTCACTGGACTGCTGTGCCTCATTAGTCCTGTTTTGTTTTATGGGGCTGTCCAATCCCCGGCTGAACGGTGAACCTCGGGAGTGACTTCACCACCAAGTTAAAAGGGTGTCCGAGGGCCATACTCTCAGGGTTTCTCCAGTCTCAGGCCAGTAAATCTAGTCTTTGTTTGTGTGTTAGAATTTTGTGCTACATCCTTCTCCAGCTCTGCCCAGAACCCTCTGTTGTAATCCCAGTCAGAGTGGTCAGTGGTGGTAGCCGGGTACCATCTAGCTGTACTGGACTCAGTCTGGTGGAGGCCTTGGTAGCTGTGGTCCATTAGTCCTCTGGATTAATCTTTTCCTTGTATCTTGTTTTCTTCATTCTCCCTTGCTCCCGAAGGGGTGAGACCAGTGGACTATCTTAGATGGCTGCTCACAGGCTTTTAAGACCCCAGATGCTACTCACCAAGGTAGAATGTAGAACATTGTCTTTATAAACTGTGTTATGCCAATTGAGCTAGATGTTCCCCAAGACCATGGTCCCCACAGCCCTCCACCAAGCAATTCAGTCCCTCAGGGAGTTTGAATGTGTCTATGGAACTTCCATAACTTTTCTCTGTACAGGTTGTGCTGGCTTCCCCAGTATTGTGTACTGTCTTATCTTTCGCCGAAGTTACCACATATCTATTGTCTATTTAGCCCTTCCCCACCCCTCCCATCCCTCTTAACCAACAAAGATTGTTACATTTTGTGTGTGAACTTTTTCTTGAGTTTTTATAATAGAGGTCTCTTACGGTACTTGTCCTTTTGTGATTGACTTATTTCACTCAGCATAATGTCCTCCAGTTTGATCCACGTTATGAGATGCTTCACAGATTCATCATTGTTCTTTATCGTTGCATAATATTCCATTGTGTGTATGTACCATAGTTTATCCATTCATCTGTTGATGGGAATCTAGATTGTTTCCATCTTCTTGCTATTGTGAACAGTGCTGCCATGAACGTAGGTGTGCATATGTCTATTCGAGTGACGACTCTTATTTCTCTAGGATATATTCCTAGGAGTGGAATTGCTGGATCGTATGGTATTTCTATTTCTAGCTTTCTAAGGAAGTGCCATACCATTTTCCAAAATGGTTGTATCATTATGCATTCCCACCAGCAGTGCATAAGAGTTCTGATCTCCCAGCAGCCTCTCCAACATTTGTTATTTCCAGTGTTTCTGATTCATGCCAGTAATGCTGGGGGTGAGATGGTATCTCGTGGTTTTAATTTGCATTTCTCTAATGGCTAGTGATCCCGAGCATTTCCTCACGTGTCTGATTGTTTGTAAATGTTCTTCCCTCCATCCACCCCATCCGTAAGGGCAGGTATAGCATTCGTTTTTGCTCCTCATTTTATCCCCCGCACCTTGCGCAGTGCCTGCCACACAGTGGACACTCAGTAGGTGTTTGCTGACTGACTGCATCGCAGAGGCAGAGGTTGAGCACGTGGGGTGGGTGCTTTTGAAGCACTTGCTTGTGGGAACCCTAAATAAAATGCCCCTAGTGATTTCATTGTATGTGCATTACAAGAGGTCTAGCCTACTTTTTAGTCTTCCGGTGAATTTTAAAATGACTATATCTTAATAATTCATAGACCTACAATAATGAAATAGAAATTTTGTAAATTAGGTCTTCTTTGCAAAAATATTTAATCAGTCACATTAATATCCTTAGTCATCCAAAAATCTTGTATTATCTGCATCTTCATGGCTTACTGAGTGGGAATTTCACTTTTCAAAAGAATATTATCTTAAAATATAGCAATGATATGTACTGTTTAAAGTTTATTCTATTTTAGTATGTTCTCATGTGCAAGCTTTCCTGAACTTAATAAATTTTAGATGTAAATTGAAATTTTATATGCATTTTACTGTTATTTAGTGTATTTCTTGGCATTTAGTAATACTCATGGAAGGTAGTCTTGCAAGTTTTTAGAGTCATTTCTTTCAGTTTAGAAAAGAATATTTTCTAATACTGATGCATTTTGCAAAGTGATTGCATTATCTATAAGACTTTTTTAAAATTTTCAGCATTAATGTTCACCATTCTGCAGTAACATGGTGCACCTTGACTTTTTTACTTCATTTTATTGCAAAAATCAGTATGCTTTTGAAAGTATAACAGTAAATTTTTTCAGGGATAAAGCAGCATGAAGTTTGCTTCTTTTTTATACAGATCCTGAAATGGAAGGTGAAGAACAGCCGTCCTCTGAAAATGAGTCTCAGAATCAGAGTGCTGAACAGGTTACATCAAGTTCTCAGGAGGTTGGTTTGGTTGATCCAGAGTCTCCTGAGGAGAGTTCTCTAAACCCTCACCCAGAATCATCAGAATCATTATCTCCAGCAGAGATGGACGGTGCTGCAGGCATTTCCCCTTCTGAACAGAATCCTAACCCCGCAGAAAGCCGTGAGACTATAAGTCTGGATGGTGAATGTACAGATTTAGATAACCAACCTCAAGAACAATCAGAAACTGAGGAAGATTCCAATCCTAATGTTAGCTGGGGTAAAAAGGTCCAGCCTATAGACTCCATATTAGCAGACTGGAATGAAGATATAGAAGCATTTGAAATGATGGAGAAGGATGAACTATGACTCACTAAGGAATGTGGTGGTAGGTATTTAAAAAGAAAAGGTAAACTGTGGTTAATAGACACCCTAATACTAAGCAGGCTGTCTAATGGGAGGCGTTAAGTATGGTGATGAGCAACCACGTTCTGACTGGGATAGTTATCATAGGAATCAGAGCATGTTGTGTTAGAATTGGCCTTGTTTAAAACTGCCCCATCAACAATGGAAACTCATAGTTCCTCCCTCAGACGGCAGCATTGCACTGTCCTGCAACACCTCAGGCTAGGGAAAGATTACTGGGCGTTTCCGGGAACCAGATTGCTGCAGTCTCTGGATAGACAAAAACCAACAAATTTGGTTAATAGTGGAGTGGGGAATAGGAATTTGTATAGCTTTCTAATTAAAGGAAGCTTGGCTTTCTTGGTTTTAGGGTTAGAAGCTCTTTTGGGAAGAGACATGAGCATTGTTGGCATTCTGGTTATGCTGCCTTCACAAAAACACTCAAGTGACTTAAGTGGTTATGAAGCAAATGCATTCATGGTGAGAACAGTCTTTGCTCATCACTTTCTTGCTTCATTCAGTGACAAGTAATCAAGGTGACTTGATTTTTCCCCCCCTCTTAACAGTGTCCTTTTTATTTAAACCAAAGGTGAAGCTAGTGTACTTTCTCTGTGTGCTCTCTGCATAAAGACTAATCAGTGGGACCAGGTAAAAAAAAGTCAGATAATATATTGTGGAAATTGGTTACTTAATGCTTTGGAAAAATTGGAGCTAGGGAGAAATTATAATGTTGCAGTTTGAACTTCCCATTGGGAAAGGTATGACTACTCTGAAATGGAATTTAGCGTTATATCCTTGTAGGGTAGATTATAAATCTTTTCCAATTTATTTCTCTTAGAGGTGGTTACCTCTAGCCATAGCCTTATTCCATCCCATGTTTAGTGTGCAATTTGAGCCACAAGGCCTGTGTTGCCAACAGCTGAATACATTTTGTTCCATTTTTCTATCTTATGGAGCCATGATGAAACTGTGGTAGTGATCTAAAAATCCTGGAATAACTACCTGGGTTTTTTTGTTTTTTTTTTTTTTTAAACTTTGGTTTCTAAAGTTGCACCTAAGGAATCTGTCACATTTTCTGTTGAATCATGGTTTTTAGGTTTGCTTTTTTTTTTTCCTTCTGATATGGACCTGAATTAGCCTATGGTGACTTGTGTAAAAGAAACCTACACAGTAGTAATTAACATATAGCTTAATGAGAATTTTTTCTTTTTTTTTAAATTTAAAAATTTTTCTGTGGCAATCTGGTGCTGGCCACATTTAAGCTTTAAAATGTTGTTAATATCTGTAGACAAACCTGTAGTTGAAATCATGGCTTTACCCATTTTATTTATTTTTTCAAACTTACCTGAATCAGTTCTAAAGGAATATTTGAGACTTAGTTTCCTTTTTCTTTCCCATTACATTACACAGTAACCTTTCCTAACACAATTTTGAGGTACTGATGAACTTAAACTGTGTATCGAGCTGTTAAAAGAACAGCAGTGCTGTATTGTAGTTATGTATATTCATGTACAGTGTGTCTTAGGTCCCAGGTAAACTAATTCTTTTATAAGGGGTTAAATAGCTGTTTTTGAAAATTCCAGCTAAGCATAAATTGGGTCCGTGAGTAATAAATCTAATAGAGAATTCACTTTGGGGGAAAAAAAGAGTAGATGTATACAAGATCTTTATTGGCCCTTAATTAAACCTGACACCAAAATGGATTATTTTTAGTCTGTTTGCATGTGAAATTTGGTGTGAGAAGATAGAACTATAATAAATACAGTATAAAGAAGGATAGACATAGTGCTTTGTTCGTCTTAATTGCAAAGCTGCCAAAATAGTGGAAGCTTAATTAGTTGACTTGCCTTGATTTATATGACTGGGGCTTGGCGAAAAGGAGCAGATGTTCCTTTAAGACTTTGATTACAAAAGCCTTATATTCATTGCTTTGGTTTTTGTATTTGCAGCTCAAAGCCATTGTTGTCTAAATCTAACTTTTCTAAGTTATCAGAACAGCATTTTTTCCCAGCAAGGAGAACTTAATGGCATGAAGGATCTTGTGACACAGAAGCCAGTTTACTGCCACACTCCCTTCTTCTGGCCATTAGGGGGAGTTGTTGCCTTTCATTGAGGTCTAGAAGCAAATTGTTCACTTCTGTAGAAAAGTGAATTCTTTCAGAAAAAAGAAAAAATTAACAAATTATACTTAATACCCAGAAGGAATCATACTTGATTTTTCTCTAGTTAAGAAATGAAGGTGTAATGTTCAACTTCAAAACCCCAACACTGTAACTGATTCTACATTCATTTACTTGACATACTGCCATGAAGTAGTTTTTGAGTTCATTAAAAAATTCCAACAGCATTAGTTTGTTTTTTTTTTTAAATGTTTTATTTTTAAATACCTTTTTAGACGTTTTATTTGCTTCCTAAAGATTCAGGGGTTTCTATGAGACCCTGAATTTAGAAACATCTGGTCTACCTCAGTTAAATGTTAACTGCTTAAAGATTGAGCTGAAGTGATCACCACAGCCATAAAATGGTTTGACTAAGAAGGATTTATATAATGTTTACAAACTTGGAATCAAGTAAGGATTTTATCCGAAAGTTAAAAGTTCGATATTAGAGCAAGTATTTAATTCAGGTATTTTCAAGTTTTGCAACTTAACTTGTTTACCTACTAAAAATAAGATAGCTATAGTTTTTTCTGCTTGTAAAAGTCCATTGAAATGATCGACCCTAATTTGCAATACTTTTCCCATGAAGTTTTAAGTGTGAAAGAATTGTAATTTACTGGATATGTCTGGGGTGGGATATTTTGTTAGGTAGGGTTTTGTTTTAGTTTTTTTTTCCTTCTCTTTAACCTTTAATAGGCTTCCAACAAGAGTACAGTTGTTGTTTCAGAACAAATTATTTTTTGACATACATTTCCTGTTTTCTTCACAGTATTAGTAAAATAAAAATGTACACTGATTTGAATTTCTCTGGCATAATTACTTACTCTCAAGAATTTTTTAAAAAATTTAAATTACCATCACACAACCCTTTTTACAGTAAAACCAGCATTTGTTCTCTTACCAAACCCCATGCCAGATTCATCATTTAAAAAACCTCAGCATAAGTAATTTGCATAGCACTCATAATTTTTTGGGAGGGGAGGGGGGGAACTTAGTAAATATTCCAAGCGGTCGTTTTATGCACAAGGCTTCAGTCAGAACATAGGAAAAAAAAAAAAAAAACATTCTGTGAATGAAATATTGTATGTTCAGATTTTATAAAAGACGTTTTTAAAAGCCCAATTTACAGCCGTATATTTTCTTATGATGTAATTTATGAAAAAGATGTCTGTACTAACAGGTGCTGTAACACTACTGTTGTTGGATTTTATTGTTTGGTGATAAATGTATGCAATATTTCTAGGGGAAACTACTGTGATGTAAAAGTCTGGGCAAAATGTATATAATCCTTGTATATAATTGTGTATTTGATTATAATTACTGATTGTAAAGATTTAATAAAACATGTAAATATTCCAGTCTAGTTTTAATTTTAATTTTTAGCATTCATGTACATGTCTTTATATCTTTAAAAATTTTTTAACCACTCTATCTTCTCTTTTAAATTTTTTCATTTTACCCAGAGGAGTGAATTTTAGATACATTGAATAGTTCCACAGCTCAACTAGTGTGAAGGGTCCTCAGAATACAATTGAAGGAGTATTAGTAATTCAGTGTCAATATTTGTAACATGGCTGTGTTTTGTGTTTACTTAGATTTGATAAAATCAATTGTCATTTCAATATTGTCATAAAAAGTAACACTAACCCTTGTTAATTCCGGTGAAGCCATTTCCTTTCATTGGCCACTTTTAGATACTGTGGTTCTGGGCTTTTCATCTGTACTGTGCCGGCTTTTCTGAGCACAGATATCTTGAAAGGCCTAATAATAATTACTATTATTTATTCATAATTATTGTTGAAGATGAGCAAACAGATTTGAACAAGTTCTAGTCATCTTAGAGACACATTTAGTGGGCAATGCAATGGGAGTCCTGGTCGAGTTCCAGAGCCCATGCTGTTTCCCATGCGCCTCTTTCCCTTCCTTTCTCAGCCCCTTCCACCCCTCCTCCTACTCCCATTTCAGTGTCTGCTCACCTTTTGCTCAGCCACTACCTTCCCACCTGACCACTTTCTCCTAATCTGAGACTGAAGTTTAGAAATGGTGGCATCCATTCTCAGGCTCTCTGGGCATTAATTCTGGTTGCAGCTTGAACCACTTACACCACCATTTCAGCAAGAGTTAAAGGATCTGATAGTGTTTCTCACAAGATTTCAAAGGGGAGGTTCTTCTCTGGGTAAGGCAAACGTCAGAGGCATATCATGATGTGTGTCTTCCAGCACCAACTCTTTCAAGTCTTGTTTGACACCAACTGCAAATGGAGTTCTTCTGACCGTAACCACTGGAGTTAGGTCAGAGCTCACGCTAAGGGGCACAGGCCACCAGACTGCCAAGTCTGCCCAAGACTAAACATCAGCCCCAAGTTCCAGTGTCCCAGCACACTTGCAGTTCTGACCTGCTGGCTACAAATTTGGTTCCCATTATATCAGCTGCAAGCTCAGGGGTCCCCAGGACACCCTCATTTTTGCTAGCTGCAAATTGGGGGCTTCCCAGTACTCTTCAGGCTTGATAATTCACAGACCTCAGGGAAGTACTTATGATTATAGTTTTAGAGCAAAAAGAATACAAAAGAGACTCAGGGTGAGGTCTAGGAGGGTCCCCAATGTGAAACTTCCATGTCCCAAGGGAATGTGTCTTTTCCTCCTTCACCCCCTCCCTGTGCATTTATGTCTGTCATCAACCAAGAAGCTCATCCAATGAGGTTTCATTATGTAGACGTGATTGAATCATTGCCCCACATGGTTGAATTCAGTCTGTTGCCCCCTCTCCCCCTCCACCCCCCAGGTCAGGCTGATATCATGTGGTGAGTGTTTCTGGCATGGCCAGCCCTGACCCATCATGAATCACCTGGTTAGCATAACCTGTCGGATGTGGTTGAAATCCTCCATGAATAACAAGACATTCCTTGTCACTCAGGAAATACCAAGGGTTTAGAGGTTAAAGGAATCAGGTCAAAGACCAAATTCTTTGGGTTAAGTCTTCATCCCATACATACCTACTAAGAGAAGGCTAAGTAACTTAAGGGTTAATTGAGGTTAGTAATTGTCAGCCTCTGCCTGCTAGTTAGCCCTGGTGGCACAATGGTTAAGCACTCAGCTGCTAACCAAAAGGTCGGCGGTTTGAACCCAACAGACATTCTGAGGGAGAAAAGACCTGGCATTCTGTTCCCATTAAAGATTACAACCTAGGAAACCCTATGGGGCAGTTCTACTCTGTTACATGGGGTCGCTATGAGTCGGATTTGACTCAACAATATCCTTCTCAAACCTAACTAGCTGGCCTTGCTCTTGGTTAACCCTTGTTAGCCTGAAGCCCTATAGTTGCTATCCTCCCTCTTCAATGAAGTGGCAAATGAGAGGCCACTCATAGACCCTGACACTCTTAACCATAAAAAGTGCACTCCTACCATCCCACATGACCACAGAATTGCTTAAGTTCTGAAGTCTCATGGTGTATTATATAGCACATTCCTACCCTCAGGGGTACTGTTTAAGACATAGCAGCAGCAAGTAATGCTGAAAAAATGGCCTGGGTGTAATAGTAGGATGTGATTTCTTGACAAAACAAAAAAATTTAAAACTTCTCCCTGCCATGGCTGAGGAGAAAACCAAAGTCCCTAAGTAGACTAGTCAAAGATACAGGAATTTAACACCAAGGGATTGGTTGATCCTCTCACCCGTGTACTAGCCTTTTGTAGCAACAAGGGCCACATTTTACAGATGAATCCTCACCTTTATCGTGTCTGAACCTCTAAGAAAAGCCATTGGCCTCAGGGTATAAGAGACAATCTGACAAACTAGCTTATTTTACACTCCCTCTCCCCACTCTTCCTTCCAGCTTTCTCCATTTGTAGAGTAAGTGAAGTTCTCAGGTCAGTCCCAGACAGCTGCTGCTCTTAGGAGTGCTAAACTGTTAATTCAGCCACTCTCCTGTCTCACATGAGCACGATTAAAACATTTGTGAAGCCCTGTGATCTCAGTCTCTAATCATGACATCCTATGTTTCCAGCTCTGTCCTCACCACTGAAGCAATTCTTCAGGACCTCTAACCCACTGATGCAACTACTTTCTCAGGCTCCATCACCCCTCCTCCTGGCCTCAATTCCCACCTTACCCAGCATTAGCCTCTCTCCTTCTGTTGTATTAGCCTGGAAAAACCTTAAATCATATTAAACCCAACTGCACACTGATTCTGCATCTAAACTTAAGTAGCTAAATGGATCTGGATGAAATCACACCCCACTGCTGATTGGCCTCACTTTAAATCTCAAGTTTAATACTTCCTGAAATTCCAGCCACACTATCCTAGTTTATTTACTTATTCTGAGACGACAGCTTCACACCACCTTTCTTTTCAAATCTCCCATACTCCTCCCCTATGCCTCACCTGATGATGTTGCCACATGCTTCATTGAGAAAATAGATGCAGATGAGAACTACCTCAACTTCTACCAACCTGACTGCTGAATCCACATAGTCTAGATTTGTACTTATGATACAAGTTCTCCTCTGCCTATCCCAGGTCAATTCCTCCACTGGTTCCATCTTGTTATTGGAGAACTGGAACCCTAGATCCCAATCAGACAGACTGAAAAATGGAAGAAGCAGGATGCCAGAGTCAACTTGACCACAAAGCTGAAGGAACACCTTCCCTCCCTTACTAATGTTAAATGAAATTGTTAACAAAACATTAATTTTTGTTTGAACTCCTTGGCTTTATTTAGCAATTTGAGAATTGGGCAGTATCTAGTTTGAAAGTCAGACCAGAGCTCAGAGGAGCAGTACAAAGCAGAAGGGTTTTATTTTATAGGCAACGGACACACAAGTACAAGGAAGCTATACTGGGCAGAAAGTGACGAGTTAATTCTAAGTTCCTTTCCTTATATGGCATATTGGGAAGTTTCGTAGCAAGGTCATATACTATAACTGAGGTAGCAAGTACAGATTGGTTGACTTAGGTTTTAGCTTCTGGGAAGATTAGGCATTTACAGGAAATAGAAACGTAGGTTTCTGTTTGCTTATGAGGGGCTTAGCATAAGTGACTCCATCTTGGGCTTAGTATAGTCAGGTTAACACTTACTACTCCCAGGTAAATACTCTAACCCTGAAGGAAGTATCAAATTGCCTGCATCATTGGGCATTGAAATACAAATACCGGGCACCACAAATAAACCGGGATGTCTCATATGAGATTCCATTATCTCAGTCTCCCCAGACCTAGAAGGTATGCTGACTTACGCTCCTTCCTTTTCAGAGAAATTGAGCAATAAAATATTCACCAAAAGTCTGTGTAACAAACTCCTTTGTGTTTTTTTCATTTTATTTCTACTGCTAATAGAAATATAAGTTGGTAGAATCTTTCTAGAAATCAACTCATCAGTACATGTAAAGAGCCTTAAAACATGATTTCTTTTTAACTCAGGCAAGTAATACTAGGAATCTAAAGGAATAATTAGAGACTAAGACACAGATTTTCATCCTAATATTGTGAAAAAGAGTAAAAAAGTTGAATACAATCTAAATGCCTGTAGAGTAATAAGAAAAGTGTGAGACATCTATAAAAACTACTGTGCATTCATTACAACGATGTTTACAAAGAGTTTTTTTAATTTCTAAGAACACACTTTTTAATGCTAATTGATTCAGCAAGAATCATTGCCCGCTTACTTAGGCCCTGGGAATGCTGTGGTGCTCAAGGCAGTTCCAGCTTTTGCTCTCATGGATTTTACAGTCAAATCCAGAAGACAGGCATTGAACAAATAGTTACAAATATGATGAGGGTTATAAAAACGGGAGGTACTGGTACTATGGGAGCATATAATATGGGGACTTATCCTGGTGGGGGTCAGGGAAAGCTTGCCTGAGGAGAATGATTTAAGCTGAGATTTCAAGGAAGAGGAAGTGGGACAGAAGGAACAACTTGTTCAAAAGCCCTCAGATAGGAGAGGGTGGGGTGTGCTGGTGGAAACTGAAGAGGGCCCAGCAGGCTGGAAGGGAAAGAATGGGGAGATAAGCCTCCAGCTGGGCTGTGATGGATGCTGAGGACTTGGGAAGCTTTAGCTTCATGGACGACGGTTGTGTGTGTTTCCAAAGACTAATGGCTTGTGAAGTATAGTAAGGATTTTGGACTCCGTTTTAAGGGCAGTGAAGAACCGCTGAAAGGTTTAAACAAGTCAGTGGCATGATGAAGTATAATGCTAAGTGAAGAAAAGTCTGGAATTGTATATAAAGTATGATACCAGCTCAGGGTATGTATCTATAATATGTATTTAAAAAAAAAAAAAAAAAGTTGGCATTGAGTTGATTCTAACTCATAGTGACCCTATAGGACAGAGCAGAACTGCCCCACAGAGTTTCCAAGGAGCAGCTGGTGAATTTGAATGGCCGACCTTTTGGCTAGCAGCTGTAGCTCTTAACCACTACGCCACCAGGCCTCCACATATTATGTATATATAAATAAAATCAGATGAGATTGACTCGTTTATTCAACAAAGACTTACTGAACACACCTCCTATGTGTCTGAGAGTTGCAGCAGGGGACAAAACATGGCTTAAAAAAAGATAGAAAATAAAGTAGTAAATAAATAGGATAACCAGTTTATGATTACAAAATAAATTATGATGAGGGGATAGATGATGGACATCAGTGTGGAGGTGGGGTTCTATTTTAAATAACTAAAATATTAATAGTAGTTACCTCTGAATTATAGGCAACTATAACTTCCTATATTTTCACAAGTTTCCAAACTGAGCATTATGATTTTAATAATAAAAATAATCAAGGCTGGTTAAAGAATAAAAGAGAAAAAGAGCCTTCCTATCTTGTGCTTCTGCACAATAGTCCCACTTACTCATTTTAATTCAATTCAATCAGTCCCATACGTACTGCACACCTGCCATATGCACTGCATCAGATGCTGGGAATAAAGAGAGGATCCAGTCCTTGGCCCCAAGGAGATAATATACCACTGACAAAAAAGTGCACAATAATGTGATAGAAACTGGGCTAGAGGTAAGTACCAGGTATGCTGCAGAAGCACCTCAGTGGAGCCCTACTGCAGTTGGGGCAGTCAGGGAAGGCTTCCTTCTGCAGGTAGTACCAGACCTGAATTTTGAAGAATGATAGGAGTTGTGGTTGTTGTTAGGTGCCATCGTGTTGATTCTAACTCATAGCGACCCTATGCACAACAGAACAAAACACTGCCCGATCCTGCACCATTCTCAAAATTTTGTTTAAGCCCACAGTTGCAGCCACTGTGTTAATCCATCTCCTTGAGGG
This sequence comes from Dugong dugon, assembly GCA_030035585.1. Lineage (NCBI taxonomy): Eukaryota > Metazoa > Chordata > Mammalia > Sirenia > Dugongidae > Dugong > Dugong dugon. The sequence goes on along the minus strand of CM057469.1, from coordinate 47,718,215 downwards.
TCTTCCTCTTTTTCATTGACCCTTTGCTTTACCAAGCATGATGTCCTTCTCCAGGGACTGATCCCTCCCGATAACATGTCCAAAGTATGTGTAGTCTTACCATCCTTGCTTCTAAGGAGCATTCTGGTCGTACTTCTTCCAAGACAGACCTGTTCATTCTTCTTCCAAGACAGACCTGTTCGTTCTTTTGGCAGTCCATGGTATATTCAATATTCTTCTCCAACACCACAATCCAAAGGCGTCAATTCTTCCATCTTCCTTATTCATCCTCCAGCTTTCACATGCATATGAGGTGATCGAAAACACCTGGCTTTGATCAGGCACACCTTAGTCTTCAAGGTGACATCTTTGCTTTTGAACACTTTAAAGAGGTCTTTTGCAGCAGATTTGCCCAATGCAAATCCTGACTGCTGCTTCCAGAGGTGTTGATTGTGCATCCAAGTAAAATGAAACCCTTGACAACTTCCATCTTTTCTCCATTTATCATGATGTTGCTTATTGGTCCAGTTGAAAGGATTTTTGTTTTCTTTATGTTGAGATGTAATCCATACTGAAGGCTGTGGTCTTTGGTCTTCATGAGTAAGTGCTTCAAGTCCTCTTCACTTTCAGCAAGCAAGGTTGTGTCATCTGCATAACACAGGTTGTTAATGAGTCTTGCTCCAATCCTGATGCCTCATTCTTCTTCATACAGTCCAACTTCTCAGATTATTTGCTCAGCATACAGATTGAACAGGTATGGTGAAAGAATACAACCTTGATGCACACGTTTCCTGACTTTAAACAATGCAGTATCCCCTTGTTTTGTTCAAACGACTGCCTCTTGATCTACGTACAGGTTCTCATGAGCACAATTAAGTGTTCTGGAATTACCATTCTTCGCAATGTTATCCATAATTTGTTATGATCCACACAGTCGAATTACTTAGCACAGTCAATAAAACACAGGTAAACATCTTTCTGGTATTCCCTGCTTTCAGCCAGGATCCATCTGGCATCAGCAATGATATCACTGGTTCCATGTCCTCTTCTGAATCTGGCTTGATCCTCTGGCAGTTTCCTGTAGATACACTGCTGCAGCCACCCTTGAATGATCTTCAGCAAAATTTTACTTGAGTGTGATATTAATGATATTTTTCAATAATTTCCACATTTTGTTGGATCACCTTTCTTTGGAATAGGTATAAATATGTATCTCTTCCAGTCAGTTGGCCAGGTGGCTGTCTTCCAAATTTCTTGGCATAGACGAGTGAGCACTTCCAGTGCTGCATCTGTTTGTTGAAACATTTCTAAGTTGTACTTTAGCTTTCTTGGACTTGTTCTAATTTTCTTCGTTTCAACTTGATAGGAGTAGTCTGGAGAAACGTATGGGATAGGAAGGTAGGGAGAGAAAGACAGGCTTTCCTTCCAGGTGGGAAGTTCATACCTTCAAGGAGCAGACAGTTTCGAATGCCTGCAGAGGAGAGTGTGGGGTCTGGGAGAGGGAAGCCAGGAGGAGACAGTGGGATATCACTTCTAGAAAGGCTGGACTGCCTTGCTAAGGTGATGCAAGTGTAGCTCAAACTCAGTGAAGAGCTCTTGATGGGATTTAAACAAAGGAATGACATAATCCAATCTGTGTATAAGAAAGAGCATTCTGGCAGTAGTTTAAAGGAGCAGATTTGTTTTTAAGCTGATAGAGTTATTTTATTTGAATATTTTCTACACTTTGCTGAAGTATATATTAGCATACCATTAAAATCTCCCTTTTAAGTGTACAATTTGATCAGTTTCGGCACATACATACATAGTCATGTAACCACAACCACAATCAAGATATAAAATGCTTTCATCTCACCAAAAAGTTCAAACTTTTAGTCTATACTCTCCCCCATCCTCATCCCTAGCAACCATTGATCTGATTTCTATTGCTATAGTCTTGCCTTTCCTAGAATTTCTTATAAATAGAATCATGCAGTAGGATCGTTTTGGATCTGGTGTCTTTCACTCACCACGATGCTTTTAAGATTCATCTATGTTGCTGTGTCTGTAGTAGTTCATTCCTTTTTATTGCTGCGTAGCATTGCATTGTATGGATGTACTATAATTTCTTTACCTATTCACTAGTTAATGGACATTTAGGTTGTTTCCAGTTTGGGGCTATTATTTAAAAAGCTGCTACGAGCACTCACTCACAAGCCTTTGTGTGGACATCTGTTTTTATTGCTCTAGAGTGAGATTGCTGGGTCGTATGGTAATTTTGTGTGTGTGTGAAAATATACACAACAAAACGTATATCCATTCAACAGTTTTTACACATTCAGCTCAATGGCAAAGGTTACATAGTTCACATTGTGTCACCAGTCTCACTATTTTTACCCATATTGTTTCACCACCGTTAACTTAAACTCTCTTTACCTTAAAGTTCTCATCTGTGTTTTAGGATTAGTGTTATCTATTTGATCTCATGTAGGTAATTCTTTAAAGAGTGCAATGCTTAAGAGAAACATTCTTATTAATTAAGCTCAACTGTTGTTTAGTTTAAAAATGACTTGATGGGATAGTTTTGGTTCAGGTTTAAAAATTATTTCCAGGCAATAGATTCAGGGGCTCACCTGGTCTCAACGGATCTAGTAAGTCTGGTTTCCATGAAAATTTGAAGTTCTGTTCCACACTTTTCCTCCTTTTGATCAGGATCCATCTATTGAATCCTTGATCAAAATGTTAAGTAATGGTAGCTGTCTTAGGCTGGGTTTTCTAGAGAAGTAAAACCAGTAAAGTGTATAAATATTTATAGAGAGAAAGATTTATATCAAGGAAATGGCTCCCATAATTGTAGAGGCTGAAACATCCCAAGTCTCTGGGTCAGGATAGAGGCTTCTCCTGATTCACGAAACTGCAGGGGCTGGCGAACAAAGCCCAAGATTTGCAGATCGGACAGCAGGGCTCTTGCTCATAGGCTGCGAAGATCGATGAATCTCAACATCGGCAGGCAAGACCACAAGTAAGCTGCTAGCTCAAATCCCAAGAACTGGAGGTCAGACAGAACAGGAACCAGCTGCAGGATCCAGTGTGAGCAAAAAGCCCATGAGCCTTGCCAGAATGTCCGCTTATATTCGTTGCAGGCCACATGCCCAAGGAAACTCCCTTTCAACTGATTGGCTATTCACAGCAGATCCCATTATGGGGGTGATCACAACATCATATGACTGCCAAACCACTGAGAATCATGGTCCAGCCAAGTTGACACACAATCTTAACTGTCACAGTAGCCGAACACCATGCATTTCTTCTGGTCTCATGGCAAAGGGGGTAGTAGTTCATGAAGGCAATTAGACCTATAGTCCATTTCCTTCTCACATTCCTGGGTTTCCTTCTTTCTCTGATGCTCCAGGCAAATGGAAATCAATTGTATCTTGGGTGGCTGCTTGCAAACTTTTAAGACCCCAGGAACTATTCAGGTAAGTGTATTTTTAACTTAATGAGAAATTGCCAAACTATTTTCCAAAATGGCTGTACCATTGTGCTTTTCACAAGCTACGTATGACAGTTCCAGTTGTTCCACATCCTCACTAGCACTTGGAGTCTTCCTACCAGCACGAACAATTATGCAATGAATGTCGTGGTACATAGGGCATGCAGGTATTTTCCTATGTTTTCTTCTATTTATATTTTTACAATTTTCACTTAAGCATAAAATTCACCTAGACTCCATCCATGTATGTTTGGGGTAGAGATCCAATTTTGTTTTCCTCTATATAGTGATTTAATTTTTCAACACTTTTTACCTAGTAATCCATCCTTTCCCCCATCAATTTGTCGTGCCATTTATAGTATATTAGGTATGTAGATAGCTGTCTCTGAATTCTCTATTCAGTTCTATTGGTCTGTTGTCAGCTTTTGTACCAATACCACCATGTTTTAATTGTATGGCTTTGAGCATGTCTTCATATCTGGCAAAACTATTTCCCCTCTTAACTCTTCTTTTATGGCCTTTTAGCAATTTATGGGCCTTTTCTCTTCCATGTATCTTTTAGTGTACTTTATCAAGTTCCTGAAAAACACCCACTGGAATTTCTATTGGAATTGCATTGAATCTTGGAGCTCAGGCTCCAAGAGCAGGTATTCAGCAACTTATGTGGAAGCTGCATGGCTTTTTTTAATCTAGCCTTGGCCATTTCTGCCATGCTCTGTTGATCAAAGCAGTCAGAAACCCACCCAAGAGGAGGGGAAAAGCATTTTATGCCATATTTTAAATCAGACACAATATTTCTGGCTGGTTATTGATGGTGTCGAGAGATGCTGTTTGTTTTTGTAGGTTGATCTTGTATCTAGCAAACTTGCTAAATTCTTTTATTAGTTCTAATTGTCTGTCTGTTGCTTCTATTGGTTTTACAAGGGCAATGATCATGTCATCTGCACATAATGCTCTTTTATCTCTTCCCGGGCATTCAGCGTTCTGGTATACAGGAACAGTCATAGTGGACATCCTTATCTTATTCCCGATTTTAAGGAGAAAACATCGAAGTTTTTCCCTTAATTATGCCATTTGCTCAGATTTATTAAGTTAAGGAAGTTTGCATCTCTTCCTAAATTGCTAAAACTTTGTTGGAGTTAAATTTTATCAAATGCCACCCTCCCCAACCTGCATCAACTGATTTAGTCACATAATATTTCTATTTTAATCTGTTTAATGTGGTGAATTTCATTCATCCTTGAATTCCTGGGATAAACCCTATTTGATCATGATGTATTATTTTTTAATATGCTGCTGGATTATTTGTTATTATATCTACAAATTTTTATCTATGTTCTTAAGTATAATGTGTCTATAACTTTCTTTTTTCTCATATTGTCCTAATATAGTTTTGTAATTAAGATTATACTAGCCTCATAAAGTAGTCCCTGGGTAGTGCAAATGGTTACTGCGCTTGGCTGATAACCAAAAAGTTGGAGGTTCGAGTCCACTCAGAGGTCCCTTGAAAGAAAGGCCTGGCAATCTACTTCTGAAAAATCAGCCATTGAAATCTCTATAGAGCACAGTTTTACTCTGACATATATGGGTTGTCATGAATGGGAGTTGACTTGTTGACTGTCATGGATTGAATTGTGTCCCCCCCAAAATATCTGTCAACTAGGCTAGGTCATTGTTCCCAGTATCGTGTGATTGTCTACCATTTTGTCATCTGATGTGATTTTCCTATGTGTTGTAAATCCCGTCTCTATGATGTTGATGAGATGGGATTATCGGCAGTTATGTTAATAATGAGGCAGGACTCAATCTACAAGACTGGATTATGTCTTGAGCCAATCTCTTTTGAGATATAAAAGAAAGAAGTGAGCAGAGAGACATGGGCACCTCATACCACAAAAAAAGCAGTGCCAGGGGCAGAGCATGTCGTTTGGACCCAAGGTTCCTGTGCAGAGAAGCTCCTAGACCAGGAGAAGAGTGATGACAAGGACCTTCCTTCAGAGCTGACAGAGAGAGAAAGCCTTTCCCTGGAGCTGGCATCCTGGATTTGGACTTCTAGCCTACTAGACTGTGAAAGAATAAACCTCTGTTTGTTAAAGCCGTCCACTTGGGGTATTTCTGTTACAGCAGCACTAGATGACCAAAACAATGACAGATATTTTTTGGTTAGCCTTATAAAATGAACTGAGTAGTTTTCACTCTTTCTCTACATTTTTGAATGACTTGTATAAGATAAGAATGTACTATGATTATTTGGCAGAACTCACTCATAAAGCCATCTTGGCCTGGAAGTTTTAGGAAGTGAGAATGTTTAATTACTAAAGTTCTCTAATGTTTACTGGTCTCATTAAGTCCTCTGCTTCTTTGTATGTCAATCTTATATCATTTTATAGTTTTCTAAGAATTTATTCATTTTTATCTAGGTTTTAAATTTTATTAATGTTTAATTGTTCATAATACTCAATATTTTCATCTCTGCTATGTCTAGTTATTTCTCCTTTTCTATTCTGTATTTTGTTTGCCTCTTCTAACCCTTTTTTCATGATAGTCTTGGTAAAGGTCTATTTACCTTATTAATCTTTCACAGAATTACCTTGTGGTTGTTATTCCTATCTGTATGAGTCATCTATGGCTTCATAACAAATTATCTCTCAAATTAACATCTTGAAACAACTAGCATTTATTATCTAATACAATTCCTGAGGATCAGGAATCTGTGAGCAGTTTTGCTGGGTGGCTCTGGTTTAGGGTCCCTCAGAGATTGCAGACAAAATGTTGGCCCAGGCTGCAGTCATCTGAAGGGTTGATTTGGGCTGGAGGAGCCACTTCCATATTTAATCACGAGGTTGTCACCAGGAAGCTCTTTTTCCTCTCTGCCTGAGACTCTTCATAGGGATGCTCAACACAGGGCAGTTGGCAGGGACAGATTACCCAAGGTGCACACGTACTTTGTTTAATGTAAGCCCACGTGTACCTTGCTTACTGGTTAATCTGCCCCTGGCAGCTGGCATCCCAGAGAGAGACAGACAGACAGACAGAGTGACCAAGATAAAAGAAAAGTCCTTCATCCACTCACCTTTCTACAATTTTCAGCCGCTGAAATCCTCTTTGATCTGGGGCATTAAAAGTTTCTCTCCTGGATCCAGTTCCGACCTTGCCTCCACGAGCTGGTCCAGCCAGACTGCTGTCTCAGCTTCACCACTTCTTCCTTCTGTGGTCCCTGGGATTCCTTGTCTCCAGGAGCCACATCAGAGCCACATACTCACCTGTGATACATTTATAATCCTCTGCTCAGCTCCACAAGGGTTCTTTCAAGTTTCAACAATACCTCAAAGATGACTGGCTCAGGTCAGCGCCCCTTTGATAGTCTATACAATGACTAATACCCTTATCGCAGGCCCAATAATGAAACAAACCACCACTTTTTGCATCCGCACTAGGCATTAGGCATATACTAGGCACTCTGTATAGATGGTTTCTTATCCATAGGCATCCTTGCAAGATGACTATCACTTAATTTTTACAGATGAGGAAAAATAAGGCTCAGCAAAGTTAAACGACTTGCCCAAAACCGCAAAGCCAGTTCGATGGACCTGGGATTTGGGCCTAGATTAATCTGATTTCTACTACACAGACTTACTCTCATAACTATGAATAATAATCCATTTGAACCAAGTGTAACAGAGCTGCAAATGGAGACTGATTCAGGGATCCTTAAGATAAGGTCCTACTGTCAAACAGCAACCAAGTGGATCCACGAATTCACAGTGCTTAGCACTTACCAAAGAGGTGGGAGCAGGATAGTAGATTATTGACATCATCCAGATTCAGGCCTCATGGTCTCTGAGCCAGACAGTTTTATCAGCAACCCCTTAAAATGGTGGGCAGGATAGGCCAACCTGTTTGTAAAGCAACTATGAGCTTTTCTGATCCTTGGCTCAAACATTTCATCATCTACAGTCAGAACGGCCAGACCTAGGAGACGTCTATAAACCATACAAGAAACCCACCTGAAGTGTGTTTTACCAAAAAAAAGGGGGAATTTCCCAGCTTGTAACTGGAATGTAAACCCCTTGAGGAAAAAAAAAAAAAAGTTTGGCCTATTCCCTTTTGTCTCACCTATGTCAAGCACAACACCTGCCTCTTGAAAGGCTCTCACTAAACACTTGTCAGGTTGATTGAATGGAAAGCCTGGTTCTGAATGTTCCAAAAATCATGTTTATCCTGAAAGAACTAGGATTTGCAATCACTGAGACATTTCAAAGAAATGATGTATCACCTTTGAAGATAGTTGCATGAAAGTAATCCTACAATTATTTTTTTGTTGGAAGTAGGCATTGAAGAGAACATGTAGTTGTCTCAGTTTTAGAGCCGAAAGATTTGTGTGATCATCACATCATCAATGCTCCTCATTGGACAGAAAAGAAAACAGAAGCCAGGGTGGTCAGTGGCATGAGCAAGGTCATACCTGTCCAGGTTTGATTGTGCCTTTAGGAAACATGAAGGTTCTGGTACATCTGCTTCAAAGGCATTCCCAACACTTTATAACCTCAGCTCATCCACTCTTTGCAAGTTTAGTTAACATTCATCCAGTGAGATAATTACTAACTTCAGAGGTGCCCCTGAGGTGCCTCTGAGAAACTCCGAGGCTCCACAGAACATAGTTTAAAAACTACTGACTTAGATAATTTATTATTTGCTATTTAAACTTTCAGCACATTCAAGCAAAAATGTCTTTTTATTTCCCTAAACTGGCTATTCTCATTGACAGCATTTATTCTTCCTTTCCTGATGAATAAACCCATTAGTGAAAGAATACACTTTGTACTTTCTTTTGTGCTATTATTCATCAGAATTAACATGTGTGTGGGCAGAGCTTAAAACGGTGAGACCTAGACACAGATCCTTCGCTGGAGGGGCCCTCTTGTGGATCTCAAACCCAGGTGTTTCAAAGCATGTGTGATGGCAAAAATGGTTCACTTTAGACCCAGATCACTGAATCTGATTGCCGGAAATAATGCTAAGCAATCTGTTTATCTCTGTATTGGTAAGGCAATAATGGAGATTCTAGATAAGGAAACCAGAGACATCTCACTTTAAGCCAGGGCTTTCTAAGCCTCTTTAAAGCTCTTTAATGTCTTGTAATAACAATTGCCATTTACTGGGTATTTACCTTGTGCTTAGGAACTTACAAAATTGAATGAAACGGGTACTGTTATTATTCCCATTTTACTGGTAAGGAAACTGAGGCTTAGCAGTTGGGGTTCTTAACTGCAACTAAACAAACAACTCTGGCTGAATTAAGCAGGAAAAATAAAAGGATATTGGAGAGAGAGAGAGGCCTTTTAGAGCATCCTGGTGGGTAGCACCAGGGCAGCTAGGGGGAGGGCAGTTGATATTTTCTCAGTCATTATTATGTATAATGTAAAAATTACATATGCAGTTAACATTCAGATTCGGGAGCCAGACTGTTGAGGTTAGAATCCCAGCTCTACCTCTTACTCTATGTGATCCTGAACATGGGCCTCTCAGTTTGCTCATCTGTAAAGTGGGAATAATAATAGAACCTACCTCAAAGGATGGTTATATTTAAGGTAGTAAGCTCAGTGGCCCACTCATTGTAAGAACTCAGTACAATAGCTATTGTTACCTATAACTCAAAGTGCTATGCCAATGTGTTTTCAAGCCCCACCCTCCACCATACTTTCCACCCTGAATGCTGTCCTTGAATTTCACCTACGAATTCTAACTGTATTAATCCATTTTGTGTCACCACCAGGAGCAGCTTTGGCCGGTGATCCTTCCCCAATACCTGATGGATCCAGGAGGAGATGCAGGGAGAGTATCCTACCAGGGAAAATAGACCTAATTGTCTCAATCTCTCAAAGACAGCAGAAAATCACCCCTTGACGCAATAACGAGCTTTCAGAAGCCAGGTGTCTGGGGGAGAAAACAGTAAAGGAAGGGCCTGGGTTGTTCACATAGATCTTGTGTGACTGGACAGCAGAGTAGTAAATTGAATCTCAGAGAGAAACAAAGTACAGACGAGGGAAGCACAGTGCTTACCTTGCTTACCAGATTGTCTGTAGTGAGCAATTTCACATTTTTCACCACTTCAAAGATTCTGCTTCTAGGCATGGCTGGCATCTGTCTCTCTCCCAAGCCCACAGCATCTTCCTCCAGAATCAAATCCTCTTTTCAAATTTACGATCCCTGACAGGGGCAGATGATCCAGTAAGCAAGGTAAGCACGGGTTTACTTGTGTTTACTTACTAATCTGTAGTGAACAATTTCAGTACAGATGATCTGACTTACATTGCCTATTGGATAACCCACCCCTGCAGGGAAGGCCTTCCCGGCATGTCCTGGGGACATCCACCTTTGCTCTCCAATGTAGTTGCTGTCCTGAGAATGCCCAGGAGCAGGCCTGCCAAGTGGAATGAGCTCTGTGATGTACTATGTAAAGCTGCTGCCTAATAACCCTGGCAGAGACAAAAGAGGCGACAGTCCAGGTGGTCGCCCAGAGGAGAATCTGCTGCTGTATAAAATGTGTGCCATAGTGAGTGTGGTGCGCCCAGGGCCCGAGGGACTTGGCTGCCAAGTGCCAATCTTTTTGCATAATCTCCAAAACCAGAGAAAGTGCTCAAAATTGTTAAAGAGCCTTACAAGCAGGGGCAGATTAACCAGTAAACAAGATACGCACAGGCATACAGTAAGCAAAGGATACATGGACTTAATTGTGTTTACTTACTAATCTGTAGTGCACAATTTCACATGGATTTCACCACATCAAAGATCTTTGGAGTGGTGAAAAACAGGTGAACTTGTGTACTACAGATTAGTAAGTAAGCACAAGTAAGCCTGAGCATTCCTTGTTTATTGGGTAATCCGTACATGTTTATGGGAACAGAGGTGGAGAGGACTTTAAACATAAACAAGGCAACTATTCCAATAAAGCTCTGGCTTCACAAGAAAAACAAACAAAGCTGCTTTCCTGGGATTTTTAACCTCATAGTCAAAATGGATATTGCACAACCCCATTCCCCGAATAAAGTGGGGGAAAGGATCTATCGTCCCTGGTGTATCCTTGGGCCACACAGAGTCTTGTAGAGTCACAGTGAGACATAGTTTTCCTAGTTCTCGAGGGCTGCCTCTCTTTTATTGTTGATGTTGTTTCTTTATGTTTTTCTCTCTCTCATATATAAGAATCAAAATTCCTTCCCAAAGTCTCTAGTTCACAGAGCTTGCTTAGGAAGTCTTTGATCTTGTAAATGCAAAACCATTTACTTGCGATGTAACCTTGGCATGTTCCCTAACTTCTCTGAGACTCTATTTTCTCCTCTACAGATTCCTGGTTTTGTCTGCCCAGCATGTTTTAGTCTATTTCCTCTGTTAGTGTGCCCCAGCTCACTGACCATGGGAACACCGCTATAGAAATAAAAGCTAGCAGATGCAGTCTTGCTTTTACAGACTCCCTTGCAGCTATAGGGCAGTCTTATATCTTAAATTCTGCACATGGACTTTGAGTCAGGAGCTTTGAATGCAAAGTAGAACCAGACGAAATCCAGTCAGGTGACAGCATCTGGGTCCAGAAGTGCCAGGGGCAGTGGTGATGCTGTGGAGTCTATGCCCAGCGTGTGTGGGGAAATTGTTTCCTACTCCTTGTGTTTCTGGGGAGGGCCCTACCTAAGATAACACCATGGCTTGACTTTCTATCCATCAGTATTTACCTGATCGGTCAGTTGGGAGCCAACGTGTCTTGGGGGAACACATCTCCTGGTCTACTTTCTCCTTTGTAGGCATCTGACCCTGTGAGGTGGAGGGGTGTGTGGGTGGAGGGATGCCTGGGTTTCCGGCTCTGCCAGTGACTGAGCAGGTTTTGTTGTTGTTGTTGGGTGCCATCGGGTTGATTCTGACTCATACCGACCCCATGTAACAGAACAGAACTGTCCCATAAGGTTTTCTTGGCTGATTGCGAGCTCTTTCTCCCTCGGAGCTGCTGGGTAGGTTCCAACAACCAACCTGTCAGTTTGCAGCCGAGAGCTTAACTGTTGTGTCGCAGGTAAGTTTGCCTAATTCTGCAGTGAGGTATTAGCAAGTCCACCTGGTCAGAGCTCTAAGCCAGATTCTCCAAAGAACTTCATTAGGAATAGAGGTGTTATTTTAATATCCATCTGTCTGATTTCTGTATCTCCCTCTCTCAGTTGGTTCAGAATTGGGAGAGGTGGAACAAGGGCTGCGTTTAGTATCCTCAATGGCACCCTGGTGGCGCAGTGGTTAACAGCTTAGCTGCTAGCCAAAAGGTCAGCAGTTTGAGTCCACCAGTTGCTCCTTGGAAACCCTATGGGGCGGTTCTACTCTGTTCTACAGGGTCGCTATGAGTCGGAATCGACTTGACAGCAACAGGTTTTAAAACCTCAATCCCCATTAATGGGGTAAGTCTATCTTCAGTAGGACAAGTTCTGTGGCATGCTTTTGGGCTTTGTTCCTGGTAGCCTTCAAGCTTTGTTCTCTAAGCCTCCTATGATTCAGTGAACTGCACAACATTGTTTAATAACCGTCTTTTCTATTTAAAGTAGCTGGAGTTGTTCTTGTAGATTGCAGCTAAGAGCCCTAAAATATTCAAACATTTTCTCATAGGATTTTTGTGAGGATTAAATGAGAGGGTGTATTTAAAGCAATAAAGCTCTAGGACATGGTGATCACTCCACAAAATGTTCACTGAAGTCAATTTTCTCTGATCATTTCCAACCAGGCTGTAATAATAGCAGATAATTGTTTATTGAGAAGAGAGCAGAGATTACAATCTACATCACTGTGATCCTGGGGTGTGCATTCTTAACTATTATGCAACAGCTTCCCAAATGCTTGATAAAACTTACTACTGAGACCATTTGGACCTGGAGTTCTCTTTGTAGGAAGGTTTTGATAATAAATTCAATTTTAAAAAGAGGTATATGGGTATTTATATTTTCTATTCTTTTATGTAAATTTTGGCAAGTTTTTTTTCAAGGAATTTGTCAATTTCATTTAAGTTGTTGAATGTATTGACATAAAGTTGTTCACAATCTTTTATTATCCTTTTGTCGTTTGTAAGATCTGTAGCGATGCATCCTTTTTCATTTCTAGTACTGATAAATTATGTCTCCTCTCTTTTTCTTATCAGTCTAACATCTAGGAATTAACAATTTTATTAAAGAACAAATTCAGGGATTTGTTAATTTTTTTCTGTGGGTTTTTTTTTTTCTATTTGATTGATTTCTGTTCTCATCTTTATTATCTCCTCCCGTCTGTATCTATATTTTGAGTTAAATTTCGTTATATTTTTCTAAAGGTAGAAATTTACATTATTGATTGTAAACCTTTCCCTTCCAGCTTCTTCCAGCTTTTGGTTGTTCTCTGGTACCTTTTAGATAGTAGGATAAAATATTTTTCTTATAGTTTATAATTGTTAACTGCAGGATAGTTAGTCTGATATAAGCCATTCCACCATTTCAGGAACTGGAATTCTGAAGGCCTGCCTTTCAATCTAAATTCTAAGCTTTATAATCTTGGGTAAGTATTCTAATCCAAGTGTCAATATTCTCATCTGTACAGTGGGGATAACATGATAACATATACCTTAGAAGATTGTTTATCATGAAGGGTAAATGCGATAATGTATATGGAAGTATTTTTGAAAGAATAACATGATATACAAATTATATTTATTATCATTAATGCAACAAAAAGACTTATTCCCATTGCATGCACTTATATTTCAATTCACAGTTCAGAGACAATACTGAGGCATTTAATTTGTGTAGCTTGGCAGATTGGGAAGATAGTCCTTTGTCTTCTTCCAAGATATATTTTAATTATATGCAGATTCATATTCAAATGATATTGATTAAATGTGTATCATGTATATATTAGGCACTTTTACACGCACTATCTCCTTCAGTATATTTCTCCCATAGAAATGGAGCTCTCCAAATAATCAAAATGTAAAAGTAACTTTAAAAATTTTCACAGCTTGGTTCCAGTCTTAGAAACTAATCCGAAGGAAATCACCAAAAATAGCATCCAGATTAATGTGCAAAATGTCTATTGCAGCCTTATTCATAATAACAAAAAATTGAGTACAACATAAATAAATGTATATAAAGGATTATTCAAATAAATAATTATGCATACATACAACTCATATTTTCAAAGATTATTTTATCACATAGGAAAATTTACATAATATAATATTAAGTGTAAAGATACAATTATTGTATAAACATCATGATTATAATTTTGTTTAAAAATATAAATTAGAAAAAATAATTAGAAGGAAATATACCCAAATGTTAACAGTGATCATCTTTAGGGTAATAAAATTAGGGATGACTTTTTCTTCACATCCTTTCCTGGAATTTCTAAATCATTCACAATGAATGTATAATTTTGGGGGTTTATCTTCTCATGGGACCCCAGACACACTTAGAACTGGATTAATCATAATCTTTAGTTTAATAAACACGCTCCTCATTGGTCCATGCACATAGGCATTGTTTATTAATTTTTTTTTTAATTGTGCTTTAGGTGAAAATTTACAAAGCAAATTAGTTTCTCATTCAACAATTTATACACAGATTATTCTGTGGCATTGGTTGTAATCCCCTTGATATATCAACACTCTCCCTTTCTCCATCTCTGGTACCCTGTTTCCATTCATCCCGTTTTTCTGCCCCTTTCTGCCTGTCTTTGCTTTTGGGAGGGTTTGTTTTGTTTTTTGTTTGTTTACTATACTGTAAGAAGCATTCCACCCACCACTTAATTTGAAAGCTAGGACTCTAACAAAAACTTACATCTAGCTATGAATCCTCCCCATTCACTACTTTTCTCTACCCAGGATAACCACCATCCTAAATTTCATCATGACTTTGTTTTCCTTTTAATAAAGTTTTACCTAATTAATCTATATAGTCCTAAAAAGCATGTGTTTTTAATTTTGGGAGGAGCTTTTTTAAAAGGGTGCCATACTGTATTTTATCTTCTGGGACTTGCTTTTTCACTTGATGTTGTATTGCTGAGATTCATCCATACTGAGTCATGCCACCGGACCACATTTATCTTGATGACTATGTAATATTCCATCGTGTGACTACATCACTGTTTATTCTGCGTTTGGGTTATTTCTAGGCTTTTACTCCTCTGAACAGTACTGCTATGAACATTCCTGCACCTGTCTCTCAGTGCCCACGTGTAACAATTTCTCTTGGATATAAACTCAGGAGTGGAATTGCTTGTCAAAGGGTATGTGAAAGTTTAGCTTTAAAACATGGTGTCAAGCTGTTTTTCCAAAGCGGTTGCTTCAGTGTCTATTCCACCAGCAGTGGAGTAGTGGTTAAGAGCTATGGCTGCTGACCAAAAGGTCAGCTGTTCAAATCCACCAGGCGCTCCTTGGAAACCCTATGGGGCAGTTCTACTCTGTCCTATAGGGTCACTATGAAGTGGAATCGACTCGACGGCAATGGGTAATGGTATACATCCATAGCCTCACCAGTATTCGGTATAGTCAGATATATTACTTTTATATTCAGGAGAAGAAGAATATTCCTAAAAGACAAACAAACAACAAAAAACTGCCTTGCTCTTCTTTCCCCTAAGTCGTCGGAAACATACGGGGCACTGGAGGTGATGTGACATATAAAGCTATTCCTCCACCAACAGCTTCTTAAAACCTTCCAGTTCTAGAACATAGCAATGAAGTGGAAACAGTGCCAGGGCGCGAGAAAGTAGTGAAACTGCAGATTTTTGTGTCATGGGGACTCTTTGTAGCAGATGGTAAAATTATGCTGCAGGTCTGAATTAGAAACCACTTACTCTCTCTTTCCCTCCCTCCCTCCTTTCCCCTCTCTCCTTTATTCCTCCTTTCCTTCCTTTCTTTTATTTCTTCCTCCCTTTCTCTTTTCCATTTCTAACTGAAATACAGAACACTGGACCAGACACATTTTTATTTTCTGCAGTATGTGCCTGAGATAACTCTGCAAGCTTTGGAGAACTGGTCTGCTTAGCTAGTGTTTTTTTTTCCTTTAAGTATAGTGTAAGAACCTACCAGTTACACTAAACGGGGTGATAAGCACTGCAGAGAAAAAGAAATTCAGAGCCAAACGAATTGGAAAGCCTACTTCAATAGCAGCACCCGGCTTGCTTCTCCTTTCAAATCTGAGCCCTACTTTCTACTATCCCTTTGCAGTAGCCTGGGACGTGATATAGAACACCAGATGGGCATGCAGATGTATGATTTTGTCCATCAAATCTGAGAAAGGTAGGCAACCGGTGTTTAAGTATACAGGAAAATAGCAAGGAACAGTGCTGGTAAGCTTGAGGGCCAAAAAGACTCTTAGCCCAGGATTATCATTCAGCTACAGGGCGGCTCGCCAGATGCCCAGCTCCAGGGTAAACCAGCCAGCCTGGTTAGCCAGGAGGCCCATAGAGCTCCAACATGAGGGGTGTGCTCGCGTGATGGCACTTTCCCTGGTGAAGCTGTCTTTGTCTAACATCATATCATGGGACAGTGGTTTTCAAATTCCCCTTAGTTCTGTCAGGGCTCTGGAGAGGATAGAAGAGTCAGTGAGGCAGATAGCATCCCACTCTATTTAAACAGGAATAGAGTAGATTCGAAATACTGTACTTAGCATATTTGATTTCCAAATCAACTTTCCTTTGGGGGAAAAAAAAAGTCCTCTGCTTTAAAGAAAGTTTAGAAACCACTAATAGTGCTTTGGGACCTTAGTGAGAGGAAGGATAACAGAGGTGTAGATCCTGTGTACCCTTAGTGACTGCAGAATAGAGAGACGTGAGGTTGGATGGATTCTATGTTGCCGAGGGCAGGTCCATGTGTTTTCAAAACCAACCAAGGGGGAGGTAAGGCTTGCATCTTTTGATAAAAATTAAGGAGCCAAGCACAAGACTTTTGCCCCAAGGATGGTGCTTGTTTTGTTCAACATTGTATTCTTGTGCTGAGCACAGTGCCTGGTACATAAACCAAAAAAATCCCGTTGCCAAAGTGTCGATTCTGACTCATAGTGACCCTATCTGCACCACCAGGACCCCTATGCCTGGTACACAGTGGGTGTTAAAAAATATTTGATAAAAGAAGAAAGAAAAAGAAGAAGGGATGGAGGTATATCACGTGGGCAGGGCTAATAATCTCTTTACAAAATTGTTCTGAGACTTTTCTCAGGTAAGTGTACGAGTGCATGCACACACACACACACACAACCCCCAACTTTTACACTAGAGAGCGTAATGAAGAAAAATTCAAAATAAGAGTTACCTTTCACCTCATTTACAGAAAAATTCCAGCAATATATCCATAACACATCACATTTTAATCAGCATAGTTCCTTTGAACGTTCTAGTGAAAATTGGTTGTGAAATGAATCTATAAGAAATTGAAGGAGCTCACCTCCTGTCTAAACATGTAAATAAAACAAATTGCATTTAAGAATATATGCCAAAAATGATTTTGGTTTAGGAGTAATTGATTGGAAGCCATTCTGTCTGCAGATAGAGAAGTAAAAGCTCCACTCTGGGTCCCTGACCATCATCTAAAATTACCAGTACACAGGAGAGCACTCACTTTTCTGTTCTCAACAGCAGGAAGGACTGAGTAGGGGGAATGCAGACGTTCTTTCCAAGGATCAAAAAGAGGCTGTCAGTCATTAACATGCATTATAAACAAAGGGCAAAAAGCATCGCTCCATTTAAGACCACTCTTGGCCAAAAAAAAATAAAATTTGCCTGTGTTTTCAAGAAACCTTACTTACCCCGACTCTGAAGGTGATGTAAAGAGCTAATTTGTTATAGTATCATTTATTGGACGTATATTTTGAGTATAAGCAGACTCATGGAGACCCCACGTGTGCAGAGTAGAACTGCACTCCTGAAGGTTTTCAAGGCTGTTTCCTTTCTGAAGCAGATCTCCAGCCATTTCCTCCAAGGCACCTTTCAGTTAGTAGCAAAGTGCTTAACCAGTTAAGCCACTCAGGGATTCCCTGAGTATAAGTAGTTGCATTCAAAACTGGTTTCAATTCACAGAATCAAAGTTTCAGGAAAGGTCGACATAGCAACAACAAACAATCATGAGAGATTCCTGTATAAGTTGAAAGGAGACCTCCAATGGCCCACGGACCTGGAATCACGCCTGAAGCCCACTGACTTCTCAGGCAGAGCAGAGCGTTGTTATTAGCTGTCATAGAGTTGACCCCCAACTCATGGCAACCCCATGCACAGTGGACTGAAATGCTGCCCTATCCTGTACCATCCCCATGATCAGTTGTGGACTGAACCGTTGTGAGCCACAGCACCATTATGACCCATAGTGTTTTCATTGGCTGGTTTTTTGAAGTAGATCACCAGGCTTTTCTTCCCAGTCCGTCTTAGTTTGGAAACCTGTTCGGCATCATAGCAACATGCCATCCTCTGCTGACAGAGGGATGGTAACTGTGCATAAGGTAATTTGGCTGGAAATAAAACCCAGGTCTCCTGCATAGAAGGCAAGAATTCCACCACTGAACTAGCACTAAACCCTCAGGCAGAACAACTCCTTGAAAACTTCAGACAGGAAGGAAATGAGGACACCATTTAGCGCGTATGTTCAGTAAACTGGTAGTGCAGTAATTTGAAGGGAATAGACTGCATTCATTGTACTTTCCAATGGGTTCAAATTGGTAAGCAAATTGCATTGTAACCTACTAGTCAGAGCAGACCACTAATGGTTCCTGAGAGAAGAAGTCTTTATTGTTGTTGTTAGTTGCCATCAAGTCCATTCTGACTCATGATGACCCAGTGTGTGCAGAGTAGAACTGCTCCATAGGGTTTCCAAGACCGTGACCTTTTGGAAGCAGATCACCAGGCCTGTCTTCTGAGGCACCTCTGGGTGGATTCAAACCTCCAACCTTTTGGCTAGTAGTTGAGTGATTGACTGTGCCATTAAAATGTTTTTGAAATTTTAAAATGAACTAAACTTTAAAAGAAAACATGGCCAGAATCCAATAGTGAGAAGCCTGTGAGCTACAAATTTTAAGACATGTGTGCTGAGGTTGAAGAGTTGAAAAAAAGAAACGTGCCAGTCTAGATTTGGGCTTCCACGTTCACACTCAACTGACTCATGCCTGATTGATTATGTTCCAAAATCTTACCTCATTCGCAGTTGTAACTGCTAAACCCTGGGCCTCCCACAAATATTTGAGTCGTTTGGATGCAGTAAGGAATTTATATAAGATTTTAAGCTGATAAATCCAACGTGACCTCTTCAAAATTCTGTTAATCCATGGCCTTAGGAGTTTAGCCAAAAGTTTTTGCTTTTGTTATCTCCCCTGCCTCCATGCACCGGAAACGTGTGGGTATACCCTACATTCACATAAACATGAAGCAGACAGACCTACTCATTCACACATCTGCACACACATTTTTGAGTTCCTACTCTGGGCCAGGAGCCCTGGTGGTGTAGTGGTTGAGAGTTTGACTGCTAACCAAAAGGTCAGCAGTTCGAATCTACCAGCCACTCCTTGGAACTGCTATGGGGCAGTTTTGCTCTGTCCTACAGGATTACTATGAGTCGAAATTGACTCGACAGCAATGGATTTGTTGTTTTTTTTTTTTTTTTTTACTCTGTGCCAGGCACTTTTCAAGGTCCTGGGGAAGCAGCAATGAACAAAGCAAACTTCCAGTCTCCGTGGCATCTCCCTTCTAGTTTTAGTCAACAATTTACTGATAGAAGTGAGAGAGAAGCAGAAAGTTTCTTGAGGGACCTGAGATGGTGTTTCAAAAGACCCTCATTCGCCAAAGAATCACCCATAAGATTAAAGAGTTTCTCTCTGCATTGCATTCTTCTCAACCACTCAATCCTAATGGTCCAATTGTGGGCACAAACAAGCCCCAGCTCAGTTATAACAAGGGTGAACAGGAGGGGGACATTATTTATCTAACCCCAAATCTCCATCTTCAAATAGGTAAGTAGAGATGCATTAATGATAATAAAATGCTGACATCAACTGTAGTGATAAAATCACCCCAAGAGTCTCCCATTTTCAGATTCTCTTTGTTAGTAGACTTGCTAGGGAGGAAGGATTTTAGCTGTACAAGTTGCAAGTAAGCAAGTCATTACCCGGGGAGAGTCTCAGATTAGAAGCAGAATAAGGATCCGAAAGAACACCAACGCTTACAGGTGGCCAGGTCGATGAGAAGCTTGAGTCAGGGAAGTAGGAGGTAAACCAGCAAGGGGCTGTGTTTCAGAAGCCAGAGGGAAAAGTCTCCTGCCAGAGTTAGTGGCTAACCATGCACGTGGCATAGAGAGGCCTCGTAAGCTATAACTTAGACAATGTTCTTTGGGCTTTGGCCCGTAGAAGTTCATTCCTAACATTGGAAGAAACACTTTCAGCCAAGAGGTGGAGGGAAGGCCTGGATGCCATGGATGGAGGAGGAAATGGGTGATGAGGCAGCAAGGGCAGAGAGAGTATTCGTTGAGGGATAATTGCATTCCCCTGCTACCTGGCTTCCGTGCCTCTGCCCCATCCTGCATACCACTTACACCTAGAATACAGACTCCCAGGCTCAAACTCCTTTGATAGTGCCATATCACCTGCACAATAAAGGTCAAACATCATCACAGACACAGTTCTCACCCCACCTTATCCCAAACCCTAGGTTATAGTTAGATACATAACTGCTAGTCTTTGGGTTATTCCCTAACAGCTATTGCCCCTTAAGGGAGTGCGCCATTCTTATTTGGCATTATGTCACCCAACCTCCACCGCTTATGATATGGCATATGATAGACACTCAACCCACGTGGATGAATGAATGAAAAAATAAGTGAAAGTTGGAATGAATGAATGAACGAAACCAACTCCGACTGACTTTATAACAATGGATTTCTGAGTCTCATTATGGAATCTAAAGATAATCCATAATTCTCCCTCGTGAAATGTCTCAGCAAGATGAAAGGAAGATTCTCTATATATAAATCCAACTTTCTGCTGTTGCTTAGTCATTGTTCAAGTGCTTTATTTTGGTAGTCTGAGTTAACTTAATGTTTCTTCATTATAACTAGACAAGTTCAATTGACACGAAGATCTCTGATTGGAAAGGATTCTCTCAATGATATGACAAGTGTGTCTGGAAGTACCATTTAGCATGACACTAAGACACAACACGTGCCCCATTCTGTCATGTCTCTGACTAGCGCATGTGGAATCGCGGGAATCACCAGGAAGATAATTGACTTTGCTTTGTTATTCCTCTGTTGGCACATTTATTTCAGCTCTTCTGGCAAAGCTGGATGCTTGCTCTACTAATCCTCTCTGACGTTGTTTTCTAATTAGGTGTCTTGACACAGCAGGCATTCCAGTCTTGAACATTTCTTTTGTTTCTTAATGTGCCAGCAAGCCGTCTGACTTCTAGCTGCCTGATCTTTCAGAAACGTTACCAGCAGTGTCAAAGGAGATAACACACATAAAGCATCTCTCACAGTACGTGGCACCTGGGAGGTCCTTCAGAAATGTTCAGTACATCCCCCTGTGTCGTCTCTTTGCCTTTTACGTTTTTGTGTTTTAGTTAACCTTGGAGATAAAACTAGATATTTCCTTCCTAGGGCTTGGAAACCCTGGTGGCATAACCTGCTAACCAAGAGCGTGGGAGTTCGAATCCACCAGGTGCTCCTTGGAAACCCAAGGGGCAGCTCTCCTCTGTCTGATAGGGTCACTATGAGTCGGAATTGACTCGACAGCAACGGATTCCTAGGCTTAAATTTTTCTCCATCTCAGAAGAGAATCCAGTGATTCTATAAGCAAACACTATATGAATTCTGCAAACAATAATGGCCAAAGTGCATTGAGTGTTTTGTTTTCTGTGCGCCAGGTGTCTCAACCTTCCGTTTTCTTTCATCTTCACAGTAAGCCAATGAGATAGTAATTTTTATTTTCTCTGCTTTTTAGAGGAAGAAACTTTAATTGAGGAGTCAAGTAGCTTGCCTGAGGTTACAGAGTGGGTAAGTGGAAGAGAAGGACAAGAACCCACGTCTGCCTTTCTCCACAAATCATCCCTAACCACTAAACCTAACCCTAACTCTAACCCTAACCCTAACTCTTTTGTAGCCCCACTATACTGCCTTCCACAAAAAAGGCTCTGAGTGGCCAGCAGCTAAATAGGGTACTATGCAGGACACAAAGACGATAAGCCACAGCCCTGCCCTAAAGGCATTCTTCTGGGCTGAACAGAAATATGAGTGGCTCCAGGTGTTAAGTGTCAACACCTCCTGACCCAGAGAGATTCCACTTCCACAGTTACAAAGCCTGGCTCTGCCTCCCTAGCCCTTCCTTAGACCCCTCAGCTGAAATGTGGAGGAGGAACTTCCTGCAGAAATGCACAGCCCAGCCCCCTCCCTGCAAGCCCTACCTCTCCAACTCCATGCCCAATTTCAGCTTGGAGGGGAGAGAACAGCAGGTGCGCCTGATGCCCTGGCGTTCTGGGAGCCCATTGTCTAATTTTGCTTGGGCCTGGCCTGCTTCCCTTTTAGTTCTGGGCATGTGGGCAGAGTACAAGCTAATTGGCAGGGCTGCTCCAAATTCTAAAGAACACTGGTGCTGCCTGTTCACCATCGAGAGGGCTGTCTGTGTTCCCAGCTCATGCTCTGACATTTTCTGGGGCCTGGGCGAGGCCACCTGCCTGATGAAGGGTAAATACGGAAAATCAGGGCCTGACAGCCTGGCAGAGAGACTCCTCCAGGGAAGGAACGCAGCTGAAATCCAGCTGCCTGAGATGCACGGTGAGCAAGGAGAAGACTCGACCTGGGAGCAGGGAAGAGCCCCTGAAGGGACAGAGGAGAGCTTGTTTTCCAGCCACCTGCCGGGCCCTTCCAGAGCTCGGCAGAAGGAGTGCTATCAGGAGTGTTGGCACTGACGCCTGGGGCCAGTCATATTTCCATTCAGCCCAGGTTGCTGGGAGACAATAGGGAGGAGGGGGCAGCAGCTCCCTGCTCCCCAGCAAGTACCCTCCCCTCAAGAAGACAAAATTGAGGATTGGGGCTGCTGACTGTTGGGGGCGCTGTGCTTCAAATGTAGGCAAAGCCCCTTGACTTGGACAATGAAACTCTCCACAGTCTGGAGAAGAAGCAGTTTTGCATAGATGGAGTGTGAACTTCGGAGCCAGATGTATCTGTGTTCAGTCTTCACTCTACCCCTGACTGCATGGCTCTGACTGTACCTACCCTTTACTGAGTGTTGGGCTAAGGTCTTTTTATCATGATGCCATTTAATGCCCCCAACAGCCCTTTAATGAATATTATCCTTTTTTTATTGTGGTAAAATATATATAACATAAAATTTGTCCTTTTAACCATTTACAACTTAGTGACATTAATTATATTCATTATACTGTGCAACCATCGCCGCTACTTTCAAAACTTTTTCGTCACTCCAAACAAACTCTGTACCCGTCAAGCAGTAACTCTCCATTCCTCCCTTTCCCTAGCCCCTAGTAACTTCTGTCTCCTTTCTGTCCCTATGTATTTCCCTATTCTAGATGTTTCATGTAAGTGGGATCATAGAATATTTGCTCTTTTGTGTCTGACTAATGTCATGGACCATAATGTTTTCAAGGTTCATCCATGTGGTAGCGGGTATCAGAGCTTCATTTCTCTTTAAGGCTGAGTAGTACTCCGTTGTATGTATGTACCACATTTTATTTATCCATTCTTCTGGTGATGGACACTTGGGTTGCTTCCTTCTTTTGGTTATTATGAATAGTGCTGCAATGAACATTGGTATACAAGTGTCTGTTTGAGTCCCTGCTTTCAATTCTTTTAGGTATATTGTGCCTAGGAGTACAATTGTGGGATCATATGATAATTCTATGGTTAACAAGGAAAGCTAGCTTTTAATTTTTATTTTATAAATAAGAAAAGAGCCCATGGAGACATATCTAGAAAGTGGCAGCACCTGGCCCAAAACTTAATTCTGCCTTCCAAAATCCCATGACCTTGACCATTGTTGTGTGCCACGGAGTCGATTCTGACTCATAGCGACCCATAAAGGACAGAGTAGAGCTGCCCCATAGGGTTTCCAAGGACTGGCTGGTGGATTTGAACTGCCAACCTTTTGGTTAACAGCCGAACGCTTAACCACTACACCACCCAGGGCTATTAGGGCTCCCATAAAAAAGATGCTTTGTATGGGGATAAGATATATAAGACAGTTTTTGTCCTTGTAGAGAATGAGTTTCTCAGTTTCATCATTTCTAAAATGGGAATAATAATATGAACCTTGCAGGGTTTTGTGATGATTGGAAGGAATATAAACAGGCACAGGGAAGAGGTCACATAGGCTAAGGTGTGAGGAGAGTCCCCAACCCCTCCCTGGGGACTGAGAAGGAGGCTGGGCACTCTCAGACGCCTCTACAGACTGAAAAGTCAATGCTTATTGCTGTTATTTATTTTAAATTAAATCTCTTGGAAACATTACATTAAATCAAAATGCAACAATTGTTAAGCCTGAATAGTGAGACTATGAATTTTATTTTTAATTTTATATTTTCCAAACAAAAATAACACGTATTATAAGCTCTCATTATAATTGTAATACATGTTGATGTATTAATTATGGAAAATTTATAAACTATAAAAAAGAAAGTGAGAAAAACCTTTACTTCCCACTGTTCAGAGACAACTACAGTTAATTTTTTTTTTACTTCCAGTATTTCATTAATACATTAGCTTTTTTATAGAATTTGTATCATATTGTACATATATACTATATTGCACTTGTTAAATATAATAACATTTATCATAAACATTTTACCATGACATCAAACAATCTTAAAACACGTGAGATTTAATTGTTGCTTTCCAATTTTCTTTGCAAAAGTGGTTCATTCCTTTTGTGGGGTCCCTGAGTGGTGCAAAGAGTTAAAGTGCTTGGTTGCTAACTGAAAGGTTGGTAGTTCAAGTCCACCCAGAGGGACCTCAAATGAAAGGCCTGGTGATCTACTTCTGAAAAATCAGCTACCGAAAACCCTAGGGAGCACAGTTCTACGCTGACACACATGGGGTTGTCATGAGTTGGAATTGACTTAATGGCAGCTAGTTTGTTTTCATCCCTTTTGTAACAAAAAAAAAAATTATAGTTTAAAGAACTCTACTATATTTTTGAAATATATATTTGAACACCACTTTGCCCAATGGATATAGTGTCCTATGTTTTGCGTGTAGCTCAAGTCAGGTGGAGGGTGATAATCAAGTCAGGTGGAGGGGAAATAAGGACAATTGCTTTTGTGAGGATTAAATGAGATCAGGTATGCCATGTCCCTAGGAAAGTACGGGTCATGGTGAGTGCTCAGTAGTGATGAAATTGTGTCAACAAATGACAGTGCAAGGAAACAAGATGGGTGCTGACTGGAGGGAACCTGGAGAACTGGAGGACAGCCCTGCCACTGGTGTGCTAGAACCAGCTAATATGACTTCTTGAAAGCCAATTGTTTAATACTCAGGAACTTTGCAAGCTGGTAGTTCAAGGTTGTTGAACCATTGGTAGCATGTAATCTGTCATGGTGGGAATATTTACACCACGGAAATTGGAACTCTGCAAATGCCACAAACCAGGGCTATTTGATTTTTAATTTTATAAAACTTTACAGAGATCTGGTTAACCAGTATACTACTAACAGGGACAATCCAAAGACAGGCTTTGCTGCTTCTCAAAGTGGTGGAGCCCTGCAGGAAATGCTTCCAAGGTCTGTGTGGTGTTGCAGATTTTATTAAGATGGTGTGTGATAAACATGAGCTGAAATCTTGGTCTGATTGCTCCTAATTTAACTGGAAGGTGGCAGAGTGAAGCATAGCGTTGGGAAGCCTGAAAGGGCAAGAAAGGGAGTTTTTGTTTATATCCCTAAAACAGAAATAACTGGATTAGAGGATGAGACTGCGAGACAAGGATACCTGTAACCTGGAGTGACAAGGACCTATTAGTGTAAGCGGACAGGAAGTTCAGGGCTAGACAGACACTCTTGCCCAAGAGAAGGCTATGGGAAAGTGTTGAAGAATGCGTGAATGCAAAAATCTTTCTTTCAACATAGCCCAAGGAGTCAGCTAGCAAGGATTATTGTCATAGAGTTCATGTGTTAGAAGGGTTTGCAGAGTACTGGTCTACCGTCTTCATTTGATAGGTAAGAAAATGAGGCCCCAAGTAGGTAAAGAAATTTCTCCAAATCCAGAACCAAGGATGCTGGAGTTCCAGATCAAGGCTCTTTTCAGAGCTGCCCCATCATGCTATTTGTTGTGGATAATATACTTGTGACTTTAAATATAGATGGAGTTTAAGGGGCCTTAAAGCAGAAAAACAAAAGCATAAAGACTAGGGACTGTGAGAATGAATTAGGAAATGAAAATAAAGTGGTGGAAGGAATACCATGGAATGAAGGAAAAAGAAGGAAAATTTGGCTTTTAACTATCAATGATAAATCAGTACATGATTAAACATGGAAACTAGGTCCAAGTTTAACAAATAATGTCTTATTTGTATTAATATCTAAATTAAGAAGACCTCTAGCCTCTGCATGCCTGATTACAGGAACTTTGTCCCCATCAATTATTTCTGAAAGCCACCCCTTCAGGTGCTTATAAAAATCAGTTTCATGGAGTCAATTCTGACTCATGGCAACCCCATGTGTGTCAGAGTAGAACTGTGCTTCATAGGGTTTTCAATGGTTAATTTTTCAGAAGTAGCTTGCCAGGCATTTCTTCCCGGGTACCTCTGGGTGACTTGGAATTGTCAACCTTTTGATTAGCAGCTGAGCATGTTAACCATTTGCACCACTGAGGGGCTCCACCTAGGTGTTAGGGACAGACTATATTCTCCTCTCCCACCTCCTTCTTAGCCAAAGCACAGCTGTTTCTGTGCCCATCGCCCTCACATTTTGTGTTCTCCAGAAGCAGAAGCTAGGACAGAGTTTGGGCTTTGAGATGTTTGTTAGAGCTCCAACCAACCAACCAACCAACCAATCAACCAGTTGCCGTCAAGTTGATGCTGACTCAGAGTGACCAGGGCCAGATTAAGGAATGTGAGGGCCATAAAAATCGATAATCTGTGGTGTCCCCTACCCCACTTATTCACGCATTCAAATGGGATATGGGAGTTATATATATTTGTGTGTATGTTTCTCAGCTATCTGTGACGTAACTTCTTTTTAAATGTGACTATAATATTAGCGATTGAATGCAAAAGTGGCATATGTCATTTTAGCAGAATTAGATGAACTGGATTATAAAATTTTTAGTGGATGCAGGGTACTAAGATTTTTACTATGTATCACATTTTCTGCAAAAAGAATATTCCACATATTCTACAACAAAGATAATGAGTAAGTGAACTTAGTTGTTTCAACAATCAGTTTAAAATGGACTTTCGCCAGTTTTGCTTTAAACGGTTCATGCTTCAATTCGATGCTTGTTTCATAATAAATGCTATAGTTATAAACGAACAAGTGAAAAGATGTCATAAACAAAAATTTAATGATCAGAAAACAAATATTACAACAAATTACTATATTTGATTTTTATATAGATCTTTCATCTCTAACGTGATAATTAAAAAAATTTCTATTCTTTGCTCTTACAAATTCTTCAGTGATTTCATCACAATTAAGCTGCCTAACAATATCTACTTTCATACATAATAAGTATAATGAATTGAGTCTTTCTTGAATCATTGTTGTACACCGAGGGTTTTTGAGTCTCTTTGGGGTGAAAATGAGCGTTCCTGTTCAGTTTGTGATCGTTCAAGTTAGGAATATGCATAAAGCAATTTCAACATTGGGAAATACACATTGTATTTTATCTTCTATTACGGAATCATACATGCCTCCATGAGTAAAATTTGTCTTTCCTGAATCTGTAAACTTCGTTCTCATGTAAGAATGAAATTGTCACACTTCTCTGTAAAGGTCTGTATTTAAGTCAGGTAAGCCTGCACTAATTTCTTGGATGCCTTCATGCATTCTTCATCAGGTATATCCACATTGTTTAGGAAGGAAAATCTATGTGAAAGAACTTCATACACTTTGACCCTTCTTTTCATACAAGATTCAAGTGTGTCAATGACAGTGTAGTATGTAGTTACGTGAAATTGATCTCTGGCACTCAATACTTCTGGATCACTTCCATCATTTACTTGTTTCTTTCTAATGGTTCTTTGATGGTGAACTGCTTGATAATCAGTATTTGTTCTGTGGTGTTTTCCAAATCTTCTCTTAAGTTATGTAAATACCTTGTTAATGACTGGTAGAGATCTGTGCATGTCTTTAAATTTACTTGGGAATCTTGGAGAGCTTGACTCATCCAATGAAAATGCTGCAGTATCTTCTTCCACATAACCAACATAAAGACACATTTTAGTGTTTGCATTTTGTTGGCAATGTTTTCAGCTTCTCTTTTGGTATCTTCTTTTTGTGTCTAGTCTTGAGCAATATTTTCTAAGGCTTCTAGAATCTGAGTGTACGATTCCAGGGTTGCACTCGTTGCTACAGCACGCACGTCCCAACACGTATTAGAAAGACATTTTAATACTCAGTCATTGCCTAAATATGTTTTAAGAACAGCCCGTTGGTGAGTTGTTGTTAGGTGCTGTCGAGTCAGTTCCAACGCTTAGCGGCCTTACATACAACAGAACGAAACACTCTCCGATCCTGCGCCATCCTCATAATCATTGTTGTGCTTAAGCCTATTGTCGCAGCTACTGTGCCAATCCATCTTGTTGAGGGCCTTCCTGTTTTTCGCTGACCCTCTACTTGATCGAGCATGATGCCCTTCTCCAGAGACTGGTCCCTCCCGATAACACGTCCAAAGTCGGTGCTCGGATTATTTGCTGAGCATGCAGGTTGAATAAGCACGATGAAAGGATACAAGCCTGATGTACACCGTTCCTGACTTTAAACCACACAGTATCCCCGTGTTCTCTTCTTACGACTGCTTCTTGGTCTATGTACAACTTCCTCAGGAGCACAATTAAGTGTTCTGGAATTTGCAAGCCTCCACAGTGTGACAAACTGACAGACGTGTGGGAGATCAGCGAGTAGAGGTGGCAAAAATGTGTAGAGTAACTGAACAGTAGAAAAAAACCAATGTTTCCAGACAACAATCTATTGCGCTACGTCCTGCAAGATTAAGTGAATGCACAGCACATGGTATGAAAATGGCATATTCGTTATGTTCTAAAATTTTCTGTTGCCTGCTTTTATAACACCCTGATACATGGGCAGCATTGGCACTGGACTGGCCTCTGCACTTAGAAAAATTAATTTTGCAAACTTCACATAAATAGTGAAGTACTTGATTTGCAATTTCTTTACCAGTATGACTTTTTAAGCTAGTCACAAAGCAATACACAGAGCTGACGGATGGAGAATACAGTAGCCACTCCCTCTTCTAATTTTCACCATTAGCTAGAACTATATTCTGGCTGCAGAACCTTGTTTGTTTATCGTCCAGAAATTTTTGACATGAATTTTCAAATGATCCACTGTGATGTTGACAATCATTTGTTCCTCTTTTGAGCCAATAATTTATATCATTAAAGGAAAAATTATTCCACAAAGCAGAATCTGTATTTCTGTTATTTATGGGGTCTGCAGATGCAGTAATTTCAGATTCTAAAATATTTTCACTTTCTACCCCGTTATTATTAATTTTTTTTACTACAACAAAGAATGGATGCAGAATTTGGAACAAATTCTGTTATATTCATATTACTATTAGTAATTCCAGCAATAGCAGTACCAATACAATGAATTGCACCCATTAAACTTGAGTGTTCAACGGAAGAAATTTCTTCGGATTCATTAAATTTTAAAAAAGGAAGTTAATTTTGGAATTGTCTTTAGGGTTTTACAAATCCTTTTATTTTATCACCTGAAAGCTTTCATTTTTGTGCTCCACTTGTTGCTGTTTCATTTTACCTGGATGTAAATATATGTCAGTTTTTAAATTTGGTTCTACTGAAGCAAATACATTTGAATGACTGAAAACAAATAAAATTTATCAAACAAGTAAAATTTATAAAATATAATTTACATTCAAATTTGGATGTTAACACAAAAATTTGTATTTGAAAATTAGTAAGTAAAAAAATTGATTTGGAAAATGTAATTTTGTTCTTCAGGTCTGAGACAGTCAAAAGAAATAGTACTTACAAGACAGTTGGAGATAATTCTATTTGTCACGTGATGTTTGTTGGCAGGCCTTTTGCAGTTTCTTCATGAAATAATACCTAAAAACTTGTGCGCTCACTTTGTTCTTTGATGCTGCATCTTCACTTGGACTGCTGTTGATACCGACAGGGGCACGAGTGATCGCAAAGAGCTTGATACAAACACACGCATACAGAAACAAAAACCTGTGACCGTGGAGTTGATTTGGACTCATAGGGTATGCTCAACATGAAGATAGGTTTTGGTTTGCGTTGCAATCACGAGATTATAGCGCCTCTGGTGTTCTCATGTGAGCAACAGGAGAGAACACCTCATGGGTCCAAAATGAAAAGGAAAATATAACTGTTTTCATATACAAAATTTATAAAATGTTTTGTTTCTTTGTGGAATTGTTCAACTACCATATTCAAAGATAAAGTACACAGTTGATGTAACAATAACACCCCTTCTCGATGAGCAAGTTTGTTTTGCAAGTCGTAATAATATCAATTTCTTAAAAGAAAGTCAGTCTGAAAGGAAATGAAAAATAAAATATATTTATATGATTTTTACTATCTAAATATCCATTTAAACCCCCACAAGACATCAGTTTGTTATGCTGTGAGGGCTTGCATATTGCTGTGATGCTGGAAGCTATGCCACCAGTATTGAAATACCAGCAGGGTCACCCATAGTGGACAGGTTTCAGCTTCCAGACTAAGACTAAAAAGAAGGACCTGACAGTCTACTTCTGAAAAAAACTAGCCAGTGAAAATCTTATGAATTACAGTGGAACATTGTCTGATATAGTAGCGGAAGCTGAGTCCCTCAGGTCCGAAGGCCCTCAAAAGATGACTGGGGAAAAGCTGCCTCCTCAAAGTGGAGTCAACCTTAATGACATGTAAGCTTCTGGTACTTTTATTCGTTGTTGTGGTATGACTCAAAACAAGAAGAAACAGCTGTAAACATCCATTAATAATTGGAACGTGGAATGTACGAAGTATGAATCTAGGAAAACTGGAAATTGTCAAAAATGAAGCGGAACGCATAAACATCGATATCCTAGGCATTAGTAACTTGAAATGGAGTGGTAGTGGCCAATTTGAATTGGAAAATCATATGGTCTACTATGCCGGGGGAAACCCTGGTGGCTAAGCGGTTAAGAGTTCAGTTGATAACCAAAAGGTCAACAGTTGGAATCCACCAGGCACTCCTTGGAAACCCTGTTGGGCAGTTCTGCTCTGTCCTATAGGGTTGCTATGAGTAAGAATTGACTCGATGGCAATGGGTTTGGTTTGGTTTTTTTGGTTACTATGCCAGCAATGACAACTTGAAGAGGAATGGCATTGCATTCATCGTCAAAAAGAACCTTTCAAGAGCTATCCTGACCTACAACGCTGTCAGTGATAGGATAATATCCATATGCCTAAGAGGAAGAGCAGTTAATAGGACTATTATTCAAATTTACGCACCAACCACTAAGGCCAAAGATGTAGAAATTGAAGACTTTTACCAACTTCTACAGTCTGAAATTGATCAAAAATGTAATCAAGATGGATTGATAATTACTGGCCCGATTGGAATGTGAAAGTTCGAAACAAATAAGAAGGATTGGTAGTTGGAAAATATGGCCTTGGTGATAAAAATGATGCGGAACTTGCATGATAGAATTCTGCAAGACCGATGACTTCTTCATTGCAAATACCTTTTTTCAACAACATAAGCAGCGACTATACACATGGACCTTGCCAGAATGAATACACAGGAATCAATTCGACCACATCTGTGGAAAGAGATGATGGAGAAGCTCAATATCATCAGTCAAAACAAGGCCAAGGGCCAACTGTGGAACAGACCATCAATTGTTCCTATGCAAGTTCAAGTTGAAGTTGAAGAAAATTAGAACAAGTCCACGAGAGCCAAAGTATGACCTTGAGTATATCCCACTTAAATTTAGAGACCATCTCAAGAATAGATTTGACACATTGAACACTAATGACCGAAGACCAGACAAGTTGTGGAATGACATCAAAGACATACATGAAGAAAGCAGAAAGTTGTTAAAAAGACAGGAAAGAAAGAAAAGACCAAAATGGATGTCAGAAGTGACTCTGAAACTTGCTCTTGAACTTCGAGTAGCTAAAGCGAAAGAAAGAAATGATGAAGTAAAAAAAACTGAACAGAAGATTTCAAAGGGCAGCTTGAGAAGACAAAGTATTATAATGACATGTGCAAAGACCTGGAGTTAGAAAACCAAAAGGGAAGAACACTGTCAGCACTTCTCAAGCTAAAAGTGTTGAAGAAAGAATTCAAGCCTTGAGTTGCAATAGTGAAGGATTCTATGGAGAAAATACTAAACAATGCAGGAAGCATCAAAAGAAGATGGAAGGAATACACAGTCACAGTACCAAAAAGAATTGATCGATGTTCAGCCATTTCAGGAGGTAGCATATGATCAAGAACTGATAGTACCGAAGGAAGAGGTCCAAGTTGTGCTGAGAGCACTGGTGAAAAACAAGGCTCCAGGAATTGATGGAATTCCAGTTGAGATGTTTCAACAAACAGATGCAGAGCTGGAAGTGCTCACTTCTCTAGGCCAACAGATTGGAAGAGATCCATGTATGTACCCATTCCAAAGTAAGGTGATCCAACAGAATGAGGAAATTATCGAACAATATCATTAATATCACACACAAGTAAAATTTTGCTGAAGATCCTTCAAAAGGAAGACTGAAGAATTGATGCCTTTGAATTGTGGTGTTGGCAAAGAATACTAAATATAACATAGACTGCCAGAAGAACAAACAAGTCTGTCTTGGAAGAAGTACATCCAGAATGCTCATTAGAAGTGAGGATGACGAGACTTCATCTCACATACTTTGGACATGTTATCAGGAGGGAGAAATCTCTGGAGAAGGACATAATGCTTGGTAGAGTAGAGGGTCAGTGAAACAGTGGGCTCAAGCATAACAACGGTTATGAGGATGGCACAGGAATGGGCAGTGTTTCATTCTGTTGTACTGAGTTGATATGAGTCCGAACTGACTTGACAGCACCTAACAACAATATCAAACACTGTCCCATGTAACAGACAATAAAAAATGAAACTCACTTGCTACCTAAATTGAAACTTTTCATGTTAGATAAATATTAATATTTTCAGTATTTTGGAGGCGTTTGCTGTTAGTATTATATTAGATTATTACTCACGTTAGTATTATATTAAACGTATGCTAGATTTCATCTGTGTGTATGCCAAACATATTTTAAAGTTAAAGTTATAAATATTATTGTTTACAAAACTTTGGACATAACTATACATAAATGCTATTCAGTGAAAAAATAACTTGATTGAATTCATTTCAATCGTTGACTTCTTTGAGTTCCCTCACTTTTGTTTGTCATCTGGAGCTAGAGTTCTCATTGGTTGTTTACCAGGATGTACGAAATAGCATACCCTTGTGTTTGTATCGTGGCAAAGAGCACTGCTGGCCCTCCTGGCTGAAACTGCTGGATCAGCAGATTTGGATATACAAGACAGTTCTTTTAAAATGAATCAGAGACCTGCTTTCTATTAATATAATCTGTCCCTGCCCAGTAACTGCTCATGTTGGATCCAGTTGCATATTGGGTGAATGTAGCAAGAGGTAGACTTGACAGCCCACCCCCACCTCTTGTTTACTAGAAAGAAATAGTATACTCCCAAGAGACCCAACGAGATAAGAAGTTTCAATTATATGAGAGAGTGCTGCAGGAGACAGATATCAACAAAGGTGTTGAAGTGGTGGGGGCCTTATAGCTTAAACAACCTTGTGTGTGGGCGCCTTTGTGACCCTGCGTGAACTTTATTTCTGGCCGGCACATTCTCACTCACTGGAGCTGGTATCAGTTTTATTTAGCGTCCTGCCAGTTCCCTTCCACTGCAGCCCTCGCTTTTCCTTATGTCCTGTCTGCTTGGCTTCTATGGGTCTTTGCTTTGGACAACTGGTAACCCTGTTTTGTAGATGCCCTAAGCACATGCTTACCTTGCTTATTGGGTAATCCATCCCTGATGGCAACCCCATGTGTGCAGAGAATTGTGCTCCACAGGATTTTCAATGGCTGCGACTTTTTGGAAGCAGATCTTCAGGCCTTATCTTCCTAGGTACCTCAGTTAGAAGTCGAGTGTTTAAACATTTGCATCACCCAGGGACTTCTTATTAGAGATCAACACCCGTGAAGGAAGGGAAAGCAGATGGAAAGGACAGAGGAGGGGGTAGAACTTCAATGCAGACCCAATAAGCTCTCAGCCAACCAGGCAGGGGATCTATGGAATGAGTATAGCTGATTCAAGTGTTCTGTGTCACGCTGCCAGGGCTGGGCTTTTATAAGCTACTCCACTCAGTCCTCAGATGACAGCTGCCCAGAAGGGCGTGACCCTGGACAAGCAGCTCCCTGCTGCTGCTGAGGAAGACCCGAAGGAGCTGGCAGCTGGAGGCTGCACTCCCACAGCTGGACTGTCTTAGGGAATGGTGGTGAAAGCACTGCCCTCCCCTTTCTGACTCCATCCCCACTGAGGAAAAAACAAAAACAAATTCCAAACCCATTGCCATGGAGGGAATTCTGACTCATGGTAACCCCATATGTTATAGAGTAGAACTGCCCCATAGGGTTTTCTTGGCTGTAATCTTTACAGAAACAGATTGTTAGGCCTTTCTTCCATGGTACCACTGAGTGGGAGGGTTTGAACCACCAACCTTTAGGTTAGTAGTCAGTGCATACCATTTGTGGCAGCCGGGGACCTTCTGGTGAAGGAGCAGTCCTTCTTTAATTCCTCCAGCACTGCTGCACCTGGGCTGCATCTTTTAAGAAAGACGTTCTGAAGGACTGGGGACATCAGAAGGGAAGTAGGACACAGTAAAGAATGTCATAACTAATGTGAGATGTGGCCACTCTCAGAGCACACTGGTCCAGACAGGCCAGCCTGGGGTGCTCACAGAGGGCCATGTGGGTGACTCCACCCTCCGGGCCTGCTCATCCCTCTGTGATGCCTTTGTGTCAAGGCCCAAGTGCCCAAGCTCAAGAGAGAAGTAAATGTTCTCTGCCTCACCCCAGCTTAAAGCCAGTCTTCCTGGGTTTCATTTCTAGTCCTGGGATCTTGCCCTTCCCAGCATTACTCAAAGTGGAATGACCACCCCCTTCACAAGAGTTTCATTTTACACCCAAGGAGTGAGGGTGGGGATTGAGTCAGACCCTGTTCACAATAGTTCTTTCAGCAGATTCTGGGTTGTTCCATTTCACAGATTAGTCTAGGCTGAGTTGCCCCAAGACCAGTCCGTTTCTTTTTACTGTTGCGGTTTAGTCTTAAGCGCCTCTCCCTTCCAGCTCTTGATGTCTTGCAAACAATGCTTAAACAATCCTCAGCAGTTTATGTCAGGGTGCACTCTAAATTCATTCTGGAAAGAGAAACATTTCTCCTATTTTTCTGTTTCCCTCCCTCTACGCCACAAAGCAAACACAAAACACCCCATAAAAAAGAAAACACAGCCAAGTCGCCAAAAACTGAGCAGATGAAGAGCTTTGCGTCCTCAGTACTCCACAGGACACTTAGCCTCTGTGAGTCGAAATAGCTACATATGAGGTTAGGATGATTTTACAATTTCCTCTGAATGAGCTTTATGAAGCGCAAGTGCCTTTCCCAGAACAAAAGAATAGCCTATCAAAAGTGAATCTGAGTTTCAATCTTTTCAGGAAGAAGTGGCTTGCAATTTTAAAACCACTGTTTTCTCCAGCTTTGATTCACTGAATTAAATGAAAAAAAAGGTGGGGGGGGACCAAATTCTGGCTAGAGGATGCTATAACAAACACAAATAACTTCTAAATTAAGAAAAGAAATGAATAAAATGAGAGAATAATTTGTGTGAGGAAGCTTTAAGAAGTTTAAAGCAGAAGAAAACGATACTCCAATCACACCAATAAGTATTATTGCAAAAATTTTAAAGAAAAAATGAGCAACTAAAACAATGTATTGTAAGAATAATATTCTTTGACCAAGTATGGTTTATTCTTGGAATATGAGAACGATTCAGTGTCAGTAAATCTATCAACATAATACATTGTGTCAATAAATTAAAACACATTTTTTAGTTAAAAAAAAAAAACCTGGGCAAAATATAAATAGAAGGAAAAGATATAAATATGACAAAGATTATCAAATATCAATAGCAAATATTATAAATAGTGAAGTGAGAATGTCATTTCTATTAAAATCAGGAACAATAAAGACATGCTTATTATCACCATTATAATTCAACTTTATTTTGAGGTTCTAGTAAAGGCAATAAGAGAATAAATTGAAATCTGTATTTTGCATAAATATTAGGAAAAGAAACCCAAACCCATTGCCATCAAGTCTATTCTGACTCATAGCAACCCTATAGAACAGAGTAGAACTGCCCCATAGGGTTTCCAAGGAGAGCCTAGTGGATATGAACTTCCAGCGTTTTAATTAGCAGCCATAGCTCTTAACCACTATGCCACCAAGGAAATATGAGAAAAGAAGATATGAAATTTATCTGTCTTTAGTAATAGAAACTCATACCTGGAAAATGCAAGAAATGTCATTAAAACTATTGAAATTATTAAGAAAATTGTGTAAGGTAGATGAATGTAAATATAGACAAGAAAGATATAGAAGCCATATAAACAAAACTATAATAGTCTATCAAAGAAAATAAAGCAAGATCAGAAAAAAATCAAAAGATGTAGTATAGAAGGGAAAACGTAAAACCATAAAAATGTCTTTTTCCTCATTAGTAACATGTATAATTAATGGCGTTCTAATTAGAATCTAAGTAGAGTTTTTATTTAATTGGCTGCATACTCATAAAGCTCATGCAGAAGATTAAATGTCCAAGAATAACCATAAAAATGATGAGGAAAGAATAGTGAAGGAGGACTTTCCTACCAGAAAATAAATTATTTGCTAATGCCACTGTAATACAAACAGTACAGTGTGGCATAGGAATATGAAATAAATGAGTAAAATCATTGGAAAAATATAAAGAGTCCAAAACCAGATCTCAGTATATACAGTAATATATTGTACTACATGAAAAATGTCATATTTCAACCCATTTGGAAAAGGAAAGTGTTATCTGGGCCAGTGTGACCCCATCTCACCAGCTACCAGCATGAGAAGTGAGAAGAAATGTTTTCTACACAGGAAGAGAGTTGTTCTGAATGGGTCAGGGTGATTTTTTCCCCTGAAGACTGTGATGACAAGTATTAGATTTTGGCTCTCTCCAGTGATTTTTTTTCTTCAAGAGTCTCCCTTTGTCTTGTGCTCTGTCTTTAATTTCACTACCAGCCTTTGGCATTGAGTGAAAAGTCCCAAACTCATTTAGCCAGAAGGTTGCTGCATAGAACAAACCATTGTTTGTGTTTTAATTTATTTCCCTTTCTGACCTGAACACTAAGTTGAACTGACATTGAAAGCTATCAATCTGAAGCAATTTGCTCCACTTAAAAAATATGCATCCTTATCCCAAAGTATTAGGAGTCCCTAAGGTTGGCAGTTCAAATCCACCAACCACTCCTTGGAAACCCTAGGGGGCAGTTCTACTCTGTCCTATAGGGTCACTATGAGTCAGGTGGCAACAGGTTTGGTTTCTGGTTTGGGTGGTGCAAACAAATGCTTGACTACTAGCCGAAAGATTGGAGGTTCAAACTCACCCAGAGGTGCTTCAGAAGACAGGCCTGGCAATCTGCTTCTGAAAAGTCACAGCCATGGAAATCCTATCGAGCAGCTCTACTCTGCACACACGACTTGACTGCAGCTAATGACAACAACAATCACCCTGAAGTATTAAGAACAGCCAGAGTTGTGGGAAACAAGATTCCAGCAAGTGATCAAAAACCAAACCAAACCCATTGCCATCAAGTTGATTCCGACTCATAGCAACTCTATAGGACAGAGTAGAACTGCCCCATAGAGTTTCCAAAAGCAGCTGGTGGATTCAAACTGCTGGCCTTTTGGTTAGCAGTCAAGCTCTTAACCACTGTGCCACCAGGGCCCCAGCAGGTGATCAGGTGACTAGAAATTTTTCAGGTTAGACTTCTAGTTGTGTTTTGTTTTTAGTTTGTAGCAGTAACAGCTAATACGGGCATGCCAAGGTACAATTTACAAGTTGTTTTAGTATCATTACTAGTACCGGTTGCCACGGAGTTGATTCTGACTCATGGCGAACCCGCGTGTGTCAGAGTAGCTGTGCTCCATGGGGTTTTCAAGTGGCTGATTTTTTGGAAGTAGATCACCAAGTCTTTCTTCCGAGGCACCTCTGGGTGACTCAAGTCTCTGATCTTTTGGTTAGCAGCCAAGCATGTTAACCATCTGTACCATCCAGGGACTCCATAAATATTGTTTTAAACCAAAAACAACAACAACAACAAAACAAAGCCTGTTACCATCGAGTCAATTCCAACTCATAGCAACCCTAGAGCAACCCTATAGGACAGAGTAGAACTGCCCCATATGGTTTCCAAAGAGTGGCTGGTGGATTCAAATTGCTGACGTTTTGGTTAGCAGCCGAACACTTAACCACTGTGCCACCAGGGCTCCATAAATTGTTTTAGCAAGCATTAATTTCTTAATTTGATCCTCACAGTAGCATAATGATATAGATGCTACCAGTGTCCCCGTTTTCCAGACAAGAAGATTAAGGCTCTGAAAGATGAAATGATTTTTTTCCAGGCCTCCCAGTTAACCAGTGGCAAAGTCTGAAATCAAGCTTTGGTGTTCTGACTTCAAATTCCTTGCTCCTATTGTTGCCTTCTTTATGAAGACCTAAAACCGTGGATTCTTTGAGCTGAAAAAGGCCTTAGAGATCAGCTGGTCCAACATTTCTTAAGATGTGTATCAAGGAATTCTAGTTCTGCAGAAAATTAATACATGTCTCAACAAAACAAGCTCTGGGAACTGTCAGGTTAAAGGATATTAGACGGATTTCTTGATCATAGAACATCGAAGAGCCTTTATTAGGCTAATAGAACATTTCAGCCTTCCCCAATCTTATTTAGGTAGTAGACTTGAGATTTGAGCTTGGAATGTCTAGTTCTGCAGCCCAAGATGTTTTTAGTGCTTTGTGTTGAGTCTCACACAGTCAAGAACTTCTCTGTCTGGTAATGGTTGTTGTACATGTTTCTTCTGCTGAAGCCACTCTCTCCACATTAGATGGTGTAGTGTTTTTTTTTTTATTTTTATTGTAGTAAAAATATACATAACATTACGCCAACTCAACAATGATAATCGATATAATGACATCGATTACGTTCTTCAAGTTGTGCTACCATTCTTGCTATCATTTTCCAGATCATTCCAGGTATGGTGTTTTTAAAATACGTCCACACATTCTCTGACTCTCCTTCCTTTAAGTAATCAAACCAAACCAAACCTATTGCCATCAAGTCTATTCTGACTCATAGCGACCCTACACGACAGGATAGAACTGCCCCACAGGGTTTCCAAAGAGCAGCTGGTGTATTCCAACTGCTGACCTTTTGGTTAGCAGCCAATGCTTAACCACTGTGCCACCAGGGCTTCTCCCTTTAAGAGGTGGGGCTTAATTCTCCCTCACTTGAGAATGAGCTGAATTGAGTGACCCACTTCCACCAAATAGAATATGGTGAAGATGAGAGTGTATGACTTTCAAGACTAGGTCATAAAAAACATTGGTGCTTCCTCCTTGCTCTCTCTCTTTCAGATCATCTGCTCTTGGGGAAGCCTGCTGCCATGTCATAGGACATTCAAGCAACCCTATGGAGAGGTCCTTGTGGAGAGGAACCGAGTCCTCCTGCCAATAAACAGTGAGGATCTGTCAGCCATGTGAGTGAGCCATCTTGAAAGTGGATTCTCTGGCCCCAGTCAAGCCTTCAGATGACTGCAGCCCCAGCTGATGACTTGATTGGAACATCATGAGGCATCCTGAGCCAGAACCACCCAGCTACATTGCTCTCAAATTCCTGGTGCCCAGAAACTGTGAGATAATAAATGTTTGTCATTTTAAGCTGCTAAACTTTGGGGTAATTTGTTATGCAGCAACAGATAACTAATACAGAAGATGGAGAATTCTAGTGCCTTGCCCCTGCATGAGTTCTTGACAGTGTTCAGCATTGTCTTCTACAGGACACACTTGCTCTGCCTGTAGCTGCTCCTGCTCCTCATGTTTCTGATGAAGTTGACTGACTTTTTCTCTGAATGAGGCTACAAGCCCAGCTCTTAACAATTTATAGGTGAATGGCACTTTGCATACTGTCTGATAGCTAAACCAGAAGGCTCTCACTTTAAGCAAACTTGAAGAGTTTTACTTACAGTACTTGCTAGGGACTCCAATTAAGAACCAAGCCTGAATGAAGACTTGCCAAAATGCCGAGGCCTCTGATGTTCAGGACAGATGACAGACCCATGGAATTATTAATGTAATCCATTTATAGGTCTTCCGTGTTCTATTCCTCTATGAAACTTTATTATAAGAAAGAAAACTACCTGGAATAGGCTTTCTAATGCTTATCAGAGTGTCTTCCTAATTACAGTGTTTCTCTGTGCCCTTCAAAAAATCCTAGTTGAGAATATGTCCTTGATTTACAAATCTGCTAAAATATATTTAATACCTGCTAGGTGCCAGGTGCTAATCTAAGACCTGAGGATATAGAAATGAACAAAACAGTCAAAATGCCTACCCTCATGAAGCTTACAGTCTAGTGGGGAAGACAGACAACAAGCAGGTAAAGAAATAAGTAAGGTGCCATGGAGAAAAATAAAGAAAGGTAAAGGGACAGATCACCACCCATTTGTTGTACTGTGGTGGTTTGCGTGCTGCTATGATGCTGGAAGCTATGCCACCAATATTTCAAATATCAGCAGGGTCACCCATGGTAGACAGGTTTCAGTGGGGCTTCCAGACTACAACAAACTAGGAAGAAAGGACTAATGATTGCTTCCTAAAATTAGCCAATGAAAATCCTATGGATCACAGAATGTCCAAGACTTTCATGTTCGGTAAAGTGGAGGGACAGTGAAGATCAGTAAAGCCCTCAGTGAGAAGGATTGACACAATGGCCACAACAATGGACTCAAACGTACAGTATGCAAAGTGCCATTCGCCTATAAATTGTTAAGAGCTGGACTTGTAGCCTCATTCAGAGAAAAAGTCAGTCAACTTCATCAGAAACATGAGGAGCAGGAGCAGCTACAGGCAGAGCAAGTGCGTCCTGTAGAAGACAATGCTGAACACTGTCAAGAACTCATGCAGGGGCAAGGCACTAGAATTCTCCATCTTCTGTGTATTAGTTATCTGTTGCTGCATAACAAAAATGACCATGAAGACAGTGCAGGATGTTTCCTTCTGTTATTCATAAAGCCTCTATGAGCCAGAGCCAATTCAAGGCAGCTAACAACACCAACAAAGGGACAGAGTATGTGACAATGCGAGGGGGGGAATGCTGGGGAGAAAGGGAGAAAAGGCAGGGATGGCTGCTTTGCAAGGAACAGTGAGCAGATAGGTGAATGTTGAGAAGCTCTGAGGAACATTCCAGGCTAAGGGATGAGTCCTGTGGCAGGAATGAGTGTGATTTATGTGAGGAAGAGCAAATTAACATTTTATGATTTCTACGTAAGGATTCATATAATAACTCCCCCTTAAGTTACAGCGTTTCAGGAAAACTTGTCTCTGCAGATCAATTTGTGTTCTTTTCCATGAGAAGATAAAATCCATTTAACCTACAATGTCTCCCTTTTGGCATGGGCTTCCAGCAAGCTCAGAGCTAAGTTCCCTACCCACCGACTGTTGGTGATCAGCTCATCTCAGGGGTCTGGGAGCAGCTGCCCACCTTACTTCTTTATAGAAATAAATGGACTTCTCATTTGTCCTGGACTTTCTCAGTGTATGCTGTTTTCACCCATATACCACCTCAAGTTGATCAGAAATTGATAGAAGAATTACGCTTTGAATTGTCACATGGTAGATCTGGCATTCGAAACAAGGCAGTAACAAAGTGGCAGAGTTCGTTGTCTCATGAATTCATTGCATAAACATTTATTAAATGCCCACCAGGTTACTGGCACTGGGTGGGGACCTGTGTAGAAAGATGAAGAGGTCAGTTCCTGCCTTCAAAGTGTTCTCTCACATTCTAGGATGCAAGACAAACAAAAAAAACCAGTTAATTACAGATTTGGTGTTAGTTGCACAGGATAGTAGCCCAAAGAGGGTGATAGCTGGCTCTGGGGAAGACTTTGCCAGAGAAGGGGCTCTGCGCACAGAGTCCCCACACATCCTCGTGGTAGAAGGAAGGCCACAAAGGCCACATCAGCCCCAGCGCCGTATCTGAGGAGCACATCAATTTGCACTCTGGCATGGGGGTGGTTGGTGTCTGACTACCCAGCAGGCCTCCATACCTTCCAGGACCAACTCCAGCCACAAGGCACTGGAGTCTGAGCTACATGGCAAGAGCTTTTACTGTGACAGAAAGAAAAAACAGATTTAAAATATCTCAGGCCCATATCTCCTATTTTTAATTGATTTGCACGCAGACTCTTCAATCAAGGTATTAATATTTAATTGTTCTGTCAGGTGAGATCCTTCCCGGTCAGACAGTTAAAAATGGCTTGGGATAGAGGAGGAAATGAGATGAGGGAGAGGGATGAAATGAGGAAAGGGTGACATTTGCTCAAAGGGTATTAAAATCTGAGGAACAAGGAGGCAGCAGACTCTGCCCGTAGGGTCCTGAGAGAAAGAACAGCTCCCTCACTTTCCCTCATCATACGCACCTCTAATCACTACAGCGCTTGTTCTAAACAGCCATTTTTGATGAAACGTGTAACAGTTTTTTGTCGTCGTTATTAGGTGCTATCGAGTCAGTTCCGACTCTTAGTGAACCTGTGCACAACAAAACAAAACACTGCCCAGTCCTGCCCCAATCTCACAATCGTTATGTTTGAGCCCACTGTTGTAGCCACTGTGTCAATCCATCTTGTTGAGGGTCTTCCTCTTTTTGGCTGACTCTCTACCTTACCAAGAATGATGTTCTTTTCCAGGGACTGATCCCTCCTAATAATATGTCCAAAATACTTGAGGCGAAGTCTCGCCATCCTTGCTTCTAAAGAGCATTCTGGCTGTACTTCTTCCAAGACAGATTTGTTCATTCTTCTGGCAGTCCACTGTATAGTCAATATTCTTCTCCAACACCATAAACTAAGAGTTTAGACAACACCGAGGCCTCTGAGAAAATGAGATGTTTCTTCAATGAAGAGAAGCCAGGAGGCTGGGGAAGGATGAAGTGTCCATGGATGAAGTGTCCTTGCCCCCAGGCTTCTAAGTCTGTGAGAGGCCAAATGATGTTTTGACTCTGAGGCCCACCCAGACCCCTGAAATGAGCTGATCACCAACCATTAGTGGGTACAGAATTTAGCACTGAGCTTTCTTGGAAGCACAGGCCAAAAAGGGAGACATTATAAGTTACGTATTTTTTACATATGTGTTAAAAACTTGATTTAACATATATGTTTCTTTGAGAAAGTATCTGTCCTGGCTACCCCAGCCCCACAGAAGCATAGAAAAACAGCTCGGGAACTATTTCAAGTAAAAGCACTCTCAGAAGTGTGATTAGATGTCTCGATGCGACTCATTCAAAGAGGCTATTAATAGCCAGGAGTTGAGAAGGATAGGAGAACTGAATTTCATTCAGTTTCAGCCTGTCACTTTATTTATACCTCTTTTTTAGAAACAGAAATCAGGAGATAAATCTTGTCTTACTGGGCTTTGAGTGGAGTCAGGAGAGAAGGGCTTGTCTGCCCAGTGGCTCCTCCGTCTTGTCCTCCTCTTTTCCAAGAGTCTGAAGGGGGAAAAGCAACAACTGGACTTACCTTGGAGGCTCATTACAACCTTCTATAAGCATTTGCGCTCTAAACCTAACAAGTCCAGATAGTCACAGAAAATCAAGTTGAGGTGATGCCTCATTTTCACCAAGCTGTGAAAAATAACTTAGTCCGAAAAAGCTTCAATAGCTCCTTCAGCTCTCTGTGCATCCTCTTGGTTTCAAGCAGAGGTTCTTACTGGGGAAGCATCTGCCC
This sequence comes from Dugong dugon, assembly GCA_030035585.1. Classification (NCBI taxonomy): domain Eukaryota; kingdom Metazoa; phylum Chordata; class Mammalia; order Sirenia; family Dugongidae; genus Dugong; species Dugong dugon. The sequence continues at coordinate 47,674,452 of CM057469.1, read as the reverse complement.
TGCGGGGGACTTTGAGAATGTGTAGGGTATATTTGGTTGTCTCTATGGTTACGGTCGTGTGGTCTTGGCATTGAGTGGAGAAAGGGCAGAGATGCTAGATGGCATCCCTGGAGGATGTCATCCACTGGAGAACTGCCCCATGTCCCATATGACTGCTCAGCACCCCACTGAACATTTTTGAAGGGGAACGTGTTTGGAACAATCTGAACCCAAAACCAAACTCCATTTTACTCATAACATATTTGTGGCATATTTTCAAATACACAAAATTTTCCTGGAAGTCAAGCAAAGATTGAATTTTGTTTGGTTTGGGACTTTACCAAGAGTTTTTTGCTTTTGGAAAAACGATATCTCTGATGGCAATGCCACTTGTGGTATTTCAGTTAACAAATAACATGCTGGTTATCAGCCTGCATTTGTAGCTGTCAGATTCACGGTGATTCTATTTCTGGATGCAAGCATCTGACTACTTCATTATGTCTTCTAATGTAGTCCTACCAAACGTTCACATATTGAAACACATGTGATGTTGTGACAAATAACTTTTATATCCCTCTTTATATTTCAATCAGGGCATTATACTGATTTTAAAGATTTGTTTATGTAGGTGGGTTATATTAACTGAATTTCAGGAATGTAAAAAGCAAAATTACAGAATATTTATTGGGGGTAGGGGAGGCATTGAATCTGATCCAGGTCCTAAACCAGAGCGGGTTGAGATTGCTGGTTTCAGTTTTAAAATGGCACAAACCCCTGAAAGAAGATCCAGGTAGATGAGTCATCAGCAACTGGACTCCCTTTATCATGTTTTGCTTGGAGGTTCAAATGCCTCAAATATGTTTCAGGACAGTTTTGAAAACACAGCTGCCTGCTAGAATCGAGTAAAACCACACACACACACACACAAAAACCCGTTGCCATGGAGTCTGACTCGTAGCAACCCTATAGGACAGAGTAGAACTACCCCAATAGGGTTTCTAAGAAGTGGCTGATGTATTTGAACTGCCGATCTTTTGGTTAGCAGCCATATCTCTTAACCACTGTGCCACCTGGTTAACAGCTCAGCTCCTAATCGAAAAGTTGGCAGTTCAATCTACCAGCCAGTTGCTCCTAGAAACCCTATGGGGCAGTTTTACTCTGTTCTGTAGGGTCGCTATGAGTTGGAATTGACTCGACAGCAACAGGTCTTTTAGAGTCAGGAAGGGCATGGAAAAGAGGCAAGGTCAGAAAAGCCACAGTGCAAGGGCTGCCTTGCAGAAACATTGGCTCTCAGCCTCACCGGGCACCATGGGCGCTGTGGTGAACAGGGACTCGGCACCTGCTCACTGTCACCCTGTAGGATTGCAGGCACAGGCTTGCTAGAAACCTCCGTGTTTCCTGTGGAAGATAGAATCTGACACAGTGACAACTGTATTAGTTGGAGGTAAGGCTGGGCTGCTCTGACAAAGTGAACCGACAATACAATGCCTTAATGGACCAGGACATTTATTTCAAAGATCACGTGGTCAAGGTCGGACCAGTGTTCCGTCTGAGTTTCAGCTGGTAGAAGAGGGAAAAGGGCGTGGAGGAGAACACATACTACATTATTAAGGCCTGGACTAGGAAGAGGCCCACCTCAGTTCTACTCATGTCCTATGACTGGTGAAAACCTAGTAACATGGCCTTCCTACTTACCAAGGGACTGGAAATATCATCCTTAGCTGGGCAACTGTATGCTTGACTACAAATTGGCAGTCTCTGCCAGAGCACCTAATTCAAAAATTTAAAATACATCACTTGGACCAATCCTGTGCAGACCATGGAGCTGGACTTTGCTCAAGTGCCACCTGTCTTACCCTGCTGGATTTTACAATTTAGTTGGAGATTTAAGTTCCACACATGGAGAAATAATTCAGAATAGAGGGATGGAGGAAGGAAGAAGAGAGGAGAAGGAGGATGTGTAGTAAGTTGGGGAGGATGGCATAGTCAGAGGAAACACTCTTAGAAGGATGTATTAGTTTCCTGTGGCTGCCGTAACAAATTACCATAAACTAGGTGGCTTAAAGCAATAAAAATTTATTCTGTCACAGTTCTGGAGGCCAGAAATCCAAAATCAAGGTGTGGGCAGGGTTGGTTCCTTCTGGAGGCTCCTTGGGAGACTCTGTTCCATACCTCTCTCCTAGCTTGGTGGTGCTGACAATCATTGGCATAACTTGGCTCTGCCTCCATCATCACTCGGTGCCCTCACTGTCTATGTCTGTGTCTCTGTGTCCAAATTTTCCTTTTCTTATAATAACACTTGAGCCCTGGTTGCAAAGTGGTTAAGTGCTCAGCTGCTAACCAAAGGGTCAGCAGTTGGAACCCATCTGCCCCCCTGCAGGAGAAAGATGTGGCAGTCTGCTTCCATAAAGATTTACAGCCTTGGAAACCCTATGGGGGAAGTTTTACTCCGTCCTATAGGATAAGACATTGAGTCGACTCAATGACAATGAGTTTTCTAATCCAGTATGACCTCCTGTTAACTTGATTACATCTGCAAAGACCCTACTTCCAAATAAGGTCACATTCACAGGTTCCAGGTGGACATGAATTTTGGGGGCATGCTATCCAACCCAGTAAAAAATAAAACACAGGTAAATACCTTTCTGGTATTCTCTGCTTTCAGCCAAGATTCATCTGAAATCAGCAATGATATCCCTTGTTCAATGTCCTCTTCTGAATCGGCTTGAATTTCTAGCAGTTCCCTGTTGATGTACTGCTGCAACCATTTTTGAATTAACTTCAGCAAAATTTTACTTGCATGTGATGTTAATGATACTATTTGATAATTTCCATGTTCTGTTGGATCACGTTTCTTTGGAATGGGCACGAATATGGGTCTCTTTCAGTTGGTTGGCCAAGTAGCTGTCTTCCAAATTTCTTGGCATAGAGGAGTGAGCGCTTCCAGCGTTACATCTGTTTGTTGAAACATCTGAGTTGATATTCTGTCAATTCCTGGAGCCTAGTTTTTTGTCAATGCCTTCAGTGCAGCTTGGACTTCTTCCTCCAGTACCATTGGTTCTTGATCATATGTTACCTCCTAAAATGGTTGAACATCGACCAATTCTTTTTGGTACAGTGACTCTGTATTCCTTCCACTTTCTTTTGATGCTTCCTGTGTCATTCAATATTTTCCCCATAGAATCCTTCAATATTGCAACTCGAGGCTTGAATTTTTTCTTCAGTTCTTTCAGCTTGAAAAATGCTGAGCATGTTCTTCTGTTTTGGTTTTCTGACTCCAGGTCTTTGCACATTTTATTATAATACTTGACTTTGTCTTCTCAAGCCACCTTTTGAAATCTTCTGTTCAGCTCCTTCACTTCATCATTTCTTCCTTTCGCTTTAGCTGCTCTGTATTCAAGAATAAGTTTCAGAATCTCTTCTGACATCCATTTGGGTCTTTTCTTTCTTTCCCGTCTTTTTAATAACCTTTTGCTTTCTTCATGTATTGTGTCCTTGATGTCATCCCACTGTCAAGAGGCAGTTGTTCTAACAGAATAAGGGGATACTATGTGGTTTAAAATCAGAAAAGATGTGTGTCAGCATTGTTTCCTTTCACCATACTTATTCAATCTGTATGCTGAGCACATAATCCAAGAATCTGGACTATATGAAGAAGAACGCAGCTTCAGGTTTGGAGGAAGACTCATTAACAACCTGGGATATCATCACAACCTTGCTTGCTGAAAGCAAAGAGGACTTGAAGCACTTCCTGATGAAGATCAAAGACCACAGCCTTCAGTATGGATTACACCTCAACATAAAGAAAATAAAAATCCTCACAACTGGACCAATAAGCAATATCATGATTAATGGAGAAAAGATTGAAGTTGTCAAGGATTTCATTTTACTTGGGTCCACAGAACACCCATGGAAACAGCAGTCAAGAAATCAAACAACATATTGCATTGGGCAAATCTGCTGCAAAAAAACCTCTTTTAAGTGTTAGAAAGCAAAGATGTCACTTTGAGAACTGAGGTGCACCTGACCCAAGCCATGATATTTTCAATCACCTCATATGCGTGCGAAAGTTGGGCAATGAATAAGGAAGACTGAAGAACTGATGCCTTTAAATTATGGTGTTGGCAAAGAATATTGAATATACCATAGACTGCCAGAAGAAAGAACAAACCTGTCTTGGAAGAAGTAAAGCCAGAATGCTCCTTAGAAGCAAGGATGTTGAGACTATGTCTCACATACTTTGGACATGTGATCAAGATGGACCAGTCCCTAGAAAAGGACATCATGCTTGGTAAGGCAGAGGGTCAGCAAAAAAGAGGAAAACCCTTAACAAGATAGATTGACACAGTGACTGCAACAATGGGCTCAAACATAGCAATGATTGTGAGGATGGCACAGGACCAGGCACTATTTTGTTCTGTTGTACATAGGGTCACTGTGAGTCAGAACCGACTTGACAGCACCTAACAAAAACAATAACATCCAACCCAGTAAAAAAGATAATGGGGACATAGACTCTGACTGTAGGCAAGGAGGTATTTATTTATTTTAACTGTACCACCTGCGGGAAAAACCTCCTGAAAAATCCCTCCCAGGCACTTTAGGTGCTCCTGTCCACTCCCGTAGCCTCTTATGTGTTTCTCTCATCACCGTGCTGATTATGCTTACTGTTTTTGCTTGCCTATTTTTGTCTTCTCATCTAAACTGCAATTCTATTTTGCTCACCGATGTATCCCCAGAGTCTTGCAGAGTAATTGGTACATGGTAGGTGCTCAATAAATACTTGATGAATGGGTGAGGGAACCCTGTAAAAGTCAGGAATTACTGGATGAGCATGGTGCTTTATTAGGAAGATTAATCTGGTTATAATGTTCAGCAGGTTGAAGTAAGCAGGAAAAAGACAGGCTGGCTTGCCTCTGAAATACCCTGAGAGGGAGGGAGGAGAGGTACTGTGGGAGGATGGGCTTAGAAAGGCTGATGACTTGGGGAGTCTGGTTGGGAACTGGCAAATAAGAAAACATAATTCTGGACTTTTTAAGCTGAGGTCTTGTCTGGCACTAACAGAGTTAGCTGCAGTATCAGTCACAAGGGAAGTCTTGAGTGGAGGAGACAGCAATGAGCAGTGAACCCTCAAGGATTGGATTGGTGTGTAGCAGTTCAGAAGAGGATGTGGTGACTCCCAGCAGGTGACCCCTGGAATTTTTTGGGCTCTGAGGGACCAGTAGGGGAAGCTGAAGGGGAGCCACACATTAGTTGGCTTGATGACCTTTAAGACCCTTCCAATTCTAAGAACGTGTGGGTCTGGCATGATGGAGAATCCCTAAAAGAGCTGTCCCAGTGGTTGAGGCTGTAGGAAGGCAGCATGGAAGAGAAGTCAAGACTGGAGATGGATTTAGAAGTCACCCTACTATGAAGAGGTCAAGCTTAGAGGGGTCTTAGAAATCTAGCCCAGTTCGTTCACCTTATAGAGGGGAAAACTGGACCAGAGAGCCATGGTCACATACCAGTGTGTGGCCAAGCTGGGAAAAGAGTCCAGATCTCGTAAAGCCCATAGTTTTTCCAGTGTCAGATGAGAGGCTTTCCGTGGACTGTGAGCTCTTGAAGGCACAGCCTGGGATTCATTCACCACAGTATCCCCCATGCTTAGCACAGTGATGAGATCAAGGTAAGCCATTGAAAAAGCTGAAAGCCCGGATATATGAATAAATAAATGAATAAATGAATCTCAACAGCCATCAGGGTTGTCTTCCCTCCCTCTTCTTTACAGTTTCATATCCTTGTGCATGTGAAAATGTGTACAAGATTTGGAGTCACATTAGTCAATCAAAAATTATTTGTTGAGCACTCAGTATATGTAAGTGGGAGGTCAACATTGGGTGCTCACTGCCCAGTGGAAGCCTAGTCCAGGGATCCAGAGAAGCCATTAGACATCCTGCTTGCATTGGTCTCCTGTGGTTGCTGTAACAAAGCACCACAAACTGGATGGCTTATAAGGATAGAAACATATTACCTCACAGTTCTGGAGGCCAGAAGTCCACATTCAGGGTGTCAGCAGGGTCATGCTCTCTCCAAAGGTTGTAAAGGAAGTTGTCTCTCTCAGCTTCTAGTAGCCCCACGTGTTCCTTGGTGTGTAGAGCCGTCACAGAGCCGTCTTTCCTCTATCTGTATCTCTTCTCCTCTTTTATAGGGACACCACTATGATTGGATTAGGACCCACCCTACTCCAGCTTGACCTCATGCTAACTGATAACATCACAACAGTCTGGTCTGAGACGAATCATGGGGATGGCTCAGGACCAGGCAGCATTTTGTTCTGGTGTGCGTGGTGTCACCATGAATTGGAGACTGACTTGGTGGCAGCTAACAACAACAACGTTTTGGGGGCTGACAGGGCTCAGCTGGGTGGTTTTAACTTGAGATCTCTCATGTGGTTGCAGTCAGATGGTGGCTGGGGCTGGAGTTATTTCACAGGCTTCCTCACTTCCATGTCTGGTAGTCGGAGCTTGCTGTCAGCTGGACCTCAGCCGGGGCTGGGACACCTACATGTGGCCGGCCTCTCTGCTTCATCATGGCATCCAAGAGCAAGTGAGCCAAGAGGACCAGGCAGAAGCTGTATTGCCTTCTATGACCTAGCCTCAGAAGTCACAGAGCATCCCTTTCACTGTAGTTACAGGCTCACACTGATTTAAGGGAGGGGTCATAGACCTTACCTCCTGATGGAAGAAGGAGTGTTAGCTCACATTCTAAGAAGAGCAGGTGAGATGGGAGATCTGGTTGCAGCTATCTACAATCTGCCACAGACACCTTCCAGAAGATCCAGAACACAAAACTCTGTGGAGTTTAGAGGCAGGAGAGGTCACACTCTGTGCACAAGCTGCCTCCTCTGTCTGGGATGCCCTTTCCCCACTACCACCACCCTTCTCTGTGTGGCAAACCCCAATTTGTGCTTTAAAATTCAACTCATACATCAGCTTCTTTACAAAGGCTTCCTGACCACTCTCTCTACCCTAGCTAACTCATCCTTTGTCTGCCTGTGCTACCTTTGGGCGTCCATATGCCCAGGAGCTCAAATGCACATGCTGTCCTTGTCCATGCCATGGTAAACTGCACTTTACTCATGTACCCATCAGTCTTTCTACTAGACTGTGAGAGCTTTGACAGGAGAGACTATGTCTTGGACGTCTGTGTATTCTCAGTGCCTAGCGTGGTACTAGCACCTGGGAGCCACTGCATATATGTTAAATGGAATTAAAATAGATATTCTAGGAGAGACTTCAGGGTGGGATGGGGAAAAAAAATATTCTGGAAAAGCATACTGGCTTCGTTAATAAGTCAGGGATGTAGCGAGGGTCCAATAAGGATTTTGTGAATGAAAGGATAAATGAACAAATGGCTAGCTGTCTGACTGGTTATGACTTATCCTAGACTTCTTAGAAAAATGACTGGGGACAGTTGAAGTTCTTCTCAAGTTAGAAAGTTTTTGCTTGCTATTTTAGGCCTTGGCCACTCAGTCCCATTAAAGAAAGTTGTGACCTTTGAGGAATAGCATTCCCCTGGGTTGATGGTTAGGGAGAATTCTGGCCACCCCTTGTCTGAGCCAATGATCTAGGAAATTGCAGGCAGGTGGCAGCCTCTGTGATCCAGGACCAACCCAGTCACACCAGCCAGACTGTAAAGGCTCTCTCAGTCCCTGGTGGTGTCAGGTAGCCCCAGTACCCACTGCATCATCCTCGCAGTTACGAAAGAGAAACAGAGGTCTTCTATTCTGTACAGGTGAGTGGGGCTGAGTATGGTGGGCTTCAGACAGAGAGCTGAGATGGATGAATGGAGACAGGCTTCACAGTAGACAAAGGCTTGGCTGTGCTAGAGGATGCCTCAGGGACTATACATTTAGATCATCAGGCTTAGGTAAAGGAGAGGGCTTTCTCTGCAAACAGAGTAGGTACTCGGATGTCACAGTGCCAACTCAAGATGCTAGTGGGAGGCAAGACTGACAGGCTCAGCACAGCCGGTGGTCAGGGTCATGACACAGCCTGGGCCTCAGGAGCTGGGGGTGAGGAAGCAGTCGGGTTTGGTTTTAGATCTTGAGGAAGGAGACTTTGACTGTGGCTGGTGGTGAAAGAGAGACAGAGGACGACCATGCTGAAGGAGAACTTGACTGAAAATCAGAAGACTTGGGTTTTAAAATCAAGCTTTACCAACTCTCTGCTGACTGATTGTGCCTTCTTTCCTGCACCCACCCTGCTTCTGGCCCAGGTTTGTTGGGAAGGTGGGGTAGATGGACATGCTTGGAAGAGGCACAGAGTCCCACATCTCTGTGAAGGGCCAATGCCATTACCCATTTTGATTTCCCTGCACCTGTCGAACACATCATGGTATCAGTTTGGCAGATTATCCAATAAGCAAGGTAAGCACTGTGCTTATGGTGCTTATCCTGCTTACCAGATCATCTGTAGTGAACAATTTCACTACAGATTAGTAAATTAGCACAAATAAACCTGTGCTTACCTTGCTTACTGGGTCATCCACCCCTTTCAGGGATTGTAAATTTAAAAAGGGGCTTTGATTCTGCAGGAAGGTGCTGTGGGGTTGGGAGAGAGACAGATGCCAGCCGTACCTGGGAGCAGAATCTTTGCTGTGGTGAAAAATGTGAAATTGTTCACTATAGATGATCTGGTAAGCAAGGTAAGCATTGTGCCTTGCTTATTGGATAATCTGGCCCTGGTATCAGCCAACATAAAATGCAGTGAAATCTGTGAGAGCCGGAACTCGACGCGACTGTCTTGCTTTTTCAGGTCTTACAAGTTTTCCTCCTTTGACAGGGTGCAGTCTTCCCACTTTTCTAACGCTTATTGTAGTGCAAAATGTTTGAGTTTTCCTTCTCTGCCAGGTTTTCACCTTACATGGTTGCCAGGTTTTGCAAGTTTTACTATAACAACAGTTAAAGGCTCCTAGAACTCACCCTGGAACATTCTTTACTAAAGTCAGGTGGACCCCAAATAAGCTCAGAGAAAAATTATTTCCTTTCCTGTAGCTCCCAGGATCAATTAGAAATTAAGAAAGGTCTGGACCTGAGAATTAAAAATTGGAATCTAAAGTTTTTGCACCTCAACAAAGAGGATGATCCAAATATCCAGATTCTGAATGGGACTGAAAGAAACAAAACAATAACACTGTGGGAATCAGAATAGATTCCTTTGCTGAACAATAGGTCAAGGGGTTTTGAAAATACTAAGAAAAATACGGAGTCCTTGAGTGGTATAAATGGTTAATGCACTCACTCAGCTGCTAACTGAAAAGTTAGAGGTTTGAGTCTATCCAGAAGCACCTCAGAAGAAAGACCTGGCAATCTACTTCCAAAAAAAATCAGTCATTGAAAACCCTATGGAGTACAGTTCTACTTTGACACACATGGGGTCACCATGAGTTGAAGTCAACTTGAGGGCAGCTGGTGGACTGGTTAAGAACAACGTAAACAAAATATCTAAACCTACTCATAAATTAACCAACCAAGAAAACAGACATTTCCATCTTCCAAGATAAGTTAGCAAGTCTTGAAATGTGAACATCTCAGAAATACTAGAATGTAGTATTTGGGAGGGACCTTTGAAGATTGATTTAGCTCAACATATTGATTTTACAGATGAAGAAACTGAGGCCCAGAAAAGCAGATATAGTAAGATGAAAAATGTGCATATTTCAAGTTTACCCCCTTCTATGTCCTGGTGGTGCAGTGTTTAAGCACTTGGCTGCTAATGGAAAGGTTGGCGGTTTGAACCCACCTGCCTCTGCACCAGAGAAAGATGTGGCAATCTGCGTCTGTAAAGATTACAGCCTTGGAATCCCTACGGGGCAGTTCTACTCTGTCCTATAGGGTAGCTATGAGTAGGAATTGACTCGATGGCAATTGATATGCCCTATTTGGGCATATCAAAACAAAACAAGAAGCTAGGACACAGTAAGCAAACATAAAATCAATTAATATAATAACTTATTGATGTCTCGGAGACAACAGTCAATATCAAATCAAATAAAGAGGCAATCCATGATGGCTTCAGCAAGCTCCCAAAATAAAGAATCTAGAAGTTTTCCAGAGGAAGAAAATTTCTTGGAACTACCGGAGGCAGAATACAAAAGATTAATATACAGAACTCTTCAAGAAATTAGGAAGGAAATTATGCAAAATGCAGAACATGCATAGAGGAAATTAAAGAGATTAGAGAAGAGCATAATGATAAATTTAACAGGCTTCAAGAATCCATAGGGAGACAGCAATCAGAAATCCAGAAGATTAACAATAAAATTTCAGAATTAGACAACTCAATAGAAAGTCATAGGAGCAGAATTGAGGCAATGGAAGTCAGAATTAGTGAGATTGAAGACAAAGCACTTGACACCAACTTGTTTGAGGAAAAATCAGTAAAAGGATTTTAAAATGAAGAAACCCTAAGAATTATGTGGAACTCTATCAAGAGGAATAACCTATGAGTGACTAGACTACCAGAACAGGGGGGGATAACAGAAAATACGGAGAGAATTGTTGGCAGAAAACTTCTCTAATATCATGAAAGATGACAAGATATCTATCCAAGATGCTCATTGAACCCCACATAAGGTAGATCCCAAAAGAAAGTCACCAAGACATATTATAATCAAACCTGCTGAAACCAAAGACAAAGAGAATTTTAAGAGTGGCTAGGGATAAACGAAAAGTCACCTACAAAGGAGAGTCAATAAGAATAAGCTCAGACTACTCAGCAAAAACCACGCAGGCAAGAAGGCAATGGGATGACATATATAAAGCCTTGAAGGAAAAAACTGCCAGCCAAGAATTATATATCCAGCAAAACTGTCTCTCAAATATGATGGCAAAATTAGGGCATTTCCAGATAAACAGAAGTTTAGGGAATATGCAAAAACCAAACCAAAATTACAAGAACTACTAAAGGAAGTCCTCCAGATAGAAAATTAGTAACATCAGATAACAACCCAAGACTAGAACACAGGACAGAGTAACCAGATATGAACCCATATAGGAAAGTCACAAAAGTAAATCAGAGCTAAAACACTGAAAACAGGGAAACAGATGTCAATATGTAAAAGATGACAACATTAAAATAAAAAAGAAGGACTTAAAAAATGTAGACATAGATCTTGCATATGGAGAGGAAGTCAAGGCAGTATAAAGAAATAAAGACTGTTACAAACTTAGAAAAATAGAGGTAACCACAATGGAAACTAACAATCCTACAAGTCAAAATAAAAAACGAGAAAAATATAAAGACTCAGCAAACACAAAATCAACAACAATGAAAAAGATGAAAAGAAAATACATAAAGAAAAACGACTCAGCACAGAAAATTAAGTGGAACAAAGAAACCGTGAACAACACACACAAAAAAAGACATCAAAATGACAGCACTAAACTCATACCTATCAATGATTACACTGAATGTAAATGGACTAAATGCACTAATAAAGAGACAGAGAGTGGCAGATTGGATAAAAAAACATGATCCGTCCATATGCTGCCTACAAGAGACACACCTTAGACTTAAAGACACGAACAAACTAGAAGTCAAAGGATGGGAAAAAAATATATCAAGCAAACAACACTCAAAAAAGAGCAGGAGTGACAATATTAATCCTGATAAAATAGATTTTAAAGTGAAATCCACCACAAAGGATAAGGAAGGACACTATATAATGATTAAAGGGTCAATACACCAGGAGGACATAAGTATAATAAATATTTATGCACCCAACAACAGGGCTCCAAAATACATAAAAAAACTCTAACAGCATTGAAAAGAGAGAGTGACAGCTCCACAATAGTAGTAGGAGACTTTAAAATACCACTTTCAGTGAAGGACAGAACATCCAGAAAGAAGCTCAACAAAGACACGGAAGAGCTAAATGCTACAGTCAACCAACTTGATCTCATAGACATATATAGAACACTCCACCCAACAGCAGCCAAGTATACTTCTTTTTCCAATGCACATGGAACATTCTCCAGAATAGACCACATATTGGGCCATAAACAAACCTTAACAAAATCCAAAGCACCGAAATATTACAAAGCAGCTTTTCTGACCATAAAGCCATAAAAGTAGAAATCAACAACAGAAAAAGCAAGGAAAACAAACAAACAAACACATGGAAACTGAACAACACCTTATTCAAAAACTACTGGGTTATAGAAAAAATTTAGGATGGAATAAAGAAATTCATAGAATCAAATGAGAATGAGCACACATCTTACCAGAACCTTTGGGACACAGCAAAAGCAGTGCTCAGAGGTCAGTTTATAGCAATAAATGCACACATCCAAAAAGAAGAAAGGGCCATAATCAAAACATTAACCCTACAACTGGAACAAGTAGAAAGAGAGCAGCAAAAGAAGCCTTCAGGTGCCAGAAGAAAGGAAATAATAAGAATTAGAGCAGAATGAAACGAAAAACAGAATAGAAAAACAATTGAAAGACTTAACAAGACCAAAAGCTGGTTCTTTGAAAAGATCAACAAAACTGATAAACCATTGGCTAAACTGACAAAAGAAAAACAGGAGAGGAAGGAAATAACCTGTATAAGAAATGAGATGGGTGGTATCACAACAGGCCCAACTGAAATTAAAAGAATCATAACAGAATACTATGAAAAATTGTACTCTAACAAATTTGAAAACCTAGAGGAAATGGACAAATTTCTAGAAACTTACTATCTACCTAAACTAACACAAACAGAGGTAGAACAACTAAATAAACCCATAACAAAAGAAGAGACTGAAAAGGTAATTAAAAAACTCCCAACAACAACAACAACAAAAAAAAACCCTGGCCCAGATGGCTTCACTGGAGACTTCTACCAAACTTTCAGAGAAGAGTTAACATCACTACTACTAAAGGTATTTCAGCACATAGAAAATGAAGGAATACTCTAAAACTTATTCTGTGAAGCCAGCATAATCCTGTTACCAAAACCAGGTAAAGCCACCACAAAAAAAGAAAATTACAGACCAATAACCCTCATGAACATTGATGCAAAAATCTTCAACAAATTTTAGCCAATAGAATTCAGCAACATATCAAAAAAATAATTCACCATGATCAAGTGGGATTTATACCAGGTATGCAGGAATGGTTCAACATTAGAAAAACAATTAATGTAATCCATCACATAAATAAAACAAAAGACAAGAACCACATGATCTTATCAATCGATGCATAAAAGGCATTTGACAAAGTCCAACACCCATTCATGATAAAAACGCTCAACAAAATAGGAATGAAGGGAAATTCCTCCATATAATTAAGGACATTTATACAAAGCCAACAGCCAACATTATCCTAAATGGAGAGACTTTGAAAGCATTCCCTTTGAGAACGGGAACCAGATAAGGATGCTTTTTATCACCACTCCTATTCGACATTGTTCTGGAGGTCCTAGCCAGAGCAATTAGGCTAGAAAAAGAAATAACGGGCATTCAGATTGGTAGTGAAGAAGTCCAAGTATCTCTGTTTGCAGATGATATGATCTTATACACAGAAAACCCCAAAGAATCCACAAGAAAACTACTGGAACTAATAGAAGATTTCAGCAAAGTTTCAGGATACAAGATAAACATACAAAAATCAGTTGGATTCCTTTACACCAACAAAGAGAACCTCAAAGAGGAAATCACCAAATCAATACCATTTACAAAAGCCCCCAAGAAGATAAAATACTTAGGAATAAATCTAACAAGAGATGTAAAATATCTATACAATGAAAACTACAAGACATTACTGCAAGAAACCAAAAGAGACCTGCATAAGTGGAAAAACATACCTTGCTCATGGATAGGTAGACTCAACATTGTGAAAATGTCAATTCTACCCAAAGCGATCTACAGATACAATGCACTGCTGATCCAAATTCCCCTGGCATTTTTTAATGAGATGGAGAAACAAATCACCAACTTCATATGGAAAGGGAAGAGGCCCCTAATAAATAAAGCATTACTCAAGAAGAAGGGCAAAGTGGGAGGCCTCATACTACCTGAGTTTAGAACCTAAAATCTGTTACTGGTACAACAACAGATACATAGACCAATGGAACAGAATTGAGAATCCAGACATAAATTCATCCACCTATGAGCAGCTGATATTTGACAAAGGCTCAAAGTCCATTAATTGGGGAAAAGACAGTCTCTTTAACAAATGGTGTTGGCATAACTGGATATCCATCTGCAAAAAACTGAAACAAGACCCATACCTATGCACAAAAACTAACTCAAAATGGATCAAATACTTAAATATAAAATTGAAAGCAATAATGATCATGCAAGGAAAAATAGGGACAACACTAGGAGCCCTAATACATGGCATAAACACAGTAGGAACCATAAGTAACAATGCACAAGCACCAGAAGAGAGACTAGATAACTGGGAGCTCCTAAAAATCAAACACTTATGCTCATCAAGAGACTTCACCAAAAGAGTAAAAAGACAACCTACAGACTGGGAAAAAATTTTGGCTACGACAAATCCGATCAGTGTCTAATCTCTAAAATCTACAAGAGACTGCAAAACCTCAACAACAAAAAGACAAATAACCCAATTAAAAAATGGGCAAAGGATATGCACAGGCACTTCACCAAAGAGGATATTCAGGTGGCTAACAGACACATGAAGAAATGCTCACGATCATTAGCCATTGGAGAAATGCAGATCAAAACTACAATGAGATATCATCTCACCCCAACAAGGCTAGCATTAATCTGAAAAACACAAAATAATAAATGTTGGAGAGGTTGTGGAGAGACTGGAACACTTATACACTGTTGGTGGGAACGTAAAATGGTACAACCACTTTGGAATCGATTTGGCACTTTCTTAAAAAGCTAGAAAAAGAAGTACCATATGATCCAGCTATCCTGCTCCTTGAAACATATCCTAGAGAAATAAGAGCCGTCACATGAATAGATATATGCACACCCATGTTCATTGCAGTACTGTTCACAATAGCAAAAAGATGGAAACAACCTAGGTGACCATCAATGGACAAATGGATAAACAAATTATGGTATATCCACACAATGGAATACTATGCGATAATAAAGAACAATGATGAAGCCGTGGAACATCTTATAACATGGAGGAATGTGGAGGGCATTATGCTGAGTGAATTTAGTCAGTCACAGAAGGACAAATATTGTATAAGACCACTATTATAAGAACTCAAGAAAAGGTTTAAACACAGAAGAAACATTCTTTGATAGTTACGAGGGTGGGGAGGGAGGGTGAGGGTTATTTACTAACTAGATCTAACTAGATAGTAGATAAGAATTATCTTAAGTGAAGGGAAGGACTGCACACACTACAGGGGAAGTCAGCACAACTGGACTAAAACAAAGCTAAGAAGTTTGCTGAATACTGTCAAACACTTTGAAGGACAGAGTAGCAGGGGTAGGGGTCTGGGGACCATGCTATCAGGGGACATCTAGGTCAACTGGCATAACAAAGCTTATTAAGAAAACGTTCTTCATCCTACTTTGGTGAGTGGCATCTGGGGTCTTAAAAGCTTGCAAGCAGCCATCTAAGATGTATCGGTTGGTCCCAACCACCTGAAGTAAAGGAGAACGAAGAACACCAAAGGCACAAGGAAAGTATTAGCCCAAGAGACAGAAAGGCCACATAAACCAGAGACTTCATCGGCCTGAGACCAGAAGAGCCAGATGGTGCCTGGCTACCACCAATGACTGCCATGACAGAGAACACAACAGAGAGTCCCTGATGGAGCGGGAGAAAGGTGGGGTGCAGAACTCAATTGCTAGTAAGAAGACCAGACTTAATGGTCTGACTGAGACTGAGGAACCCCAGAAAGCATGTCCCCTGGATTCTCTATCAGGCCAGAAATAAAACAATTTTCCGAGGTCAACTCTTCAGACAGGGATTGGACTGGACATAGTGATACTCTTGAGGAGTGTGTCTCTTAGCTCAAGTAGATACAAGAGACTGAATGGGCAGCTTCTGTCTGGAGATGAGATGGGAAGGCAGAGAGGGTTAGGAGCTGGTTGAATGGACATGGGGAATGAGGAGTAGAAAGAAGTGGTGTGGTGTGACAGTGTGGGGAGAGCAATTGGGGTCACATAACAATGTATGTATAAATTTTTGTATGGGAGACTAACTTGAAATATAAACTTCATTTAAACTACAACTATAAAAAAATAAGAAAAAGAAGACAATAAGGAAGACCCAAAGACATGGCCATCTTGGACTTTGGCTACTTGTGGAAAAGTAAGCTGTCTTAGTTTCTTGTTGTTGCTGTAACAGAAATGCTATAAATGGGTAGTTTTAAAGAACAGAAATTTATTTTCCTCATGTTTTCAGAGGCTAAAAGTCTGAATTCATGGCACTAGCTCTAGGAGAAGGCTCTCTTTCTGTTAGCGCTGGGGGAAGATCCTGGTCTCGGCTGTAGCCTGCATGTTCCTTGGTTCCTTCGCAGTCTTCACATGGCATCTACCTTTCCCATGCTTGTGCTCATTGTGTTCCTTTCTGTGTCTAATTTGCTGTTTTTATCACTCAGAAGTGATTAGGTTTAGGACACCCCCCAAACACACCAACACAATCTCATTAACATAATGAAGAAAACCCTTTTCTCAAATGGGATTGCATCCACAGGTATAAAAACAAAACAAACAAACAAAAAAACAGTTGCTATAGTCAATCAGACTCATGGCGACCCCATGTGTAGCAGAATAGAACTGCACTCTGTAGGGCTTTCAAGGCTGTGACCTTTCAGAAGCAGATCATCAGGCTTTTCTTCCCAGAAGCCTCTGGGTGAGTTCAAAACTGTGTTTCGCAAAGACCAAAGACTGCAGTAATAATTTTTTAAAATGTAAATACAGATTAAATAAATGATGAAATTCCATAAAAATTTCCTAAAACTTTTTGATGACATGAGGAAAATTTTTAAAATAATAACAAGTTTTTAGGTAACATTTTTGAATTCTTATGTGATAGATATTTTTCTAAGTAATTTCTGTGCACTGTTAATTTTTTCCACAAGAATCTCCTGAGGTAGGATTGTTGATAAACCCATTTGCAGATGAGAAAACCGAGGCTCTGAGATAAGTAAGTTGCCCGTGGTTTAGAGCTAATTGCAGGGGTGGAGATGGAGAAGCAGGAACTAGAATAAGGATTTGGGAATGGTTTGAATTAGAAGTCTTTGTGATTAACCACACAAATATTACAGTGTGAGAACCCCTTCCTTTTTACATATGTATTTATAGAAAAAAGACTGGAAGGATATAACTAAAACATATGCTTTGTGATTTTTGTTCTGTCTCTACCTTTTGGATTTTTTAAATTTTCTACAAGCATGGGTTATTTTTATGTTCAAAAAACTACAAGATGTTATAAAAACGATGGTCATGGATATAATCAGGGTGGGAAACAACATTCTTTGGAGACACTTGTTTCAATGTCCAGTTCCTCCAGAGGATCTTGCAAATGCACAGTGATGATTTCAGGAGAAAGTGCAACTAGCAGGGTAAATAATGACCTCAAAGGAGCCCAGATTCTGTGGGGCCACTGGCTGCTGGGCCACCCGAGTCCTTCCATGGACTGAGCAATGACATTTCTCAGGGCAGCCCAACTCGCCTGACTTTTCCTGAGGCTGAATTTAGAAAGTGCAGCTAGTTACTTCCCTGGGAGTGGCTGCTTCTCACCCTGAGCAGTTGAATCTTTAAGTTCAACAAACTTGTATCAAAAAATTCACTATTTGCTGGACCCTGGCACCAAAAGAGAGCAGGAAGTCTGTTTCTGCCCTCCAGGAAATGCCAAGTAAAATCAGTGCCTTCTCCATTTCTGAACGCAAACCCCTCAGCTCCAGGTTGTTTTCTCTGTACAGAATAGAAAAAATAAAAATCCGATTTTAAAAAAGAAAACAAATGAACAACAACAAGAACCTCTCAATTATTCTAATGGGCCACAAGTTAGCTGTCTGTTAAAGAGGAAAAAAAATTAGAGATTTGACTTTTGGTTTTGTTTAAGTCAAAGGATTTTTTGAGACCACTCTGATTATCCTCCCCAGACTAGCTGAAGACCTCCAGTTACAAACACTCTCACAGCTCCCTATGTGGCACCTCCAACTCATGTAATTAAATTAACATTTGTTTGCTTTTTTTTTTTTTTTTTTTACTGTCTGTACCCAAACTGTACTGTAAGCACTGGCGCTTGGCACATAGTAAGTGCTCAATAAATATTTGTGGAACGAATGACTGTCTAGGCTAACAAAGCATTCATTGCACAGGTCCTGTAAGACCTGCCTGAGAGCAAGAGTGGGGAGCTGCCCCTTGGCAATCCTGGGTGACTGCCCTGAGCCCACCACTCACAGAAACTCAGGGAGGGCATGGTGGCTGGGTGAAGGTATCAATTATTACAATCACATTCACTGTTTATAAAGATCAGTGATATTATTTTGTCCTGGAAAATACTGGGTACTATCCTGCCTCCTGAAATCTCATTACTCTGTTTAATTGTTCAAATCAATTCAACATATACTGAGCAAAAGCAGGGAAGCTCTTTCAAGGATGAGAGAAAACCGATTTGGATTCCCTGAGAATTACAGTCTGAGTGATGGAAAGGGGTGGGAGGGTGGAGAGGATGTGACGAAATTAGAACCCTCCCCCGTTGCTGGTGGGATTATATAATGGTGCAAACGCTGTGGAAAACAGTGCAGCCGTTTATCAATAAGTTAACATAGAATTACTATATGCTCAGCACTCCCATTTTTAGGTATATACCCAAAGAATTGAAAGGAGGAATGCAAACAGATACCTGTACACTAATGTTCATTGCAGCACTATTCACAATAGCCAAAATGTGGAAGCTACTCAAATGTCCTCAGCAGGTGAATGGATAAACAAAATGTGGTACATACAGACAATGGAATATTACTCAGCTGTAAAGAGAAAAGAAGTCCTGATGCATGCTACAGCATGGATGAACCTTGAAAACAATATGCTGAGTGAAATAAGTCAGTCACGAAAGGACACATATTACATGATTCTACTTATGTAACATATCTACGATAGGCAACTGTACAGAGATCAAAGTTTATTAGTGGTTACCAGGGTGAGAGAAGGGGAAAAAGGGAGAGTCATTGCTTAGGGGGCACTGAGTTTCTGTTAATGATGGTGGAATAATTTGGAAAAGGATAGTGGTGGTGGCTGTACAACATAAGAACCTGATAAATGGCACTGAATTGTGCACTTAAGCAATGTTGAACTGGCAAATGTTTTATACATATATGTAACGACAATAAAACAACTTTAAAAATGCCTAGTATGATGCCTGACACATAGTATCATGCTACAATTTTGAATTCCCTCCTTCTTCCCCCTAGTGAAATAAAAGCTCAAAATAACCATTTTTAGATGGAGTAAATGTAAACTTTGTCTCCTTTGGGTATAAATCGCCACTAAATATGAATCAGGGGTGTCTTAGTTATCTAGTGCTGCTATAACAGAAATACCACAAATGGACGGCTTTAACAAAGAGAAATTTCTTCTCTCACAGTGTAGGAGGCTAGGAGTCTGAATTCAGGATGCCAGCTCCAGGGGAAGACTTTATCCCTCTATCGGCTCTGGGGAAAGGTCCTTGTCATCAATCTTCCCCTGGTCTAGGAGCTTCTCAGTGCAGGGACTCCAACACTGCTGGCTCTTCTTACTTGGTGGTAATGAGGTCTTCTCCACCCCCACCCCCCTTCTCTCTTTTGCATCTCAAAAGAAATTGACTCAAGATACAACCTAATCTTATAGATTGAGTCCTGCCTCATTAACATAACTGCCTCTAATCCTGCCTCATTAACATCATAGAGATAGGATTTACAACCCATACGAAAATCTCATGAGATGACAAAATGGTGGACAATCACACAATACAGGGAATTGTGGCCTAGCCAAGTTGACACCCATTTTGGGGGGACGCAATTCAATTCATAACAAAGGAGATCCAGATCGATGAATTTCTATTGACCAAGATGGTTTAGGGATTCTTTTTTTTTTTTTTTTTTGAGTTAGATTTTTTTTGAGGTATACATATCATAAAATTTACCATTTTAAAGTGTTACCATTAAATTTGGACAAATCATATAGTCATGTAACCACTACAACAATGAAGATATAGAACATTTCTATCACTCTAAAAGATACCCTCATGCCTCTCCCCTACAGCAAGCCTTTGTCAATCACTGCTCTGTTTTCTGCCCCGATAGTTTTGACTTTTCCATTATGTTATATCAATGAAATCATATAGTATGTAGACATTTGTGATTGGCTTCTTTCGCTTTTTGGTGGGTGCTGTCGAGTCAATTCTGACTCATAGTGATCCCATGTGACAGAGGAGAACTGCCCCATAGGGTTTTCTTGGCTGTAATCTTTATGGAAGCAGATCATCAGATCTTTCTCCCACAGAGCCACTAGGTGGATTCAAACTGCTAGTCTTCTCTGGTTAGCAGTTGAACGCTTGACCATTTCACCACCAGGGTTCCTTTCCTGTCATTTAGCATAATACTTTACTTACTTAGCATAATACCTTCGATATCTATTCATGTTGCTGCATCTAGTAGTTTATTCCTTGTTATTACTGAGTAGTATTCCATTGTATGGATATGCCACTACTTGTTTAGCCATTCACCAGTTGATAGACATTTGAATTGTTTTCAGTTTTTGGCAATTATGAATAGAGGAGTACACTATGAACATTATGAACATTGGAGTACAAATCTTTTTGTGAACATGTGTTTTCATTTCTTTTGGATAAATACCTAAAAGTGGGATTGCAGGGTGATATAGTAAGTGGGGGAGCCCTGGTGGTGTAGTGGTTAAGAGCTCGGCTGCTAACCAAAACGTAGGCAGTTCAAATCCACCAGCTGCTCCTTTGAAACCCTATGGGGCAGTTCTACTCTGTCCTATAGCCTCTATGGCACCTAACAACAACAATGTGGTAAGGGAATGTTTAACTTTCTAAGAAACTGCGAACTATACCATTTTTTGCATCGCTAAAGCAAAGTATGAAAGTTTTAGTTATTCCACATCCTTGTCAGCACTTGGTATCGTCAGTCTTTTTCAGTTTTAGTCATTCCAGTGGATGTGTAGTGGTATTTTCATTGTGGTTTTAATTTGTATTTCCCTAATGGCTAATGGGAAACCCTGGTGGTGCAGTGGTTAAGAGCTCAGCTGCTAACCAAAAAGTCGGCAGTTCAAATCCTCCAGGTGCCCCTCGGAAACCCTATGGGGCAGTTCTATCCTGTCCAATAGGGTCACTATGAGTCAGAATCAACTCGATGGCAATGGGTTTTGGAATGGCTAATGATGCTGAACATATTATCATATACATGTACTGTTTTCATCTTTATCAGATATATGTTCCACACATATTTTCTCACAGTCTATAACTTCTTTTCATTTTTTTAAACATTGTCTTTTGAAGAGCCCCATTACTCATTGCCATCAGGCGGATTCCGACTCCTAAGTTTTAAATATTGACAAAGTCTAATTTATCAGTTTTTGATTTTATGATTCAGGCTTTTTTGTGTCCTAAGAAATCTTTACTTCATCTGAAGTCACAAAGGTTTATCCTCTATTTGTCTTCCAGAAGTTTTATATTTTAGCTCTTATATTTAGGTC
The DNA here is from genome assembly GCA_030035585.1 of Dugong dugon. Taxonomy (NCBI): domain Eukaryota; kingdom Metazoa; phylum Chordata; class Mammalia; order Sirenia; family Dugongidae; genus Dugong; species Dugong dugon. The sequence goes on along the minus strand of CM057469.1, from coordinate 47,652,797 downwards.
TATGATACACTTGAAATAAATTTTTGTGTGTGGTATGAGGTAAGGGTCAAGGTTCTTTTTTTTTCACCAGCACAATTTGTTAAAAAGGCTCTTCTTTCCCCACTGAATTACCTTGATGCCTTTGTCTAAAATCCATTGACAATATATTTGTAGGCCTATTTCTGAACACTTATTCTGTTCCATTAATCTAGGTGTCCATATGCGTTGCCATCAAGTTGATTTCGACTTACAGCGACCCAACAGGACAGAGTAGAACTGCCCCATAGGGTTTCCAAGAAGCAGCTAGTGGATTCGAACTGTTGACCTTTTGGTTAGCAGCCATAGCTCTTAACCACTGTGCCACCATACTTACTCCAATATCACATTGTCTTGATTTCTGTAGCTTTATAGTAGGTCTTCAGATCTGTAGTGTTAGTCTTCCAAATTTGTTTTTTCAAAATTGTTTTGACTTTTCTAAATCCTTTGTATTTCCATATAAATTTTAAAATCAGTCTGCCAATTTCTACACAAAAACCTGCTGGGATTTGGTTGAGACTGTATCTATAAAGGAATTCATTTTTATAAATTAGGGCAACACCACCTTTAGTTGTGGATACTCTTTGAAACAAACTTCTGGTATTTCAGTAAATTTGTCTTTAATTAGGCTGAATGTTTAGAAGCTCATGATTCTCATCTCTCTTCTTATCCTACCAGCTACCAGTTTCCACTGAGCCGATTCTTATTCATAAACACTCCATGTGTGTCAGAACAGAACTGTGCTCCACTGGGTTTTCAGTAGCTGATGTTTCAGAAGTAGATCACCAAACCTTTCTTCCAAGCTCCCTCTGGGTGGACTCAAATCTCCAGCCTTTCGGTCAGCAGCCCAGCTAGTTAACTAACTAAGGATGCCCTTCTGATCTTGAATAAATTTAAAAAAAAAAACAAAAACAAAACTGTTGCCATCGCGTCGATGTTGACTCATAGCGACCCTGTAGGACAAAATAAAACTGCCCCATAGAGTTTCCAAGGAGCAACTGGTGGATTCAAACTGCTGACCTTTTGGTTAGCAGCTGTAGCGCACCGTAGCTCTTAACCACTGTACCACCAGGGCTCCCTTCTGATCTTAGGAGGAATGAAATGAAGCATTGCTCTCTGATGATAGAAATGCCCTGGAGTACATCCAGGGCTCCAAGAGCCGTCATCTTGTCCTGAGAGGAAAGCCAGCTTCCTCCCCTGGGTAAACTCTGTCTGTGTCTAAGATGGTATGGTAAAACCACACAACCCAGACCCAGAGAAGCTGTTTTAGGCATTCCCAAAGAGCCGCCCTTTCTTTATTTGCCCAGAGCAAAGTTCATTTGGTTTAGGAAAAGTGGTCTCACTCACAGTCCAAGAACACCACAGGCCCCAGGAGGAGAGTATTCCCTGAGGATTTAAGAAGGGCTGAGAAAAAGCCAGGACAAAGGCACAATCTTCTGGAAGCGTTGTCACCACCAGCGAGTGTCTGCCAGATGGACTATAGAGAACTCGAGCCACATAGTCACACAGCCAGGTTCCCTCAGGGCTTCCCTCAGAAAGCCAGCATTTCAGCAGATGAATCATTGCCTGTACTTTGTACTGTGAATTGTTAGCAGGTTCTAAACAGACCATTTATTTTTTCTTTTAGCACAGAAGAGTCTACAACTCCAAACACCACCACAGGCCTGAATGTTGCAAGTCAAAACATTCCCCAAACCACAGCCCTTGGGTGAGAGGCAGGGCTGGCCAACGGCTTTGGAGGAAAAAAAAAAAACCATCCAACAGCCTGAAAACCAGTGGGTACTCTGGAGGCTGGGAGACTGAGGATTTTTACCAGCTAGGTTTAATCTGATAAAGTTGCTTTCCCTTCCAGTATCTGCCTCCACCTCCCCTCTGTCCCAGCAGACAAAACCAGCCCACTGAGGTGTGAGGAGTACTGATTGGCCACTGGTTGTCATGTGCTCTCAGTGACTGTCTGCTCTCAGCCAGTCAATGATAAGTGAGCACTCATTAGCAGAGCAGAGGTGGCTGTGGGTAGAGAGGACACCAGCCTTCAATGTCCCTTAGTTTAATAAGACCCATGGCCAACATCAGCACATTCAGTAACACTTAACAAGTTCTCTGCAAACAAATTTTCTTTGACAAAAAGCAGTGTCTGCTGAGGATTGTGGGAAGCCCTGGGCTGAGCAGGACCCTGCACTGACTCTGTCATGGCAACAAATCTCTTAGGAATGGTGTGGGCAGAGGGTGTGAGGCACTTGTGAGCCCCCCCTGGGATGGCAGACCCCCACCATTTTCAAGTCATCTAGCTGGTGAGAAGTAAGGAGAAAGCTTGGGAAAGAAGTGAGGGAGAAAGAAAGGGAGGAAGGAAAGCAGGAGAGAAGTCTGCAAGTGGTTGCTGCTGAGAGGGAAGGGCTTGTCTGGGGCATCAAGGCTGGTCGGGGGCAGGGACCAGCCACATCCACGCACATGCCTCGAAGAAACATGCATCTACTGAGTGAGGGGTTGTTAGTGGGATTTAATCCCACTGCCGTGGAGTCGATTCTGACTCATGACCCTGTAGTACAGAGTAGAACTGCCCCATTGGGTTTCCAAGGCTGTAAATCTTTACATCTTTCTCCCAGGAGCGACCGGTGTGTTTTAACTACCAACCTTCTGGTTAGCAGCCAAGCGCTTAACTACTGTGCCACCAGGAGGTGGTAAATTTATCCAGGAGGGATAAATTTAGGATGGCTGTTTCAGTTAAGGGAAGGCAACTAGTAATACAAGTTGCTGTCGAGTTGACTCTGACTTACGGCGACCCCATGTATGTCAGACTAGAACTATGCTTATAGGGTTTTCAATGGCTGATTTTTCAAAAGTATATCGCCTGACTTTTCTTCCAAGGCACCTCTGGGTGGCCTTGAACCGGCAACCTTTCAGTTAGCAGTTGAGTGTGTTAACTGTTTGCACTACCCAGGGACTCCAAGGGAAGGCAAGGCTATGGCACAATGAAAAGAAGATGGGGGAGGTGGCTCAATGGTAGCCCAGCCAGAGTGTAATCCAAGTGCTGGTGATGGATGCTAACAAGGAGCACACAGGTGAGTGGCAGGACAGCTAATGGTCAAGGGACAAGCCTCTGAGTCATATGGACCTGAATTGGCATCCTGGCTCTACCACTTACTGCTGTGTGACCTTGGGCAAGTTACTCAACCTCTCTGAGGCTAAATTTCCTCAATTGTAAAATAAGGGCTTAGCACCTACCTCATAGGGGTTATCAGGAGGATTGCAGGAGAGAACACTTAGTCACTGCTCAGTAAGTGGCCATGACTAATATGAGGGTGGATGACTAATATGAGGGAGCCAAATGATGGCTTTGATGCCTGACTTTACCTGAATGATGGGATTCTACCAGCATTCAGCAGACTCAGCTTCTGTGAAAAAACTCACTTCACTGTGACTCAGGGGCCAACCACAGCTGTGTTTCAATGTGTGAAGAAGCCTCAGTTTGCCCCAGGGTCTTTCTGCTTATAGCCGCACTTATGCATAAGAGTCCCTGGGTGGCACAATCTGTTAAGTGCTTTGCTACTAGCTGAAAAGTTGGTAGTTCAAACCCATCCAGAGATGCCCTGGAAGACAGGCCTAGGGATCTGCTTCTGAAAGGTCACAGCCTTGAAAATCCTGTGGAGCACAGTTCTGCTCTGCACACATGGGGTCACCATGAGTCTGAACTGACTCAATGGCAACTAACAACAACAACAACTTATATATTAGGAGTCCTTGAGTGGCTCAATCTACTGCTAACCGAAAGGTTGGTGGTTTGATCCCACCCAGAGGCATCTCAGAGGAATAGGCCTGGCAATCTCCTTCCATCATGTCACAGCCTTGAAGAACCCTAAAAACGCTATGGAGCACAGTTCTACTCTTACACACAAGGCGTCGTCATGAATCAGAATTGACTCATCAGCAACTGGTTGGTTACTTATAGATTAGAGGATTCCGAAGCTTTTCCCTTCAATTGTGGAAAGGGGGAGGGATTGTTTGAGGCCACTGTCAGTATCTGTGGCCTGTGGCAGGAGCAGAAAGGGCCTGGGGCCCCAGAATCGCAAGGCATGGCAGAGAAACAAATACCAGACAGATTATCTCAAGAATAAAACAGGATTTAGGATGACTTGAGTTAAAGCTTCCCCTTTTCCCTTTTTGGGCAAAGGCCTGGGGGTGGGGTGGGGACTAAAAACAGACAGATCCTTGTTCTGGACTTGAATTTTCACTTGTAGAAAGATGAAGCTTTGGGACAGGGTTTCTCCTCTCAGGAGGCTCCCCCCACCCCCCATCAAATGCCATCAAACCTGATCTTTAAATCTAAAACCCCATTTGTATTCCAGTCTGCTCCTGGGAGACTCACATCTCTGTGGGCCCCAGCCCGGGTGTGTGACTGACAGGAACCATCCAGGACAGCATTCAGTGGACACAAAAAGACTGGGGCAACCAGCAGGCCTCACTCCTGGCATCCCTGTGGCTGAGCCCCTGGGAGGATGGTGGTAGCTCAGTCTTTACAGCTGCTTTTTATTTGATCTTCTCTGTGTTGATTGTACGCAAGGAGCTCAGTCCCTGATAGGACAGCAAACCACAAGAATCCAGCATCAGGTTAATGACCAGGTAGAACCACTTTGGAGAATACCAATTAGCAGAACTCAGCAAACAACCAGAGCAAGCGCTTGACAGTCCAGCTGTGAGCCTGGCTGCTCCACGTGGGAAGATGTGTAGGCTATGGGCAACATACCAGTGGCAATTCCCAGGGATGATCTTCCTTCACCAGGAATTCAACGGCTGCAGCTTCAATTCAAATAATTATAAAACCCCCAAAAGGCATTGGGTGTGTGAATCCTGTTTTCCTGTTTACTCAGCTGAAGGTGTCCCTGCAGAGAGAATGAGCAACCACTGCCTTCTGTTCCTGGAAACCCAGGATCCTTCCTTCACACAAAGGCTTTCCAGGGGGTGGGATTTGTCTTCCTAATAGTGTGTTGTGGGGAGGGGGACTTATTTTCTGGATGCTGTGTTCCCTAGGTGGTAGAAACAGTTAACACAGCTCCTAACTGAAAATTTGGAGTTCAAGTCCACCCAGAGGTGCCTTGGAAGAAAATTCTGGCGATCTACTTCCAAAAAATCAGCCATTGAAAACCTTATGAAGTACAGTTCTATTCTGATACACATGGTGTTCTTAAGAATAAGAATTGGCTCAAGAGCAACTGGTAGCTTGTGTTCTAGCTGGGATGTGCCTGCCACAGCTCACGGTGTCCTGAGCAGTTGGTTCAGGAACAGGGCAAGGCAGGAGCAGGCTTACACTGAGGTTACATACGAGAGGTAAACTTCTTGTTCAGAATGGGCCCAGTTGCCAATGGAGGTAACAGTTTTCCTGTCATCTCCATGAAATTCTCTTTCTTTGGAATGGCTGAGCAAGATCCTGCCTGGAGATGAGGTGAACCCTTTCCCTAGCCTAAGCTCTTGGTCTTCTAGGTGGTGACTCATTCTCTTGTTCCATATCAACAAGTGTCTCCCCTTCATGTGTCACTGTGCAGTCCCTAAGCAGGGTCTGCTCATTCTCACCACTTTTCCCTGATTCTCTCTAGGCAGAGTTAGTGTTTCCTTTTCCTGGCTCTCGGAGCCCTGGGGAGTGTCGCTTTTACGATGGACACACCCTTCTATTCTGTAACTCCTTGGGGCAGGATTTACTCTGTTCAGCTTTGTTTGCTGGCGCCCAACTCAGTGGCATGTGGAGTAGGGAGATGCGTGGTTCCTGAACCATCACTGTACCTCCCAGTCACCTGGGGAGATATTTAAAAATGTCAATGCCCAGGCCCACCCCCAGAGATTCTGAATGAACTAATCTGAGGTCTGGACATTGGTAGTCTGAAAAGGCGCCCAGGTGATTCTAATGTTCAGCCACTGTTGAGATCCACCGGAGAAGACTATTAATAAAATCTTGTCTTATAATAAACCAATGAGGCAGCTTCATCCAGGTGACATCTCTTTTATGATTTTTTAGAACTCTCAACCCCTACCCACCCCTAGCATTTATCCATACCATTGTTCATACCAGAAACCCTGGTGGCGTAGTGGTTAAGAGCTGTGGCTGTTAACAAAAAGGTTGGCAGTTTGAATCCACCAGGAGCTCCTTGGAAACCCTATGGTGCAGTTCTACTCTGTCCTACAGGGTTGCTATGAGCCAGAATCGACTCGATGCAATGGGGTTCATACCAGGGCTTCGAACTGGTCCTTCCAGTTCGAACCCCTGCTGAGAATTTGCACTTCCACCCCAGATATGAACCTACATTTTAACACGATTCCCAGGTGGTTCTCATGTATAATAGATTTTGAGAAGCACGGCTCTATTAATGGTTCTTAGAATTGGCCCCTAACCAGCAGCATTAGCATCTCCTGAGAACCTCTGGGAGCTCTGGTGACACAGTGATTAAGAGCGACATTGAGCTAGGGATACTAACCAAAAGGCCAGCAGTGCGAATCCACCAGCTGCTCCTTGGAAACCCTATGGGGCAGTTCTACTCTGTCCTATAGTGTCGCTATGAGTCAGAATCAACTCGACTGTTTGGTTTTTTGGGAACTTCTTAGAAATGCAAATTCTCAGCAGGGCTTTGAACCTTGCTTCTAAGGAGATTTCTGGCTGTTCTTCTTTCAAGATAGGTTTGTTCATTCTTCTGACAGTCCATATTCCTTGCCAAAACCATAATTCAAAGGCATCAATTCTTCTTTGGTCTTACTTATTCATTGTCCAGTTTTCTCATGCATATTAGATGATTGAAAATACCATGGCTTGGGTCAGGTGCACCTTAGTCTTCAAAGTGACATCTTTGATTTTTAACACTTTAAAGAAGTCTTTCGCAGCAGATTTGCCGAATGCAATATGTTGTCTGATTTCTTGACTGCTATTTCCATGGCAGTTGATTGTGGATCCAAGTAAACTGAAATCCTTGGCAACTTCAATATTTTCTCTGTTTATCATGATGTTGCTTATTGGTCCATTTGTGAGGATTTTTGCTTTCTTTATGTTAAGGTGTAATCCATACTGAAGTCATTGATCTTCATTAGTAAGTGCTTCAAGTCCTCTTTGCTGTCAGCAAGCAAAGTTGTGTCATCTGCATATTACAGTTTGTTGAAGAGCATTTCAAGATCTGTCCTGAAATACAACACTATCAGTGACAGGATAATATCCATAAGCTTACAAGGAAGATCAGTTAATATAACTATTATTCAAATTTATGCACCAACCACTAATACCAAAGGTAAAGAAATTGAAGATTTTTACCAATTTCTCCAGTCTGAAATTGATCAAACATGCAATCAAGATGCATTGATAATTACTGGTGATTGGAATGTGACAGCTGGAAACAAAGAAGAAGGATAAGTAGTTGGAAAATATGGCCTTGATGATAGAAACAGCATGGGAGATAGCATCATAGAATTTTGCAGGACCAACAACATATTCATTGGAAATACCTTTTTTACACAACATGAACGGCAAACATACATGTGGATCTAGCCAAATGGGATACACAGGAATCAAATCAACTACGTATGTGGAAAGAGATGATGAAGTTCAATCTCATCAGTCATAAGAAGGCCAGGGGCTGACTGAAATAGATCATCAATTGCTCATATGCAAGTTCAGGTTGAAGCTGAGGAAAATTAAAACAAGTCCATGAGAGCCAAAATATGACCTTGAGTATATCCCACCTGAATTTAGAGAAGAAGAACAGATTTAATGCACTGAACACTAATGACCAAAGACCAGATGAGTTGTGGGACAACATCAAAGATATGATACACAAAGAAAGTAAAAGGTCATTAAAAAGACAGGAAAAAAAAAAAAAAAAAGAGAGAGAGACCAAAATGGATGTCAGAAGAGACTCTGAAACTTGCTTCTGAACATACAGTAGCTAAAGCAAAAGGAAGAAATAATGAAGTAAAAGAGCTAAACAGAAGACCACAAAGGGCAGCTCTAGAGGAAAAAGTAAAGTATTATAATACAATGTGCAAAGACCTGGAGTTTGACAACCAAAAGGGTGGAACATGGTCAGCATTTCTCAAGCTGAAAGAACTGAAGAAAAAATTCAAGCCTGAGTGACAATACTGAGGGATTCTATAGGCAAAAAATTGAATGATGCAGGAAGCATCAAATGAAGATGGAAGGAATACACAGAGTCACTGTACCAAAAAGAATTGTTCGATGTTCAACTATTTCAGGAAGTAGCATATGATCAAGAACTGATGGTACTGAAGGAAGAAGTCCAAGCTGCACTGAAGGCATAGGTGAAAAACAAGGCTCCAGGACTTGATGGAATACCAACTGAGATGTTTCAACAAATGGATGCAGTGCTGGAAACACTCACTTATCTATGCCAAGAAATTTGGAAGACGGCTATCTGGCCTACTGACTGGAAGAGATCCATATTTGTGCCCATTCCAAAGAAAGATGATCCAAAGCAATGTATAAACTATTGAACAATATCATTAACATCACATGCAAGTAAAATTATCCTGAAGATCATTCAAAAATGGTTGCAGCAGTTCATCGACAAGAACTGCCAGAAATTCAAGCCAGATTCAGAAGAGGACATGGAATGAGGGATATCATTGCTGATGTCAAATGGATCTTGGCTGAAGGCAGCGAACACTAAAAAGATGTTTATCTGTGTTTTATTGACTATGCAAAGGCATTCAACTGGTGGATCATAGTAAATTATGAATAACATTGCAAAGAATGGGAATTGCAGAACACTTAATTGTGCTCATGAGGAACCTGTACATAGAACCAAGAGGCAGTTATTTGAACAGCACAGGGGGATACTACATGGTTGAAAACAGAAAAGGTATGTGTCAGGGTTGTATCCTTTCACCAAACTTATTCAATCTGTATGCTAAGCAAATAATCCGAGAAGCTGGGCTGTATGAAGAAGAAGGTGGCACTTTGACAAGAAGATGAAAATTTAGGAGGCTAGAAGTTCAATTTCAGGGTGCCAGCTCTAGTGGAAGGTTTTCTTTCTCTGTCGGCTCTGGAGGAAGGTCCTTGTCTCTTTGAGTTTCTGATCCTGGGCGATCTTCATGGGGCTTGGCATCTCTTTTTCCCCATATATGCTTAGTGGCTTGCTTGTTTAATCTCTTTTATATCTCAAAAGAGACTGATTCAAGATACATCCTACACTAATCCTGCCTCATTAACAAAGAAAACTCATTCCAAAATAGGATTATAACCACAGGCAGAGTTTAGGATTTACAATACAAATTTTAGGGGGACACAATTCAATTCATAACATTCCACCCTTTGGCCCCCCCCAAATTCATGTCCTTGCCACATGTAAAACACATTTACCCATCACATCATCTGAAAAGTCTTAAATCAACTCCAAGTCCAAAATCTCATCTTCTGAATCATCTAAATCAAATATGGGTGTGACTTTAGGCATATCTTATCCTGGGGCAAAAATCCTTTCTTACTGTGAACCTATGAAATCAGAGATTACAGGTTCCCTTTTTCCAAAATACAGTGGTGGAACAGGTACAAGGTAGACATTTCCATTACAAATGGGAGAAATCGGAGGAACAGAAGGAACAATGGGCACCAAGCAAGTCCAAAACCCAGCAGAACAATTTGCATTAGGTCTCAAGCCTTGAAAATAATCTTCTGTTCTCTGAGACCATCTGGGCAATGTCTCTGCCCTCCAGACTCTGAGTATTGGCCACGTCCTCTGGATTCTGAGTGGAAGCCCCTTGGCCCTGTGCTTCAGCTCTGCTTTCCAGGCCCACTGGGACAGCAACTCTGCTCCCTTGGCTTTGGGTGACCCCATTATCCTAGTCTATCTGACTGGCAACCTACACCTTCGGCCCTGGCAAGCCGTTAGCTTGAGGCAGTGGCCCCATCCCCCTGGCACATTTTAACAGCAGCCCTGCACTCTGGAACTGAATTGGCAAAGAAGATCCAATTCTTTGAAACCTAGGAGGCTGTGGACCCACCCTTTGAAATCCAGGAGACCATGGCCCTACCCTTTGAAACCGTGAAGGCCCTATTTCCTGTGCTCCTTCCAACAGTTCTGCTGATCTCCAAGCTGCTCAAGGGATGATGGTCCTTTTCTTGGAGGACAAGAGATGTAGCTTCTTTGGCCTGTTTCCTGCCTGTATAATTCCAAGAGGTAGACAGCGTTCTTTCCTTTTCCTTTTTTCTGTTTCCTTCAGTCTAAGCTAATGGGTTTTCTGTTGTGTTAGTTGGTTAGATCCATCAGTCACAGGCTTAACCTTTTTAACAAAAGATTGTGTAGCCACGTCCTTGGTGAATATTTTAGGACACGTCTTCAGTTTGTACAACAGAAATTTTGCAGATCTTTAAGTTTTGTTTTCATTTTGCACAGTTCATTTTTAAGTCCATCTCTTTCCTCTCATATTTTGCTGTAAGTGGCAAAGAGAAACCATGTGGCTCCTTTAAGATTTTGCTTAGAAATCTCATCAGCCTGATATCCAAGTTCATCACTTACAAGTTCTACCTTCCACCAAACATTTGAACATAATTCAGACAAGTTTTTTTGCCACTGCATTAAAAAGCATCACCTTTCCTCCATTGTCCAGTCACATGTTCATCATTTCCTTTTAAAGCCTCGCCAGAAACACATTTAACGACCACATTTCTAGCAACATTCTACTGCTGGTGCCATATATATTCTGTAAGACTATAAAGGCTTTCTCTATGGCTCTCCTCACTTCCTTTTGAGCCCTCACCAGAATTGTCTTTGACATCCAGAATTCTACCAACAGTCTCTTCAAGGCAGTCTAGGCTTTTACTATTAGGCACCTTAACACTCTCCCGGCCTCCACCCATTACCCAAATCTAAAACTGCTTCCACATTTTACGTATCTGTTAGAGCAGCACCCCCACTTCTCGGTACCAAATCCTGTTTTAGTTGTCTAGTGCTGTTATGACAGAAATACTATAAATGGGTGGCCTTAACAAACAGAAATTTATTTTCTCACAGTTTAGACTAGAAGTCCGAGTTCAGGGTGCTGGCTATAGGGGAAGGTTTTTTCTCTCTGTCGGCTCTGGAGGAAGGTCCTTGTCTCTTTGAGTTCTGCTCCTTGGCTTGGTGTCTCTCTTCCCCCAGCTTTGTTTACTAGTTTGTTTGTTTAATCTCTTTTATATATCAAAAGAGATTGACTCAAGATATACCTCACATTAATCCTGCCTCATTAACATAACAAAGACAACCGATTCCCAAACGGATTATAATCACAGGCATAGAGATTAGGATTTATAACATTTACTTTCTGAGAACACAATTCAATCCATAACAGTCCCTGTCCAAATCAACCTCCCCAGAAGTAACAAATCAGTCATTTCTAGAGGTCAGTGGTGATAGGTTTCTTTTCTTTTTTTTTTTTTTACATCTCCTTAGGTGAGTCATATGCATTGCAGGGTGAGACCCACTGTGCTAGGCCACCTTGGGCTGGACAGCTCATGCTGGTTAAGGCTCTGGGGACTGCTCTGTCCTTTGGGCCTTGGAGAACTTATGGAAAGTGGTTATGGGTAAGTCTGAGGAGGGTGTGTGTGAAAGGGTCCAGGTGGGTTGAGTACCCAGAGGATATCTAGGGAGAAATGGTGTTTTATGCCAACTTGGGACATATCCAAGAAAGCTGGATGGGTTTCATCCAGGACAAAAATGGTAAGAGAAATCTGCTCAAAAGGAATTGCTTTGGGTCCAGTTTCACTCTCAGCTCATTGCTAGAGGGTATGAGGCTTCAAAGACAGCACAGTCTGGACTTCAGGAAAGCTATCATCTGGATGAGAAAATCAGAGATAACTACAGAAAAATATGAGCACAGACTTGAAATGCCACCAGGGCTCTGAGAAGAGGACCATCCATTCCCCATCAGTATCTTTAATATTCTCACTTGTGGCTTACTGTGGCCCCTGAATCTAAACCAACTGCAGCTAGCCACTGACATGAAGTTGTTCCCGGACCACTCTTTTAAAAAAATGATAAAATATTCCAAGCCCACAGAAGAATATAGAGAATATTATTCAAATACACAAATATGCTATTTTTCCATATTTGCATCGGCTACTTTTTTGTTTTGTTTTTTTTTTTGGGCAAATCTGCTGCAAAAGACCTCTTTATTTTATTTTATTTTTTATTGTACTTCAGGTGAAGGCTTACAGAACAAATAGTTTCTCATGAAACAGAAGTACATATGTTGTTTTATGACATTGGTTAACAACCCCACAACATATCAACCCTCTAACTTCTCAAACTCTTTTTTTTTTTTTTGGTGAAAATACACATAGCTAAAGATACACCATTTCAAAAATGTCTACATGCACAGTTCAGTGACATTGACTATGCTCTTCGAATTGTGCTGTTATTCTCACTTAAGATGAAGGCTTACAGAACAAAATAGTTTCTCATATAACAGTTACTACAGATGTTGCCCTATGACAATGGTTAACAATCTCACAACACATCAACAATATCCTTACTCAACCTTGGGTTCCCTATCACCAGCTTCCTTGTCCCCTTCTGCTTTCTGGCCCTTGTCACTGGACTCCTGTACCTCGTTAGTCTTATTTGGTTTTACGGGGCTGTCCACTCCCAGGCTGAATGGTGAACCTCGGAGGTAACTTCACCACTGAGCTAAAAGGGTGTCTGGGGGCCATACTCTCGGGGTTTCTCCAGTCTCCTTTAGGCCAGTAAATCTGGTCTTTTTTTTGTGAGTTAGAATTACGCTCTACATGCTTCTCCAGCTCTGTCCAGAACCCTCTGTTGTGATCCTGGTTAGAGCAGTCAGTGGTGGTAGCTGGACACCATCTAGCTGTACAGGACTCAGTCTGGTGGAGGCCTTGGTAGCTGTGGACAATTAGTCCTTTGGATTAATCTTTTCCTCATATCCTGTTCTCTTCATTCTTCCTTGCTCCCGAAGGGATGAAACCAGTGGAGTATCTTAGATGGCCGCTCACAGGCTTTTAAGGCCCCAGACACTACTCACCAAAGTAGAATGTAGAGCATTGTCTTTATAAGCTGTGTCATGCCAATTGAGCTAGATGTTCCCAGATACCATGGTCCCCACAGCCCTCCACCAAGCAATTCAGTCCCTCAGGGAGTTTGGATGGGTCTATGGGGCTTCCATGACCTTTCCTTGTACAAGTTGTGCTAGTTTCTCCTGTATTGTGTACTGTCTCACCCTTCACCCAAGATACCACTTATCTATTGTCTATTTAGTATTCCCCCCCCCCCCACTCCCATCCCTGGTAACCAACAAAGATTGTTACATTTTGTGTGTGAACTTTTTCATGGGTTTTTACAATAGAGGTCTCATACAATATTTGTCCTTTTGAGATTGACTTATTACACTCATCATAACGTCCTCCAGTTTCATCCATGTTATGAGAGGCTTCACAGATTCATTGTTGTTCTTTCTTGTTGCATAGTACTCCATTGTGTGTATGTACCATAGTTTGTTTATCCATTCGTCTGTTGATGGGCATCTAGGTTGTTTCCATCATTTTGCTATTGTGAACAATGCTGCCATGAACATAAGTGTGCGTATGTCTATTCGAGTGACGACTCTTATTTCTCTAGGATATGTTCCTAGGAGTGGGATTGCTGGATCTAATGGTATGTCTATTTCTAGCTTTCTGAGGAAGCACCATATCATTTTCCAAAATGGTTGTATCATTTTGCATTCCCACCAGCAGTGCATAAGTGTTCCGATCTCCCCACAGCCCCTCCAACATTTGTTATTTCCAGTGTTTTTGATTCGTGCCAGTAATGCCGGGGTGAGATGGTATCTCATTGTGGTTTTAATTTGCATTTCTCTAATGGCTAGTGATCGCGAGCATTTCCTCATGTGTCTGTTGGCCATTTGAAAGTCTTCTTTGGTGAAGTGTCGGTTCATTTCCTTTGCCCATTTTTTATAGGATTATTTGTCTTTTTCTTGTAGAGGTGTTGGATTTTCTTGTAGATTATGGAGATTAGACCTTTGTCTGACTTGTACTGTCCAAAAATTGTTTCCCAGTCTGTAGGTTCTCTTTTTACTCTTTTGGTGAAGTCTTTTGAAGAGCATAGGTGTTTGATTTTTAGAAGATACCAGTTATCTAGCTTATCTATTGGGTTTTGTGCATTGATGGTTATGGTTTGTATCCTGTTAATGCCATGTATTAAGGCCTGAAGTGTTGGTCCTATTTTTTCTTTTATGAACTTTATAGTTTTAGGCTTTATATTCAGGTCTTTGATCCATTTTGAAGTAGTTTTTGTATACAGTGTGAGGTATGGGTCTTGTTTCATTTTTTTGCAGATGGATATCCAGTTTTGCCAGCACCATTTGTTAAAAAAACTGTCTTTCCCCCCATTTGATGGACTTTGGGCCCTTGTCGAAGATCAGGTGACCGTAGGTGGATGGATTTACATCTGGGTTCTCAATTCTGTTCCATTGGTCAATGTATCTGTCGTTGTACCAGTACCAGGCTGTTTTGACTACTGTAACTGTATCGTAGGTTCTCAAGTCATGTAGTGTGAGTCCTCCAACTTTATTCTTCTTCTTCAATAGTGCTTTACTTATTCGGGGCTTCTTCCCTTTCCATATAAAGTTAATGATTAGTTTTTCCATCTCTTTGAAGAATGTTGCTGGTATTTGGATCGGGATTGCATTGTACTTGTAAATTGCTTTGGGTAGAATTGTCATTTTCACAATGTTGAGTCTGCCTATCCATGAGCATGGTAAGTTTTTCCATTTATGTAGATCCCTTTGGGTTTCTTGCAGTAGTGTTTTGTAGTTTTCTTTGTATAGGTCTTTTACATCTCTGGTCAGATTTATTCCTAAGTATTTTGTCTTTTTAGGGGTTATTGAAAATGGTATTGTTTTCCTGATTTCCTTTTCATCGTTCTCCTTATTGGTGTATAGGAATCCAACTGATTTTTGAATGTCTATCTTGTATCCTGCTACTCTGCTGAAACTTTCTATTAGTTCCAGTAGATTTCTTGTGGAGTCTTTAGGGTTTTCTATGTATAGTATCATATCATCTGCAAACAGGGACAGTTTAACTTCTTCATTACCAATTTGGATGCTCTTTATTTCTTTTTATTGCCTTATTGCTCTAGCTAGAACTTCCAGGACAATGTTAAATAGGAGTGGTGATAAAGGGCATCCTTGTCTTGTTCCTGTTTTCAGTCTCTCTCCATTAAGAATGATGTTGGCCATTGGTTTTGCATAGATGCCCTGTATTATGTTGAGAAATTTCCCTTCTATACAAATTTTATTGAGAGTTTTTATCAGGAATGGGTGTTGGACTTTGTCAAAGGCCTTTTCTGCGTCAATTGAGATGATCATGTGATTCTTTTCTTTCCTTTTATTTATGTGGCGGATTACATTGATTGATTTTCTAATGTTGAACCATCCTTGCATACCTGGTATGAATCCTACTTGGTCGTGGTGTATTATTATTTTGATATGATGCTGAATTCTTTTGGCTAGAATTTTTTTGAGAATTTTTGCATCTATATTCATGAGAGATATTGGTCTGTAATTTTCTTTTTGGTTTTTTCTTTTGGTTTTGGTATCAGCGTTATGCTGGCTTCATAGAATGAATTTGGAAGTGTTGCTTCCTCTTCTATGCTCTGAAATAGCTTGAGTAGTACTGGTACGAGCTCTTCTGTGAATGTTTTGTAGAATTCTCCAGTGAAGCCATCTGGGCCAGGGCTTTTTTTGGTTGGGAGTTTCTTTTATTATGTTTTCAATCCCTTCTCTTGTTATGGGTCTGTTCAGATTTTCAACATCACTTCGTTGTAGTTTGGGTAGGCTGTGTATTTCTAGAAATTTATCCATTTCCTCTAGGTATTCAGATTTGTTGGAGTACAGTTTTTCATAATATTCTGTTATAATCCTTTTTATTTCAGTTGGGTCTGTTGTAATGTCCCCCATTTCATTTCTTATTTGGGTTATTTGTGTCCTCTGCTGTTTTTCTTTTGTCAGTCTGGCTAGTGGTTTGTCGATTTTGTTGATTCTTTCAGAGAACCAAGTTTTGGTTTTGTTGATTTTTTCTATTGTTTTTCTGTTCTCTATTTCATTTATTTCTGCTCTGATCTTTACTATTTCCTTTCTTCCGGTGGTTGTGGGCTTTTTTTTTTTTTTTTTTGCTGTTCTCTTTCTATTTGTTTGAGTTCTGTAGTTAATGTTTTGATTTTGTCCCTTTCTTCTTTTTTGATATGTGCATCTATTGCTATAAATTGTCCTCTGAGGACTGCCTTTGCTGTGTCCCAAAGATTTTGGTATGATGTGTTTTCATTCTCATTTGATTCTAGGAATTTTTTTATTCCATCTCTGATTTCTTCTATTACCCACTGATGTGTAAGCAGAGTATTATTCACTTTCCATGTAATTGATTTTTTTTCCTTGCCCTTTCTATTGTTAACTTCTACCTTGACGGCATTGTGGTCAGAGAGGATACTTTGAATTATCTCAACGTTTTGGATCTTGTTGAGGATTGTTCTGTGGCCTAAGATGTGGTCTATTCTGGAGAACGTTCCACGTGCGTTGGAAAAGAGTGTTTACTTTGCAGGGTTGGATGGAGTGTTCTGTATATGTCTATGAGGTCAAGTTGGCTGATTGTGCCCTTTAGGTCTTCTGTATCTTTGCTGAGTTTCTTCTTAGTTGTTCTGTCCTTTACTGAGAGTGGTGTGTTGAAGTCTCTCACTGTTATTGTGGAACTGTGAATTTCTCTTTTCAGTGTTGTTAAGAGTTTGTTTTATGTATTTTGGAGCCCTGTCATTGGGTGCGTAGATGTTTATTATAGTTATGTCTTCATGATGGATCATCCCCTTAGTCATTATATAGTGTCCTTCTTTGTCTTTTATGGTAGATTTTGTTTTAAAGTCTATTTTATCTGAGATTAGAATTGCCACTCCTGCTCTTTTTTGGTAGTTGTTAACTTGATATATTTTTTTCCAACCTTTGACTTTTAATAAATTCACATCTTTGTTTCTAAGGTGTGTCTCTTGTAGACAGCATATTGATGGATCCTGTTTTCTTATCCATTCTGTCACTCTCCGTCTCTTTATGGGTGCATTGAGTCCATTTACATTCAGTGTAATTATTGATAGATGTGAGTTTGTTGCTGTCATTTTGTAGTGCTTTTTTTTGTGGTGCTGAAGTTTTCTTTGTGTTTCTTACTCTCTTGTGCTGAGTTACTTTTGTTTGTGGATTTCTTTTTCATTTCTTTTGTTTTTGTAGGTTTTGTTTTTGCTGAGACTTTATGTTTTTCCTCTTTTTTATTACGAGTATGTTTGTTAACTTTCTTTGTGGTTACCATAAATTTTACCTTTGTCTTTCTAAGTTTGAAGCAGTCTACCATTACTTTGTATTGCCTTGCCTTCCGCTCCATTAGAGAGTTCCATACCTATGCCGTTTATTCCCTCTTTTATTGTTTTGATGTTGTTGTCATCCATCGATTAACTGCTCTGATTCCCTGTTGTATTACTTTTGGTTTTTGATAGTCCTTGAGAGTTCATTTCCTAGATTGGTATCTGGCTCGTACAATCCTGTGTCCTAGGTTCTGCCTGTGAGCTGAAGCTGTTTGTCCTCAGATCGAAGAACTCGCTTTAATAATTCTTGTAAGTTTGGTTTGACTTTTTTCCTTAATTTCTGTTTATCTGGAAATGCCCTAATTTCACCATCAGATTTGAACGAGAGTTTGGCAGGATATATTATTCTTGGCTGGCAATTTTTTTCTTTCAAGATTTTATATATGTTATCCCATTGTCTTCTTGCCTGCATTGTTTCTGCTGAATAATCTGAGCTTAGTCTTATTGTTTCTCCTCTGTATGTGACTTCTTGTTCTTCACGAGCTGCTCTCAGGATTCTTTGTTTGTCTTTGGTTTTGGCGAGTGTGAATATGATATGCTTTGGTGATTTTCTTTTGGGGTCTCTTCTATATGGGGTTCGTTGAGCTTCTTGGATGGCCAGCTTTTCATCTTTCATGATATTGGGGAAGTTTTCTGTCAGAAGTTCCTCAATGATCCTCTCTGTGTTTTCTGTTTTCTCCCCCTGTTCTGGAATTCCAATCATTCCAAGATTTTTGCTTTTGATTGTGTCCCACATAACTCTCAGGGTCTCTTCATTTTTCTTTGTTCTTTTTTCTGAGTTTTCCTGAAACAGAATTGTATCCAAGTGTTTGTCTCCAATTCCACTGATCCTGTCTTCCACTGTTTCAAATCTGCTTCTCAGCCCTTCTATGATATCATCCATTTCTGAAATCTTGTTGTTTATCTTTTGGATTTCTAATTGTTGTTTTTGTATAATTTCTAGTTGTGAATTTATTTTGGCATTTTGTTCCTGCCTTATTTTCCTGAATTCTTCCAATTTTTTGTCCATATTTTCCATGAATTTGTCTATTTTTTCCTCGTGTTTGTCAGCTTTTTGCCTCAGTTCTTGGAGAATTCCGAATATTAGAGATTTGAATTCCCTATCAGGTAGTTCTAGTGCATTTTATTCCAGAGGAGAGTCATCTGCTGTTTTATTTTTGAAGCCTACTGGAACCATCCTGTCCTGTTTTTGTAAATGTTTTGTTATTGTCTGCTGTCTTCAGGGCATTCAGTAGTTATTTTTCTCATTTATTGATTGTAGATTTGTTTGTTTCATCCCTTTTTTAAAAGAAAAAAATTTGACTATGTCTGAGCAGGCAGATGGTGTGTTCTTTGTTGTTTGCTCATCTGTGGGCACAATACTTTTCGCCTCCTTCTTCAACTGTCAAGGTCAGTCACTCAGATATGGTACGGCAAGGCAGGTCTAGCTGAAGAGGAGTTACTGGGACGGGTAGTTTGTGGCACTTACTACAGCCATCAGAGTGGGTCGGTAATCAGTGCAGGGCAGGTTCCAGTAGGTCGTACCTGTGCTGCTTGGTGGTATGATGTCAGGCACATGGTGCAGGTAGGCAGGATGCAGCAGGGAGATTGTTATGTGTGGAGCTAAGGTGGATATGGGAGAGAGGAGAGAGGAACAGGAGCCAAAAACATACAAACAAAAAAGAATGCTAGGGGAGCTTGCTGTTGGAGTGGAGAGATGAGAGACTATGAAATGGAGAAAGACAGAAAGGGGAGGAGGAGAAAAAGAAAAGAATGAATAAATAAGAATCAGAAAGGTTAAAGAACCACAAAGTTCCCATTGATCCCACTGGTGCAGCTATGAGGTATGGGGAAGTCGCTTTCAGGTGTTGCAGTACAGCCTGGCTAGAATGCTTAGAGGTATACAATGCCAGGTATCCAGGGAACAGAAAGAGAAGGAAGATATAGAGAGACGAGCAACTGAGCGATAAAGAAAGACAAAAAGGGAAAAAGAGGAAAAAGAGAACAAAACAAATCAGAAAAAAAAAAAAAAAAGGAAAGACCACCAAAGAAACAGCAAAAAACACAAAGCAGAACAAAAGACCCAACGTAAAAAGAAATGACCTCAGGTATCCCTGTGCACGTCTGTGGAAGCCGAAGGGGAGTCTCCATGCCACGCGGGTCAGTCTGGCCAGAAAGGGCTCCCAACTCAAGAAAAGGAAAAGAAAACAAGCAAACAATTCCAAACAAATGAACAAAAGCCTGGGGATCCCACCAGTGCGGCAGCCCAAACCGGGAAGCAGCTCTACACTCAAACGGAGCTCCGCAGCCACTCAGGAAGAAGCAAAGATGGCGCACAGAGGCAGATACTTGAGCAAAGGGAGGGGGAGGTGGCGAGAGGCAAGTAAGAAATCAAAAGAGGCAGAAAAAAAAAAGCAACACTAGAGCCAACAAATGGCACTCAGAGAGCCAGCTAGTGTGGGCTGGTGTTTTTGGACAAGAGACTGTGTCCGTGGGAAGCAGAGGGGTCCGACTGTGGGTAAAGAAGGGTAGAGAGTGGGAAAGCATATATCACAAATTACCGGAGCTCTGCAGCCCCTCAGGAAGAAGCAAAGATGGCACACGGAGCGAGGTACTTGAGTGAAAGGAGGGGGAGGTGGGGAGAGGCAAGGAAGAAATAAAAAGAAGCGTAAAAAAAGCAACACCAGCAGCCGACAAATGGCACTCAGAGAGCCACCCGTTCGGGTGTGTGGAATCCAAGCAGCTGCTGTTTCCCGGTCAAGAGACTGTGGCTGCGGGAAGCAGAGGAGGTTGAATCTGGGTGAAGAAGGGTGGGGGTGGGAAAGCGTATATCGCCAGTTACCGGTTGTTTTGTCTCCCGCTGGAAGCTCCGTGAGGCTGCTTTCTTGTACCCCCATTTGCTGGTCTCCGATAGGAGTCCAAGATGGTGGATCTGCACTGCATTAGCTGGTAGGGGACCTCTGCATGAATCTCTCCTCGCTCTCTGTTCTCTGTCAGTTTTCTCACTCCATTTGGTGCTTGACTGAGGTCTTTATCTCTTCATTTGATGTTTTAGGGTTTCAGGATTGTTGTATTCTCTGTTCGGCTTAGTTTTTCAGATCTTTGCTGTGGAGGGACGGGGTGGTGCAGGAAGGATTGATGTGTCTTTGGGTCATAGGACAAGGCCTCATATGAGTGACAAATTTGAACTGGATCGCAAAGTTTATGATGAGGTGGAGAAATGGGGGAGTTTTTCTGGTGAGGGAAAATAGTATGGGGTAAGGGAGGAGCAGAGAGCCGCCTGGTGGACTGGAAGCTGGTTCTATTGGAGAGTAGGGGGGTTGGGTGGTAACATGATGTGAGTTGAGGTAGTTATAGCTTTGTCTCCACCACCAGATGGTTTCTTTTAATCTTTTATGAAGGAAAATGGTGGATGGGCAGTGCCAGCGGCAGTGGTGGTGGTCATCTGGAGACCCCTTATGAGCAGAAGCACCAATTCACAACAGTGATCCCAGTGAACAGGCTGAGTTTTAGCATTGGCTGGCTCCTGGGCTTTTGTGGTCTGTTCCCTCATTTTTCTCCAGCCCATTGAATGCTGAGGCTTTGTTAAACTGAGCTTCCTCCTCCCTCCATCACTCACATCCCACTTTCCACCACTCCTGCTTCCAAGCAAGAGAACTCCAGGCAACTGGCCTGGGGCTTTAGTCCAGCTCTTGTCAGGAAACTGGAAGCCGCTTCTCTAACTAGAGCTCAGGAAGTGAGCACCAGGAGGCGGTGCAGAGGTCTCCTCCTGAACCTGACCCCTCATCCGTGGTTAAAGGAAGTGCCCAGTTTGTGGGTGTGGGGTGGGTGCAGGGGCAGATTATTCAGGAAGCAAATTATGAACGTGCCTAACTGCGTTTCACATGAAACCATGTGAAATTGTGCACTACAGATTAGTAGGAAAGAACAAGTAAGCCTATGCGTACCTTGCTTACTGGGCAATCTGTCCCTGGGTGGGTGTAGTTGGAGACTTCTTTAAAGTTGGCTGGCCTTTGTGATTTCAAGTGAGCCTCTGCTAGAAGAAATGGGTTTGGTGTTTCTGAAAGAACAGGCTTAAGGTCAGGATTTACTTTGAGCAGAAGCTTGGGCTTTTGCCTTGTCTGACAGCCCATAAAACTCAGCAGCAAATCTGAACCTCCAGCTCTATTTCTTGGAGGAAAAAAGCCTGGGAATAGTTATCTATTCCTTCCCCACTTGCTGGCTGACCCTCCCTTCCTCTCCCTCCACCAAACCCACCCTTGCTTTCACCATCACATTATTAGGAAATCTCAAAGAAAATCTGTTCCCAAGAGCAAGGGTGGAGGGCAGGAGGCTGGCTCATCAGACCCACGCTGGTCAAGAGTGAACAGGCTGATGTGACAGGGAGAACAGAGCAAAGGGAGGCTGCTCTTGGCTTCAGGTTTTGACAAGTGCTCTGTGAATGTGTGTGTACGTTTGTGTGTTTCTCTTCAATAGGTCCTGGAAGGCCAGTGCAGTGGGTTGTTTTCAGCTTCCAAAATATGCCAGATAGTCACAGATTTTGACGAGTGGGTATTATAGAGACTATAAGGCACAGATTTCTGGCCTTAAGACTTTAATCTTCACATCTTTTGCTCCCTTTTTTGGAGACCCCTGTGCCTGGAACGCATTGTGCAATTAACAAGCATTGGCAGGCTGAACGAGTAAAATGAATAAACAAAAAAGTCTTGGTGAAGAGGGGAAAGGGAAATGAAACAGCTATTTGTTTATTAAGCATTTACTCTGGGATTGCCTCAAAACAAACCTATGAGAGAATACTGGTTTTACTGAAAAGGTAACTAAGCTCAGAAAGGTTAAGACACTTGTTTAAGTCCCACAGCTAGGACCCTGTGTGTTTGTGGTGGTGGTGGGGGGAGCTGGAGGGGAAGGAGGAAGAGAGAGTGGGAGGGAACGAAGACGTGAAAAGAGAAAGAGGGAGGGGGGAGAGGGAGGGAAGAGGGGAGACAGACAGAAAGAAGGTGAGAGAGAGAAGGAACACATACAAGGGAGAAGACTCACGGCTTCGTTTGTCTCATTACTATTCTTGAAGCTTATAAAGTCCGTGAACTTGAGGAAGCTGATGGGACAGGCTGGGTTGGCCCTGAAAGTCAGAGGACATGAAAACAAGGTTGGGGGTCTTCCTGCAGGTGCGAGAAGTAGCACATATCATGAAAACAGGAGACTATAAAGGAGGGGAAAGGGGAAGCCCTTAGGTAAGCAAGGACTTCAGCAAAGTCTTCTTCAGAAACATAAAAGACACCCTCCCCCTTCCCTGAGATCCAGGAAAGAAGAGCGGCATAAAAAAGAACAAAGCAAAGTCAACTGTTAAAAATTATTTAATAGAAAGTTCAATGTCAAAATGTAACAATAAACAAAAATACACACGTATAAATATGTATATATAATTAGACCTGTACACTTCCTCAGACCCTTTTCAAAATGGAACAAAATCATCATAACATCTTGGTGGTCAAACTAAAAATAATATTCAAGCTACGTGGGCCCACCGGGGCTGTGGGGAGCAGTACTGCTGAAGAACCTGGGGGGTTCAAAGAGTTCAAATCATTAGAGATCCAGGGACACTGCAAGATGTCCACTTCTGGAGAACCAGAGAGGGAAAACAAGTCATATTCCTTGACGAAAACTCCCACGGCTCTGTACAGGGTTCCCTGACCTTTTCTTAGCACCTGTGGCCACTACTGCCTAAGATCGCTCTTCTGTCAGGATTTGGAAATTACTTAAACTTACGTTGCTGTGATTTTGCCTGCTTCACCTCCCGGATTAGAAGCTCCTAGGGATTGTGATTTCCACCATCTTACTCTGCAGGCCGAATGCTGGCACACCGTTTGGAATGCCATCAAGGTGCGCTCATTTGCTCTAAAGCAGTGGTGGCCAAGGTAGAGTATGCACATACTGAGGGCACCCAAGCTCCCCCTCAGGGGTTCAGAGAGAAAACACCAGAAATTCTGCTTATTTTGTATCTTATTCTTTTAAAATGTCTATGTTGCATACTTTTTAAAAATAATGTGCCTAATGTATTGGTACAGGAGAACATGAATATGAGCTTTAAATAAATAAAGAATAAATAAACGTATATGGGCAAGGCATGTCATCAAGTGTTTGCTGATAGAGGTGGTGCCATCTGGTCAGATGGGAGCCCAATGCTTTACAGAATTCACGCGCAGGCAGAGCAATTGCGGGGCCAGCCTTCCGTGCTCACGTGTGCATCTGGTGAAGCTACCGCAGGTGCTGAGAAAGCTGGGCCCCAAGAGGCCTTCCTGACCTGACTGAGAGCTGATGCCTTGCAATTCTACCGCTAGATTTTCCTCGATTGTAAGGCCTTGTTCCTAAATAAAATGTGAACACCCTCCAGAAGAACAAACACACAGCCATTGGCCTCTTGCATGGGGGCGTTTTCCACCCTTTCGTGGTGCTGAGGTGGAGGTGAGTGAGCACGGGGAGAAGTGCACCTGAGGGGCGAGGCCCCCACTGGGGTAGCAGGAGGGGCTGCAAGGGGGAAACTCTGCCTGTATTCCATGACCACACATGCCAGGGTCTGAGTTCCAAAGTGGGTGTGTGTGAGGCCAAATGTCGTGTACGTTTCAAGCATCAGGGTTGCTGAGGCCAAATTAGCCTGAAAACACCTAGTCCTGTGGGAGCCACAAGACCAGAACTAGACCTTCCTCAGTGAGGGGCTGGAGCACTATCCGGGAGAAGAGTGGGTATTGGAGCTAAGGTATTTCCAAAGGTCTAGAAACCAGTGGTCCCGTGAGGCATGGCAGACGGACTCAGGAGGGAAGCTGCAGAGGTCTTGAAAAACAGGTCAGCCCCAAGAACAACAAGGGCCTTTTGGGGTCTCCGAGCAGAGGACCAGAGTGACTCTGCTAGGAAAACCACCTTCAGCCCAAAACTCCTCCAACCTTTCAGGCAGATTATGTCACCTCTTTGAGCCTTTTTCTTGGGTTGGTGAAAACCATGTTGGCTCACAGCTAGCATTTTGATGCATCTAATGCTTATTTTTCCATCCTTATAAACGTCCCTAATTTTCTAGGGAGAAAGAAAAAAAGAGAGTAGGAAAGAAAGGAGAAGAAAAGAAAAAACCCAATGTTTTCAACACTGAATAGGTTCTTTGGAAAACCTGAAAGGCACCACAAATTGTCTCTGTAAAGGGACTCTACTAGTCTCTGGGCCTTCCTTGACCCACACCCACCAAGCTCCATCGTGTCCCTGTCCCTGCGCCTGCACTCACCATGGGGTCCTGGCAGCAGTCCAGGTTTGCTGGCAGTTTGTATTTGCATACACGTCATCCGTGCTTTTTTTTTAAAAACATCCCCCTTCTTCAGCAGGCTCAGTGGTGCACTCTGGTGACCTGCTCAGCGGAGGAATGTCAGAGGGCAGATGCCTTTGGTGAAGATGCAGGCACCACACACCAAACAGGAACACCCTCTGCTGCTTCTTCCCATGTGTTTGTTTTAGTGTGTTCCCTCATCTCTGGGCCTAGGCCTGTCTGCACCCAAGAGGTATTTTTAGCCTTAGGGCCTCTAAAGACAGGTCAGGGTGACCCAGAAGCCATCCCCTATGTGGCTCCAAACCAGGTACAACCCAACTTATAGCCCTTGGATTCAAACAGCTTGGGGAAAGGAAGAGAAGTTTGGGTGGGGGTTGGAGGAGACATCAGGATGAACCATCTCAACAAGCAACTTGCCATTTCTGTAGTAAGGAGTGAACGCCCAGTGCTGAGAGTAACTACAGTGACCTCTTTGGGTGACCTAAGCCTTGGGTGGTGGAGGGCAGAACATCACCTAAAACTTATTTTAATGACCATCCAAGTCACTGTCTGAGTATCCAAACCACTTAAGTTCTTGAAAGACATTCACATCTAGTTTCAGTGCTTAAACCAGCCTGGAAAATGCAGATCCCCATTTAAAGGCAGCTGGTACGTGAGGATTTCAGTATAAGCCAATGGTCCAGGCACTATCTTTCCTCCATTGTTGGAGGTCTCATTGTACCAAACCTCTCTGCAAGGTTTTTGGAGGTCACAGGTGCAGCCTGTGACGAAACAGAAGTGTTGGGAAGCCAGGAGAGAAATCAGTCCCCAGAAGCCTGTTCTGGCTGCAGCTGGTATCTACCTGCAGATGTGCCAGGTTCTTTTTCCAAACTCCAAAAGGATTTCAAGGGGAGAGACATGCCTAAATTCCCAAAGCCTTTTCCTTCTGGGCACTAAAGCTGGCCTGTTAGCCAATGGCCTCTCCAGGCTTATGTGTCGCTCATCAGATGGGATAGCCAAGTAAAACACTCCCCAAGAGAAAGCCAAGCTGGTGATGAGCCAAGGAGAGATTCCAGAAGGTAGATGCCTCCAAAGGGATGTTTTCACAGTGTTGCAAAGGGCTTATATAGTACTAATAAAAATTTTTGGAAAACGTTTGAATGACATCTTTCCTTCTTTCACTATGAGCATTTAGGATGGATAGATGCATTCTACACTTAAGATACACTTCTTAGAACATGGGGGTAATAGATTCACTTGACAGAATTATTGGGAGGATTATACAAAACAATTATAAAATGCCTGGCATAGTATCTGGCACATAATGAGGAAATAATATTAGTTCCTTTTTCCACTTCCCCTCTGATTAGAATAGATCCTACATAAGTTACAAGAGTCACCTGAAAAACATGGCATAGCTACAGAGTCCTAAGGTTTCTGACAAAATTAAATATATCCACCTGCAAGCCTTATTTTGTACCACAGCTTTTGACCCTTTTCCAGAGAAAAAAAAAAAGGTGACTGCTTAAGTCAAGGATATTTTGTTCACCTTGGTAAAATACGTCTATTCATTGGCAAAAAGCAATTTATAGATTGCATTCATGAAATTCTACAATGTGTTCTGTAGGGACATTTGTAGTGTGAAAGCTGATTGTCTCCCAAATTCACGCCAGGGCACTGGGGTCTGGTAAGCCAAAGCTCCCACTTCAAACCACCTTTTTCATTATGTCCTTAAATACACATTCCTTCCTCCCTACTCTACCTTATTTTTCTAATGGAGTTTTAAGCAACTGAACAAACAGTCCAATTTCTCAGGGATACAAAGAAATAAGCTCTGAGAATGCTTTTCAGGGGGAAAAGCATGGAAGGCAAATTTTATGTAAAATTATAAAGTGCAATCTAATGCCTTTTTCCCCCCTTTTGGAGGTTTGTGGGAGGGGGAAGGAGAGAACCTTGAATACCAATTGTTTTGCTTTTAATAAAGAACACATCAGAGGCCTACAGTCCAAAATTCAGAGTCAGCATTTTTCTGGAGTAAGAAATTGATCATTTTTCTTCCTATAAAACCAACCTAATTAACCAAGTTCCCTTCCTAAGACTGGTAGCAATGGCGCACTCTTCTAAATTCTTGTGCAGTGTCTGAGGAGGACTTCTAATCAGTATGCCCACCTGCAGCACAGGCTACTGAGGTAACATCTGTAAGAGGTATAATCTCTGTTCGTAGCAGGCAGCCCCTGGCTTATGGGAGAATCTGTCCCTAAGAGAAAAAAAGTGGCGATGGGGTTGGCAGGAGGACAAAGTTATGATGCAAAGTGGGGATGGCATCATATGGAACCAAGAAGTGGATGCCTTCAGTCCCCAGCATGCTCCTGGGTGCTGTCAGGTTGCAGGTGTGGCTGATTCTAACGCCAGCGTGGTTCTCGGTGAGCGCCTGAGGTGAAGGCGCTTGGCCAGGGGCCTAGAGAACCAAGGCTACTCCTCAGTCAAGTCATTTCTGATTCCACTCACCAAAGCCCAGTCTCAGACATGGTCACCAAAGCCAGTCTCAGACATGGGCAGTGCAGACGGGGAGAGACCTGTTTCCCAGCAGGCTGTTGGGTGGCTGCTGCTGCTTCTGAGGGCTGACCTAGTTTTCTTGTCTTTGGACTTTGTAGCTCCTTTGTCCCTAAATAGACTATAACACCACTCTGTGCTCTGTGCTTAAGCCCGGGGCCAGGAGGCATCACTGAGGTAAAAACCTCTTTTAAGGTTCGTCGCCAGTAACAAACACACATTCAGTTATAAGAGCAGTACGTGATCCTGAATCTCCGCAAACTAAAAGAAAGCTTCATATACACTGCTGAACTTTCACAACTCTACAACTCAGAGTACATAAGGCGTGTGTAATACAGCTGTGAATCTTGCCAACAGTCCTGCCCCACCCACTGGCCGCCCGGCAGCTGGACTTTGAATTGTAGCTGGCACATAGCCATCCTATCAACTCTCTGCTAAATGCTTCTCAGCCCATTTCTCATCCTTTTTCTGTCTCTATCCACCGGGCCATTTCCCTCTCTCTCCTCCTTCCCTCTCCCTGAGTTCTCTGGAGTTAACAGTGACCAGAATGCATCAGCATGTACACGGGATTATCCTTTTCATTGTACCTGAGGCAATCTGTTTAGATACACAGAAAAAAAGCCCAAATATTTTTGCTTTAGATCCTTTCAGAAGGCATAAAAAAAAAGTACAAACACAAATCACTTGACAATTTTATGATTAACACCAACAAATGGAAAACAGACAGTTTTGAGCATTGCTAACAATTAAGCATTTCGTGAGAACCAGCTCAACCGCCCCATTTCTCGGATCTATTTCTAGATGTCCCAAATGTGCATGATGATGAAAGCAGTTGGCCACATCAAGGATGTATCCAGTGTTCAACACAGGAGACAGAACTCCAGGTGAAAAGCCACTGGTTCCTGGGAACAACATGCAAACATCAGGTTCCCAAGAAACACTTGGTTCTGTGCACGTGTAACATGTCAAAATGTTAAACGTGACTGTAAGAAACACGATATGAGTATGTTTCATCTTCAGGTAGAAGAAGGTGGTGATTTCTGGGAAGACAGAGTCTGCGACACCTAGCAGAGTCAAATGGAAGATGTTTAGCGTTTGCTTCATCCTAGCTTGATAAGAACAAGAAATCCCAGGAAAAAGCCCATCCACATAACAGTGAACAAAGTCCTTAGTGAACACATTTGATGTGAGGCCTAGCAGGAAAACTATTTTAGTCTCTTGGCCAAAAACCATACATAGGGAGGAAACTTAAAAGTCTAGGCTATTCGGTTCTCCCTGAATTTTTCTGCTTGAAACAGGATAAAAAAGCCTTAAATTTTGGCTGCATCTCTATTTATGTAACAACCACAGCTGCTCCCTAAAATAGCTGCTGCTGGCTGAAAGAATCAAGGGCTTTTGTTGCTAACATTTGAGTCCATTTTCTATAGCACTTGACTGAATTTCTTGCCCCACACTTTGGCTGTCCCTTGTCTCAAAGGAGATAAAAAATCTCGTTAGCACATCAACGGTGTCATCAGTTACGTGGATGGATTCTGAAGTTAAGGCTCATCTTCGCAGCAAGCACAAATTTAGCTCTGTATTCTATAGCGTGGCCTGCGGTCTCTTGACTACCCAGGACGTCTTAACTACCGACCATTGGAGGGTGGCCCTGTGGCTGACATGGAGGCCCTTCAAATTCACAATCCACAAAAGAGAGAAACATATGGTGCTCCTACTGTTTTTTGGGACAAACCGAAACCTGGACTGCTGGCATGGCATTTAACAGAGGGCCCCCTCTCCCCTAAAAGTAACAAAGAGAACCCTCATCAAAGCTATCAAACTCATTAAAAAAATACAAAAGTTATTTTTTTTCCCTTTTGAGTACTATTTACTTGTGACAATATTTGCTAAAAATATTACTTCTGTCTTTGAGAAGAGCTCATTCTCTTCATAGAGTATGGAAAAATAAACTCTACAGAAAGACACAGTTGATATCTCCCATCACACCCAGAAACTTTTGGCTTTCGTATTTCCAAATATCACCACCTATGTCAATGTGCTACGTTTCCTAGTAGGCAAACACTTCTTGTTGTATTAGTATCCAGTGCTGGAACTAAGAGAGGAAGTGGCAAGGCTCATGTAGCATTATGAATTGAAGAAATAAGGAAATAGGATGGTTTATTTGCCAACAAAAGGAAAGGTAACAAGGTGGTCTCAGGCCCTCCTCCGAAGTCTTGTGATGTCCCCTCATCTCTTCTGACCACTTATAGCCCTGCTAATGCTTGATGATTCATGGGAGGGTAGGGAGATACTAAGGCCCATTATCAGTGTCACTGCAATGGAGGGTGCCACTTCCGTACCCAGGATCATCTTAAAACACTAAGCGGGATGAATGGTAGAAGACAAAGATACATAAAAACAGTAAAATGTTTATTTTCTTAGAAAAAAAAGTGGGGAAGAGGGATTCAAAGTGATTGTGATCACACTTCCATTAGCATCTGAGCAAAGCCAATGTTGCAAGCTTAATCCTTGGTTAAGATACTATTATATGAAACAACCTGCCGCTCGCTCCTGGGTCACTTCCAGGAGTCACATCACAACATGCTTTTAATCGATAATAGCTTCTCTACTTCTTCTCAGCAGAGAAACAAGGCTTGCCATAGCCACCATCCCAACTCCAAAGCTCAGCATTGCCAGTAAGAAGCAAGGCTCAGTCCGTCTCTGGACTGCTCGGGAGAGATGGGGAGGTAGGAGACAGGGAAAGAGACACTTGTCTAAGAAGCGGAACCATCTTAGAATAGAAGTTCGATATCTGAGTTCACCACTACCTCATCTTATAGAAAATAGGTTGGAGAGCATCTGTAAAACCAACAGTATCTTTAAGGTGAAACTGCAGAAGTTTGCTGCATACCTGGACACAAGAGAAGTGAAAAGTTGCAACAAGTGTTAACTAGCAGCAACAAAGAAAGTTCGATAACAGTTTTTTGTTTGTTTTTAGCAAGATTCCTTTTGCAAGTTCGTTAAGAAACACTGTAATTGAATGGGGCATACGATATGGAACGATCTTCTTTTGTTAATAGTGCTGTTCGCTGAAGAGAACCAACTTTTGCAAAGATTTCAGCTGGGGGGGTGTAACCTATTTACACAGTAGCAGTTCCTGGTTTGAGCGGTAGAATTGGCGCTATGTGATATCCTCTTCTTCGGAACAGTAATCTCGACCCTTAGGGAAAGAAAAGAACAACATATGAATGAGAAATTCAGAGCAGAGCCTGAAACAGTTACTTGTAATCAATTTGCTCTCAGTATTTGTCTCTAAAAAAGACTCCAGGATTTATCAGTCACTACTGGGCACATGGTAGACACGTCATAAATACTTGTTAGCTGATAATATGAACTATATGAACCTTATGGAGTCCCTGGGGGTGCAAACGGTTAACACGTTGGGCTGCTAACTGAAAGGGTGAAAGTCCACCCAGAGGTACCTTGGAAGGAAGGCCTGATGATCTACTACCAAAAAACTGGCCATTGGAAACCTTATGGAGCACAGTTCTACTCTGATACACATGGGGTCATACACATGAATCGTAATCAACTTGATAGCAACTGTTGTCGAATACGTACCTCAAGGCATGGGAGTTTTACTGAGCCTCAATTATGCCCTTTGTGTTGGTAAGAACGCACACCATAATAGGTATACAAAAGATTCAACCTTTCACCAAGAAGTTACCAAAGGGATATCTATTCAAGAACCCAGTATCTTTGATCAAGAAAATGCAAAAACAAGTCACTCTCATCTGGGGCCAGGGCTGCACACATTCTGTGGGCTATATTCTCATGCCTGGAGCTTAAACAACTTCACAAAAGAGGATGGTGTGTGATCCAGGGAAGTCACAGTTTTAAATCTGCTCTAAATTAAAACACAGGGATTAAAAAAAATAAACACACAAGGATTCATTAAATATGTGTACTATATCTAGGCTTAGGCTTGGTATGTGATGGATGCATAAGAAAGGCAGAGATGCTTTTGATTCGTTTCTAACAAAACAGATTACTTGAAGGCTTAAGGACCATATACAATCATTAGTTTTGAACCTGTTTCATCCTTTCTCCACTAGGTTATATATTCGACGTAGGCATGGTTGGGACTAGGATTTAGACTCCACATCCGGCCTAACTAGGGTGTCTTGGTGAGGGTCTAGAGAGACAATGCCACAGAAAAGGGCTTTGTAAAAGTCAAGGGTTACTACTATTTACATCCTTCCAAGTTTTCTTTTTAATAATATTTTATTATGTTTCAGGTGAAAGTTTACACAGCAAATTAGGTTCCCATTTAACAATTTCTAGACAAATTGTTCAGTGATATTGGTGACTTCAGGGGATATTTCTTGTTTAAGGTTTAAAGA
This sequence comes from Dugong dugon, assembly GCA_030035585.1. Lineage (NCBI taxonomy): Eukaryota > Metazoa > Chordata > Mammalia > Sirenia > Dugongidae > Dugong > Dugong dugon. The sequence goes on along the minus strand of CM057469.1, from coordinate 47,621,211 downwards.
GTATCTCAGAGCAATCATCTCAGGGAGTCTTCTAGTCTCAACTGGTCTAGTAAGTCTGTTCTTTTTTTAAGAATTTGAGTTCTGTTCCACATTTGCCTCCTGTTCTATCAGAGTCCATCTATTGTGATCAGAACAGTCGTAGTGGTAGCCAGGCACCATCTAGTTCTTCTGGTCTCACGGTAGAAGAGGCCATGGTTTGTGCAGACTATTAGTCCTATAGACTAGTGTTGTCTCTGAGTCTTTGGTTTCCTTCTTTCCCTTTTGTTCCAGATAAGTAGAAACCAACAGGTGTATCTTAGATGGCTGCTCACAAGCTTTTAAGATCCCAGACACTACTCACCACTTTGGGATGCAGACCATATACTTTTTGAACTATAGTATGCCAATTAATTGAGTTGTCCCATGAGACTATGATACTAAGCCTTCAAATCTAGAAAACAAATCCTGCGAGGTATTTGGTTATGTCTAAGAAATATCTGTAACTATGTCCCATATGTGAGTTTATTATATATATGAATATACATGCATATACATACATACCTGTTATGTACAGATGCCTATAGATACATCTATCTGTGCACACGTACGTACCCACATAGTCATACCCATACACACATACGCTTATATATATATTTGTGTAATCACATATTATTTTTTGGTTGTTGTTTTTTTTTTTTAAATGCATACGGCATGTACCAGCTTTGGGGAGACTATTCCTTTTAAGAAAGAGAATTTCCTAAATAATTAGAACTTATTCCTAAAACATACTAATACTTAAAGAAAATAATAATTTTTCATATAACTATTTCTCAAATGGATTATATTTTCTTTGTCACACTACCTTGGAAATAATTCACATTTTTAAAATATTTAAGCGTCATCATAATGAATTATTGTACCACATGGCTGGGTGCTAATCCTAGCTCTGCTACTTACTAGCTGTGGTAACTTGAGCAAACTACCTCTTTGTGTCTCAGTTTTCTCATCTGTAAAGTGGGGATAACAATACTACCTACTTCACAGGGTTGCTGTGAAGATTAAATGAGCTAATATTAGTAAAGTGATTAAGAGTACCTGGGTGATGTATAAGGAGCCCTGGTGGCTCAGTAATTAAAGTGCTCGGCTGCTAACCAAAAGGTTGGCAGTTCGAACCCAGCTGCTGCTCTGTGGGAGAACAATGTGACAGTCTGCTTCTGTAAAGACTATAGCCTTGGAAACCTTATGGGGCAGTTCTACTCTGTCCTATAGTGTTGCGATGTGTCGGATCTGACTCCACAGCAATAGGTTTGGGTGACGTATGCGTGTGTGTTTGATAAATAAAAAAGTTTCCACTCAATGTTGAAGTCTTCAGGGCCTGCAAATGCATGAGAGCTTGCCTGCTCCCATAGTAAATGGCCCCAGAGTGCTTGCTCTTTTTGAATGTGATTCACCAATTGGCATGCTGTGGTTCCCTCCACCATCGGATTGCCAACTCTCACCTCTGGCAGAGTGCCCGAAATCAGAGTCATCTCAGGCTTCTTTTACACGCTGCATAAAGCCTATCCCTGGCTGAGAAAATGCGTAACCAACCTTCCTGGGCAGAGGAGTGATCTCAGCAGCCATCCCCATCGGCAGCATCCCTGTGACACTGCCCATCAGATGCCGGCCCTAGCCTTGGCTCAGACCGAGGAGGCCCAGGGTAAAGAACCAGAAAAGACGAGGCCCTCATGGTCCCTAACAGTAGGGAACTTATTCTCAAATGGGGATGAGGACACATTCAAACATGTGAACACGAATACAAATGATGTTCTTCATATAGGCTCAACTCATGGAGTTCAGAGAGAAGACTAGCAAGTGGGAGCTGGGCGTTCAGCTGGAGGAAAAAGGCTCATGGCGCTTTCATAGCAGTTTTATTAGGAAAGGAAAGAGACCATTCTAAGCGAAGGTATGGCACATATACTGTTGAGTGACACTGGGCGAGTTACTGGGCTTTGGTTTCTTGGGGATAATTATGGTTTTCATCCCACAGGGTTGTGATTAGGATTAAATGGGAAAAATACAGTGTTTGGCACATAGTCAATAAATGTTAGCTGCTGCTATTATTACTATTACTACTATCGTTGTACTAGTTGTTATTACAAACCCTGTGCTCATTCAGTCCCCTGGCAGGAGCACTGGGGCTTTCTCTTGTGGCTACCAGGTGAGTGAGGACTGTGGTCATAGGCTGTGATCTGACAGGTGTCAGGGAGCCCCTTCCTCCCACCTCAGCCTTGCACTCCAGACTTCAGAGCCCCATGTACATGAACAAAGGTTCTATGGGAGAAACTTAAGTCCCTTCACTTCTTAGGTCTAAATGAGTCCTCAAATCAAAGGTGCTGTAAGCCACTGTGGGGGTTCAGAGGGCATCTCGTTCATTAGGCAGAACCTGGAAGCAATACACATGGACACACTCACTCACACACACATACACACTCACAAACGGTTCTACGCATTGATAAAGCAGTATCTCCAACTCTGTAAATGGCTTACAGGGCTATGCAGCCAAAGGGGCATTTCAGACCTTCCAAGTTGCCTGCTACCATCAGAATGCCCCCCTTCTGAGGGACAAATATATAGAAACTCTCTTTGTAAATGCAAGACTGTGCAGCTTTCATTTCCCAAGCATTTACTCCTCTGAAATGACCGTCATGAGGAGGAGGAAGAAAGCTGCATTAAAGGCTTTACAGATATGATACCATTTACTATCTGCACCAACCCTGCAAGGTAGGAGTGGCCCTGTGACTTGGGAGGAAACCTTAAAGAAGCTGGGGAAGGCCCAAGACCACAGGGCTGCTTATATCTACAGTGACTTGATAACTTGATAACTTAATTCAAATTCAAATCAGTTTCACTTTTGTTATTATCATTCTGTCAGCAGCTCTGAGAAGCAAATACTTTAGTAACAGAAAACTTGGAAATCAAAAACACACTGACAGTAAGGGCTACCATATGGCCTTTGGAGGCAGTTCTAAGAAAGGGGAGCCTGAGGAAGCCCTGTTATTGAAAGGGCCTCATCTCAGCATCACATGGGGCCCCATGTTCTCACTAGCCCCTTGAGCAAGATAGTGGGATCCCTTCCACAACATGACTTCATGTTTCAGTTAACTTTTTAAAGAAAGGTGCTAAAAAGAGAACCTTAAAACCTTCAGCTATCAGAAGGCAGGAACTGGGAGTGAGCCCAGCTTGGGAGATACACAGCAATTCTCTTAGTTGAAGCATGCCCCTTCCCCTTGAAGGGACCACAAAATGGAAGTCTTTGTAATGACACTTTACACAGTTAGAATCAGGGAGCGTTAGACACAATCCCACCCTTGTGCAAAGGACACACTGAATGCTGCAGAGAGCAAGATCCCCATGAGGCCCCAGCAAGCTCAAGAATGGAAACTCCCAAGGATACAGACAAGGAAGGGTTGTCTGAAAGAACCACAGGGGCATTCTGGTGTAGACTCTAAAAGCTTCTAAGGAGCTTAAAAAAAAAACAAAAACAAAAAACCAAACCCATTGTCGTCTTGTTGTCAAGTACTGACTCATAGCAGCCCTATAGAGCAGAGCAGAACTGCCCGATAGGGTTTCCAAGGAGTGGCTGGTGGATTTGAACTGCCGACCTTTTGGTTAGCAGCCATAGTTCTTAACCACTGCACCACCAATCCTCAAAAAGGCAGACACGTCCACCTCAGGGCATGGGGGCTTGTTCTTCCTCCTTCCCAGACAGCTCCACACCCCACCTCCACCCATCCATTACTTCTCACTTTCTAGAACTCTGCTCAAAGGTCACCTCATCAGAGAGGTCTTCCCTGAATTCACCGAAACCAAAAACCAACTCATTGCCCTTGAGTGGATTCTGACTCATACTGACCCTATAGAGTAGGACTACCCCATAGGGTTTCCAAGGCTGTAAATCTTTACAGAAGCAGACTGCCACATCTTTCTCCCTCAGAGTGGCTGGTGGGTTCACACGGCTGCCCTTTCAGTTAGCAGCTAAGTGCTTAACCATTGCACTACCGGGGCTCCTCCTTCTCTGGATATTCTATACAAAATAGTATTTTGCACCCTGCTTCATTTTTCTTTATATTACTTATTACCTGACATTATTAATATATTAATTTATTTCTTGATGGACTGTCTTCCCCCTTGAATGGAGGCGCTGAGTGAACAGAGACTTCGGTTTATTCACTGTGGTACCCCCAGGACTTAGAGCAATACCTGGAACATGCTGAACAGCTGAAAAATGTCTAGAAAATTCTGAAATTTTGGAATTGGAAGGGGACCTAGCTAGAGGTTTTCCTGTCTGATCGTCTATCTGATGTAGGAGAAGCCTCCATTTACCACATTTGGGACAGGGCGTCTTCTTTTCTGCTTGAAATGTCAGATGCTCTTCCAAGCTGTCCATGAAACTGCTAATCATCTGAGCCCAAATCTTGCCTCTCTGTGACTCCCACAGAATGGCTCAGTCTTGGTTTTGGAAACCAGAGGTTAAGTCTTTTCTAACCAACAGCATCCCTACTTCCATTACTTGAGAATAACATGGTTTCCATATAAGTCTTCCTCCCTTGGATGTGTGTCAGTTTTTCCATTTATTTTTTTTAATGCACCCATCAAAAGAGAAAAAACAAAGAAACAAAAAAAATTCACCAGCACCGAACAAGACATTCTAGAAATACAGCCTAAGATATGTAAGAATTAAATATCTGATGGAAGAGGTCACCAGATTCCAAGAGAATCACTAATATAATAGCATAAAACAGAACTTTTGTCAAAGCTCTGGGAAGGGAGATAACTGTTTTAGCCTTGAAGGAGCAACAACAACAAAATCACAAATAAAAATAAAAAGATTAACACATTTGATTATGTAAAAATGAGGCTCTGGGTGTCAAATTAAATTTAAAAAAAAAAATCAAAATAAAAAGGCAAATCTCACGTTTGGAAACATACCTGTAGCATAAATATTCAAAAGACAAAAGTTTATGAGAAGCTTACACAAATATAATAAAAATTAGTAGCAAGAGGATCCTCATAAGAAAAGGTTATAAACTAAAAACTCATACAGAACAAAATAAAACCAATAAACAAATGGAAAAATGGTCTGCTTCAGTAATCAAAAATGCAAATTAAAACAATGAGATACTGTTTAAAAATAGTGACACCCAATTCTTGAGAGTGTACAACAAAATGGGACTCTCACATATTGCTGGCAGCAGTGGAAAATGGTATGGATTCTTGGAAAAGCAATTTGTTGATATGTTTTATGAGTCATAAAAATGTTCATACCCTTCATTATAGCAATCACAGCCATTGGTATCAAACACAAAACCCCAAATATATATATAAATATACACATTGGTTACCTGGGGCTGAGCATGGGAGTGTAGGCCAATGGTTAAGTGGTCATGAGGGATCTTACTGCAGTGATGGAAGTGTTCTAAAACTGGAGTGTGGTGATGTTTGCACAAGTTGGTAAATTTATTAAAAATCATTGGATTGTATACTTACAATGAGTAAATTATACTTCCATAAAGTTGTCAAAAATATATGTACAAATATTTTCATCAGCATTTTTATTAGTCATGAAAAAAAATCAATATAATATCACAAAGAGAAAATGGTTACCTAAGCTATGGTTTATCCTCTCTCTACTACCAAATAAACAGCAGGATGAATCACCCACTGTGTCCCAAACTGTCGGGTCCTCCTGTACAACGAAGGCTGTGCCTTCACATATATTGTTCCCTTTCTTCATCTCCACTCCCCGACCTTCTCTACTTGGCCTCTTAGTCTTTATGATCTTGTTCCAACATCCTATCTTCTAGTGACATTTCCCCCACTTGCTCTAGGGAGAATCAGTATCTTCCCCTCTCAGCGTTCCCTCCACCACACCGTGTTTTGTAGTAATTTTAACCTAAATGTTTGCCTCTCTTAGTCTAGTGAGCAGGAAATGTCTCTTATTCATCTTTGTCTTTTTGATACCAAATAGAATACTTGCATGGCCACATCACAATGGTCCCGGATACCCCTGTGTTTGGAGGGAGGCAGTGCTGGGGGGAGGGAGGTAGGGATGGAGGCTGTTTAATGATGTTATATGAGAAGTGCCCTGGTATTTTAGTAATTGAGGCAAGCTGTAAGCATTTTACAGATCAAGCTGGAAGAAGCAGCTCTCTTTAACAATACAGTTGAGAAGGAATATGTTTTGAGCAAAAGTATATGCAGAGACTCGGGCACCGGGTTGGTTACAAGAACAGCTTGGAACTCAGGAGAGGGGCAATAGGGCTGTAACACGGGGAAACAGAAGCTGATGTTAAAATCCTGTAGTTCATTATTCATCCTTTTTTTATAGAAATAAATCCTATGTAAACTACATGTGGGATTATGTCTAGTTCTTGTTCCATAGTGTACAGTCAGGCATCTTAAACTCGGTCATTTGTTGCCATCACAGAGTTCTGAGTTAAAGACCCCGACTCTGCTATGGAGTCAGATAAGGGAATATTCCAGTCAAGATTCTCATGTTTGGAGTAAACAAACAGAACATTTTATACGAAAGCCTCATTACAGAAGTTTGCTTCAATGAAGTTTATTTCTGTCTGGGAGTGTGAGCTGTTACACTTGTTGGAAAAGGAGGCTCTTGTTTGTTGATGGACTGAATGACGGACTGAAGAACTGACCCTCCTCTCCTTTACCTCTCTGGATGATACTGGGAACCTCTGTGAGTTTCTGGCCTGTGCATTTTTTTGGTTCTCCTATCTCTTATCTGTTTTGAGAAGTAGAGTGCCAGACTTTTCTTCCTAGTCTATCTTAGTCTGGAAGTGCTGCTGAAACCTATCTACCACAGGGGACCCTGCTGGTATTTGAAATACTGGTGGCATAGCTTCCAGCATCACAGCAACATGCAAGCCACCGCAGTATGACAAACTGACAGACAGGTGGTAGAGAAGAATACTGAATGTCATGGGCTGCCAGAAGAATGAACAAATCGGTCTTAGAAGAAGTACAATCAGAATGCCTCTTAGAAGCGAGGATGGCAAAATTTTAACTAGCTTACAAAGACCAGCTGCTAGAAAAGGACATCATGTTTAGTAAAGTAGAAGGTCAGCGAAAATGAGGGAAACCTTCAATGAGATGGATCGATACAACAGCTAAAACAATGGACTCAAACATACCAACAATCATGAAGATGACACAGGCAATATTTTATTCTGTTATACATAAGGTTGCCATGAGTCTGAGCCAACTCGACAGCAACAACAAGTACATCTTTTGTCTGCCTGCTTTACATGACGTCTCTTCCTCCTCTCCCTTCCTAAGTGTGCGCTTCCTGAACCTGACTTTACTGATTCACTGCTATCCCTCCTCAACACTTCTACCCTGCCCTGTGGAACTTACAGGCTTTCTGACAAACAGCATCTTGATTCATGAAGCACAATCACCCCAACAGTATTTTGGTACAGAAATTCAATGGACCATATTCCATCTCCTCTTCCCACCTACGACCTTTTCTCCCAACCTCTTCCTTCATGTATCACCATCCAGAGGCAAATCCAAGTTTCCAGCAGAATCAGACCTCTGAAGCTGTCTCTGAACCAGGAATACCCGTGCAGGATAACCACATTCCATGGCTTCAGCATCTGTGAAGGACTAGTTAGACTCCAGAACAATGGATGAGGAGGGGGCTGAAAAAGGGTGGAAAAGTGGAATGAGAAACATCCCCAGCGGCTGCTAGGCTAAGCGTCCTCCTGCAGGGCTGTGGGGCTGGAAGTGTCAGAGCCTCTTCCACCTGCAAGCCTCTCTGCAGCATTTTCATTTACAGTCCAACAACAATTTATAACAACAGTTTTGAGGAAATGCAGAAGAAAAGCAAAAATAATTAGCTGTGGTGCTAAAGTCTCCTCCTCCAGCTTACTTCATTAGAAAAATCAATCGAGGCATTAATGGCAGTCCCTGTCTCTAATGAGCTTTACTCTAATTAGACTCACACGCTATTAGTTCAGTTGGAAAAAGGTCTCGTTTGTAATGAGAAGTGGGAGTGTGACAGCCTCTGACTGTTTCTTTGACCATATATAGGAATGATTACCATGATAATAACAGCAGTGACAAGGATCACAGTATATTGGGCTTTTCATTTCCAAGAGAGAATAAGTATTAACTAAACAGCTTTAAAACTCCCATGAAGTGTTTATTACACTCTAATCCCCATTCTACCAACCAAAAGGAGGATATTTTAGAAGCTTGAAGGCAGATATATCTCAGGCTTTATTCAATGGTGGCACTTGGATGACTTTAATGCCGCTTCTTTTCCACATGGAGGCAAGTGAGAATGAAGACAAAGAAACACAGCTTTTGGCCAAGGCCTGGGATGGACATGCTCTCTAGGCCAGACTTAATTGATGGCCTAGACCAAGGGTCAGCAGACTGTTCCTGTGAAGGGCCCCGCAGTAAATATTTTAGGCTGTGGGTCATAGGGTCCCTCTTACAATTACTCAACTCTGCTGCTTTAAGCATGAAAGCTGCCATAGATAGGCAAAAGGAAATGAATGGAAAAGGAAATTAAGGAAACAGTTTCATTTACATTAGCACCTAAAAGAATAAAAAACCTAGAAATAAATTTAACCAGGAAACTGAAAGACGTGTACACTGAAAACTATCAAACATTACTGTAAGAAATGCAAGAATACCTAAGTAAATGGAAGGACATTCCGTGCTCAAGGATTGGAAGACTTAATATTGTTAAGATGTCAATACTACCCAAAGCAAACTATAGATTCAATATAATCCCTATCAAAATTCCAACAGCCTTCTTTGTAGAAATGGAAAAGTAAATCATCAACCTTATATGGAACGACAAGGGGCCCCGAATAGCCAAAGCAATCTTGAAAACAAGAACAAAACAGGAGGACTCACACTTCCTGATGTCAAGCTACAGTTATCAAAACAGCCTAGTACGGGTATAATGATAGACATAAAGACCAATAGAATAGAACTGAGAGTCCAGAAATAAACACATATGGCCAACTGATTTTTGACAAGAATGCTAAGTCCATTCAACAGGGAAAGAAGAATGTCTTTAATAAATGGTGCTGGGACAACTGGATTCTCACATGCAAAAGAATGAAGCTGGATCCATACCTCACACCATATATGAAAATTAATTCAAGGACTTAAATGTAAAATCTGAAACTATATCACTCTTAGAAGAAAACACAGGGGTAATGCTTTGTGACTTAATTTTCAAAAGTGGATTCTTAGATATGACACCAAAAGCACAAGCAGCAAAAGACAAAGTAGATAAATTGAATTACATCAACATTAAAAACTTATGTGTATCAAAGACCTTTATCAACAAAGTGAAGAGATAACCTACAGATTGGGAGAAAATTTTGGGGAACCATATATCTGGATAAGGGTTTGATATCCAGAGTATATAAATCAAACCAAACCCACTGCTGTCGAGTTGATTCCTACTTATAGCTACCCTATAGGACAGAGTAGAACTGCTCCATAAGGTTCCGAAGGAATGGCTGGTGGAGTCGAACTGCCAACCTTGTGGTTAGCAGCTGAGCTCTTAACCACTGCACTACCAGGGCTCCAAAGTATATAAAGAACTCCTAAAACTGAACAAAAGACAAACAATTAAAAAAAAAAAAGGGCAAAGAACTTGAATACACGTTTCACCAAAGAGGATATACAAATGACCAACAAGCATATGAAAGATGCTCAGTATCATTAGTTATAGGGAGATGCAATAAGAAAACCACAATGAGATACCACTTCACCCTTACTAGAATAGCTATGATCAAAAACCTGGAAAATAATAACTGTTGGTGAGGATGTGGAGAAATTGGAACCCTCATCCATCACTCGTGGGAATGCAAAATGGTACCGAGACTGTGGAAAACAGTTTGGGGGTTCCTCAAAAACTTAAACATAGAACTACCATACGACCCAGCAATCTCAATCCTAGGTATATACTCAAAAGAACTGAAAGCAGGAATGCAAACAGAAACTTTTATACCAATGTTCTTTGCAGCACTATTCACAATAGCCAAAAGGTGGAAGCAACCCAAATGTCCATCAACAGATGAATGGATAAATAAAATGTGGTATATACACACAGTGGGATAATAAACAGCCATAAAGAGAAATGAAGTTCTGATGCATGCCACAACATGGATGAACCATGAAAACGTGCTGAGTGAAGTCAGTTTGTGACAAAAAGACATTGTATGATCCCACTAATATGAAAATGGCAAATATACAGAAACCAGAATTTACTGGTGCTTACCAGCGGTGGGAGGGAGGAGGAAAGGGGGCATTATTGCTTAGGGGGCACTGAGTTTTTGTTAATGGTGGTAGAATTTGGAAAAGGATAGTGGTGATAGTTGTATACCATGATTAATATGATCAATGTCACTGAACTGCACATGGAAAAATTGTTGAATTGGCAAATGTTTTGTTTTATATATATACATTTATATAACTTAATTAATTTTGTTATTGTTATTGAGAATATACACACCAAAACATATTCAACAATTTCTGCAGGTACAATTCAGTGACAATGACTATATTCTTCGAGGTGTGCAACCATTCTCATCCTCCTTTTCTGAGTTGTTCCTCCCGCATTAACATAAACTCATTGCCCCCTAAGGTTCCTATCTAATCTTTTGAGTTGCTGTTGTCACTTTGATCCCATATAGATAGTTCTTAAAAGAGCACAATGCTCAAGGCAGACATTTTTTATTAGTTAAGCTAAACTATTGTTCGGTTTTAAGAAGACTTCAGGGGATATTTTTGGTTTAAGGTTTAAAGATTATATCAGGGTAACAATTTTAGGGGTTCATCCAGCCTCCATGGCTCCAGAAAGTCTGGAGTCCATGAGAACTTGACATTCTCTTCTACCACTTCCCTCCTTTTGATGTTATATATATTTTGCCAAAATACAAAAAAAAAAAAAAAAAAAAAAGCTGTGTTCTAATAAAACTTTATTTATGGATGCTGAAATTTGAATTTCATATGTTATAAAATATTATTCTTCTTTTGCTTTTTTTCAATTATTTGAAAATGTACAAACCATTCTTTGCTAGTGAGCTGTATAAAAACTGGCAGTGGACTGGATTTAGCCTTGTAGTTTGCTCAGCCCTGGCCTTGAAAACAGGATTATCATCAGTTGATTTATAGGCTAACACTGTTCAAAGGTTCTTCTCTCTTCCTAAGAGCTCAAACAGCAGAGATAATTTTCATCTTCAGAGAGAAATTTCTCTAAGATGGAGCCAGAATTTTACTCCAAAATGTTATTTTATAAATTGTTATTTATAAAAATTGTTATTATTTTACAAGCAAGAAAACCATCAGCAAAAATCAAAATTAAAAATTCACCTACAATCTCATTTCCATAATAAATCAGAGTGCTTTCAAGTTTTATTTGCATCTCTGCCCAAATGCATACCATTGTTTATAAAGCGTTAATCCTGTGACAGACACAATTTTGTGTTTTACTTTTTTTCCTTTGGCTTTAGAGTCCCTGAGTGGTGCAATGTGCTCAGCTGCTAACTGAAAGGTTGGAGGTTTGAGTCCACCCAGAGATGCTTCGGAAGAAAGGTGTGGAGATCTATTTCTGAAAAATCAGCCATTGAAAACCCTATGGAGCACAGCTCTACTCTGACACACATGGGGTCTATATGGGTTGAAATCAACTCAGTGACATTGGGTTTTGTTCTGTTTTGGTTTTTCTGCTTTTGCTTCACATTATCTTAAGGACCCTTGTGGCACAATGGTTAAAGCGCTTGGCTGCCAACCAAAAGGGTGGTGGTTTGAGCCCACCAGCCACTCTGTGGGAGAAAGATATGGCAGTCTTCTTCCATAAGATGACAGCTTTGGAAACCCTATGGAGCAGTTCTACTCTGTCATATAGGATTGCTATGAGTCAGAATCGACTCGATGGCAACTGGTTAACACTATCTTAAAAAATTTTTCCCTGTGGTGACTGATTCCTTGTAATGACAGAAAGATATACTGTAAATTTTGTAGAATTCTTTGTGGAAGATTTCCAGGCAATTTGATGGAAGTCTTGATTAGTATATTCTCAGGTGTAAGAGTTAAGATTCAAACACTAACACTCTTGTCCCCCAACCCAGGAAATCTGGGACAACAACTCACTTGGTAGATTAAAGCTTCACGGATCTCCTCTAGGATCCACTTCCTTTAGGACAATGGCTTAAGCAAGTCTGGGATTTCAATCCATTTGTCTCTTGACAGATGTACCTTTCAGATAAAGTCTTCGGAGCACTCTGTCCTGAACTATTTGCTTACATTCTAGAATTTATGGTGAACATGGCTGGAGGTTTGGGGAGACTAATCATATGTCTCCTTCCCTTACAGTTTTTAACGGAGAAGAGTCAGAAGGAGTCAGATGAGGATCAACTTTCTTGCTGGATTAAAGAATCCAGCAGCTTCTCCCCACCCCATCCCAACCCTCAACACACATACACCTTGAGGCCTTTTACCCTCCCAGTCACAGGAGGATGATGTTGGGCTTGCCTCTCTTACTGATCCATGGGCTAGCGGATAAGAGGAAAAGACAGGGTGACGGGCTTCTTAAGTTGGCTGCTTTCCTTCCTCCTCACAGGGAGGGGGAGATGTTGTTTGCCAGATCACACTGCTCACCTTCCCTTTCCTCTCTCTTTGCTTTCAGAAAAGTAAGCACATGCATTTGGCTAGGAGGAGAACTGCTGCTATCGATGGGAGGTACCTGACCACAGAAGGCAGACGGCAACGGACTAGCCACACAGGAGAGAGAAGCCCAGACAGCAGTGAAGAATGGGTGCTGGGCCCAGGGTGGGGAGAACACATCCTTCTGGCTTCCGTCCTCTTCCAGGGCTGGGCTAGCATGGCTAAGCTGCACCCCAGAACAGGAAGAGAGGTAGGGACCATGGGAATTCATCATGGATCCTGAGGCTCCTGTTGGCCTGATTAACCTGGTTCCTGGGAATGAGCACTTTGGGAGGATGACACCTGAGGGAGGCTCAGAGGACACATGAGAAACTAGGGCAAGCAGAATGACTGAATTTGTGGGGACTAGCCCTGGTGGCACAGTAGTTAACAGCCTGGCTGCTAACTACAAGGTCAGCAATTTGAACCTACCAGCTGCTCCTTGGAAACTCTATGGGGCAGTGCTACTCTGTCCTATAGGGTCACTATGAGTTGGAATCAACTTGATGGCAATAAGTTTATGTTTTTTTTTTTTAAATTCCAATTAATAAGGAGCCCTGGTGGTGCAATGGTTAAGTGCTTGGCTGCTAACTGAAAGGTTGGCAGTTTGAACCCACCCAGAGGCTCCATGGGAGAAAGACCTGGTGATCTGCTCCTGTAAAGATTGTTGTTGTTAGGTGCCATCGAATCATTTCCGACTCATAGCGACCCTATGGACAAGAGAATGAAACACTGCCTGGGTCTGCGCCAACCATCTCGCTGAGGGTCTTCCTCTTTTTCGCTGACCCTCTACTTTACCAAGCATGACATCTTTCTTCAGGGATTGGTCCCTCCTGATAACATGTCCAAAGTATGTGAGACAAAGTCTCCCCATCCTCGCTTCCAAGGAACATTCCTGCTTACTTCTTCCAAGACAGATTTGTTCGTTCTTCTGGCAGTTCATAGTATTCTCAGTACTCTTTGCCAACACCGTAACTCAAAGGTGTCATATTCTTTTTTGGTCTTCCTTATTCATTGTCCAGCTTTTGAATGCACATGAGGCGACTGAAAATACCATAGCTTGTATGGTACCACACGTCTGTCAGTTTGTCATACTGTGGTGGCTTGCATGGTGCTGTGATACTGGAAGCTTTGCCACCAGTATTTCAAATACCAGCGGGGTCACCCTTGGTGGACAGCTTCCAGCGGAGCTTCCAGACTGACTAGGTAGGAGGAGCTGGCAGTCTACTTTGAAAAATTGGCCAGTGAAAACTTGTAAAGATTACAGCCTAGAAAACCCCATGGGACCATTCTACTCTGTCACATAGAGTCCCTATGAGTCAGAATTGACTTGACGGCACACAACAACATTCCAATAAATGGGTTATGAAGCCCTGATTAAATTAACCAAAAAAAACCCAAACCCATTGCCGTCAGGTCGATTCTGACTCATAGTGACCCTATAGGACAGAGTAGAACTGCCCTATAGAGTTTCCAAGGAGTGCCTCATGGATATGAACTGCTGACCTTTTGGTTAGCAGCCACTGCTCTTAACCACTACACCACCAGGGTTTCCAATTAAATTAACAGTTATCACAAATTTGGTCAATTGGCCAATAAGAACAGCAATTAATACAGGCCAAGCAATGAAATAGCATCTGTAGCCATAACTACCAGAGCCCCAAGAAACAAGCAATTTCAAATAAAATCTAATATAGGAGCGATTCAGGTGACTTAGAGCACGGCTCAGCACTGACATGTTAGTGCTTCCTGCAGGTCTTCTTCCCCCAAACTGCACACCTGAAAGGCAGTGGGAGGTGTGAGCAAGGCCAGTGGCCACTGAGTGACTTGCTTTTTCCATCTGACATTTTATCATAAACATATTCCTACGTTTTCATAAACTCCTTTTAATTTTGAGAAATTAAAAAGGTACAGAAAAGTATAAAGAATGTACCAAACACTATATTCCAACCACTCAGACATAAAAAAGTATAATATTTTGTTAACATTTGCTTCTAGCCTTCTCCCCACTTGTCCCTGACCCCCATAAGAAATAAAACTACCACCTCCTTTCCCCATCTCCAGGGGCGACAATGTCAGGGTTTGTTGGTATGTGCCCTTCCAGCTTATTTTTGATACTTTAAAATTCATATCATATTAATATCATATATACTATACTTTTATTGGAGTGTATGAATGTTTAAGTATATAATGATATAAATACATGTCATTTATAAATACATTATGTAAAAACATACCATAACAATGTGTGTGCGTGTGTGCTGGTGCCTGGTATAGAGCAGGTACTTAACAAACACTTGTTGAACGTGAATCTATAAACAATGCATGGTATTTTTGTATGTTTTTAATTTATGTGGTACCATCCATTTTTTTAATCATCCTGCATGTTTCTCTATTCATTTAATAATACGATTTGAGATCTATAATTTTAGCTATATACTTACTTAGTTCATTCCTTTTAATTGCTGCAAAACATTCCATTGCAGGAATACAGAGAATTTTATTTAGTCATTCCCTTAGTGATGGACACTTAGGTTGCTCTCAGTTTTTTTTGCTAGTGAACGCAGAATGCTGCAGTGAACTTTATTGTACATGTGTAAGAGAATTTCTAGGACATAAAACCCAGAACTTTAATTCATGGTTTTTATTAGTTTGTATTAGTAGTACTTCTTCATATGTTCTGGCTTCAAATCCTTTTGATGTTGTAAGTGTTGCAAATATATTCCAGACTAGCTTACGAGAAGCCCTGCATTTGGGAATTACTGGGCTCACTAATAAGATGAGTACTGACCCAGAATGCTCCTTGTGTCTATTTTCAATTTATTAAGAACCTAGAGGAGAGACAGAGTATGATTAAGCATCTCCAAACCTCCAATAACCAATTCTGTGAATCTGAGTTTGAAATATTTTGGTACTCCTGTTTTGAATCTATTTAGAAAAATGGGATTAAAATGAGGGCAGTCTAGAAGTGTCTGCTCCAAGACTGCTTTCACATGGATAGAGCAAAAATATGCCTCTACTCAACAGAACGTCGAAGAGAGGGGGATAAGCATCCCCCAAGGAACAAGATACCTCAGAAAAAATTCTTCAAGAAATGTACAGAACATAACATGCCACATCATTCCTTCCCAGCTGAAATAAATGTCATGTCCCATTCTTTGCTACAGAGGGCTCAGCAGAGTGGGCGATGAAAAAGTCAGGGGTAAATTTGCTAAGATGCTCTCTACAGTACCTTCCAAGTCAAGATGTTATGACTGGAGATTAGAAGCTCTCTACCGGCAAAGACTCCATTTTCTAATTCTTCTTTAAGCACCCCCATGGCCCCTGGCTTGTTTCTGGGTCCAGAGAACATTTTGAAGTTAAGCTTATTAAATTAATCAAAGATGTCAGTCTTAGAATTTCTATGATTTTGGGGAGGGGGGTTCCACTTTATTAACTTTTTGTTATTTCAAGCATTTTGAGGCTGATATTCATGAATATTTTTTAAAAGGCTTATAAAAGCAGGCTCTTAAAAAAAAAAAAAAGTCAAATACAAGATTTAAAAAAGAATGAAATCTCCAAATAGGAAAAAAAAAAAGAGGGATTCAGCTGTACCCGTGCTGTTGACCCACTGCCTCATTCAGTAACCATAGCTCACAAAACAAACAAACAAAAAAATAAAACAAAACAATCTGCGTAGAGTCTATCCCAACTCAGAGCTATGACCTTTTGGAAGCAGATCACCAGGACTTTCTTTCACGGCACGTCTCAGTGGATTCAAACAGACAACCTTTCCGGGAGTAGCGCAGCCATTTGTACCATCCAGGGACTCCCTGCTCAGAAGCCATCACAGGTTATTTAATGGTTCCATAAATGTTCACAAGAATCTAAGTCCTTAACGTGTTCATGCCACATGGGGTGGAGGGAGATAATGTGCTGGGGAGCACCCTATTCTAGCACTCTCTCTGCGAGGAGACACGTGTACCACGGGAACACATTTGCTCAGGCAGGATTCAAACTGATAAGTCCTGCATTTTTAGTGTCAGACCAAAACAATTCTTCTATTAACAGCCTTGATGATATGGATACAGGCAACTTCCACCAAAATAAAAGCTGCCAATTACAGAGTACATACAACATAAAAAAAAAACACTATGCTAGAGACTCTGCATCTGGTTTCTTTAATTTCTCAAAGAGGTTAGTATTATTATCTGAATTTTACTGATGAGGAAACTGAGGATCAGAAAGGTTAAACAATCAGCCCAAGGTCACACAGCTATTAATGCCCAGCAGTCCTAGGATTTGGTCCAGATTCAAGCACAGGCTCTTTCTCCAGCACCGTGCTGCCTCTTTCCCTGCACCTCCTTTAATCCAGGCTCCAGGCACTGTATCGCATATGCTGCTCTGAGTTGTAAAGTGCTCCTCCTAGTACGGCTAAGCCCTCTACCACAGGAGTCGGCCAATCGTGTCTCCTTCCATTACACGCTCTCATCTCTGCTTTAAGCTCAGTGGGCTTATTTGCACTATACACTCATTCAACAAGTTTATCAAGCATCCATGCTGTCCCAGGCCCTGTGTGAGGTTCTGGGGAAGCGAAAACAAACGAGTCCCAATTCTTTACCTTAGGGGGCTGCCCAGTTTAAAGCTTCAAGTCCTTTAAGATATTCTTAAATAGGGAAGTGGGTAGTTACAGAGGCCAGCACCTCTCTATCCTGGAGTGCTCCTTCTATGGCTAAAACATGGTATATGGCTGCCAAACTCAAAGCGTGGTAGGGCCATGGGGAGGAAGAGAAAGCCGAAGAGGAAGGGAAGAAGCAGCTGGATGGGATCAAGTTAAAGGAGTGAGACATACTACCATCACCACCTCCACTGCTCTCAGTGGTCCCTTCTGCTGCCTTGCCTTGCCCAAGTACTTGCACCCCTGGCAAAATGACACCGTTCACCAATTATGCCCCACATTGCTGCTGAAGTCTCAACCACACCTCACTCATGGCTCTTACTTGCATTCATGTACTATATTGCTACGAAACCCAAACTCCTCCCCTGTTGCTCCCTAAAGAGCCAGGGTGACAGAACCCCAAAAATTCTCTGGAAAAGAAGTCCTTAGAAAAAAAGAAAGTGAGCCGAGGCTGACTGTGTTGTATTTCTTCCAGGCTTGTTGCCTGATTTATTTTTCAAAGCTGCATCACCTATTACCGTTAGCTGGATGGGAATGCTAGGATCTTAAAAGCCTGGAATGTGCTCATACTTCACCAGTGTGAAGTAGCTCCTACACCAGCCATATCATCATGACTATTAAAAAGTCATTTGCATAAAGCTCGGCAGTAGGGATAAAAACAGAACAGGACTGAGTCACAACCTTATCCTTTGTAATTACAGTTTTAATTTGGCTGATGGGTGAGGAAAAGCACATGGCAGGATAGATAGAAGGAGAGCAAGGGGTTGAAAGGAAAGGAGACCCAAATAAGGGTTTGGTTATTAACAAAAGCCAAGGTTCATACAATGTTTACCATGGAGCAACAAATTGTTTAGCTGAATGATATTGGCAGCCCAGTTGTTGTTGTTAGCTGGCAGCAAGTCAGTTCTGACTCATTGTGACCCTACGTACAACAAAGCAAAACAGTGCCTGGTCCTGCACCATCCTTGCAATCACTGCTGTGTTTGAGCCCATGGTTGCAGCTACTGTGTCAATTCATTTCGTTGAAGGTCTTCCTCTTTTTCGCTGACCCTCTGTTTTACCAAGCATAATGTCTTTCTCCAGGGACTGGTCCCTCCTGATAACATATCCAAAGTATGTGAGATGAAGCCTCTTCATCCTTGCTTCTAAGAAGCACTCTGGCTGTACTTCTTCCAAAACAGACTTATTTATTCTTCTAGCAGTCCATGGTATATCTGATATTCTTTGCCAACACCATAATTCAAAGGCATCAATTGTTCTTCGGTCTTCTTATTCATTGTCCAGCTTTTGCATGCATATGATGCAGTTGAAAATATCATGGCTTGGGTCAGGGGCACCTTAGTCCTCCAAGTGACATCTTTGCTTTTTAACACTTTAAAGAGATCTCTTGCAGCAGATTTGCCCAATGCAATATGTTGTTTGATTTCCTGACTGCTGCTTCCATGGGCATTGATTGTGGATCCAAGTAAAATGAAATCCTTGACAACTTCAATCTTTTCTCCATTTATCATGACATTGCTTATTGGTCCAGTTGTGAAGATTTTTTTTTGGCAGCTCAGATCACTGCCAAATGACACAGGCCAGCAAGAGCATCTCTCCCCCCGTGCAGAGGGGTTGTTACTGAAAGTGACAACCAGCTGGTAGGAGGAACACACCATGACTTCCTCTGTACAGCCTGGAACAGGCCATGTAATGGTCTTAATTTGACATAACAGTCTCAGGTTTTCTCATCACCAGTAGGCACTGAGAAGACCTTTAAACAGTGCCAAAAAGTAACACCTGTCACATCAGAGGCATTTGCCAAATACCATTGCGTTTGGTTCTATAGCAGTTCTGAAGTTACAGGGATAATTTATAAATGGAACCAAACATCACCATGTATAATAACATGCAAGCCACTCTCTTCACCAGATGAAAAGCAAACATATACTGATCTTTGACATACAGGTTGATAACATGAGTCAGACTGACCTCATGTACTATTAAGATAAAGGGCCCTGCCAATAAATTTATAAATGCAGACTTACCATGATCTTTCTCACCAACTAGACTAATTCTGGGGCCAAGGAAATCAGGCCACTTCAGGAACTCAAGCATTTCCTAAGTGTAAATAACTTTCAATACATGTAGAGGTCTACAGATAATCAGCTGAGATATATCCACACATTGCTCTTTCTCAGACAATTCCTCAAAATGTCACATTGAATAATTCCATTCAACAGAGCTGGAGTCTCAAAATCATACAGGAATATGCGAGATACACTAGGCACGCTGATGGCTCCCCCTCAGGGGGTGAAATATTGGCGCTATTTTTGAGGAGAAGAAGAAAGAAGCAGGAAGGAGAGTTGGTTTCTGGGGAGTCATCTGCACTCGGTTTCCTAATCCTCTTTAAAGTCAAAGATGTATATGGATGAGATCAGCAGCCACGCTCACTGGTACAGTTTGGGCCCTACCTCTAAGGGACACACACATCAATAGGGACGGATTACCCGATAAGTAAAGTAGGCACGGGCTTCCTTTTGCTTGCTTACTAATTTGTGGTGCACAATTTCACCTGTTTTTCACCACACCTTTGATATGGCAAAACCCATGTAAAATCGTGCACTACAGGTTAGTAAGTAAACACAATTAAGCCTGCACATACCTTGCTTACTGTTAAGCCTGGGCATACCCTGCTTACTGGTTAATTCACCCCTGCACACAATGAAATGCATCCTAAGCAAATGTACAGGTTTTCTCTGCCTGGGGTCCATGGACAGCCTCCGGGGAGTTACAAAACTTTGAAATAATATTCAGAATTTTTGTGTATGTGATATTATGTGCATTTTTATAGGGAACGTTTTCACAGCTTTTATAAGATTCTAAAAAGACGTCTATGACCCAATAAAGTTTAAGACGTCTTGCATCAGGAAAACGAGCCAGATGCAAATGGCATTGTATTGAGACGTTGTTATTTATTTCATATTCAGGGTCCACTTGGAGAGGGCAAAAGACTCCTTGATCATCAGCTGTTCTTACATCCACATAAAGCCTGGGGAATACACTATTACGGCAAATAACTAAACAAAGTATTGACTTTTTCTGCTTCTTAGAAGTAAATTCAAACTTATAGGTGAAAGCATATCTTCTAATCTGATGTGACCTGTATTTGGTACTGCATTCAGAAATTCTTCTATGAGACCAACTTTTAATAATCTAGGTCTCCTCTTCCTCCTCTGGATACAGTGAAAGACTACATTTTAAAATCAGTATCTTGTCCTGCAGCAAACTGTCATTTTCTTCAAGCTGTAAACTTAAGCAAATTCACCACTTCATGTAAGGTTCCAGATGCCTGTGAATTGCCAAGCAAAACAACAACTACAGGTGCCAGTGGAATAATGGTTAGATATCAAAGAAAACAAAACAAAGACGGCTCCCTCACTCACAGTGCTCTTATCGCCAAAGGGAAAAGGAAAAGTGAACCAGAAAGAGGTTACAAAGCTCCTCTAAATTTGGCTGTTCTCCTGGCAACACTCCTTCCTTGGCCATCTCCAAATGCAGCACAGTGTCCTGGTCTTCTACGAACCAACACAGTGAGATGGTATCAAGTGTCCAAGGAACTGTCCCAACTGCCTGGTTAATGGACTTAAAAGTTTACACACTGAACCCAACTTAGGAGGCAAAACTTGTGTTCAATACAGAAGAATCTGATTCATAGTGACAAAGGTCAGGGGTAGGCATGATGAAGGACCCCTCAGTTGGTAAAATAATTACATTTTTAAGAAATTCACTTTTAAAATTGAGCTTGTCAAGGCAAGGGATGGCTTTCCTATTTATTTCTGAATCCTGAGCAACTAACATAATGCCTGGGTCTCACTAGATGCTGAATAAATTTGTTTTAATTGCATTTTTGTTACTTGCTTTTCTTCGTCACCATTAACGGCTTAGCAAATCACTTGTATAGCCTGTGCAACGTGGAACTGCAGCTCTGCTCTGTAGCAGTCTCTGAGTTAGCGTAATCCAAATTAAATTTTACTATAAATGTTAAACCATCTAACAGTCCTAGTTTCTTTATAATAATGGTACTTTTACATCTATTTTGAGAGAGAAAGAGCAGAAATTTCTCTTAGTATCCAGAGAGGAGAGCTGAATGATCAATTGAAACTGTGCCCTACAGCCACTCAATACAAAGGGTATGAGTCAAAGAAAGGCAGGTTTAAATCTCCACAGGTTCATTTGATTTTGCTTTGTGTCAATGTTAGGAAGAAAAATTGAATTCCTGGATATTTCTCGGAGAGATGAAATCTTAAAACTCGAGGCCCAGTCTCTCAGCATGAAGCTCTAGGTGACTTTAAAAATTAAGTCATTAAAAAAAAAAAAAAATTAACCCTATAAAACCTAAAGAATAGATGTGAGTTGCATTTATGATTGTCCTCAGACTAACTTGGCCAAAGAAATATTTACCAGTTGCCATCAAGCTGACTCCGACTCATGGCAACTCATGCGTGTCAGAATAGAACTGTGCTCCACAGGGTTTTCAATGACTGATTTTGCAGAAGCAGATCCCCAGGCCTTTCTTCCGAGGCACCTCTGGGTGGAATTGAACCTCCAATCTTTCGATTAGCAGAGTGCTGTAATGATTTGTACCACCCAGGTTCTCTAAGAAATACTCAGCAACAGTAAAAGTCCAGGAAAATAATTTGTAAGAATCCAACTTTCAACTTTAGTTATATAAACTATAGCAAACATTGCATTAAGCCAAACACATGTATTAAGAAAGAGCATTTTAATTTTTGGAGGCTTCATGTTTAAATGATACACAGGATAGCATATTCAAATATTTGCAAGCATGAACTTTACTAAGAGAGGAGAAACAGGAATGCATAGTTCAGAGATGATAGAAAATTCCCTGTAGAAATTTACAACAGGGCATATGTCATAGATTATATTACATAACAGCGCATCCTTGAACATAAATGCAGTTAATAGTGGGAACACTGTTTATATTGGATCTACAAATGCTGCCTTGTCCAGGGAGAGGTTCCATCAAATAATCAAATCATAAATTTTGCTTTTGCTGTGCTAAACACATCATATTGTACACCCTGGATGCAAAACAGAAAAAGGGAAAAAGAATTCCAGATGGAAGCAATGAATTTCAGTTTTGATTAAAAGGAGTTAAGGGCTTAACTACCAGCAGGAAGGTTGGTGATTCGAACCCACCCAGAGGCACCTTGAAAGACAGTTCTATTCTGCACACATGGAGTCACCATGAGTTGGGATTGATTTGATGGCAACTAACAACAATAGAATCTTAGTTATGGAAACGCAATGGTGCAGTGCGATAGATGGATTGTTATATGGTCTTTCTCGCCATGGTCTTGTAACTCCCACCAAATGATCAGGTAGGGCTATGGGAACTGGACAGTTTGCTAATAATGCAAATAAAGTGCATGGCACCTTTGTGGGGGTGGGACCATGTAAATAAGGTGTAAGGTGTATGCCATCCCACTAGGGTTAAAGTGAGCCATCCCAGAGGCAGGATGGGGGGACTTCACTACCACCAAAAAGAAGAGCCAGGAGTGGAGCACATCCTTTGGGCATGGGGTCCCTGCACTGAGAACCTCCTACACCTAGGTGACACAGAGAGAGCTGTAACAACCGGAGACAGCAGGAGAAGGCAAGAAGTGGTGGCACAGAAATGGCGGCAGCAGAACCAGAAAACTGGCTTGAGATGGCGCACTGGGCTTCTCGGTCCATGGAGAGAAGGGGCAACAGCGAGTGTGCTGACCCACAGAGCGAGAGAGCTGAGCACCTTCAGGCAGGAGGCTTCCTGCAGGAGTGGGGTGCCTCCAGGCACTGGTCAACGGAGCTAGGCTTGCTGACCCACAGAACAAGAGAGAGCTGAGTGCCTTCAGGCCGAGGCTTACTGGCAGAGTGGGGGCCTCCAGGCACTTACTGGCAGAGATAAAGAACTTTGTAACAGAGCAGAGGCCAGAGAGAGGCCTGCCTGTGGTCACGGCTGAGAACAGGCTGCCTTGCTTGAAGAAATGTATCCTGAGTCATTCCTGATCCTGAAACATAACCTGTTACTTTCCTAGCAAACCCCATAATCATAAGTATTGTCTGTGAGTTGTGTGTGGCCATTGCAATGAATTATCGAACACAGCAGGGCAGTAGAGAGTGCCGTGGGAGGGACGGCTGGTTTCAGAATTGGTAAAAATGTTGGAGCGTAAGGTTATGTCTGACCTCCACTTCACAGAAATCAGCCTTGGGCTGATGTTAATCTTCACTCTCTCTCTCTCCCTCAGGAAGTTAGAGGACCTCTGATGCCACCATGCCATTTTTACAACTAGAAAGGAATTAAATTATCTTAAATGTCTTGTCAGATATGTAAATACTGCTTAAAAAGATAACTTAAAATCCAGGTTTCAAATTTTACAGACTATCCCTAAATGCTAAGCAGACTGTTTACTGCCAAAAAGCCAGTGGGGGAAAAACCCAAAAAAGAGAAAGAAAAGATCTTCACCATTAGAGTGGGAACAAAAAAAGTATTTTTTTCTTTCAATGCTTCTCTTTACTAAAAATGTTATCAGTAAGTCGAACAGCTTTTAAAACAATATGAGAAATTTGGTCAGTGTTTCTAGATGAAATGTTCAAACTGAAAAGTTACAATCCACTAAGAAAAAAGCCAAATTTCACTAAAAATCAAGAAATCATTACACTCTTAAGTAATTATCTATGCACAGCCAGGAAACACTATAGATTAAATTCCCATTTTAATTCATTGCCCATGTTTATTTTTCACATTGATGGTATTTGCTGGTCCTTTCATGGTGCATTAGAAGATTATATATTTATCCTTTCGGGGGGCACCTCAGAGTGAGGTTGTACTGCTTAAATACTGGTGAATTGAAAACCTTCTTCATATTTCACTGAGTGATATATACCATTATAACTTAGCAACAAGAAATTGCTCAGATAAAAGAGCCACAAAAATTTAAAAAATAAATAAAAATTAAAACAGAAATGATTTCCAAGGTAAAACTGAACAGTGATATCTTAACCCCAGTTGTGGTATGTTCTGAATTTAGGATTTCACTCTTCTTTAGGATAAAGTTCATAAATTATAATAAAAGATTTATAACAGTTAAAATTCAACCCTCTACAGTGAAGAGTTGAAATTCTGCAAGTATGTTGGCCCTTATATATTATCATATTCTATACTTCAGCTGATTATCGCATGGCACTACTGAGATGTCACTCTGAGAACTAAGGTGCGCCTGACCCAAGCCATGATGTTTTCAACCGCCTCATATGCATGCGAAAGTTGGACAATTAATAAGGAAGACCGAAGAAGAATTGACGTCTTTGAATTATGATGTTTGCAAAGAATATTGGATATACCATGGACTGCCAAAAGAACAAACAAATCTGTCTTGGAATAAATACAGCCAGAATGATTCTTGGAAGTGAAGATGGCGAGACTTTGTCTGAGGTACTTTGGACATGTTATCAGGAGGGACCAGTCCCTGAAGAAGGACATCATGCTTGGTAAAATAGAGGGTCAGCGAAAAAGAGGAAGACCCTTAACAAGATGGACTGACACAGTGGCTGCAACAGTGGGCTCAAACATAGCAATGATTATTTGACCATGGCACAGGATCGGGCAGTGCTGTGTAGGTCGCTATGAGTAGGAACGGACTCGAAGGTACCTAACAACAACAACAATATGGAAATCAAATATATGGGCTTGGTTTCCACACAGAACAATTGTGTATCACACAGTCATTGTAAATCCACACGTTACTGGAGAAGTAACTTGGAGACCCTGCTTCGGCTTGACACTATCAGTAACCCTGCAAACCTGGGTAACTTACTGAAGCATTCTGAGCCTCAGTTTCCTTGTCTGTAAAATGCAGATAATACCTGTCTCGTAGCCATGACCTTGAGGCAGGTATTGACTAAAATATCTATGTGATGTTTGTAAAGAATTCAGAGCAGTGTCCAGCATGTACGCAGTAGGCACTTGACAGATTCTGGCAGGTACTAAGGGCCTCCTTGCAGTCACGGAGGTCAGAGTGTGGCATGGAACACCTGACACAGTGAAAGGAACGCCCCGTCTCTAGGCAAAGGTTGCTTACTAGTCTTTATCTGTCTTTATAGATCTCTGGGTGGTGCAAACAGTTTGCGCTAGAATACTGCTAAAATACTAACATAAAGGTTGGCTGTTCAAACTCACCCAGTAGTGCCACGGAAGAAAGGCCTTGCAATCTTTTTCTGTAAAGATTGCTGTTGTTGTTAGTTGCAGTCAAGTCGATTCCAACTCATGGCAACTCCATGTTACAGAGATTACAGGCTGTAATCTTCAAGAAAACCAGCTCTACTCTGTAACATATGGGGTCACCATGAGTTGGAACTGACTCAATGGCAACGGGTTTTGTTTTTTTATCCGCTTTATATACTTTAATGGGTGGGGCAGCCCAGGATCCTGGGAGACGCTATCATACGTCAAACATTCTCACAGCTACATTTGTTTTTGTGTGTGTGTCTGGGGAAGGACAGGGGCAGGGCAGATGACCACTTCTGTTTTAACTCTAACCCTCCCCCTTACAAAAACAGCTTTGTAACGAGGGAACAACAATATTGTTACCCTAACTTACGAGGCAATAGTACAATTCCCTTGAAACACACAGTCAATTTGAATTTATTTTACTTCTTACCTTTTCAATTTTTTCATCCAGCATTCTGAAGAATTCTTGTTGGCTTTCAGAGATATGCATGCTGAAAAACAAAGAGCAGTTGAGTGCGTCTTTCATTGCTTTCTTAAACCTAGCTCCCCCAAATAAAAAATGCTGAGCCCCTAAACTTAGGGACAGATGTTTATTTATTGCAGGCTTTTGCACGGAAATACTCTGAAGTTATATTAGGGATAAATGTCGTTACAGTACTCCTACAAATGCGTTTCATAATAGTCTATCAGTGCCTATGATTTAAGGAATACAATTTCCTTTCAATGTACAGATGTTATTTATAGTAATGTTACTGGAAGGTGTGTGCCAATTTTTTTTCTTCAGACACACATTTGTGATTAAAAAAAAAAAAGACACAGGCAAGTAGCACATGGCA
This sequence comes from Dugong dugon, assembly GCA_030035585.1. Classification (NCBI taxonomy): domain Eukaryota; kingdom Metazoa; phylum Chordata; class Mammalia; order Sirenia; family Dugongidae; genus Dugong; species Dugong dugon. The sequence goes on along the minus strand of CM057469.1, from coordinate 47,594,732 downwards.
TATTTCAACCCTGTATGAAACCATAAAAAGAAAACATATCCTGGTTATTACATTGAAATGTATGTTTTACAAAGGTTGTCAGCATCAGCATGATACTCAGCTGACTGTAGAGGTGGAGGCTGGTTGCAAATAAGCTGAGAACATACTGATGACTTGATGTTGCCCCTGAATGACTTCTGCATTGGTGAGAGTAACTACACCTCTTTGGAACTAAAGTGGAATGTGGGAGTGAATCAGGAAGCCTGTCTGAGCAGCACTGGCCCTCTTTTTGCTTGTCCTACGCCACTTCTCAGGAGTCCTGGTGGCGCAATGGTTAAGCACTTGGCTGCTAACTCAAAGGTTGATGGTTCAAACCCACCCAGCGGCCCCACAGGAGAAAGACCTGGCAACCTGCTCCTATAAAGATTACAGCCAAGAAAACCCTATGGGGCAGTTTTACTCTGTCACACGGGGTTGCTACGAGTAGAATCGACTTGACAGCTCCTAACCATAACACGCCACTTGACAGCATTCTTAGTGAGATGGTCCCACTGGCATCACTAGGGGGGTGTGAGGGGTACAGACTGCACCAAGTGACCCTGTCAGAGGGGGTGACACCAAAATGACTGTCTATAAAATTTTTGCGCAGTGTTTCAGCAGAAATTTGCTATTTTTTATAAAAAGATCCCTGTAGTTAGTTATAACAACAAAAACTTTTCATAAGCCCAGGTTTGTTGTTGTTAGGTACCATCGAGTCAGTTCCGACTCAGTGACCCTGAAGGACAGAGTAGAACTGCCCCATAGGGTTTCCAATGAGTGGCTGGTGAACCTGAACTGCTAACCTTTTGGTTAGCAGCTGAGCTCTTAACCACTGCGCCACCAGGGCTCCAAGCCCAGCTTACATGTATTAATATACCTACAAGGTTAAAACTCTATGCTAACTTTTGAACTTTCTAACGTGCTCCGGTCAGAGCTGTCATTATTACCCAATTACAACGACACTTCGAATCCCATAGTTTTGTCTGCATGCGCTGTTATTTTCACTGCTGCCAGTGTTTTTTTTCACAGTCGCTGATTTTGTCAAATTTGCTGGTGTTTTAGCTACAATATTGTGATAATTAGCATGGGAAGGTGACACCATGAGTTACCACACTGGGTGACATCAACCCTAGTGACACCACTGGATGGTTGACAAGCGACAAAACACAAGAAGGTAAGGAGAGTTAGAAGCACCACAGACGGGAGTGGGGTGCAGGGGAACGGGCCTCTGTGGTAATATCAGGTCTTAATGACAGTAGTTTGTACCCAGCAAATGGATGTGAGCGTTCCAAGGAGGTTAAGAATGCTGGAGTAAGAGACGTATTACATGGGTTTCTTTTAGTTACTATTAGTTCCCACTGGTTGTAGTGGTTGGGGGCCGGCGGTAGAGGGTGGGCTCTGGAAGAGCCTAAGTGCGGTGAGAAGCCTACCTAACACAGCCCTTGGCATCACGCCTCATCCTTTAGAGGCCACCGAGAGAGGCATAGTGATCCCAAACCCTTCAGGTTTCCTGTCACCGAGAGCTGGTCTTCTCCGGTGTGTGAAATCAAGATTTAAAATCTACGAGCATGATGACATGCAGTTGCGTTATAAAAGGAAAACAAGGAGAGTGTCTGATGCGAGTCATCAACCTTTACACTTTACAAAGCACTTTCACAAATATCATGTAAAGTTGCTGTCCTTTATACGATCATGTGCATCATGTAAAGGTTTTGTTTGAGAAACAGGCCTTCTCCTACCGCAAGTTTGAAAGGCAGGGCACACCTTTCGGGGGGATGAGAATACATTAAACAGTTTCATCTCTGTAGAACCCTGGGCAGAAAAGCCATTTTAAATAGCTGAGTCTTCCCAGACTCTTCATGAGATTCTTCTCTGAGCACCAAAATACTTTTTATTTTAGGCACTTTGGATGCAAATCTTTCTAAACTGCACACACTTTAATAGAGGGTATGTCACAAGCATTAGCTAACTTTTGCTTAAGGACTAGGGACCATTATTATGAACTTAAATTGTAATACTCTCCTGTAATACTCTGATACCCCAAGAGCCTACCAAGATGGGTAGAGCTGGCTCTCTTTCAGCAAAATGGCCTTAAACTCCAGAGCTTTTGTTCTTCGCCAGCTTTTCAGCTTTTCCTGTCTCATCTCGTCTTGTCAATGAAGTTTTCGGTCCCTTTCAGCTTTCTTACTAGCTGGAAAAAACACAGCCAAGTTTGTTAGAGCCAAGTTCATACTAGAGTTACTATAAACCGGCTCTAAGGGATACCCTGGGGGCTTTCACCATGAGTTTTCTGTCAACCATTTTGGCTACTCAGGCACCTTTTGGGCATCCTTCCTGGTCGTGGCCAAGCTCTCCACAGATGAGGTTGCTGGATGGCCCTGGGTTCCAGATAGAAAGGCATTAAGGTACATACATGTAGTTTTCTTAGGAAATTCCAAGAGACCTCATAAAGATGAATTTTTATGAGTTGGTGCTCATTGTGGACACCGTGTGGTTATTACAGTTTTTAGTACAGACTGCCTTGAATGTAATAGGGGGCAATACGCATTTGTTAATTAAGTGACAAACTACTCTCTATTGATATTTGTTGTAACTTACGACATATCAAGAAGACAGTGCAGTTTGTTAGTACGGGCACGTCAAGGGGCCTCCAGTTCTTCATCTATAAAAGTGGTCAGCTGGTCTCTAGGCTAATGCTTTGTGATTGTTAGTAAGTGCCATTACCTCCTTCGTGTTCGTATCACAACATGAAAACGAAAGTGTGTGATTAGTACTCATACACGGGGACATTAGAGGGACAAGGGGGGGAGTCTGAAGTAAAAGCAACTCTGCTGATTCTTTCTATTGTTCTTCTGTTCTCTATTTCATTTATTTCTGCTCTGATCTTTACTATTTCCTTTCTTCCAGTGGTTGTGGGCTTTTTTTGCTGTTCTCTTTCTATTTGTTTGAGTTCTGTAGTTAATGTTTTGATTTTGTCCCTTTCTTCTTTTTTGATATGTGCATCTATTGCTATAAATTGTCGTCTGAGGACTGCCTTTGCTGCGTCCCAAAGGTTTTGGTATGATGTAAAGTAAAAGCAACTCTGGAAGCGTGTCTACAGTCTCTGTGATCAAGAATGCACTTAACACAGGCTCGGAGGTCTGTATCAGGAGCTTGAGACCAGAGGTGATGGATGAGGACCTCAGCATGCACATATATGGTAAAACAAGCACAAAAACCTCAGTGATTTAAGCTTTGTGGAGTTTAATTACATACACACATACATACTTACTAACTAAAAAATATATATATCCCCTTGATTAAAACAAACTGAACAAAAGCCATCAGCCCACAATTAATTAAACAAGACTGTATTTTCAATCCCACCTCCATCCTGAACTAAGCACTATCTTAGGGGTAGAAACTTCCATTTTCACACATGAGAAACAATTCTAACCCAGTGAAGGCAGCTGGTCCTGTCATCCAGACATCTCTCTGATCATACCCCACTAACACAGAGATGCTGCCTGCTTTTTCTTCCCTTAAGGGAGTTCCACCATCCCTGCTTGCCTCTGTCTCATTTCATAACCTACCAAGAAGAGCCACTCACTAGATAGATTCACTAACTTGTCACTTTGAAATACTGTACGTGGATTGTGTTAGTTGGAAAAGACTGAATGGAAGAGCAATTTATCATGAAAGCATGATGCACTGAAGCAGCTCTTTCAGATAAGCTGTTGTCACTGAAGTGTGGCAGACACTGCCAGACAGAGCCAACACCCACTCGAGGTCCTCAGTTCCTGTGTGCTGTCTTAGGTGCAGTGTAGTCTGAAAGCATGAGGCTTACTTTGCTGTACCCCACCGGTTAATCCCAGAGACAGGCACCATAAACTCTTCAACAAGGGCCGAGAAAAAATTTGACAAAATAAATCACCCTATATCGACTGACTCTCACCTACATAAACATGATACACTCTTCCCGTCTGGAGACCCTATCAACACAATAGCATGTATATTAGCTTTTACCTTCAAGAGTACCAACTGCAGTGTGAGAAAACAGTCCCTGGGTAACGACCTGATTCTTAAATCATTCCTGGTGCACAATTTGATGATTCTGAGTGAGGGAGGGAGGGAGAAGGAAAAGCATCTGACTTTTCTTTCTTCAAGATATATATATATATATATTTTTTTAAAAAAACAACAAACTCATTGCTGCTGAGTTGATTCTGACTCATAGTGACCCTACAGGGCAGAGGAGAACTGCTCCATAGGGTTCCAAGGAGCAGCTGGTGGATTCGAACTGCCGGACTTTTGGTTAGCAGTCAAGCTCTTGACCACTGTGCCACCAAGGGATAACTGAATTACTTATGACTTACATGTTTTATAGAGTATGAATACTTGATTCGCAGTGGTTAAGAGCTCAGGCTGCTAACCAAATGGTCAGTGGTTCCAATCCACCAGCTGCTCCTTGGAAACCCTATGGGGTAGAGCCACTCTGTCCTATAGGGTCACTATGAGTCGGGATCGACTCGACGGCAATGGTTTTTTTAAAAATATTTATTAGATCTAAACACTTATTTCAAAGCCTGTGTGTTGGTACCTGATTTAAGTAATAAAGCTTAACCACTTTGGTAATTCCGGTTTCTCTCTAATAATTGAAACTCAGCCTTGGAGAAACCAAGAAAAGACACTGCTGGAGCACTTTTAGTAGCTACCAGTTAGCTCTGGCAAAGCTCTTGTGAGTTAACCCTGCTCAGTCAAGGGCTCTTCTTGCTGTGACTTTTCAGTTTCATGAGACTCGGGTTGAGAACACTATGGAATCTTAATGCAGTGCAGTCAAATTAACAAGTGGTGGGCAAAACGAGCTTCAGAGCTAGAAGATTAAGTGGCTTTTAGTGAAGTTTTCAAATAAAAACCCACGCTACCGAAGTATGAGAAAGCAAGGTCCTAATTCCCTAACATTTCACCTGCAGAGATGAAATTCAATTGCCCAGTGGGTTCCTGGTAAAGCTTGGCCTGCACACAGTTATTTCTTCATGCTCATTCTCACTTTTCATTTGGACCTCAGGGAAGTAGACTAATCCTAATCCCCATTTCATGACATACTTCTACCAGCAGTTTATGCAGGGCTCACTTTTCTTTATTTAATTAGCTAATTAATTCATTTTTTAAAAACAGTATAATAAGCACCCATGAAGGCAAAATCAAAAACAATGGCTAGGATCTTGACAATAACCTATAGCTAACTTATCCTCCAAGGAGCCTTGGTGGTACGGTGGTTAAGTATTAGGCTGCTAACAGAAAGGCTGGTGGTTTGAACCCACCCAGAGGCTCTGAGCATTCAGCTGCTAACCAAAAGGTTGGCAGTTCGAATCCCCCAGCTGCTCTTTGGAATACCTATGAGGTAGTTCTACTCTGTCCTACAGGGTCACTGTGAATCAGAATCGACTCCACGGCAATAGGTTTGGTTTCTTAGAGCCCTGGTGGCGGGTGGTTGCAAGCTATGGGTGCTAACCAAAAGGTTGGCAGTTCGAATCCACCAGCTGCTCCTTGGTGACCCTATGGGGCAGTTCTACGCTAACCTATAGGGCCACTATGAGTTGCAATCGACTTGACGGCAACCGGTGTGGTTTGGGTTAGAGGCTCTGAGGGAGAAAAGAACTGGCAACCCGCTCCCGTAAAGACTGCAGCCAAGAAAATCCTATGGGACAGTTCTACTCTGTCCTATAGGGTCACTATGAGTCCCAATCCACTTGATGGCATGCAACAACAACTTATTTTTCTCCTCCAACCCATGCTGGTGCTTCCCCTAACCCAAGGCAATCACCACTTCCTCATTTTCTCTTTGTATACTTTTTCTATAACGTGTGCCGAAAAAGAATACTATTTCAGTTGTTTTTAACTTTATAAAGAGTGCATCATGCTGTATGTAATCGTTTGGAACTTAACACTTTTCTTTTAATATTATATTGTTAGGGTCCACCCAGTGTTGTCTATTGCTGTAGGACATTTGTTTTACCTGCTAATATTCCATTGTATGAATTTGGTGCAGTTCACTCACCCAATCGCTTGGTAAAGGGCATTTAGGCTGTTTCTCATTATTAAGGAGCTCTTAAGGGCCAGACATTGTAATAAGCACTGGACATACATTGTTTCATTTAATCCCCAGCCCTACAAGACAGTTTTTCACCCCCTTTTTCCTCTGTGAAAACTGAAGCTCAAAGTCAGTAGGTTCCTTGCCTGAGATCACAAAGCCAGTAAGGTCGGAGTAGAACTGTCCCATAGGGTTTCCAAGGAGTGCCTGGTGGATTTGAACTGCAAGCCTTTTGGTAGACAGCCATACCTCTTAACCACTACACCACAGGGCTCCATATGAAATAAGATAATGAAATTCCAATACCGCCACCCCTCCCCGCCCCCGTGAGTGGAAGGACAATCCCATATCATAAAGGCAAGCAATACTACACCTTTGTTTTATTTAATGCAATTTTACTCTGTTCTTTTGGGTCGTTCTGAGTCGGAATTGACTTCAAGGCGGCAGGTTTTTTTAAAAAAATTTCATACAGTTGCAGAATAAATGATGGTTTCCTTGATCCTGTATATCAGCAAGTAGGAAAAGTAAAATTCTTCTCTTGCCCCATCAGAAAGATTTCTTACTTGAGTTTCAGGCACCCAATGTTCTGACTCCCTGTTTAAAACACACACATGCTGCTTTGTGGAAAGCAGTGGATTTTCTTTATAATTTTACTGTAAACACATGAGCCGTTTTAATAAACTTCTCTAAAAGCTTCAGTATGTGCCAGTTTGGGAAGTGTGCTGTTTCAGTATATCAAAGTTAAGTAATCTCTCTAAAAGATCAAAGAAATCCTTCTCAATACAGGCTCTCCGTATAATGCAGAGATAAGGGAAGCAGTTAAAAACTGCATATATCAAGTGGCTTCAATGTAAAGATGCCTTGGCTGAGTACCAGATATCTGCTATCCCCAAAGGCAGATAAAGTTTGTGTAGATAAAGGTGATTAGTGGTGAAGCCTACTAGGAAAGTAGTTACTATACTTACCTAAGGGTGAAAAAAATCCTTGTAACATGACATGGACATTGTAAGTGATAGTGGATTTTTAAATGTTTAGTTTTTTTTTTTTGGAAAGAATTAAATTACTGAGCTCACATCATGGCGGTTTCGGCTGTAGCAATTCCACAGACCCTAAGCCCGGTTAAAATGATTATGAACTAGGTTATTTCTGTGTCAATCTCCTGGGAAGAACCCAGAGATAACCCATCTTTTTCCACTTATGATTTCGATTTGTTGTTGTTAGTTGCCGTTGAGTGAATTCCGACTCATGGAGACACCATGTGTGTCAGAGTAGAACTGCACTCTACAGGGTTTTCAAGGCTGTGATGGTTTGGAAGCAGCTCACCAGGCCTTGCTTCTGAGGAGCCTCTGGATAGGTTTGAACCACCAACCTTTCAGCTAGTAGTCTAGTGCTTAACGAAGCACGCTACCCAGGGTCTCCTGATTTTGATTTACGGGGCTAATATTATATATATGTAATCATCAAATTTATTTTGGGGTGGATGTGACTGTATTAAATTTACCAGTGTTATCGGCACTCTCAGGGAATTCATCCATATTTAGGTGAAACACCACACTAGAGAGTCCCAGCCTCTGGGACAACAAAGCCTTCTGGAAGAAAGGGGAGCCCTGGTGGTGCAGTGGTTAAGAGCCTGGCTGCTAACCAAAAGGTTAACAGTTCGAATCCACCAGCCACTCCTTTGAAACCCTATGGGCAGTTCTATTCTGTCCTATAGGGTTGCTGTGAGTTGGAATTGACTCAACGGCAACAGGTTTTTTTGGTTTGGTTTCTGGAAGAAAGGGAGGATTGCCTCAAAGTCACACAAAGCACATTTCATTGCCAAGGTAGATTCAGTTCTAGAACAATATAAAAAACTACAGCTGTCCAGAATGCGATTTGATTGATGCATGATACTCATTCTTCCTTTTATCTTTTTAATTGTGAAACATATAACACATAGACAAGAAAACATGTTATTTCTACATTCTTGAATAACAATAATTAAAGGAATACACGTATACTCACTACCCAGATTAAGAAACAGACCTCCTGATCCCACTGTCTTTCCTCCTGCCGGAAAGAACCACTATTCTGAATTTAGTATCTTTTCGTTTCCTTGCTTTTCTTTATTGCTTTATCATACACATATACACAATATAATGCCTAGTTTTGTCTGTTTTTGAGCTTTATATGAATGGAACAATATGTAGATATGGACTGCAACTTACTTTACTACTTCAACCCTGTATTTCTGAGATTCATCTATTTGGTATGTGTAGCTGTAGGTCATTTATTTTCACTGATGTGTAGTATTCCCATCATAAGAACATGCCACAGCTTTGTTTTATTCATTGTATTTAGGACAGAGTTTGGGTTTTACCTCAAAGAGCTTATGTAAACAACACTGCAGTGAACATTTAAATATATGTCTCCTAGCACACATGTGCAAGAGTTTCTCTAGGGCATAAACTTGGGAGTAGAGTTGCTGGGTAGGTCGAGGTACAATTTTACTAGATAATGCAAATTGTTTTCCAAAGTAATTTTACCAGTTTATATTCCTACCAGCAGGGGCTGAGAGTTTCTGTTACTCAATCTTGTGTACTGTCAGACTTCTAAATTTTTGCCAACCAAATGGCATCTCAATGTAGGTTTAATGAGGATTGATGAGGTGCAGCATTTTTCTTTACTCAAACGCTTACGCTTGTCTATGTCTTTAGTCCATTTTTCTACAGGTTCTCTGTCTTTTATGTACTGATTTGCACAATTACTTCATATATCCTGAAAACTAACCTACCACCAATTACATCTGTGGTAAATATCTTCCCCCATTTGGAGCCGCTTACTCTTTTTATGGTATACTCTGATAAACAGAAATTCTTGATTTCAATGCAGTCATTTTTTTTAAGATTAGCATCTTTTGTATCTTATTAGAATTTTTCCCTACCCCAAAGTCATAAAGATATTCCCCTCTGTTTTTTCCTAACTGATCTGCAATGTCAGCTTTGCCGTGTACTGTGGTCTATTTTTGGGGGGGGTCTCCATTCTGCTAGGTTACATCAAACCACACTGTCTCAATTACTAAAGCTTCATACTAAATCTTGGTACATGGCAGGCAAAAATGGAACTCATTCTGAAAGCATTTTTATCTTTAAAAACAACATAAAGAAAATAGGAACTAGAACTTACTTTGCTCTGGGTTGATGAACTAATCCCGGAATCTCTTTATTAGTTTTAAGTCTTACATTTGAACTGGCACTTTTTTCCTGAAACACATAAGCACACACGTAAAAAAAAAAAACAACAACAAAAAAAAAAACAAGATCAGAATCAGCAATTAAGCAATAGCATGCGTTTTCATCACAGAGATGTTAGATGTGTTTGGGACTCTCCACAGCTGGCTACTTCACAAGGACAAATGTCCTTGTAAAGACGTAACAAGGTACAGGTAGACACTGTCAAACATTTTAACAAGGAACATTAAGCCATGAAAAGAGGAATTAGCTTTATAACAACTAACACTGTTCAGAAAACAATGTGCCACTAATATTTAATTTTTAGGTGGGGTTACTGAAAATAGTAAGAGAATCAAAGAACAGAAGAATCTAGTGTCACAGTGATGGGGAAAAGAGAAGCGGCAGTACAATCACAGCCATGGTATATTTTGCCTTGACTTAACTGGACTTCAATGCTTTTTATTTGTAAAAGACAACTGTGGTTATTAAGATATAAACTTTGCCGAAGGCCCTAGCAGTGACAGGGACGAGAAGGCGACTAAAAATAGCTAGTACTTTCAACCTATAACTTTCTTTTAAATACTGAAATTGAATTTAATTGTAGTATTAAAATTCAGTACTAGCCTGTATTTAAGAAACACTTCTTTGGTGGTTAATCCAACCTGATTTCTTATTCCCAGTATGCTAGTCACATGGGAAAGAAATATTCTTGAATCTTAAAATAGCAGTGGATCAGTAAATACACAGTCTATAATACAGCTGCTTTGTAGTTTTACAACATTAGCTTAAAAAAATTATTCAAGGTGCTTTATAATTAATTAGCTTGAAAAAAAATATCCCTAAAATCAAAGGAAAGACTATTGTAAATCTACTTAACAGGTAACTGTATACAACCTAAGGATTCTGAGGCTGTGTCAATAATTAAAGAGGAATAAAAACTTCTGTGAGCTGACACAACATTCTTACCACATGTAAGAGTGACTGTGGCGTGACACGTAAAACCAGTGATGTCCAAATGAACCCTCTGGGTTTCGTATTTCTTGTGGGCTAGCAGAAGCCATTTAAGTCAGTAAAACTTCAGCGGTGCACAAAATCTGGCTATGGGTTATTTACTGTCAAACAGGAGCTTCTCTGTGTAACTTTGAACCAGTTGCTATCTACTCCATTCCGACTCATGGCAACCCCACAGAACTGTGCTCCGCAGGGTTTTCGATGGTTGATTTTTTGGAAATAGGTCACCAGGCCTTTCTTTGGAGGTGCCTGTGGGAGGACTTGAACGTCCAACCCTTCTGGTTAGCAGCCGAGCACATTAACCGTTTCCACCACCCAGGGACTCCTGTATAACATCAGTACTCTATAAACCCTGGTAATTTTGTTCATGTTCTTCTAGGAAAAGAAACTATCATAATTCTCATGCAGTCTACCTTATCTTTCTACACTTAACTCAAGAATGTTTTCCTGAACATTTTAAAAGTATATACTTTTTTTATACCTTTAAAATGTATAAACATAGTCAGGGAACAACAGATGAGCTGTTTTAGTTTTTACAAAGATGGAGGAGCATCAGAAAACTCTAATGCACTATAGCTTAAACTCCAGGAGGAGTTAGATGGCCACAGCATCTGGCATGGGGCTTGGCACTTTATGGGAGGTGCTCAGCAAGTATTGGTGGAATGAACGAATGATGCCAATAATGATTAATTTTTTCATAAAAAAAAAAAAATTGTGGTAAAATATACATAACATAAAATTTGCCATTTTAACCGTTTTTAGGTGTATAATTCATTAATTACATTCACCATCTTGTGCAACCATCACCACTATCTATTTCTAAAACTTTTTACCACCCCAAACAGAAACTCAGTACCCATTAAGCAATTAAGTCGCCATTACTCCTCCCAGTCCCTGGTAAACACTAGTCTACTTTCGTCTCTATGAAGATTAGAATATACCTAAGATATTTCATGTAAGTGGGATCATACATTTTTTGTCCTTTTGTGTCTGACTTCTTTTACTCAGCATGTTTTCAAGGTTCATTGATGTTGCAACCTGTGTAAGAACCTGTTTTCTCTTTAGGGCTGAATAATACTCCATTGTTTATATACAGACCACACTTTGTTTATCCATGCATTTCTGGCTATTATGAATAATGTTGAAATGAACATTGGTATACAGGTATCTGAGTCTCTGCTTTAAATTCTTTTGAGTATATACCTAGGGGTAGAACTGCTGGGTCGCGTGGTAACTATGTTTAAGAACTGCCACATTGTTTTCCACAGTGGCTGCACCATTTTACATTCCCACCAACATTGGATGAAGGGTCTAATTTCTCCACACCCTGACTAACACTTATTATATTCGAATTTTTCTGATAATAGGCATCCTAGTGGGTGTGAAGTGATATCTCACTGTAGTTTTGATTTGCAGTTCCCTAATAACTAATGAGGGAGTCCTGTGGCACAGTGGTTAAGTGCTCGGCTGCTAACTGAAAGGTCAGTGGTTCGAACCCACCAGCTGCTCCGTGGGAGAAAGATGTAGCAGTCTGCTTCTGTAAAGCTATACAGCCTTGGAAACATTATGGGGCAGTTCTACTCTGTCCTACAGGATCGCTGTGAGTCGGAATTGACTGGATGGCAATGGGTTTGGTTTTTTTTTTTGGTTAATGACTAATGACGTTGAACATCTTTTCATGTGTTTATTCACCATTTGTATATACTCTTTCGAGAAACGTCTATTCAAGTCCTTTGTGTATTTTTAGACTGGGTTGTTTGCCTTTTTGTTGTAGGATGATTAACTTATTTTGAAAAGTTAGAAATAAAATAGCTCAACTGTAGTTTCTCTTGAGCACTGAAGATGTAGATTTCCTCCAAGTTAGTTATTAAACTTAAAACTTGGTGCCTGCTTGGCACAAAGTACTGAAAATGGACATATTTGATATGACAGAACCTTATACTTTTTTTTTACCACATAATTTCCCAAACTCTTTGAGTTTAAAGAAACACCATAACTTTTCAACACTACCAAGGCAGGAATGCGACTTCTAAAAAGTGTAAGAATACAAATGATATGCAATTGTATTGTTTATATTCAATTTGTTAAACTGTACCCTTCATAATTACATTGCCTCAAATCTTCCTTAAAAACCCATTCTATGGTTGCTAAGAAAAGAATTAACCCCTAAATGGCCGAGACTCAATGACAAGCAGGGCAGTCCTGCCCAGCAGAGAACAAGCCGCGCCTCATTACATCACTCACAAGAAGCAAGAGAATTCAAAGTGAGGCAGAGGCAAAAGGGAGGAAAAGCAGCTCCAGAGTTTCCAGTTCTAAGAAAGAAATGTTTGATATATGTATATGACCATGTAAATATTTCTATATGCATTTATTTATTCACCATTATGAATTACCACTTACCAAAATCAGTAACTCACTTAGCACTTACTATGAATAAAGCACTAAGTGACTTATTTATATCAATTCACTTTAATGTTCATAAATATCTACATATATGGACGCATTTTTATATCCACAATACCTCTCTGACTTGGGAATTGTAATTATGCCCATTTTACAGATGAGAAAGCTGAGGTATAGAGAGGTGACATATTTAGCTGAGCTCATACATATAATAAGAGGTAGTGTTGGGATTCTGAACCCAAACAGTCTAGCCCCAGAGTCTATGCTAGGAGAGCAGTTCTCATACTGTTTAGTATCAGGACCCAAACTCTCCAAATATTGATACATTTCATTAAAAAAATGGAAAAATCACATTTATTAAAATCACCATCAATCTCATCAGAAAAGTCTTCGAGTAATGAGAAGCTGTCAAGTTTGTGGCGAGGGGTACAAGTTTTCCAAAGTTCTAATTTTTGGTTCAAAGTTTGAATTTTATTATTGGCAGCAAATACTATCAGTTGAAGTGACAGGCTCTCTTTGTTCCTTTTTGAGAAAATATTTGCCAAATACTCGTGTGAATATCCATGATATGTCTGTCAGGCTTTTTTTTTTTTAAAGTAGAGATGGTGCTCCATATAGAACAACTGGTAGTTCAGCTTGCAACTCCCACAACTGCAGAAGTGCTCTTCCTTGACATAGCCATCTTACCTGGGTTCAGAAGAAATGCTTTACGTGTACCTCCTCTTTCATCACACAGAATATTAAAAATATATGCATCCAAGGCATAAGATTTAATAAAATTAAGTATTCTTTACTGCTTCATTAAGGACATGCTTAAGTGAAACTGGAATTTATTTTTCTACTATAAGTATGAGTATTTTTCTATTATGGTGGTGAGGAATACAACCACCACTAATAAGGTTTGGTGCCACCACCTTGATTTAGGCTAAGGAACCACAAGTTTTACCTACAGTTGCTTTTGCACCATCAATGCAAATGTCAACGCAGTGAGAAAGGCAAATAGCTTCTTAGAATTATTATGAATATAGATCTGACCTCAGAGACTCCTGAGAAAGTCTCAGGGACCCCTAGAATTTACAGACCACACTTTGACCATAGTGTCTATTTCTTTTGCATAGAAAGAATTATAGATTATTTCATTACATACATGCCTTATTGTTTTTAATTAAAAGCTTTACTGAGGTGTAACTTACATTTCATAGAATTCTCCCATTATAAATCTACAATTTAATGATTTGAGTAAATTTATAGAGTTGTTTAACCATCACTACAAGCCAGTTTTAGAACAGTACCATCACTTCAAGAAGTTTCCTCATACCCGTTTGCAGTTAATCCCTGCTCCCATCTCAGGCCCAGGCAACACCCATCTGCCTTCTGTCTCTACAAATTTGCCTTTTCTAGACATTTCCTATAAATGGACTCAAACAATATGTATACTTTGTGTCTGGCATTTTTCACTAAGCATAATGATTTCTGAGGTTCATTCATGTTGTAGCATATTTCAGTATTTCATTTCTTTTAATTGCTGAATGATATTCCATTGTATGGCTATACCACATTTTGTTTACCTATTCACCACCTGATGGACATTTGGATTGTTTCCAGTTTGTGGCTATTATGAAAAATGTCGCTGTGAATGTTCAAAAGCATGCTGCGAACATTCACAAACTTGTCTTACAAAAATACGGTAAGTTTATATTTAACTATTTAAGATATTGCCAAACTGCATTCAAAGTGGAAAACATTCCCACCAACAATGCATGATGGTTTCGGTCTCCACATCCCTGCCAACACTCGGTATTGTCTTTTTGACTATCATTACTTCAGTGGATACGTAGTGGCGTCTCATCATGGGCTTTATTTACTTTAAATACATGGCTTACTTGGATTTGTTCTTATATTTCTTTGTATCCCCACAACACCTAGCACCTTGCTACCAAACTGAGAAAACCAAACCCATTGCTTCTGAGTCAATTCTGACTCACAGCGACCCTATAGGACAGGGTAAGAACTGCCCCACAGGGTTTCCAAGGAGTGGCTGGTGGATTCGAGCTGCGTATCTTTCGGTTTGTGGCCAAACTCTTAACCACTGTGCCACCAGGGCACCTTGCTACATGGGAGCATTTATATACTTATCGGCTGGCTGTATTTACATAAAAGAGTCAATTTTATATTTGTTTACGAACACTGTTTAACTTCTACTTTGGGATTGGCTTGTTAGGGTAGGGCTAAAGAGATCTGCCTCATTAGAAAGTGAGAGACAGAGAGAAAGAAAGAAAGGAACAAGCAAACAAACAAAACCAAGAAGGGCTGGAGGAAAGAAGAGGCTGATTGTTGGAAACATCTGTGGAAACATGTGGTTCAGGATTAAAAGCAGCTCAGATGGAGCAGATCCAACAGAGGGGCTGAAGGTCATGCAATGTCTAGCGTGCTCCAGGAATAGGAAAAGAGAATTAAATTGGGAGATGACAGATGAGATAGCCAAGATACTGTTTCCCTTAGCAAGCAAAAACACCTACAATGGTTTGTGACACTTGTAAAGTAAGTATTCTACCTAAAACAAACTAGGACCAACTGGGACTAAGTTGAAGCCACTGAAAGGACCCTCAAGTAATTTTAGGGTAGTGTTTTTCAAGTCATGATCCATCCACACTGTATCAGAATCATATGGGTGTTTGTTATAATACAGATTCTCAGGCCTCACTCATGACTTCCTGGGTATGAATCTCCAGGCAGAGGCCCAGGAATCTGCATTTTAAACAAGAGCCCCAGGTGATTCTTACTCAACATTTGAGAACTTCTATTTCAGAGAAAAGATACTCAGGAGTCCCTCATGTGGCCTTCCACAGAGCATTTTTCAAACCAAGTCTGGAGATTCCACAAAGCAGTAACTCCTTTAACTGTTTTCTACTGAGGGCCTTGTCAATTGAAAAAGCTTCCGCCCATTTCTCAAAAATGTTTGCAAGCTACTGTCAGATAGTGGCAGGTTTATTCAAACAGCAAATCAAGAAAATTTCTCCTTTAATCGAAATAATTTTCTTTCTTTATGAACAGAACACACTTGTCAGTGTCTAGAGTAAACTTATCATTCTTCGTTTCTCTGATGCTGGAGACAGTCAAACCAACTGTATTTATGCTGCTGAGGAGAGCTCACCGATCCCCCAATGGTATCTCCCAAAGGGAAGGCCACAGCGCTAAGAGGAACTCTTGACTTTCTTAAAAGATTCCCTCAGATCTCGCCTCCTTAATCCCGAAGAAGGCAACACAACACACTTGGGATGCTGCAGAGACACCTTCCCTGTTTGTGAAGGAGAGACATCGCTTCTCCCATTGCCTCTTTGCCTCTTTTAATCCACTGAGAGGATTTCGGCAGCTGTAGTCCAGTGAGGTTCTCTTTACGAATTAGTTCTGGGTTGGGAGTGTGGGAAGAAATCTCATTTTTCTTTTTCTGGGCCCAGCAGTAGGAAATTCTGTCATATAGAGAAATCCCAGAGACCAGACAGATCCAAGAAGCTGGAGGTCTAGAGAAAAGTGGTAGGAAGCGAAGCAATAGCTCTTGGGACTGACTGCTAACGAGGGACCTACACAGAGTGAAGACACAAAAGCACTAAACATGGGCCCTCAAAGGCTTTTCCTACACACAGAGATTGTATGTATGTATGTTGTAAGCAGCAGGTATACACAGACTACATACATACATATGTATATACATACATATATGCATCAGATACATAAATCTGAACCACTGCATTTAAGAAAGTGCATGAAAACTAGAAAAGGTAAATAATTTGGTAACTAGAATCAGGAGCTTTTTTGGAGAGGATATATTTCTATATTATTGACCCACAAATTAATATCTTAATACTAGGATTTGGCTTCACTCAGGCAACTGTAATCAAACAATCTTCTCTAGATAAGAAAATATAATTAAAGCAGGCTAAGCGAAAACCTAAGGGCCGGTGGTGGTTCAGTGGTAGGACTCTCGCCCTCCATGCAGGAGACCTGGGTTTGATTCCCAGTCAATACACCTCAAAAGCAGCCACTACTCGTCTGTCAGTGGAGGCTTGTGTGTTGCTATGATGCTGAACAGTTTCAGCAGAGCTGACGGACTAGAAAGATAGGCCTGGAGATCTATCAGAAAAATCAGCCAATAAAAACCCTACGGATCATAATGGTCCAATCTCTTTGTGCATGGGGTTGCCCTGAGTTGGGAGTCGACCTGACAGTAGCTAACAAGTGAGAATCTACTTTATTTAAGCTCAGAGAGGCGGTAGACTATTATGACATCTTTGCAATGAAAACTCTGATTTATTTTTAATTGTTAGATCATAGTTTTACTTTTTTCATTGATGTAGGGCTTTTCTTTTTCTATTTTTTTTAGGAGGTGGGGAGTAGCTATTTCTAAAACCTAAAATATACAGTCGGTAAAAAAATGTAAAGCTCCAATACTACCATGTCGAGAATAAAAAGTACACTAACATGGGCTATTTCCCAGAAACTCCCATTCATTTTCTGTGTGTACTCTCTAAGGAAGCAATCTCATTTGATGTTTTATAGTTGATTTCCCAAGAGGAGTCTCTGTGTCACACAAACAGTTAAACAATTCATTATTAGCTGAAAGGTTGGTGGTTCAAACCCACCTAGTGTGCCTCAGAAGACAGATCTGGTGACCTGCTTCCAAAAGGTTGCAGCCTTGAAAACCCTACTTAGTAGTTCTATTCTGCACACATGGGGTGGCCATGAGTCAGAACTGACTCCACTGCAATTAACAACGTTACAAGAGATTGGAAACAGCTTCTCCAGATAAAAAAAGAATTTTATATTGTCTTCTGATGGTGATTATCAGCTGGGCCACCTTCACTCTACCAGATTTCTGTATGCTAACAAGTGGCAAGCCCCAAGCTTGCAGACGAAACTGCTGACATAGGTTCATCAGCATCATTATAAATAAGCCAAGTCAACATTTCCATTATAATCGTCTCTCCAGGGAGTTTATTAGAATTACTAAAATTTTTAAAAGAATTATTTAATAGTGAAAAAATTAGTATGTAAACTCTCGGTTTTATGGAAATTCTTTTCCAATAAATTAAAATATAGCCATGTACTTTATTTTATATCGAAGAAATGTTAAGTGGGGCAAATCAGTTTCAAAACATCTAATATTTTTCACAGGAGTCCCTGGGTGGCGCACATGGTTAGGTGCTCAACTACTAGCCAAAAGGTTGGTGATTTGAACCCACCCAGTGGCACCTCAGAAGACAGGCCTGGCAATCTGCTTCTGAAAGGTCACAGCCTTGAAAACTGCATGGAGCAGTTCTATTCTGCATACATAGGGTCGCCATGAGTGGGAATTGACTTGATGACAACTAACAACAACATTTTCACACAGTTGTTTTGCAAGGTAGCTCGAAAACATTTAAAATAATTTAAAAAAGTAAACAGAGTTGTAAGAACTTGCTCAGAACAGATTTAATTTCATGCCAACAAATACAGAACACTAAGTCGTTAAATCCATTTCAGTAATTAAAAAAAGGAAGCTATATGATTATAAATTCCACTGGGAAATATGATTTAAGATGATGTATCTCCAAGTTTTTCAAAGCTCCTGTTAGTATCGGGGCTTACATTTTTTTATGGATCATATATTTTAGGTTTCAAAAATAGCTACTCCCCCCAAAAACAAACAAACCCTACATCAATGAAAAAAGTAAAGCTATGATCTGACAATTCAAAGTTTTAAATACACACCAAGAGAAATCAACCGATTTGGAAGAACCATGTTCAATTTTTGCCCAAGATGCTTGTATCAGTTAGGATAAACTAGGTTATGCTGCAATAAAAAACACCCCCCAACATCAGCTGTTTAATAAAAACAGAAGTTTATGTCTTACACACGATATGTGACCCGTGCAGGCCGGCAGGAGGGTTCTCTGCTTATCTTGATTACTCAGGGACTCAGATTGATGGAGGCCTCAAGTCAACATGTGCTTTCATAATCAATGTGGCCGGGGATAGAAGGCTGGAGTTGAGCAACAATTAAATGTTCATATTTACTTGGTCAAAACAAGTCAAAGGACCATACCTAAATTCAAGAGGGCAGTTATGAATAAACCTAATGACTACCATAATACTAATTTTAAAAAATAAGTATGATTTCTTGGTCGCAGAATCTACCTAACATTAATCATAGAAGCCTCCCCTTCTGAGCTGTCTGATGTGCAACTTCATCAAGTATCTTACTTGTATTAAGATATCAGTGTTTCATACAAAGGAGCCTGAGTGGCACAAGACGTTGTGATTGTCTGCTAACCTAAAGGTGTTGGTTCGAACCCACCCAGCAGCTCCTCAGAAAAAAGACCTGGCTAACTACTTTTGTAAAGATTACAGCCAAGAAAACCTTATGGAGTAGTTCTACAGTTGAAATCGACTTGATGGCAATGAGCTTGGTTTTTTGGTTTGGTTTCATAGAAATATGGAAAAAACTTAGTATTAAAAGTGTAAATTGGGCAGAAATGCCATTCAGAGTTTAGACTTCATAACAACTCTGAAACTATTTGACTACTTGGCTAACTGACCAGTGGATAAAGATTGGTAAATTATGCTAAATGTCACTGGTCACAAGAAGACAGAGGCAAAATCTGTGATTTATACCTCAGAATACTGTATATATATTTACATACATACATATATACACACACATACATATATGTACATACACATGTATATATGTTTTTATATATACACACACACACATATATACATATATATAGTTGTGTGAACAAGCCATGGCATTTTCAATTGCCTCATACATATGCAAAAGATGGACAATGAATAAGGAAGATAGAACAATTGATGCCTTTGAATTATGGTGTTGGCGAAGAATAGTGAATATACTATGGATTACCAGAAGAACGAACAAATCTGTCTTGGAAGAAGTAACAGCCAGAATGCTCCTTAGAAACAAGGATGGGGAGACTTCATCTCATGTACTTTGGATATGTTATCAGGAGGGACCAGTCCCTGAAGAAGGACATCATGCTTGGTAAAGTAGACAGTCATCAAAAAAGAGGAAGACCCTCAACAAGATGGACCGACACAGTGGCTGCAACAATGGGCTCAAGCATAACAACGATTGTGAGGATGGTGCAGGACCGGGCAGTGTTCCATTCTGTTGTGCACAGGGTTGCTATGAGTCGAAACTGACTCCATGGCACTTAACAACAATAACAACGTATGTGTGTGTGTGTGCATTTGTTGTTATGGTTAGTATTGGCTAATTCTAAATTTAGCTCCCTACCCTTCTACTCTCTTCCATACCCTCTGCAACCTTTTCCCATCAGAAGTCAGAGTAAACAAGGGGAAGCGGATGTTTTAATAGTGTCCCCAGGCTTTCTAGCTTGTACAAGTGTCAGCTCTGTCATGGTATGATTATTTCACAATGTGGAGTCAGTCACTAGATTTCTGTACACAGTTTTGACAGTCAATAATGAAATCTGGCATTGTTCTATTACTGATGTACTTTTAGCCTAAGGCTGCTAGGAAAAGATGAGTTGTAGCTAGAATTTGGATCGAAAAGCTCTTTAAAACTGAAATATGGTATTTAGGCAATAAGGAGTCAGAACTATTCTTTTTTTCTTGTTTTAGAGAAATGGTCTGCCAGAAATAACTTCCTTCTAAACTTTGGAAGCAGAATTAATCCTGAAATGCTTTAAAGGGGTGTGTTTTACCATCAGTTTCTTTATTTGCTTATCTTTTCAGTCTTTTAGAAGCTTTCTAGAAAAAGTGCCATAGTGACCTTTCTTCACATTTGCCCCTTGAGTTTGGTGTACATTCCCCAAGACATCTGAGCCGAGCACTTAGTGTTGACAGTGACGGGATTGGGCCTCTTCAGCAGCTGGCATGACAGCAGTGTGCTGGGAATAAAGAGCCAGAATGAATGGTCTGCCTCCTCTGCTGCTCTCATTTTCCTTTTGTCTGAGGTTCTTTTATTGGGAAGCTTTCAAATTAGGAGTTTATTAACAATATAATGGCGTTGTCTGCTGCCATTTAGCAGGTCCCAGACCCATGGTGACCTCGTGTACAATGGGATTGGACTGTTGTGACCCATAGGGTTTTCACTGGCTGATTTTTGGAAGTATATATAGCCTTTCTTCCTAGTCTATCTTAGTCTGAAAACTCCACTGAAACCGGTTCAGCATCACAGCAACATGCAAGCCTCCACTGACAGACAGGTGATGGCTTTGCTTGAGGCATATTGACCAGGAATTGAACCTAGGTCTCTTGCATGGAAGGGGGGAGTTCTACTACAGAACCACAAATGCCCTCAAATGATATACAGTGAAACCTGTGACAGCTGGAACTTTATGGGACTGCCTTGTTTTTCTGGGTCTAGCACTTTTCTGCTTTGGACAGGGTGCAGTCTTAGCACTTTTTAAAGAAAATTTATTTATTTTGTTGCTATTGTTGAGAATATACACAGCAAACATATTCAGTAGTTTCTACATGTACAATGTAGTGAAATTGATTACATTCTTTGAGTTGTGCAACCATTCCCACCCTCCTTTTCTGAGTTAGTCTCCCCTCGTAAACATAAACTAACTGCCCCCTAAGTTTCCTACCTAATCTTTCGAGTTGGTGTAATCAATTTGATCCCACACAGATAATTCTTAAAATAGCATAATGCCCAAGGCAGACTTTTTTTTAACTAGTTAAGCTAGACTACTGCTTGGTTTTAAGAAGACTTCAGGGGATATTTTTGGTTTAAGGTTTAAAGTTTACCTCAGGGCAATAATTTCAGGGGTTAATCCAGCCTCCATGGCTCCAGAAAGTCTAGAGTCCATAAGAATTT
Source organism: Dugong dugon (assembly GCA_030035585.1). NCBI lineage: Eukaryota > Metazoa > Chordata > Mammalia > Sirenia > Dugongidae > Dugong > Dugong dugon. Next base: position 47,573,167 of record CM057469.1, on the reverse strand, counting down.
GAAGTTCTGTTCTCCATTTTTCCCCCTTTTGATCAGGATTCTTCTACAGAATCTTTGATCAAAATGCTCAGTAAAGGCAGCTGGGCACTATCCAGTTCTTCTGGCCTCATGGCAAAGAAGGCTGTTGTTCATGAAGGCGATTAGCCACACATGACATACCCTCCTCCTCTTCCTGACTCTCCTTCTTCTGTTGCTCGAGGTGAATAGAGACCAATTGTCCTGCCTTGGATGGCTGCTTGCATGCTTTAAGACCCCAGGCACTACGCAATGAACTCAGAGGTAGAATAGAAGCACTAAACATATTACTAGGCCAATTAACTGAGATATATCCATGAAACCCCGACCCTAAACCTCCAAACCAAAGAACCAAATCCCATGAGGTGTTTGGTTATACATAAGCAGCCTTAGCTGCTACTCTTTTAATTTTTTTTATTGTTGTAAATATATCACACAATTTTTGCCAACTGAACTTTGTATAGGTATGCAACTTATTGACAGCAAATACAACATGCATGCCTGCTTTTTAAAGATTAGGTTGGGCTAAAGAGACCTAAATTCTTGGCCTTCTTAAGCTCATTCCCTAGGATAAACTGCTATGCCACGGTCCTCTCCACAGCATGGTGGCCTCTTCCCACATTGACGACAGTGAGCCCCAACCCATCCTGGCTCACTGTTCTGTCACCCCCAGCCCCAATCTCTGAACAAGCACCTGGCCAGTTTCTATTATCATGATGTCTTTTAGGAAGCTCCATTTATTCCCTTCGAACCAGACAGTTGTCTACTTAGGAATTTTCTTTGAAAGGAGAACACTGTAACCTGGAAATGGATTAGTGTTTCCTTGTTTAACCTTCAAGAGAATAGTAAAGTTCAGCCTCTGACCAAATGTGAGGCAAATAACAGAATACAGCTAATCCATGTATAATAGGGTTTTAAAACCATGCTCCAGAAAATTCTCACATGACCATTTAATGACCACTGAAGATGGAAATTAGAGGCAAGTGACAGTGGGAACTTCTGCTTCCTTGTCCAAACTAATGAAGCACCACCTGCTCTACTGCTTGTGTATGATCCAAACAACTTCAAATCCACTCAGAGACTGTGAATAGGAACTGCAGAAGCAAGTCAGGATAGCACGAAACATTCCATCAGCCTTGTGAAGAAAGGCAAAAGAAAATGAATACCATTATGACGTCCTCCCTCACCCTCCTGGATGGAATCACTCTCCCCACACTGTTCTTGGTACACATTTCTGTATATCTCAGCATTTACTGAGCTCATCTCTCTCTTCTTACCATAAGTTGTTTTAAATGTTTCAACCCAGTAGAATGTAAGCCCCTCCGAGATAGCAGTAGCATCTTATATATCTTTGTATCTAAACCAAACCCAAACTCAACTGCCATTGAGTCGATTCTGACTCATGGTGGCCCTACAGGACAGAGTAGAACTGCTCCCATAGGGCTTCCAAGGTTGTAAATCTTTACGGAAGCAGACTGCCACATCTTTCTCCCACAGAGTGGCTGGTGGGTTCAAATTGTTGACATTTTGGTTAGCAGCCAGGTGCTTTACCCACTGCGCCATCAGGGCTCCTTTTCTGTACCTAGTTGGTGTCAATGGCAGACACTCAGTAAAGGTTTGAGGAATGAATGAATGAACACTGACTATCGCTGACCTACGTGCTACACTGTTCAGAGCCATTAATCTCACTCAGGGAGGCTGGGCACAGAAAGGGCAGGAGGGTCTTAGGACTATACTTTGGCACGGGGGCACGGGGAGGGACTAAAAAGGGAAGAAAGAATGGTGCTATTACAGTTGTTGTTTAGCTGCTGTCACATTGGCCCCTGATGAATGGCAACCCCATGTACAACGGAACAAAGTGCTGCCTGGTTCTGTGCCATCCCTATGAACGGTTGCAGATTGGACCATTATGGTCCATAGGGTTTTCACTGGCTGATTTTCAGAAGTAGATGGTCAGGCCTTTCTTCCTAGTCTGTCTTAGGCTGGAAGCTCTGCTGAAACCTGTTCAGCCTGACAGCAACACACAAGCCTCCACTGACAGACGGCTGGTAGCTATGTACGAAATGCATTAGCTGAGAATGGAACCCAGGTCTCCTGCATGGAAGAGGAGAATTCTACCACTAAACCGGTAACACTGACTAAAATCACATTTGAGGCCACTATGGGAGAAAAGGAGAGCAAGGAATAGCATTTATCCAAGCACACTGGCACCGTCACTTTTAAGAAGTTACAAGAACCTCAGGATGCTTTTTTTTTTTTTTTTTTAAAAAGAAAAGGTTTTAAGTTATCTCAAGGAAGGAGAAGGTGCTTAACATACTTCACTCATTCTAAATACCTTTGAAATATATTTTTACCATATTTTTGTTAATAATGGCAACAGATGTTAACAGTTACCCTCTCATTTATAATACTGCTCATGTCATTTAAGACCTATTCATGCACTCAACTCGGACTATAGGGTCACTATGTGTCAGGCATGGAGCCCTGGTGCGTAGTGATTAAGAGCTCCGGCTGCTAACCAAAAGGTCCGCAGTTTGAATCCACCAGCTGCTCCTTGGAAACCCTATGGGGCAGTTCTACTCTGTCCTATAAGGTCGCTATGAATCGGAATCAACTCAACAGCAATGGGTTTGTTTGTTTTTTGGTATAGAATGCACAGCAAAGGCTGGAGGGAGATTTCACCTCCAGTCTTCTCCCAGCTTCTTTTAAAAGATTTTCTTACTTGCTTCATCAAATCTATTAAATGTCCTCTCCTTATTTTTATAAACTCCAGAATCAACATTAAACAGAAAAAAGCTTTACACACATAGAGCTGTTAAGAGCTGTTATAATATTACCGGTAAATTTATAGTCTGTAATCTCAGAGGACAATTAGTACCTCACATAATCCATTCAACACCAGTGATGTGCAGGTTTGACTGCATGGGAAAAGCTACACATCCTGTGAAGTGGGGGGTTAGCTATACAGGAATTTAATCATGTGTAATCTCACACATAGAGAGCCTTTTATAAGCTCGTGGACTTTGAGAACTCAGAGCAAACTAACTTTGTGAAAGGTATATGGAACTTGGCTTGTTTGTAACGCTAATGTTGTGTCACTTTATAGGGGAAAAACCCACACAATTGTCCAGTGAGAAGCAATAAAATCAGACTGAAAACTGAAAGCAGCTGAGGGGACTGGGATGAGTGGAATGGCCTTACTGGGGAAGTAAGAAACGGGGTTCAGAAAAGAGGTGCATGGTGATGGCCAGAGGACTGGCAAGACCTTTAAAAACCAGATGCCACTTACGGGCTGTAGATTCTGCAAGGAACTTAAATACCCAGAGGCTTGGTTTCTTTATCAGATGGAGATAACAGAATCCATCTCACCAGGTACTATGATCCCATTAAATGAGATTAGATAAGCACCTGGCACATAGCAGATACTCCATGATTCTTAGACAGTGTTATCATTCATCTCCGTGATGTCTTGTTCTTTTCTAAATTTATTATTAGTAGTAACAATAATACCTCATTATTCTAAGTCATTTCAATCTGAAAACTAACCAGCTCAACCTGCAGGTCTTCTTCCGAAACGCTTCTGTCCTAATGTTGTGGAGTGTAGCGAGGAAGACAGGCACCCACTACCCACCTGTCTATCAGTTTGTCCTAATGGGGTGGCCAAGAAAGGCAACCAACGCTTTTTTGTCAGTTTGTTGTACTTTGGTGGCCTGTATGTTGCTATGAGCTGGAAGATATGCGCCTGGTACCTCAGATATCAGCATGGTCACCCATGGTGGACACGTTTAGTAGAGCTTCAAGACGAAGACAGACCAGGAAGAAAGGCAGAACTGGGCAACGTTTCATGGGTTGCCATGAGTCAGAGCTGGCTCAAAGGCAACTAACGACAACAAAAGATGGTCTAGTCTAGCCCCTTCATTTTACCTCAGTGGTAACAATGTCTAGAGAAGATTAAAGGACTTGATGAAGGTCATACTGGGAGTGGCAGCATTAAAAATCTGTCTTTAATGCAAGGCTCCTTCCTCTCTATTATGGAATTTCTGTAAATGGTAGAGTTACAAAATCGGTTGAGTGTTCAAACGTTGCCTTCTAATTCTGGACTGTGTGCTCTGTAATGACACCAGTTAACATTTATTGGGAGTCCCTGGGTGGTGCAAACAGTTACCAAGCTCAGCTGCTAACTGAAAGGTTGGAGGTTCGAGTCCATCCAGAGGCATCTTAGAAGACAGACCTGGTTATCTACTTCTGAAAAATCAGCCATTGGAAACCCTATGGAGCACAGTTCTACTCTGACACGCATGGGGTTGCCATGAGTTGGAATCGACTTGATGGCAACTGTTTTGTTTTAATGTTTACTGAGTACTAGCTCTGTGCTAGACACAGCTCAGGAGAAATCCAAGGGTATTCCTGGAACATGCTAGGAAAGAAGCACCTAATGGATCCTAACACATAAATAACCATATCTTAGAAACCCTGCACAGCGTCATCAGATAATGTACCCTATTGTACACGCCACTATAATCCACTCCAGGGAGACCTGGGTTTGGAGATCCCTGTCTGTTTCTCCTGGCTAAGAGTGGAGCATGGAGACAGCTGGCGGGAAGCTCTGTGCATATAGGTGGGTGTGTGGACTGTGAGTTTCATGGGTTTAATGGGGCTTTTTAGTCATGTTTTTAGTTTTAGTTTAGTTTTTACACTGTCCTTGCGTTTATTTAGTAGGGCTGGCCAGAATCCCTGGAAAAAGGCATCTCATCTCTGGCTTGGAGAGTATAAACCTCCCTGCTGGCATCCTGGGAGCCAGACAGGAGGATACAACCGAGGGTCTTGGCATTCAGAATCTAGACTTTCACTTAATAGCCCCGATTTCACTTTGGCCTCCCCGGGCCTTGATTCCTTTCTGGCTTGCAAGGAATGGGGAAGCCGACCTAAGAGTCTTCTAGTTAATCCTCTGTTTCTTAAAAAGACTTTTAATTAATTCTCTTGTTTTTAGCCCCATCTTTATCTCCATTTCCAGAGATACCTGGTGCTAGCAATTCCTGAGCCTTTTGTTCATTCTATCACGTGCAAACTGGTTTCTTGGGTTTGCTAAGTCAGTTTCCATTCTCTGCTTTCTAAAAGCTTCCAGTATGTTGATGCTGTTGTCTCCTTTCCTGTTTTCTCAGTCTTAAGGGATGGTTGTTATTGTGTAAAACCTGATAACTGTTGTTGTACTGATGTTTCAGAAGGAAATGGAGGCTAACTGCTGTGTTCTGTTTTACCTGGGCTAGGCACCTTGTGTACATTGTCTATTATACAACTAATATGAAGGAGCTGTTATTTTTTTTTCCCCCACTTAGAGCGAGGAAACTGAGTTTCAGTGACTTGCCCAAGGTCTCACAGAGGGTCTGAGCTCAGGTCTCTCCGATGTCACAGCCCAAGTGTCTGTCCCTGGTGAAATAATGATAAAACAATGATTGCCGATAGTCATTGAGCATTCACTACATGCTAGGAACTTTCAAAGTGCTCTGTGTGTATTAACCACAACTGCTCTGTGAGACCTGTTATTATTAACCCCATTTTATAGATGAGGCAACTAAGTCATGAAGTGGTTAAGGAGTTCTGCCTGAGAACACAAAGCTATTAATGGTGGAGCGGGGATGCAAGCCCAGGCTGTCTGACCCTAGAGGCTGTGCTCTTACCACTCACCAAAGACAGAGCATTAGATAGAGACCATTTATATACAGACCATTTCTAAACTGTAGAGTTCCATGATCTGCTTTAGGAAATTCCCTCAGCTCTGCCTTCTCATTTCCTAGATGGCTTATTCCAAAAGAAAACAAAAATCCCCTTATAGTCCAGCCAACCAAAGCAGAGACAATGGACAGAGGACAGCCAAAGTTAAAGTAAAACCATTTTGAAAATATGTGCTCAAGAAATTATTCTGCTATGTTATGCTATCTTCTGTTCATAGCTACCTTCAGACATTTAATTCAGGAATGATACCAAGAACGTACTCATATGACTTGACCTATAAAAACACAAACTCTTTAGAGAGGAAATGACAACTAGAATTTGCTTCCCAGCCAGCCTGACAGTCTAAAATTATATATGCTAGGGGGCGCTGTTGAACAATTTTAGGGTTTTGTCCATTTTATGTTCCTAGTTGCATGCTATAGTTTTTGGCATAGGATGAGCTTGTAATTTTTAATTAAAACCTGTTTAACCTTCACTGAGTATCTCTTAACCACCACAATATCTTACTGCAGAAGCAATTTTAAAATAAGTTATATTCATTATCTGTATAGTTAATTCTTTTCCACGCAGAAGCATTAATCACTCATCGTTTTCTTTTCTACTTGCTTGTCCAAGAACTTAATGAGAAGATAATGAAATGCAGGTGTTAAACCCAAAGAAAAAGGTGGCACTAGCTCTGGAGCATCACTGATGGTATAAAGATTTGTGGTCCCATGGTAGTTAATAGGATCTGTGATTTTAAGGAAGCACAAAATCAAATTAGTGGAACACAAGCATTAGCAATCGGGAAATCTTAGCTCTAACTTCCTTGCTCCATGGTAAAGCTGAATGACTTGTTAACAAATCGTGGTGCAGGAAATACACAGGATTAGGAAGGTTAGAAAGTACAGCAATGCGTATGCTAAACTGACACAATTTTAGCTACACCAGCTCAGTCTGAAATAGAAAAAATGATGTAGCTACATAAAAGGCCAAACAACAGACAGGGTTCCAAAGGTCACACAATCAGGAATTGTGCACAAATTATGGACTCAAACATACCAACAATCATGAAGATGGCAAAGGACTAAGCAATGTTTTGTTCTGTTACATATAAGGTCGCCACGAGTTATAGCCAATTTGATGGCAACTAACAACAACAAAAAAATATATACATCCTCTGAACTTTCACTAGTGGTCTAAAAAGTTACTTTTAGTTCTTAAGTCCAAGACAACTATTACTTATTAGAAGACCTGACAGTTTTTGGCTCACTGAGGTGAAGTGGTTTTTCCTGCTATGCAATAAACCACTTGAGTTACTCTATGTACTCGTTTTCTAGAATCATTTAGTTAGTTCTTCTTGAAAATAACTGAGCTGCACACACAACACATAGCTCCTTTCTCAGTTCGCTAATTTGAAAGTACTATTCTGGGACATAGACTGAAAAAAGAAAACCCTAAGAGTCTTTTGGTGGGCGAAAACTGATTCCTAGATTGAAAAAATAAATAAACAAACTAACAGGAAAAAAGGGGCCCTGGTGGTGCAGTGATTAAAGCACTTGGCTGCTAACTGAAAGGTTTGCGGGTCGAACCTACCAGCTGCTGTGTGGGAGAAAGATGTAGCAGTCTGCTTCTATAAGGATTTACAGCCTGGCAAACCCTATGGGGAAGTTCTGCTCTGTCCTTACAGGGTTGTTATGAGTTGGAATGGACTTGATGGCAATGGATTAAGGGGGGAAAAAAACTCCAAAGGGTCACATTTAAAAATGTATCTATTCAACAGACAAAGTCAGATTTTTTGAGACCAAAAGTTACTTTTTAGGGGTTAAATGGCTTAGAAGAGAAAACACTGAGTGTGGTATTGGGGCTAATGCATATGGTCTGATTATGTCCTTGAACTGACGTAATGTGTTTATGGATCCTAAAATGCCAAATGTTAGCTTCATCCTGTCACTGAATGTATGCTGTCACCCTGGGAACATCTATCTGACTATATCTAGGCCAGTGGTCTGTAGTTCTGCTCAAGGTGGTTGGCAAGGCTCATCAGGTGTCCTCTCCACCCTCAACCCCAGCAGCCATGGAAATCGGGGGTGGTGGATATGCATGTGTCTTCGTGGAGGATAGAGGGGTTGGTTGAGAGAACCAGCTCTGAAATAGATAAAAACGCCTCTCACTCCAGCACTGGTAGCCTCGCTTGGGGCTAGGCAAGCCTACTGCCCTGCAATTTATTCTAAATATGGTAAATGCCCTTGTCAACATGATCTCCACTAAAATTGGATTATTCCACAAAGGCTGCAAATGTATGTCTACTTAACAAAAGATTTCTCATAGAGAGCCCAAATACAGCATGGTAAACAAGAATGCTCACGCAATGTTTAAATGAATTAAGCAAATAAACTGTTTTCAAAAGGCCTTCAAGCACACCAGAAAACATCATTTACACAGAGACAACTGGAACACTAATTAAAAATAATTCCTTCTGGGGCAGAGCAGGAGAAAAACGTAGAACAAAAATCAAATCCATAAAAACGACCAGACTTACTGATCTGATAGAGATTAGAGGAACTCCTGAGACTATGGCCCTATGACACCCTTCTAATATAGAACTAAAGACATTTCCTGGAGACCAGCTTCCAGCCAAACAACAGGCCTACAAAATAAACAGTAACACCCGAGAGAACGATCTCCTTGGAACAGCTAATTACAAGACTAAAAGGGCAACATCTGCCCAAAAGCAAAGATGAGAAGGCAGGAAGGGGTAGGAAAACAGGATGAAAGGTAATGGGGATTCCAGAGCAGAAATGGAGAGAGTGCTGACTGACACATTGAGGGGACTGCGATCAATGTCTTGGAACATTACGTGTACAAACTGTTGAATGGGAAGCTATGTTGCTCAGTAAACCTTCACCTAAAGCACAATAAAATATATATAATAATACTATAAAAACCCTATCTATTCATTAAAATAGGCATTTTAAGAGTTGCCATTAATCACTATCTCATTAATCTATGATAAAGAATCATTCATGGTAAACTGAAGAATTAATTTCATTGTGGTATCTTGCCAGGAGTCCCTGGATGGCACAAACAGACAAGTGCTTGACTACTAACCAAAAGGTTAGAGGTTTGAACGCACCCAGAGGCACCTGGAAAGAAAGGCCTGGTGATCTGCTTCTGAAAGATCACAGCCCTGAAAATCCTGTGGAACACAGTTCTACTCTGCAACACGTAGGATTGCCGTGAGTTGGAATCGACTGGACAGCAATGGGTTTAATCTTGCCAGGGACCACACCTTTTCAAGGCAATGGGCCAGGGATCATGCCTGTTGCATATGAGGATCCTGGAGACTTCTCAGGGGGGATCATGACTTATCAGTGGAGTATTTCGAGTTGGTGGCTGGGAAGAGGTTAATTAAGAGCAGAAAAGGCATCTTCCTATGATTCTTCTAGTCACTTATGGATCTTCCAGGAAGGGAGACTTACTTTAATACTTGAAAGGCAAACTCTCAATTTCCTTGCAAATATTCTGATTTGCCTTTTCTTCTGGCTCATAAAAACGAGTGTGGTTTGGGTATCACTAAAGAGAAATACTACTAGAAATTCTGAGCTTACATGCACCGTGTTACACATTCTAATAAGTTAATATAAAAGGTTCTTAATTTTTAGGTTTGCAAAAATCTTTCAGTATCCTTTCTTTGGTTCTTAGAAGCTCCAACCCTGAATTCTTCTCCTATTTCATCTCTTACTTTTCTTTGAGTAAAATAATCCCAGTATCTATGAAGCACTAATGTAACCAGGACCTGTGCTGTATCAACTCCTAAGGCCAAGCAAACATAAGCTTGTGTTTTGGCCTCTTAGTTACAGCTAAACAGAAGATATGACTAACCATGATTGTTTTATGTGGCATAAGCAATTAAAAATCAGCTGCTAACCTAAAGGCTGGCGGTTTGAAGCTACTCAGTGGCTCCACAGAAGAAATGAAAGGCCTGGCGAACTGTTTCCATAAAGGTTTGAGCCAAGAAAACACTATGATTTGTCTACTCTGTAACGCATAGGGTTGCCATGAGTCAGGGGCTGACTCAGTGGCAGCTAACAACAACTCTATACCAGGCATCTTACATGAATTCTTGCTAACCCTTTCAACAACTCATCATTTTATTGACTGACTGCTACAGCAAAGTACATACTGGGAACTCCTTACCCACATTTTACAGATAAGGAAACTCAAGCTCAGAAAATACTAAGCTACTTAATTTTCAGGTTCACACAGCTAGGAATTGGCAAAGCTGGGTTCTAACCCAGTCAGCCTGACTTAAGCCTGTCCTCTTTCTTTTATGCCATAGTTCCATCTACATAGTCAGCATTACCAACCAACAGTTATTGAGCACTTGCCTCTTGCCAGGCATTGTCCAGAGGGTTTTATGTGTATTAACTGATTTAACACTCACAACAATTCTATGAGGAAGTATTGTTAATTACTATTATTACCGTTGTCATTTCAGATGAAGAAACGCAGAGGTTAAGTACCCGGCTCCAGCTTACACAAAGGATCTGACTTTAGAAGCCCAACAACAACCAGAGTGGGCAGCTGGTGACCTGGGAGTTTCTTCTTCCCACCAGAGATGGCAGTCAATGGCCAAAGGACCTTGTGCTGAGGATGCTGGAGAAGGGTTCCTACACTTGGTAGACAGCTGTACTTGACCTCGACCTTTTTCCAGCTAAAGATTCCTCGATGCTTTTGTTTACAACCTAATGGTTTGTGTATGTTTTGACTTAGGGACTCTTGGCATATAAAATGGGTGTTCAAAAGGAAAAGGAAAAAAAAAAAAAAAACCTTAGCAACTACTCTAGCAAACAAAAGAACATACAATGTCACCTTGTTAAGATCAAATCAAATGTTTTGGGAGTATCAAGTGAAATAAGCAGTCACCATGCAAATCACAGCCATAGAAATCACAAGGGTAATTTTTCGATGGATATTAAAGATTTTATATTCTGTGATTTTATATGGTAAAAGTTCTTACTGGTGTTGGGGAGATGTGAAGAGGTAGCTGTTGAGAGAGTGGAAAACAGAAATTTAAGGTGGCTTCCACTTAAACAGCTCTGAATGAATTAATAAGCAGTACTAAGTATAAAATGGAGCCCCGGTGGTGTAGTGGTTAAGAGCTCGACCACTAACCAAAAGGTCAGCAGCTTGAATCCACCAGCTGCTCCTTGGAAACCCTATGAAGAAGTTCTACTCTGCCCTATAGGGTTGCTGTGAATCACAATCAATTTGACAGCAATGAGTTTGGTTTAGTAAGGATGAAAAGGAGCCCTGGTGGCACAATGGTTAAGTGATTGGCTACTAACCAAAAGGTTGGCAGGTCGAACTCACCAGCTGCTTGACAGGAGAGAATACCTGGCAATCTGGTCCCTTATAGATTTCAGCCTAGGAAACCCTATGGGACAGTTCTATTGTCCTATAGAGTTGCTATGAGTTGGAATGGACTCAGTGGCATACAACAGTAATAATAAACATAAGGAAGAAAGAATCCCTAGATGGTGTAAATGGTTAAGCGCTCGACTACTAGCTGAAAGGTTGGTGGTTCAAACCCACCCAAAGGTGCCTTGGAAGACAGGCTTGGTGATCTGCTTCGGAAAGGTCACAGCCTTAAAACTCTATGGAGCAGTTCTACTCTGTACACATGGGGTTACCGTGAGTTGGAATCGACTCAATGGCAACAAACAACAGTAAAGAAGAGGGCACAGGAAACGGGTTGGAATAACTGGCCATGGAAAGTGCAGCCAACTGTCCTTTGCTCTTATCACTTTGAATATCATATAGGTAAAGCAAGGGACATATATTAGACTCTGTATATAGACATCTGGAAACCCTGGTGGCATAGTGTTTAAGAGTTCGGCTGCTAACCAAAAAGTTGGCAGTTTGATTCCACCAGCTGCTCCGTGGAAACCCTATGAGGCAGTTTTACTCTGTCCTACAGGGTTGCTATGAGTCAGAATCAACTCGATGACAGTGGGTTTGGTGTTTTTTTTTTTTTTTTTTTTTTTGGTTTGGTACATAGACATATACCTGAATTCATGTGAAATACAGGTGTTTATTGCAATGAAGTCTTTTAAGGCAACTGAATGCTGGTGAAGTTCCACTAGAGCTCCTCATTTCATATCTGAATGTTGTTTTGCTACTGTGTGCCATAGAGTCATTTCTGATTCACAGGGACCCTACAGGACAGAGTAGAAACTCATATAGAGTTTCCTAGGTTGTAATCTTTACGGATCAATGCCCATGGAAGCAGTAGTCAAGAAATCAAACGATGTATTGCATTTGGCAAATCTGTACAAAACACCTCTTAAAAGTATTCAAAAGCAAAGATGTCACCTTGAGGACTAAGGTGTGCCTGACCCGAGCTATGGTATTTTCGATTGCCTCATACGCATGAGAAAGCTGGACAATGAATAAGTAAGACTGAAGAAGAATTGATGCCTTTGAATTACGGTGTTGGTGAAAAATACTGAATATACCTTGGACTGCAATAATCACAAACAATTCTGTCTTGGAAGAAGTACTGCCAGAATGCTCCTTAGAAGCTAGAATGGCGAGACTTTATCTCATATACTTTGGACCTGTTATCAGGAGGGACTAGTTCCTGGAGAAGGACATCATGCTTGGTAAAGTAGAGGGTCAAAGAAAAAGACCCTCAACGAGATGGACTGACACAGTGGCTGCAACAATGAGCTCAAACAGCAATGATGTGAGGATGGCATAGGACTGGGCAGTGTTTCGTTCTGTTGTACATAGGACGGCTATAAGTAAGAACTGACTCGACAGCACCTAAGAACAGCAACAACAACCTTTACGGAAGCAGATCACTATGTCTTTTCTCCCACGGAGCCAATGGTGAGTTCTAACCATGAACCTGGTGGCACAATGGTTAAGACTCATATCTGAATAGCTATGCTCAAATCACAATGATTTTATGTAGAACACAAGGCTCCATCGGCTACATTTGTGGTAATGATGTCAAGCTATTAGTGGTGGTATTTTAAGTTAAAGCAAAACTACTTTTTTTAAAGTAGTATTCTGGTAAATCATATGTAACATGAAATTTGCCATTTTAACAAGTTTACAACTCATTGACGTTAATTACAATTCACAATGTTGTGCAACCATCACCGCTATTTCCAAAACGTTTTCATCACCCCAAGCAAAAACTGAGTACCCATTAAGCAATAATGCCGCAATTCCTCCAACCCCTGGCAACCACTCATCTACTTTTGTCTCTATGCATTTGCCTATTCTAGACATTTCATACAAGTAGGATCATACAGCATTTGTCCTTTTCTGTCTGGCTTATTTCACTCAGCATAATGTTTTCCAGGTTCATCCAAGTTGTAGTATGTATCAGAACTTCATTCCTCTTCATGGCTGAATAATGAAAACAAAAATACTTTGAAGAAAGCTTAATACATAATCAAAGAGTAGAAAAATCAATATAACTACTTCCTAAATTGAAATTAGGACTTGAAGAGAGTGATGTTTTAAGTTGAGCCTCTCATGCTAACTCAACACTGTAAGAGCAATAGTAGATAGATTCATGACATCCACCTGATATTCACGAGAGTCAGGAGGCTAAGACATGGAGAATTCAAAATTTGAGAGCGCAGGGAATGCAGTATCGCATGCCAACAAACCAGCAATAATTCATAAATTGATGCACTGTTTGTCCATGAGGAGGAACGAAATACTGTTTGAAGCAAGATAAAAACTGATAGGAAAAAAAAAAAACCACTAGCATTTTCGGGAACAGAGTGTGAGGAGAAATGACATACAAGTTACTTCGTCTTGTGATGCTCAGGCTGCTTTTATCCCAGAGTGACTCAGTTGGACAAAAAATAGAAATGGATTTTCTAAGCCAAGACAGTCTTCCATTCATCTTTTCCTTTCTAAAACTATAGCCATCCTCCTTGACAATAAGAATTATGTTTTTTAAAAGTGTGCAGTATGTTTCTTCCTAGGCCTGGTCCTATTGGGTCTAGTCATTATGCAGATGTCACCTGTCTGCTATTTCTAAGTCTGACTCTGTCTTCCCTTCCTTCATTCTTCCTCAACATACTGAATCATTCCCAAATAAAACAACTGCTTTAAAACTTTTTGGGGGGTAAAAGTATTAACATAAGTACACAAGCCTGAAAAAATAATGAGCAGCAGCTACAACGATTGTGAGGGTAGAAGGTTTCTTCCTTCCTGTTTTGTTTCTTAATAACTAAGGCGCCATCTTCCCCCACTCCCATTTCCTTTCTTTGGGTTGGCCTAACCTCTGGCAGAGGCCCCCTTGCCCTTCCCCTCTGCCCAGACCCATGAGAGATGCCAGCCTCCTTGTAACAAGGACCTCCTTTACCAGCACAGTCTCTGTGACTCTCCTTTGCTCTGGAAGCAACTACAGGTTTTAGATATGCTTTATTAATGTGCAGGAGTCCCTGGGTGGTGCAAACAGTTAATGCGCTCGGCTGTTAACTAAAAAGGTTGGAGGTTTGAGTCCACCCAAAGGCTCTTCGGAAGAAAGGCCTGGAGATCTACTTTTGAAAAATCAACCATCGAAAATCCTATGCAGCACAGTTCACTCTGACACACATGGAGTTGCTATGAGTCAGAGTTGACTTAATGGCAACTGGTTTGTTAAAGTGCAAGGAACACATACGGCACAGGCCATGTCAACAGTCACCGCAGGTTCCTTTTCCAAGTAGGGAGACTTGAAGCCTTACGTTGGAATCTTGCCACTGCTACTGACCTACCTCATGGCTTTATCCAATATTCACCTGCCTCAGTTTATCTGGCAAAAAGTCAAAAAAAACTGTGTGGTGAACAGTGTGAATGAGTGTGGGGTGTGTATGTGTGTGCTGGGGGGAGGTGAGGGAGAGGAGAAACCAATTACTAATTAGGATAACATTTCTAACAGATCTCTTAGAGTATAGTTCAAAACAAAGAAGAAAGGAAACAGCAAAGCTTTATCTCTGTTTAGCAGGAGCCCTAGCCTGGGGATAAACTGAGTTCACGTCAAGGGTCCATTGTGTCCAGTGGGCTGCTCCACTCAGTGAGAATTTGCAGGAGGCACCAAGTTGCCTCCAGGGAAATTATTTTTCTTGTGAAAGGAGCGTTTAGCTTTGCCTGAGGAATGTCTCAGTGTTGCAGGGGAGCCGGGATGGAGTTTTCTCACCCAGACATTCTTCTAATTCAATCAGCCTCATCCCCACCCCACAATACTGCCTCACCTATTCCCACCCCCTGGCCTGGGAGTGAAAACAGAAAGTCAGGTTTCACCAAAAACAGGAAAAGAAATTGGGAGCGCAAGACAGCTCTGGCCCAGGAGTCTGGAAGAGGAAGGTAACGGGTGCTTGTGTGTGTGTGTGCCTGCGTGCTCGCGTGTGCATGCGTGTATGTGTGTGCGCGTATGGGTGTATATGGGAGGAGGACTCATTCCCACATCAGCAGAGAAGATCCACCACCACACACTTCCACAGAACGGTGGACTTTGGTGAGGATCCTTCCACAAGGCAGCATCAGAGCGCCCTCAGCCTGGCCCTGAGGGGCTGCATCGGTGCAGACTTCAGCAGAAGCTCAGGGACCTCTGCTCAGCACCCATGGCTTATTGGTTATCAGAGATCCCACAGCAGCTCCCTCAGGAAGCCAGAACAGGGTGGGGTGGGAGGATGGCAGTGTCGCACAGCAGTGTGACCCATCAGATACCTCCTGGAAATCCCAAACATAGCTCAGGAACCTCAGTATGGGTTGGGAAGAGATCTGGTCCTTCAATAACAGATAGAGGTAGAAGCTTTCCTTCAGTCATTCATTCCATAAAAATGGAGCTCAGTGCCAACTATGTGCCAAGCATTGCTCTATAAGCCCCGATAAAGCTTTCATTTCACGGAAGGCAAAGGGCAATAAAAAATGAGCAAAGACATAAATAATATCATTATAGTGAGAAGTGCTAAGAAAATACACCAGGATAACAGAGGGTGGAGGGTGGTAGAAAGAAATTACTCTTCAGCTAGTACCAAACCAAACCCAACCTGCTGCTGTCAAGTCGATTCTGACTCATAGAGATCCTATAGGACAGAACAGAACAGCCTCACAGGATTTCCAAGAAGTGGCTGATGGATTCAAACTGCTGACCTTTTTGGTTAGCAACTGCAGCACTTAACCACTGGGCCACTAGGACTAGGGAAAGTCTCTAGAATTAGGGAAATGCTGTGTATATTGTTGACACACACAAACATACACACACACTTTCTAAAACTTTCTAGGCTGGTATGGCCTGAGGAAATATTTTTATAAACAGTGAACTGGAGCCCTGGTGGCGCAGTGGTTAAGCGCTTGGCTGCTAACCAAAAGGTCAGCAGATCTAATCCACCAGGTGCTCCTTGGAAACCCTATGGGGTAGTTTTACTCTGTCCTATTGGGTCGCTATGAGTCGGAATCAACTAGACAGCAATGGTAAACAGTGAACTATATAGTAAACAATAAAAAAGAAACTTAAATTTTTGTTTCCATTTTCAAGAATCTTCCAGTCATCAAATTAAAAGAATGCTATTATAGACCAACTTAAGTTACAAGGAATTTTAAGGAACTCTCCATAATTTTTATTGTACTTACATTTTAGTTTATATGATACAAAGGAAGTGGGCCATAAACTAAAGTTTGCAAATCTTTGTTATACACAGACTTCTCTGAGTTAGTATTTTCTTTTCTTTTTTTATTGAAAGAATTAGAGAATGAGGCACTATAGTCCAGTGAACAGACAGGTTCAAACCCGTCACTTATTAACTTGACTTCTAAGCCTCTGTTTCTATAAAATGGGGGTAATAACCAAAGGGTTGTGAAGGGTAAAATAATCCATTTCAAGTGTGCAGCACAGAGCTGGGCAGACAGTGATTTTTTTCTTTTTTAAGAATAAATGAAGTAGTATCCACTATTTACATGATTTCTCAACTTTCTTTTTATATAAAACATTTAAAGACAGTAAACAGGCAGTGATTATTTTAAAGAACAAATTAACAGGATGCTACTTCTATGATTTCTAAACTAATTTTTAAAAAATAAGATGTTTAAAGACAGTCTGTGAAATAACTTCTGTCTGCAATTATTAATAGAAATTTAGCAGACATTCTCAAGAAACAAATGGAATCAGTTTGTTTCCTTTGAATCCATAAATAAATAGGATTTAAAGCTAAATGCTATTTTCCTAATCAAAACCAACACGACACACCTTTCCTCATCTTGGCACCTGTGAAAAGTTGTATCCAGATCTCATTAAGAATCGAGGAGCTATACTCAGCAGGTTAGAGCCCTCTGTATCTGTGCAAACAGGGATTGGGGATTTGAACGTACACCTGACATTTTTTGAGCACCTATTATGAGTACCAGGCAAAATCGAGAGCTTTTCTCAAATTGAATCCTTCTTAACCAATATACTATGGACTGCCAGAAGAACACACAAATCCATCATGGAAGAAGTACAGCCAGAATGCTCCTTAGAAGCGAGGATGGCAAGACTTCATCTCACAGACTTTGGACATATTATCAGAAGGGACCAGTCCCTGGAGAAGGACATCATGCTTGGTAAAGCAGAGGGTCAGCGAAAAAGAGGAAGCCCCTAAGGAGACAGACTGACAACGGCAGCTGCAACAGCAGGCTCAAGCATAACAATTATGAGGATGGCACAAGACGGGGCAGTCTTTCATTCTTTTGTACGTAGGGTCCCCATGATTCGGAACCAATTCGACAGCATCTGATAACAAACCAGTATGCCAGGAATATATGGGAACAACTTCACTCTTGAGCTGATATGTTCCCTTCTCTAGGCCAAATGATAAAAATGTGTATTTCACTTGAATGTAAATGCTAAATGTGCTGTTGTTCTTCTGATAACCAAAGTAATATTTCCATTGTAGAAAATGAATCACCTGTTAACCCGCTAGTTGAGAGCCATTAACAAATTGGAATATTTTCTACATTGATTTTAGATTTCTCTTTCTTTCTCTATTAATTTACAAAACCAGAACTATGTAATTAAACATTCTTTGAACAAATGATTTTTAATAGCTTTATACTATTTCATTATATGAATAAACCATTAATTTAACCAGCATGGTAATACTGGGGATTAAGGATTTTTCCAGTTTTTTACCATTTTTTTACCATTTCAAATAAAGCTGTAATAACTATCTTTGCACACATCGTTGACTTCCTTAGGATAGACTCTTCGAAGAATTATTGGATCAAAGGACTTGAGCATCTTTATGATTTACCATACCTATTGGCAAACTGCTTCCAAAAAGGCTGTACGAATTGGCACCTTCACAGGAATATATGAGTGTCTGGACCACTCTACCTTTTCCAGCACTGAAAATATTATTTAAAAAACAAGCAAGCAAACAAAAATAAGCAAACAAACCATGAAAAAGTTGCCAATTTCCTAGACAAAAAGTTTTATCTTACTCTTTTCTTAAATCTTTGTTTTTTACTACTAATCAGATTAATTCTTCTCATTAACTGTAAGTATTTATACTTCTAAAAGTATAAGAAATATGCTATTTTCTTTTTCTTTTTTTGCTGTCTTCTGACGTCCTTTGCCCATTTTAAAAGCCAGACTATTAGTGATATTCTTATTATCTGACAAAAACACTTTCTATTTTAAAGATACTAATTTTTTTTCTTTAAAATTTGTTGCAAGTATTTTTTCTGGTGGGTACTTATCTTTTGATGCCTAATCTACTTTTTGATCTAAGGAGTTTCAAATTTGTATACACTAGGCATGATTCAAGGAGCCCTGGTGGCGCAACGGTTGAGTGCTTGGCTGCTAACCATAAGGTCAGCAGTTTGAGAACCCACCAGTGGCTCCGTGGAAGAAAAGACCTGGCAATCTGCTTCTGTAAAGATTACAGCTAGAAAACCCTAGGGGGGCAGTTCTACTCTGTGCTATAGAGTCACTATGAGTCAGCACCCAAACAACAACAGGCATGATTCACCCCTGCCCTGCCCAGAGCCTCTTTCTGTCCAATTCACCCTCTTTTCTAGAGAATTTGCTCTCGCCTCGAGGAGGGGATGGGTCTTTCCTCCCACCAACCACGCCAGACAGACCCTAGGATGGACACCTAGCCAGAAGCAGACACAGGCTTGTAACTGAGCTACATCAGTGATGGGCCCAGTGAGGGAAGACCTTCAGACCCATTGCTCAGATCCTTGGTCCTCCAAGAATCTAGAGTCACTTCTTCATCTCATCCTTGGCAAGGCCCAACCCAATCACAGTCCCTGCCCTTGGATTAACCTGAGATCCCACCACAGTAAGATTTCCAATTACTTGTGGTAATTTGAGTGGGTTTTGTTCCTTATACCTAGGACAATCTTTACCAAAACATGATAAAGCAAAATAATTCTTTCCCTTGTGGTTTCTTTCACTATTTTTGTATTTCAAAATCTTTCCCCATCCCAGTATTAGTTAAATACTCACCTGTTTTTTCTCTTAGTTTTTTTTTTTTTAACGTGATTTTTAAAAATACATAATTCTCTGACTCATCTAGGGTTTATTTTAGTATGTGGTTTGTTGAATAATCCCCATTAGCTTAGTTTGTTGTGTTCCACTGATCTTGCTTGCGTGTGTGTGTGTGTGTGTGTGTGTGTGTGTGTGTGTGTATGTGTGTGTGTGTCAGAGCTATTTATTTCCCTAAAAAAATAGAAAACCCCCTACAAAGATCTTATCTTACAGGCAGAGAATGGGTGGGGAATATAATGTTATTTCCTTAACAGAAACTACAGACTAAAATACTTAAAAATGCAACAGCTAAAAAGCTAAAAACACTGAAGTGCATGTGATACTTCCATTTACTTTATATATTTAATAGATACACTGAAATATATTTTAAAATTTTAAAAATGCAAGGTAGGATTTTAAGTGATTTTGTAATGATGCCACATTATTAATTTAAAAGCAAAATACTCTCTAAACAAGGCCTCACACTTTTTAGTATAAGTAGAGGGAGAAGGATAAGTCCTCTCCTTGACTGGGATTTTCACCTGGACTGGACTCCAGCCACCACCTTCCACATCTACACCCTGAAGCCTGTTGTCATCCCGAACTGCCCCACCCAGCTCTGATACATCCTATTCCCTCTCTTTTCTTTCTTTTTCTCACCTTCTCCATTCTACCTTGCCTCTTTACATTCCTTCACCAATCATTCTGCCATAGCATTAATATTCCTTCCTCTCCAACAGAGCCTCTTTGGTCCATGAAAACCTCAGTTCATGGCCTCAAATTCCCTGTTCTAGGGAGCTTCCCTGTCAACTCCCTGCCCCAGATGAAGCCAACCAACCACTTCCTATAAACTGGCTGCTATGAAAATCACACAATATGTAGATTTATGCCACTATATATTCATGGTCTCAAATATTTCTTAAAGCTTTCTGGCCTCCTTCAATAGTTCCCTAGTCCAGTGGTTCTCAAAGTGTGGTGCTGAGGTCAGTGGCATCAACATTGCCTGGGAACTTATTAGAAATGCAAATTATCAGGCTCCACCCTAACCTGCTGAGTCAGAAACTCTGGATAAAAAAATCTGTTTTAACAAACACTCCAGGTGATTCAGGTCCCTGGGTGGCACAAATGGTTTGCCCTATTAACCAAAAGGGCGGTGGTTCAAACCCACCCAGCAGTGCCACGAAAAAAAGGCCTGGTGATCTGCTTCCATAAACCAAGAAACAGGGCTTTGAACTGGTTATTCCCCACTCAGTCATGGCCAAGGAAGTGAAACCAACACCCAAATTTAAAAAATGATAACCAGGATGGGAGAAATTATGGATCAAAGCCCTGCTAGAAACCAAATCTCCCTCTTAGACCTTGGGAACCAAACCGTGGCTAAGAACTCCTGTATACACTATGTAGATTCCTGTTAAATCCATGATGAGTGTGAGTCAAATCAATGAACAAATGGAAGTTCCCACTACAATCCTGAGCTGAGCAGGAGCTCAGACACTATAGGTTGATGGTTCACTTCCTCTTTCACGGTCTATTTCTTGGGATCAGCTCACCCCCCCTGACAAAGTAGGGTGTGTCTATCTGTGTGTGTATATATCACAAAGCCTATGACTATACCTCCAACAGGCACCTTTATACCAGCCCTGACCAGTGACTGGTACCAGCTGACCCTCACTTCTTCACAACGTTCAGCCCCACAGTACCACCAAGTCTTTGGGAAACAGGCCCTGTGAAGGTGCCTGGAGAAGGAAGAAAGGATGCAAGGCCCAGCAGAGAGTGAAGGTCTTAGCAAGGCTGCAGTATTCACAGTGGTCAGGAGGGGTAGGAGAGAGCAGAGGGTGCTGGTGAGGCAGCAATGGCCAACAGCTGTTCCCCATCACAATGCTCACCTACCTTGCAGCTTCACACTTCTGATGCCCCAGGCCAGCATTTCAGACTGTTATGGATGTCAAACAATCACTATTGAGATTCTTGCCCTATATTCCCCCACAACACCCTTCTAGAGAATAGCTACTAAATTTACTTCAATGATCCTCCTCATAAATGATGGGATGTTTGTTCATTTAGTTTATTTAGTATTTAAAACTGATGTAAAATGTTAGCTAAAATTTTAAATATCTAAAATGCTGCCAAAATAAACACATTTGGCTTTATTATATTGATTCTGTATGTGGGAAGAACATTCCTTTGGTTCTGTGTGTGTAGCGGGGGTGTGTGTGGTATGGTGTGGTGTGGTGTGGTGTGATGTGGTATGGCGGTGGTGAAGGAAACACAGCTTACTTATGATTTCCTAGACTTCCTTCTTGTGTTCTCAGAAACTATGTTCCTAGCAGCTAACCCAAAAATTTGCCTTGAGCACGCATGCCATTTGCAGTTTTTAAAAAGAGGGAAAAGAATAAACGTATATGTATCTTTAATTGACAAGTAAGGAAGTAGGATCATAAACACAAATTTAAATAAGCAAGGAATGATTATCCTTAAAAACAAAAAAGGAGACAAAATCATTCAGACCCTTATATAAATAAGAAGAGGATCTTCCAGTTCAAATTCCTCAGCCTGTCAGTCAAGGCCTTGCTTAATTTGGCCCTATCCTGTATGTCACATCATTCCAGACACCCCAAGCCTTTGCACACACCACCCCTGCCACCTAGAATTAAAAATAAATAAATAAATAAAAAACAACTCGTTGCCATTGAGTCGATTCTGACTCATTGCAACCTCACAGAATATTCTCCCTCATTTCAACCCACTCATTCTTCTAAGTCCATTGAAATCTTGCTTCCTCTGTCAAGACTTCCTTGATCATTCCAGCCTTTGATGGCGTCTCTCTTCTCATACCTTTAACCCTTTACTGCATGCTTTGTGCCTTAACCTTCAAATTCTCCAACTGTTTCATGCTGTGCATGCTGCTCCCCTAACAGGCAGAAGCCATTTCTGACTCTCCACGTCCCTTCCAACAGCTGACATGGTAGGAAGGTGCTCACAGGGAAAGCAGTCAGGTGTGTTTCCAGCAGAATCCTTTGATGGCTCCACACTCCATCCTATCTTTAACTCTTAAACACTCTGGGCTGAATGCTCCAGGTTTCTGCTCATAGACTGTGAGCAGGGACAACAAGCTAGTGTGGGCATGGCAGTGAGTGCGGGCGTGGTGGTGATGAACTCTTCCCCGTCTTTCTCTATGACCACAGGTGTTAGTTGTGGCGGTGTGCACTTAGGCCAGTCTGCCTTCTTCAGAGAGAAAAGCATTAAGGGATTATTAGATTTGTATCTACGGTAAAATAAGAAAGCATAACAAATCATAATGTACAAAAAAATCAAGAAAGTTTCAGGTCTTGCTGAATTAGGTACCTGAAGACTTTTTCAAGATCATATTACTGTTATTGTTTGCAGGTGCCACTGAGTCGGCTCTGACTCATAACGAATTCATGTACAACAGAATGAAATGTTGCCCAGTCCTGCACCATCCTCACAACAGTAGGTGTGTTTGAGTCCATTGTTGCAGCCACTGTGCCAGTCCATCTTGTTGAGGGTCTTCCTCTTTTTTGCTGACCCTCAAGATCATATAATTCAAAAAACAATTTAATTGAGCACTTGCTATGTATGTCACCAGGAGGAGAGGGGCTCAAAAATGAATAATTAATATGGATGCAGGGAACAATTTAGTGCACTGATGATAGGCATTTTCTTTAGAGTGTCCTTCAATAAAGGAGCATTATTACATCAGGTCTAAGAACTCATTTAGAAATTAAGACCTCTAGTACCTACACTGCAAATTTTGTTTTTACATACCAAAAGCAGATATAGAGATGCTTAGGTTGGAAGAGATGGCGGAGAGTGAGAAAACATCGGCTCCTGGGCTGAGAGTGCTGGCTGGCAGAGGGCGAGTGTCATGGATTGAACAGTATCCCCCAAAAATATGTGTCAACTTGGTTAGGTCATGATTCCCAGTATTGTGTGGTTGTCCTCCATTTTGTGATTTTCCTATGTGTTATAAATCATAATCTCTGCCTGTAGTTAAAGAGGATTAGTGTGGGATGTAACACTCTTGCTCAGGTTACATCCCTGATCCAATGTAAAGAGAGTTCCCTGGGGTGTGGTCTGCACCACCTTTTATTTTACAAGAGATAAAAGGAAAAGGAAGCAAGCAGAGAGTGGGGGACTTTATACCACCAAGAAAGCAGTGCCGGGAGCTGAGCGTGTCCTTTGGACCCGGGTTCCTGTGCGGATAAGCTCCTAGTCCAGGGAAAGATTGATGACAATGACCTTCCTCCAGAGCCAGCAGAAAGAGAAAGCCTTCCCCTGGAACTGATGCTCTGAATTTGGACTTTTAGCCTACTTTGCTATGAGAGAATAACCTTCTCTTTGTTAAAGCCATCCACTTGTGGTATTTCTGTTACAGCAGCACTAGCTGACTAAGACAGCGAGGCAGGTAAGCAACAGCAGGGATGTGGTGGCAGGCCTGGGGCTGTTGCCACCATGCAACAAAGAGTCGATCACAGACAGTCTTAGGAAATGGACTGCGGAGACTGGTGGTTTCCTGAAAACACTGAGCTTGGCTGCTGGAAACAATCCTTGCAGGGACCACAGGGTCCTGTCCCTGCATGGTCTGGCCTCTTTTGGCTGCTCTAGCTTTATCTCAGCCTACGTTGCCCTCACCCTTCTTCTGTAGTCTCACTTCCTGGCATGCACTATGCCCTCTCCTACTTTAGCATCCTTTAACATACAGTTTTCTCTGCCTGGAAGGCTCTCATGGATCTTCACTATCATTCCTCTCCCATCATCTAGTTAACACCTACTTATCCTTCAGACCCCAGTTCAAGCCTTTCCTGATCCTCCAGATAGGCCAGGCCCCACAGTCATGGCATTTGGCTGGACAGCTTGTGCTCTAGAAAAGCCAAGGGGGTAGGGGCAGGGGCTGCTCTACTGGGGCAGCCATGACCCCTGGTCTTGGGCTGTGTCCACCTGGAAAAAGGTTTCAACAAACTGTGTGCCTGCTGACTTGCATATACCTGCATGGGCTTCCTTTTAATTTGTTCACCTTTTTCAACTTTGCACTTATCATTGGCCCTGCAAGTCTCCCTGCTTTACATGTGCAACGGGACTTTTCATTCATCTTATGGGAACATTTATTGGCATCTGTAATCATTGATTTGTATGTGTCATTGAGTGATACAGATCCTTACCATAAGACTGAAATGTCCATCAGGGTAGCTCTTTGCTCACAATTACATCTCCAGTCCCTATCACACTGCCTGGCACAGAGTTGGTGCTAAATATATTTTATGGAATGAATTAATTAAAAGGAGAGCCACAGAGACGTAATGCAAGAAATAACTGGACTTGAGGCCAGATGAAGGTGTCTAACATATTTACTTACAGAATAAATAAATGAGGATTCAACAGAGAGGAAGAAGCAGAAGTTGGGAGACCAAAAGACAGATTTCACAACTTCATTTGAAGCAGAA
Source organism: Dugong dugon (assembly GCA_030035585.1). Taxonomy (NCBI): domain Eukaryota; kingdom Metazoa; phylum Chordata; class Mammalia; order Sirenia; family Dugongidae; genus Dugong; species Dugong dugon. The sequence goes on along the minus strand of CM057469.1, from coordinate 47,548,450 downwards.
TTTTCCTTGAGGTATTTTACCCTAGGGATAGAAAGAAACCCACTGCTTCTGAGAAGAAAGAAGAGTCAGGCCAACAGTGCCTAAAGGGCTTGCTGGGAATAAAGGGCACTTTAAATAGGACAGTAAGCTGGGAGGAAACTTGAGTGAGACAAAAATCTAATGATTCATGAGATTCTGAGTAGACTTAGATTGGGCACTTTCAAACTTGCAGAACTTGCTGAAACAAAAACTCTCGCCCAGTTGGCTGAAGACACTGAGGCAGAAAGACTACACAAACCACTCAGTCAGCACACTGAAAAACAGGAAAATGGGCTGGAAATGAAAAAGCTGAGGCCCGTATAAGAATAGTTTACAGCCCAAGAAACTCCTGCAGCGCTCAGGGTCCTGGAGATGAAAGATCTGTGTGGTGCAGGGATGAGGCACTGAGGGGAGGCAGGGCAAAAGGAACATCAGTGCAGACTGAGGCTCAGGTGGCCCAATCCTAAATTTTTCTCAAAATGACTCGTTAGGGAAATGGAGGGAAGGACAATAATGAAAGATAAACACTGGTATTGAAGTTGTCAAGGATTTCATTCTACTTGGATCAACAATCAATGCCCACAGAAGCAGCAGTTAACAAATCAAACAACATAATCTAAGACACAACTATTGGTCTCTAGTCATCTGGAGCAAAAGAAGATGAAGGAAACCAAAGACTCAAGTAAGAAACTAGTCTACAGGACTAACAGCCTACATGAACCATAGCCTCTTCTAACCTGAGATCAGAAGAACTAGATGGTGCCCAGCTACCATCACTTACCATTCTGACTAGGGGCACAATAGAACGTCCTGGATAGAAAGAGAGAAAAATGTAGACCAAAATTCAAATTCCTACAAAAGGCCAGATCTACAGGACCAATAAAGACTAGAAGAACCCCAAGACTATTGCTCTAAGATGCTCTTTGAATCTGGCACTGAAGCTACTCTTAGAGTTCACCTTTCAGTCAAATACCAAATTGACTCATAAAATAAACAGTATCACCTGTGAGTAATGTGCTCCCTTAAACAATCAACTATATGAGACCAAACTGTCAGCATTTGCCCAAAAGCATAGACGAGAAGGCAAAGAGGAGAAGGGAAGTTAGATCAATGGAAACAGAAATAATGAGAATGTTAACACATTGTGAAAATTTTAACTAATGTCACAGAACAATCTGTATAAAAATTATTAAAGAGGAATCTAATTTTCTGTGTAAACTTTCACCTAAAACACAATAAAATATTTTAAAAAAGAAAAGAAAGAAACAGAATGACATATTGCATTGGGCAAATCTGCTGCAAAAGACCTCTTTAAAGTTTTAAAGCAAAGATGTCACTTTGATGAATAAGGTGTGCCTGACACAAGCCATGGTATTTGCAATTGCCTTACATACATGAGAAAGTTGGACAATGGAAAAAGAAGGCAGAAGAAGAATTGATGCATTTGAATTGTGTTGGTAAAGAATATTGAATAGACTGTGGACTGCCAGAAAAATGAACAAATCAGTCTTAGAAGAAATACAACCAGAATGCTCCTTAGAAGTGAGAATGGTGAGACTTAGGCTCGCTTGCTTTGGAAACATCGTCAGGAAAGACCAATCTCTAGAAAGGGACATCATGTCTGGTAAAGTAGAGGGTCCATGACAATATGCGATATCCTAAATGAGACGGACTGACACAATGTTGTTGTTAGGTGCTGACCAGTCTGTTCTGACTCACAGTGATCCTATGTACAACAGAATAAAACACTGCCTGGTCCTGTGCCATCCTCACAATCTTTTATATATTTGAGCCCACTGTCTCGGCCACCAGGTCAATCCATTTCATTGAGGGTCTTCCTCTTTTTTGCTGACCTTCTACTTTACCAAGCATGATGTCCTTCTCCAGGAACCAGTCCCTCCTGATAACATGTCCAAAGTATGTGAGACGAAGTCTCACAATCCTCGCTTCTAAGGAGCATTCTGGCTTTACTTCTTCCAAGACAGATTTGTTCATTCTTCGCCAACAGCATAATTCAAAGGCATCAATTCTTCCTTGATCTTCTTTATTCATTGTTCAGCTTCCGCATGCATATGAGGTGACTGAAAATACCATGGCTTGGGTCAGATGCACTTTAGTCCTCAAAGTGACATCTTTACTTTTTAACACTTTAAAGAGGTCTTAGGCAGCCCAATGCAAATCGTCTGATTTCTTGACTACTGCTTCCCTGGGTGCTGACTGTGGATTCAAGTAAAATGAAATCTTTGACAACTTCAGTCTTTTCTCCTTTTATCATGATGTTGCTTATTGGTCCAGTCGTGAGGATTTTTGTTTTCTTTATGTTGAAGTGAAATCCATACTGAAGGCTGTAGTCTTTGACCTTCATCAGTAAGTACTTCAAGTCCTCTTCACTTTCAGTAAGCAAGGTTATGTCATCTGCATATTGCAGGTTGTTAATCAGTCTTCCTCCCATCCTGATGCCAAGTTCTTCTTCATACAGTCCAACTTCTCAGATTATTTGCTCAGCATACAGATTGAATAAGTATAGTAAAAGGATACAACCCTGACACATACCTTTCCTGATTTTAAACCACATAGTATCCCTTCATTCTGTTTGAATGACTGCCTCTTGGTCTATATACAGGTTCTGCATAAGCACAATTATGTGTTCTGGAACTCCCATTCTTCACAATGTCTTCTACAATTTATTATGAACCACACAGTCAAATGCCTTTGCGTAGTCAATAAAACACAGGTAAACATCTTTCTGATATTCTCTGCTTTCAGCCAAGATCCATCTGACATCAGCAATGATAACCCTTGTACCATGTCCTATTCTGAATCTGGCTTGGATTTCTGGCAGTTTCCTGTTGATGTACTGCTGCAACTATTTTTTAATTATCTTCAGCAAAATTTTACTTAAGCGTGATACTAATGATATTGTTGTGATAATTTTCACATTCTGTTGGATCACCTTTCTTTGGAAAGTGCTCAAATATGGATCTCTTCCAGTTGGATGGCCAGGTAGCTGTCTTCCAAATTTCTTGGCATAAGCGAGTGAGCACTTCCAGCGTTGCATCTATTTGTATAAACATCTCAGTTGGTATTCTGTCAATTCCTGGAGCCTTGTTTTTTTGCCCATGTCTTCAGTGCAGCTTGGACTTCTTCCTTCAATACCATTAGTTCTTGATCATATGTTACCTCCTGAAATGGTTGAATGCTGATCAATTCTTTTTGGTACAGTGACTCTGTGTATTCCTTCCATCTTCTTTTGATGCTTCCTGTGTTGTTCAATATTTTGCCCATATGGCAATTTGAGGCTTGAATTTTTTCTTCAGTTCTTTCAGCTTGAGAAATGCCAAGTGTACTCCTCCCTTTTGGTTTTCTAACTCCAGGTCTTTGCACATTTCCTTATAATACACTACTTTGTCCTCTCGAGCAGCTCTTTGAAATCATCTTTTCAGCTCTTTTACTTCATTTCTTCCATTCACTTTAGCTACTCTATGTTCAAGAGCAAGTTTCAGAGTCTCTTCTGACATCCATTTTGGTCTTTTCTTTCTTTCTTGTCTTTTTAATCATCTTTTGCTTTTTTCACGTATGATGTCTTTGATGTTATCCCACAACTTGTCTGGTCTTTGATCACTAGTGTTTAATGCATCAAATCTATTCCTGAGATTATCTCTAAATTCAGGTGGGATTTTTTTTTTTTAAACTATAATGGCCAAAAAAAAAAACCATAGAAAATAAATGTTGGTGAGGATAAGGGAAATTGGAACTCTTATCCATTGTGGGTGGGAATACAAAATGGTACAGCCATTGTGGAAAACAGTGTGGCAGTTCCTCAAAAAAACTAAAAACAAAACCAGCATATGACCCAGCAATTCTACTCCTAGGTGTGTTCCAAAAGAATTGAAAACAGAGACTCGAACAGATACTCATACACCGGTGTTCACAGCAGCACGTTCACAATAGCCAAAAGGTGGAAACAATCTAAATGCCTATCAACAGATTAATGGATAAAGAAAATGTAGTACATACATACAATAGAATACTACTTAGTAAGAAAAAGGAAGTCTTGATACATGCTACAATACGGATGGAGCTTGAAGACACTGCACTGAGCAAAACAAGTCAATCACAAAAGGACAAATATTATATGACCTCGCTTATACAAAAAGACAAGAATAGGCAAATATATAGAGACCAAAGTTTCTTAATGACTACCAGGGGCAGGAGACGGGGAAAAGGGAAAGGGAGTTATTCCTTATGGAGTACTGAGTTTCAGTTTACTGTGATGGAAAAATTGCATTGATTAAGGGTATGTTTGCATAGTCAATTAATGTAATTGCTACCAATAAGTTGTACATCTGAAAAAAGTTGAATTGGCAAAAGTTGTGTGATAGAAATTAATTATACATTATATATTAAAAACTGGAGTTCTACCTGGATTGTATTGTTGAGCCTGTTACACAGGAATCTTAATTGGCACCCAAATAGGAGCTTCTATACTTAAGGCAGGTTTTATCTGTTGGAAAGTACTGAGGCCCTGAGAATTACTGCCACCACCTGGGCACCCTGCAGCTTTGAAACTATGGATGACTGCACTTCCAACAAAATGACATCCCTTGACAAAAAACTTTTGCTGAAATCTGTCATGCTCAGAATTAGTGGTAAACAAAGACTTCTTTTAAAGTTTCTATATATACTTTTTTGAATAAGAAGCAGGAAAATATAAATATCACATGGACTTGGAGGACTGTTAATATTTTCACTTATTTTAAATTCTAGAACTTGAAAAATAAAGTAAAATAGACCCAGTAATGGGCTCAAACATATCAAAGATCATGAAGATGGTGCAGGATTGGGCAACGTTTTGTTCTGCTATACATAAGGTCACCATGAGTTGGAGCCAATTTGATGGCAACTAACAACAAAATCGCTAACGACAATTTCTCATTCTAGAAAACAAAAATTGTATGCTCATACCAGAATACATGTATATATATAATTTGTAGAAAATACATCATATTATTCAGCATTCTCTACTATAATTTTTTTACTTCATAGTATAAAAATTTATACAAAATATATCATATTATTCAGAGTTCTCTACCATAATTCTTTTTTCTTTACTTCATAGTATATTTACTACATGATACATTTTTATATCTGTACATACAGGTCTTTCTTATTCTTTTTTAACAGCTGGAACACATCCCATAGTCTGATGTATCATCATTTATTTAACATATAGATAGATGGCCATTCAGGTTGATGACATATCTCAGGTTTTTGTTTGATTTGAGAGTAGATACTTGTCAGAGGCAGCCTCCAAGGTGGTCCCAAAGATCCCAGCCCCGTGGTACTCATATCCTTGTGTAGGCCCCTCTCACAATGTACCAGGGTTGGCGGGGAAGACCAGTAGACTAATGCAAAAGTAATGGTGTATTACCAGGGCGGATTATCCAATAGGCAAGGTAAGCACGGTGCTTACCAGATCATCTGTAGTGAACAATTTCACATTTTTCACCACATCAAAGACTCTGATTTTAGGAGTGGATGGCATCTGTCTCTCTCCCAACCCAACAGCACCTTCCTACACAATCAAAACCTCTTCAAATTTATAATCCCTGACAGGGATGGATGACTCAGGAAGCAAGGTAAGTAAGAAAGCACAAGTAAGCCCATGCTTACCTTGCTTACTGGGTCATTCGCCCTGTGTGTTACTTCCAAGATTAGATTATAAAAGATTGCAGCTTCCATGTGAGGCACTTTCTTACTTGCTTGTTCTCCCCTCTCCCTCTTGGTTCATATGCTCTGGGGGAAGCAGCTGCTACTGCACGAGGACACTCAGGCAGCCTATGAAGACGACCATGTGGTGAGGAAAGGAGGCCTCTGGACACCACTCACAGAGGAACTGAGGCCTCCCAACAACTCTGTGACAGAGCTTAGAAATGAACTCTGCAGGTCCTGTCCAACCTTGAGATGACTGCAGTCCTGGCTGACAGCTTGACTGCACCCTGTGAGAGACGCCGAGTCAGAACCACCCAGCTAAGCCTTTCCTGAATCCTGACCTCAGACACTATGTGAGATAATAAGTATCTGTTGTTTCAAGCTGGTTAGTTTTAGAATAATTTGTTACACAGTAGTAGATAATGAATACACCACAGACAGTAAAGTCCTAGCAGGGGACTGCCTAGATCAAAGGTATATGCATTAAAATTTCTGAAAGATATTGCCAAATTGAATACCGAGGGGGCGGCAGCAATTATAATCACACCAACAAAGCATAAGAATGCTTGCTCCCCCAAACCCTCACCAAAAAAAAAAAACCAAACCCATTGCTGTCGACTTGATTCCAACTCATAGCAACCCTATAGAGTAGAACTGCCCCACAGGGTTTCCAAGGAGTGGCTGGTGGATTTGAACTGCTGACCTTTTAGTTAGCAGCCAAGCTCTTAACCACTGCACCACCAGGGTTCCAAAAAGCAGAAAGGTTATTTTCAAACATAAAAGATTTTGCTAATCTAATAGGTGAAAAATGGTGTCTGGCTGCTTTGATTTGTGTTTCTTTAATTTTATGTTTTTATGGATGCATACCATGCATCATCAGAAAAGCAGAGGAATCTTTTGATAGGGTTCCAAATGATGTATTTTAAAATGAGAGACGGTGGCCACTGTGCCTCCACCCCTTAGCCACTAGCTTATCATTTAAAATGTCTATTAAATGATTAATTTTATAAAAGTAATAATCTGAGTCTGAAAGGAGAAGTAAGCATCTGGTTTGGATCACTTTCTTGAAAACACACAGAACAGTAAATAATTTTAACAAGAGGCATGATCTTGAACCTCAAGTTACAAACCCCAAACCAAAAGTGATCTAAGCCCAAATATTAATTCACTTTCACATTGCTCAACCAGAGTTTAAAAGCAAAACCAGAATGAGTGACTGGGATCAAATAGAAGCTATCTGTATTTTCTAAAGTTACTTAAACGAAACATCACAGTTGTTTCAAACCATATATGAACTCAGCTGATTCTTTATCTGGCTTCAGTTCCTGATGAGAATAAATGTTTCTGGAAAAAGCTTTTTTTTTTTTAACATAAAAGCTATGAGGAGGATCGGAACTCAGTGAAATTTGAGAAACAAAAATAATACTCCTCACTACAGAAAAGCATCTGAAATCATTACAGGTCTCCCATCACCAGCAATGTCAAGTTCCACAACAATGAAGACAAATGCATATTTAGTATTTTAAAAAACAAACATTATTCTTGATGACATTTCACTAAATTGTTACATACATCTGTTTCTATTACAAGAAGTTGTAACAATAAACCTATCCCTTGTAAAGATAACAGTTGACTTATATACCAGAAGGATTCTAAAAAGCCCTTCCTAAATATCCAAGGCCGAAAACCAAGACAAATTGGCTACAGATTGTATCAAATCACAGAAATGGGCAATTTAGAAGGCCTTATATGGTTATTAAACTAACTAGTTGATTTCCCACTTAGTACACGACAAATAAGTGAAAATATCATTTAATTATCACTGTTGCTGCCCCAGGCTATACCTGTCTGAGGAAGGAAAATCAAAGTGTTTGGGTAAAAACATGAACATCATCAAGTTGCACTGGACTGAAGGATATTTCAGATGATTCAGTCGGACCCCCAGCCTCCTCCCCAGTGTTACTGGCAGGAAAATCCAGAGGTGGCATATTAAAGTTTTTCTGTTGCTCTGTCCTGTTTTGGGGGCATCTCTAACGTGCTGCTACTGCCCCAACTGCCCTGGCTCTCCATCGGCCTAGCTGTTCCACCATTGTTGGGGGCTCTTCTGACAGGTTCTAGCCATGCTTCCCCATACAGTGCCCCTCTGTCAGCGGGCACATGTTCTCCTAGAGGCGAGGGAGGACCTCTCCCCAGCAGTGGTGCACTTGGGCCACCGACCAACGTGGCCTTGCTTTCTGAGTGACCCTCTTACCTGGCTCCTAAAGTAGGGAGGGCGCCAGGCTTTCAGTTCTCCTTTAGTTGCCTCTTGAGAAGCATGGAGCACATTTTCCAAGGGTTGGTGGGAGTGTATTTTACCAGTACTACACAGTGTCACCCCCAAAGCATTCCTCCCTGCTCTTGAACAAGGGTTGGGGATAAGGCCCTGGAACCGAGGCTCTTCCTGTCCTCCTGTAGGACGCTGTGGCAATGACAGGCAGGCTCTCAGAGGCTAGGAGAATCAGGAGGTCTGGACCCATCAAAGTGAACTTCACTCTTTCTCTTGAAAAGTCAGCTGGATCCTCAGGCAAACACAAAGAGATCACCTCTGTTTGTCTGTGGTACATGCTCAACACAGGGCATGTACTATATACAGATCTTGAAATTACCTATGTAGACAAGTGCTGGTGGCACAATAGTTAAGAGCTGCTCCACCAGCCGCTCCTTGGAAACCCTATGGAGCAGTTCTACTCTGTCCTGTAAGATCGCTATGAGTTAGAGTTGACTCGATGGCAACGGGTTTTTAATATATGTATAAAGAAGCCCTGGTGGCACAGTGGTTAAGCACTTGGCTGCTAACTGAAAGGTTGGTAGTTCAAACCCACCAGTGGCTCCACAGGAGAAAAGACCGGGCAATCTGCTCCCGTAAAGATTACAGCCTAGAAAATGCTATGGGGCAGTTCTACTCTGTCCTATAGGGTTGCTATGAGTCAGAATAGACTTGATGGCACAAAACAACAACAAAACCCATATCTGTTATCTGTTATTGTACCCCTAACTATGCTAACTCTCGGGGGGGAGGGGAGATAAAGGATTACCCCAAAGGTAAGTTTCTAATCTAGTAGCAATCTAGTAGAATTCTGACACACTTGTAGTGTACATCACCTATAACCTTCCAATGACCAAAAAAAAAAATTTTTTCTAAAAAATTCCTTCCTTCATCTGAATTATTATTGATTTTTTTAATTTAACATTCTTGAGTGACTTCTACTGTGAGCTGTGCTTGAGTCATTCCAGCTGCTGGAACCAGACTCCCTGGGTTGGGATCTGCTCTTTTCTGGCCGCATGACTCAGGCAAGTTACCTAAGTGCTTAGACAGTCTCCGTCTATAAAGTGGGAATACTAAAAGCACTTGTCCCATAGGTTGTTACTGGCATTAAATGAACCAATACAGGTAAAGTGTCTGGCACTTAGTGTTTGTCATTAGTATTATCATGTGAATTTCGTTGCTGTAGAGGCGATTCCAACTCATAGCAACTCCATGGGACCCTGATGTGTGCAGAGCAGAACTGTTCCATAGGGTTTTGAAGGCTGTGACCTTTCAAAAGTAGACTGCCAAGCTTGTCTTCCAAGGTGGCTCTGGGTAGGTTTGACCCACCAGTCTTTCAGCTCAGTTGTCAAATGCTTAACCATCTGCGCCTATACCTCAACAGCCCCAAGTCTGGGGCTGTGAGCTCCAGAAGAAGGGCTGAGGCTTTCTTGCGATCGGTTACGCAGCTGTAAGTGGCTAAGCTGATGATCCTCCCAACAAGTTGTGACAATAATATGCTGACAAGCTATAAGAGAACTGCGCCCTGTATGGAGGAAGAATTTGCCCGAAAGCAAAACCAAGAATACAGTTCAAGCAATTAATCACTCTCATCCCTCCTTTCCCAGAACATTGAACTTTAGCAAATTCAGGAATTTTTGCACTTAAAAAACAGTAAGAGGATAGCTTGCCAAACTAACACGCCACACCTGCCCGAAGCCATGTGGGATGCTGTCAGCTTCTCACTCAAGTCCAGATGGTTTTGAGGAGCAACACTAAACCCCTGTTTGTGTGATATCCCCTTGCTTCCAGATTATTAGATGAAGACATACTCCTTGGCACACCTCTCTCAAAAAGCCAACCAAGATAACGAGCTTCCCATCCGGACTGCCAGGTCAGCTGGGCTTATCATGCAAAAGAAGAAACCCAGGCCACTGCTCTTAAGGTTTTATCTGAAGAGCACTATAAACAATTTAGGCTCTTTGGGCCCTTAACATCCTCAGAGGGCCATGATGAGATGGCTAAGTAAATATTTAAGGATCAGATATTTTCCCCTGTCATTTCTGCCAGCGTCTGAACACAAGATTTACATCTTTATCCTGTCAAATGAAGACATCCAGGTAGGCTACTGATCCAGACAGGCCACTGGAAAACAGCCCTCAGCCGGGGCCTAAAGAAGGGGTGAGGACATGATTTTATCTACTGGGATGGAGAAGTGCGGGTGGAACGTACCTTAGGTCACTGCGTCAAGGCTGTTTCTTCTAACGATAAGAAGCATATCCACTTAGGGTTACGTTACCATGAGAGTTTAGGGATATGCTTTTACTTAAAATACTAGTAAAACAATTGAAAAGACTGCCACCACCGCCAGTGGCCGTCAAGGTGATCCTGACTCACAGTGACCCCATGTGTGCAGAGTAGAACTGTGATTCATAGGGTTTTCAACGGCTGATTTTTCAGAAGCAGATCACCAGGCCTTTCTTCTAAGGAGCCCCTGAGTGGGTTTGAACTGCCAATTTTTTGGTTAGTAGTCAAGGGCTTAACTCTTTGTGCCACCCAGGGATTCCATGAAAAGACTACAACTAAACTATGCTAATAATTGGAGCACTAGTTATCAGTATGTGTGTAAGAGCTCCTATAAAGAATAGGTTTATCTTTTTAAGCCTTTTACTTTAAGTGAATGAATAAATAAACAAACAAATAAATGAAGGAAAAAAAAAAAAACTGAGTGGTTCCTGAAAAAAGATGTTACACTGGTTGTGTGATAGTAAAATGAGGAAAGAAGTATAATTTGTATTTCATCTGCACTGTTACCTACTTAGGAAAAATCAGCAATGGACACAAGTACATCCCAGCCTCAGCTTCTTTCCAGGAGGCAGAATAGCACAGCAGATACAAAAGGAGGCCAGGGGCCCAGACGAACCAAAAACCAAACCTGCCGTCGTCGAGTTGACTCTGACTCATAGTGATCCTACAGGACAGAGGAGAACTGCCCCAGATGGTTTCCAAGGCTGTAATTCTTTACAGAGCAGATTGTCACATCTTTCTGCAGGAGTGGCCGGTGGGCTTAAACCACCAACCTTTCAGTTAGCAGCTGAGCGTTTAACCACTGTGCCAGCAGTGCTCCTTGGGGGCCAGACTATTCAGGTTCAAATCCCAGTTCTTTCACTCGCCAGCTATGGAGGATTGAGCAAATTTCTGGACTCTCTGTGCCCCAATTTTCTCACATAAAGAAGGTTGGTTATAAAGGTTTAATGAGATAACTTATGTGGAACACTTGAATACATGGCAAATAGTAAGCATTCAACAAATGTTAGCTGTTATTATTTGTTCTTGGAATTGGCTTTCAAATAAATGAAATAATCTTTAAAAAATTATTTAAAATTTTACAAGTATACTTTGATACAACTTATAAATGGTTAAAAATAAAGATCATTGCTACCATTTCTGCTCCAAATTGCAGGGTATCAGAACTACAAATATAACTTTTTAGCATAATACACTGTTTCCAAAACTAGATTAGAAACTTCTATAGTCCAAAATGTTGAAAAATATCAGATTCAAGGATATACCATAAGTCTGCCAATTTCTTTAAAAACCTTGGTACATCTTAGCGTCTAAAAATTATGTTGAAGTGAGAGCGTAGGAATATGCATTTAATACTATTAGTAAGATAAATATTACTAATGTTGTTATTGTTGCTGTTAGGTGCCGTTGAGTCAGTTCCAACACACAGTGACCCTATACATAACAGAACGAAACACTGCCTGGTCCTGTTCCATCCTCACAATCATTGCTATGTTTGAGCCCACTATTGCAGCCACATTAGTAATATTTAAAGTAAATGCATAACTGCTATGAAAAGATAACAGCAACAAAATCGAGCTAATAATTTGAGCACTAGTTATTAGTATTTGGGTAAGAGCTTTTAGAAGGAACCAAAAGATGCACACACTGTACACCGGATTCCTCTGGCATTTATTAACAATGACGGGCCTTTGCTTACTAACCTCACTTTCACAAATAGAGCAGTAACTGATCCTCTATCACTCGTCATCCACAGGTGAGGTATTTTTAGTTTCTGTTTGTATCAGTCAGGAGGTTATGCTGTGATAACAAACAGCCCCACAACCCATGGCTTCAAACAACAAAGGTTTATTTCTCACTCATGCTACATGTTCATCACAAGCCAGCAGGGGGTGGTGCTCCACGTTCTCACTCAGGGATGCTGGCTAAAAGAGATACCACAATCTGGAACTTTGCTGGTCATCATGGCAGGCAAAATGCAACATGGAGACTCACCTCCACTTACATTCCATTACGCAAAGCAAGTCAAGAGGCAAAAAAATGTCCAAATGTATCCAGAGGGAGGAGACTTAGAATAGCCCAGAGACTTCCACATTGTTTGAAGGAGATATCCAGGATTCTTTTCCTTTAAAGGTTAAGAACATGTAGCTGTTTATCTAATTCAAACAACAGACATAAAACATGTCTGCCTTTACAATGCCCTCTTGCTATATATATCCATATCCTGGGCCATGCAAGGGAGGGAATTAGTAATTTGTTTCCAACAGGAACTAACTTTGAGTCTCCCTTTGATGCAAAACAAGACTAGGATGTTAAAGTAGTGAGAAGAAATTAAGGTCCTATTTAATTTGTTTCCTTTAGTTACAGGGTAAATATAGGGAGGAACAAATAGGCTTCTTATTGGTTTTCCCTTTTTGAGTGAACAAAATCAGTTTTTTTCACACACTGAAAGAATGCTCTGCAGCCGGCTACTCTCTAGGGTTTTACAGTGTCAACCCCTCCAGAGCTTTTCTCTGCCTACCTCCTCTGCCACCACCACCTTCAAACCTAGGCACCTGTAGAACAGCGACAGGGTCTGAGTTACTTTTCACAGGCTGATGGGAAAATCAACCTGGGACTTGAGCTTATTATTATTTATTTTTAAAACTGGAGAGGCCTTCAGGTGCTGTGGCAAGAGACTGCTGGTTGTCCTCAGATATAAACCTCTCCTTCCTTGCACATGGTGTAGTTGTGCATGACAACTACATGACATGACATAACAGCCATTTCCCATCTCTCTTGCAGCTAAGTGTGACTATGTGACTATGTTCTGGCCAAAAGGGTGTGAGTGGAAGGTGTGGGCCACTTTTAGGTCATGCTCTTGAAGGAAAGGGTGCATCTTCCCCCTGGCCCTTCTCCTTTCTTCACTGGCTGGTATGTGGATCTGATGGTGGAGCTGGAGCAGCATTTTTAAGCACAGGATTGAAGGTGTGTGTTGAGCATGACCAAACATCAAGATAGGAAGAACCAGGGTCCCTGAATCTACAGAACTCTATAATGGCCCTAGAATATATATGCGAAAACTGAGTGTAAGAGAGAAACAAACATCTATAATAAAGCACTAACTATACCCATGAGTTACCGATTGAATTACTACCCCCCACACCCCCAAATATGTGTCATAAATCCTAACCCCTATAGTGGTTATGAGCTCTGGTGGCATAGCGGTTGAGAGCTCAGCTGCTAACCCAAAGGTCGGCAGTTCGAATCCACCAGCTGCTCCTTGAAAATCCTATGGAGCAGTTCTACCCTGTCCTGTAGGGTTACTATGAGTCAGAATTGACTGAACGGCAATGGGTTTGGGTTTATAGTGGTTATGGAGCCCTGGGGCATAGTGGTTAAGAGTTTGGCCACTAATCCAAAGGTGAGCAGTTCGAATCCACCAGCTGCTCCGTGGAAACCCTATGGGGCAGTTCTACCCTGTCCTATAGGGTTGCTATGAGTCGGAATCAACACGACGGCAACAGGTTTGGTTTTAGTTTTTTATAGCTTTTTTTTAGTTTTTTAATCTCATTTGGGAATGGGTTTTTTTTGTTATGTTAGTGAGGCCGTATTAGTGCAGGGTGTGTCTTAAATCAATCTATTTTGTTCATTTTTTCAGATTCATCTTTTTTTAAAATTTATTTTGCTATTGTTGTTGAGAATATATACAGCAAAACATACACCAATTCAACAGTTACCACATGAACAACTCAGTGACACTGATTACATTCTTCGGGTTGTTTCACTACTCTCACCCTCCTTTTCTGAGTTGTTCCTCCCTCATTAACATAAACTCACTGCCCCCTAAGGTCCCGAGTTGCTGTTGTCACTTTGATCCCATATAGATAGTTCTTAAAGCTGAAGAGCAGATAAAGCAAACAAGTAAGCACAAAGGGAGGGGAAGATACATGCCACATGATCACCAAGGAATCTAGTAATAGAAGCTGAAAAGAGACAAGGACCTCCCTGCACCCCACCCACACCCCCATCAGACAGAGAGAGCCTTTCCCTAAAGCCAGTGCCCTGAATTCGGACTTTTGCCTCCTAAACTTCGAGAAAATAAATGTTTGGTAGAGCCACCCACTTATGGTATTTCTGTTATAGCAGCACTACATAACTAAGGGAGCCCTGGTGGTGCAGTAGTTGAGAGCTACAGTGAGTTCTAACTGTTAACCAAAAGGTCGGCAGTTTGATCCACCAGCCGCTCCTTGGAAACCCTATAGGGCCGTTCTACTCTGTCCTATAGGGTTGCTATGAGTCGGAATTGACTCAACAGCAACGGGTTTGTTGTTTTTTTTTTTTTTTAGATAACTAGACCCTATGTCAGCTGATTCAGATTTGTTTTCAGATGAAGAAACTGAGGCTGGAGTGAATAAAAGACGTGTCCAAGGTCATACAGCTATCCTCCCTACACTGCACACTGAAGTGATGGACAAGTACTCCTCTCACGTGAGCCATCCTAAGAGTGAAGTTTCTTACAATTCCTTCTTTACTGATTTAATGTTACACTCAGCAGGGGGAATTTAGAACTTAATGCTAAGGAATACATCGTTTCAAGTTTCTTAGGATGATCAACATGCCCTATTAATAGAAATCAGTTAATTCCGCGTAGACTGCCAGGGTGCAAAGCAGTGGGAAATTCTGAAGATTCTGATTGTGGAAACAGCCAATTGGTTGGAAGATATTCCTGAAATACATTTGCTAAAGTCCACAGAAAGGTGGTCAGTGAGTTATACTGTGTCTGCACTTCCTTCTGAGAGGGAACAGTAAGCCTTCAGATGAGATTGGAATTTGGCTCTGATGGTATAAGCACTCAGCTTTAAATACACATACATGAAACCACCACCTTAATTAACTAAAGTTCACTCACTGTACCCCATTTGCTTTTAGCAAACTTTTTCATATGAAAAGAGAAGGAAAGTGTTCTCAATTCACCATTTCCTTGTGCCGTTTTAAAATGACATTCAACAGGAATTCTGCTGTTTGACATATGTCATGCATCTCATGCTATAAGGAATTGCAAAATGGCTTGGCACTGTGTCAAAGAGCAGAAACATCTGACCTTACTGGCTTAAGCTTTGGATACAGTCTATGGAAAACACGAATTCTTTCTCTCCTTAGGAATATACTTTAGGAGCATGTTATGGATTGAATTGTGTCCCCCGAAAATGCCTGTCGGCTTGACTGGGTCATGATTCCCAGTATTGTATGATTGTGTAATCTGATGTCATTTCCTTATGTGTTGTAAACTCTATCACTATGATGAGGTTATATGTGATCTCCTTATGTGTTGTAAATCCTATCACTGTGATGAGGTTATAATGATGAGGTTTAGATAGTGTCTTAATCCAATCTCTTTTGAGATATAAAAGAGGGAGCGAGCAGAGACACACGGGAACCTCATACCACCAAGAAAGCAGCGCTGGGAGCAGAGCGCGTCCGTCCGACCTGAGGTTCCTGTGCTGAGATGCTCCCAGACCAAGGAAAGACTGATGACAAGGACCTTCCTCCAGAGCTGACAGAGAGAGCCTTTTCCTGGAGCCGATGTCCTAAATTTGGACTTGTAGCCTACTGGATTGTGAACAGAATTAATTTCTCTTTGTTAAAACCATCCACTCATGGTATTTCTGTTAGAGCAGCATTAGATGACTAGACACAGCATTTCTTTTAGGTTCTACTTGGAATTTTCCTGTTTAGAGGGCTGATACTCAGTCACGACATCGGAGTTAGGAACAACTAAAATCTCAGTGGACCAGCCATCAGAATGCAAAGCCATTCAGTTCGATTTTATTCACCCTTCTTTCCGAGTTCCTGCATAGCCGTCATTTTTACTACTAGGAGAAAAGATGGCTAGTGTGACTTGGGCTCACTGTCCTACAACAAATTGTGGTTTCTCTGCTTCACTGCACTTCTAGCTCTCGAAATCTTTAGGCTGGAACTCAGAATTGCCAGGAGGCAACACATTAATGTCAGTTATTGTTTTAGATCTGATGTCTTATACCTGACTTAAAAATGACCAAGGGCTCCCTATTGCCCAATCCATTGCCGTCAAGTCGATTCCGACTCATAATGACCCTACAGGACAGAGTAGAACTGCCCCATAGGGTTTCCAAGGGGTGGCTGGTGGATTCAAACTGCCGACCTTTTGATTAGCAGCTGAACTCTTAACCAGTGCACCACCAGGGCTCCCCCTTGTTGCCTGCAGTGGTTATTACCCATTGCCACCGAGTCAATCTGAGTGGTACATAACATCGTAAGACCTTCAGGACGTACCCCCATCCTGTCACTTCAGACCCACCTCCCACCACTGTTCCTCTTTGCCAAGACCACCTTGGACTACTGTCCATTTCAGGGATTTTCCGATCATCCCCCTTTTCAATTTCTCTTTTCCATGAAATGTTCTTTCTGCCTGCCTTTCTCTTACCCCTACTTAGAAATGACCATTCCCTAGATCTTCCTACCTCTACGATATCACTGGTTCAACTGTATTTTAGTTCTTTACGAATCCACAGCTTTCTCCTAAATTGTGAACACCTCAAAAGCAGAGATCATGTTCTGATTTTATTCCTAGCATCTGGAACAGTCCCTGGCACATAGAAGATATTCAATAAATGTTTGCTGAATGACTGCAGAAATAAATAATAAAAAAAAAAGAAGAATCCCAAGCTATACACCATAAGTCATTGAAACGAACAGGAAAAAGGCAAACAAGTAAATGTAAAAATAAATTATTATTCATAATACTGTCTTTTTGTTCCATCTGTTATACTGAAATAGAAGCAAAAAAGTTTACAGTGCTGAAAAATCAGACAAGAGGCAATTGATGTCTTTCTGGAAATCAAGTTAAGACCCAGCTTTGAATCTCAGCTCTACCACTTTCTATCTTCTTAACTCGGGGCAATTTGAATTTATAAAATTAAAATCTAAATCCCATTTCATTCCAAAGTAAATCTCAGGCAACAGCTGGCAAGGAACACCCCTCTGAGTTTTTCTTTTCCTTTTTTAAATTAGTTTCAAATGGAGATTAAAATATCTGCTGTGCCTACCTCACAGTGTGTGAGGGCGAGAAAGCGCTCTATAAACTATACAGTGATGTGTACAATGAAAGGCGTTATTATGATAGAAGGCAAGGAAAAGGAGACACACTTAACAATCCTTTTCTGGGTGGTGACTGTGGGCCAGAAAAGGCAGCAGGTGTTAGGGATTCAAAGAAACACTGGAGACTCAGTGCTGCCCCGGCGAGCACTCCTCCTGATGCCGATCCCATCCCACTCTCAGGGGGACAGAGAACCACTTGCTTAACTTCACTCTGCCAACCGAGTACAGCCCCCAAGGACCGAGGACAAGTCTAGACACAGCAAAGGGACAGGTGCATCTCCTAGGCCAAGGCATACACTTAATACTGAAGGTAAGGCTCCACAAGCACCTATCCCCCTAGCCCCAGTGGAGCCGGCTGGCACCCAAACTGTCCTAAAGAGGGTTTTATGGATGATTGTGCTGAGCATGAGTCCCTGGTTGGTGCAAATGGTTAAGCACTTGGCTACTAACTGAAAGGTTGGCAGTTCCTATCCACTGAAAGGCACTCAGAAGAAAGGCCTGGCGATCTACTTTTGAAAGATCATAGCTGTTGAAAATGCTATGGAGCACAATTCTACTCGGAAACACGAGGGGTCGCCATGAGGTGGAATAAACTCAATGGCAACTGGTTTGGTTTATTTTTCTGGT
Source organism: Dugong dugon (assembly GCA_030035585.1). Classification (NCBI taxonomy): domain Eukaryota; kingdom Metazoa; phylum Chordata; class Mammalia; order Sirenia; family Dugongidae; genus Dugong; species Dugong dugon. The sequence goes on along the minus strand of CM057469.1, from coordinate 47,530,383 downwards.
GCTGAGCAAGGTTCAGGATATTTGTAATTTGACTGGGTATAGCAGGGCTGGTCACTTCTTACTTGAAATGCAGACTGCAATAAAATTTAATTTTACATACTTTTGTCTTGCATGAAAGAACCAATAGCTAAGCAAAAATCACATCAGAACATTTATTTTTGAAATTGTTTATCAAGCATTATTGTTTAGAATTCAACCTTACTAAGTGTTGGATCTACAAGAAGTATTGAAAATCAAAGACTTTGCTTCCTTTAGCATTATGTTAAAGATTAAATTCATTCATTCAATAAATATTTATTTCACACTTATGGCATGCCAGGCAGTATGCTAGGTACTGGGGAAACAGTCATTAACAACCGGGTGGCCTAAAGCTAATAGATAAGTAACTTTAATTACAATTGTGATAAGGGTTACAAGGGAGAATCACACACTTCCATGCTACAATGTAATCTGTGGGAGGTTGGGTGGTGGATGGGAGGGGTCAGAGAATGATTCTCAGAGGCAAGGACAGTTAAGCTGAGACTAGAAGGAAAGGCAGCACAGCCCAGGGCATGGGGGAAAGAGACAGCAGTCAGAGGAAGGGACTACAAGGGTGCAGGCTCTGGGTGGGAAGGAGCTTGCCCAGAGCATGAGCTAGGAGGGAGGACAGAGGAGCTGGAGAGGTGGTGAGGGGTCATCCTAAGGCTGCCCAGGTTATAATCCAAGAGCAACAAGAAGCCACTGCAAGAAGGGCATGTGCTCAGCTACTAACTTAAAAGTTGGCTGTTTGAATCCACCCAGCGATGTCACAGAAGAAAGGCCTGGCAATCTACTTCCCTAAGATTAAAAAACAAAAACACTTGTTGCTTTCAAGTCAATTCCGACTCATGGGAACCCATGTGTGTCAGAGTAGAACAGTGCTGTGGCCTTTCAGAAGCAGATCGCCAGTCCTTTCTCCTGTGGCACCACTGGGTGGGTTTAAACTGCCAACCTTTCAGTCAGCAGTCTAGCGGAAACTGTCTGGGCCACCCAGGGAACTTTCTCCTTAAGATTACAGCCACTGAAAACTCTATAGGGCACAGTTCTACTCTGACACACATGGGGGTCGACTTGAGTTGGAATTGACTCAATGGCAAGTGGTTTTTTAGGAGTCCCTGGGTGTGCAAATGGTTAAGCACTCAGCTACTAACAGGAGAGCTGATAGTTCAAATCCACCCAGAGATGCCTCAGAAGAAGGCGCTGCTGACTGACCTGCAAAAAAATCAGCCATTGAAAATCGTATGGAGCGCAGTTTTACTCCGACATACATGGGGTTGCCAGCGGTCAGAATCAACTGGACGGCAACTGGTTAGCATGATCAAATATACATTAAAAAACAAAAACAGAGCCCCCATCTAAGATACTCCACTGGTCTCACCCTGTCTGGAGCAAGGGAGAATGAAGAAAACCAAAGATACAAGGGGAAGATTAGTCCAAAGGACTAATGGACCACAACTACCACAGCCTCCACCAGACTGAGTCCAGCACAACTAGATGGTGCCTGGCTATCACCACCGACAGCTCTGACACGGATTACAGCAGAGGGTCCCACACAGAGCTGGAAAAAAATGTAGAACAAAATTCTAACTCATAAAAAAAGACCACACTTACTGGTTTGACAGAGACTGGAGAAACCCCGAGAGTATAGCCCCCAGACATACTTACAGATCAGTACTGAAGTCACTCCTCAGCTTCACCCTTCAGCCAAGGATTAGACGGGCCCATAAAACAAAATAAGACTAATGGGGTACAACAGCCCAGGCGCAAGGATGAGAAGGCAGAAGGGGCCAGGAAAGCTGGCATCGGGGAACCCAAGGTTGACAAGGGGAAAGTGTTGACACGTCACATGATTGGCAAATAATGTTACAAAACAGTATGTGTATTAACTGTCTAATGAGAAACTAATTTACCCTGTAAACCTTCATCTAAAGTACAATAAAAATTAATTAATTAATTTTAAAAAATGACGTTAATACCTAGGATAGTGGTAAGAAACATAGGGAACTGCCAGTGATGGAAATGGAGTCATCACTACTGCAAGCCCCTTCATTTTACAGATGAAGACACCGAGCCTCAAAAGTCAAGTAACTTGACCAAGACCACACAGCGAGATACTGGCAGAACCTAGTTTTTCTGACTCTTGGTCCAGGGTTTTGTCTTTTTTTTTCAATAGTATCACCCTCCACACTATAATGTGAATTTGGAGTCATGCTGTTGTTGTTGTTAGGCTATCCAGTCGGTTCCGACTCATAGTAACCCCATGCACAACAGAATGAAACACTGCTGGGTCCTGCTCCATCCTCACAATCGTTGTTATGCTTGAGTCCACTGTTGCAGCCACTGTGTCAATCCATCTTGTTGAGGGTTTTTCTCTTTTTTGCTGGCCTTCTACTTTACCAAGCATGACGTCCTTCTCCAGGGACTGGTCCCTCCTGATAACATGCCCCAAGTGTGTGAGAGCTAGTCTCACCATCCTTGCTTCTAAGGAGCATTCTGGTTGTACTTCTTTCAAGACAGATTTGTTAGTTCTTTTGGCAGTCCATGGTGTATTTAATATTCTTCATCAACACCACAACTCAGAGGCTTCCATTCTTCTTCTGTTTTCCTTATTTATTGTTCAGCTTTCGCATACATATGAGGTGACTGAAAACACCATGGCTTGGGTCAGGTGCACCTTAGTCTTCAAGGAGACATCTTTGCTTTTCAACACTTTAAAGAGATCTTTTGCAGCAGATTTGTCCAATGCAATACGTTGTTTGATTTCTTGACTGCTACTTCCATGGGTGCTGATTGTGGATCCAAGTAAAATGAAATACTTGACAACTTCAATCTTCTCTCTGTTTATCATGATGTTACTTATTGGTCTAGTTGTAAGGATTTTTGTTTTATTTATGTTGAGGTGAAATCCACACTGTAGACTGTGTCTTTGATCTTCATCAATAAGTGCTTCAAGTCCTCTTCACTTTCAGCAAGCAAGGTTGGGTTATCTGCATAACGCAGGCTGTTAATGAGTCTTCCTCCAATCTTGATGCCCCATTCGTCTTCATATAGTCCAGTTTCTCAGATTATTTGCTCAGCATAGAGATTTAATAGGTATGGTGAAAGGATATAACCCTGACACACACCTTTCCTGACTTTAAACCACACAGTATACCCTTGTTCTGTTCAAACAACTGCCTCTTGATCTGTCTACAGGTTTCTCATGAGCACAATGAAGTGTTCTCCCATTCTTCACAATGTTATCTATAATTTGTTATGATCCACACAGTCTAATGCCTTAGCAAAGTAAATAAAACACAGGTAAACATCTTTCTGGTATTCTCTGCTTTCAGCCAGGATCCATCTGACACCAGCAATGATATCCTTGGTTCCATGTCCTCTTCTGAATCCCATCTGAATTTTTGGCAGTTCCCTGTCGACATATTGCTGCAGCTGCTACCCTTGAATGATCTTCAGCAAAATTTTACTTGTGTGTGATATTAATGACATTTTTCGATAATTTCCACATTCAGTTGCATCACCTTTCTTGGGAACAGTCGGCTGGCCAGGTAGCTGTTTTCCAAATTTCTTGACATAGATGAGTGAGCACTTCCAGCACTGCATCTGTTTGTTGAAACATCTAAACTGGTATTCTGTTAATTCCTGGAGGCTTGTTTTTCCCCAGTGCCTTCAGTGCAGCTTGGACTTCTTCCTTCAGTACCATCTGTTCTTGATCATATGTTACCTCCTGAAATGGTTGAACGGTGACCAATTCTTTTTGGGACAGTGATTCTGTGTATTCCTTCCATCTTCTTTTGATGCTTCCTGTGTCATTTAATATTTTCCCTGTAGAATTCTTTAATATGGCAACTCAAGGCTTGAATTTTTTCTTTCAGCTTGAGAAATGCCAAGTGTGTTCTTATGATTCTTGGTCCAGGGCTCTGTCTGTTTTTTCAGTAATATAACCCTCCACACTATAATTTAGAGTCACAGTTCTCCCAACCTTTGACTCACAACTACAGAAACACAGAACTGGCTGCTCTCCCTGACACTTTGAATGTAACACTAACAATATTAGCAGTGATCATATATGAGGAACCTGCCGTTGCCAGGTACCTTGCTAGGTGCTTTCCATTTTTTACCTTCACAGCAATGTTGTAAGGTAGATATTATCTTTACTGTTTTACAGTTGGAAAAAAAAACAGGATCAGCAATTTTTATTTTTTTATTGCGTAAGGTCACACAGGTCATTCAGTGAGATCAGGATTCACAACCATTTCCCTCTGACTTCAAACCTTGCCACCAGCCCATGCTGGATCTAGATTTTATCATTATCAAGTACTAAATTCTAGTCTTTTGGGAAAATCAGAATGGGAAGGGAAAGCTTTCTCTCCCCCAAATTCCTTTAAAATCTGAATAAAATTGTCTGAACAGATAAGTAACATAAGAAACATAAACAACACAAAGAGCTGCAATGAGTAATGGGTTGAGAAAATTCAGAAGAAAAAAAAATTTTTTTTTTAATTGACCACACTGAAACCCAAGCCCACCTCGGTCGAGTCAATTCCGACTCATAGCAACCCTATAGGACAGAGTGGAGCTGCCCAACAGGGCTTCCAAGGCTGTAATCTTTAAGGAAGCAGACTACCACATCTTCCTCCCACGGAGGAGCTGGTAGGTTCGAACTGCTGACTTTCTGATTAGCAGGCAAACGCTTAACCACTACACCACCAGGGCTCTTTTTCTGACTACACCCATGGTGCAAACTTAAGGAAAATCCTCCTTTAAGCTGTTTCAGAATATAAACACTGTCAATGTCCACATGACAGGGACAAGAGAAGAACATTCTCTGGTCTGATCCACAACCTCAGCTCTGGAAAGAGCACTGCTGATTACTTGAAAGGGTAGGAGTAGTGAAGAAAGAAGAGATCATTTCTGAATGACTGGCACCCAAACTCTCACAATGGAGGAAATGGAATTTAAAGTCCATTAAAAAAAAAAACTGACTCATAGCAACCCTATAGGACAGAGTAAGACTGCCCCATAGAGTCTCCAAGGAGCGTCTGGTGGATTTGAACCTTTTGGCCAGCAGCCGTAGCACTTAACCACCAGGGTCCAATAAACACTCCCCAAACTGGAGAGGAAGTATAAGATAAAAGAAAAAAATCTCTCCCTAATGAGAAAGTTATGTAGCCTAAAAGAAAAATGAAAAACTAGGAAGATCTTAGAAGCAATTATAACCCCTTGAAATAAAACTTTGCACATGGCGTGAGAAGTTCTTAGGAAACAGCCATTCTTAGGGAGATAAAAAGAAGCATCTTTGTTAAGACACAGGAACAGACCAGGAGACATTCTCTGATAGAAAAATAAGATCATCACTACATACAGTAAACAAATAAAATAAATGCAGTAGAAAATCAGGTTAGTGAACCCAAAATAGATAGAAGAGACATATATGAGAGGTGGAAAAAAAAAATCAGATGTGAAAAGCACGTGAGAGGAGATGGCAGACAGAAAACAGAGCTTGGAGAGGTGAACTGCAAGCAATGGGAGCCTCTAAAGGGAGAACAAACAAAACCAGTTTTCCAGAACTTAATACCAAAGCCAAATATAAAAACCTGTGTATTGGAGATTGGAAATGTTCACTGTGCTTTATGTTATATTTACAAGCAGGAAAAAAACAAACAAACAAAAAAAAACCATTAAGGTGTATCTCTTTAAAATACAAAAGGCAAACTAAAGCATTCTTAAGTCTAAAACCAGAAAACCAGATTACATCCACACAGGTGGAAACTAGGATAGTTTTAGATTGTCTCATTGTAAAAATCAAGCCGAACAAAGACCACAGGAGAATGGGAGTATAAGGATTAGAGGATGAGGTGTGTGAAATCTACAGAACATTTAAATGGCTGTAACCCAAGACAGCTCTGCCTTCTAAAAGGACCAATACCACTTCTACAAAAATGAGACTGTTGCCCTAAATACCAGGAACTGAACAAAAGAGGAACTCTCCTAAAGGGAGGACACTGATGTTGAAAACAGTTTGCGCCATCATTGGAATCAATTTTCTATTCAACGATAAGAAGCAAGATCATGAATTCAGAGGACGACAGTTGCTGGTAAAGAATAGTATAACAAGTGGTCATAAATATCAATGCTGATGAATCTATCACAGATAAAATTATTGAAACAAAGGAGACAAAAGGGAAGTATAAGTGAAACTTCAAAAGAAAGAAAAAAGAATTTTAAGACCTTCAGGATAAATTAATGAAGTATGGGAAAAGGAGAGAATAACGAGAAAAAGTCAAAAGGCACAGAACTACCTATATTCTTAAAAGACAGTAAACAATTACTTTTCCAAAGCGGTAGCTATCATCATTATCACCGCCATCCCCATCACCATCACCATAATTCTCACAGCTGTCATCATCAAAGTGATCACTGATATATGCAGCAGGCACCTCCTACGTGTTTAAATCCTGAAAGCTATGTGGTGGGTACTATTATTGTCCTCATCTCATAGTTGAGGAAAGGGAGGTTCACAGTGATAAAGTAACTTGCCCAAGGCCTAGAGCTAGCTAACTGGGATTCTAAACCAGCTCCTAACTGCAATACTTTCTTGCCTTTCTATGAACAGTTATGACTAGAAGAATAGAGCCCATACAAGATACATTTTAAAATAATCATTATTACATTTAAAGTAATAATAATCCTACAGCAACTACTATATGCAGAGTATCTGTTATGTGTCAGGCATTTCATTAAGCACTTTACAGACATCAGCAAGCTCCTGTAAAGGTAAACGTTGTAAAGGAACAGAGAAGCGAGAGCTGGAACTGCCTTTTTCTTCGGGGTCTTTTAATTTTTCCGCCTTTGACAGGGTGCAATCTTACCACTTTTCTATCGACCTATATTTGTTGAAAATTTGAGTTTTCTTTCTCTGACAAGTTTCCACCTTATATGGGTTTCCACTTTGCAGGTTTTACTTATTAAGCTTCTTGCCCAAAGCCACTCAGCAAGTAAGTTGAAAAGCTATTTGAACCAGAGTCCGTTTGAAGCCCAGGCCCCTTCTTCTCCACTACACCAAGTCCCCCGCAGGGCAGTATGTTTACACTCTGAACAGCATTAAAAGGTAAAAGCATATCAGTAAAACTTTATTTTTCAACAGGCACAGCAGTTTCTTCTACCAAGGTTACCAATGACCTAGTAGACCAATCCAAAAGGCATCTCCCACCCAATCATCTGGCAGAGCTTACCACTCCTCCCTTCTTAATTCTCTGCTCCTACTGCTGACTTCTGATCTTCCTCCCAACCAGACTGGCCCTCCGTTTTCATTCTCCTTTACTGGGCTGCTCTGTCTTTGCTAACCCTCTTACTGGCAGTGCTCCTCTCTATGGACAAGCATTCCTCATGTCATTTCACAATAATGATGTTCAAACATTATACATCTCCAGATATCTGTCCTGATACAGATATAGCTAGGTATGTATATAGTCACATATTCATATATACACATATATGAATACATACATACGTATGTGTAATATTCATACATTACATATGCATATGTGTGTATCTGCCTGAGACATACATATGTGTGTATATATGTGTGTTTGTGTGTGTGTAAGTGTGTGTGTGCCACAACTCGTCTGTCAGTTGGTCGTACTATGGTGGATTTGCATGTTGCTGTGATGTTAGAAACTATGCCACCAGTATTTCAAATACCAGTCAGGTCAATTGACTGGAAGAGATCCATATCTGTGCCCATTCCAAAGAAAGGTGATCCAACAGAATGCAGAAATTATCAAACAATATTATTAATATCACACGCAAGTAAAATTTTGCTGAAGATAATGCAAAAATGGTTGCAGCAGTACATTTCTGGCAGGGAACTGCCAGAAAGTCAAGCTGGAGTCAGGAGAGGATGTGGAATGAGTGATATCACTGCTGATGTCAGGTGGCTCTTGGCTGAAAGCAGAGAATACCAGAAAGACGTTATCTGTGTTTTATTTACTGTGCAAAGGCATTTGACTGTGTGGATCATAACAAGTTATGGATAACACTGCAAAGAATGGGAATTCCAGAACACTTAATTGTGCTCATGAGGAACCTGTACATAGATCAAGAGGCAGTTGTTCAAACAGAACAAGGTGATACTGAATGATTTATAATCAGGAAAGGTGTGCATCAGGGTTGTATCCTCATTCATACTTTTTCAATCGATATGCTGAGCAAATAATCTGGAGAAGCTGGGCTATATGAAGAACTTGGCATCAGGATTGGAGGAAGACTCATTAACAACCTCTGATATGCAGATAACACAACCTTGCTTACTGAAAGTGAAGAGAACTTTAAGCACTAACTGATGAATATCAAATACTACAGTCTTCAGTATGGATTATACCTCAACATAAAGAAAACAAGAATCCTCACAACTGGACCAATAAGCAACATCATGATAAAAGGAAAAAATATTGAAGTTGTCAAGGATTTCATTTTACCTGGATCCACAATCAATCAACACCCAACAGTCAAGAAATCAAATGATGTATTGCATTGGGCAAATCTGTTGCAAAAGACCTCTCTAAAGTGTTAAAAAGCAACGGTGTCACTTTGAGGACTAAGGTGCGCTCGACCCAAGCCATGGTATTTCCATGGTATTTTCAATTGCCTAATATGTATGGGAAAGCTAGACTGAATAAGTCCGAAGAAAAACTGACGCCTTTCAATTACAGCGTTGGTGAAAAATACTGAGTATACCATGGACTGCCAGAAGAAAGGAGCCCTGCTGGCACAGAGGTTAAGGGCTCAGCTGCTAACCAAAAGGACGGCAGAAAGAACAAGTTGTCTTGGAAGAAGTAAAGCCAGAATGCTCCTTAGAAGTAAGGATGGCGAAACTTCGTCTCATGTACTTTGGACATATTATCAGGAGGGACAAGTTCCTGGAGAAGGACATCATGCTTGGTAAAGTAGAGGGTCAGTGAAAAAGAGGAAGACCCTCAATGAGATAGACTGACACAGCAGCTGCAACAATGGGCTCAAACATAGCAACGATTGTGAGGATGGCGCAGGACCAGGCACTGTTCCGTTCTGTTGTATATAGAGTTCCTGTGAGCTGGAACCGACTTCACAGAACCTAACAATGACAACAACGTGTGTGTGTGTGTACATGTATATACGTGTGTGTGTGTACTTGGTGGCACAATGATTAAATGCTCAGCTGCTAACCAGAAGAGTGGCAGTTTGACCTCACTCAATGGCTCTGTGGGAGGAAAAACCTGCTGATCTGCTTCCATAAAGGTTACTGCCTAGGAAACCCTATGTGCCAGTTCTACTCTGTCCCATGGAGTCACTATAAGTAGAAAATTGACTCGATGGCACCTATCACAAGAATTCAACAGCCACTGCACACAGAAAACCTCCCTGGTTGGTTTCATCTTCCCCTCACTCTGTGTTCTTATTTCATGTGGGTACCTATCGTAGTCTTTATAACACGAAGCTGAAATTGTCTATTTGCTTATGTATCTTGTCAACCAGACTGTAAAATCCTGTATCTTTCATTTTACTTATGCATCCAAAACATGTAGTATAGTGTCTGGTACAGAGTAGACACTCAAGAAATATTAATTAAATATATACATATAAGTGAACAAGAGTAGAAAGAAAGCATAAAAGAGGGTATGAAATTAATGATAATCCATTTTAAAGAATGTAAATAATAATGAAAACATGCACAAGTAAAATGGTCCCAAGATATCATCTTTATTCTTAACTAAATCAGCAAGAGTTTTAAAAAATAAAATGCTCATGGCTCGTGAGGCTATCAATTCTGTCTCATCGCAGGGTTGAAATTGGCAGTTTCCACACACTGCTAGTGGAAGGCACTAGGCAGTGTATGTCAAAACAATAAAACTATTCATAACCATCAACCCAACGATCCGAAGCCTGGAAGCTTATCTAAGGAAATAAATCAACAGAAGAAAATGGCTGTATTTGGGGATATGCTTACAGAAGCAGAATACACTACATAATAATGAAAACCAGGAAATAGACTAATACCAAACAGCAGGATAAAAGCTCAGGAAAATCAATTCGACGTACTGTCATACATCCATTAAAATTTAACATGGTGACTATAAAGGAAAATGGAAAATGATATAATGCTAAGAAAAAACTAGAATATAACATGATATGCTGGCTATGATAACTCTGTAAAAATGATTACTAGCACCTGGGCAAAGACAGAAAGTATCTCACAAAAATTCACAAAAGTGAAAAACGTGTTGGAATGATGGAGCTATGTATGTCTTTTAAAATAAAAATTTAAGATGTAGCTGCTATAATATGAAATGAGTTATTGTAGCATAGTTAACAGAGATGGAGCCCTGGTGGTGCAGTAGTTAAGAGCTTGGCTGCTAACCAAAAGGTTGACAGTTCGAATCCACCAGCCACTCCTTGGAAACCCTATGGGGCAGCTCTATTCCGTCCTATAGGGTCACTATGAGTTGAATCGACTCAAAGGCAACGGGTTACGGGTTTAACCACAGTTCACAGCAGATGCTAAGAACATAATAATTACTAGTTGAATGTGTTCTTCCAGCTTGGAGGATATTCCCAAGAATCAACATCGGAGCACCATTTCCTATGTAAAAAGGACAGGACATGAGGAGCCCATTATTTCTCTATACTGTTTTTCACAGAGTTTTAATGGCGAACACGTTTGAGCTAAATGAGAAAGTAAAGGGGACACTTCCACCAGGAAGACTTCTTCAATGTACTAAGTTTGCGTTAGGTATGCACAGTACCACACGTGACCCACTAGGGCTGCTAGCTCACTCCATGGAAAGATTGTCTACTCCCTAGCTTGCCTCACCCTTTTAGACAGTGAGATCCCTGAGAATAGCACTGTGATGTTCCTCATAATCCCCAAAACCAAGGACTGTAGCCAGCGCACAGCTGCTGACTAAGGAACATTGGTTGAGTGCGTAAATGACTGAATAAATGGGGTTAAGGCATTTTCTTTCCCTAGGTTCTTGATTAAGGAGTCCTGGCGGCACAGTGGTTAAGCGCTAGGCTGCTAACCAAAAGGCCGCGGTTAGAACCTATCAGCCGCTCTGCCGGAGAAAGATGTGGCAGTCTGCTTCCGTACAGATTTACAGCCTTGGAAACTCTCTAGGGTCACTATGAGTCAGAATCAACTCAGCAGCGGTGGGTTTGGTTTGATTTTTTTGGGTAGGCTCTTGGCTGCTAACCAAAATGTTGGCAGTTCAAACCCATCCAGTGGCTCTGAGAGAGAAAGACCTGGCGATCTCCTCATGTGAAGATTATATAGCCTAGAAAACCCTGTGGGGCAGTTCTACTCAAACTGACTCAAGGAACCTAACAACAACTAAGTTCTTGATAAGATGCTTCAGCCCTGTAGCATGCTCCACTATTTCAACACCCCACTTAAAAGATCTCTCAATTTCATGGCACCTCTTGAATTTCATATAAAAATTAAACAAGCAATTTAAAAGGTTAAACTACTTGTCTACTTATTTTGGACCTTTCTGTACTCTCTTCAATGACCGGGAAATCACTGGGAGCTACATCCCCATGGAAGATTTTTGTTCTCTAAAAACAGAATAGAACCTTTTGAGAAAGTAAAAATGTTTCCCACTTAAATGTTCTTACAAATCACACAAAATAAAAGATTCATTTGGTGAACGTATTCTTTTTCTTTATCCTCAGATCAGTTTGGTGCTGAGAAACTATTATTAGGAAGCTCTAGTTGATGAAGATGCCTTCAAAAAAGGAGATAAGATGTGGGATGCGGTGTATTCAAAGCTAATTTTAATTATACAGGCTACGGAAGTTACTGAGCTATGCCAAACATTTAGCTAATTAGCAGGTTCTTTAGACAAGGGGGCTGCCTAGAGACAGGCAAAGCCTTTCCCCATTAATGAGCGATGACAAATTCTAGCTAAATACGGATTTTCACTATTACTGTAAGTCCACTTAATTTGTTCTTTTTCAGATTCCTATAACATGAACTAATTTAAATCTGAAAACTAGCAGTTAGACTTGGGATCTTCCACTTTAAACACAATGATCCAATATTGACATATTGGGAAACTCTTTTAGGAAAGTAAAAATTATTGACTACGATACTATATAAGTTCAAAGACCTGAAATTGGAATTAATTAGAAGATCCAACTTAAAAAAAAAAAAATGTTTCTATATATGGTGTTCAACAGTTAACAAGCACTGAAGTGTCTGGAACCCTCCTGTAACTGGTAGGTTAGGAGGGCATATGGTGTGCATAGAAATCAGGAAAGTAGAAATAAGAGGAATAGCGGCTAGCTTTCATTAAGTACTCACTATGCGCTGCAGAGTACTAGGTGTTTGACAAAAATCATCTGATTTATTCCTCAAAACAATCCAGAAAGATGGAAATCATTCCTGCTTTACAGATGAGGGATCAAGGCTCATGGAGTTTGCATAAGGTCTCATCCAGTTAGAAAGTAGCTTGATGAGTTATTATTAATAAACCTAAGTTAAAAAATCTTTTATTCGTATAGAAAGAAAAAAAAAAAAAGAAGCTTGGTGAGGTTTGATGCCAAAGTCATCATTATAGATATTGGCCTATACCTGAGAAGATTTTTACGGACACCACAATTGCTTTGTTTCCCTGGATTGGATACATTTACCCTTTGGGGTATCTGTATTTACAAAGGTATTTTCCTTAGGACACAAGCATGAGGTGGATGTGTTCCTCTGTCAGTTTCTCTGAGAACAGACATTAGATCCAAGGACATAATCCAGGTTTCTGAAGTCAGGGGGATTTCCCACAATGCTTTTCACAGAAAGTGGTCCCGACTTACCCTGACAATTGAACAGGTTAGTGGTTGCAGTGAATTGTAGTTTTCAAAGATGCCTACCACAGTATCTCCTATTCCATGTGCTCCTCTGCAGTGGAACCTTGCTACTCCCCAATCAAGAGGTGGCGTCTATTTTTTTTCACACTGTTAAACCTGGGCAGGCCCTGTGACTACTTTGACCAATAGAACAGGAAGGCATATAGCTGCCTCTAGGAAGCCAACTGCCAAATGAGAAGTTGCAGTGAGTCTGAGGGAGTTCAGGGCTGATCAAGGAAAAAGATATGACCATGGGATAGCAGTGCTGCACTACAAGGTAATTACTGGGACCAACACTTTGACAGGTTTTGCATGAGGGGGAGGGGGTAGTAATGTAGGGGGAGTGGAGGTGGGTGGATGGGGCAGTCCCTCACAGCGGGAAACCATCAGCAGCAAGTGGCATAGCAGGTGTCACCAGAAGTGGAAGAGGGCAAAGGGGGGAGGGTGAGCTTAAGTGTCTAGGTGATGTCCCTCTGCAGCACGGTGGGAGTATCTGGGTCAGAAAGCTCCAAAGGGCAGCAGCAACTTGGGGTCTTCATAACTACAGGGTTTATCTTATTTCTAGCTAGCAGATGTTGCGTGCAGTTTCACAGAGTATGCAAAGCAGGCAGGCTCTAAGTGGCTAAAAAATATGCTTAATTGGGCTATATATGTATGTATATATATATATATACACACAATTTGATGTGTAAAAATTTGCATTTGATGCCAGTGGGCTTTTGGGGCTAATGGGCCTCAGTCTCGTTATGAAGAAATAAACAACCTGGGGCCGGGCCAATCACAGAGGCCAGTGTTGGCTCATTTCTATAACAGAAGTGTGACTACCCTCAGACCACCATGCTGTGAGAACCCAGGCCACGTGGAAAAGTCTATGACGCATCTGTCAACAGCCCCAGTTGGACTCAGGGGCAGCATCAATTGCCAGCCATGTAAGAGAGCCATCTTTAACATTCAGTCCAGTTGAGCCACAGAACGACTGCAACCACAGCCAACATCTAAATGCAAGTGCGCAAGTGACCATAAGCAGGAGCTGTCTAGCTGAGCTCAGTCAGCCCACAGAACCGGGAGATAATAATAACTTGTTATTTTAAGTCACTACAGTTTGCAGTGGTTTGTTATGCAAGAACCGATAATGAGAACACTGGTGCAGTTGATGTTGGTGGTTTCCTTCTAGAGTGAAGCAACTGTACTTCTTTGAAGCAAGTGGGAGTAGCTTTTTGGGGGGATATATTAAAATACCACACATAACTGAAGTGGTGGCTAAGAGGTAGGTGAAGTCAGCAAATTCTCTTGCTGAGGGCTATTTTCTTAAGGAATTGAGGGACTACAAAAACATACTTTATAAGCATTCTACTTACATTTTGGGCTACTTCTCAATGCACTGGCTATAAAGAGGTGTTATGTCCTAAAGTTGATAGTTTTACTTTTATCCAGAAAACAGAGTAACTTCTCAGCAAAATGAATGGATGTATTTGGAATTAGTTTTCCATGAGACTGTCAAACAACTCCTATTCGTCTTTTTTTTTTTTAAACAAAATGCATTAACCAAGCATGATTTAGTCCCTAAACTGTTTCAGAACGTCAATAACCTGATTTATGTTTGCATCACCTGCCAACGTCTTACCCAAGCTGATGAGAGAGAATTCAGTGCTAATAATCCTAAGTAAAAGAACATAATGCTAAGGATAGAACAATGCTCCAAAAATACTTGTAGGTTAAGTATAAGTAGAAAATAATGTTTACGTATAAAATAAAATCTGTTCTAGGGGATGTCAGAGCCTAGCACAGATTTAGCCAAATGTCCTCAACTTCTGGATCTACTGTTCTGCATTTTGTGTTTTTAAACCATGACCTCAAGGCCAGGCAAGATACTGAATCATCAAGGAAAATTTTTACTCATACTCAAAATCCCGCATTTCCTAACAAAGAGAAGGAAAATATATTTCAGAATGACTTTCAACAACAAGAATAAAGGAATTATGATGCTTGATCAGCATGCTCCATTCTCTGGCCAATTTGTTAACTCAAGTTTTCGATCGCTAACTCTAATAATAAAATTTAAATGATGACTGCCATTTTCCTAAATAATGGGAACAGCTACACAACAGTACTTTTATTGCATCTTTTAAAGAGGTCCTAAAAAGTCAAAGCAATTTGTCCACATGGTGAATGTATTTACCTTCCTAGTTTAAAGAGCCTTGAAAAGTTATTCTGCTACACTCACTAATTTAACATCCCACCTCTTGCAGAAAGAAGTTTCCACTGTAAAGTCTCAATTGAGTTGGAATTTGGTGAACGGTCTTTTTCCCTCTATCATGTAAATGCTCATTACAAGAAAAAAAAAAAAAAATCATGCTTCTGCCCAGCTGTAAATCCTTATGTTGTAAATGCTTTTTGCATAAATTTCATTTTCCTGAGTTTTAAAAGTAGTAAATGTTCATTAAGCAAGGAAAACATTTTAAAAGCAAAAAAGAATGAAAAAGAAAATAAGTACCTTCCATAAGCTTGCCACCCAGAGATAAACCCCTATAACCTTTTTGGTCAGTTAACACTGGCAAACTTCTCTTGTAGGTTATTCTTTAGTTGCACTTTAGGCTCTGATGAGAAAATTTGTTTATGTCACAACAGTGATACATATGGCTTCTGACTGTATAAGCCCTTTGCCAATCTCTCTTAATGCTGATTTCTCAGTTAAAAACAAAAACAAAAAACACCCAAATGCCAGAAAAGAAAGATGCTACCAATGAAAAAAGATATTCTTAAATCAAGTAGATAAAACTGGAAGTTTATGATCCAGTCACTCTGAAATATAGTAGGAAGAGTACACAGTATTAATTTTATGATAATTTGATGACAAATTAAGATGTTACAGCTGGAAGTTAATTTTCCATGGAAACCAGTGGTATGAGAATACTTATTATACTGACCAAAATTTATATAAAAATAAAACAAAGTAGGTTTTTAATAGCTAACTCTAACCTTAAAATAAATGTTATTTTTCCATTAATCTCTACAAGTATGTTTATTTTTGTCTAAAAAGAATGCAAAATGTTACCATCTTTCGAATACTCACAGAAGAGTCCTTAACTGTTGTTATTCCTCCAACTCAGAAAATATTGTAATACCCATATTAGTAGACAATCTCAATGTACTCACCAAACTGATGGATACCTTAGGAAGTGAGTTTTGAGACTATTTTCCAAGACAAAATGAATAAAACCAAAGATACCAGTTCCAGAATTTTATTCTCAGTTCATTGAGTTCATTCTCTCAATATGTTCTATGCTCCCAGTCCACAACACTGGGAGTTTGAAATCTGTTCAATGACCCAAATCAACTAGCATCCAGTGAAGTGATGCTGTCCAGTTGTGTCTCTATGTTTAATTCAACACATTTGAATGACTGATGAATGTTTTAAAACCATTAAAAAATCATTAGTTCCAACAGAAACCTAAATGAATGGAAGGCCATACAGGTGGACGGGTGGATGGTTGCATCTAGAAGAATATTAATCTGGGGCAACTTCAGCAAATGTTATGATTCCCCAAATGTCATGATTCCTCCCCTCTTATGCACTGTTCTTGTAGGGCATTACCTTGGTTCAAATTCAAATGCATCATAATAAAGATGGGCCAATTTATCTGAGCAAGGTTCAAAGAGACTATTACTTAGGAATTCCTCATGAAGACACTCAGTTTTATAGTTTTGTATTCATATGTGAGAATAGATTTAACTATTATTAATCTGTTCTATTGTCCTGCTTTTCTTTTAGATTCCAATGAAGGGAAATATAAGATTCCAGCAAAAGGGAAGTATAAGAAATATAATCTATTCATTTATTTAGCAAATATTTGTTAGTATCTGCTCGATGTCAGGTACTGAATAAACCAGACAAGGAACTCACTCTTGTGGATCTTAGATTCTAGCATATAAACACATCAAAAAAGTACAAATCTGAGGACAGACCAAGATGGCGACTTAGTCACACACAGCCTTGCCATCCCCCTGTGGCAAAGAACTGATACAGTGAAACAGATACAGATGACAATTTGGGCATGCAGAACAGCAAACAGAAGGATGAAGAATTAGATTGAATACTTAAGGGAAGGAAAAACTGAATGAAAACAGCAAACCAGGAGACTTATGGACTGTAGGCACCCTACCAGCTGGCCTGACACAGCGTGGCCATCTTGAGACAAAATGAGCAGCGTTCCCAGGTAAGGAGCACAGGAAGGCAACTTCATGGAATCCCCAGTAGGAGATAGAGATACCGTAGACAAACCCAGAGTGAAGCAAGGTGAGCAGAACATGAACTGAATCTAAGAGGGAAAGTATAGGAGGGCAGATGAAAGCCCTAGGGATCCAGGCAACCATAGAGCAGGGAGGGGGCCAGAAAATAGGGTCAAAGCTACTCACCAGCAGCCGTCCTTGATCATTTGGGTGGGTGGTGCTGGCAGAGTGTAGGATCCTTGGAGTGACCACTAGAGATCCCATACCAGACCGAACTCTGGACAGTGCCCCCCTTTTCACATTTGGTTTGGGGCTGGGCCCTGATCACTGGCTGCATTCTGTGGGGAGTGCCCCGGCATCCATGCTAGAGACTGGGGGAACATGCTTTCCACTTCTCCACCACCATCTCCTGGTGACCAGTGGTGAGCCTCCCTCCCTCCCCAACTGGTGTCCAAGGCACAGATGCTCTTGCATCTTCAGATCTGCAACTGGAGACCTGCACTTGCCCCAACCCATTCCTGTGTAACAGTGCCTGCCAGTGATCTGCACTGTACGCTCCCGTGCCAGCGGATCAGTGACCAGAGGCTCACGACTACCCCTGCCCATCCATGCGCAGCCACGCCTGCTGGTGATCCATGGTGCATGCTCATGTCTGTCAGACCTTCAGCCAAAGGCTCATGCTCGCTAGCTTGCATTGACCACCCCTGCACTGCCCTGGCCTACCCGATGACTGGTGGTGTGATTTCCCATACCACCCACCTGGTGATCCGTGCACCCTCACCCTAATCACCCAGCAATCAGCGGTATGCACACACATCACCCAACCCAGCAACCAGCAAGAACGTTCCCTGTACCCATGCCCAGGTGACTGGCCAGGCAGACACGTCATCTCACCAGCAATGCCAGTCACATTCTGACAGGGGCTAGCTATACCACTGCCAAATGAGGAGCAGGAGATCCTAGTGCCCTCTTCTAATGTCCACTTGGCTGCAACAGCACATATTCCACACCCAAATAGTTCCTGTAGGCTGTGTGCACTTGCACTGAAACCCCTCAATACCTTACCACCTACTGACATGCCAATCTGACCATGCACAGTGGGCCTACCCCATCCATTTGGGTAGCACTCCCTCAGAGTGGATACAGAGAAGTCCTACCCTGACTCCCAGAGAATGCATTAACTGCTAGCACCAAACTTAAAGCCTTGGAGACAGCAGACAATAACAAATCATATGAAGAAACAGGATAAGATAGCTCAAACAAGTGCAAAATAAAGGGATAGAAACCCTTCCTGAGGAAGAAACGGTAATGGGACTACCTGACAAAGAATTCAAAAGACTTATATATAAGATCCTCAAAGAGATTAAGGAAAACACAGACAAAACCCTAGAAGAATTCAGGAAAATAATTCAAGAACAAAATGACAAAATAGACAATTAGAAACCATACAAAAAGAACAACTAGAAATCTAGATTAACAAAAAAATATCAGAAATAGATAACTGAATAAAAGGACATAAAAGTAGAATCAATGGGAAAAAGAATTAGAGAAATAGAGGATAAATCCCTTAAAGCTAACTTGTTTGAGGAACAATCAGAAAAAAGAATGAATAAAAATGTAGAAACCCTAAGAGTTATGTGGGACACAAATCAAAAGGAATAATTTATGCACAATTGAAATTCCAGAATATGAGGAGGGAAAACACACACACACACACACACACACACACACACACACACACACACACACACACACACAGAGATGTGGAAGATGTACTGGTAGAAAAATTTCCCTAATATTATGAAAGACAAGAAGGTTTCTATCCAAGACAGACCCCCAAAAGAAAGTCACCAAGACATATTATAATCAAACTTTCTGAAACCAAAGAGAAAGAAAGAATTCTTTCTTTTCTATCACCTACAAAGGGACACCAATAAGACTAAACTCTGATTTCTCAGCAGAAATCATGCACACAAGAAGGTAATGGGATAATATATACCCCTGAAAGAAAAGAACTGCCAATCAAGAATCATATATCCAGCAAAACTATCCTTCAAATATGATGGCAAAACCAGGACATTCCCAGATAAACAGAAATTAAGGGAATTTGGAAAAACCAGACCAACCTTACAAGACACATTAAAGGGAGTCCCTCAGACAGAGGACCAAAGACATCAGAAAACAACCTGAGATGAAAACACACAACGGCATCACCCAGGTACCAAATCAGATAAAGAAGTCTCAAAAACAAAATAAAGCTGCAAAACTGAAAACAAGGAACCAGAGATGTCAAATCTTTAACCGATGACTTCAAACCGAAAGGGGGAATAAGTGGTGTAGTTACAGAACTTCCATATGGAGAGGAAGTCAAGGCGATATCAAGATACAACAGACTGTAGGAAACTTACGAAGATAAAGGTAAGTACTACAGTAACCACAAAGAAAATCAATAAATCTACTCACAAAAATAAAGAAGAAAATCAAAAAGACTCAGCAAACACAAAATCAGTATAGCAAATCAAGCAGAACAAAGAAACTGTTAACACCACACACAGACACACACACACAAAGCATAACAAAATGGCAGCAGTAAATTCATACCTATCAATAATCACAACGAATATAAATGGTTTAAATGCACCAGTCAAGAGACAGAGTGGCAGAATGGATTAAAAAAAGACTCATCAATATGTTGCCTACAAGAGACATACCTTAGACACAAAGACAGAAATGGGTAAAAAATCATAGGATGGAAAAAAACATATCAACATATAGTAACCAAATGAAAGCAGGGTTGGCAATAATAATCTCTGATAAAACAGACTTTAGTCAAAATTCATAAGAGACAAGGAAGGGCATTATATAATGATTAAAGGGTCAATCCACCAAGAGGACATAACCATAATAAATATTAACGCACCCAATGACAGAGCTCCAAAATCCATAAAACAAACTCAAACAGAATTGAAAAGAGAAGTAAAGAGTTCTACAATAATAGTAGAAGAATTTAACATACCACTTTCATTGATGGACGGAACAACTAGAAAGAAACTCAATGAGGATACAGAAGATCTAAATAATGTAACTAACTTGACCTCATAGACATATACAGAATACACCACCCAACAGCAGCACAGTATACATTCTTCTCCAATGCACATGGATCATTCTCCAAAACAGCATATTTTAGGCCACAAAACAAACCTCAATAAATAAAAAAACACTGAAATAACACAAAGCACCTTCTCTGATCATAACGCTATAAAACCAGAAATCAGTAACAGAAAAAACAAGGAAAAATATTAAGTAATGGAAATTGAATACCACCTTACTTAAAAACTACCGGGTAATAGAATAAAATTTTAAAAAATTCCTAGAATCGAAGGAGAATGAAAATACAATATACCAGAATCTTTGGGACACAGCAAAAGCAGTGCTCAGTGGAGAATTCACAGCAATAAATGCACACATCAAAAAAGAAAAAAGGGCCAAAATCAATAGCTTAACCCTACAACTAGAACAAATAGAAAAGAAGCAGCAAAAGAATTTAGACAGTCATCAGAAGAAAGGAAATTATAAAGATCAGAGCAGAAATAAGTGAACTAGAAAACAAAAAACAAAAAAAGAATCAACAAGACTAGAAGTTGGTTCTTTGAGAGGATCAAAAATCTAACAAACCACTGGCTAAACTGACAAAGGAAAAAAAACGAGAAGATGCAAATAACCAAAATAAGAAATGAGATGGGTGACATTACAACAGAACCAACTGAGACAAAAACAGTCATGACAGGATATTATGAAAAATTATACTCCAACAAATTTGAGAACCTAGAAGAAATGAACAAATTTCCAGAAACACACTACCTACCTAAACTAACACAAACAGAGGTAGAAAATTTAAACAGACCCATAAGAAAAGAAGAAATTGAAGAGGTCATTAAAGAAAAAAAAAACTCCCAATGAAAAAAAAGTCCCCAACCCAGATGGCTTCACTGGAGAATCCTACCAAACATTCAGAGGAGAGTTGACACCAGTTTTACTGAAACTATTCCACAACATACAAATGGAAAGAATACTCCCCAGTTCATTCTATAAAGCCCGTATAACCCTGATACCAAAGCCAGGCAAAGACACCACTAAAAAAGAAAACTACAGACCAATATCCTTCATGAATACAGACGCAAACATTCTCAACAAATTCTAGCCAACAGAATTCAACAGCATATAAAGAAAAATAATACATCATGATCAAGGGGAATTCATATCAGGGATGCAAGGATGGTTCAACATTAGAAAATCAATCAACGTAATTCACCACATAAATTAAACAAAGGAAAAGATCATATGATCATCTCAATCAACGCAGAAAAAAAAAGCATTTGAAAAAATCCGACACTCTTTCCTGATAAAAACTCTCAGCAAAATAGGAATAGAAGGGAAACTTCTCAACATAATTAAGGGCATATATACAAAACCAGCCAGCATTACTAGAGACTGAAAGCATTCCCCCTGAGAATGGGAATGAGACATGGGTGCCCCTTATCACCACTCTTATTCAATATTGTACTGGAAGTCCTTGCTAGAGAAATAAGGCAAGGAAGGGAAATAAAGGTTATTTAAACTGTAAAGGAAGAAATAAGACTATCCTTATTCACAGATGACGTGACCCTATACACAGAAAATCCCTAAGACTCCACAAGAAAGTTACTGGAATTAACAGAAGGATTCAGCAAGGTGGCAGGGTACAAGATCAAAACACAAAAGTCAGCTGGGTTTCTCTATACTTACAGGAAGGGGTCTGAAAAGGATATCAAGAAAACAATACCATTCACAATAGCCCCCCAAAGGATAAAATACCTAGGAATAATCCTAACCAGGGATATAAAAGACTTATACAAGGAAAACCATAAAACATTATTGTGGGAAACCAGAAGAGATCTACATAAATGGAAAAACATTCCATTCTCACATGTAGAAAGACTTAACACTGCGAAAATGTCAATACTACAAAAGTGCTCTATAGATATAATGCAATCCTTATCCAAATCCCAACAACATTCTTTAATAAAATTTAAGAACTAATCTCTAATTTTATATGGCAAAGAAGGCAGCCCCAAATAGCTACAGCAATACTGAAGAAGAACAAAGTAGAAGGCCTCACACTTCCTGATCTCAAAACTTACTATACAGCCACAGTAATCAAAACAGTCTGGTACTGGTACTATGACAGACACATAGACCAATGGAATAGCATAAGAACCCAGAAATAAACCCACCCATTTATGGGCAGCTAATCTTTGACAAAGGGTCAAAGCTCATTCAGTGGGGAAGAAACAGTCTCTTTAACAAATGGTACTGGCAAAACTGGACATCCCTATGCAGAAAAATCAGTCAGGATCCATACCTCACACCATGCATAAAAACAAACTCAAAAGGGTTCAAAGACCTAAATGTTAAGTAAGGCTAAAACTATAAAGTTCCTGGAAAATAACATAGGGTCAAAACTAGGGAACCTAACTGTCAGCATAAATAGCCTATCAAACAAAATTAAAAATGCATGACACACAGAAGATAAATTAGATAACTGGGATCTCCTAAAAATTAAATAGTTATGCTCATCAAAAGGCTCTACCAAGAGAGTAAAAAGAAAACCTACAGATGAGAAAAAAATCTTTGGTAAAGACATATTTGATAAGGGTCTAATCTCTAAAATATATAGAAAACTTCAACAACTGAACAAAAAGACTAACAATCCAATCAAAAAATGGACACTTCACTAAAGAAGACATTCAGGTAGCCAAAAAATACATGAAAAGGTGCTCGTGATCATTAGCCATTTCAAAACCAAAACCCACTGCCATCGAGCCGACTCCGACACATAAATGCAAATCAAAACTACAATGAGATATCACCTCACCCCTGCAAAAATGAAAATGATTTAAAAAAAAAAAAAACAACAGAAAACAACAAATGCTAGTGATGATGTGGGGGGACTGGAATTCTTATACATTGCTGGTGGAATTGTAAAATGGTACAACCACTATGGAAAACAGTATAGCGCTTCCTCAAAAAACTAGAGATAGAAATACCTTATGATCCAGCAATCCCATTTCTAGATATATATCCTAGAGATATAAGAGCAGTGACATGAATAGACATATGCACACCTATGTTCACTGCACTATTATTCACAATAGCAAAAAGATGGAAACAACCTAAGTGCCCATCAAAGATGAATGGATAAACAAATTGTGGTACACACACACAACTGAATAGTATGCAACTATAAAGAATAATGGGAGCCCTGGTGGCATAGTGGTTAAGACCTAAGGCTGCTAACCAAAAGGCAAGCAGTTTGAGTCCACCAGCCACTCCTTAGACACCCTGTAGGGGGGGCAGTTCTACTCTGTCCTACAGGGTCGCTATGAGTCAGAATCGACTCGATGGCAACAGGTTTTTTTTTATAAAGAGTAATGAGAAGTCTGCGAAACATCTTACAACATGGATGAATCTGGAAAATACTATGTTGAATTAAATAAGTCAATCACAAAAAGACAAATATTGTATGGTCCCACTATTATAAAAAGTCAAGATGGTTACCAGGGATGGGAGAGAGATGGAGGGGGAATCACTTTCTAGACAGTAGACACTTGTAACTTTTAGTGATGGGAAAGGCAAGACTAAATATGGGTGAAGTCAGCACAACATGACCAAGTTAAATAAAGATACTAAGAAGTACCGGAGAAAAAGGGACAATTTCAGTAAATGCTATAACACATACAATTTTGCAACAACAGTAAAAACAACCAAAAAACAGGCGTGTGATTATATAGATATAGATGCATATATGTGTATAGAAAGGCATATGTGAGTAAATGCATGTGCATGCATAGGTGTATATGTAGGCATACATATATACACGTTTGTATGTGCTGTATATATATCCACATATATAACAAACCACATGGGGGCACAGTTAGAGAGCCTTCCTAGATATATCCAAACAACTTGCGTGATTGGTTTACTGGGTTAACAGTCTTGGGACTCTAGTCTCGGGGGACAACTTAGTCAACTGGCATAACATAGTTTGCAAAGATAGTGTTCTGCATCATAGTTTGGTGAATAATGTCTGGGTCTTAAAAGGTTGCAAGCAGCCATCTAAGATGCTATTGGTTTCTACTCATCTGGAGCAAAAGAGATGAAGGAAATCAACTGCTCAGAGAAGAAACTTGTCCACAGGACTCACAGTCCACATGAACCATGGCTTCTAATCTGAGACCAGAAGAACTAGATGCGCCTGGCTACCACTACTGACCGTTCTGACCAGAGACACAATAAAAGGTCCTGGATAGAATGGAAGAAAAATGTAGAACAAAACTCAATTTCCTGAAAAAGGCTAGACCTACTAGACAGACAGAGACGAGAGGAATGCCTGATACTATCACCCTACGATAACCTTTGAACATGAATTGAAAGTATTTTTGTGGGTCACCTTTCAGCCAAATAATAGGCTTATAAAATAAGAAAAGTGTCACCCGTGAGTAACGTGCTCCCTTAAACAATGAACTATATGAGACCAAATGGTCAACATTTACCCAAAAGGACAACTGAGAAGGCTAGGAGGGGCAGGGAAGCTAGATCAATGGAAACAGAACAAACAGAAACGAAATAATGAGAATGCTGACACATTGTAGAAATTGTAACCAATGGCAAGGAACAATTAGTACAGAAATTGTTAAAAGGGAACCTAATGTGCTGTGTAACCTTTCATCTAAAACACAATAAAATATTACTGTAAAAAAGAAAGAAGAAAATGAAAAAAAGTACAAACTCATTAGTTACCAAGGCAATGCATATTAAAAAGATACAAGGTAGCAAAAACGAAAAATTATAAAATTACCCATAGTGATAAAGGACCAAGAGAAATGGTCACTCTCACGCTTTGATGGTGGGAAGACAAGTTGGTATAAGGTTTCTTTTTTGGAGAGAGGGTAATTTGGCATACAAATAAAAAAAGCGTTCTGTTTGTCTCAATAATCCTACATATAGGAATTTATCCTAAGGGAATAATTGGACATACAAATATTACAGAAAATTGTTCACTAAAGTGTTAGTCAAATTATGATATATTCACAGTATGTATAGTATGAGCAATGGGCTCAAGCATAACAATGATTGTGAGGATGGCTCAGGACCAGGCAATACTTTGTTCTGTTGTACACAGGGTCCTTATGAGTTGCAACCGAATCAACAGCACCTAGTACAACAACAACAAAAAAATAGTACCAATCCATTTTTAAAATAATTAAATAAACTCTATTTTACAATATACAATACAGAAAAATTGTGAGGACAGTAGAAATCCCAGATTTACCTCCTATATTAACATATTACATTAAACCCCATTGCTGTCAAGTCAATTCCAACTCATAGGGACTCTATAGGACAGAGCAGAACTGCCCCATAGGGTTTCCAAGGCTATAAATCTTTACAGAAGCAGACCGCCACGTTTTTCTCCTGCAGAGAGGTTGGTGGGTTCAAACTGCCGACCTTTTGGTTAGCAGTGAAATGCTTAGCCACTGTGCCACCAGGACTCCATATTACATTAGGATGGTACGTTTGTCACAATTAATGAACCAATATTGAGATGATATTCATACTTCCTTAGTTTTACCTAATGTTCTTTTTCTGTCCCGGTATCTCATCCAGGATACCACACTGCATGTCATTGCAATGTCTCCTTAAGCTCCTCTCGGCTGTGGCAGTTTCTCAGACTTTCTTTGTTTTTATGACCTTGAAAGTTTTGAGGAGTGCTGGTCAGGTATTTTGTAGACTGTCTCTCGACTGGGATCTGTCTAACTTCTTCTCACAGTTACACTAAGGTTATGGGTTTTGGGCAGGAAGATCACAGAGGTAAATTGCCATTCTCATCACATCGTATCAAGTACATACTATCGATATGACTTATGACTGCTGACATTAACTTTGATCACCCAGCTAAGTTAGTATTTGTCAGGTTTCTGTATTGTAAAGTCATTCTTTTTTTCTCCCTTTCCGGAATGTACTCTTTGGAAGGAAGTTACTATGTACAGCCCACACTTACAGAGTAGGGAGTTATGCTCCACCTCCTTGAGGGCGAAGTACTTACATAACTTACTTGAAATTTTTCTGCATAGGAGATTTATGAATTCTCCTCTATTTATTTATTCAATCATCTATATCAGTATGGACCCGTGGATATTTATTTTATACTTTGGTTTATAATCGAATGCTACATTATTTATTTTGTTGCTCAAATTGTTCCAGCTTTGGCTATTGAGAGCTCTTTCAGTGGTCTCCTGTGTCCCTTTGACATACTCCACCATTGTGTGTGTGTGTGTGTGCAAGCACATGTATGTGTGAGCATATGCATGTGTGTATGTGAGCCATAGCGCCTCCTAACTTTCTGGTAGGTACTACAAGATGTTCCTGGATCATCTTGTATATTCCGTGCTCTAGTCCTAGAATCAGCCATTTCTCTAAGTAGCTCTAGTTTCGTTTATTGGAAAATGGTATTAGAAACCAAGATCTAAGTGCTGAATGTGCTTGTTGCTACTGGTGTGTCATTGTTTCTAGGTCCTATCAGCTGACAGGGCAAAAATATATATACATGAGTATACACACATATCTATCAATATTTCTATATGTATCCATCTGTATCTATATTAAGGTAAACAGCAGTTCATACTGATGTCTCCAACTCTATCCACTGCCACAGGGTCATTCTAGCCTCCTCCCATTACCTGTCTGTAACTTCCAGCTCCAACAGTGAGACACCTGGCTCCTCCAACCATCATAATTAGTAGTTCAGTTCTGGCATACATGGGTAGTGGTGTCACAATTAAACTTACCCCATAGTAAAAATAATAGAATACAGTGCTTATGTACATTTCTTTTACCTTTAGTCATACAGTCTCTGTCATGTATTGAATTGTGTCCCCCAAAACTATCTGTCAACTTGGCTAGGTCATGATTCCCAGTATTGTATGATTGTGTACCATTCTGTAATCTGATGTGATTTCCTTATGTGTTGTAAACTCTATCACTATGATGTAATAAGATGGATTAGCGGCAGTTATACTGATGAGGTCTACAAGATTAGGTAGTGTCTTAAGCCAATTTCTTTTGAGATATAAAAGACAGAAATGAGAAGAGAGACATGGGAACATCATACCACCAAGAAAGCAGTGCTGGGAGCAGAGTGACTCCTTTGGACCTGAGGTTCCTGCGCTGAGATGCTCCCAGACCAACGAAAGACTGATCCATCACAAGGACCTTTCTCCAGAGCCAACAGAGAGAAAAAGCCTTCCCCTGGAGCAGATGCCTTGAATTTGGACTTGTAGCTTACTGGACTGTGAGAGAATAAACTTCTCTTTGTTAAAACCCATCCACTTGTGGTATTTCTTTTATAGCAGCATTAGATGACTAAGACAGTCTCCATTCACTTGCAAAGTTACTTAGGTAGCGCACCCCTCCCCCAACTTCTTCAGTAAAGTTATTTCATACATATATAACTATGATAGAGTCATTTGCATTCCATCCTGGGATCCCTCAACCACCTAAATTTTTTTAAATTTGCATATATTAAGATTTGCTCTTTTGTTGTACAGTTCTATGGGTTTTGACAAATGTGTAAAATCATTACCTACCATTACAGTATCATACAGAATAGTTTCACCACCCTAAAAAAATCCTCTGTGCTTCATCTATTCAAGTCTCCCTTTTCTACAAACCTCTGGCAACCACTGATCCATTTACCATCTCCATAGTTCTGCCTTTTCCAGAGAGTCATATAATTGAAATCATACAGAATGTAGGCTTTTCAGACTGGCTTCTCTGACATAGCAATATGCATTTAAGATTCATCCACGTTTTTTCACAGCTTGATAGATCAATTCTTTTAATCTCTGAGGGGTTTTCATTATGGATGTACCAGTTTGTTTATCCATTCACCTACTGATAGACATTCTGGCTGTTTCCGGTTTTTGGTGCTTATAAATAAAGCTGCTATGAACATTCATGTACAGGTTTTTGTGTGGGGATAAGTTTCAAATCAGTTGAGTAAATACCCTATGTCTTAGTTATCTAGCACTGCTATAATGGAAATAGCACAAGTGGATGGCTTTAACAAACAGAAATTTACCTTCTCACACTTTAGGAGAGGAAGGCTCTCTCTCTCTGCTGGCTCAGGGGGAAGGAAGGTCCTTGTCTCTTCAGCTTCTGTTTCCTGGTTCCTTGGAGATCTGCATTTGGCTTGGCATCTATCTTCCCCCAACTCTGTTTGCTTAATCTGATCCTTTTATATCTTGTAAGAATAAACTCAAGATACACCCTACACAAATAGTGCCGTATTAACATAACAAAGACAACTCTTTCCCCAACGGGGTTATAACCACAGGCACAGAAGTTAGAGTTTACAACACACTTTTGGGGGTCACAATTCAATCCGGAACACCCTAGGAGCGCGACTGCTGAATTATATGGTAAGACTATGTTTAGTTTTGTAAAAAATTCAGATTCATTTCTGTTAAGAAAATATTATATTTCTATGTATATCAGGCCTAAAAACATCAACGGTTGTTAATTTTGGGTGGTGGGATTTACATCTGATTTTATTTAGTTTATTCATTTATGTATTTCCCAAGTATGTTTTCCAGTAATTCAAAAAGTAGTATGTTTATAATCAGGGAAAAGTTAATTTAAGAAAATAAAATTAAATAAGAGAATAACAGGAATACACCAAATTCAATAGCTATGTGTTATTTATCTTGTTTCACTGAACCACCAGCTCCTGGCAGGCAGATTCTTTGAGAGGACCTTAAACATTGTGGGTGTTAAGGCACCACAGAGATTGTGAAGCATTTGACTGTAATACGATTCCCTGTTCTCTTTCTCCACAGCTGGTGTTCCCTGACAGTTCCTTTCAGGTTCAGCCCATCTTAGACTCTGGAGAAGTAAAGGAACCCTGGATAGCATCTGGGAGACCCAGAATCGTATCAGCCCTGCTGCACCCCAGTTCTAATAATCAACCTTCTGCTTTGTTTCTGAGACCAACACCTATCTCGTGTTCTGGTTTCAATAACCAGATTCCTATCTCATTTCTTATCTAAGTGCCTTCAACTGTAAAAATCCATGGAAGAGGTACGAAAAGAAAAGGTTTGCTTCACATTAAGCAAGGCCTCAAATTATATAATTAAGAGCAGAAGTTTGTCAGTAAATGAAAATCTCTGCATACCATCATGCTGTGACATGGACAAAAACACTGAGTCAGTTTATTAAATTTTGAGAAATAATGTTGTCATGATCAATCGTTTTACTTTTCAGAGGAGGAAGAAATTTGGCATCTATTATTGAACAGAGCACTGAGTACATAAATTAAATTAGCTCTATTATGAACTTGAAGCAGGCAGTTACAATGGCATCTTCATATATCTATTATAATGTTGACAAGCTAAACAACACGTTTTCCTCCCTCCAAAGAAGATGTACGAATTTTTTATGCCTGGTTATTTATTTCTATCTTTTCTGAATGACAGGTATAGAATCTACGCTCAGAATGACAAAGAACCTCTTAAAAACAAACCATAATGAAACCAGTGAAGGTTCTAGCTGTTAATATTGTGCATTATTTGCTCACAAATGAAGTCCACAAAAAGAGGCACCCGCCAGAGCACAGACTCGTGGAAACATTAGGGTTTCTTTTGATACTCTCACCTCCAGGGCATAAATTATTAATTTCGGGTGAGGCTATCTCACTAAGTTTGCCAACAGATGAGCAAAACTTACATGCTTTGGTTTTATTTTTAGCATCACGCAGGAGAGAAGAGAGAAATCTGAGTACTATGCAAAAAAGGCAAGCCTCTGAGTTAATGTGCTAGGTTCTCCTGTAACAATGGCTGAGTGTTAGGCGGCCCTCTCAATTGTCATCCATCCCTCCCCCACCTCAGGTGTCCATAACTGGGCCACCTGAGTTAAAAATGCCCACGTTTTCGTGAGATAAATAAACCAATTTCTAACACGAACCTGTGGAACAAACCAGAATCAAGGTTTGCACTTTTTGCTTAAATATCAGGATATCATTCTTTATTTGAAGAGCCCAAAGTTAAATATAAGGTAATTGCTTGTGTTTTCTCTATTCCAAAAGTTAAACACAGAAAGTTTCGGGGAACAAATTAGTAGCTATCCTTCACTGGGCAGGAGAAGGTCATGAGTAAACACGTCCAGCAACCTTTAGACAGCACCCTGCATCCAAGGGAAGCATGTTTAAAAGCAATCACATTTTGCAACAATGCTGGGAAAAAGGGAAGTCATTATCGACACCCTCAATCTTTAAATTAACCAGCTGAGGTCTGTTCTATTTATTCTATAATTACAAATGCTGCATACTGGCTAAAAAATGTGCCTATCTGCAAACCAGAAATGAATGTGCCAATCAAAAAAAAAAAAAAAAGCTAAAACAAACCAACTAACCAAATGAGAACACTTCACAACGTACTCCATCAGCTCCCCAAACCCACTCGTTATTCATGCCACGTCTCCATGCTCAGTTCACCCTGTTCTTTCTGCTTGAAGTCTCCTTCTCAACCTCATTTGCCAACAAAAACCTAGTCTCGTCCAAGGTTTTGCTCCGATGTCAGCCCTTTGGCAAATCCCCTCCAGTCTCCCAGTTAAGAGTTCACCATTTCATTCTTTGCTCCCCCTTAAGACTTCATGAGGGTCTCTATTAGAGGACTTACAATGTATGTATGGTGGCAGTGGGAGTTCATTGGCAGAATTCTTACCTTGCATGTGGGAGACTCAGGTCTGATTCCAGCCAATGCACCTCATGCCCACCACCACCCGTTTGTTAGTGGAGGCTTGCATGTTGCTATGATGCAGAACAGGTTTCAGCAGAGCTTCTAGACTAAGATGAACTAGGAAGAAAGGTCTGGCAATCTACTTCCAAAAATCAGCCAATGGAAATCCTATGGATCACGAAGTCCAATCCATAACTGATCATAAGGATGGCGCAGGACCCGGTAGCATTTCATTTTGTTGTACATGGGATCACCATGAGTCAGGGGCCGACTCTAGGGCAGCTAACAACAACAACAGTATATGTATCTGTCTTTCCTTGAGTTTCCTGAGAGTTACAGCCATGCTTTGTTAGTCCTTGTATTTCCTTGGTGCCCATACAATGCTTAATCGACGGTGAGAACTGAGTACTTTGAAATAAGGATTTATTCAGGAAATATGTTGCATTAGGACCCTAACACCCCATTTACCTTTTATAAGGTCAGTTCAGTGTATGAGGGTGGAAAAGAGAGAAAGCCATATGAAACTGGATTTCAGTCATGTTCCATGATGCCTAGTTCTTTGGATGACTGCAGTAGTTGCTCCAAAAACCACCTCTGGGTCATTGATTTCTGTGTATGTTTAAACGGAGCATACACTATAATACTACTCTTTCTTTGAGGGCTATGAAGGCACTATGATGGTATCATGGACTGAACTGTGTACCCCCAAAATATCTGTCGACTTAACTAGGTCATGACTCCCAGTATTGTATGATTGTGCAATCTGATGTGATTTCCTTATGTGCTGTAAACTCTATCACTATGATGAGGTTATATGTGATTTCCTTATGTGTTGTAAACTCTGTCACTATGATGAGGTTATACTGACGAGGTTTAGATAGTGTCTTAATCCAATCTCTTTTGAGAAATAAAAGAGAGAAGCAAGCAGAGACACATGGGAACCTCATACCACCAAGAAAGCAGTGCTGGGAGCAGAGCAAGTCCTTTGGACCTGAGGTTCCTGTGCAGAGAAGCTCCCAGACTAAAGGAAGATTGATGACACTGACCTTCCTCCAGAGCCGACAGAGAAAGCTTTCCCCTGGAGCTGACGCCCTGAATTTGGACTTGTAGCCTACCGGACTGTGAGAGAATAAACTTCCCTTTGTTAAAGCCATCCACTTTTGGTACTTCTGTTAGCGCAGCAATAGATGACTGAGACAGATGGTGTTATGGATCAAATTGTTTCTCCTCAAAAAATGTGTGTCAACTTGTTTAGTCCATGATTCCCAGTATTGTGTGACTGTCCACCATTTTGTTATCTGATATGATTTTTTCCTATGTGTTGTAAATTCTACCTCTATGAAGTTAATGAGGTAGGATTAGCAGCAGTTACGTTAATGAGGCAGGACTCAATCTACAAGATTAGGTTGTATTTTAAGTCAATCTCTTCTGAGATGTAAAGAGAGACAGGAAGACCTCATACCACCAAGAAAGTAGGGCAGGGAGAAGAGTACGCCCTTTGGACCCAGGGTCCCTGCACTGAGAAGCTCCTAGACCAGGGGAAGATTGATGACAAGGATCTTTTTACAGAGTTGACAGAGAGTGAAAGGCTTCCCCTGGAGCTGGTGCCCAGACTTTGGACTTCTAGCCTCCTAGACAATGAAAGAATAAATTTCTCTATGTTAAACCATCCACTTGTTGTATTTCTGTTATAGCAGCTCTAGATGACTGAGACAGATAGTAACTCTTTCTTCAAGGGAATTAAGTATTGACTTTTACTTAGAACTAGTAGAAGAATTCTGCTTCCACCAAAAAATGGCAACTAACCTCAGAAACAGATCCAGTAGTTCTTTTAATTAGTAATAATTAATAAATGATAATTTGTGTTGGTCTTTGTGTTTACAAAGCACTTTTGTGCACATTATTTTCTTCTCAAAACATTTTTACCCTGAATCAGAAACTTTGCTTCTGTTCAACACTTGAAACTTACGAAGGCTGATTCAACAAATCCCTCATCCTTAGAGAGTTAAACTCCACTCCTGTTCTACTCTAAAACAAATCACCACATTGCCAGAATAATCTGTAGGACCTTGAATGTGCTTGGCTCAAGTAACGCAAAAATGCTAGTAGGATAAAGGAAGTCTTCCAAGATCAACGCAGAGGTACTATCCTTCTTTCTTTCCTTGTACAGCACAACAAACAGAAGAGAATGACACCACCAAAACCCTCTACTAACAATTCAGGGGCAGATTAACCAGTAAGCAAGGTACGCACTGGCTTATGGTAAACAAGGTATGCATGGGCTTAACTGTGTTTACTTACTAATCTGCAGTGCACAATTTCACATCTTTGATGTGATGAAAAACAAGTGAAATTGTGCACTACAGATGAGTTAGTAACCACAAGTAAGTCGACGTGTACCTTGCTGATTGGGTAATCCGTCCCTGACACATGAGCTTTCATTCCCTCAAAAAATCAAAACCTCCAGGTAGATCGTATTGAGGATCCTGATGCTATTCTTCTAATTAACTGGAAGAACTTGAGCTGACAGCAACATCATATCATGCATGAGAGAACAGGAAGGGAGACCACTGAGTTTTAAGTGGGGGATCTTTGGGAATGAGACTGGTGCTAAAATGATGTGTATGAAGCTGCTACAGGAAAGGGGGAGTTCTGGGTGGTGCAAACAGTTAACCTGTTCAGCTGCTAACTGAAAGGTTGGCAGTTCGAGTCCACCAAAGGCACCTCAAAAGAAAGGCCTGGTGATCTACTTCTGAAAAATCAGCCTCTGAAAATCCTATGAAGCACAGTTGCTATAAGTTGGAATTGACTCTGTGGCAATTGGTTTTTTAATAGGAAAGGGTGTCTCTTGTCTCAATCAGATATCCAGGATCACTTTCTACTACCACTTTGGTTTTGGGAAGTTTTCTGTCCTCTAGAAGTCCCTCAAATCACGAAGTACCTCCCTCAAGTCCAGACCTTCCCCCACAACCCATCCCAGCCCCAGTCTGAGCTCAAAACCAACTTGCCCCTGGAGGGAGGGAGGCAAAGGGTAGGAGAAGAGGTGCCTTCATATAGCTTGACATTTTGACTATAATATCAGCTCCACTGGTGTCAGTTAATTTTACTTTATTCTCAAGAGTGCTAGGAGTGTTTAAGTGGCTTGGGAAATTGGGACAATTCAAAGTCATGGTCTTTTGCATTATTCAGTTTCTAAAAATCATTACTTAACCTTCCATTTGAGGATGAGCACACAAGTGTGAACAGTCATTCCTAAGTTCCCCAGGAACAACCTTTCAACAGAAATGTTTGCTATTACGTTAGCTGTTCTACAGACTCATAGGAAAGGTAAACCTAGTAGTATTTGTTAAAAAGAGGAGTTCAAATGGATTTTTAGAGGGTTCCTAATTTTGAGAACCTCTATATGGAGATGTATCTTATGATAGTGAACATTTTATTAGTGATTTAAAGTTTACAATGCTCATTTGCATGCATTTTATTTCCCATAAGGTAGACTGTAATAACTATAGTGTATCGCGACTGTGGTCTTGAGCACTGAGCTTTCTTTTTAATCTACAGTTACTGAACGGAACTGCTGAGTATTCTCTGGTTTGTGTTTCTGGCTGTCAATCAATTGAATGCCCTGGACAACACCAGCTCCCTCAGGGCACTGTTTCAACCGCAGTGCTGCACTGTGTTCTGCAGGCAGGACCTCTTCCCAGCTTTTACTAGTGGGATGATGTTGCTCCAAAGAGAGCTCTGTTAAGTCTCTGGAGCATCAAAGACATCTTCTAATCTCTGAGTCTTTATTTACGCAACTGAATGTGCTGACATTTACTGGAAATTTAATGCATTGGAGATAGGTATGGGAGTGCTCACAGACTCAACTGCCACACCTACAAGCTTGATTCCATTCTCCTTTCCTG
Organism: Dugong dugon; assembly: GCA_030035585.1. NCBI lineage: Eukaryota > Metazoa > Chordata > Mammalia > Sirenia > Dugongidae > Dugong > Dugong dugon. The sequence continues at coordinate 47,495,519 of CM057469.1, read as the reverse complement.
CTAATGCTCACTGTAACACTCTATTCTTTTTTATTTTGTCATTTGACTGTACTCAGGAATGGTGACTTAGAGACAAGGGCATTTCAAATCGGCTTCAACTCTATGGATAAGACTGAAACCAAAGCTCACCCAACCATGTCATGCATCATCTGATTCAAAAAGAATCGTCTCATTTATACAAAGATGTCCAGAAATAGAAAATCAAAACCATTGTAACAGATGTAAATGTAGAAAATACGTACCAAAACAATAAGAACAACAAAAAAGCCACCATCCAATGATTTAATAACCCTTAAGGGAGGGGAGCTGGAAGATTACAAATGCAATTAAGGAAAACAAGATAATGTTTCAGTGTATAGTAAGAGAGCATTTCAAAACTGAAACCTAATGTTTTTTGTTTTGTCAAGATACTTACTTCGGAGAGACCAAAGGGATGGAATCCTGCCCAGTCTGGAGTAATTTAGCTTTAAATTATTTATATGTAACACTGTTAACCTATATGAAGTGAAGCTGGGTGATGTCTGAGCTTCCTTCTACCTGCCTTGTCCTTATATGTTAGTCAAAAATCAGAGAATGACTAAAAACTTGAGGGTATTTAAGATACTGAGAAAATGACATGATAATACTTAAAGATTCCCAAGTAGTCAAAATTGGAGTTTTATTATCATCCCACTTCTAAAAAATCAATTTTAAATGACACAAATAATATATTCATATATTTTTCTTTAAAAACTTAAAAACTTTAAGCTTAAGGATAAAAAACTTCATTGACCATCACACTCAACTCTTGTCTCTTCTAAAAGTAACAGTAACAATAGCCAATAATGCATTTTCTATGCCAGAAACTGTGCTTAGAGCTTTACAGAAATATCTTAATTTTCAAAACTTCCCACTGAGGTGGGTCTGATTATTATGCCCATTTTGCACAGCAGGAAACTGAGACTCAGCATGCTTAAGTCTCCATCAGCTCAGGTAACACTGTTATCAGTTTGAGACAACTCCAGCCAGGTTCTTCTATGAATTCATGCACATATATGGGTACTCATAGAGAATATACAGTATTCTTGTTTTATTTAAAAATCTTAAATAGTACCATATGATACACATTCCATCTACAATTTGCATGATTTCTCCATGACAGTTCATACAGGGCTGACTCATTCTTTTTTAATTGCTGTCTAGTTCAGTACGAGTCCCTGGTGGTACATATGGGTAAGTACTCGGCTATTAACTGTTGGCCGTTTGAATCCACTGAGAGGCACCTCAAGATAAAGGCTAGGTGTTCTACTTGGGAAAGATCATAGCCATTGAAAGCCCTATGGAGCAGTTCTACTCTGAAACACATGGGGTCACCATAAGTTGGAATCAAGTCGATGGCAACTGGGTTTTAGTATAGTATGGAGTGCCTGGGTGGTGCAAACAGTTAACACACTCAGCTACTAGCTAAAAGGCTGGAAGTTCAAGTCCACCCAGAGGAACCTTGGAACAAAGGCCTAGAGATCTACTTCCGAAAGATTACAACCATTGAAAAAACCCTATGGAGCACAGTTCTACTCTGACACACACTGGGTCACCATGAGTTGCTTCTGACTCAACAGTAATTTTTTTTTTTTTTAAATATAGCCGTACCATCATCATAATGATGAGCATGAAGGTTATTTTCAAATTTTCACTATTATAAATGATGCTGCAGGGAAGAATTCTGTGCCAGCTTTTCATGTACAGGTGCTTGAGTGGATACCAGGATGTGGAAGTTCCGGGCGCATCTTTAAACTTTAACAGATGATGCTAAAGTGTCCTCCAAGATGTTTTACCAACAGCATGCAAATACACATTCTCCTACAATAATGCCCAAATCTGATATTATCAAGCTTAAAGTTTGCCAATCTAACAGGTTTTAATTTGCATTTCTCTGATTATAATAAAAGTCATACTTGGCTACATCATCTGGACTGGTAATTAAATGATACAGTGAGTTAAAGCAGGGTGACATAAAAATGATACACACACATTAATCCTATTATTTTATTTTATAATACACAGATGTGCATTCCTTCTCCAATCTTCTGAAGTAGGAACAAGGCTCCTCCTTTAAGAAACCATTGACTGGGGCTTCACATTCCCTTCTTGCATTAGCCACACCCACAGGCACATCTAAGATTCCCTGTTTTGGTTTCTTAAGTGACGTGAGAATGTAAAGACTCTTGTGAAATAACCTGAGTGCAGGATTTAATTTAACTTAACAGCAGGCTTTTAGTGATTTGCCTTCCTTGAGACTTTACAAACCATTCAATTTAATTTTCATGGAAACTGCTCTCTTTCCACACTTGCGTTTCATTGGTTTACATATTATTTAACTAAATTACATAATTACAATGACATTCAACCAGTATAAACAGGTCTGGCGAACTGGATACCCGACTCTTGGCAAACACACAATTAACTGCAGGAGTTAAGGCACAAGCGTGTTTTAGAGTGTGGCCCACCAGCCATCTGGGCGAGCATGCCTTGGGCCAAGGTCAGTATCTTCCAGAGTGGGACTAGTGAGAATCTTTCATTGACATGAGTTGATTAGGAGAATATCTCCTGTACTAGTGATGCAGAACATCTTTTCATATGCTTATTGCCCAACATCCTCTACTGTGAACCATCTGTTCACTTCATTACCTATTTTTCTAATGGATCTTATTCTACTGACAAGTGTTGTTTATAAATCTCAGAGATTAATCCTTTGTCTTTTATTTGTCATAAATATTTTCTTCCAGGCTGTTGTCTATCTATTAACTGCTTTTTTTGTTGTTGTTGTTGGTGCTATTCTGATTCACAGAAGTATTTAATTTTGAAGCAATGAAGAAAATAAACTACTCTTTCTCTTTATAGCTTTTGCTTTCTATGTCTGGTTTGAGACAGCCTTCCTTTGCTAAGGTTCTAAACATATTCTTCCATATTTTCTTCTAACACTTTAATAATCTTGATTCCCCCCCCAATCCCCACCATGTTCCAGATGTGGAGCCTGAAGTCCAGGGGTTTTAGGTATTTGAGCAAAATTATAAAACTACAAATGGTGAAGCTGAGATTTAGATCCATATTTATCTATATAATAATCTCCAAAGTCAATGCTACTACTCCACATGACCTTCCTTAAGGAGGAATTAAAGTCTGAAAGAAGTGAAATATATAGACATTAAGCAATGATGAAAATTGGAATAAATGTACCTCTTTGTCTTGAGAGTACATACCTAATTGACATAAAAATAATTCATCATCTGCCTCAGAAAATCAGCATAACCTCCTGTACCCACAGAAACTGTGGTCAAAGGACTCACGTGACTAAGGTCATAAATACTTACTGAGCAACTACTATTTGCCATGTACTGTTAGATGCTAGACACTCAGCTATATAAAGTCTTCAACCTCATGCGCTTACAGTCTAAAAGAGGAACAAAGATCAAAGAAATGATTCACAGTAATTATTCCGAAATAGTTGTGCTGAGTACTATGAAAGAGAAGCACAAAGGCAATCAAAGTGAATAAGGAGAATGAACTTTGTTAGTGAGGTCTGGAGATGCTTCCCTGAGGCTGCAGTCTCAAGAAGGAAGAAGAGTAATTCAGGCAAAAGTGATGGGGAGAAGCACGGGGGAGGGGGAGGAGCGCTGCAGGTAGAAGGAACAGCAAGTGTCGAGGACCCAAGAAGTGCAAGCATTTGGGCCTTAGAAGAACTGAAAGAAGACCAATGGGGTCTTTGTGAGCAAAGAGGAGAGGAGCAACACAGAAGACTTCCATGGCGCACAGACAACATAAGGCCTTGAAGTGAACCTGGGAGTCCCAAGGTGCTTTCTTTGATCATTGTCTCTTCTCTTTCCTTTGGCTGCCCCACGCAACTAAGTGTTCAGCTATCAACAACAACAAAACAAACTTGTAGCCATTGAGTCGATTTTGACTCATGGTGATCCTATAGGATACAGCAGAACTGCCTCATAGGGTTTCCAAGGCTATAATCTTCACAGAATCAGACAGCCCCATCTTACTCCTGCAGAACAGGTGGTGGGTTCTAACTACTGACCTTTTGGTTAGCAGCTGAGTGCTTAACCACTGTGCCACCAGGGCTCCTTGGTCAGCTATCAACTCAGTCTAAATGTACACCTATAGATCCAGCTACTCTCATTCATTTGACAAACGAAGATACACTGATCACCTAATATTGTCTCAGGCAATGCTCTTGAGCTCCAGACCCTCATTTCCACCCTTTGCTAGACTTCACATGGATGCTCTAAAGCATTGCTTGCTCAAAACCAACCTCTACTTCAACATTGTACCTTGAATGATGGTCATATACATCACATGCCTTCTATCTGCTACCAGACAGTTGAGCTCCCAAGGCAGGATCTATGTCTGATGCACCTTTGTGTCCCACAGAGCACAAAGCATAAGAACCTGGTGGTTACAGGTGCTGTTACTGCATTTATCACACGTTGTGTGATTGATAGCTTAACATCCTCTTATGCACTTATGCTGTGAGCTTTTTAAGGGTGGGCAAGAATGAATGACGAATGAATGAACAAACACCTTATATTTTCCTCCAACACAATCCTCCTCTTGATGTCATCATTTCAATGAGATCATGATTTGTTCTACTACCACCAACCAATCTTCTTTCCAGGGGGTCAAAATCTTGGATTGCCATCATCACCTGATTACTGTATCCTTTTAATATTTAATTAGTTTCAAATCTTACTGCTTCTACTTCTGAAATTTCACGCAAACTCTTTCTGTTCTCCCTGCCATCACCTTGGTTCAGGCCTTATTGCCTTTGCAAAAACTGTTATGAATAGTCTCCCATCTGGGCTACCCACACCAATCCACATTACACCTGCTGTTGCCGTATGAACTTTCCGAATCATAACCTCATTCTGCCAATCACTCACTTACAAACCTTCAAAGGCTCCTTTTTATCCACTTAATTAAGTTCAGACCTCTCAGCCTAGATATAAAGGCTCTATACATAACCACATGTATGTTTCCAGTCTAACTTTCTACTGCTTCCCTACTGACATCTTCTCCCCGACTCCCCAATCAAACTAGACTACTTGCTTTTTATTAAATGCATATTGCATTTCCCATTTCTGTTACTTCTGCTCTTGGCTCCCTCATCCCATCCTTCTAAGTCCATCGTAAACGCCAACTCTTTCATGAAGTAGGTCATGACACACAAACAGACACGCTATGCCTCCTTTGAATGTATTCAGCATTTTGAATTTCTTTCTTGGAATCAATCTTAACCTGTTTTATTTACAGTCATTAGGTATTTGTCTACTGGAATACAAGTGCCTTGAGGTGAGGGTCTATGGTTTCCTTATTTTTGTGTTTCTCTGCAAAGTCTAGTACAGTGCCTTGCACACCAGTGATAATAAATATTTGTTGAATTGAACTGTTATCGCAACTTTACTGCCAGCTCCTTGAGGACAGTGACTTTAAAGAACCCGGTATGAGATTTCTCAATACTTACTATCTTGTACATAACAGGTGTTCAAAACATACTTGTTTAAATAATTTCATAGTTCCAGAGCACAAGTTTTCAGAATACATGTGACATGGGATTAACCCAAAGCATTCATTTAGAAACTAGTCACCAATTAACATAAATGAAAGGGGGAAAAAAAACACTGATCCTAACGTTCTGTATTCTTTCCTTTTGCTTTCTTTGGTAATGTCTAGCTCTTATTAGGTGCTTCTCATGTACCAGGCACTGTACTAAATGTCTTACAAGGATCATCTCATGTAATACTCACAACAGCACCATCAGGACTGTCCTTTCCCACTTTGATTAGTGGGAGGTTTATCGAAGTGAAGTAATTCAATCATGCAGTTAGCAACTGAGAGCTGAGATCTGAACCCAGGCAGGTTTTGCCTCCAGAGCCCAAAGGCTTAACCACCATGCAATACTGCCTTGCTTATGTTTGCTGAACACCTTAGTTTCAACAGTTTGAGTGAAAAAAACTTTAAAAAAAAACTTCGACTTCCATTTTAAATTCATTCTTCATAACGTGAGAACTTTTTGACTCCTAAATTATTTTATACAATGTAAAAATAAAGACTTGTTAGAGCAATTTCATTCACCTCCCAATATAAGCTTCAAGTTTATGAGGCTATTAGTTTTCTCAAACAATATGCATGGTCAATATTTGATCATGCATCCCAAAGGATGGTAGATGACAAAGATAACACACTACCAGATAACTGAAAGTCATTTAATTTTGGAAAGCAGTCTAGAAATCTCAGAATCAAGGATAACCATTTACTCTCCATTCCCTATGAGAACCTTCTCACACTTTAAAACTCCTGTTGGTAGCCTGGACCCTGACTGGGAGGCAGAGCAAAGGGATGTGGGGTTGTCACAGATAATCTACAAATAATTAAGAATGACAAGAAATTTCTCTCTTTTGAATCTCCCTTCCATCTGCTAATTCTGACCAAAGAGCTGGAAAGAAATACAATAGCACCAAGTAGCTGACAGACTGGGAAACTGACAGAGAAAGAAAAAAGCTGCATTGACCCTAAATATGATGGCAGCACAATGAGAAAAAACTCATGAGCTATAAAAGTCACTGCTTCCTTTAGGAGGCCAGAGACACAAGCGCATGAAGTGGACACACACATCAAGAGTAGATCGAGGAGCAGCCACTTCCAGACCACTTACCACTATCTTTCTAGCCTTTGATGGAATTATTACCATTGAAGATGAGATTTATAACTCAAGCTGAAACTATATCAAGCAAGGACAAACTGTGTTTTTCAATAAAACAAAGTAGAAAAAGGACTGCTGTTATTTCAACTACTCAGGTCTTCTATTTATCCATTCAAAGCAAAAAGAAAAATTCATATAAAAAGTCTGATAATATTAATTATTTACTATTTAGTCATGACTATCTTTCTGGATTTAAGTTTTAATGCTAAAAAAAAAAAAAAAAAATCCTTGAGGGGACAATGAATCTATGTGATACTTTAAAATCCAAATCCCATTTATGAAGCAAAATTTTATCATATATAGAATATTTTCACTCCTTTAAAAGAGATCTAAAATATTCAGTTGTTGATACTTCAGTATTTCAAGCTGTAGATCATATGTTCAGAAAAGGACAGAGGTAAAGAATTAGCCTATTATGTTCATTACTGTTTCATGCTAAATGACAGCCTTAAATACTCATGAGCACTGGTTAATACTCTGCCAACTCCCTCTGCTGTAGCAGAAATCAAAAAAACAAAAACAAAGCATGTAATGGAAAAAGGAGTTTAGGTCAAGTGAAAATGTTTTACAACATTGCAGGCGTCTACGAAATACATTCACTCAAATATGAAACATACAGCAAATAATTAATTCAAAAACAAAATATAAAAATAACTTTGCTCCAACCCGAATGAAGAAATGTATATTCTTAACAATTTGTAACCTCTTTTAAGAAATAAGCTACTATGAAAATGAGCTAAATATTTTCTAGAGGAAAGAATATTAATATGGAAGGTATGTATTGATTCATATTTAAGAAAGAGGTCTTCACTTCCTGTTTCAGATCATTACAATTCTCATATTAACTCAAAACCCACAATACCTTTAAAACTGCGAATGTGAAGTACTGACTCTTTGGACAGAGACCTACCTTAAAAGTACATTATTTTCCTTTAAAAGGCAATTTCCTCAACCACACTGCATGTCCAGAATAATAAAATCTAACCATTCAACCTGGTCTCCATAACAGTTAAAGGAGATGGAGAAAAGGAAAAAAACTCTCCCGATCAATCTCAATCCTACTTTACGTTTTTTCCTTTACATTTAACTATTCCAAAACATTTAATAATGTTGCTATACTTCCCCTGGAGCATTCTCTGTTGAGATTAAAGAAGGGCTTATTCAGAGACAAACAGGATACGGGAGTGATAGTGCAGCTTTCAGGCAAGCTATAAATAGCTACAGCATCTTCAAGAAATCACTTTTCAGTGTGCAAACTGCAGTTTAAACATTCAGTGCAGATTTTATTACAATGGTGTCACCAAAATTCATCGTTATATGAGAAATGCAATTCTTACCAAGTTTTCTTGGTTCCTGGCTGCTATTTTCTGCTCATCTTCTGTTCCATTTTTCATGTATTTGACCTCTTCCACTGGTTTGATCCTATACTCATCTAAGTACCAAAAAAAGAAAAGACATTTTGTAACTCTTTCCACAATGGTAGAAAAGTGTCAGTTAGAAAAGCCCAGTAGCAGAATTTATTAGAGCCCTTCCCTTGCTGCCTTTATGTGGAGTTCATTCGGAACAGTCTGGAAGAAGCTTAACCAGGCATCTGGGATCTTTTTATGAGGCACTCTCCTCTGCCTATTGGGAAAAGTTCAGCACCATGAATGCAGGTAATAAAAGTGTCACTGTCTGGTCTATCACAGAGAGAGCAAATGGTGGCAGAGGAAAAAGATTATTCCATCTCTAAAGACTATTTGGAATCTATACACCCTGCGATATATCACATAATAGTCTAATGGAAGGCTGAGGGGAGTATTCTTGTTTTTCCCTGTGAGAATATGAGCTCAAAATGCCACGGCAGCAATTTTCAGCAGTACATTCACATCTTAATTTCTCTATTGGAAAAACAAAGCGCTGTTCAAGATTAATCGATTATACTGATAAATAAAGTGATATAAACAACTGGAAATAGACATTTTCCTTTTTGTGCTCCCCATATTAAATTTGGAGCAGTCTGCAATTATTTCATATGCTTCTTGATATTATTTCAATTATTTCAAATGTTTTATATACATATATTTGATATTACTTAATCTCTGTAAAGCCACATGCATGAAGAGTCATGTATCAATATATCTAACAGGTGTCTCTGGGTGGTGCAAATGGATAACACACTCAGCTGCTAAACAAAAGTCTGGAGGTGAGTCCACTCAGAGACACCTCAGAAGAAAGGCCTGGCAATCTACTTCCGAAAAATCAGCCACTGAAAACCCTACGGAGCACAGTCTACTCTGACACACACGGGGTCACCATGCGTTGGGGTGGACTCCATGGTAAGTTTCTTTATCCTGTTTTGTTTTAGTTGGTGCGTTATCCCTCAAGGCTGGAGAGTATCATAAGCCACAGATGGGACCCAGACCTCACAACGCCCAGGTAGAGTACAGTAAATCCTGTTATCGATATACATCATAGCATAAACTTAAGCAACCTTGCAGCTAAAGTTTTCCAGGGTAGAGGTGTGGTGATGATTATGACATTTCCATGAGATTCCTGTCAACAGGAAATGATTTGGGCACAGCAAGGCCAAAAACAGATGCGGCTTTGGGTCATCTGAAATACATTTTGTGGGGAAAATCACAGGAATCATGCAATGAGAATTCATCAACCAGCAAACTGATAACTGCCTATCACGTGCTGTGGGTGATATATAACCACGATGTGGGCTACATGGAAGATGGATGTCTGTCACAAAGAGGGTTTATACTTTAGTTCAGGGAGTTACAGTATATTTTCTTAATGCCTATGATTAATTTGGTACAATTTAGTTTGGTACCATGACTATATTCTTATATAATCTCTTTCCTTAACGCCACTTATTAATGCAGTTTCAGGCGTTCTCATACTATCCCTTAACATATCATCCCCAAAGATGTTTGTTACAGTAACATTACTCCAAGTAACTGTGCTGTTCAAATGCTTCTCAAAATTATTATCTGTATGAATGTAGTACATTTGCATATATCTGAATAAAGACTCCATGTTTACGGCTAAGCCAATTGTTTGTTTCCAACTGCCAATTCATTGATTCTGCTTCTTTCCAAAGAAATTAGCAAGACTGGTGTGAGGTTACAGTAATGAGCCCTTTATGATGACCAATTCCATTAACAAGTTAATCAATGGATTCTGATCCACAATTACAACACAAAAAGGCTTCCCATTCCACTATGGTATTCAGAAAAGAAAATCTGAAGGTAAATTAATAAAATAGACACATTTATTTAAGGATTATTTACCCACAAGTTAGAAAAACAATTGATAATTAGGGGAAAAAAAGACACTGACAAATTATGCCTTCAATACAATTGTTGTGTTAGTTGCCATCAAGTCGGCTCTGACTCATGGAGACCTTATGTATTACAGAACAAATCACTGCCCAGTCCTGTGTGGTCTTCATGATGACAGAGACAAAAATAAAGATGAAAAATAAAAATTACAAATGGGCCTCCCTAACCTCCGTTTGGGACAGTTATATTTACAAATCACGTCTCATTGGGATCATTACGGCTATTCAACTAAACTAAATTTTGATCTTAATTGCTAATGGTGAGCAATTACTTCATTATAAATAATTATTAATATTGAACATAATTCTAGTAGAGTGTATGATTTTGCCCAGAGGACCCAAGTACCTGCATGATAAGTTGAGGAAGAGCACACCATTTTAGGGTCTAAGCAAACTTTCTAAGGATACAGATGGCCCTTTGTCCACGATACACGGAAAGGTCTTTCCTAAAAATTTTTTGTGTTGTAACTGTGGATCAGAATCCACTGATTAACTTGTTAATGCATCCAGGTCTTGGTAATCATAAAGGGCTCATAATGCCGCCCTTGTCGCCCACCGTCCTTTCCTTCCGCCAAGCCACAGTCCAGTGTAGACGCATTCTGAGCACTCTAGCAGTATTTAGTCTTCCCTTTCTTATCCTTTCAGGGAACGCAACCGGATTGAAAGTAGCAGACAAACTATTAATATTTTTCCAATATTTTCCTTCAATGAAATGGAATAGCTACTGGGTACATGACTTTCAAGATATCAAGAAAGAATCCTCACCCATTTAGAAGAGAATAGGCTTAAATATGTCATTAACAACCACCGCTGGATAGCTAGGGCTGTGTTACAGGAACACAATTTGATTGGCTACAAAGAGAAAACAAACAGCCAAGACTACAAAGCCAGCCCTATCGTTATTACTTACACCATACCCTGCACAAAATCCATCACGGTCTATGAAACAAAAGAACCAGCAAGACCCTTACATAAACCACAATTTGTGCAAAGCACATACTTAAAAATGGTCTGTCAGATGCTTCAAAGGCTGGTGCCGGGAATGAAGATGTCCATCTGGAAACAGACAACTCATCAACAAATGTGTCACACATTTCCATGGCGATGCAGCCACCAGAAGTGGCACTCGCCAACGGGCCCCTGGGCAGATGAATGGAGCATTTCGGTTTGTGACAGCCCAACAGTCATTATAGAAACCCAGTTTTCCTTTTGTTTAAGCACAGGGGGATTCATCTGGGACTCTGGGCCCCCTTTATCAGAGCCCACACTGACGGCAATTAGCACAGCCACTGGTACGAGCCAGAGAGTCCTGGCAGTAGAACAGTGTGCTGAGTTGTTTAAGAGAAGGAAGAAACCAGACTGTCTCTCCCTGGCTCCCCCACACCTGTTCATGGTTTTTCTTTTCTTCTTGTTGATTTTGTCGGGTTGCTTATTAAAATGCATGTCAGGAACGGCAGGCCGACTCCCCATTCCGAACCTGCCCCCTATTCTCTCCATGTAAATAGTTGGAGGCTGTGCTAGTCAAAATAGATCTGGGGTAAAAGCATTGTTTAGGTGGTATTTTTAGGATTTTATTCCTTAGATTACATCAGAGAAGGGCTGGGATTGTTTTGGTGGCCATATGACACATTGTTTCCCATCATATCTCTGTACCTCAGTTATGACTTAAACCACACACACACACACCACACAGGTTTCAGAAGGCATCTCAAGAGATCAACTGGCTGAACCTGCTTTAGGTAGGGATGGAATCATCCCCATTTTCTGGATCCTGCCCATTTTTCCATTATCAAGTATGCACTGGCCCCATCCCAAGCTTTGCAGACAGATGATCTGCAACAAGGTTACATTGTAATTAATAGCACTGACCTTAAAAGGAATCAACCAGATAAAGACAGGATGCTGGAATGAGTTTATAATGCCAGGGTTATAAAAATGTTAGTACTAGAAGTCCCTGGGTGGCGCAAACAGTCAAGCACTCGACTACCCGGCTAAGCCAAACGCTTAACCACTGTACCACCAAGGCTCCGAAACCAGGGTACAGCCCTGGTGGCGCCGCGGTTAACAGCTACAGCGTGCTACAGCTGCTAACCAAAAGGTCAGCAGTTTGAATCCACCAGCCGCTTCTTGGAAACCCTATGGAGCAGTTATACTCTGTCCTATATGGTCGCTATGAGTTGGAATTGACTAAACGGCAGTGGGTTTGGGTTTTTCTTTCTTTCTTTTTTTTTTTTTTTGTTATCTCTCTTTATTTCCTCACTCATTTAGTGTCATTGGCATGGCTCCTACTCAGTCTACCCTGAGAGCACAATAAGAGTGAACTGGTGAGGTTCCAACTGAAAACAGGCAGAACGGCTGTAGTCAAGCAAGAAGGGTAGAGGCTGCTCTAAGGATAGCAACTGTGGAAGGACAGCCATTGAACACTGGAAGGACAGAGGGGCAGGACTCTCTGGTGTCACAAATCAAAGATGGATAGATGACTCAACTTCATTGGGAAAATGTGGCCTCTTACTCGGACAACCACATCTTATCAGTTGTTCACGCCTCTGTTAGATTTCATTCAATAAGCATTTATTTCATGTCTGCTGTGTGCTAATCCCTGGTCTTTTCTCAGGGGCTCACCATGATGTAGTCCATTATGTTTGGTTCCTGAGTGCCTGGTTTTTTATTCAAACTGTCTAGCATTCCATTTTAATAAAACTTGAAAAAAGAGAGAGAAGGGGGGAAAAAAAAAAAACCTGTTAAAACAAAAAAACCCAACTACCATAAGATGGTAGTTTGTCTAAAAGCATGCCTTGCACACAGGAAGCAATCAAGAAATATTTGTTGAACTGAACAGTTCTCCCTCTGATTGAAGACAAATCAGAAAGCTGACCTCAGATGATGCATAAGTAAATATTTCTCCTAATCAGTGTTTCAGTTCTTGTCTCAGGAAATCTTTTATTTCCCTGATAGACTCCCTCCCACCCCCAGTCCCCAAGGAAGATGAAAGAAGATCTCTAATGAGAAAAACACCAACACCAGTCTTCACACATTTACATAAAAGTGCTGTTGCTGTTGTTGTTAGGTGCCATGGAGTCGGTTCTGACTCATAGTGAACCCACAGGACAGACTGCAGTGGGTGGGAAACTGTTATTTCAAGTGCACCTTTGGTCTGTAAAGGTCCTCCATGTAAGATTCTTGACTCAGACGCACTCAGGCTTTCGAACTATATCTTTCTTTCTTTTTGCCAGTTTTCTCTTCTCTTTTCTCCTGGGGCTTTAACTACTCATATGTTAGACTGCTTGATACTATCCCATAGGTTATTGAGACTTTTTTTTTTCCTCACCTTTTTTTCTTCTATGCTTCAGTTTGGATGGTTTCTATTAATCTGCTGTTCTAGTTACTATGACTACATAATAAACCACCTCTAAATCTAGTGACTTAAAAAAATAACTTTTGTTCAAAAAACCTGCAATTTGCTCAGGACTCAATGGAGATAGGTGTCAGCCCAGGTGGCATGCAGGTTGGTGGTTGGAATTATCTGAAGGTGCACTTATTCACATGTCTGATGGTGGCTGGATTCCAACAGCAAGTATCCCCACAGAAAGAAAAGCAAGGCAGAAGCAGTATCCTTATTATGACCTAGCTTCAGAAGTCACATAGCATAACCTTTGCTCTAGTCTATTGGTTGAAGCAGTCAGAAGCCTGCCTAAGTTTAAGGAGATGACAAATAGACTCCATCTCTTGATGGGAGTGGTAAGATTCTGAAGAAGCATACAGGACTGGAAATATTATGGCCATTTTAGAAAACATAATCTGCCACAATCTCATCTGTGGCTACAAGATTTCATCTCTCCCACTACTGCACCAGGCTCAGGCTTAAGGTCCAGGATCACATCAAATAAATCAGGTCCAAGTGTGAATATGTTTCCTTGGGCATAGTCCTTCAAGTATAGCTCCCTGAGTACAGTTTCTCTTAACATGAAGGTCTGTGAAATAAAAGACAAGTTATCTACTCCCCATATTCCCAACATCTGATGGTGGGACAAGAATAGGATAAATGCTGTAAACGTTCCCACTAAAAAACTGGGAAAAGGGGAGACAGAATTCTGAAATCCAGTTGGTCACACGTTGCCAGTTTCTTGTATTAGGGCTAAATCTTATACTTGTAAATGATTTTCTAGGGCTCTTGGCATTGCCCTCTAGGCTCTTGATCCTGCCATTTGAATCATCCTCCCTCTGTCATAAGAAATTACTGGTTTTTGCAACTGAATAGTTTTCTCAGCCAGCTTCCTGTCTGTAGAAGATTAGAGAGCCAAAGGACTCTGTTCATTTTGTACTGTCTCTGGTCCTTTTAATACAAGCCAGTGGTGTTCTTGTCAACACAATTCTCTTAAAAATCTTGCAGATTTCCTATGAATCTTATTGGAGTTTACTTCATTAGACAAAAGTCACATCCACAAACCTAATGGAAATAAGTCCTTCTCTACCTTAGCTTTCCATAAGGCTGATGTAAAATAATGTCGTTTAAATTCTTAGAAGCACTCTGTAATGAACTGAATGGCATCCCCCAAAATATATGTCCACATTCTAATTCCTAGAACCTGTGAATGCCACCTTACTTAGAAAAAAAGTCCTTGAAGATGCAATTAAGTTAAGAATCTGGAGATGAAGGGATCATCCTGGATTATCTGGGTGGACTCTAAATCCAATGACAAGTGTCCATATAAGAGACACACAGGGGAGATTAGACAGGCAAAAGACACACAGAGAAGAATGTGATGTGACCATAGAGTTAGAGATTAGAGTGAGGTGGCCATAAATTAAGGAAGCCAAAAAATGCCAACAACCATCCTGTCAGTGATGGAAGAGTCTCTGGGTGGTGCAAATGGTTAAGCATTCAGCTACTAACCAAAGGTTGGAGATTTAAATCCACCCAGAGGTACCTCAGAAGAAAGGTCTGGCAATCTACTTCCAATAGATCACAGCCATTGAAAACATTATGGAGAACAGTTCTACTCTGAAACACATGGGGTCTCCAAGAGTAAGAATCAAATCAATGGCAACTGGTTTGGGGTTTTTGGTCACTGACAGTGTTGATAAACTTTCTTCCATTTTATAATAAGTATCCCTTTTCTTCCAACGTTCAATAACATTTTCCTTTAAAGTCTCTTTGACAGCCTCCTTGAGGGCTAATACACTTCTGCTAACAATCTCTTTGAGATAGATTAGGCTTTCACTAGCCCTTTCCTAAAGGTCCTCCAGTTTCTGCTTTCTATCTAGTTCCAAAGCCATACTTTAGGTTTTGTTATGGCAGCACCCTACTTCTGGTACCAAATCTGTTCTAGATACTAGCTGTGTAACAAACCACCCCAGAAATTAGTAGCTTAAAACACACCATATTTATTTTTCTCACAAATCTGCAGTTTGGGCAAAGATCTGCTCAACTCTGCTCCACTAAGCATCAGCTGGGGTAGCTCTGAGGCTGAAGGCCAGAATCATCCAAAACCTCCCTCACTCACAACTGGAAGCTGGTAATGAGTGTTGGCTGAGATCATAACTGGGTTAGCAATTTTGTAGTGCTCCTGGATTCTGTTAACTTCCTCTGGAGAGTGCTGAATTTTATTTTAGCTGGTATTTAAATTCTAGCAGACAGAAAATTCATGTAAATCTAGATCATGCCCAGGGTAGTTATTTTTTTTCAAGAGTTAGATTCCTTCCAGTTTCTCCCTGCTTTTGATTGATCTTCAGTGCCTTTGAGCAGTTTTAGTTTTTTAAATATCTTGTCCCCAGTTTATCATTCTTATTGGCAGGAGGGTTTATCCAATATCAGCTACTCCACCATTACCGGAATTGCATCACCACTGGTCAATTCTCAAAAACTGCTGTTGTATTTCATCATTTCTTCCCTTTCTCTGGCTCTCTACTCTCACATTTTCTAAATGCTTTAGCATGCACCAGCAGTTAGGAAGGTCAAACAGGATGGACGGGGGTTGTTAGAAAACACAGATCATTCATTCACTAAAATATTATACAGATCCTACTAAATGCAAGGTATTGTAATAGGCACAGGACCTACTATCTGCTGGGTGCGCTACATACATAATCTCATTAAATCCTTATATCAACCAGCATGGTGCATTATTATTTCTATTTTACAACTGGGGAGTTTGAGACTCAGAGAGGTTAAGTAAATTTCCCAGTACTGCACTGTTATTAAGTGGCAGAACTGGGACTGCAATCCAGGTCCATCAAGAGCCGAAGACCATGAGACACATAGCCTGACCTTCAGTAAACTTACATTTTGATCATTTGTAAGTCTAGAATTTCCAGTAGTTGGGTTACATAAGTGATTAACACACTGTTTTAAGAATCTGTTATTTTGTGCATTCAGAGGTCAAGTTGCACATGTTCTTGTTTGGCCTACAGGGTTCATCTGCCTCATGGTGGCATCCTGGAGTCACCTTTCAAAGGGGAGAAACTGGGGAACCCAAGGTCGAGAAGCAGAGAGTGCTGACAAGTCGTGGGGTTGGCAACCAATGTCACAAAACAATATGTGTATTAATTGTTTAATTAGATACTAATTTGCTCTGTAAACCTTGATCTAAAGCACAATAAAAAAAGAAAAGAAAGAAAGAAAAAGATTTAAAAAAAAAAGATGGGAGAACTTGGTACCATTCCACAAACCTATCACATCTCTCTTTCCTTCATTTAGTGTAGGGAAAAATGATCTAGTAAGAGATAGTGCTTTAGCGCTGTACCTTTCACAAAAGAAACTCAATCTGTTTCCTCTCCAAAAGAAACTCAGGCCTGACTAATGCATACATTCTGTGATGGTTAAGTTTACAAGTCAGCTTGGCTAGGCTATGGTGCCTCGTTGTTGTTCAAACATTAGTCGAGGTGTTATTATTGAGTAGTTACATGTGAGTAATCAGTAGGCCTTCAGTAAAGCAGATTAGCCTCCATAATGTGGGTGGCCCTCATGCAACCCACTGAAGGCCTTTAGAGCAAAAACGGAGTCTTCCCTTGGGTGTATTATGTATCCAGACTATAAACAGACATCTTTCCAGAACTCCTGCATTCTTCTCTTGTCATAGACTGACCTACAGATTTTAGGACACAAGACTAGACTGCAGGAATCTCCCTCCTACTGCCTAACCTACAGAGGTAGCACTTGCTAGCCCCCCACAATCACATGAGCCAAATCCTTAAAATAAATCATTATCTCTATTTCTATTTCTATATCACTGGTTCTGTTTCTCTAGAGAACCCCAAGGCACGTGTCAAACAACTGATCACATTATTAGTATTAACAACAACCGCCAAAATAGAACCTACTATTTGCTGGATTTATTACCTTCATAATCTCATTAAATCCTTATACCAACCAGTAAAGTGCATTATTCCTGTTTATTTTACAACTAGAGAGTTTGAGAGTCAGAAAGGTTAAGTAAATTTCCCAATACTGAACTGTTAATAAGTGGCAGAACTAGGACTGAATTCCAGGTTGACAAGGAGCTGAAGGCCATGCTCTATTTACCATGCCCCTCTGCCAATAACAAGCAAGTTCCTGGAATGGCAGAAGGGCAAGCTTTCAAAGTCAAAGGTGCTCTGGCTGTGTTTAAGAAAACAACAGGACAGGAGGCTGCACTCTACTTGGGAGAGTAGGTGATCACTCCCCAAATGAACACTGAATTTTACCACTTACATCTGTGCTTTTGTCCATGCTATTCCCCTTATGCGGAATACCCTTCCCTAAAGTAATCATGCCCATCCTTTAGAAGCCTCTTAAGTCTCAGTATCTTAATGAAGTTTTATGATCCTGATATTGGGTGTGATTTCTCCCACCTCTGAATTGACAAGGCATTCTGTTTATATCTTTCTTATAGCACTTTAGTAGTAAGTAATCATAATTAGTAAGTAATAGTAATTAGGAAACCCTGGTGGTGTAGTGGTTAAGAGTTCAGTTGCTAACCAAAAGGTCAGCAGTTCGAATCCACCAGGCACTCCTTGGAAACCCTATGGGGCAGTTCTACTCTGTCCTATAGGGTCGCTATGAGTAGGAATTGACTCAATGGCATCGGGTTTGGTTTGGTTTTTGGAATAGTAATTAGCAGTAATAGTGACAGTTACTGTACACTTAATGTGTGCAAGACATGATACTAAGTACTTGCATATATTAATTCATTTAGTACTTATAAAAGTCCTCTTAGACAGATATTCCTATTATCCCCATTTTACAGATGAGGAAAATGAAGCAGAGATGAAGCAATTTGCCCAAACTCACACAGCAAGTAGGGATCCAGATTCTTGAAATTCAGTCTTTAATCATGACCCTAAATTGATGCTCTGGGTACTTTTAACAAAAGATAATAACAATCTTAGCAGTAGGAGCAGCAGGAATGGTAATGGCAATACCAACGTTTATTGAGCACACACAATACACCAGGCACGTTTCAACTTTCATGCTCAAAAGAATTGTTAAGAGGTGAGTAGCATTATTATCTCCACTTTACAAGTGAGGAAGCTGAAGAACAAAGAATTTAATTACTCTGCCCAAGGTCACACAGCTCGTAAATGGTGGTGCTGGGACAAGAACCCAGGCAGTTTGACTTTGGAGCCCACATCCTTAACTACTATACCATTGTGCTATGTTTTTGATCTTGTCTCACCCCTCCTATCATCCTAATCTCCAAAATACAGTTCTTGTGTTTCTCATTTTTGTAGCAATAGGTCAGTGCCTGATAAATGTCTGCTGCCTTGAACAGAACTTTGTTGCCGAGGCATTTAAGAGCAGAAAACAGTGAGGCTTTCATCACCTCAGCATATCTAACCCTGGCTCACTTCCGAACTCTCCTCATCTGGAAAGCATTTACTCGGTACAGTCTGAGTACCGACTATGTGCTGGGCTCTGTGGAAAGCAATGCCAGGGGTGTGGAGGGAAGGGGTCGGAGGAGGCCAGGAAGTGGAGCCCAAGGAAAAGCAGCTGTCTTTAGGGGAAGGCTCATGCTCTCGTTTCTCCTTGGAGCACATTTCCCAGCACACACAGACTCTCCACATTTCTGTCTGCCACAATTCAGCAGCGCTGACTTTAAATTTGGAAACAACCTTATGGACAAAGCAGACACACAGTTGAAGGACTTCATAGACCATTATCAGTTCCCTGAGTCAGACAGTCCTCTTAACGATAATTACTGTATCCTCACTTACAGAAAGTGATTTAGCCAGTTAAAATGTGATAGTTATCATTAAGCAATTTCTAAGGATAAGTATCAACTGCCCATTCTAAAGATTTCTAAATTTCTAAATCAAGACTGTGGTGCATTTAATATAACAGACTCTCAGTTCTTCCCAGAGTTTGTCTCAAATCACCTTAATAAAACTAATTTCAAAATAAGATTGTTTGATGCATTAAGTTCTGATGACCTAAAAATAGAAGTTGTTCAAAAACAACAAGCGGTAAAAACATGCTTTTAGACTTTAAATTTGTGGAGATTAGACACGAGTAGTCTCTGGCCACTGGATTTCTACTGAGGGAAGTACAAAGACTATAGGTACATATATATATTCCCCTCTATGATACCTTCTAATCTAAAAATGTTACTATCACTAACACAGTAATTCTCAAAAGAAAATGCTACTGAATCCTGATCCTAGCTTCCTCTGCTTTGACAGACACTGAGACAGGACAGCAGCAAATCACAAAGGGCAGAGGGCTGGCTTCAAAAGACCTTTGTGTCTGGACCTGGCCTTGTGACTCTGTAAGTGGAGGCAGAGTACTAGGTCTCTCTCAGTGAACTGAGTGAGCTGAGAGTCATGTTCACAGGTTGCTGTGGTCTCTAAAAATTCACAGAATCTTGTCCAAGTTTTGAGAGGACAAGACAAGAGGCACTCAGAGCTGCAAGGAAGAGACAGTGACCTTACAGTTCAGAGGCTCTATAGGAAGGATCAAAAATGACAAAGCTTCTCTCACTACAGCACCTTTAATAATTAAGACCAAACCTGCAGGCCCCATTCCTAAAACATTTATTCACGTCAGAGGCCAGACAACACATTTCCTTCATTCATTTGGGGTTCATTATTTAGTGACCAGGACTATTATCCAGTCATTAAGGGGGCCAGAACATTCATCTTCTGACAATCTCTGACAAAAGACACACAGCCAAATCCAAATCCAGATGGAATCTCTTTAGGATTACATACCGCAAGCTAAGGCTTTTCGTATGGGGAGGGGGCCCAATTTCTATACTGTACAGTATGAATGCCTGTTCAATCATGAAATGGTTGAGAAGGATTCACAGCCACGCCCAGAGAGGGAAGGGTGGGTGTGACGGTTCTGACAGAGATTTATCTAATTTCTCAAGAGCTCTGCTCTGACTTTCACAGTGGTGTTGGTTCTCCATTCACCACTGAGCTGTTGGGATGCTTGAAAAGTTTCAGGCCAGGTAAATCTCCTCTGCTCTTCTTAGGAGGATCCCTGTCATCCTTGATAACCTTCCAGATAAAAGCCTGGCCAGTTGTCCATCCTCTCTCCCACTTTGATTTAATTCCAATGAGGTCAGTATTATAACCCCCTTTCTACAGCTGAGGAAACCCAAGTGCAGAGAGATTAGTCCCTGACTGGCTGGTCAAGAAGCAGAGCTGGGGTTCAAATCTGGAATAGTCTGGTCCAGAGCCAGGCTCTCAGTCATCAAGTCAGTTTGTTTGTTTGTTTTTAACTGCAAAGCACAATTGTGGGTCAGGAAATAATTTCTTCAGGAGATTATATAGGCATGAAGTATGAATGGATTCAGAAAGGACTTGGACAAATCTATAAATCACAGAGACATGAATGAAAGTTATAAATACCTCTAACCTTCATGAGTAACATCAGGAAAACTACTAGACCCTCCCTTCTCACATCTGTGGAGCTTCATCTGTAGATGGATACCACTGCTGTGCTCCTTTAAGTGGGGAATTAATACTATATCAACGGAAATGTTGTGAAATCTTTTCTTAAAATGGTAATTTGACCATCACTGCATTTAACAGAAGAAAACGAAAGTCTTCTCCAATATACAGTCAACTAATTAATGCAACATTTTTACAAAACCTGTTGTAAAAACAGCATGAGGGTGACGTCTGACCTCCTCTAACTTCATGAGTGAGGAGGAGAACCAAGATCAACAGCCCAAGGCTGACTGCTATGAGGTGAAGGTCAGACATGCCTCCTCCCTCTGCCATCTTTACCAATTCTGACACTCTCTACTTGTCTACTGAGTTCAATAATTCACTGTAATGGCCACACAGAACTCATAGACAATATTCACGATTATGGGGTTTATCAGGGAAGTAACAGGTTACAATTGAGGTTCAGGAATGCTCAGGATACAGTTTTTGCATCAGGACGGCCTTTTCTCAGCCATTCCGTAGGCACGCATCTCTCTGGCCCCTCAGCCTCTGCCCTGATAGTGCAAGTGTTACAAAGCCCTTTTAGCTCTTCCAGTAAGTGTCCAGAGGCACCTCACTTTGCCAGTAAGCCTCGGCTCAAAGGCACTCAGCTTTCTCACTCTGTGGGCTGGGAAGCCCAATGCACTGTCTCCTGCCACCATTTTCTACCACTGCTTCTTGCTGTCTTCAGTGTTACAGCTATCTTTCTCTCTCTCTCCTCTCTCTCTCTTGCTCTCTCCATCTCCTGGTTCCAGGAGCTCCTCAGCACAGGGATCCCGGGTCCAAAGGATGTGTTCCGTTCTTGGCTCTTCTTCCTTGGTGGCGATGAGATCCTCTTTCTGCTCTGGAATTGACTCTCTTTTAAGCCTAGAGGGAATGGAAAAACTAACAATTCCCTTGGTGGGCCACAATTACCTTATTTGCACAGTCCCACTCAATCATTTGGGTGGAAGTTACAAGACCATGGTGAGAAAGGCCACACACAAGTGATTCATCACACTGCACCTGTTATTTTTAAAGATAACTTTAAGGTCTTCTGTAATACTACTACAATTTTGATATACAGTCTTAGAATTAAGACCAAACAATAAAATCGGGAAACTCTTACTTCACCGAGGTGAGCAGGGGGTGGGAGAGGAGAAGAGAACTAACATTTATGAAGCTCTTCCAATGTTCCAGATCCAGTTCTGAAAGGTTGGCCTACAGCATCCCACGTAATCCTCACAGCCACTCTAGAAGTGGAAGCATTAATGCCTGCATTATACAGACAAGGAAAGCGAGGCACAGAGAGTTCACTTATGTAGCCTCACAACAAGCTAATAGTGAGAATAAGGCCAGGCCTTGAACCCAGGCTGTCTAACTCAGAGCCTATGCTCTTATTTGAGTTTCCCACAAAATGTGTAGTAAAGTGAATTTCTGATTTAAAAAAAAAACTCTCTTTGCAGGCTGATTCCATTACAAAACCAACAGCACTGTAACGCTTCACAAAATATATTCTCTCCCTGAATGGAAGTCATACTTAAGAATGACTTCTCAGATCAGGAATTAAACAATGTATTATCATAAAATAGGATCTAAAATAAACACAAACACTGATATTCTTTTCAGGGTAAGCTATAAGGCAATAATAGCAAATATGAAAAGACATTAATACAGTGCCTCACATGCCCTCCTTTATATATGAAGTTGATAAAACTTCACCATCATCAAGAGGGCCTGAAACATGAGTTGTTTTTCCAGAAATGATGATCAATGTCTGCTGATTCATCTGTAGTCACTTCTTTCCTGCCGTCCAAGGTCAATGGTCATGAATTTACAGGATGATGGGTCAGGATTAGGAAATTCTATCACCATTCCAGAAACTCTTCCTTGGTTTAGTGTGGCTGCCATAGAGAGTCATCCCAAACATTTAACAATTTGGCCAAAGGAGAGTGGGGTACGTGTGTGTGTGTGTGTGTGTGTGTGTGTGTGTGTGTGTGTGTGTTGTGTGTGTGTGTGTGTGTGTGTGTGTAGGAAGAAATATATCTTAATGCCAATCTGACTTTAATTCCTTTAATTGGGTTCATTTCCATTAAGGAAAAGATTCTCAGATAATAACCATGACAGAGAAAAATATCAGCATTCGAGAATTCCCAGCACCCCCATCCCCAAGCCACCCAGCCAAGGAGAGGTCTGTCTGACCAGATGGGATTGTGCGCTTTTGTGATGCAGATCAGTGAAGGGGTGAGGAGGTTAATGGCAGAACCGCAGCAGTCTGGATTTACACCGGAAAGAGCAGAGCTAAAGACAAGAGGAGAATAAAGACAGCAAAAGCAGAAAACCCCAAGTGGGCTGGGCTGGAGAAAAAGTTTTGCAGAAGATTAGAGAGAGGAAGGGAGAGATTTTTGGGGTAGTCAAAAGAAAGATGGACAGACAGACAGGAAGTCACCAGAGTGGCAGAAAGCCCCAGATTCATCATATAGTGGATTTCAGTATGTTGTGCTATAGAGTATATGAATGGGATGCCTCTTCAGAATTCTTTGAGCTAATTCAGTAACGACCTAAAATGCTTTTCTATGATCTTTACTGTTTCTTTTAATATGTCTCTGGATTGAAGCTGGCTTCCAGGGGAGTGGAAGGAGAGCCTGACTTCATCTGAGTTACAGGACCATTAGAGATAATTCCATGCAGCAAAATCAGTAACAGCAATAGGAAACAGGATGGAGTCATTTTAAGTTGAAGTAACTCAGTATAAGCATTGCCACTGAATTTTCAAAATGGAAAAACGCACCTAAAACACAATTTATGATAAAATAGTACAGCTTCTCTACTTATGAAACACATCAGGATGTGACTTCACTGCAGATTTCATGAAAGAAAAGTTCGTATTTGTGAAGAAAGGCCTGGAATGCTAGTGGATGCCCTTATTCACCCGTGCATACAAGTGGAGAATGCAGGCTCTCACTCTTTCTCCCTGTTTGACAAGTACCTCTTCTCACAAGAGCTTCACTGGCATAAAACAAAGGATGATTTCCAGTTGATATGAATCACCAAGTTATTCTCCCCTCAGAGTCTAAAGTGTGCTCTGACAGCAACAAAGAAGAGCTCTTTAGGAATAATGTGGGCGACTGGGGGAAACAGCCATTTGGTGATAGCTTAATGGCGAGCAGCACAGTAAATAAGAATACACTATCTTCCATAACCTGCTCGGTTGTGAACAAGCCTATTTTAGTAACAAATGTGGCTCAATTTGTAAATGGTGGTCACAGTTTTGCGCACCCATCTTTTGGGGCTTAGGATTCATAGGGACATCTGAGCGGCTCAACTGAATTCAAATCAATGAGGTTGTGTGGAACAGCCATTGGGAAGGAGGCCAACCTTGCAATGAGACAGCCTGAGGATGCAAAGTGGGTGGAGAAGGTCCTTATGGAACCCTCACTCTCCATCACGTATCGGTAAGCTATTTAAATGTAGGTTAAAATCTACTGAAAGTTCTTAAAGCCAGAGTTCCATTCTGCTCTTTCAGGCGAAACCTATACCCGTTGCCGCTGAGTTGACTTCGACTCACGGTGGCGCAGTGGGCAAAGTCCTCGGCTCTTAACCAAAAGGTTGACAGTTCAAACCACCAGCCACTCTGAGGTAGAAAGATGTGGCAGTCTCCTTCTGCA
This sequence comes from Dugong dugon, assembly GCA_030035585.1. Classification (NCBI taxonomy): domain Eukaryota; kingdom Metazoa; phylum Chordata; class Mammalia; order Sirenia; family Dugongidae; genus Dugong; species Dugong dugon. The sequence goes on along the minus strand of CM057469.1, from coordinate 47,470,888 downwards.
AAGATGACAACCTTGGAAACCCAATGGGGCAGTTCTGCTCTGTCCCATATGTTCGCTATGGTTGAAGAATGTATAATAGCAAAAAAAAAAAAAATTGCTTTAATTTCTAGGACTTTGGATAATTTAAAGCAGACATTTTCAACCTACAGAAGAGTATGAAAAGCCCACAAGATTCTATACAAACTGGCCAAAGGAGACTCTGGGAGAACAGCTCACACTAGAGGTGCAGAACAGCCACCACTCCTTAGCATATCTTCTGTATTGCCTTCTACCAAGGGAAGAAGCTTCTGGGATGCTGCTTGTACCCAAAGGACAGAGTTAGGTAAAATCTCAAAGTTCAAGGAGTTTTCGAGTATAATGGATGACCTCTGGATATGGTCCAAAGCATCTTCTACTTTGATTTACAGCAAATATACAGTGCCAACGCCTTTCGCATGATAAAGGTTGTTATTGTTAGTGGTCGTTGAGTGGGCTCCAACTCATGGCAACCCCATGTACAACAGAATGAAATGCTGTCCAGTTCTGTACCATCTTCATGATTGTTGTTATGCTCAAGTCCACCGTAGTGGCCACTATGTATTCTGAGTGCCTTCCAACTTACGGAGCTCATCTTCCAGCACTATACTGGATAATATTCTGCTGTGTTCCATAGGTTTTTCATTGGCTAATCTTCAGAAGCAGATCACCAGATCTTTCTTCTTAGTCTGTCTTAGTCTGGAAGCTCTGCTGAAACTTGTGCACCGTGGGTGAGCTGCTGGTATTTGAAACACTGGTAGCACAGCATCAGAGCAACACACAAATCACCAAAGCATGACAAATTGGCAGATGGGTGGTGGGGATAAAGGTTACTGGGTGAATATGGCTCCCCACTGCTCCCACTGGATCTGAGAGAGGTACACTCCAACTCTGGGGGTCTTGGCAGCCCACTGAAATATTTGTCTGATCAGAGGGGCAAAAACTGTAGGCTCGCTGCCTTATATGCACCTACCATGTCAGCTTCCAGAAATAGCTTATATCACCACTTGAGATGACTGTGCACTACCGAGCAGGCCACATCACTCACCCTAATGTCTGAGTTCCAGGCCTTGAAATCCTCCCTGTGCCAGGGCTTTAGCATCTCCCCTAAACTGGAGAAAGCCTAGAGATTATTTATTTGTATCTTCTTCAAGGTGTTCTGTGGGCAGACCACCTTCCCTTCGCTTACACCAAGCCCCTACCTAGTCATCCCTTTGTTACTTGCCCACTTTTCCATCCCTTCTAGTTAGGCCTTTGACTCCCTTTCTAATCTCGTCTTCCAGGATCCATCTTCTGTCAACTTCTCTACTCCCTACAATCGGTTCCATTCTAATCCCCCAGTCTTAAACCAAAGCTCACGTCTACAAAAAGTGAGTGTACCTAACAATGAAGTTTACACATTTTACTGTACTTGTTATGGGCGATTTTTTCTTCTGTAACATTCTACTGGACACAAAAGAATGTCTTTTGCCGAGCACCCTGAAGAACACTGATGCTCGTAGATGGTAGGGGAAGAGGAGGATGAGAACTGTATTGACATTATTCCAACCTTAAAAGGTAAAAACACAAATTGAGGAGAGAGATTCATAATGGAAAATTATCTGGGGGCTTGGTTTGTCTCCACAGAAATCTATGTTTCATTTGTATGTCACAAAAATCATAAAACAGACAGCTTCGCCCTCTCTCTGACCTTTAGTTCTCTCATCTCACAGGACATGGCTGCTACCCTGGGCAGAAGGAAAAATAACCATGTTAGGATGGTGGGTACATCCAAGGTAAGGAGAGCAGGGACCAATTCTTAGAGCAGGTCAGGGAGGGAAGAAACCGGAGCTCAGAGTTACATGCGGAAGAAAAAAGTATAGGAATAAGAGTCTGTCAGGTGGTGGCTGGGGGGCAGGTATCCAGTAAGAGGGGAGAAATGACCATTAGGAGTAGGGAGGCAGAGCTAGAAACATGCCTCTTCAAGTACCTCTGTCCCTAAACCAACCTGCTAAAAAATGAAAAAGACAAGTCATGTCTAAAATCCTTTCACATTCCGGTTGAATGAAATGAAACGTAACTGGTTTCTATTAGAGAAGATGAAATGCTGAACAGAAGCATAGTTGAAACCCCAGTCGCTAGAGGTTCTAGAGCCCTAAGTGATTCTCTTCACCTGGGCCATACTTTGTGCCTGGGGACCAGCCAAGCATAGTAAACTGAAGGAAGAATGAAAACATACTTCTCTTTATGCCCCAGCTAACATCAAACAGAATTTACCTCAAGAAGGTAAAAAACCAAGGCAAAAAACAGTAATGTAGAACTTAAACCAAAACCAAACCTATTGCCATTGAGTCGATTCCGACTCATTCTGACTCATACAGGACAGGGTAGAACTGCCCCCATAGGGTTTCCAAGGAGCGCCTGGTGCATTTCAACCACTGACCTTTTGGTTAGCAGCTGTAGCTCTTAACCACTATGCCACCAGGGTTTCCAATGTAGAACTTCAGTCCTATTAAACCTTACAGTCCCAATTTGATGCCTAAATCTTTAACTAGAATATCCTTTTCATCCCAGGCTGCTAAGCCTCAAACATGTTCATTGCTTCAGAACATCAAAAACTTTGCATCCTGCAAGCCACTAAAGAAGAGGAGCTTCTACTGATACAAAAACCCACCTACCACTCTCATGCCCTGACTAAGACCCACAGATGAGATGTGTCCCAATTAAGCACGCTATTTACTTAATCATTCCCCAAATACACCTGGAACCCAACCATGTCTACATCCATTGACATCCCCCTAATCCAATCATTACCCTCTCTTGGGACTACAGAAATAGCCTCTAACTGATTACCTGCTTCTCCTCTTGCCTCCTGTAGTCTACTCTCTCCCTAGCAGACAGAGTAACCCTTTAAATTAAAATTCAAAGTCAGACCACATAATTTTCTTGCTTTCAAAACTTCTTCCTGGCGTCTTCCATTACATTTAGGAATAGAACGCAGAGTCCTCCCCTGAGCTACACGGTGATATGCAGTCTGACTCTGGGATGCTGAGCTTATCACTCATCACTCTCCTGGTACACGGTGAAGTTGAAGGTAAAAAAGAGGGCAAAGCAGCTTCTTTCTAGAACCCATCAGCCGGTCCCCTTTCAGGGCCTTGGCCCTTCTTCTCTGCCTAAAATGCTCTTTTCTCTGCTATTCTCACAGCTTGCAACCTTCAGGTCTCTGCTGAAAGGTCAACTCCATAGACCAATCTTCTCAGATCTACGAATCTAAAACAGCCACCCTACCACTCTCTATCCCCTTCTTTATTTTTCTTCCTGCACTTGTCTCTACCTGACAGTAGATTATTATGTCTCACTGCTTATTACCTGTCTCACCTCCTAGGATGTAAAAAAAATGAGGGCAGTCATTGTCTTATTATGTGTTACATGCCAGGTAAAAGCATGTTTGCAGTAATCGCTCGATAAGTATTTAGTAAATGAATAATTGTGATTTTCAGAGTTCCATCAGAGCCAAAAGCATCTTTGTTTTTCATTTTAGTGCTTGGCAATTTAACAACTGCATGGGGGAACGAGAAAAGGGACAAGAGAGGAAAGCCACAGTCAAAACTCAGGATCTAAATGCTTTTAAATAAAAAGACATTTCTTGAACGAAAGAAGAGAATGGGAAGTAACAAAGTGATGAAAATAGTGTTAAACAGCTTACACAATGAATGCAAAAATGCTTGGTGCAACAGATTAAAAATAAATTCCTATTTCATACATAATTTGACAATTTCTTCTTGGGTTATAGATCAAAATCAAGTGATGTTTATACAGTGAAGCATAGATGCTTTTGAAGCTAGAAGGGAATTTAAATGCAACGGAATTTGTCTTGAATGGGTTCTCAAAAAGAAAATGAAACACAGTCTAAGTGGAGATTTGTTCCAGTTTGGCCTTATTTTGCAACTGGAAAAAAATTCGTTTCATAGATTTGCTATTTTAACACCATGCTTTTTCACTCCACCCTTAATCTATTACCCTTAGTTCTTAATAACCACAAACATAGCTTTTGAAAATACATTTCAAACGAAGATGTAAATATCCATTTACATTATAACTTCTTGTTGTTAGTTGCCCTTCAGTAAATGCCGACTCGTGGTGACCCCAAGTGTGCAGAGTAGCACTGCTCCATCGGGTTCTCAAGGCTGTGACCTCTCAAGAGCAGATCGCCAGGCCTACCTTCCGAGGCGCCTCTGGGTGGGTTCAAACTGCCATCCTTTCAGCTGGTAGTTAAGCATGGATTAGTAGTATTCAGGAAGTGGATTACAAACACTGTGTTTCTACAAACATGGTCTTCCTCTCTCCAAAGTCTCCTTCTCCTGATATGGTCCTTCCATTGTAAGAAACTTTAATTCTATAACCTTTTATAATTTTCCTTTTAAAAATCTTCAAAGATAATTTTTATTCATAGTTTGAAAATGGATTGTTGGTTATATATTAGCAAAGTATGACAGAATATTATATGTGTGTGTATGTAATGTTATATATACAATGGTATAACCATGAGACTTGTTATTCTTTAGAACTGGACTTTCTTTTAGTTTGACTTTTCTTGCCCTTTTATTGTATGGCTGGACTACTACAGTACAGCTACCTAAGTTAATAAGCAAAATCACACTCTGAAAGTGACCATATTACAATACAGTAGTTCTTGAGAAAGTCAGAAACCTGAGAAATTAAATATTCCCCTCTTGTCTAGAATTTTGTTTAAAGCTCTCTTCTACTATAAATTTCATTGTCCCTTTCAGATAACAGAGCCAATCTACTCTACCACTACTTCTAACAAGAATGTTAAAGCAGAATGTCAGCAGCTATACAACACCAAGTCAAGGGTTGCTGGAGGAAAGGTAAGAAAAAATCAGCCAGCAGAGATGGCGGATGCAGGGAGAAGACCCCGTATGCTTCAAGCTTTCCCACCTCCTAGCTCACGGTAATGTTTTAAGCTACAGAAGATATTGAAGATTCTTCTTTCTAACTTTTTAGGATTGAAAAAAGAAAGGGATATCACAAAGCAATCAACACTTTGGCTAACTTTTGACCATAAAGCTAAGATGTTGGTTGTTGAACACCACCACCCTTTTTTCTTAAAAAATTAAATAAGCCATTAAAAGAATATCATAAGGAATCTTTTCAATGGCTCCATGACTTGTGAAAAACTGAGACCACAGAGGTGAGTGAAATGTCCACATTCTGGGGAGCAGGTAATGTAGTAGATCCTTTAAACATTAGAGCACAATACTCCTATAGTCATCACTTAGTTCAAACCACTCCCTCCCCAGATGCAGAAACTGAGCCCAGAGGTCACCTTGAGCAGCTGCTCTACTGCAAAATCCAAACATCCAACATAACCCAGATCTTCAGCGACCAGGTCAAAGGGTTCTCTATAAACTGGGCTTACTAGGCTACAGCCATTTGTTCTGTCTTGTTTTAATAAAACCTTACACCTTACGTAGCTTACTCTGACCTTTAAAAGTAGTTATATCTTCAAAGTTACTTTGGCAATGGAAGAATTACTTATGGTAGAAAATTTGAGAAAACCTGAGAAACTGAGACTTGAGCTACAAAGGAAATGCCTTAGGATAGCTCAATCTCAAATTAGTAATTTGTGAGCCCCAATAAAAAAAGAAACTCAATTTAAAACATGACCCATAATCCCTGTGCACTCTTTTTTCAGACCCCTGACGATCACTGTCATTGGATGACTTGCAGCCTCACGTGACATCAGCACTGAAGCCAGGTAACTTTACTGTCAGTCCACCTGGTGTGGGGCCAGGGACAAAAGGGCCTCAAATATAGCAGGGGCCCAATAGATCAGTGTTTGATGAATTGACAACTGTGGTAAGGAAGCTTTGTTCTGCCATCAGATTGCACTTTTACAAAAATTTTAATTCCTTATTGTGTCTAACACAGCATTTCCCTTGGCTCCTCAAAACAATCATTCCAAAGCACACATCTGTTCACTGGTTCACTGAGGTTCTGAAGTCAGATACAGACTAGGTTCCCAACAAGACTCCACAATGTGTGATCCATGAAAACTCAGGCAAGTTACTTCTCCCAGCCTCTGCTCCCTCATCTGTAAACTGGACATAGCAGCATCCGATAAAGAACAGCTATTATTATTATCAGTTCATTCATTATCAAACAGCTTATATGTTGGGCACTGCATTAGGCGAGGCCATAGTGATATGTGATTAAATTATATATCCAAAACCCAAAAAAACCAAACCCACTGCCGTCGAGTCAATTCCAATTCATAGTGACACTACAGGACAGAGAAGAACTGCCCCATTGGGTTTCCAAGGCTGTAATTGTTGTGGAAGCAGACTGCCACATCTTTCTCCCATGGAGAAGCTGGTGGTTCAAATCACTAACCTTTTGGTTAGCAGCCAAGCGCTTTAACCACTGCACCACCAGGACTCATTGAGCTCATAGTCAATGATCATAAAATCAGATAATCATGATAACTTACTGAAGAATAACTAGATTTTCTCTAAGAAGGAAATGTAAGACAGTGCTCTACATTCTACCTTGGTGAGTAGTGTCTGGGGTCTTAAAAGCCTGTGAGCGGCCATCTAAGATACTCCACTGGTCTCATCCCTTCGGGAGCAAGGGAGAAGGAAGAGAACAGGATACAAGGAAAAGATTAGTCTGAAGGACTAACTGTCCACAGCTACCAAGGCCTCTACCGGACTGAGTCCAGTACAGCTAGATGGTGCCTGGCTACCACCACTGACTGCTCTGACCAGGATCACAACAGAGGGTTCTGGACAGAGCTGGAGAAGGATGTAGAGCATAATTCTAACCCACAAAAAAAGACCAGATTTACTGGCCTAAAGGAGACTGGAGAAGCCCCGAGAGTGTGGCCCCCAGACAGCCTTTTAGCTCAGTGGTGAAGTTACCTCTGAGGTTCACTGTTCAGCATGGGAGTGGACAGCCCCATAAAACCAAATGAGACTAATGAGGTACAGGAGTCCAGTGACAAGGTCCAGAAAGCAGAGGGGGACAAGGAAGCTGGTGATAGGGAACCCAAGGTTGAGTAAGGAGATTGTTAACCATTGTCATAGGGCAATATTTGTAGTAATTGTTAAATGAGAAACTATTTTGTTCTGTAAGCCTTCATCTTAAGTGAGAATAACAGCACAATTGGAAGAGCATAGTCAATGTCACTGAACTGTGCATGTAGAAATTTTTGAAATGGTGTATCTTTGGCTATGTGTATTTTCACCAAAAAAAAAAAGGTTGAGAAGTTAGAGGGTTGATATGTTGTGGGGTTGTTAACCAATGTCATAAAACAACATGTGTACTTCTGTTTCATGAGGAACTATTTGTTCTGTAAGCCTTCACCTGAAGTACAATAAAAAATAAATAAATAAAATAAAATAAAAAAAAAAAAGAAGGAAATGTATTTTCTCATCATATTTTACTCTTTTTCCATCCCTAGATCAGATCCACATTGATTAATTCCACTGCCCACAGCACTCAAGGACACTGTGTAACAATGGACAATTCAACGTAGCCCTTCATTCACTACATGTTTTCAAGTCTCTTATTTCTTGCTTAATTATTCCCTGTGCATAAATGTTGTCTCTTCTAAAAAACAAAGTAAACTCTCTGAGGGCTGGACGTTCGACTTCGTTTCTTTTGTACTCACCACCCACAAGCACACAGTGCCTGATCCTACACACTGGTTCAAAGGGAACCTTTCTAACCTTGTAACTGGCCAATCAACAAATCCTGACTGGGAGCATTATTACTTCATGAGTACTTAATTGAATGAAGCAATTTTCCTCACTGTTTTGAATGCTGTTATCAGAAACACAATTAAACTGTGACTCCAATTTATGATCACAAACTACTCAACTGGAAACACTTAACAGCTGAAGAGTACTCAGGGAAGGAGGGGTGGTCGAGTGGGAGAACCTACTTCTGCTCTATCCCACAGGGATGGACATGCCATTACTACCTCCCACTGTATCCCAATCCTCCCCTCCAAAAAGTGGGGCAAAGACTCAGGGCTTCCCTGCAGCAACAAGAGTCTACTTGCCTCTCAAGGCAGTAAATATCTCCATGTTTTTCTATTTCTCATTTTACATATATGAAGAATGTCTACATGTGACATATGGTGCATACAGATTCTACTTTGGAGACACCGCCAGCATGCAATAATAAAGAACAGAGCCATGTTCTCATTCCCATTTGGGGCAAACGCCACACCAGCATACGGTGTTTCCGCAGGTTCTATCATGCTTTAGTGATAATACAGTCTCAATACACTGGTTAGGCTGTGTTCTGGTATTTATTACTTCAGGGTCCATAATTATCAAACCTGAAATGGATGGTGATCACTTAGATACCTTAAGGAATCACTATCAAATACTGGACTATCTGTATGGTACTGTCTGTGAGATTTTTAGTGTTTTGAAAAAAATTACAATGTAACTTTCCAAGTATTTAAGACTCCTATCCTAATATGAGATTTTCTAAAGTTATTTTCCCATTGGTTGGGTAAAGCTTCCCCATGGCCCCTCAACATACCTGATACAGTGCACCTCTGACCTTTTGTTCTCACTGTCCATCAGCCTAAAACTCCTGTCCCACTTCTGTTCCTTTGTCTGTTAATTCATCTTTGAAGACCCAGCTGAGACCTTAACCATTATTTTCACAAGCTTTCCCCTGTCTCTTGGGATAAGAGATCGTTCTGCATTATCACTTACCATATGATACTGAAATTCTATGTAGATGTTCATCTGTCCCATCACTATCAGTTCTTTAAAGGCAGGGACCAAATTTAATCCATCTTTACATCCTCAGCACCTAGTACACTGCTTAAATTAAGCCACGCAAGGCACTGCTTAAATTAAGCCACGCAAGGCAGTCAGTAAGACCCACTGAACTGACCTGCTACATTTCAAATGAAACCAACAAGCCCAGTAATCAGACCCCATCTGTTTACCTGGACAAACAAGCCTATCAGGCAGCTCCATGTTGCTCTAAGGCTATTTCCAGTGACAAAGCTTTCTCCTCTGGGACAGATTTCACATTGCCCTGAAAGCAAAATTGCTGGCCTTCTGCAGATGGAAACATTTAAATTACATTTATCAAAAGAAATAGTTGTATTGAATGCTAAAACTTCACAACAGAGAAGTTAATGTCTTGGTGAGCAACCTTCCAAACATTTCTCTTACGCACTTGCACAAAACCTTACATACATTTTAGACAACCAAAAATTACAAACGAGATATTCTACATCAATCCCTTCATTCTTTTCATTTAATAACATGTTCTAGACCTCTTTCCATGTCAATAAATAGAGAGAGAGTACCTTACTTTTTAATGGATGTATCCCAATATGTATTTTTTCAGGCACAAAAATCCTTGAGTATGCACGTTTGCACACTTGTCCAATTATCTCCTTATGATAAATTCCTAGAAGTGGGACTGTTGGGGTAAAGGGCACGTTCATTTAAATTTTTGATTTATATTACCCAGAAAAATTGTCCTGGTTTGACATTCCCAGCTATATAATGAGACATATGCTCATTCCTGTCAATTAGAGGGGTGAAAAAGGTGTGGTTTGGTTTGTTTTTGGTGTGGTTTATTTGATTACTAAGAGGTTGGATATCTTTTTGTCACTGGCCTGTATTTATTCTCTTTTAATTGTCTGGTCACAAACTGCCTATTTTTCCACTGGAGTGTTAGTTCTCTCCTTACTGACTTTTAAGAGTCTTTTTATATTAGTCATATTAGCTTTGCTATTTGTGCTCCAAATATTATTCTCAATTTGACATTTGTCTTTTAACTTAGTTTACGGTGGTTTGTTTGCTTGCTTTTTGCCACACAGATGTTAAACTTTTACATAGTCAAATACAATTTTTTTTTCTTTTATGGCATTGGGTTTTGAGGCATTATGAGAAAGACATTTTGCAACCTAAGATTACAAAAACACCCGAATTTTTATGTTTTTTTTTTTAAACAATTAAGTATTAGATCCATCTGAAATATTTATTATGAAGGGAGAAATTAGGGAATTCAATTTTTAATATTAAACTTAGGAATCACATAATTTTTTACAAGAATAAAATGTGAGTTAATACCTAATTTGTACATCTTTTCTACTTTCTCAGTCAGTTATGAATGCATTTATCCAAGCACGGTCACTGGGAGCATCATCTGTGCGTGTTGCCTTTTGGCCTCTCCATAGTGCTTCATAAAGAAATGTCCTTACTTCTACAAACATCCTCACTGGACACGATAAAACACAAGAGTAGAAAAATGCTGGATCACACACATCACACACACACATACACACACACACGCTTATATACAGATTTATGTCTGATAAATAAAAAATAGATTTGTTAACCTCTGGTGGGATTGGAACCCTGGTGGTGCAGTGGTTAAGAGCTTGGCTGCTAACCAAAAAGGTCAGCAGTTCAAATCCACCAGCTACTTCTTGGAAACCCTATGGGGCACTTCCACTCTGTCCTATAGGGTTGCTATCAGTCGGAATCAGCTTGACGGCAATGGGTTTTTGGTTTTTGGTGGTGGGATTATCTTTTTTAAGCCATTCTTTCATAGAAATACAGCACAATATTCTATTCACCACTCCTAAATCATGTACTTTGGTCTTTTAATTTAAAGACACACATACACACACACCCCTCAGACTCACATTTTACACAGAACAGAAGCTACTCTAGGTGAAAATAGAAACAGCAAACCAAGGAACGTTAAGTATTTAAAATCTAAAATAAAGAGACAATTATTGTGTAACTGGTAAACTTTTAAAGATTAAGAAGTTACACACATGAAATTATAAGTAGATTATGCTTTTCTACCCGGTATAACGAAGGAGAGCCAATCAAATATTTGCAGAATAGGCAACTGTGCAGGTCAGAGGTCTGCGCCTTTTCAAGCTGCTAACCAAAAGGTCAGCAGTTCAAATCTACCAGCCGTTCCTTGGAAATCCTATGGGGCACTTCCACTCTGTCTTATAGGGTCATTATGAGTCGGAATCGACTCGACGGCAATGGATTTTCCTGTAATATGAGGATGAGAATAATAATAAGTGGCATCCACTGAGTGCTTATCATGTACAAAGTACAATTCTAAGGACTTCACATATATTAGTGCATTTAAAAACCACAATAGCCCTATGAAGGCCGGTTAAGGACTAGTATCCCCCACACTATACAGAAAGGGAACCTGAGGCAAAGAAAGCCTCGGTAACTTGCCAAGACTATACGCAGCTGAGTCAGGATTTGAAGCCAGTTTGTCCGATTCCACAGCCATGTGCTTAACCATGACACTGTATTTCAGGTCCACTGTAAACAGCCGCCATTACCACAGTAAACCCACTGCCAGTCAACTCATAGCAACCCTAGAGGACACAGTAGAATTGCCTCATAGGGTTTCCAAGGACCGGCTGGTGGTTTCGAAGTGCCAACCTTTTGGTTAGCAGCCCAGCTCTCAGTCACTGCACCAGCAGGGCTCCATTACCACAATAAAAAAAAAATCCCATTGCCATCAAGTCAATTCCAACTCATAGTGACCTTATAGGAGTCTCTATTAATAATATCCAGATATCCTCATTTAAAAACCTAGGCTGAGCTTCAGCGTCCATTTAACGTTTACTTCCCAAAGACTGAGCAAAGGTTGGTTTAGATTTAATTCAAAAGATAGATATCTTATTCCTGAAGGGAAAATCTCCCTGAGTCAAGAGTCAGCATCTCTTAAGTTAAATGAACTGGGCATGGCTCTAAGGCTCAGTTTCCTTATCTATCAAGTGGGCACAATAATAACAATTGCATGTGAAACTGCCTTACAAACTGCAAAGCATGAGTCAAACAGTTGTGCTTTGGATGCCAAGTGACAATTCAGGGGCAAAAGAAACAGCTGCATTCAGGCCCCAGGTGCAGAAAGCAGGGGCTGTGCTGGATTCTGCGAAGAAGAGTGAGGGACTAAATGAGGCTTACACACCAGGTGGGTGCTACCAGGTGGGTGCTGCCAGGCAGGTACTTATGGCAAAGCAGGCTCTTTCCGTCATACCAGCCAGGATTCCAATAAGAAGCCGTTGGCTTGAATTTCTGAATTCTGTGATGTCAGCTCAGGAGAAAATAACTCTGAGAAGTGCTGTGGGCAAGGAAACCCTCCCACCTCCTCTCCTGTTGCTGAGTCACATTTTCCAGAACTTCCCCAGATACACCTCTGCCAAGGCACAGAGCAAGTCAGCTCCAGTCCTAGGTGCCTTTCACTGATGGGACCAGAGGGGCAGGGAAGCACCCAGCAGCTTCTTCACTGCTTTCTCCAGGGCTAAGTGTATTCTAAGGAGCTGGTTGGTGCAAGCGGTTTGTGATGGGCTGCTAACCCAAAGGTTGGGGGTTTGAACCCAACCCTCTGCAAGATAAAAGGTCTGGCAATCAGCTTCTGTAAAGATTAGAGCCTAGAAAACACTATGGGGCAATTCTACTCTGTCACATGGGGTCACCAAGAGTCAGGGGCCAACTCAACGGCAGCTAACAACAAGAAGTATATTCTTATTTTCTGTCTGAGGAAGGACACCAGGCAGCTACAGACAATACCAGGCACGTGGAGGGACAAACGAGCAACTGAAGGAAACTTTCAAGACATAAAACTGAAGGGACATCAGGACCCTCCAGGACGCCCTTGCCAATTGCCTCTGAGAACTCACGGGCTCCGCCATCTTACGTTCAGGCTGTCTTGAAGCAAGGAGTGACAAATGGTCCTATTTTTTACTCATTGCTATACATAGCATGAAAAGAACAAGCTCCTGGTGCCACTTGGCAAGGGAAATTAAATTGAATTTTTTAATATAGAACGTACAGGGCATTTCTTGACTTTCTGTCATAGAACACTTTTCCAAATAGAAATTAATACTGGCACTACTGCAGCTAGAATAAAACTCTGTATGAAAGGGCACCTAGCACCGTGTGGTCGGAACAGGGACAAGGCTGAGGAAGTTGGGCCAGTCTACTTACTCATGCCAGTTTACTCATATTTACAGCTAATGCCTGGGTGCTAATTGTGCACCAGGCATTCATTGTTCTCGGTGCTTTCCCTTGTTAACTCATTTAATAATCCTCCTCAGAACTCCAGAGGCGAACACCATTATTAAACTCCATACTATAGGTGAGGAAATTCAGACACAAATGAGGTTAATTAACATGTCAAAGACAACCCAAGTAGTAAGTGGTGAAGCTGGAATCAAACCTCCTCTAGTAAGCTAGAACTTCAACCGCTACATTACGGTGCTACCCATATGCACTTGCGCTATCTCTCTGTAGTCAAAAAGTAAGCACCTATCAGAATGGCCGCGGGAACTACCTAAAAGAAAGAAATGAAACTAACATTCTTTGAGTCAGACACTGGGCTAAGCACTTTTACTTCGGAAGCCAACAGAAGCTTCCCTAGGTTAGGCAACAAAGTTAACATTAAACCAAACAACAACAACAGCCCAAACCCATTAACCCTATAGGACAGAGCAGAACTGCCCCATAAGATTTCCAAGGAGCTGTTAGTGGATTCGAACTGCTAACCTTTTGGTTAGCAGCCATAACTCTTAACCACTGTGCCACCGGGGCTTCCACTGGAGACTATCACTAATTAGCATAGAGACTGGCAAGCTAGAGAGCTTTGCTCTTCCTCATCTGCCAAGATGCCTGCCAGTCTCTGCTCTCTGGTTGTTCTCTGTGTACTCTCCTCCCCTGACACCCTCCAACCCTCCCTAAGTATATAAGACAGGCACTGGCTTAGGTCACCTCCCACCTTACGGAGAGTCCAAACAATAAAAGAAGGCTGGCTTCAACCCAACCCCATTTCTCTTAGATCATGTAATATATAAACTCCAAAATTTAAACTTGAAAGGGAAGACAATTCTAAACACCAACACTATTTTTCAGTAACGTAAACCAGCTATGACCAATAGAAATAAAATGTGAGCTACATATGTAATTATAATATTTCTAAAGCCACGTTAAATGAGTAAAAGACACAGGTGAAATTAATTTGAATAATATATTTTATTTAGCCCAATTGCTCCAAAATACTATCATTTCAACAGGCAATCAATAAAAATTATTACTGAGTTATTTTACATTACTTTTTCATACTAAGTCTTCAAAATCAAGCACGTGTTTTACAGTTACAGTGCATCTCAACTTGGACTAGCCACATTTCACATGCTCAGTAGCCACATGAGGCTAGTGGCTACTGTACTAGACAGCACAGATGTAAACATTCTCTTCTCTCTGTTACTATCTCACAAACACAGGTATCTTTAATTAATCTTTACTTTATGCAACCAGAAATTATTAGAGGAAGGAACTATTACTTTGCCTCCAACTGCTTTGAATTTCTGAATGAATCTGATGTATTTTCTTATTGACTCTTTACAACCCTGTGAAGTAAGTCGCTAGAGCATTTCAGATGGGTAACAGATTGGCATAACACCACCATCAATACACACACACCTGTTACATGTTCTCAATTTATGTAGCCAAGGATACAGGACTTAACTGAAGCTACATAGAAATATCAAGCTCAAGCAAAAGGAATCAGTCAAATTCTTGTTTCACCACTGCTCTTTTATACTTAGTCTTATAGCACCATCTCAGAATTTGCCATAATAATCTAAGGGCCTCCAATTAAGGGAATGTTTACAAATAACCGGCTCTCTTGATCCTTAAACCAAACTCAGTATCATCAAGGTCACCTACTCATCTAGGAGGAGATGGCACACTCTGTGCACAACACAATCTCTGAACAGTCTCACTGCCTCCCGCTCCCTGGCACTGTGGAAACCTTATGTCTTCTCATGACATACAATCCCTGTCTTCAGGGAGCTTATCGGCTCATAAGAAATATGACACTTATAAACAAAAAATGAGAGATTTGACATATAAGCAAATGAATCAAAAATACAGGTATATAAAAAATATTCTGGAATGGCAGAAAGAGATAACTTCTGAAGGTATCAGGAAAGGCTTCATGGAACAGTTTACATTCGTAAGAAGAGCAGGATTTAAAGAGATGAAAGCAGGAAAAAGGCCCATGCTGAGCAGAGGTCACGTTGTACAAGAGGATCAGGAGGCCAGAAGGTGTGCGATAAGGTCACAAGGTGCGTTGTCCAGTCTGGCAGAAGAACCAAAACGAAAAAAACAAACCTGTTTCATCAAGTCGATTCCAACTCATAGCGACCCTCTAGGATAGAGTAGAACGGCCCTGGAGGGTTTCCAAGGAACGGCTGGTGAATTGGAACTGCTGACCTTTTTGGTTAGCAGTCGACCTCTTAACCACTGTGCCACCAGGGCGGAAGAACAAGGAACATAAAAGAAGGCTGCAAAGTTAAGGTGGAGCTATCTTCAGAGGCCTTGAATATTAAATAAGGGTTAAGGATTTTACTGGCCAAGAACTAGGAGCAGCAGGAGAGTTAACAGGGCCAGAAGAGTGCTTTAGAAAAAGATGAACCTGACAGTGGTGCATAGAGTGGAGAGCTAAAAACAAAAAAACAAGCAAACAAGCAAGTACTACAACCACGGGAGCTCAGAGGACATTGCAACCATCCGGGTCATGACAATAACAACCTACACTATGGTTGTTGTTGTTAGGTGCCATTGTCAAGTTGGTTTTTGACTCACAGCAACCCCATGGGACAGAGGAGAACTTCCCCTTGAGGTTTTCTCGGCTGTAATCTTTACAGGAGCAGATTGTCAGGTCTTTCTCCTGCGGAGTCACTTGGTGGGTCTGAACTGCCAACCTTCAGATTAGTAGCTGAGCACTTAACAGCTGAGCCACCAGGGCTCCTTTAAATTATGGTGGTGGTAAGTAAAATTATGCTATGAAATGGGAGGGCTCACCGTACCTGGGGACTAACCGGAAGAGCCAAAGGTGATTCAAATTTACAGCCTATATTACTGGAAGAATGGGGGTGATCTTCATGCAAACAGGAAAATCAATATAATTAAAGTTCTCCCTCCCTTGGGGATGGGCTGCAGAAGAGATAATGATCTCAAGTTTTGACACATTAATTTCCCTAATAACTCCTGAATCTGTCCTATACACTTACTTTAATAGTCTAAGCAATAACTATTATCATTGAAAGAACTCCAACTAGCACTTGACTTTCCATAGAACTTGCTTAACCAGTCATAACTTGAACTGGGTGGTCACTTATTTTTTGCAAGCTGGTCTTGGCAATCTGCTCAGCTGTCCTCCAAATGACCTCAACAGATCTACTGACTACTATTCACATCTGCATCAACCACTGAGGGAAAGAAAATTCCAATCTGGAGAAGACAGAGCCTTCTGGCCTGGATTTTACTTCTGAAGGGGCCACATTTGTGCGGCAGAACTTCAGATCTGCAACTTTTTAAGCTTCAACATTTTAAAGTAAAAGAAAACCTATAGGTAAATGTCACTGATAAAGTTCCTCCTCTCTGAAATCTAGAAGAGTCAAAATTCCCACTTGCCTCTTAATCCTCAATGGCAGAACATTCTCCAGGAATTCTGTTGCATGCCATTTGGAGTGACCAGCTTCCTAAATAACCAAAACATCACTGAGGACACCAAACTGCTTAGTACAAATGGAAATTACTGTTTGTAAAAACACATTGCTTATCAACGCTCCCCAGCATGTCTTAGAAGCTACGCAATTAAATTAACACCTTTAGAAAAAGGATCAAATGTGTGTGTGTACACACTCTGAGGCACATACTTCAGAGCCGTCCCCAAATATGTCACACTTCACAGGCTTCGTCAACTCTTCAACAGCACACGGTAATAACATTTAAAAAACATTTTGAAACATTTAGCTTTTAAAAAGTGAATGAGATCACTTTATTCATTGAAAAATAGAGGGGCGATTTAGAAAACAGAATGCAATTGTCCAGGGTAGAATATACTCCAGTTATGGAGTTCCAATCGCTACCCTCAACAGGTGTACTAGGTACTAGCCAGTCTCCAAATATGGCCCCCACACGCAAGAGATGGAGTGCCTTTGTGCTCTGCTTGAATCTGGGCTGGTCTTCTGTCTTGGTGTGATCAACAGAATGAGGCAAAAGTGGCATACTTGGGCTTCCCAGCCCAGGGCTTAACAGGCCTGGCAGCTTCTACTTCCTTTTTTGGAATCTAGTCACTATGTGAAAAGTCTCACTACCCAAATGAAAACAGAGGTCTCATGGAGAGGGCCTGAAGCCGTCTTGAACTCACCTGAGTGAGCCCAGGAAAGACTAGCAGATGAACTCCAGCCAACCCAGGGAATCATGAGAAATAATAAATCATTGTATATTCAAGCCCCTAAGTTTTGGGGACGTTTTGTAGTAATAGATAACTGCAGCGATAGGTGACAAAAGATATCAAATGGTTAAAAGTGAGCCAGATCTACCATTCATCTATCTGTGATCATCCTGGATTCTGAATACTACTTTCCTTGCAAAGTAGTAACACAGACAAAGGATAAACACAGAGAGAACCTTCTCCTGTCATAATCAGACTCTAGCAGTCAGTAACATCTAGGATACTAGCAATGATGCTCACACTAGACTCTCACAATTCTATCCCCAGAGTCCAGAAGAACTAGAAAAAGTATCCCTCTTGACTGGCGAAGCTCTCTCCCTCCTTGTATTCCTGCTTTATCTAACACTAGGCCACAAACCTGCAAATGTTTATGTGAGGTAAATAAAACTTCCACGTGAGCATTGGGAAGATGAAAAAAAGTTAAAAAAAAAAAAAGTTGCTGTGGAGTCGATTCCAACTCATGGCGACCCCATGTGTGTCAGCGTAGTACTGTCCTACACAGGCTTCTCAATGGTTGATTTTTCATAAGTAGATCACCAGGCCTCTCTTCTGAGGCACCTCTGGATGGACTTGAACCTCCAACCTTTCAGTTAGCAGCCAAGTGTATTAACCATTTGCAGGGACTCAAAAAAAAAGCTAGCAGAGGCTAACTGCACTTTAAAGGCATGGATGGACTATGTAGAGCCACACAGAGAGCAATGGTTGGACAGGCTTGTGGTAGACTCAATTACTGGCCCCAGTTCTTGACCCTTCCCTGCATCCACACTCTTCTCATGGATGTACTGTGGTCAGAGTGCATTTCTCTGTCTCTTGACATTGGGTTTGTTCACATGACTCGCTTCGGCCAATGACATGTGGGTGCAAGTGACAGTGGGCCAGCCCCACGCCCAAGCTTTAAGAAGTATTGCATGTATCCGCTTGTACTCCTGCCCTTGTGAGAAAGAAGAACATGCCCCCCACTAGGTTACTGGTCCCAGGAGGAACGGGAGAGAGACCTGGAGCAAAGCTACCCAACTGACCTACCAACTCAGGATCAAAAAGAAATGCTTATCGTTGAATGCCACTGAGATTTTGAGGTTGTCCGCTACGCAGTAATAGTTGACTAATTCAAGGCTCCTTTATCATCTGCTAAAATTTACACAATACACATGGAACATTAGCATAACAGAAAATCTTCCTGGCTATCTAAATTGTAACTAAATTTGGAAACAGATGACTAGGTAGTCTCACTGTCAAGCCGAAGTACAATATACTGAATATCACCAAAACTTCTTCTTATAGTCTAAGATTATCTTTCAAAAAATTGTAATTTGCTATTCAGAGTTCTACATAATTTGACCCTAACTTAGTTTTCTAGCCATTCCGTTCCACTTGTATTTCATATTCAAGTTAGATTAGTTATAATTTCTTGAATATGCCTCACATTGTTTTGCCTCCAGCCTTTCCTCATCCAGTCCCTACACACTTCATCCAACAGGTTTAGATCCTTCCAGTCTTTAAGGCGATGGTCAGATGTCACCTCCTTATGAAATCTGCTCTGATCCTGCCTTTTAAGTCTGTCTCTCCATCCCCTGACTCTTATTACAGTGTTTGGCCTTCCCCCTTAGGAAATTTGATTTATTCTGCCTCATCACACTTTCTTATCCTCTTACAAGGTCCTAGAAGGCAAGGTTTATGTATTATTTACCTCTACACCCTCCACAGCACTTAGCAGAAGGACTTGCACACCTTAAAAACCTTATAAGAACGAGTGGCCAACGGGAGGCAGCAGGGCATCAGGAAACAACATCCAGAAACGAATGTGGACTTCGGAGGCTAGAGATCTGGATTCCATTGCTTAGTAGCTGAGCAACATTGGACCAGTCAGTCTCTCTGTGCTTCAGCTTCCTCATATGTAACCTGGGATAAGGGTGCTTATTTCACAGGACTGTTTTGAGAATTCAACATGAAAAGGAACGTAAATGCCTCGTGATATTTGACAGAGAATGGACACTCCATAAATGGCAGCTCTTATTACAAAAACAACAAAGACACAGACTATCACCTAGAAGTTAAACAAATCCCTGATGCTAGATTATTTTCTCTTAAAAGTTCAGTGTTTGAGAGTGACAGTAATGACTCTAGTTAATACAAATTCTAATTATTTCTTTTCCCAGTAGTTTCAATGATCTGGATTCTAGTTTTATTAAGATGTCCATAAGATACTTTCACCATAGTTCTAAATTCCATAGGTAGTCACCACTAGAAGTAAATTTGTCCCAGGCAACAAATGCATCTCCTTAAAATAAACAAAGCAAAAACACACCTCCTCCCCATGTGTGCTAGTCCACTTTTAAAGCAACATTAGCACTGCCATAGCATCCCCCATTCTTTACCAGTGAACTGAAACAACCATTACACTGGATCAAATGGCAGGGAGTCTAAACGCAATAGGATTGTTTTACCATGATCGAATGGTGTAACTTCAGCCTTTAACATGTAAACATTATCTTAACGACTTTCCTTATCAAATAAGAGATGAAAAGGTGCTTTTATGAATAAAAGCACCATGCAAAGGTCAAGTAGTATTACTGCTAAAGTAATACAGCAAAAACAGCTTTATTTGCCTGGTACTAACTGGAATTTTGTACTGAATCCATGCCCATGCTTCGTCAGAGCAATAATTGGTCTTCCAAAGAACAAACTCAATATTATGCAAACTCTAAAATGGTCGGGTAGGAAATGTAAATGAGTGAACCACCAGGCTTGGTGTGCATTCACAGGGAAGTTCACTAGAAGTTCACAGCCTGACTGAAGGGGCAACTGCTACCTCACTCCATTGATTGAAGCCTCAATAATGAAGACCCAGCGTTGCCAGATCTTTTGACTTTTCAAGAGAAGCAAGAAAGTTAGGGTTTTATTAAAACATTGAGGAGCCCTGGTGGAGCAGTGATTAAGCACTTGGCTGCTAACTGTAAGGTCGGTGGTTCGAACCCACCAGCTGCTCTGCGGGAGAAAGACATGGCAGTCTGCTTCGGTAAAGATTTACAGCCTTGGAAATCCTATGGGGCAGTTCTACTCTGTGCTTTAGGGTCGCTGTGAGTCAGAATTCAACTTAACAGCAATGGGTTGTTTTTTGGGTTTTATTAAAACATTCTGATTTTTGAAGGCAGCCTTGCTTTTTTAGTTTTAAATTCTTTGGGGGCCAAAGAAAATATATTTATAGGCCACATGCAGCCATGGGTTGGCCCTTTGTGACCCTGGCACTAAATAACCTACAGTCACTTTGAATCATCATAGAAAGATTAAACATGATTATTACATTCATTGTATTTGTATTTTTTTTAATGGAAATTTATAACCCCAATAAAGAATAACAACCCTCCATTAACTCTAAAAAATACCTCACTTCCTCATTTATAAATCCTCAGTCACTACACTTGTAGGCCTCCATGTTTTCAGTTCTACAGCTCTACCCTAGTAGGATTCCCTCCTGGCTGCTGCTCCACGTACCTATTTAAACTCTACAAGTTCTTTAAAGCTTGATTTAAAGGCTAACTCCTTCATAAAAACCTCCCCCAGTCCTCCCCAAAGCCTCCTACGTATAAATTATGATGCTAATTGCCCAGTGTCAAAGATCTGCATTGATTTCTATCATATCTCATCTCCCCTTTACCAACAGCCCCCAAACAGCATAGCACAAGTATCACTACATTTCTTTACTCCCGTGGGCATGAAAGGCCTAGAAGCAACAGGTCAAGAGTGAAGTTCCACAGCACTCACCG
This sequence comes from Dugong dugon, assembly GCA_030035585.1. Taxonomy (NCBI): domain Eukaryota; kingdom Metazoa; phylum Chordata; class Mammalia; order Sirenia; family Dugongidae; genus Dugong; species Dugong dugon. Next base: position 47,449,775 of record CM057469.1, on the reverse strand, counting down.
CCAAACACATCTCCGTTCTGGTAGTTTTTCCCTTTCTGTGCTTCCTCTTCATTTTGAACAGTGGCAACATGCTTGGCGGAGGCACAGCCCATAGTCTCATTCGGTCAGCTTCAGCTGGGCTGAACTGCAAATCATCTCTACAGACACAGGGACATTTTTTTGTTTTTCTTTAAACACAAAGAAAAATCCACTTTCCTGTTGAGTCGGTCAAGATGTGTGCACCTGCAAGAACAGAAAGCTAGATCAGAAGGCATGACCCCAGGAAAACCCATTCCTCAGTCTCTCACCCTGCTGGGTAGCCAGCAACAGGCTAGAATCCCTGGGTGACTTCACTGCATGGGAGTTGTGACAGGGCGCTGAAGAATGAAATCCCACATGGCCCATGCTCACTTGATTCCCATTCAGAAAGCAAAATCAGAATGCCTTGCCTCCTGCCACACACATGCCCGAAGGGTGAACTTTTTTTAAAAAATTGGTAAAATGCATATAAAATAAAATTTGCCATTTTAACCATTTTAAAGTGTACAATTCAGTGGCATTAATTATATCCACATTGTACAACCAACACCACTGTTTGTTCGCGGAATTTTTCATCATCCCTTTTTCCTAAGAGAAGTCCCTGGGTGGTACAAACAGTGAATGTTTCAGCTGCCAACTGAAAGACTGGAGGTTCTAGTCCACCTAGAGGCCGTCGGAAGAAAGGCTTGGCAATCTACTTCTCAAAAATCAACCACTGAAAATCCTATGGAGCACAGTTCTACTCTGATACACATGGGGTCTCCATGAGTTGGAACTGACTTGAAAGCAACTGATTTTTCTTCCTAAGAGCACTAACAGTATCTACGGTGTAGATATCTAATCATTCAAACAGAAACTCAGCGCCCATAAAGCAGTAACGCCCCATTCTCCTCACCCCTCTGTCCATGCTAATAACTATCTACTTTCTGTCTTTATATGCATTTTCCTAGTTTAGATATTTCATGTAAGTGGGATCAGACAATATTTGTCCTTTTGTGTCTGACTTATTTCACTTGGCATAATGTTTGCAAGGTTTATCCACAGTGTTGCATGTATCAGAACTGATGTCTCTTTATGGCTGAATAATATTCCATTATATTAATATACCACATTTTGCTTATCCATTCATCCACTGATAGAAGGGGTGAACTTTTCAAAGACAATACAAAAATATATATATATACTTATTCAAATAAATATTTGACTACCACTACTTGCCAACCGAAACCAAAACCAAAGCCACTGCCATCGAGTTGATTCCAACTCACAGCGACCCTATAGGAGAGCACAGAACTGCCCCATAGGGTTTCCAAGGAGTGGCTCGTGGATTCAAACCACTGACCTTTTGGTCAGCAGTCATGCTCTTAACCACTGCAACCCCAGGGCACCCTACTTGCCACACGTACACTTAAAACGCCTATGTCTACCAATGTTCTGGAATTTCAAAAAACTTCCCAAGTAAGGAAAACACACTCTTGAGATTCACCCAATTCAGGAGACCAGCAAAAGCTCTCCATCTTCCCCACTCTGTCTTGCAGGCCAGCTCTTCCCAGCCCAGCACCTTACACCATGCCTGGGGGAAGGGGGTCTTCCCCTTCGGACTGAAGCATGGGTAAGTTTATACATTTCTGGTGAGTTCTGTAAATAGTCCAATATTTATGTTACCTGAGGTGACATTGTTTGGGGAGCAAAACGAAGGAGACAGGTGCAATTTTTTTTTCTTCTGCTTAGCTAGCTGAATGTTTTAAAGATTGAGTAGAAAATGTAGGAATATGAAGAAATGAAAATAAAGTAGTTGTCTACCCCTTGTCAGAGCCTGTGTGCCTCTGTTGTTGTTGTTGTTAGCTGCTATCGAGTCAGCCCTGACTCATGATGATCCCATGCACAATGAAATGGACCACTGTGATCCATAGGGTTTTCACTGGCTGATTTCCAGAAGCAGATTACCAGACCTTTCTTCCTCGTCCATCTTAATCTGGAAGCTGTGCTGAAAACTGCTCAGCACCACAGAACACAGAAGCCTCCAATGACAGACAGGTGGGGGCTGCACATGAGATGCACTGGCCAGAAATCAAACCTCTACTGACCTCTAATCAAAATGTAAAGAGTATTTGTAGATCAACCACAAGGACATAATCCTCAAGCTAACTGAAGTGAACTAACCTTACTTGCCCTACACCCAAGGTCCCTGCCCAAATTTTCAGGGTTCACTAGGCTCATACCGTTCATTTTTATTTATTTTATTTTTTCATCATCCTTATCCAAGTACTCATCCAGGCTTGAAGATGTTTTCTTTGAAATGTCTCAATATCCATTCTTTCTGTCCATCCATCACACTGTGATACAGGCCCTACCTGCTCATGCTCAAGCAGAGCAAAGGAAGTTCAGACCTCTTAATCTTAATCAGCACTTCTGTCTCACCGGCCCTTCCATCTTTTGTAAGCAATTGACGCTTTCTCCATCTCATGGGCAAAGTTACCAAAATGCACCTTGAAGCTTTCTCTTCCTTTGAGATTGCTGCTCCTAAGCCCTTCTTCCTAAGAGCAGTAGCGACATCTACGCATGTAAAATCTAATAATTCAAACCATAAAATTTCAGCACAGAGAAGTTTTAAAATTAGCCTAACAATAAAAGGTAATTCTAAGTCAATCTAATAAGCAAACTTTGATATAAAGATAATGATCTTAAATTAAGCCAAGCAAATAAAAATTTCAATAAGCTCTGTGATTATAACACTAGTTATTTCTTTGGATAGTTCTTCAGACTGTTCTCTATCACTGGTTACATCAGATCATTAATAGGTTATACAGGGTAGACTGGTGAAGTTTTATAAACAGGAAGGATTTTTTTCCCCTCAGTTAATATCTACCTTCTCTACATTATTGGAGTCCCTGGGTGATGCAAATGGCTAAGTGCTCGACTAGTCACCGAAAGGTTGGTAGTTACAAGCCACCCAGAGGCACCTTGTAAGACAGGCCTAAGGATCTGCTTGACATTTCTGAAGCAGATCCCCAGGTCTGTCTTCTGAAGTGTCACAGTCTTGGAAACTCTATACAGCAGTGCTACTCTGCACACACTGAGTTGCCATGAGTCAGAATCAACTTGATGGCAATTAACAACAACAACTTACAATATTAGGTAGCTTCACCTTAACAGTTTTCATCTTTTTAAAGCTATATGGAACCCAGGCGTGTGAACATGGACACACACACACACACACACACACACACACACACACACACACACACACGCACACACGCACACACGCACAACTACTCTGACGATACTTTAGCAATGATGTTTTTAAAGCTACAGTAGTATTTCTATTTGGTGGTCTATTCTATCCTACAAGCTTTAATTCAGAAACTTATATAATTTAATGTAACTTAATGGGTTAAGTCTTTTAATCAGAATCCTAGACTATTTGCATAATTTGTCTCCATCACATTTACTCGTCTTACACAGCAGCAGTTTGTGCCTGAGGCAGAAAGAAGGAAGGTGGGAAAGTCCCAGTTGCTTAGTAAAATTCTACAGCCACACAGGACAGGAGATGTGGAGGGAGATGTTTTTAGAGAGGAGAAGTCAGTTATTGTAAATGCAAGCAGAAGTCGATTGTCATATCAGTGAAGCGGCCTGGGCATAGACAGTCTTAGATTATCAACATTTTCAAGCAACTGCCGATGATAAGTAAAATAAAAGATTCATTCAAATATTTCAATGGTCAAGTCTATATGTAAAGTACATAGGGAAACGTCAGAAGTTAGAAAAACTTGACACCAAAGACAATGAAAATGCCACTGCAGTGCAACAAGCTATTCAGTAGTTCCCAGCTGGCATAACACAGCCTCTCACCAAACCAGACTACACTTTCAGGTTATCATCAACCTGATGCAGGCCATGCAAGAAATTAAGAGAAATGGCTGCCCAAACCACACCCTTGTGTAAATCAGTACAGTAAGAAAGCTATGGAATACTGAACTGTTACTACTTGGCTGGGCCATAATTCTTGGTGTTTATATGTGAACACTCTCATGATGGAATCTGGTGTGAGCAGTCAATCAGTTGTAAGGGAGTGCCTTGGGGGTGTGGGCTACATCTGTGTATAAGCAGACGTTCTGGCTTTTTTGCTTCCTCTGGATCCTGCGGCTGCCTCTTGTTCATCTGACCTCTAGTTCTTGGGACCTGAGCTATCAGCTTATTTGCTGATCTTGGGATTCACTAATCTTCACAGCCTGTGAGCGGGAGCCTTGCTCTCCAACCTGCTGATCTTGTGTTCCCCAGCCCCTGTGGCTACGTGAATCGAGAGAAGCCTCTATCTTAATCCACGGACTTGGGACAGTCCAGCCTCTACAATCGCGTGAGCTGTTTCCTTGCTATAAATCTCTCTCTCTATATATATATATTTATGTTTTACTGGTTTTGCTTCTCTAGAGAACCCAGCCTAAGACAACACCTAACACTTCTGGAGTGCCTGAGCGTACCAGGTACTGTGTTAAGTGCTAGTAACTGAAAAATTAGATTAAATCTCAGAACCTGCCCTCCAAGTGCTCAAGGCCTGGTGAGGGAGAGAGGTAGTCATTAAAGACAAGTGCCAGAATAGAGGTTTCACAGAGATCTATGACCATGCAGAATTAAAAAAGGCATATTAAATTATGACTGGCTGGAGGCAGGAATTAAAAGAGGAAGTGGTATTTTTTTCTAGGGTCGTAAAGGTTTGGTAGAAATTTGCCAAGCTAAAGGGATAGTAGCATCATCCAGATGAGATGAACAGCATGCATTAAGACCCTAGAACATGGGAAAGGATGGCATATTTGTGGTATGCTTGTTTTGGGGAGGGGCAGGGAAGAGAACTGGATTGTTGATGCTTTACGAGGGGCCTGGAGGAGGTTTTGCTCACTTTATCCAATTTTACAGATAAATCATAAAACATAAGATATCGAAAGTCAAGTTTGAGCCCACTTTCAGAGATACTAAATTAACATAGAAGTCCATTCTGTCAACTTATCATGCTGTTTGAAGAAACATCACTACTGAAGCATGTGGCAAGGATAGAAGATGTGATTCAGCTCTAAAGGCAGGAGAAAGAGATAAAACCTTCCTAGCAAGGAGGCTGCTGAGAATTGTTGCTGTTGTTGCTGTGGTTATTGTTGCCGTCCTGTTGTTACTGCTGTTGTTATTGCTGCTCTTTATGTTGCTGCTGCTGTTGTGACTCTGCATTCCCAGCAAGCACTGTCTCAGAGGCAGCGCCCCCCCATTCCTCCTCTCCAGCACCTAACAGCATCTCCTCAGACTCATCACATGAGGTAACGGGTGTGGGCTTCCAGACACGAATTCCCTCTTTTCAAAAAACAAATGTGGAAAAACAACCTCACGCATACAGAGAAGAGAAGACAGAAGTGAGAGAGGAAGCCTCGCCTCGTCTCCCTTTCTGTTGCCACCTCTTCAGAATAAACCAAGAGTGTAAAAATAGAAAAGGAGAAGGGAAACCCTAACAAATCACTGAAGTGCCCTGGGAATCAAAAGACAACTTACAATCATGCTCTTTGGGAGTCCTCTTGCTTTTCTCTTACTCATTTCAATTTTGTGCTGATAGCCTTACATGCTATCCAAGAAGTAAATGTCAGAATCTGAAACATGAATGATCCTTTGCTACTCTGAAGAGCGTTCCATGGTGTTTTTGTATTAAGAAAATCTTATTTTAGTTAAAAAAAAGTTGAATTTACGTGAAAATCAAATACATTGCTGTAGAGTAACAAACTATATAAGAGCTTTGCTTTTCAAGACACCTCTGTGTGGATTCGTGCATGGGGCGGGGGCGTGGTGAGTGGATGTGAACAAACAGATCAGACGTGTTTTATTCCCAATTCAAATGATGACTCAGAGGGTTTCCATTTAATTTTATATTTAGAAAAAGCATTATTGCTCAATATGAATTCTCTCCAAATTATAAATTATGTAACATATACACTATATATTTTAGAGTAGTTACTTAAATTTTTTGAGATAAAATTTACCATTTTAACCATTTTAAAGTCACAATTCAGTGGTTTTAGTGTATTTACAATGTTATGCAACCATCACCACTATTTAATTCCAGAAAATTTTCATCATCGGAAAAGGAACTCCATACCCATTAAGCAGTCACTTCCCATTGCCCTCTTCTCAGCTTCTGGCAATCACTAACCTACTTTCTGTTGCTATGGATTTATCTATTCTGGATATTTCACATAAATGGAATGAAACAATGTATTACCTTTTGTGTCCAGCCTGTTTCACTTAACACAACGTTTTTGAAGTTCATTCACATTGGAGCACATATTAGCACTTCATTCCTTTTTTATGGGTGAATAATAGTCCATCGTATGGATATACCACATTTTGTTTATCCTTTCATCTGTGGGTGGACATTTGGGCTGTTTCCACCTTTTGGCTATTGTGAATCATACCGCTACAAACATGTGTATACATGTTCTTGAGTACCTGTTTTCAATTCTTTTGGTATATACCTAGGAGTGGAATTGTGGAGTCATCTGGTAATTCTATGTTTAACTTTCTGAGGAAACACCAAACTGTTTTCACAGTGGCTGAACCACTTTACATTCCCACCAGCAATGTACAAGTAGTCCAGTTTCTCCAGATTCTTGCCAACACTTGTTATTTTCTTCTTTCTTTTTTTTTTTTTTTTTAACTATAGTCATCTTTGTTGGTGCAAAGTAGTATCTCATTGTGGGTCTGATTTGCATTTCCCTAATGACTAATTATGTTTAGCATTTTTTAATGTGCTTGCTGATCATTTGTACATCTTCTTTGGAGAAATGTCTATTCAATTTTTTGCCCATTTTTAAATGGATTGTCTTTTTGCTGTTGAGTTGTAAGAGTTTCTACCATATTCTGGTTACTAGACCATCATCAAATAAACAATTTGCAAATATTTTCTCCCATTCTGTGGGTTGTCTTTTCACGTTCCTAATAATATCCTGTAATGTCCCAAAGTTTTAAATTTTGATGAAGTTTAACTTAAAGATTTTTTCACTCATTGTTTGTGCTTTTGGTGTCATATTTAAGAATCCACTGCCAAATCCAAGATCACGAAGCCTTATTCCTATGTTTTCCTCTCAGAGTTTTATGGTTTTAGCTCTTATATTTAGGTTGTTGATCCACTTTGAGTTATTTTTTGTATATGGTATGAGACAGGAGTCCAACTTCATTCTTTTGCATGTGGATATTGAGTTGTCCCAGCACCATTTAAAGAGTTAAAGAGACTATTTTTCCCCCATTGAAATGTCTTGGCACCCTTGTTGACAATCAATTGGTTACAGATGCATGGGTTTATTTCTTAACTCTCAATTCTATTCCATTAATCTATCTGTCTATCCTTATGTAAGTGCCACACTGTTTTGATTCTACAGATTTGTAGTAAGTTTTGACAATGGAAAGTGTGATTCCTCAAACTTTGTTCTTCTTTTTCAATATTGTTTTGGCGATTCTGTGCCCCTTTCAATTCTATATGAATTTGAGGATTGACTTTTCCATTTCTGCAAATAAGCTCACTGGGATTTTGATAGGGATTGCACAGAATCTGTAGCTCACAACCCATGAACGCAGGATGTCTTTCCATTTATTTAGGTTTTCTTTAATTTTTTTCAGAACTGTTTTGTAGTTTTCAGTGTATACACCGTTCAACTCCTTGGTGAAATTTATTCTTAAGTATTTTGTTCTTTTGGATGCTATTGTAAATGCAATTGTTTTCTTAATTTCCATTTCTGATTGTTCATTGATGGTATATAGAAACAACTGATTTTGTTTGATACTGTATCCTGTAACTTTGATGAATGTTTTTACTAGCTCTAGTGGCTGTACTGTGGATATTTGGGGGATTTTTTATATATAAGATCATGTCATCTGTGAATAGAGATAGCTTTACTTCTTCCTTTCCAATCTGAATACCTTTATTTTTCTTGCCTAATTGTTCTGGCAAGGGGCCCTGGTGGCATAGTGGTTAAAGCGATCAATTGCTGACCGAAAGGTAGGCAGTTCAAAACCACCAGCAACTCTGTAGGAAAAAGATTGGAAACCCTACGGGGTCACTATGAGTCGGAATCGACTTGACAGCAGTGGATTTTTTTCTTTGGGAGAGGGGGGTTTAATCGTTCTGGCTAGGACTTTGAGTACAATGCTGAATACAAGTGGCAGAAGTGGGCATCCTTATCTTCCTGATCTTAGGGGGAAAGCTTTCATTCTTTCACCACTGAGTATGATGTTAGCCATTAGTTTTTCATAAATGCCCTTTATCAAGTTGACAAAATTCCCTTTTACTCTTAGTTTGTTCTGTGTTTTTATTATGGAAGGGTGTTCAATTTTATCAAATGCTTTTTCTGCATTAATTGAGATGATCTTGTGGTTTTTTAAGTGCTAATTTAATTATAAGAGTGAGGTTTTAAAGTTTTTGACTTCATCAGAAGTATATTTTAATCATCTATGGACAACTGATTTTTGACAAGGGTGCTACTAAATCATGAACACTTTACCAAAGAGGATATTCAAGCGGCCAACAAACACATGAAAAGATGCTCATTGTCATTAGCCATTAGAAATGCAAATCAAAACTCCACTGAGATACCATCTCATCCCTACTAGACTGGCAATGATCAAAAAAACATAAAACAGGAGGTGGAGCCAACATGGTGCTACAAACAGAAGCACCATGCCATCCCTCCAAAGCAAAGACCTGAAAAACTAAGTAAAACAGAGACAAACGTCAATCCTGGAACCCTAAGTGTCAAATAAAGAGATAAAGAACTCAACCGAACACCGAATGGAATAAGAAACTGACAGAGAATAGAGAACAGGAGAGCTACTAGCGGAGGTCCCCTGTCAGCTAATATAGCATGGATTCAACATCTTAGACTCCTGTTGGAGATCAGCAGACAGGGACTATGGGAAAGCAGGCTCATGGAGCTCCCAGAAGGAGACAGAGCACCTGGTAACTAGTGATTCACACTTTCCCACTCCCTACCCTGCCTCCCCCTGCTCGGCCTTCGCCACTTCCCGGCTGGCCGATCTGTGGCTTCCTGGCAGGCCAATTCACTGCTTCCCAGTGGACTGATCTTTCACTTCCCAGAAGGCCACAGCCTTGGTATGGGAGGTGCCAGTTCTGTGCCTCGTGAATTCGCCCTGCCCACAAAGGCCGGCTTCTTCAGTGCCAAACATTCAGAGAAGAGCTTACACCAGTACTACTCAAATTATTTCAGAACATTGAAAAGGAAAGAATATTTCCAAATTCATTCATCTGAGATTAGCATTGCCACTCCTGCTCTTTTTTTTTTGGTAGGATTCATGCTAGGTATGCAAGGACGGTTCAACATTAGAAAATCAATCAATGTAATAAACCACATGAATAAAAGGAAAGAAAAGAATCATATGATCATCTCAACTGATGCAGAAAAGGCATTCGGCAAAGTCCAACACTCATTCCTGATAATAACTCTCAATATAATAGGTATAGAAAGGAAATTCCTCAACATAATAAAGGGCATCTATACAAAATCAACAGCCAACATCATTCTTAATGCAGAGAGGCTGAAAACATTCCCCTTGAGAACAGAAACAAGACAAGGATGCCCTTTATCACCACTCCTATTTAACATTGTGCTGGAAGTTCTAGCTAGAGCAATAGGGCAAGAAAAAGAAATAAAGGGCATCCAAATTTGTAATGAAGAAGTAAAACTGTCCCTATTTGCAGATGATATGATACTATATATAGAAAACCCAAAAGACTCCATGAGAAAACTATTGGTACTAATAGAAAGATTCAGCAGAGTAGCAGGATACAAGATAAACATACAAAAATCAGTTGGATTCCTATACACCAACAAAGAGAATGACGAAAAGGAAATAAAAAATAAAATACCATTTATAATAGCCCCTAAAAAAATAAAATACTTAGGAATAAATATAACCAGGGATGTAAAACACCTATACAAAGAAAACTTCAAAACACTACTGCAAGAAACCAAAAGAGATCTACATAAATGGAAAAACATGCCATGCTCACAGATTGGTAGACTCAAGATTGTGAAAATGACAGTTCTACCCAAGCAATCTACAAATACAATGCAATCCTGATCCACATACCAACAACATTCTTTAAAGAGATGGAAAAAACAATCATTAACTTTATATGGAAAGGGAAGAGGCCCTGGATAAATAAAGCACTACTGAAGAAGAATAACACAGGAGGACTCGCACTGCCTGGCCTCAGAACCTACTATTACAGCTATGGTACTCAAAACAGCCCGGTACTGGTACAACAACAGATACGTTGATCAATGGAACAGAATCGAGAACCCAGATGTAAATTCACCCACCTACGGTCACCTGATCTTCGACAAGGACCCAAAGTCCATCAAATGGGGAAAAGAAAGTCTTTTTAATAAATGGTGCTGGCAAAACTGGATGTCTGTCTGCAAAAAAGTGAAACAGGACCCATACCTCATAACATACACAAAAACTAATTCAAAATGGATTAAAGGGCTAAATATAAAACCAAAAACTATAAAGATCAAAGGGAAGAAAAAAAAAGGATCAACGCTAGAGACCCTAATACACAGCATTTGAACAGGATACAAACCAAAACTAACAACATACAAACTCCAGAGATCAGCTAGATAACTGGGATCTTCTAAAAATTAAACATTTATGCTCATCAAAAGAATAAAAAGAGAACCTACAGACTAGGAAAAAAAAATTTGGCTCTTACAAATCCTACAAAGATCTAATGTCTAAAATCTATAGGAAAATCCAACACCTCTACAACAAAAAGACAAATAATCCAATTAAAAAATGGTCAAAGGAAATGAACAGACACTTCACCAAAGAAGACATTCAAGCGGCCAACAGACTTTTGAGGAAATGCTCGTGATCAATAGCCATTAGAGAAATGCAAATCAAAACCACAATGAGATACCATTTCACCCCAGCATTACTGGCATGAATCAAAAAAACGGAAAATAACAAATGCTGGAGAGGCTGCGGGGAGATCAGAACTCCTATGCTCTGCTGGTGGGAATGAAAAATGGTACAACCATTTTGGAAAATGACATGGTGCTTCCTTAGAAAGCTAGAAATAGAAATGTCATATGATCCCACTCCCAGGAATATATCCTAGAGAAATAAGAGCCATCACATGAATAGACATATGCACACGCCTGTTCACTGCAGCATTGTTCGCAACAGCAAAAAGAGGGAAACAATCCAGATGCCCATCAACAGATGAATGGTTAAACAAACTATGGTACATACACACAATGGAGTACTACGCAACAATAAAGAACACTGATGAATCTGCAAAGCATCTTACAACATGGATGAATCTGGAGGGCGTTATGCTGAGTGAAGTAAGTCAATCACGAAAGGCCAAATATTGTATGAGACCACTACTATAAAAACTCGTGAAAAGGTTTACACACAAAAAGAAACAATCTTTGATGGTTACGAGGGAGTGGAGAGGAGGGGGTAGAAAAACATTAAATAGACAGTAGATAAGTGGTAACTCCGGTGAAGGGTAGGACAGTACACAAAACTGGGGAAGCCAGGACAACTTGTTCAGGGTAAGGTCATGGAAGCTCCATGGACAAATCCAAACTCCCTGAGGGACCAAATTACTGGGCTGAGGGCTGTGGAGACTATGGTCTCAGGGAACATCTAGCTCAATTGGCATAACATGGTTTATAAAGAAAATGTTCTATATTCTACTTTGGTGAGAAGCGTCTGGGGTCTTAAAAGTCTGTGAGCAGCCATCTAAGATACTCCACTGGTCTCATCCCTTCGGGAGCAAGGGAGAATGAAGAGAACAGGATACAAGGAAAAGATTAGTCTGAAGGACTAATGGACCACAGCTACCAAGGCCTCCACCAGACTGAGTCCAGTACAGCTAGATGGTGCCCAGCTACCACCACTGACTGCTCTGACCAGGATCACAACAGAGGGTTCTGGACAGAGCTGGAGAAGGATGTAGAACATAATTCTAACTCACAAAAAAAAAAAAAGACCGGATTTACTGGTCTAAAGGAGACTGGAGAAACCCCGAGAGTATGGTCCCCAGACACCCTTTTAGCTCAGTGGTAAAGTCATCTCCAAGGTTCACCGTTCAGCTGGGGAGTGGACAGCCCCATAAAACCAAATGGGACCAATGAGGCACAGCAGTCCAGGGACAAGGACCAGAAGGCAGAAGGGGACAGGAAAGCTCGTGATAGGGAACCCAAGGTTGAGTAAGGATAGTATTGATGTGTTGTGAGATTGTTAACCATTGTCATAGGGCAACATTTCTAGTAACTGTTAAATGAGAAACTATTTTGTTCTGTAAGCCTTCATCTAAAGTGAGAATAGCAGCACAATTGGAAGAGCGTAGTCGATGTCACTGAACTGTGCATGTAGAAATTTTTGAACTGGTGTATCTTTGGCTATGTATATTTTCACCAAAAGAAAAAGGTCGAGAAGGGAGAGGGTTAACATGTTGTGGGGTTGTTAACCAATGTCATAAAACAATATATGTACTACTGTTTCATGAGAAACTATTTGTTCTGTAAGCCTTCACCTGAAGTGCAATAAAAAAAAAAAAAGTCTGTGAGAAGTCATCTAAGATACTTCACTGGTCTCACCCCATCTGGAGCAAGGGAAAATGAAGAAAACTGAAGACACAAGGGAAAGATTAGTCCAAAGGACTAATATACCACAACTATCACAGCCTCCACCAGACTGAGTCCAGTATAACTAGATGGTGCCCAGCTACCACCACTGACTGCTAGGGATCACAATAGATGGACCCGGACAGAGCTGGAGAAAAATGTAGAACAAAATTCTAACTCACAAAAAAAGACCAAACTTACTGACCTGACAGAGACTGGAGAAACCCCGAGACTATGGCCTCCAGACATCCACCTAGCTCAGTAATGAAGTCACTCCTGAGGTTCACCTTTTAGCCAAAGATCAGACAGGACCATAGAACAAAATGAGACTAAAGGGGCACACCAGCCTAGGGGCAAGGACTAGAAGGTAGGAGGGGACAGGAAAGCTGGTAATAGGGAACCCAAGGCTGAGAAGGGAGAGCATTGACATGTCATGGAGTTCTTAATCAATGTCATAAAACAATATGTGTACTAACTGTTTAATGAGCAGCTGGTTTGTTCTGTAAACCTTCATCTGAAGTACTATAAAAAAACTAAAAAAAAAAAAAAAGAAAACAAATGTTGAAGAGGATGTGGGGAGATCAGAATGCTTATCTACTGCCAGTGGAGTTGTAAAATGGTACAACTCTTCTGGAAAACAGTATGGCAATTCCTCAAAAAATTAGAAACAGAACTACCATATGACCCAGCCATTCCACTCCTAGGTATATACCCTAGGAATCTAAAAGTAGCAATATGAACAGATATACATACACCTATGTTCACTGCAGCCCTATTCACAATAGCAAAAAGGTGGAAACAACCCAAATGCTCATCAAAAGATGAATGGGTAAACAAAATGTGGTACATACATACAATGGGCCACTACTCAGACTTAAGAAAAATAGTCTTGAAACAGGCTACAACATGGATGAACCTGGAAGGTGTTATGCTGAGTGAAATAAGTCAATCACAAAAGAACAAATATTGCACGGTCTCACTTAAATGAAATGACAAGATGGGTAAATATATAGAGATGAATGGCTATTAGTGGTTAGCAGGGGCAGAAGCAGGGAGGGATATAGGGACTCATTCTCTGGGAAGCAATGAATTTTTGTCTACGGTGATGGCAAAATTGGCATCAACTAAGGGTAATGGTTATACAACTTGATTAATGTAACTGGTATCACTAAACTTTCACCAGAAAAAAAAAGGGCACAATGGCAAATATAGTGTTATATATAATTTTACAACAACAAGGCTCCCTCAATTTAAAAAAAAAAAAAAGGTTTCACTTGTTGATATACTTAGGTGCAAGTAAACACCTAATGGGATTAGATTTCTTGGTCCAAAGGTTTAGGGTCATGACTTAATGGGTCTATCAAGTCAATTGGCCTAACATTGTTTTTAGAGTTTCTGTCCTACCTCCTAGTTTGGTAGGTGGTGGCTGGGGTTTTAAAAGCTTGCGGGCAGCCACTCAACACACAACAATTGGTCTCTATTCACCTGAAACAGCGGAGGAAGAAGGAGACCCAGGAATCAGAGAAGGAAATGGACTGCAGGTCTAATTGCCCCCATGAATTACCACCTCCTCTGCCATGAGACAGAAGACATGGTGCCCAGCTACCATTACTGAACATTTTGATCCAGGACCCGATAAATGGGCCCTGATCAAAATTAGGAAAAATGTGCAACAAAACATCAAATTCTTACGGAAACCAGACTTACTCGATCCATTGAGACCGGGGGAACCTCCAAATCTATTGTCCTGAAATAATCTTGAACTGAAACTATCCCAGGAAGTCATCTTTAAACTAAACAACAGGTTAGCTCAATTAATACAGAATGTGGGCTTTGATCATTGAGCTGTTTTAAAGAATTATCCATGTGAAACCAAATTGACAACAGTAACTCTAAAGCACAGATGAGAACTTTAAGGGGCACAGAAAGGGGAAGCTAATTGTGGTGAAACAATATGGGTAGAGATAGTGAGAATGGTGACACAGTGTGGAGAACATCACCAATGGCACCGAACTGTACGTGGAGAAATTGCTGAATGAGTGTATGTTTTGCTGTGTACATTTTTACCAAAAAAGGAATATATTTTAATCATTTGCCCATTTTGAGGGTGATAAATATGAAGTCACTTGAGAAGCAGAAGATCTCTAATGCACAAAGTTAATCATGGATAACTAGAGGAAGTTTTTTACGATGCCATTTGGATTCTGCACATAAACACCTGTCCAATCTCTCATTCATTTAACCCACAAATAGTTACTGAGCAACTGCGAAGTGGCAGACACTGTTTGGTAGGCACTGGGTGTGTAAGAGTAAACAAGATAAGACGTGGTCCTCCTCCCTATCCCCACAGAATGTAAAAGGCAAAGAAGGGGACAATTAAAAAGGCAAGTTACATGGCAGTACAGTAGAGCTGCTGCAGGCTAATTACAAGATGACACTGTACTTCAACCCCCAGACACCTGACCCAATCTTGGGAGGGAGAGGTGTGGACAGGTCAAGTCTGAGATCTCACTACAGCTAAAGAAATATCATCAAAACACCCTGAATTGCACCTCTTTTACAGCCTGATGTAATGTTATGGCTCCATTTCTACTGAAAATTCTCTCACTTGACCTCCATCCACCAGAAATCTCAAAGTGAGCAGGCTTTCAGGATGGTACGCTTAAAGACAGCTAGAAAAATCTGCTAAAAAAATGTTTCCCTTTGGTTTGTACTATCCTTCATATTAACCTTAGCATTTTTTTTTTTTTAGCTTCCATTTTTCCATTAGCTTTGCTCAGCTTCTTTCTCTCCCAACCCCCCACAGTCCCCGTTCACTTTCCTCCCCGAAACCACGCCACTTAGAGAGGTAAGTCGGAGGGTAAAAACAAGCATGCAGAGACTACAACACTGCGCAGATCTGAGAGTCTCGTTTTCACATATTGTTATTAACACGATGCTACTTCTGAAGTCGCAGATCATAGTGTGAGAATTAAACCGAAGTATCTCTTTGATGTTCAATGGAGTCTTCTAATACTAACTCCCACTGAGGATGATTTTTTTTAACCTAAATAATCTCTGTGATAGGATCATCTGGTTCCTCTGAAAAATCAGGGTCCAATTAATTGCCTATGGCTTTGTGTAAAATTCTCCTAAAATGGCTACATTATCCTGTACCTTGTAATTAGAAGTTGTAATTTCTATTCACAATGTTATCAGCTACTCTGATTTAATGCCATCTTCACAGGATTTTTCCTCCACTCCTGATAAAATACATTAGCGAATTTATTTCAATCCAATTTAAATTTAAAAAACAAGGATTCGAAAGCATCGTGTTTATCTTTCTCCTCCTTATACGTACGTGCCTCAAGCCTCTCAAGGCAATACTTAGGTATCACACCGTAGTAAGCTAACGTTTAAGAGGAATTAATGTTCCAGAACACTTCCTTCTACAACATAAGTTCTTCTCTCCACACAAATTAATCCCTTACTTTTATACGAATACATATTACATACATGTAAAACCTTTGCCCTTTCATAAGGAAAGATTACAATGGCTTTTTTTTTTTTTAACCTCAAGTTTTAAATTGAAAACGTGCAGATATGGCTTCATCAAAAGACCAACTTTTTTTTTAAACTGAGGACGGAAAAAAAAAAAAACCAAATTATGTTTTTGAGAAAATCAAAGAGACATCTGACCTTTTCTTAAAACAGGCTACAGGAAAATATTTCTATTTACATAACATCATGGGTAATTTCACTTTCCACTAATTAGTCACAGGCCTTTTCATTTTGGGTCATAAAGCCAAAAAATACTGCAAAAAAATTCCTTGTGATAGTCAAGAATGACACTTCTAAAAACATGAATTAAAAGTGATAAACTCCATAAAGAAAACCTAAGCTAGAATGAACATGAATATACCACAGGAGGCTTGGTGGATTGGAGAGAAATCAAATTCCGATTGCAGTGGGTATGCACAGAGCTATGAAGCCAGCAGTTAAGAAAAGTGTACAGCCACATTATTAATAGATCTGGAGCAAAGGGCCCCCCTTTCTTCCTCTGATTGAAAAAGGGAAATCAAAAGGAGACATCTAAAAATTCCTCTTTTATTGAAGAAAGAGCCAACATCTAAGTTCTATAAAGAAATATATATATATATATACATATATATATATATATATATAAAACTAATCAGTCTGTCTGCCCATCTGCTGTGTTTCACTATAATGAGTGTTAATACAGCAGCCCACCAGGGGGAAGAAGAAAGGCAGCTTAAAAGTGTTTTCTAATCTTGAAGCTTTGGTATCCTTGGGCTACCGTTAACACCATTTCACATTTCATTATGAATGTTAAAAATAATACATAAAGAGATGTCACATTTGACATGAGGATAATCTGGAAAAGTCAAACTTTCCTGTTACTCAGCAATTGCTGGCATTACAGAACACATTCACTCCTCTTCTCGTGCTCATTCGGTGGCATGACAATCGCCAGTGTGCTATTAACTCGAAAAAGATATGGATCTTGGCTAGTGCCTTCTTTATGGAAAAACTCTCACTTCCGTGGATAATGACTGTACAGAGGTATGTCTCAGGAATATAACAATAATTAGTCCTATGCAAGATGATACATTTTTGCTGGATTTCTGCAGTAAGGTGTGGTGATGAGGGGCATGGTGGCAAGTGGAAAGAGCACTGGAGTGGGAGTGAGAACACAGAGTTCTGGTCTCAGCCGTCACTCACCTGCCTTGGTAACAAGGCTGGGGCTTCAACTCTTTGAGCCTCTTTCTTTGATTCTATGATTGACCTGAACATACGTTCAAGAAGTGATGCTAAGGATGAAATTGCCACTTATGAAAAGGCCACTTCTTACCTAGACTCAACTTCAGCATCTACTCTGTTTTCAATTCGGATATGCTTTTGCAAGTCTCAAATCACAAAATTCTCAAGAAGCCCTACGAGGTGTAAAGATTATTACCAATGATGTTTTGGCCAGAGGGTATTCCCTACCCTGCCTTTAGTAAATAAAATTAATTTTAAAAATGTTTCTTGTAGGGAGATGGCTAGAGAAAGTTGAAGGAGATATGCTAGAGAACTGTTCTTCAGCTAAAGATTTGAGGGTTTGGTGCCTTTATCCTTCACTTTAAAACTCTACTCTTGCATTACTTTGTTCATACAAGTTCATGCATGGTCAACACTATTTCCAGGAAGGAAAGAGAGGCAAACACCAGTTCTTGATTTAAGTCACCCACCCATACTAAGTTGAACTTATGCAGAAGAATTATGCTGTTTCTAAATTAGCTTCTTAGTGACCAAGGCCAGTGGCAGATATTCCTGAACTTTGAGTTCTCTTTGTACTTTTCACTCCCAAGACCTGGGATACCAGGGGTATTGCAGGCGGTTATCGACCTGTGTCAGCAGAGGCAGTGGGAGGGCTGGGATAATGTGTTTGTAGGGAGGTTCTGGACCACTTTTTACAGGAAGAACACCTTTGACTGGGATGTTAAGGTACAGGAGGACAGTCTCTGACAGCTGTGCTGCTGGTTCACCATGTCACTCGGGACAAATCCATGTGATTTCTTTGTCAATATCCTAAAAATAATTATAACAGCACCTGTTTTCTCTCTTTTTTTGGATTGTTCTGAAAATCTAAGTAGATAATGAAAATGCTTTGAAAAGCACTTATAAATGCAAGATAATATTCTTCTGTGTATACTCTGCTATGCCAGGTGCAGGCCACTACCTGCTAGACCCAAGGCTTTTCACAAGCATTGGATGGAATTCACCTTGCCCAGAGGGCTCCTGTAGGCAGCTCCACTGGCCTAACCCAAGCATACCCAGACCACTGGCACTCAAAAATGGATGGAGAAAAATGAGATGGAAGAGATGGATAAGGAAAGATTAAAAAATCCAGAAATGACCAGAAAACAAAGGTGGAATAGGTACAAATTACTAAAAAGAACAATTTGATTTTAATCTAGGCAAATACAAAAGTCCAAAAGAAAGAAATTAGTTCAAGTAGTGATCCTTCCAGAAGAGTCAATGAAAAGCATCCTGGGTGCTCCACGTGTTAAAATATATTTGTAAATATAGATAAGGGGAAGCTAGAGAACTGGAAATGGTACAACCAGAACAGAATGAATGAGAATGGTGACACATTGTGAAAAATGTAACCAATATCACTGAATAATTTGTGTAGAAATTGTTAAATGGGAACCTAATATGCCGTGTAAACGTTCACCTTAAACACAATAAAATATTATTTAAAAAAAAAAGAGTTGATATGACCCAGTAATTCCACTCCTACGTATATACACAAATGAATCAAAAGCAGGGATTCAAGCAGATACTTGTACATCAATATTCACTGCAGCATTATTCATATAAAAGCTAAAAGGTGGAAATTACCCAAGTGTCCATCAATAAGTGAACGGATAAATAAAATGTAGTACATACATATGTTACAGATTGAACTGTGGCCCTCCAAAATACGTGTTGGAATCCAAATCTCTATACCTGTGGATGCAATATAATGCAATGTACTGACCTTACATGTAATATAATGTAATCATCATCCATGATGTAATCTAATCTAATGTAACCAATCAGTTGAAGTTCTTAAACCTAATCACTTCTGAGTCATATAAAGAGCAGCACAGACAGAGACACACACAGACACAGGGGAAGACAGCACTATTTGACAAAGGAGGCAGATGAATCTATAAGCCTAGGAACTCCAAAGACTGCCAGCTACAGAAGCTACTAGAAGGACTTCTCCCTACAGCTAGGTGCTGAATTTGGGCTTTTAGTTTCCTAAACTGTGAAAGAATAAATTTCTGTTCTTCAAAGCCAAAGGAAAAAAAAAAAAGATACAGTTTCTGTTCTCGAAGGACTAGCATTTGAACCAAAACATAACACAGCAAAATAAAATTCCAATGACTATGGGTGCACTGTAGGGAAAGAAAGGATCAGAGATCTTCTGGAAAGTCAGAGGATACATCAAGCTAATTAAATGAGTGCATGCCCCAGATTTATTTTATTCAACAAGAGACGCAGGAACATTCAGCATAATGCGTCCCTCTTAGCAACTCCTCAGCGAGCATTTGCTGATGAGGGTGACAGTGAAACGGCTGTCATGTCAGTTCTGAGCTGCTGATCCTTCTTAACACCATCAACTACAAGAGAGAAGTGCAGCTGGATGAATGCCTTGGTAACCTGAATGTCACTTTCATGGTGCCAGGGCACAAGAGTTAACACCATTGATCCTGTGTCCCATGAACCCATCTAAAAAGCACCTATGATGTTTTCATCACAGAATAAGAAAACCTCAACCTTCCCACAAGTCTAGTGTGTTCCACATTTCAGATTCAATTCAATTCCTAAATGTACCACTGACACAGCTTGTATCTCAACCTTAAAATCAGCTGCTGTTGAGTTGATTCCGACTCATGGGGACCCCATGTGTGTCGGAGTAGAACTGTGCTCCACAGGGTTTTCAATGGCTGGTTTTTCAGAAGTAGATCGCCAGGCCTTTCTTCCAAGGCACCTCTGGATAGACTTGAACCACCACCCAGGGACTCCTAATTCTGGTTACTGTGGCAGATAAAAGGAAATATGATCAATGGATACAAAAGATATGAATCACCTACACTAACCATGAGGAGCAAATGTGAAAATAGTTTACAAAACAAGAAATTTTTGCTTATACAGGTAGTCCCCAACTTACGGCATAGTTCTGTTCCTACGATTCTGTTGTAAGTCAGTTCTGATGTAAATCAAATACCTCATTTTTTTTTTTTGTTAGTTTTCATTATTATCGCCTTTTATTAACAGTATCTTTATAAACCCTATCTCCATTTGTCTTTGGGGGCTGGAAACATTATGTCATTACATATAAACTTACAGATATATTTTAACATTGTATGCAGTACATATTACTAACGATAAGATGTATAAAAAAATAAAACAACAGATGGTTGTAAGTGCAGTTTGTTATAACTTGAATACGTCCTAAGTTGGGGACTACATGTATTTCATTTGAGGACAGTTTGGTACTGATATCTGAGTATGGCAATATTTAATTTCATATTTTCACATGCTTCTAAAAAAACAAGAAAGTAACACTTAGAAAAGATCTAAATCCTAGACATGGGAAAACACTGCTACCCTCAAAAATCTAACACGTCCCTCTTCCCCAAAAAAAACCCCTCTTTCCTCCCTTTTTCCTTCCCTATGAAAATAAATAAAATCACCACGGGAGAGACTGATACAAACTCTGGTCGAGGATCTTTCTCTCACTGTGCTCTGCTTCAGGCACACTCTTCCAAGTCTAAGGAGAAGTCAGCAACGGTTCAATGATTCGGTAAACCCGCCGCCATCCTGCGGGGCAGAGGCCTGCTTATTGGAATAAGTGTCTCTAGCCCTGGCGGTGCAGTGGTTAAGAGCTTGGCTGCTAATCAAAAGGTTGGCAGTTTGAATCTACCAGCCACTCCTTGGAAACCCTGTGGGGCAGCTCTACTTTGTCCTATAGGGTTGCTATGCATCAGAACTGACTCAATGGTACTGGGTTTTTTTGTTTTTGTTTTGTTTTTTTAGGGGTGAGCCATGGCTACCTGAAATTCTGCCTTCTGAAACCTATAAGCTCCAAAACAGCTCAGATTTGGAAAACGTAGAGTAAGCACAGATAAAAGTTCTTTGTTGATGAAGGACTTAGGCTATCTCTCTCTTTCTGTCACACACATGCAGAGACACACTAATAAAAGTTCTAAAGCTGTAAAGATTACACCCAATATTTTGTGGTTGACGCAATTTCCTGAAGGAGAGAAAGGGGTCCTGTAACCTTGGGCAAGTTACTCACTCCACGGTGCCTGAGGTCTTCGCTTACAAAATGGGAGAAAACCTCATGAATTTCGTGAGGAGAAGTTAAGATCATGTATAAAAATTGCTTAGGACAGTACCTGGCACATAGTAAGCAATCAATACATGACTGCAATTATCATTATTATCACTGCTGCCACTACTACTTAATGGAATGGTAATTAACTTTAAGAAGAGAGAAGCAGAAGCAAAGAAGCTAGAAAGAAGAGAAGAAGAGATGAGAGTTTAATTGTGGCCACTTGGTGGTTCTTAGGAATTGCACCAGAGATAAGCAGGCGGACTGGATGTGGACAGAAACAAGGAGCCAGAAGTTTTGTAGACAGGAGAAGCATCTGGCCCCTGTGCAGCACCCGCAAACAGAACCCTGGGAAGTACGGGATGTTTCTGCAGTGTTCGGGTGGGGAGATCAGCTTCCATGTGGCAGGTCCCAAGGCTCCCAAGGCAAAGGCTACGTGCAGACAAGTTGAAGGTCAGTGAGCTCTACCTAGCTTTGTCAGAGCCTCCATGAGTGTGCAGCTTACAGTTTCCTGAGATTATGTATTTATGTGTCTCTTCCAAGGCCCAAGATCATGATCGTGTCCTAATTGTTCCCTTCTATAGGGTCGCTATGAGTCGGAATCAACTCCACAGCAATGGGTTTGGTTTTTGGTTTGGTATAGTCCTTCTGGAGCCCGGATGGCGCAGTGGTTAAGAGCCTGGCTGCTAATCAAAAGGTTGGCAGTTCAAATCCACCAGCTGCTCCTTGGAAACCCTACAGGGCAGTTCTGCTCTGTCCTATAGGGTCGCTATGAGTCAGAATCGACTCAACAGCAATGGATTTATATTCCTTTTAGGAGTTCTAATGGCTCACTGGTTAAGTGCTAGGCTGCAAACCGGAAGGTCGCAGTTTGAACCCACCAGCCCCTCCAGGCAAGAAAGATGTCACAGTCGGCTTCAGTAAAGATTACAGCCTTGGAAACCCTATGGGACAGTTCTACTCTGTTCTTTAGGGTTGCTATGAGTCGGAATGAACTCAACAGCAATGGGTTTGGTTTTTATGGGTTTTATGTTCCCTCTAAGGAGCCCTGGTGGAGCAAAGGTTTAAGCAGTTGGCTGCTAACCAAAAGGCTGGCAGTTCAAACCCACACAGCAGCACCAAGGAAGACAGACCTGGCGATCTGTTTCTGTAAAGATTACAGCCCAGAAAACATTATGGGGCAGTTCTACCCTGTAACACATGGGGTCACCCCGAGTCAGAATTGACTCGATGGCACCTAACAACAACAACAACATTCGCTCCAGCGCAGTGTCAGGTACACAGTAGATCTGCAACAGATGTTGAATAGAGTGATTCCTTAGCAACCTCTTTTCACACAGAGGCATGGGGGACCTTTAAGGAAGGAGCTCTGCTCAGCCCATGTCTTCAGCCATCTGCATAGACAGTGACTTCATTGGTACATCACCAATTACTGAAGTTCAAAATATGAATCAGAGCCATCATAGAAAATTTAAAATTATACTCAGTATATAACCCCTAAAAATTTGGGATATTACTATAAGCTCAGCTGCTAACCAAAAGGTCAGCAGTTTGAATCCACCAGCCACTCCTTGGAAACCCTATGGGGCAGTTCTACTCTGTCCTAATTGCTATGAGTAGGAATCGACTCAATGGCAATGGGCAATACTATAATAGCATAATAAAATTTTTAATGTTTTTGGCACTTGTAAGGTTGGCTTGGAGTCCCAGGGTGGCACAAATGGTTAAAGCACTCAGCTGCTAACCAAAAGGTTGGAAGGTCAAGTCTACCCAGAGGCACCTCGGAAGAAAGTCCTGGTGATCTGCTTCCAAAAAATCAGCCACTGAAAACCCTATGAAGCATAGTTCTATTCTGACACAGATGGGTTGTCATGAGTCGGAATCAGATTCACAGCAACTGGTTTAAGATCA
The DNA here is from genome assembly GCA_030035585.1 of Dugong dugon. Classification (NCBI taxonomy): domain Eukaryota; kingdom Metazoa; phylum Chordata; class Mammalia; order Sirenia; family Dugongidae; genus Dugong; species Dugong dugon. The sequence goes on along the minus strand of CM057469.1, from coordinate 47,426,288 downwards.
ACATTAATCTGTCCCAGAAGGTTCCTAGGCAGTACAAACAGTTTGCTCTCGATACTAACCTAAAGGTTGCAGTTCAAACCCATCCAGCAGTGCCACACAAGAAAGGTCTGGCAATCTGATTACAGCCAAGAAAATCCTACGGAGCAGTTCTACTCTGTAACACATGGGGTCACCATGAGTCAGATTCAACTCAAGGGCAACAGGTTTGGTTTTGGTTTGGTTCATCTGCCCCAGAAAATTGTGAGCTTTACTTATTTCAACAATCATTCTTTGGGGACTTAGTTTTTCTCAACATTCCACCGGGGACCAGAGATTCCAAAATGCATAAATGCCCTGAAAACTGGATGTACATTTCCTCGCTCCAATTAATGTAAATCGTTGATTTGCTTTCCATGACAAAGAACCATTTAAGGATGATGTCTTCGAAGACCAAACAAATTGAAATTGTTAATATCATCTGCAGGTAGCACAAATCAATGCCTTTTTAACCTACTGAGTTAAAAATAAATAAATAAAGGGCACCTCTGTTCTCATGCTGCTCTCATGAAATGCACAAGACTTTTGGGAACTTTATCGATTCTGTAGGGCTCAGCCAAAAACACATTCTGTGCAATCATCTACTTAAAGAAAACAAAAAGGAAGAAGCCGAGGGATCATTCCTGGGAGGACAAAGCAAAGTCAGCTGAGTAATGGCAGCTATTCCTTGCTAATGTACCAGTGGATGCTATTCTCCTGCCCCAGATGAATTTGCTCATGGTTTTCCTCTGAAGAGTCTTTCCACTGTACCTACCATCATTTCTGTGATGCTCAGAGGGTTCTAAGACAATAAAAACATAAAAGTGAGGGCAAGGTGCTCTCCCCTAGCCTTGCCGCTATTTTTCAGCCACTGAAAAGTTATTAAAGACCATATAGGGCTACAGGTAAAGAGCTACTATGACCTTGTAAATGTTACCGCAATTGCTGTCTAAAATAATTATTTTGAATCAGTCCAATGTTCTCCAATTGAAGCAGCATAATCAATGAACATGATATTCTTTCCTACTTGTCCAGCAAAATGTACTTAGGGAAAGAGATCAGTGGTGAGGCCAGCAGAACTGGACAAGTGGGTAGAGCAACACAACTGTAGTTGACTAACGGGGAGTCGCAGTTGAACATCAAGAAGTATTAACCACCCCGAGAGTATGGCCCCCAGACACCCTTTTAGCTCAGTGGTGAAGTTATCTTCGAGGTTCAGTGTTCAGCCTGGGAGTGGACAGCCCCGTAAAACCAAATGAGACTAACAAGGTACAGTAGTCCAGTGACAAGGGTCAGAAGGCAGAAGGGGACAAGGAAGCTGGTGATAGGGAACCGAAGGTTGAGTAAAGGATATTGTTGATGTTTTGTAAGATTGTTAACCATTGTCATAGGGCAACATTTGTAGTAACTATTAAAGGAGAAACTATTTTGTTCTGTAAGTCTTCATCTTAAGTGAGAATAACAGCACAACTGGAAGAGCGTAGTCAATGTCACTGAACTGTGCATATAGAAATTTTTGAAACGGCATAATTTTTGGTGTGCCCATTTAGTCTAGCATATACGGTTGAGCTATGTGTATTACTGTTTTATACGCCTGTCTAATCTTTGGCTGTGCAAAGGCATTCAACTGTGTGGATCATAACAAATTATGGATAACATCATGAAGAATGGGAATTTCAGAACACTTACTTGTGCTTGTGAGGTACCTGTACACAGGCCAAGAGGCAGTCAATGATGATGATCTATGTACAGAATGGGAATTCCAGAACACTTAATTGTGCTCGTGAGGAACCTGTACATAGATCAAGAAGCAGTCGTTTGAACAGAACAAGTGGATACTACGGGTTTAAAGTCAGGAAAGGTGTGCATCAGGGTTGTATCCTTTCACTATACTTATTCAATCTGTATGCTGAGCAAATAATCTAAGAAGCTGGACTATATGAAGAAGAACTTGGCATCAGAATTGGAGGAAGACTCATTAACAACCTGCATTATGCAGATGACACAACCTTGGCTTGCTGAAAGTGAAGAAGACTTGAAGCCCTTAACTGATGAAGATCAAAGACTACGGCCTTCAATATGAACTATACTTCAACATAAAGAAAACAAAAATCTCACAACCAAACCAATAAGCAACAACATGATAAACAGAGAAAAGACTGAAGTTGTCACAGATTTCATTTTATTTGGATCCACAATCAACACCCATGGAAGCAGGAGTCAAGAAATCAAAGCACACATTGCACTGGGCAAACCTACCGCAAAAGACCTCTTTCAAGTGTTAAAAAGCAAAGATGTCACTTTAAGGACTAAGGTACTCCTGACCCAAGCCATGGTGTTTTCAATTGCCTCATATGCATGTGAAAGCTGGACAATGAATAAGGAAGACTGAAAAAGAACTGACACCTCTGAATTACGGTATTGGCCAAGAATACTGAATATACTATGGACCGCCAAAAGAAGGAACAATTCCATCCTGGAAGAAGTACAGTCAGAATGCTCCTTAGAAGCGAGACTGGCAAGACTTCATCTTATATATTTTGGACATGTTATCAGGAGGTACCCGTCCCTGGAGAAGGACATTATGGTTGGTAAAGTAGAAGGTCAGTGAAAAAGAGGAAGACTCTCAACCGCCAAAAGAAGGAACAATTCTATCCTGGAAGAAGTACAGTCAGAATGCTCCTTAGAAGCGAGATTGGCAAGACTTCATCTTATATATTTTGGACATGTTAATCAGGAGGTACATGTCCCTGGAGAAGGACATAATGGTTGGTAAAGCAGAAGGTCAGTGAAAAAGAGGAAGACTCTCAATGAGATGGACTGACACAGTGGCTGCAACAATGGGCTCAGGCATAACAAAGATCATGAGGATGGCACAGCACTGAGTGGTGCATTGTTCTGTTGTACATAGGGTCGCTATGAGTCGGAAATGACTCGAGGGTACCTAACAAAAACAACAATCTTTGGCTGAAGGGTGAACCTCAGGAGTGACTTCGGTACTGAGTTAAAAGGGTGTCCGGGAGCCATACTCTCAGGCTTTCTCCAATCTCTGTCAGACCAGTAAGTCTGGTCTTTTTTTGTGAGTTAGAATTTTGTTCTACACATTTCTCCAGCTCTGTCTGAGACCCTCTATTGTGATCCTTGTCAGAGCAGTCACTGGTGGTAGCCAGACACCATCTAGTTGTGCTGGACTCAGTCTGGTGGAGGCTGTGGTAGTTGTGGTCCATTAGTCCTTTGGACTAATCTTTCCCTTATGACACATCAAAGTTTTGTCTTTAACTGAATAGAGCATTAAATGCATAGCTTGATGATAAACCCTTTCACAGGAGAAAGGGATAGCAGAAATGAAGGAGTCATGGTGGTACAATGGTTAAGTGCTTTGCTAGTAACCAAAACACTGGTGGTTCAAACCCACCCAGTGGCTCTGCAGGAGAAACACTTGGCGATCTGCTTCTGCTTCTTGATTACAGCCAAGAAAATCCTATGGGGCAGTTCTACTCTGTCACAGAAGGTCATTATAAGTCAGAATTAACTCAACTGCACCCAACAAACAAACAGATAATAGAAATGGGTTATATTTAGACCTTGATCACATTTTAGCTAGGCCTTTGCCCCAGCTGTCATCTCTGTGAACATGCAATGGGCAGTCAGGCTGTGTCATTTACGTTCCTCAGTATGACAAAGGTCCATGTGACAAACTGCTTAGTGTTTCTGTGCATCACATTACCACTATTACCACCCCAGGAATAGTACTGCAAAAAATAAAAGACAAATTTTCTAATTCTGTGATCTCCTTGAAAAGTTTAAGGAATTTTAAAGATTCAAGTAACATTTTATATTTGTAGATCATTTATCATTTTATCACCCCAGCCTCAAAACCTCTCACTTATTCGTCAGCTTCTCCTATGCCATATATTTTTTTAATTATTTGTCTTTTGCTTTTTCGAAAGAGGCAAAAACTCACATAGTAACGTTCAACAAACATCAGTCCTACCACCAGTTTTAAAAGCATCAGGACAAGATTATGGTTTTTAGTAAAAAACCTCTGACTCATGGTGCCCCATGTGTATCAGAGCAGAAGTATACTCCATAGGGTTTTCAATGGCTGATTTTTCAGAAGTAGATATCCAGACCTTTCTTCTGGGGTGTCTCTGGGTGGACTCAAACTGCCAACTTTGGGTTGGCTGCTGAGCGTGTTAACCATTTGCACCACCCAGGGCCTCCTCAGTTCTCATAAATTCATAATTATCCCATACACTCTCTACAACAAAGACAAATTAATGTTCCTAATGCACTGATTCTGTCAGGTGCCTTACCTTGGTCTAAAATCTTCCATGACTTACCAATGCCTCCAGGATAAAGTCTGAGATACCCTGGATTTTCAACTGGACAAGTCCTCAGGGACTACTGAAGTCAAGTTTGTAATTTTACAAATAAGAAAACTGAAGGTCAAAGAGTTTCTATGACTTTCTCAGGGTCTCCTCAGGATCAGGGCCAGGAAGCAGACCAGCTGACCCACTGTCCCCTCTTCTTACTGCTCTCAGGTAACTAGCCTTCATCCCATCAGGTGGGCCTCACAGACCACCTTCTCCCTCAACACTCTGCTCACATCCTCACCTCTCCACTCTGCTTAGTCTATACTTTCCCAGGAAGAAGCCTCCATGCATTCCATGACTTCCTTCAATTCTCTCTCTGCCCTAAACTCTTACTTATAACATCAATTATTTGATCTTTCTTAGACATCTCTCAGTAGACAGTAAATGCTTTGAGGACAGGAACCACATCCTGTATTTAGTCCCCCCCTCCCCCCACAATGTTAGGTGTCATGGTAGGCAAACAGTAGGAACTCAATAAATCCTCTTCAAAATGGCGAACAGTGGGCTCTCTTTGTCTTCCAACCTCTGCATGTGCTACCATCTTGTCGGGCAGGCTCTCCTTCCTCCCCTTTGCCTGGTTATCTTCTTCTGGTCTGGGTGAGCTGTCTGTCCCAAACGGTCCCAGAGCACCTGATAATTACCCTTTCACAGCCCTTCATCACCACCTCAAGAGCCTTAATTCCTAAACACCTGTTATCACTTCCACTAGCCTAGACTGTAAAGTCCTTGAGGGACACAGATGGTTTGTTTCTTGTTCCTTACTTCTTGTTCCCAGTGCCTAACAATGCTTGGCTCAGAATAAGTGACGAATAAATAAACAATAAGTGAATGAATGAATGTCTCCAGAAGAAAGTCTAAACTACTTCTCATGGAACTCAAAGCTTTCCAAAATTTGACTTACATCTACATTTCCAATCTCATCTAGCTTTCTATAGGCACCTTGCTCTAGCCAGTCTAGTCTCTAGCTACTAACCCCTAAACATATTTTCATACTCTCAGGGCCTCTTTTCATTGTCTTCGAAGCCCTCTACATTAATCTCTCCTTGTTATTCAAATTCTACCCATCCTCCAAGGTCTACAACAAGTTTTAGCACCACTAAAGAAACTTGCTCCAGGCCACACAGATCTTCCCCTTCTCTAAGTTCATTAGCACCTGTCCATGTGGCCCATTCATCACCTATCCATGTTGCTACAAGTCTGCAGTTATCTTTCGATCTCAGTCTGAGTTGGTCCATGGGGAATCCCTCTCCCTCTGAAGTTAGCATTTACCTCTCATTTAGGAAATAACTATATACACAGTCTTGGGACGTCCCCCTACCATTGTTTTATAATGTTAACTTTTGCACATCTGTCTTGTGGTCCTAGTTCATTTATAAAATTTTCAAGACAAGTCATGCTTCTGATATCTTTGGTCCTGTGCAGTCCTTTACACAAAGTAGATCATTAAATATTTGTTACCTGAAACATGTTGGTTAGAAAGCAAAAGTGTGCGAGATGAAAGAACTATGGAAGTTATAGCAAAAAAAAAAACTCTTGCCAAAAGTGCAATTGAAAATTTCTGATTATTAGAGGCTGTTTAAAAAGGTCAAACGTTGAGAATATAATTACACCATAATCTGGGTAAAATTACTCTCTGAATAAAGGTTATTTTTGAATAGAAACTTTTGTCCAGACCATAAAAATTTATGAATAGAAGAGGAAATTTAGTAGAAAAGGACAAAAAAGGAAAGAAAGAAAAACATACATCTATGCTTGACAGCCCCCCACCCCCCAGCCCTAGGTCAAAAGGGCTAGCCCACAGTATCCACAACAGCCATCAGCTGACTTTCATTACAAGGCCTAGTTTACGAGTGAGTTAACACCATTGCTCCACAAAGGCCAGCCTGACAACTCTCCTGAACACGAGCACAGTAATTTTCTAGACGTTGTCCTGGAAAAGATCAATGTCTTTTACCTGGTTTGCCATAAACATTTCCCTATAATCATTCTTTTGATGGACTAAGTCTAACTATTTAGTTTTATTTGTTTTATATCTCACCGTATTCCCCCCAAAATATTTACAGCAGCTGCTTTCAACCACAAGCAATCATTTCAGAATACAAATGCTGTATTCAGAGTTCAATAATTCAGGGTTCAGTCATCCAGCCACAGCACGTCAAGAGACCTTCTATGCCAGGTCCTTTCTTGCCAAATACTCCATACCCCTGGAAGACGTGAGCCTGCAAACACACCGCCCAAGTCAGGTTTGGCTAATTACAAATCGATATTGGCCTGCAGTGGAAAAATTACCATGCACAGGAGCCTTTTTTGCAGTGCTTCAAAAACCTGAGTATCAAAGGATATAAATAGCAAGTGTGCACATTACTCAGACCTAGAGGCCACAAAGTTGCCGGTTAGGATTCTGCCCAGGGAAAACACAAATTAGCCAGCATTATTTGTTAAGCATTTGGCTGTTAACCAAAAGGTTGGCAGTTCGAATCCACCACCCACTCCTTGGAAACCTATGGGGCAGTTCTACTTTGACCTATAGGGTCACTATGAGTCGGAATTGACTCGACGGAAATGAGTTTGGTTTGGTTTTTGGTATAAACCTCTAAGGAGTCCCTGTGTGGTGCAAGTGGTTAACATGCTCAGCTGCTAACTGAAAAGTGAGAGGTTCGAACCCACCCAGAGGCACCTTTGAAGAAAGGGCTGGCTATCTACATCCAAAAAATCAGCCATTGAAAACCCTATGGAGCACAGTTCTACTCTGGCGCACATGGAGCGACCATGAGGCGGAGTCAACTCGACTGCAACTGGTAAATGGTATATAACCCTCTAACAACCAACACCTAACATCTATTTTATATGCTGTAGGCTTGAACACAGGTTTTACTGGAAATGAATAAATGTACTCATTACTAGGTACATTCTGCCAAATAAAGAAGACAAGAGAAGGGGACACTTTAATGTTTTGTTTTAATGAATTAAAGGAAGTTGAACCCTCATTTCCATGACATATTATAAACAATAAAATAAAGACTTGTGTTCTCTTCCCTGTTGTTTTATTTTGCTATCTGCTTGTCCATCTCATTTTAATGGACCCTAGTTTCTAATGGAGTCCCGGGAGGTTGCTAACCAAAAGGCTGGAGGTTAGACATCTACCTAGAGGTACCTCAGAAGGCAGGCCTGGTGATCTACTTCCAAAAAATCAGGCACTGAAAATCCTATTGAGCACAGTTGTACTCTGACATACACGGGGTGGCCATGAGTTGGAACAGACTCGACGGCAACAAATTTTGTTAGTTTCTAATAGGCGTTTGTTAAGGCTCTTTCATTTCTTAAAAAAATACACATATTGTATTGATTTCCCTCCCCTACCTGACAATGAAGGTCATGTTATAGGAAAGCAGCATAATGTGGTTTTTTTTTTTTAATCAACCATTCTAGCCGTAACAAAAATAAATGAAATGTGGGAGGCTGTTTATTTGTATGTCAAAGAGAAAGTGAAATTCTCCACAGGGTGACACAATCATTTGTTTTCCCCAGTGAAGCAAACAAATCAAATAGGAATAAAATAGGAGCCTACCCTTCATCATTCATAGTGTGACGAGTTCTGCTGGATTAACCATTCTTCTTCCCTGTTACACTCACTCCAAAAAACAGATGTACAATGATATCAGCAAAACAGACAAAGATCATCCATCTACAAGACAGGAAATGCAGCAGCCAGACACGCATCCTTCTTAAACGTTAGCAGACTCCTGGCTGGTGGCTCTGGCCCTATTGTGCAGGAAATGGGCTCACCAATAAGACACGTCCTTGGGTGGCAGCAACGATCAGATTTATTGGCAGTACTGCCCTAGGGCAAGGAGACACAAACCTGCCAGGGCTCTTCAGATCAGGGGGCTGCCTATGTGGCATACTTAAAGCCAAACATCTTGGAGCCATTGCATTTGGTGGTACTTCCCTCCTCACTAATCCTGTGAATTAGAAGGTGGACATCAGTAATTCTGTCTAGAAGACCAAAGACAGAGTGTGTAAGGCACTGGGGAGCCTCTTCCACTGGCATTCAAATAGTCCATTAGATGGGCTAGACTACCATACTGCATACAAGGAATGGGCCAGTTCAAGCCTTGGTTAGCGAGTGCTCTGAGGTCTTAAGCAAGAGGCCTGGCCAACCGAATGAGTGGGTGAGTGTTCCTGGGTTGGGGGTGGGGTGAGGTGCTGACACTGAAAATGCTACTGATAGCAGTGATTCTCGGGGGACTCTTGCAGAGTTTAAGATGACGGCAGGCGTGCAAGCATCAGTATTTTCTCCACAGCTGGAGATAAGGAAGGACACCTATTCTCAACGTCAAACAGTAATGGAGAGTGTCTCAGTTACCTACTGCTGCTATAACAGAAATACCACAAGTGGATGGCTTTAACAAACAGAAGTTTATTCTCTCACAGTCTAGGTGGCTAGAAGTCTGAATTCAGGGTGCTAGCTCCAGAGGAAGCCTTTCTCTCTCTGTCTTCTCTGAAGGAAGGTCATTGTCATCAATCTTCCCCTGGTCTAGGAGCTTCTCAGTGCAGGGATCCCGGATCCAAAGGATGTGCTCTGCTCCTGGCACTACTTTCTTGGTGGTATGAGGTCCCTCTGTCTCTCTGCTCGCTTCTCTCTTCCATATTTCAAAAGAGACTGACTCAAGATACAACCTAATCTTGTAGATCAAGTCCTCCCTCATTAATATAACTGCCTCGGATCCTGCCTCATTAACATCACAGAGGTAGGATTTACAACACATACGAAAATCACATCAGATGACAAAATGGTGGACAATAACACAGTACAGGGAATCATGGCCTAGCCAAGTTGATACACATTTTGGGGGGACATAATTCAACCCATACAGAGAGCTAGGGAATTCAGAACTTCTGCTGGTATCACAGGTGCCAAATAACTGATGTGTATCCACCACTTTGGAGCCCCTGGATAGTGCAAATGGTTAATGTGCTCAGCTGCCAATCAAAAGGTTGGAGGTTCTAGTATACACAGAGGTGCCTCAGAAGAAAGGCCTGGTGATCTACTCCTGAAAAATTGTCTATTGAAAACTCTATGGAGCACAGTTCTACTATGACACACATGGGGTCGCCATGAGTCAGAGTTGACTCAATGGCAACTCTTTACACAGCACTTTTCTATTTGCAGATCCTTTCACTCATATTGGAGCCCTGGTGGTGCAGTGGTTAAGAGCTTAGCTGCTAATCAAAAGGTCAGCAGTTCAAATCCACCAGCTGCTCCTTGGAAACCCTATGGTGCAGTTCTACTCTGTCCTATAGGGTCACTATGAGTTAGAATCAACTCCTTGGCAACAGGTTTGGTTGGTCTGTTTTTTCACATATGTTAGCTCTGTTGGTCTGCCAGGGTCTTACCTATATGATTTAGAAGACACTGACAACACAGCTCTAGATGCCGGTAAAATTAATCCAGACTTAGGGTGCCTGTAGTGAGGGGAAGAAGAGGCAGTGATACTATTTTAAAAAGTAGGGTAGTCATTCCCATTTTGGTTTTCTCTGTGCTGAGAGTAACAAGGTTTTGGTAAACAGAGCATTAAAAAGGGTGACAGAGCATAGTCAATGGCATTTATAGCATTGATGCCCTTGTTTGCTCATGTGAACACACCCACAACTCAATTTCTATTGAATGTCTATGGAAGCTGTATTTTCTTTTTGATGTAAACATCCATAATGGGTCCCGCATCCCTTGACTCCGGTAGCAGCTGCTTGAATGAGCAGGGTGAAAGCTGAGATTTGGGGATACGCTGAGTGACTTTTTTCCTTGCTAGTCTCCCCACCTCTAGTCCATTTCTATCACTACCTACCAACATGATTTGAAAGAAAATCTGTGGCTAAATATCTAGAGAAAAGCAGTGATGATTTCCACTCCACCACGGAGGAAATGGCTTTTTCTCTCAGGGCATTCCATCGCTCTCTCTCCAGTCCTTGATGTGCGAGGAGGCTGTGTGTGGAGTCCCAGTGCAAAAAAGTCCCGAAGAATAACAAAAAGAGCTGGAGAGAAATGGGTGAAGGGAAAAGACGTGCTGAGCAGCTATGAGAGGCTGAGGAAACTAGAAGCAGCCAGAGAAAAACTGAAAGAAACAAAAATAAAAGGGAGGGAATGGATGCGAAAGCTTTCATGCGTGCTCTTCCCTGCCAGGTCAAGTCAGCTCAAAGCATCAGTTTTCTAGGAAACCTTTTGTGATCCTCTCGGTGATTGTTAGCCCTGTGTGCTTTGGGATCTTCCCTGCACTTCCCACACTGTATCCTAACTGCCCACTGATGTGACTGTCTCCACAATTAGACAACGCAAAATCCACAAAACACACCAAAACACGTCAAGTTGATTCAGACGCATGGCGACCCCAGGTGTTACACAGTAGAACTGCTCGATAGGGTTTTCTTGGCTGTAATCTTTACGGACTCAAAGTGACTCTACAGAACAGAATAGAACTGCCCTGCAGGGTTTCCAAGGAGCTGCTGGTGGATTCAAATTGCCCATGAGTCGGACTCAGCTCAACGGCAATGGGTTTAATCTTTATGGAAGCAGTTCACCAAGCCTTTCTTCTGTGGAGCTGCTAGGTGGGTTCCAACTGTCAACCTTTAGGTTGGCGATTGCAAACCGTCTGCGCCACGCAGACCGTGCAAAAGCAGACTCTCTCGCATTCACCTAAAAAAAAAAATTTATCCCCAACTCCTAGCTCAGTGACTGATGCAATGAAGGTGTTCAATACATGTTTACCAAATAACAGATGAACCTTAAAAACATAGAAAATGTTAATAAACGGGTATGGGTCATAACAACTTGGGGCATTCTTTGGGATCTTCAGCCAATATACAGCATAATAAACTTCTGTTATAAGATGGGAAGCATTCAGTCACTGAGAAATAAAGAAGGAAGGCTGAGCATAGTTTCTCTCAATATTCCACAAGGCCAAGTTAGGCACCTTCATAAACGGCATCAATTCTTTATGGGTACAAACTTAACAATTTATACACTTTGGCCCTAAAAGCAATGAAGCAAACTTTAGAAGAGTCTGGTTTATCCCCCACCCTCTTTAGAAACAACTCACACATTGGAAAATTATAGCCATTACGTTAGAGTGGTGAACTCCCTGAATGTCAGGCTACTTGCTAAATAAATTACTCTCCAGGCCACTTTGTAAAATACTCTTCTCGTGAAGATGGTAAATGCTGACATGAAAAATTTGGGACCCTGGAAAAGTCTCTATAGTTTCAACGTTTCCAGAAAGGGATCAATATACAGAAACACAAATTCTTCATAAACAAACAGCACAGTGTGATATACATAGAAGGCAGTAACATATGTTTAAGTGCATATGGTTACTACTAAGATAGTTTTATAAAACATCCTTAATTTTGTGCAAGGAATAGGGAAAATCTTTGATAGAATTCTCTCTCAAACCAAGAAATGTAATAAAAATGCAAATAGGACTCTAATTCTACTTATTTAAATTTGCCTCAAAATCATTTATGCAAGAGTTAATGTCTCACTGTTTTTGGAGTTCCTGCGTTCCATCATCAGTTTATTGCCTGACACAAACTTTAATGCCCCTGAAGCTCTAAATTCTCTAAACCGGATTCTTTCAAAAATCTTTGTGTGGTATATATTTAGAAATGAATTAATATTAACTTCATCATGATAAAGTTACCAAACTCTGGTGATAAGTGACAACAGTCCAGATTATTGTAAAAGCCAGAGTTGGTATAAATGAATGAAAATGTAAAACTGAAATACTTTTGGAATTGTTTCAAATTTTGGCAGAGTAAAAACTATGTCAATTTACTATTTAGTAGACATGTGCCAGGTATAATATGTAGTTTTTAATTGCTTCAAATAGTCTAGACATAAAACCCACTGCCATTAAGTCGATTCCAACTCATAACGAGCCTACAGGACAGAGTAGAACTGCCTCATAGGGTTTCTGAGCAGCAGCTGGTGGATTTGAACTGCCGACCTTTTGGTTAGCAGCTGAGTTCTTAACCACCGTGCCACCAGGGCTCCAGTCTAGATGCAGAAGTATATATATTAACTCCTTTAGGGAAGATTCCATTTATCTGTTTCCCTCACAGGGCCCAGCACAGTAATTTGGACCCAGGACTCACTCAGTAAGGCTGAACGGATGATGAATGAATGGCTGTGAGAACTGACAAACCTTCCCCTACATACCTTTGGTTGGACTCCTAAAGAGGAACAAATAATAGCCAAGGATGGAGCAAAAGGCCAGCATCATTGGAACAATCTGTACCCTGCACCATAAAATAGTAATATTTCCTCTATGCGATCAGTTATATAGTTCCTCAAATGCCTAGTCTTCACTTAAAGCTCCAAGAAGCCCCAGTGGCACAACAGTTAAGTGCTTGACTGCTCACCTAAAGATCAGCAGTTCTAATCCACCAGCCACTTCGAGGGAGGAAAGACCTGGCAATCTGCTCCCATAAAGATTACAGCCTAGGTAACCCTATGGGGCAGTTCTACTGTATCATATAGGGTCTCTATGAGTCGAAATCAAATCCACAGCACACAACAGTCAAAACTCTGTGCATGTTCACTCAGTCATGTACCCCCCACACCTAGCACAGGACACTCAACATCACCTACCGAGAGGCAGAATTAGTTCAAACAGTCTGGGTTTTGGAGTCAGACGGGGGTAGAATCAGGCTCTGCTAATTCCCAGTTATGAGACCCAGTGAAAGTTAGTTCATCTCTCTAAACCTCAGTTTCCTCTTCCATTAAATGGGTAAAACATTAACCACCTTGTAGGATAGTTTGGAGGATTTGAAACAATGGCTACAAAGCAACTGGCATGATGCCAAGCGTTTATTAGGTACTTAACAGAAGACAGTTATGAGACATTATAAATAAATAAGTGAATACATGACCAGGAAGTAAACACACTTTTAAATGATAAAAATGGCTATTATTCCCTAAAGGATCTTTAAACTGAACGTTACTCCTGTAAAAAAGCCTCCGGACACAAAGCTGATGCAATCTCACTTTTCATTTATTTGTGTTACAGCCCATAACAAATCAGACTGAAGAATGAGAATAGAGGAAGCAAGTACACTGACAGTCGGCAACATACACATCAGAGAGGCACAAAAGAACCAGGGGCAGATGCAAGAATCCAGAAGAGTCTGAGAAAGGCAGTACAGGGACAGCGTCTTTCAGCTATGGAGCCTAATAACCAGTGTCCACGAGGACGATCACAAACAGGTCGAACTGCATGCAGGAGACTGATCGTGCCTAAGAAGGCAAGAGAAATGAAATCTATGTGAAAAGTATTTCTATCCAACTAGTTAGCCCCTACCACCTCCAGCTGGCATCACATCTCTTCCCTTTGGGTTTTCATAGCATTGTGCTTGCTCCATCACAATAACACTCAGCAGTCTGACTGATCTATGTGTTTGTAGAGAATGTTATTGTTAGGTGCTGATCTCAACTCACTATGATGCCATGTGTCAGAGGAGAACTATCTCACAGGGTTTTCTAAGCTGTTATCTTTACGGGAGCAGATCACCAGGTCTTTCTTTCCCAGAGCTGCTGGGTATGTTCAAACTGTCAAACTTTCAATTAGCAGCAGAGCACTTAACCATTGCACCACCAGGGCTCTGGCTGTACAGCATAAGCCCCCTGAAAGCAGATAACCAGTGTTATTCATTTTTGATCAATAAGAATTTGTTAAATACACCAATTTACCTTTCAAAATAACAGATGAAATTCTAGTCACTTCTTGGTCTCCAACAAGTTCTTTCCTATAAGTAAGAATCAAGTTCAGGATACTCTGTAAGTACCTTCAGTTTATTGTTGACACAGAAACATCATTATCTTATGGAGTATTTACTTATAACTCTAAAATACTAGGGCAATGTTATGGTAAGTAGAGGGCAAGAGATAATGCCAAACCAACTAACCACCATCATCTTCTCCTTGAAGCTGCCCCTTATGACTTCTTCTTGCCTAGTCTGACCTTCTCTCTTCTCAAATGCTCAAACCATTGATTCATTCTTTCAGTAAACATTTACTGCTGCTGTGGGATAGGACTACACTAGGCACACTTGGACACACATGGCCAGAAATTCCAGGCGGATTCAGAAGAGGACATGGAACAAGGGATATCACTGCTGATGTCAGACGGATCCTGGCTGAAAACAGAGAATACCAGAAGGATGTTTATCTGTCTTTTACTGACTATGCAAAGGCATTCATTCGAATGTGTGGATCATAACAAATTATGGATAACATTGGGAAGAACGGGAATTCCAGAACACTTAATTGTGCTCGTGAGGAACCTGTACATAGATCAAGAAGCAGTCGTTTGAACAGAACAAGGGGATACTGCGTGGTTTAAAGTCAGAAAAGTTGTGCATCAGGGTTGTATCCTTTCACTATACTTATTCAATCTGTATGCTAAGCAAATAATCTAAGAAGCTGGACTATATGAAGAAGAACTTGGCATCAGAATTGGAGGAAGACTCATTAACAACCTGCATTATGCAGATGACACAACCTTGCTTGCTGAAAGTGAAGAGGACTTGAAGCACTTACTGGCGAAGATCAATGACCACAGCCTTCAGTATAGATTACACCTCAACATAAAGAAAACAAAAATCCTCACAATGAGACCAATAAGCAACATCATGATAAATGGAGAAAAGATTGAAGTTGTCAAGGATTTCATTTTACTTGGATCCACAATCAACACCCATGAAAGCAGGAGTCAGGAAATCAAAGGACACATTGCACTGGGTAAACCTACTGCAAAAGACCTCTTTCAAGTGTTAAAAAGCAAAGATGTCACTTTAAGGACTAAGGTGCACCGGACCCAAGCCATGGTGTTTTCAATCATCTCATATGTACGTGAAAGCTGGACAATGAATAAGACTGAAGAAGAATTGATGCCTTTGAATTATGTTGGCCAAGAATAGTGAATATGCCATGGACTGCCAAAAGAACAAACAAATCTGTCTTGGAAGAAGTACAGCCAGAATGCTTCTTAGAAGCGAGGATGGCGAGACTTCATCTCACATACTTTGGACATGTTATCCGGAGCAACCAGTCCCTGGAGAGAAGGATATTATGCTTGGTAAAGTAGAGGGTCAGCTAAAAAGAGGAAGACCCTCAATGACATGGACTGACAGAGTGACTACAACAATGATCTCAAGCATAACAACAATCGTGAGGATGGCGCAGAACTGGGCAGTTGTTCTGTTGCACATAGGGTCGCTATGAATCGGATCTGACTCGATGGCACCTAACAACAACAACATATGTGAAAGGTATTTGTCTTCAAGGAACTGACAGTTAGAGGGTAAAAGATGAGCAAGTAAGGGATTGCAATACAATCGGGTAACTGATATAGCTAACATAAAAATTACATACAGGAGATAAAATTATAAAGTATTCCTGGACAGATTCAAGAAAGACTGTGAAGATTAGGAGCAAAAGAGAAAAAAGGAAATCAAAGTCTCAGAGAAGAAACTAGTCTACAAGGCTAACAGCCTATACGAGCCACGGCCTTCATATACCCTGAGATCAAAAATAACTAGATGGTACCTAGCTACCACTACTGACTGTTCTGATCTGGACCACAATAGATGGACCCTGATAGAATGGGAGAAACATAGAACAAAATTAAAATTCTTAAGAAGTCCAGGCTTACTGGACCAATTGAGACTAGAGGACCACCTAAGACTATAATCTTGAGATCCTGTCTAAACCTTGAACTGAAACTATCCCGAGGTCACTTTTTAGCGAAATAACAGACTGGCACATAAAATAAAAGGTATTATCCTGAGTACGATGTTCCATTAAAAAACCATCTATATGAGACCAAAGGTCAACAATTACTCTAAAGCAAAGATGAGAAGATAAAGGGGAAGGGAAACTAGAGTACTGGAAACAGAACAACCGGAACACAACTAAAGAGAATGCTGACACACTGTGAAAAATGTAACTAATATTACTGAAAAATCTGTGTAGAAATTATCAAACAGTAACCTAATTTGCTTTGTAAACTTTCATAGAGAACACAATAAAATATTATTGAAAGAAAGACTGTGCAGAGAAGATAGGGTTTGAGTTAAAACTTAAGAATTATTTTTTACTTTTTTTTTTACTGTGCCTTAGATGAAGGTTTACAAAGCAAATTAGTTTCTCATTAATTAATTAATACATATATTATTTTGTGATATTGGTTGTCAACCCTGTGACATGTCAACAATCTCCCCTTCTCAACCTTGGACTCCTCATTTCCATTCATCCAGCTTTCCTGTCCCCTCCTGCCTTCTTGTCCTTGCCTCTGGGCTGGTGTGCCCACTTAGTCTCATATACATGGTTGAGCCATGTGTATTATTGTTTGTTTTATGGGTCTGTCTAATCTTTGCATGAAGGGTGAACCTCAGGAGTGACTTCGGTACTGAGCTAAAAAGATGTCAGTGGGCCATACTCCCGGGGTTTCTCCAGCCTCTGTCAGGCCAATTAAGTCTGGTCTTTTTTTGTGAGTTAGAATTTTGTTCTACATTTTTCTCCAGCTCTGTCCAGGACCCTCTGTTGTAATCCCCCACAGAGCAGTCGGTGTTAGCCGGGCACGATCTAGTTGTGCTGGACTCAGTCTGGTGGAGGCTGTGGTAGTTGTGGTCTATTAGTCCTTTAAAAATCTTTCCCTTGTGTTTGGTTTTCTTCATTCTCCCTTGCTCCAGACAGGTTGGGACCAGTGAAGTATCTTAGACGGTTGCTCATAAGCTTTTAAGACCCCAGATGCTACTTACCAAAGTAGGAGTAGAGCATTTTCTTCATAAACTATGCTTATGCCAATTGAGCTAGATGTCCCCTGAGACCATGGTTCCCAGCCCTCATCCCAGTAATTCAGTCCCTCAGTGAGTTTGGATGTGTCTATTAAGCTTCTGTGACTTTGCCTTGGTCAAGTTGTGCTGACTTCCCCAGTATTGTGTACTATCTTACCCTTCACCAAGGTTACCACTTATCTATTGTCTATTTAGTAAAACCTAGAGAATTTTAACATGAAAAATATCAAATCTGGGACTTTTGCAATCATAACAGTTTCCAAAAGAGGGAAAGTGGGAGTATCTTCACCATGAAAGAATATAAACATCTCAAAACCTTTCTGAAAATCAAGTTTCTAACTCAGAAGTAAAACTTTCAAATTCCCTACTACTCAAAAACCCAACAGGGAAAATATTAAAACTGTTAGCTATGACAAGAAATTATTTAATTTGGTTAGCTAAAGAGAAAGTTACATTTAAGCTGGAAGCACTGAAGAGATCAGGTCTTAACCTAATAACCCACGACAAGCAATAACCAGGTTTCACTTATATATACTCTATACCAAGCAATAACCAGGTTTCAGTTATACGTACTCTATGCCTACATACTCTATAAATTATATAACTTCTTAATGTGTTTCCAGGGACTATTAAAATATTGACAGTGAAAACAAAAAAAATGAATATACTCCTAATAGCCCAAAGTCTGAATGTTTTATATTCAGTCATTCATGAACTCATTCAGCAAATATTTATTCAGGGCCCACAGGTGCTCAAGATATGATGTGAACAAGAAAGACACAGATGACATGGATATGGAGAAATTTGAACCCTTATACATGTAAAACGGTGCAGCTACTTCGGAAAACAGTTTGGCAGTTCCTCTAAAAGTTAAATATAGAATTACCAGCAATGCCACTCCTAGGTATATACCCAAGAGAAGTAAAAAAGATATGTTCACACAAAAACTTGTACATGAATAGTTATAGTAGCATTATTCACAATAGCCAAAAAGTGGGAACAACCCAAATGTCCATCAGCTGATAAATGAACAATATGCAGTATACCCATACAATGAAATATTACTCACCCATAAAAAAGAATGAAGTACTGATACATACATGCTACAACATGGATGAATCTTGAAAATGCCAAGTGAAAGAAGGCAGGTTAAAAAGGCCACGTATTATACTTACATGAAATGTCCAGAATAAGCATATCTATAGAGAAAGAAAGTAAACAGTGATTGCCAGGGGCTGGAGAGAGGGAAATGCAGAGTAATAAGGGGTTTCTTTTGGGTTGATGAAAAGGTTCTGGAATTACACGGCGGTGAATGATGGTTGTACAACCACATGGATATACTAAAAACTACTGAATTGGATACCTTAAAATGGTGAATTTTATGGTATATGAATTATATCTCAATTAAAAAAGAGAGATAGTGACACGAAGCTTTAAGTTGTAATTTGAAGGGGTTTGAGAGTAAACCTTAATACTGGCAACCTCAGAACAAAATAAGTAGTCATTTATGGCTATAATTTCACTGCTATCTACAAAGAGGGGAAATACTCATGGCCAAAAAAAAATCTATTTAGGAAGACTATATAAAAGAAGAGTTTCTAAGTTGGGTGGTGAAGAAGAGCTGGATGTCTCACCGGTGTCTTTTAATACTTTGCTACTCAAAGCATGGTCTGGGGACCAACAGGATCAGGATTTACCTGGGGAATCTTGTTAGAAATGCAGAGTCTCAGGACTTGCCCCAGACTCAGAATGTGCATTCTAACAAGATTTCCAGAGCTTTGAACGTACATTGATATTTCAGAAGCACTGCCTTAGTAGGTTTTACTTATAAAAATCAATCACAGGTAGGTCACCTTACATTTGTGGCTGAATCAGACCTCCAAGGTTCCTTCCAACTTTTGTAATACCCAGGCTTTGAGAACTTGTCTTTGATGAGTTGAAACAGCAAAGAAACACTGGGAAGCAAGTTTACACGTAGCCCTGGGTATGATGATGTCTCTTCTGAATGGCCCAAGTGCTCTGAATTGCCCACTTTGAACAGAACTGATCTCATTAAAAGACAGGTAAGGAGGTCTCCACAAAGGGTCAGTTTCTGCAAAGGAGCAGTAACGTAAAGGAACCCAAAAAACCACCCAGGATGACCTCAAAGTTCCATCTAGCCCATTACTACAACAATGGCAGTGAAAGTCTGGAGGGGGTTCATTTGCCCTTTTTAAAGGTCAGGTCCTAAGAGCAGGGACACACCTACAAGCATCTTTAACAGTGGAATCTTGAGAAATTCAAAATTCAGATGACAGAATAAAGTTGTATTATTAGACATACATGACATGTCACACTTCACTGAACTCTAATTCCTACTTTCTGAATCTGGACTGTTTGAAACAAAAATATAATTAACTAACTTAAAATGGTCTTTATAAAGAAACTTACTTACCTACCCCTAATTCCTCCAACTGGAACCCTGGGGGCATAGTAGTTAAGAGCTTGGCTGCTAATCAAAAGGTCGGCAGTCTGAATCCACCAGCCGCTTCTTGGAAACCTTACGGGCAAGTTCTACTCTGTCCTATAGGGTAGCTACGAGTCAGATTGGACTCAACGGCAATGGGTTTGTTTTTCGGATTTGTTTGTTTGACTTCCTCCAAAGAATGCAGGTGTCTGAGACAACAGTTTTGCAACCTCTCCAACTACTGGAAAGACAAATTAAATGTTATCCCTCTTCTCTTTCAGAGCCCTCCCACCCCCTCACTTTTTTTCAGTCTAAAAGTGCATTCTGGGCAAAGCAAGGAGAGCAGCTTCATCCAACCCTACCTTACGCAGACAAAAGCTATAAAGTATCTGGCATCCACCGTCCCTTAATCCCTGAAGTTTCACACATGAAAACAGCTACTTCTTGAAGAACAAGTCATACGTGGCACATATAAACAATCACTCTAATAAAGAGCCAGTTTGGGTTGCGATTTCTTCAGAGATTAAAAGTGCAAAGAGATGGCAGTATCAAGCAAAGTCAAGGCTTTGGAACATAAAAAGAGGACATTAACATCACTACACTCACCAAACTAGTGAAAAGACAAAGCACTGAAACCCAGACCAATGTTTACATGAGTTTCCTGTAGAAAGGCCAATCTAGTAAAAAGGTATTACTAACCTGTATATAAGTCAGTACTCTAAAATGTAATGAAAGGCAAAGAAGAAACTGCAAAACAAGTCAGATGCACCTGCTCTCCACTCTCCCTGCACACCAAGGCTGTGCTGCATCTAATCTACCTGGAGCTGCACACATGCAAAAGCCAGTTGGATAACTGAGTTCTCCCCTCTGCTCCACAGACAAAGCTTGGCTATAACACAGCTCTGGCTTCCTCTCCCCACAGTGATATGGCCGTGGTCCTCAGCACTTAAGAGACATTTCATAGTGTGCTTCGCAGCAGTATGATCTTTCTAGAAACAGGCGATAGCCTCTCATCACCCGCTTGTTTATCGTTTAGGAGAGAAATGGCCCTGACTAAGACCCAGTGCCTCTGGAACACAGCACTCCTCCAGAGAAAGGCTTTATGCTTCTTTCTGACTGAAAATTTTCCATTCACGAGGCCAGAGAAAGCTTTTAAGACACAAACAATAGAGGAGAGGCAAAGCTACTAAATTTTTTAAAGGCCTTAAAAAATCTCTCATCAAATGGAGCAGTTTATAATAAAACTATACTGGGTCACAATAAACACAGACGGGACTCAAGAGGGCACAGGCAGAGAGAAGAAACAAGGATGATATGGGTTTTGCTCCTACCCTGGATAACCTGAATCATTTCATCAATCCTGTGTAGCACCGTAAAAAGAGTGATTCATAGAACTTCTTTGTGGTATTTATCCATAAAAAGACCAACCAAAGTTTGTTCTGAGCCATCAACCACGCAGGCATATCATAAAAAGTACAAGTCAATCACCTTCCTGCATTCAATGAACAAAGGTAAGGGGTTACACCCTCTGCTCGCCAGGTGGTGGGGTCAGGTTGATATTTTACAGTCAGGAAAACACAGTTCATTTTGGGCACAATCCTTAATTCTGTTGTTTCTGACAAACACAATGGCGTCCAATGACGCACATCTAATGGTGACCCCACTGATGAGATGAGAAGTAGGTTTTCCCTTCAGACTGATGGAGAGTTGTTTTTAAACCCACACTTGCAAACTTGCAAAAAAGGAAAATTTTGCTCTGCACTGGACTTTGGGCTATCTGGAAGCCAAAATCTTTTCAAAAGGAACAATCCCTTCAGAGGAGACATGGTGATACCATCATCCTTCACTGCTCTCCTACCAATCCAACTATCCGTCCCTTAAATAAGAAGTAAACCAGTTACAGTAGAGTCAATTCCGACTCATGGCAACCCCATGTGTACCAGAGTAGAATTGCGCTCCACAGGTTTTTCAATGGCTGATTTTTTCAGAAGTAGATCACCAGGACTTTCTTCTGAGGTGCCTCTGAGTGGACCTGAACCTCCAACCTTTGGGTTAGCAGCCAAACGCATTAACCATTAACCATTTACACCACCCAGGAACTCCAAACAAGAAGCAAGCTCCCCCACAAAAGCTTTCACAACATTTACACAACTTCTACACCACATATGCACACGTATAACCAAAAAAAAACAAAAACACCAAACCCATTGCCATTGAGTCAATTCCAACTCATAGCAACCCTACAGGACAGAGTAGAACTGCCGCCTAGAGTTTCCAAAGAGCGACTAGTGGACTCGAATTGCCAACCTCTTAGTTAGCAGCCGTAGCACTTAACCACTACGCCACCAGGGTTTCCTATGCACATGTGTAGGAGCTTAAAAAGCATTCCACACACTACCCAGAGAGGAAATTCATTTCAGTAGTTGGCTTTAACTTGTGGTTTCACTGTCAGAAAATATTTCTCCTTCCAGGGAACTCAAAATACGACTTGGGGATGGATTAGTACTTTTATCCATCTCCAGTAACAAACTAACCTTAACATTTATCTCTAAAAACAAAATTATTTCTATAGGATGTAATCACTTGCTCATTAAATTTATAAATGGAAAACTTCAGTTTTCAGATGCTTGTATCTTGCTAAAGTCCTTTTTGTGAACTTGGAGCATAAGAGGCTCTAAAGTGTAAGGGTCCCATTTGGAAGGAAATTCTGCAGCTAACTTCTAACTTATTTGTTTTTGAGCATGCTATGCAACCATGCCTAAGTCTTCAGGGAAAAGCTTTCTTATTTAAACACACACACACACACAGAAATCTGAGAGCCACAAAGCAAAATACTAGAACTGCTGAGATTAAAACCAGTGTTCAAAAATTAGATTAAAATACAAAATTTTAAAAAGAACAGACGTGGCAATTATTTTTATGCAGTTAATTTTTCAAAATCATAGCTTTAATAAAAACAACTCTCATACTGGTGAATTCAGAGGTCACCTGAAACGTCTTTTTTCTCCATCCTCAGTTCTGGTTTTAAAGAGCAAAAGAACTTATTAACACATAAAATGAGTTAGTCTCTCTCCTTGACCTTTATAGAGTTTCATCCACATGAAATTTAATTAAGTATAAAACCGATATGGACGTGGCAGAGGACAGGAATGTGAAAGCAAAAGGACAGGCAGTTTCGCCATGTATTTATTTTGATAACCTTTATCTGGGTCTGTGTGTATGTGTGTACACGTTTTGGGATGCCACAACCTACAAAGCAAGTACTTCACTGAGAAAATCACGTCTGCTACTTGTCATCATAAGGAGCCCTGGTGGTGCAACGATTAAGCACTCAGCTGCTAACTTAAAGGGTGGAAGTTCAAACTCACCCAGCAGTTCTGTGAGAGAAAAGACCTGGTGATCTGCTACCATAAAGATTAAACCCGTTGCCATCGTGCCAATTCCAACTCATAGCAACCCTACAGGACAGAGGAGAACTGCCCCATAGGATTTCCAAGGCTGTCGGTGCCACGGTTAAGCGCTCGACTGCTAACCAAAAGGTTGGCAGTTCGAACCCACCAGCCACTCTGTGGGAGAAAGATGTGGCAGTCTGCTTCCGTAAAGATTTACAGCTTTGGAAACCCTATGAGACAGTTCTATCCCATATTTTAGGGTCACTATGAGTCAGAATAGACTCGATGGCAACAGGTTTGGTTTTTGGAATCTTTATGAAGCAGATAGCCACATCTTTCTCCAAAGAGTGGCTGGTGGGTTCGAACTGCAGACCTTTCAGTTAGCCGCCCGAGTGCTTAAACACTTTGCCACCAGGACTCCTTCCATAAAGGTTACAGCCTAGGAAACCCTATGGGGCAGTTCTATTCTGCCCTATAGGGTCGCTATGAGTCTGAATCAACTTGACGGCAAAGAGTATGAGTGGGACGGCACACACCACCACCCATCATCATGAAACCCACAGATTTCTCATTCTTTGTATTATGCATTGTTGACATCCATTAAAGTGTATATGTTGTTGGGCAATATTTTCCCATTAACACCGTTCTAGGATTTAGTGCTACAGATTAGCTGGGTAGTCACCTACCAGGTTCTGACTGGGAGGAGAGGAGTCCAGCAAAGGGCAGATCTTAGAATCCCGCTTGGAGGGGCACTAGGCTTGGAGGGCTCCTGAGAAGCCTGCACACAGCCTGGTGGCTTTGCTCTCCGTGTCACTGACCCCAGTAAATCCACTGAAGAGGCGCTTTTCTGACTGAACCCTGAATGACAACTCTTCATGTGATCGTTCTGCAAGGTGACCCACATACCACATCCCACAGTGACAGCATTAGGCATCCATCAACAATCTCACTGTGCTGCCTTCCAAACAACTGGCTCAAATGTCTGAAATTTAAGACACCACACACTCAATCTTATCATAAAAAGTCCTCTGAACAGGGAACCCGGGGTGGAGAAGGGGAGAGTGTTGACACATCGTGGGGATTGCAACCAATGTCACAAAATAATTCATGTATACAGTGTTTAATGAGAAACTAATTTGCTCTGTAAACATTCACCTGAAGCACAATAAAAAAAACAAATAAATAAAAATCCCTCCATCCATCTTGTGTTCAGACTGTTATTCATACCCTGCACACTGGGCAGGGAAACTCTTCTGTGATCTCCAAAATCCAATGCAAGCCTCCCTTTCCTAATTTCAGGACTAATATGGGTTAGTCCACGTTGCCTTCTCCATCACGGACCTGACGTGATGAGGTTATTAAACACTGAAGGGAAGCTGTGCAGAGATATATGATCACACAGTTAGATACAAACCACAGTTGCTAATCTGTGGGCTTATATTAGAGATAGAGATCCTAATTTTGACTGGTATTATATGTATAATGTTGAGATCACTGACAAAACCTTTTCAGACTAAAACTCTTCTCAGAAGACTTAAATTTTAATTTTCTGGGAAAATAGGTCCACTATCAATATTCAGAGTTCAGTGGTTCCTGGGTATTATCTACTTGAACCCCTATTTTCATTGCTAAAGACACCTCAAAATAAATTAAGAACAAAATTTGATGGCCTTAATCATTTAAAAATTCATACATTTAGGCAGAAAGATTAGGAAAAGAGTAGTCTTCTTTCAACAGCGTCACTCATGTATTTTAGAGGGGTCAATAGGAAATGGGAGGGAGTAAAAGAACCTAGAGAAATCCTGGGTGGTGCAAATGGTTAACACATCTGGCTGCTACAGAAAGGCTGGAGGTTCGAGTCCACTCAGAGGCACCTCAGAAGAAAGGCCTGGAGATTTACTCCAGAAAAATCAGCCACTGAAAACCTTATGGAGCACAGTTCTTCTACTCTGACATACATGGGGCCATCATGAGTCAGAATCAACTCGATGGCAACTGGTTTTGTTTTTTTTTTTAGAGGAATCTAAGAGAGAAAAACATAAGCAAGTCTCTAAAAAAAACTTCTTGAAAAATGTCTCTTATCTACCCAAGCAGCTAGTCAGGGCACCTCTTTATTCTTCAGGACACGTGATCTGAAAGAAAGAAAAAAAAGGAGCATGTCGTCTACTGTCTCCTTAAAAGAGCTCATGGTAGCATCCACGTGTAGGAAGGGAAGGGGGCAGATGAACTGGACAGAAAGGATAGGATAGGGAGAGTCTGCGGAGACCCAGGTCAACATGCATTCAGCAAATACTTATTGACCACTCATACCCTCAGTACTGGGCAAGAACTAGGTATTCTCAAAGATGCCATGAAGGGACTGGACGGGTTAGCTGCAGCCCTACAAACAATTAAAAGGCAATTAAAAAACAAAAATAAAAACTTTAATGGCAGTACATGTAAAGGGCAAGGTGAACAATTGAGAAGAACCATGTAGGTACTTTGGGGAACCAGGAGGGAAGCCTCAGAGAGAAGGGTTATTCTTACGACTTGAAGGATTAACGTGGTATTTCTCATGTTGTCAATGGGTAGGTCAGGGTGGTGGTAAGTGGGGTGACTTCTAGGCATAGTGAATATGTAAACAAAGCCTAAGAGTGACAAATATGTCACTCTCTAAATAGGCTTGAGGAGGGACTGTCAGGAAGTGAGACTGGTAAGTAGATAGGGCTTGGATAATGAATGCCTTGCTAAGACCTTCCAAGCCACCAGTGTCAGCAGAGAGGTGAGATGCCAGTTTTTTGTGTCAGTGACGTTACTCCTGGGAACAGCAGGGGCCAGGGCTAAAGGCAAAGAGATTAGTAAGAAGGTTTACAATGGTAGGTCAGTAGATAGGTGAGAGATAGTGAAGGTCTCAATTAAGACCCTGGTACCAGATAAGAAGAGGATATATATCATTTAAGAGGTAAAATACAAGTTTGGTGACTATTTAGATGTGTATATTTAGGAAAGAAAAAAAGTGAAATGGAGGCTAATTCAGAAATATTTGACTTCTTGAAGAGTCATTGGGTAAATGGAAAACCATTCACCCAAACATGTCATATGTGAGGTGTCATATGTGAGGTGATAAATAATAGAAAAATGAATTGACAGGGCTGAAACACAGAACACAATTGTGGACTACAGATAAGATATAAAATATCAAACATGTAGGTGAGAGAAGATACAAAATCAAACATGTAGGTAGAGAAAACAGCCATGAATGTGATTGTTCAAGGACAGTGTGCAGCAAGGTGGATCTTAACCTTCTTGAAACTCTAAGCAAAGCCATAAGCCTACCCCGAAAAAATGCACATTTGCATCTACAGACAAAATGCTGTATTTCAGAGGAATCTGAAGCTCGCCCATGAAGTCACAGATTAAGACCACATAGTATAAAGCAAGAAGAAAAGAGGTCTTGGAAGGAGACAGTTACGAAACAGGGCAAAGAAGAACCTGCAAGAGTAACCAACATGAATCAGAGCCAGTAACTGTATACCACTCTTTCTAGAAATGTATGTGAAATAACGGGCAGTACAGAGAGATGGGACTAGGTTTCAAAGTAAAATTTTGGTTTGTTTGTTTATTTTTAACTTTGTACTATGGAAAATTCCAAACATATTCAAAAGCAGAGAGAACCGTATAATGAAGCCCCTTGTACCTACCTCTGATCTTCAACAATTATCCACTTCTACATCATCTCTAAATATCACTATCTATCTTTAAAAGGACCACTAAAAATAACATAACCACAAAACCATGATCACATCTTTAAAAAACTAACAAATACTTAAAATCATCAAATATCCAGTTAGTGTTCAATTTTCCCCAATTGCCTCAAAATAGTGTATTTTGTTTTTAATTTGTTTAAATTGGGATCCAAATAGGTCCATACACGTAACTGGTTGACAAGTTTCTGGGGTCTCTTTTAATCTATATGTTCCCCTTGCACATCTTTCTTTCTTCCTTTTCCTTTCTCTCTATTATCCTCACATAACATTTTTTTCTAGGGACCAAATTTTGTTTTTTTTTTATATTTTATTGTACTTCAGGTGAAAGCTTACAGAGCAAATAGTTTCTCATGAAATAGTAGTACACATGTTGTTCTATGACATTGGTTAACAACCCCACAACGTATTAAGCCTCTAAATTCTCAACCTTTTTTTTTTTTTTGATGAAAATACAGATAGCCAAAGATACACCATTTCAAAAATTTCTACATACACAGTTCAGTGACATTGACTATGCTCTTCCAACTGTGCTGTTATTCTCACTTAAGAGGAAGGCCTACAGAACAAAATAGTTTCTCATTTAACAGTTACTACACAGTTGCCCTATGACAATGGTTAACAATCTCACAACACATCAAGAATATCCTTACTCCACCTTGTGTTCCCTATCACCAGGGGACTTCCTTGTCCCCTTCTGTCTTCTGGCCCTTGTCACTGGACTACTGTACCTCTTTAGTCTCATTTGGTTTTTTTTTTTTTTTTTTTAACACCATTTCAAAATTTTTACTTACACATTTAAGTGATATTGACTATGCTCTTCCAATTGTGCTGCCATTCTCGCCCAAGATGAAGGCTTACAGGACAAAACAGCCTCCCATTTAATACTTACTACAAATGTTGTAGGGACCAAATTTTGTATTTGACAAAATGCAGCTGTAAGAAACGCGAGGCTCCGCTAACTACAGGTCCCCGCTCCAGGACACATTCAGTCCATCATCCTGCCCCCTCTGGAGAGCCTGCCTACATTGTCTGTGACTTTTCTCCCAACCTTGCCTCAAAAGAACACATTTTATTTCAATATCTATAGCAAGTACGTTCTAATTCAGTGAGTGTGCCCCTGTACTATAATTACCCTGCCAACAGAAACAAATGCTGGGTTTAAAAACAAAGAGCTTTTTAATTTAGAGCACCAAAATATCATGTAAAAAGGACCCAGAAAAATTAACAGGTTTTTCATTATAAAATATTATATTCTAAAAAGTTTCATCTGAAAGCAAGCCTGTTTTAATGCATTTATAAACACATCTGTAGATGATTTTATCAAGATGATTATACAAGATAAAATTTGTTAGGAAAAAAAAAAATTTAAGAAAGAAAAGAAACTAAAGTTAAGGATATAAACCAGGAAAAAGAAAAAGAAAGGAAACAGTCAGTGAGTAGCGACAGTCTGCTGTGAAATGAAAAAAATAGGTCAACACAGTAAGTTTTTCATAAAATTTTATGCATCCGTCAAAACCCAACTCAAACATTACCTCTTCTGGGAGGTCTTTCCATACCACATGAAAGTACTAATCCATTGTCTATTTTCCCATATTGCTTTACATACAATATTACAGCACATATCACACTATACCTGACTATTGAACAAATACTTTATTTATACCATGTGCTTACACACCAAGGATATAAGAAATAAGGAAGGAATGTTCTTCACTTGGAAGCGTTCCCTTTTCTTGTCTCCCTCAATAGGGAACTAGATCGTACTTCGGTGTTATTGTTGTTGTTAGCTGCCGTCAAGTCGGCTCTGACTCTTGGCGACCTTATGTATAACACAACAAAATGGGGCTTGGTCCTGTGTAATCTTCATGATTGCTGGCATGTTTGAGTCCATTGTTGGGGCTGTTGTGTACTGTCTTCCAGCTCGGGGCTCATCTTCAAGCATCGTATCATACAGTAGTCTATCGTGATCCATAAGGTTTTCATTGGCTAATTTTCAGAAGTAAGTCTCCAGGCCTTTCCAATGTGTCTTCGTCTGAAATCTGTCCATCCTGGGTGATGAAACCTGTCCATCCTGGGTGATCCTGCTGGTATTTGAAATGCTGGTGGCATAGCTTCCAGCATCATAGTAACACGCAAGCCACCACAAACCGACAGAAAGATGGTGGCATACCTCAGTAGTTAGTGGAAACCCTTAACCCCTTGCCGTCTAGTCAATGCCGACTCACAGCGACCCTACAGGACAGAGCAGAACTGTTCCACAGGGTTTCCAAGGAGCAGATGGTGGATTTGAACTGCTGACCTTCTCGTTAGCAGCTGAGCTCTTTACCAAACACCTAACTGGTTCTTACTACATATTTGTTGATTACTTGGATAAAGAAGTACTTTCTTCATTTTCCTCACAATCTTGTGAGGTGGATGGAAAGAATATATATTACATACTTATTTTTCCATAAGGACATAGAGGTCCAAATGTAATGTGACTTCACCCGTCTCACAAACTAGTGAGTAGGCACTCTGGGGCCCAATTCATTTCGAGAGCAGACAGGTAAGAGTGTCAAAGGGGTGGAGTAGTTTCTATGATAACCCTGGAGAAAAAGGCTAAGGCAGGAAAGATTCAAAATCCTCCCTTGCAAAGACTATGATCATTAGGCACTGGGATCTCTCTCCAGGATTGTCTTGGGGTGGGGGAACATTCCTTCCACGCAGGAATAAATCAGCCAACTTGGGATGAGAAGCATTTTAAGAGGCTGGACTCCCTCAGAAGAAATGATTTTTTTTTTTAATTGCAAGAATTTTCAATTACCAGCTCTTTCTAAAAGGCCGTGATTTACTTCTGATCGCTACAGAATTAGGCCTTTCACCTGGACAAGAAGTCTCCAAAGGCAATTGGAACCCAGTGCGCTTCAGGCTTTGCTCAAATTTCTGTGCCCAAACCCTCACTTAACTGGCTCCAGGCCAAAAGTAACCCACTCTTGCCCTGTCATCCCTTTTGCAGCTCTAGAAAGGAGAACCAGTTGAAGGGAAATAATGGAATACAGCACTAGGGCCTTGAGTAAGGGCACTGGTGGTTCAGCAGTAGAATTCGCACCTTCTGTGCGGGAGACCCAGGTTCGATTCCTGACCAATGCACCTCAAGAGCAGTCACCACCTGTCTGCCAGTGGAGGCTTGCGTGTTGCTATGATGCTGAACAGGTTTCAGTAGAGCTTCCAGACTAAGATGGACTAGAATGAAAGGTCTGGAGATCCACTTCTGAAAATTACCCAATGAAAACTGTACAGATCACAGTGTTTCGTTCCGTCATGCAAGGGGTCGCCATGAGTCAGGGGCAAATAGCAGCTAACTACAACAACAAGGACTTAAGTACCATCCCTGCATGGAAACATGGGGGTGGGGGGGTAAGGAAGAGGAATGTGAACCACCTCACCAACAGCATAATTAGTGGGGAAGATAATTTGGAGTAAAGAATTCTACCTGTAATGGCAGCCCTGACAAGGGAACACAACAGAGAGTCCCTGACGGAGCAGGAGAAAAGTGGGGTGCAGAACTCAAATTCTAGTAAAAAGACCAGACTTAGTGGTTTGATTGAGACTGGAGGGACCCCGGAAGACATGGCCCCCAGACTCTCTGTTAGCCCAAAACTAAAACCATTCCCGAGGCCAACTCTTCAGACAGAAATTAGACTGGACTATGGGACATAAAATGATATTCATGACCATTGTGCTTCTTAGCTCAAGTAGATACATGAGACTAAATGGGCAGCTCCCGTCCGAAGGGGAGATGAGCAGGCAGAAAGGGACAGAAGCCGGTTGAATGGATACAGGAAAGGAGGAGGGTGCTGTCACAGTATAGGGAGAGCAACTAGGGTCACATAACAGTATTATGTATAATTTTTTGTATGAGAGACTAACTTGAATTGTAAACTTTCACTTAAAGCACAACAATAAACAACAACAAAAAAAAGAATTCTACCCGTGCCCCTTAAATAACACCAAGTAGATAAGCTATATCTTTTACAGGCCTGCTCCGAGAGAGAAAGACGTGGCAATCTGCTTCCGTAAAGATTTACAGCCTTGGAAACACTACGGGACAGTTTTACTCTGTCCTATAGGGCTTCTAGAGGTCAGAATCAACTCGACAGCAATGGGTTTGGTTTGGTTTGTTTTGGTTTTGTGTTTATAAAGGAAATTTTGCTTTGAGGGCTCCAGGAGCCCATTGCATGGCATATGTTCATAATGATTGCTAGAGGAGACGAAGCGTCTCTTTAAATTTGGTGAAGTCTCCTTAGGAGTAAGAATAGAGGCAAGTTAACATGGTATTTACAGACTTGTTAGCTGGTGGAATATAAAACCTGGCATCCAGGGGCAAACAGAATTTTGATCTTAAAACTGGGTAACTATTCACATCAGAAAAGCTATTGTACTCCCAATTCCAAAGCAGTGAAAAGCAGGTTAGGTAAGATCTAACAGTTCACATAATAATCTCAGCTGGAGGTTTTATGCAGGGCACACACGAACAGCCTACAGAAATAAACTTGCACAGTAAGGAGTAGAAATGCTAAGTGTATGATTAAGGGATTTTGCACCTAAATTTCAGGGAAGATTCTGCGAGCAAGGAACTCCTTTCAGGAAAATGCAGAGTACAAGTCTTTTATTTAGCTGCTTTGTTTATTATTTTCTTCACATCCAAAGCCCAGCATATCACTATTGTTATTACTGACTTCAAACTATCGTGCTTCATATAAAGTTGGACAGGCAGGGAGAATGGAGCAGAGGTAAAAGTAAACTAAAATGTCATACTTCACATTACATCATTTAAAATGCTAATGATCTCCAAATTAAATTTTGAATTACTGGCAACAATCAAGCAGGTCACTGAGCCCTCCAATGCACACGTTAATGTAAGCTGATACACCGCCTGGCCTGTTCCTTTGATTTAGAAGTTTTTTTCCCCACGTATACAAATATTTTTGTTCCACACAGAATGTATCCAGGAATATAGAGATAAGGATCAACTGTAAAAGCATAAGAACCTTAATCTTAATCAAGTAAGTGGTTTGGGATCTTTGCAGTATTTCTAGATTTAATCAAAATCATGACCCAGAGGGGGAAAAAAACTCCCTCAATCACCCAGATCACAAGATTAGAGCCAAATCAGTAAATCTCACAGGAAAATTAATGTTCAATATAAATAAAGCTTTCTATCAATTCTAGCTCCCGGGCACTGCCCTGTCCCCAGAGGTTGTCAGCCAATAGGAAGAGGTCACCATCATTTAAGAGTGTCAAACTTCACAAATGTCATATTTCACATAATTTTTATTGTAGCCCTGTGTTAAATACTATCCCCATTATGCAGGTGAGGAAATGGAAACTCAGGCAAAATGACTTGGCTATGGTTATACTCCTAGAAGAATCAGAATTTGTACTAAAGTCTGTCCGACCCTTAAGATCCTTCCCAACTCAGAAATTCTATGATTATGGCCATTATTATTAACAGCTACCATACTATTGAATATTATGTGCAAAGCTCTAAGCAATTTACATACATGTTCCCATTTAATTTTAATCATTGCCACAGTCATAGGTATTACTATTCCTATTTTACAGATTAATACACTGAGGCACAGAAGGGTTGACTAGCTTGCAAGATCATACGAGAGTAGGGAAAAAGTCAGGATGTGAATCAAATTCTGTCTGACCTGAAAGTCCACTGAGCTCTTAACCACAGGGTTGTTGCACTCTTTGTCAACAGCGTAAGTGAAAGGAGTCCAAGAGTCTGACTGTGACATTTACTAATACCCACTCATATTACCAATAAGTATTAAGCCCTATAAGCATCAGTACCTGCTGGACATGAACTACTGCAAAAGAGACCTACATCATATTTCCTTAATTACTATCGTCAAATTCTGTGGCATGCCCAAGTCAGAACTGGGCCAAAAGCAGTTAAGATTATCTTGGGCTTAGGTTGTTGTTGTTAGCGGAAGTGGAGTAGCCCTCAACTCATGGCAACCCCATGCACGACAGAACAAAATGATGCCCGATTCTGTGCCATCCCCATGATCACTTGCAGATGGGACAGTTGTGATCCATAAGGTTTTCATTGGCTGCTTTTTGGAAGCAGATCACCAGGTCTTTCTTCCTAGTCCATTTTAGTCTGGAAGCGCCACTGAAACCTGTTCAGCATCATAGCAACAGGTAAGCCTCCAGTGACAGATGGTGGCTGCATATGAGGTGCACCGGCCAGGAACTGAACCCCGTTCTCCCTCATTGAAGGTGAGAATTCCACCACGGAACCAAACACACAAATAAATGCCTAATTAGCTCTGAAGTGCAGAGTTACAACACATTATTAGCAGTTAGTGGAAAGACACTGGTTAAGATTACTAGCTCTGCCTACTCATCTATAAAGTGAGATGATCCACCTATCTCACAGGACTGCTGTGTGAGATTGGAAAGAAGTCACACGATAAGCACACAATAAATGGTCTCAATTACCACCATTGCTATTGCCCTCCTACTTTGGAATTGAGTCCCAAAGCAAAGAGGTTCTTTCAGGTTGAGTAAGAATACAAGAACTAACAAACTAGCTAATAAATTTGAATTGTGTTTTAAAACACAAAAAGCAAGCCTGTAATCAAACATCTGATTTGGGGGCAGGTCTGATTTCCAGACAAATCAGATGACCCTTTCTCCCTTTTTTTTTCAGAAGAACATAAAAAAATAAAAAATAAAAAATAACGTCTTCTATAAAAATAATAAATAAAATTTATAATAAATAAAAATTTTTATATAATATAAAATGTCCTCTAGTGTAGGAAAGGTTTAAGAAAAGAGTTGTGGGAATTATTTAATGGAGAAAGAGAAGTAAAAGATATAGTATTTAAATAGGGAATGAGGATAAACTTGGTAACTCATTAAAAATAATGAAATCACAAAAACCAAGAGGAAGATGTACTGAGGTAAAAATGCATATGTATCCTGGAAATAGAAATTTCCAGTAACCAAAAGGGGAAGCTTTCTTCTATCAGAAGACTTAGAATCTTAAGAAAGTATCTTGTCAACACCTCTCCAAAGGGAGTAGGTGGAATTTCAGTTTCCCAAGGATGTTGAGTCTAACAAAAAAAAAAAAAATCAAATAGGACCCTTCAGTTCAAAATATGGAGAGAACAGGGTAAGATTTTTTTCCCCTTTCTTTGATGTATCTCTGGTACCAACGTTCAAAAGGAAATACAACCTTCCCAGGACTTGATTTTCTCAGAAAACGCAGAATCTGGCCAGCCTCTGGGGTCCCTTTAATTAGAAAAAGTAAACCAGGTTTCCTAATATTTCTTTAACATGAAGGCTGAATGCATAACTTAATACTTTCAAGCAGCATGCACTTCACAAGCTCTACAAAACACATACAAACACATATGCACACATATACGCATCTACATGTTCATTTATGCGTGTTGTGTGTGTGTACACATAAAATTGATTTTCATATTGTGGCCTTGTAAACTGTCAGAACTGTTCTTCCAAATTTACTATACTGAAACGTTTATTCAACTTCTTAGCAAACTTCTTTCAAAGAAGCTTTCAGAATCATCAGATTTCCCCAAGGCAAATATTCAGACAGGTTCCTCTAATATTAAAAAAAAAGGGGGAGAGGGAAACAGACATATTTTCTGGTGCTATTCATCCTATTACAACAGTCTGATCCTGTTGTGTATGGTGTCACCTTGAGCAGGGGCCAACTCAAGGACAGCTAAGGAGAACAATTCATCTAAAAGCAAACCTCAATCATGTTAATTTCTACCAAAGCAATCAATGTCTGCTGTGAAGAGGGAAATCACTTCTTAACAGCCATCTGCTGTTGTTAGTTGCTGTCCAGTAGGTTCCCACTCATGGGGACCCCATAATGTGTCTGTGCACCATAGGGTTTTCAAGACTGTGATCTTTCAGAAGCAGAATGCCAGGCCTGTCTCCCAAGGCATCTCTGGTAGATTTGAACAGCAAACCTTTCTGTCAGTAGTTGAGCACTTAACCGTTTGCACCACCCAGGAACTCAAATTCCAGTTTAGTAGATTTTAACCCTGTTCCTCACTCTCATGAGACTCAGCTCCAGTCAGAACTGAAGACGCACAAGCAAGAAACGAGTCTAATATTCTTCTAGATTCAGTTTCTTTAGAGAAATTTAATTTCCAAGCTGAATTCTCGCTTCATTTTAATTATTTCAAACAACCACAAAAACCTTAGGAAATCATGAAGTTCGCTTTTGTATCCCATACCATCTTTGTTTCTGGCCATCATTGTAACTCCAAAAGCACAAGATTAATGCCCAGTAATGTATGCTGGCTGACTGATCTCAAGTGCTTTACAAATCTAGGCATTGTTGGCCAACACCTGTTTTAACTAAATCACAAAATCTTTCAAAGAATGTAATTTCTGGCTTCTCCCGTGTTTTATAAATCTGATGGTGTTGATAAAAGCCTTCTACATGGGGAATTTAAGGAGTTTTAGGGCAAGAGCTTTGGAATCTGATAGCCTGAGGGTAGGGTTCAGATTTTATCACATATTAGGTAATGCTATTATCCTCAGGGTGCCTGGTTGCCTACTGGTCGATTCCAACTCATAGTGACCCTAAAGGACAGAGTAGAACTGCCTCATAGGGTTTCCAAGGTTGTAATCTTTAAGAAGCACATTGCCACATCTTTCTCCCATGAAGCAGCTGGTGGGTTCGAACTGCCGATCGTTCAGTTAGGAGCCGAATGCTTAACCACTGCGCCACCAGGGCTCCTATCTTCAGAGTACAAGTGAGGAAATCCTGGCCTTGAGAAATGAAGCAGTCTTTTCAAGGTGAGAGTCAATAAGTGGCAGGAACAAGATTCAAACCTGATAAGTGTGACTTCTGAGCCTAACTGCACAAACATGACCAACCAAAACCAGTTGCCGTCAAGTTGACTTGGACTCATGGCAACCCGAGGTGTGTCTAAGTAGAAATGTGATCCACAGGATTTTCAATGGCTGATTTTTTGGAAATAGACTGCCAGGCCTTTCTTCTGAGTGGACTAGAACTTCTAACCTTTTGGTTATCAGCCGAATGCACTGATAACCATTTGCATCACCCAGGGATGCCACAAACATGATAGACACAGGAAAAGAACAGCAGGCAGCCCAACAATGTGTCTTTAGTTATCAGTGAAGCTTAAAAAGAATTCTCTGTAGCTATTTCCCACTCAAGATATCCTTGTGGCATTTAAGGCAACCATATTCATAGACTCTCTACCAGCTATAAAGAACCTTTTATTTTTTAATTTTTAAAAATTTTTATTGTGATAAAAATATGTATAACAGAACACTTGCCACTTAAGTGTTTTTTACATGTAAAATTCAGTGACATTAATTCCATTCACAGTTATCCAACCATCACCACCATCCCTTTCCAAATTTTTCGTCACCCTTAACACAGACTCAGTACCCCTTAAGAACTTTTCCAGGGCATGTGAGGTATTCAACAATGACTAAAACAGCTTCTCCCCGCAAGGAGCACACAGTCTACTGAAGTAGTAGGAGCCTCAGCAAAGCTTCCCAGCCAGAAGGCCACCAATGGATTGTTTAAGTGTGTGGAGACTCTATCCCCTCTGCCCTGTGCCCCTCCTGAACCTCCTAGCCAGTTGCTTCCTGGCCTTGAGCAATCACATCTGTGCACCCCAATATGCCTCACCAGTATTACCCTTTTCTACCTGTGCTTTGAAGCACAAAAGGGTTGGGAAGCACCCCACTTGAGGGGGCTGCAGAGAAAGAAGCCAGTCTGCTCTCTCTTCTGGCACCAAGTCATCCAGATAAAGCACTGCCACAGGAGAGGGAACTACAGGACCTCCCAGACGAGCTCGATGATGCCTTCCAATGCTCAAATTCCTCACTTGGAAATACAATCGGCAAATGAAACTCTTTTCCTCCAAATGGCACCTACTCAGGACTCCCAGGGCGACAGAAAGCTTGGAATTGAGCTAAATCCTATATTGCATTCATCAGGAATGAGGAAAGTAAGATTTTTGAGAGCTCCTGGGAATCTGAACTCTTTAGCCTTCCTCTTTTTTGAAAGGTCCATAAAATGGTGTTATGACTGCAGGTTAAATATCAGCACTTATTTGGCTCCACCCAGCAAGCATGCAAACCGCCTGACCCCTGGATCCCTCCCGCCCACCCTTATGCCACAGCAACTTGCCATCTTTACACTCAGGGTGTGGCATCTGAAGAAAACAGACTTCTCTGGCTAAGACAGGAACCAAAAACAGAGTTAAGATAGAAAGAAAAACAAGAGCTAAGGAGAGGTCTGGGTGGACCTTTTTATTTGAGAAAGATTTCCTTGTTTATTGTTGTTTGTTTGCCTTACTGAAAAAAAAAGATTTTGTGTTTCAGGTCCATTTTCTGAGTTTGTTTTGGAGTGGGCCTGATCCGCATACCAAACCCCCTTTTGTGTTTCCAGCATGATTTTGTTTCCCTAAATGAATACCTGTTGAAATGTAGGAGAGGAGAAAAAAAAAAATGGTTTTTTTTTTTTCATGATGAGATTTAAACATTTTAACATTTTAGTCATCTGAACAAAAAACATGTCAAGAAGGTTTTCTCACCCCACCCGCAATGGGCTCTGTCTTTCATCCAGTCTCCTCTTCTCCACAATGGAGAGAAAGGGCTCCTGGTTCTCATACATTCCTCATGGCTGGCTTCCCTATCCTTCAAGTCTCAATGCAAATGTCATGTTTTCGTAGAGACCTTCTAAAGTGCCCTTCCCCCCATCCCAGTCGCTCCTTCACATTCTATTTACAGGCTTTAAGGCACTTAAAAAAAAAAAAAAAAAACAACTAAACCCGTTGCCGTTAAGTTGATTCCGACTCATAGCGACCCTACAGGACAGAGTAGAACTACCCCATAGAGTTTCCAAGGAGCACCTGGTGGATTATAACTGCCAACCTTTTGGTTAGCGGCCGAGGCTCTTAACCACTACGCCACTTGGGCACTTACAGTATCTGAAATTATCACATGAATTATTTCTTTACTTGGTTCTAGCTGCCACCCCCTCTTAGAACTGGTGTTCCACAAGACCAGGGACCGTGTCTGCCTTGTCACAGCTATATTCCCAGCACACAGGGCAGAGTCTGCCACTGCCAAGTGTTTAATATACGTTTGTGGAGTGAATGAGTAAGGGAAAGCTGGAGGGGTGAAAGAGTGGGAGAAGTTACAGAAAGGGGAAAAGGGGGTAAAAGGTAACATGTATTCTAACAACTAGTCAGTTCAGTCGGGGAGCTAAGCAGTATGGCACAGATCAAAATGACCTTTTGACCTTTGGGGAAGGATGCCGCTAAGCCACAGGGCTCCTTGTGGTTTGGGAGAACTGGGTTCCAAGGCCACTCTGCCTCCAACCCAGACAAGTGACAACTCTTCTTTATGCTCAGCGTTCCTGATGGCCCTCACTTTTGCCACACATCTATGACATTCCCCCACACGTGCACTTTCCATTCTCCGTGCTGACCGCTCCTGCATCCTCAAACCTCAAAGACTGCACCCCGCGCCCTAGGCCAATATCATAACACACACATAATGAAAATGCTGATGTGTTGTGTGCCATCAAGTTGGTTCTGATTCATAATGACCCTACAGGACAGAGCAGAACTGCCCCATAGGATTCCCAAGGCTGTAATCTTCACGGGAGCAGACTACCACACCTGCTAGGTTCAAACCACTGACCTTTCATTTACCAGCCGAGTGCTTAACCACTGCACTACCAGGGCTCCTTATAATGAAAATAGGTGCCATAA
The DNA here is from genome assembly GCA_030035585.1 of Dugong dugon. Classification (NCBI taxonomy): domain Eukaryota; kingdom Metazoa; phylum Chordata; class Mammalia; order Sirenia; family Dugongidae; genus Dugong; species Dugong dugon. The sequence goes on along the minus strand of CM057469.1, from coordinate 47,387,663 downwards.
AATGAGAACTCCTCTATCTTGCCAACAATAATCCCACCAAACTAGCTGCATTTATTCCACACACTCTACCTTCTGACCTGTTATAATGCAAAAAATGTTCCTGATTCTTGGGCCAACCTCTCCACTCCTTCTCACCTACACCAAGGACTCCTCTCCTGCAAGTATCCTACAGCCTAGTCTCTTCTTCTCACACCCGTTAGGCTTTGGTCCCCACCATGCAGCTAAAACCACTCTCCTATACATGACTGAACTACAAAGTACGTTCCTCACATGTGTTATCGTTTGTTTTATAGACCTGTGTAATCTTCAGCTGAAGGGTGAACTTCAGGAGTGACTTCAGTACTGAGTTAAAAACGCGTCCGGGGGCCATTAGGGAAGGATTCTTAGAAAAAGTAATAAAAGTCTTAAAGGACAGGAATTTCTCAGGTAGGGGAGAGGATCAGCTTGTGCAAACGTTGCCAAGTAGGAAACAGGCAGGTACTGTTAGTGGGATTAAAGGGACAATGGGAAGCAGCGAACACAGGGGAGCTGAAGGTCAAGAGACTAGAACTACTTGGTCCCATACGGTAGCTACTAGCCACATGCAGCTATAGGGCACACGGAGTGTGGCTACTACCACATGCTGTAATGATAATATTTTGGCTATACTGGGTTAAATAAAATATATTATTAAAACTAACTTCATCTGCTTATTTTTACATCTTATAATGTGACAATTAGAAATTTTAAAATTACATACATGGCTTATGGTATCTTTCTATTGGACAGCAATGGTCTAGAAAGATAAAGAGACTGATCATAAACGACTCTCATATTATACTAGGAAACCTGAGTTTATTCCAAGCTCATTCTTTCCTTTGTTAATGAGAGCCACTGGAGGCATCTATGTGGGCAAGTAATTATGTTCAAGTCTGCACTTTACAGAGATAAGCGTACAGGTGATACCACATATGCGTTGCATATTTTAAACTAGTCCTCCCTTGGTCCCATGGAAATAGGGGATTGGGGAAGAAAATCTTCTGCATACTTATTCTTCTTGCTGCCACCCCACAGAGAGCCCTGAGTGCCTCTCTAGGCAGCCTAAGCAGAGGCAGAAAGGATTTCCCATGGCTATGGTTTTGGACCAGAGCAGGAAGATTCCAGGGCATGAGTGACAACTCTGCACACACACCCTTTACCCTCCCACCAGGGAAAGAGCTGCCAGACCTACCATGCTACCTAAGGCCAAGAGAAGCTGGCCACGCACTGCACCCTTGGGCCACAGCAGACACCTGCCTAAGGGTGACCCCCGAGACCCCTGAAAAAAGTCCACCCACCTGTATCTGAGGACGGCTCAGAAAAGACCACTACACAGGGTTCCTCACTCTACAAACTTATAAGAACAATCATGTGCACCTCCTGGGTCTGGATTAACTCACTGCCATCGAGTGGATTCCAACTCATAGCGACCCTATAAGACAGAGAAGAACTGCTTCATAGGGTTTCCAAGGAGCGGTTAGTGGATTTGAACTGCCAACCTTTTGGTTAGCAACCTGAGCTCTTAACCACTGTGCCACCATGGCTCCAGGTCTGGATTGATACTATTAATTCTGTATTTCAGTATCAAAAATTCTGTGACAAAGTGAAGGTTGAAAAAAAAAAGACTCTGGGACTTGTCTTTTGATAGCAAATACAATAATAAAAGATAGTAAATTCATACTCCTTATTGGTGGTTCAAATTCACCCAGAAATGCCTCAGAAGAAAGGCCTGGCAATCTACTTCCAAAAGGTATCCCCTAAAAAACCAAACTCGTTGCCATGGAGTCGATTCCGACTCTTAGTGACCCTACAGGTCAGAGTAGAGCTGCCCCAGAGGGTTTATAAGGAGCAGCTGGTGGATTCAAACTGCTAACCTTTTGGTTAGCAGCCCGAGCTCTTAACCACTACACCACCAGGATTTCCTCCAAAAGGTCAGAGTCACCAAAAATGCTATGGATCAGATTTCTACTCTGAAACACACATGGAGTTACCATGAGTTGGAATCGACTTGACAGCAGCTGGTTTTTTTTTTTGTTTGTTTTGTTTTGTTTTATTCTCCTTTCTTTAACTAAAAACAGCAAAAGCAAAACAGAGGAGTTCCTAACAATATTAAGGATTTTGCAACCCTCTCATGTTCTCCATTGAGGACTTCAGCAAATATTTTAACTCATCAAACATCTATAAATTTTGCAAGGATGTGGGGCTGTATTTTTCCCTCCTCCTCACAAAGGCACCAGATCGCAAAAGAAGGAATGATGAATGGGTATATTTATAAATATTCCAAGGCTAATGAGAGCCAAAGATGAACTGTACAAAACCTGATATTTTGGGAAAAGATCCTGGCATGTGCTTGAGTTAACAAGTCCTGACCCCATAAAATTTACAGAGCTATTTTATCAGATAAGAAAACAGAGCCAAAGAAGCAGTCATGAATTGCTGTAAATCCAAATTTCACCAAATATTATTTCATGAAAAAATCTTATTTTTCAAAATGAAAGTGACTGCTAGTTTAGATACAAACAGTATTTACGAACATTTTAAGAATTTTAATAGAATTGTTTTTGTTACCTCGTTAACAGTGGAAGAAAGAAAAACATTAATCAAAATCTTACAAACAGCAAAATGTTTAGGTTTGAAATAGCAACTCCTTGTATTGAGAATGGGAGCTTAGAGATTCCGTGGAACATCAAGCAGGTTTAATTGACCGAAGAAGTTTCTTATCATTTGCTAGACACTTACGTGCAGTATTACTGCCTGTACTGATACATTCCCAAGACCACAGATTATAGATGGATGCTGCCCAGGGTTGCATTTAACCCCTCTCCCTCCTCAAAAAGGATGCCGTGATGATTAACTTTATGTGTCAACTTGACCAGGCTATGGTGCCCAGTTGTCTGGTCAAACACTAGTCTAGATGCTATTATGAAGTAGTTAAAACCAAAAAAACCAAAGCCACTGTCACGGAGTCGATTTTGACTCACAGCAACCCTACAGGACAGAGCAGAATTGCCCCATAGGGTTTCCAAGGAGCGGCTGGTGGATTCGAACTGCCGACCATTTGGTTAGCAGCCTAACGCTTAACCACACATAATTCAGTTGGCCTAAAGTAACTCAGATTACCCTCTATAATGTGGGTGGGCCTCATGCAATCAGTTGAAGCCCTTATAAGCAAAAAGGAAGTTTTCCTCAGGTTGTATCCTGCCTCCAGACTACAGACATTTTGCCAGAACTCCTATACTCTTCACTCTTCTCACCGCCTGACCTACAATTTTGAGACACAAAACTGCAGGAATCTCCAGTCTGCCTGTTGACCTACAGATTCTGAGCCTACCAGCACCCCCACAATCATGTGAGCCAATTCCTTAAAATCTCTCTCTCTCTCTCTCTCTCTATATATATATATATACTGGTTCTATTCCTCTAGAGAACATAAGACATCCAGTTAAATTTGAATGTCAGATAGACAATAGATAATTTTTAGTTTAAGTATGTCCCACAGTATATAACATGGGACATATTTATACTAAAAAAAAGGTGTTGTTTATCTGACATTCAAATTAACTGGGTGTCCTGTATTTTATCTGGCAAATCTAATGCTGCCTACTAGTTATGCTAAGCTGCTAGAACCGTTTTCAACTGAATGTGAGAGTAGTATCAGATCCCTCTAAGTACGTGAGTTACCCTTGGACCAGCATCCAGTAGTTCTTTTATGCCAGATGGTGCCAAATGTGACTAAGCAGGCCCCTCAGCACAGCATCCACAGTGTCCATGGAGACACATTCAAGCTATCTGCCTGCTTTTCTAAATTAATTTAGAATCATACAACCACAGAATTTCGGAATTGGAGACTTGCATAGATTCTTTTTTTAAAGGAAAAAAAAATACGTCATTTGCTAACGCAAAGAACTTTTCTACAACCAGTTACCAATGTGGAGGTAAGGAGAGGGACGTGAGCACCGCGTGTAATGGCAGGAGAGCTAGAAAGACGCCCGTGTCTCTCCAGTCCCAGAATCTATTTATTCTGTCAATGTCAGCAACTTGTTACAGGCCATCTTCACAAGTGGTGATATAAACAGAAAAGAAAAGGACTGTGAACTCCTCAAGGACTGAATGGATGTCAAATGTGACCCAAGCGTATGACACTCAGTGGGAACCTAATGAATGTCTGGTGAATGAATGAGTGACAGTGTTTCTGCTCTTGAGTCACTGAGGCTAAGTGTATGTTGGTGGCGGAGGGCAGGATCAGATGGGCAACTGCATCAAAGAGTTTGTAAGCCCGAAGGTAAGGTGATAGGGAAAGGTAGGGTGACCAGAGCCTTTACCTTCAGTCCACTTTCCTCACCAGATCCTTCTGTTTGTCACACTCCTAATAATGATGCAGAGAAGCCATCACTTCCTGTATTTGGGTCCTCAGGCAAGTAACCTGACCTCAGCCCAGGTTCAGCTCAGACCAAGCTTCTTCCACTCTCAAGGCCCACTTTATTCGCCACCAGGGGCAAAGGCCCAGGGCCAGGAGCCCACAAGTTCTCAGTCACCTATAGGAACACTGGAAACTCTGGTGGCATAGTAGTTAAGAGCTGCAGCTGCTAACCAAAAGGTCGGCAGTTGAATCCACTAGGTGCTCCTTGGAACTCCTGTGGGGCAGTTCTACTCTGTCCTACAGGGTCGCTATGAGTCGGAATTGGCTCGATGACAATGGGTTTTGTTGTTTTTTTTTTTTTTTAATAGGAACATTCACAACCAGAGGAAAAAACAATCGGCTCCAGAATACAAAAGGAAATCAAAATTATCAAAATTAACATGTGATTGCTTAAATGTCTACAAAACATTACTTTCTGTCAATAATCAACTGCAACTCAATGCCCAAATCATTAAAAATAAATCATATTTAACCAGAGGTATGAGTACCTTTTATTAATTTTGACACAACGTGAGATGTGACCAGCCTTCTCCACATTCCCAGTGGACTTCTCCCTGCCATTAGATGCTGCTCTAATCACAAAGGCACTGAGCTGATAGACCACCTCTCGCAACATTTAGAAAAAGAATCATGTCTTCTGGCCCCTCCCAGTCTCATACCTTCTTCTTCCTCTAAGGTGCTCATTCCAGTAACAACCTGATTCAAAATGCTTCTTTCTGCAGCAAATCTGTTTACTTGCAAAGTGTTAAACACCATCTCCTGCTCAGTGGTACACCGAATGGGATATCTAAAGAATGCAGTGTAGGTCTGCTGGGAAAAGTTCATCGGTTGGAGAATGAAAAGAGATGCAAAGATTAAAATGCCTAACTTTTAAAGAGTGCTCACCACACAGAAATTTTGTGCTCGGTGAGGTACAGGCACCTCACAACACAGTGGGCTCTCTTATTATCCTCATTTTAGAGACAAGGAAACTGAGACTCAGAGAGGTTAAGTATCTTACCTAAGGTCACACAGCCTGCTAGTAGTGAAGCCAGGACTTAAACTTGGGCAATTTGATCTTGTGTCAGATAACTAATCGAGCAGTTCAGCACTAGAGTCAAGTGGTCATAGGGTCACTACACAAGACTGGTTCAAACCTGTAAGAATGTTGAGATGGCCATACCCAAAATGAGCTAAGTCTTAGCGGAAGAGGAGAGAACTAAAAGAGATCTTTCTAAGCAAGGGTGACAGAAACAATGGGAAAGGTAAGATGCACCCCTCAAAGGAAGACAGAGCTACTGAGTCTGTATTTTGAAGCTAGAGGATCACAATATTAGGAACTGGAGCTTCTTAATGCCAGGAGCTGGAGGGAGCCATTGAGTACATTCATTTGAGCCACCTCATTGAACAGATGGGGGAACCAAAGCCAAGAAAGGTTAAATCACTTGCCCAAGACTACCCAGCTGAAGAGTATTCCACGTCTCCAGATTTCACTTGATGCTCATCGTCTTACTCCTAACTGCTCCCTGGGCCTGTTCCATCAAATGGTCTTTGGACCCACAAGTGCAGAGCAGTTAGTGAGAAGTGAAAGGGAAAATAATTAAGAGTTAAAAAAAAAAAAAAATGCAATCCCGGCAGGATAAAGAAATCCTGACCTCCAAGACTCTCTGAGAACTCTCTGGGGAGCCACTAAGAATAAGAGAAGTTCTACAAACAAAAGAAGACATGTCAGATTTTTTTTTTTTCCCCAGGTTGGGCAGATCCAGAAAACTAAACCAGTAGACAGATTTCTGTCAACACTGAAAAGTGGCTTTAACAGATTCTTGTAACCACTAGGCACTAACAAGGATTCACTAAGAATATCATGTCAAGTTAACTTTATATCCTCTTTTTGACAGAGTTGTTGGTGAGCAGGAGAAGTCTGGCCTACTTATGGTGTCAAGATTTTGGCAGTGTAGCTGGCAGTCTGAGACCTGGTGAATAAAACAGCAAAACAAGAGCTGGATTCAGTTCAAACATAACCTTACGACACCTTTGCCAGCCCCAAGGCAGAACTGGAAACCCATCATCTCCACTCTGAGAAGGCTACGCACTCACTCTGCTAGCAAAATGACATCTTCCTGAAGTCTGTTTACTTACTGGAATCTCCTAAGTAAAGTGGGAGTTGATGAAGCCCTAGCCCCCTGCACACAGAGGAGCTCAGGAAGTATCGGGCAGTGAATGAATTCATACTTCCGTTTATTTGGCCATTATCTGTTGAGCATCTACAACGTGTCAGGCACTTTGCTAAGCACCTAGTGTGGTTGGTTAACATAGTACTGCCCTCACGGAGCTTAGAGTCTAGTGGGAGTGACAGGCATTAAGCAAGTAATCATACAAATAATTTGAAGTGATTTGAAGGGAAAGTACCAGATCTATGTGTTAAAACAGAGTGGTAACCTCCTGTCTAACTTCACAAGCGGAAGGAGAATCATTATTAGCATCAGCCCAAGAAGGAGAGGTCAGACATACCTCCTTCTCTCCAAACTTTTTATCAATTCTGACACCAGCCTCCCCTCCCACAACACTCTTTACTTCTCTGCTGGGTTTGATAATTCGTTGCAATGGCCACACAACTCACAGGCAATACTCATGATCATGGGGTTTATTAGGGAAAATAACAGGTTACGATTCAAGATCAGAAAACAACTCATGATACAGTTCTTCAATCAGGACAGCCTCTTCTCAGCCATGAGTGCAGGCAGGCCTCCCTCTGGTCCTCAGACTCTCAGCCCTTGGCCCCTCGAGCTTCTTGGGCTGGGCCCAGCCTCTGCCTCGCTCAGGCAAGTGTTACAAAGCTCTTCAGCTCCACCAATAAGTGCCCGGGGGCACCACACTCCACTAGAAAGCCCTGGCCGAGGTGCTCACCTCTCGCTCAGTGGGTCACTCTGCAGGCCAGGAAGCCCACAGTACCATCTTGCACCGGTCTCCTGGTTCTGCTGCTTCCGGTTCTCTGTCGCACTTGCCACTGCTTCTCGTTGCCTTGTGCCATCTCCAGTGTTACAGTTCTCTGTCTCTTGGGTCTAGGAGGTTCTCAGCACAGGGATCCTGGGTCCAAAGGATGTGCTCTACTCCTAGCTCTTCTTCTTGGGGGTAGTGGGTCCCCCACTCTGCTCACTTCTCTATCTCTTGTAAGATAAAAGGTGTGACTCAAGTAAGGGCAGGACTTGAATAAGGGTGGTAAGGGTGGTGACTGGAGTAAGGGTGGTGACTTGAGTCACACTTTCTAGTGAGATGGTGACTCACGATACATCCCATCCTAATCCTGCCTCATGAACATAACAGACAACTCACTCCCAAATGGGACCATAACCACAGGCACAGAGGCTAGGATTTACAACACATCACAAAATGGAGGATAATTACATCAGATCACAAAATGAAGAATGACTATATCATTATATAGCTGCCAAAATACATCATTATGTAACTGCCAAACCACTGAAAACCATGGCCCAGCCAAGTTGACACACAACCTTAACCATCAGTTTCCACACACCTTCTTTGCATAGTCCCACCCAATCACTGTGTGGGAGTCACACAGACTATGGCTACAAGGGCCATATTAAGTAATTTACTGCACTGCACTATGAGAAGGGGCATCCAGGAAGACTTTTCTGAGGAAATGACATTTAAGCTAAGAACCAAGTAGAAGTTAGCAAATTAAAGGATGAGAGATTATGTCTGAAAGAAGAAAGAGCTTCTGAGGCAGGAAAAAGCAAGGAGCATTCATGGAATTTTAAAAGCCCAAGATTAGGGATAAGGCAGAATATGGCCAGAGATGGGCTGGTGAGAAAGTCAACCACAAGAGCAATGGTGCATGCCTGAAGGGCTTTGTGGCGGGGAGGGGGTGACATGATCAGACAGGTTTTTTAAAAAGACCACCCAGGTTGTGTGTACAGAATAAACTGGAATGGAAAAGTAGGAGAAGACCAGAAGAACACCAGTTAGGAGGCTCCTGCAGTCATCCTGGCAAATTCTGAATGGAAAGAAGAATGTAGAGAAGAATGGAGAGTAAGGCTGTTCTGAGGAGTCACCATTACATAACAATAACCCAAGAGCTAACTCCTGCCTGGATAACAATTTGGAGGAAGGACTTCATAGCACAGGGCCAAAATTTCTCCTTGGCTCAGCCCTGGGTCCCTGTCCTTTCCAACATTTTTATTTTGATGGGGATGACGCCAGTAGGTAAATGAGTAAAGCTGCAGATTACATAAATACAGGAGGGATAGCCAATGTGAAAGACCCAACTGAACCACACCATTTGACTCTCTTTATAGGTTCTGGGAGAGAGAAGGTTCACAAAGACACAAGACTATATGGTCTCCATTCTCAAGGAACTCTCAAGCTAGTGGGAGAAGCCTGAGCATAACAAGTATTAATTCAAGGCAGAATGAGATAAGGTCTATACCACTGCTGGAAAAAAAAGCTGTATGAACGTGCACTGGCAAGAAAAATTAACTCTGGCACGGAAGTAACGAAAGGTTTCTTCTTGGCCTTTCAGACTGGCTAACACTTTGAGGGGTGGAGGAGGGGAAGGAAGGGCCATTCCTAGTAGCCGGAAAATTTTGAGTATGGCAAGAACAGAGGAGAGCAAGTCTGCTGGAGCCCAGAGGCAAGGCAGGCCACAGTTCACATCTTTAAACATCAGGATTGGCATTGACTTGCCAGTATACAAAATCCTTCCATGTATATTGTCTCACTTAGTCTCACCTCCACACAGGTCAGGACAACTGATCTTGACTGACATCTCAGAACACTGCTGCTCCACTCATCCAATCCATGTGAGTTACACTCAAGCGTTCTGACCTAATTCATGCGCCTTGTTCCACTCTCAGCCAATGAGACTGAGCAAAACTAACAGTGTGACATTTAATAAAAATAAAAATGTTCTTGTTAGTTGCCATCTAGTCAGTCCCTGGCTCATGGTGATCCCATGCACAATGGTACAAAATGCTGCCAAGTCCTGCACTAGCTCCATAATCAGTTGGGGATTGGATCCACGATGGTTGGGGATCAGAGCTTTACAATCCATAGGGTTTTCTTTTCACTGGTAGCTTTTCGGAAGTAGGTCACCAGGTCTCTCTTCCTAGTCCGTCTTAGTCTGGAAGCTCTGCTGAAACCTGTTCAGCATCACAGCAACATATACGCCTCCACTGACAGACAGGTGGTGTCTGCACATGAGGTACATGGGCTGGGAATAGAACTTGGGTCTCCTGCATGGAAGGTGAGAGTTCTACCACTGAACCACCAATATCCCAGAAAGAAAGAAATATAAAGACCTCTATTTAGGTTAAAAAGGAGCCCTGCTGATGCAGTGGTTAAGCGCTTGGCTGCTAATCAAAAGGTTGGTGGTTTGAGCCCACCAGCCACTCTGTGGGAGAAAGATGTGGCAGTCCACTTCCATTAAGATTTACAGCCTCAGAAACCCTATGGGGCGTTTTTACTGTGTCATAGGGTCACTATGAGTCAGAATCAACTCAACGGCAAACCACTGAAAACCATAGCCCGGAACAACTAACTGCCCCATTGGTGTAATAATGGGCTGGGCATATGACCACCACAAATTCAACACATGCTAACAAATACTATGCTCGGCTAATGCAAGCTTCATTAACATACAGTTAGAGATCACGGTGAATAACAGCCCTTCTGTGGGAGAAGGTCAGCACACTGACATTGGGGTTGGACAGCTCTCAGTTTCATTTCCAGAGCTTCCACTTACAAGCTGTGTGGCCTGGAACTGGAAATTTCTCCAGTCCTCTGATGCTCAGTTTCCTCATCTTTAAAGTGGAGAATTAAACACACCCTATGAGAGTTCTCACGAGACTGGATGAGAATATGCAGGTGATGAGGCTGGCATGAGGCCCGGCACATTCTGTTAATGTTGGCCTTTATTAACTCTCATCACAGCCCTCTGCCAAGGTCAAAGCACGTATGAGATACTACACACAACTTTTGGCTCTGCATTTTAGGAAAGATACTGAAAATTTACAGAATGTTTGGGAAGGGTTATCAGGATAGAAGGTTCAAGAAAGCACTAGTCTTGCAAGTCTGGACACCGGAAAGCCGGAGTTCTTGTCCTACTTTTGTCACTAACTAGCTCTGTGATCTTAGGCAAGTCACAACTTATCTGTGACTCAGATCCTACTTCTAAAGTGATGAGAACTGAAGTATGAATTCTAAAGTCCCATTCAGCTCCCAAAGGCCTTAAGTTCTGTGAATCTTGCTTTATGAGGAACTCTAGTGAACCAGGGTGGTTTCCTAAGAGATTAAAGAGCTCCATGATATTGTGTGTAAATATGATAAAAGCAGTCACATAAAAGAAGAGTACACTTATTCTATTTTAATAAAGTTAGGAACAGTAGGAGAGTGGCTTAAAAAGAAGCAGATTTTGGCTCAGGCTATGGAAAAAGGAACTTTCCAACAATAAAAAGTATTCGATAATAGACACCAAATGTGACCACTAGATTGTGAGATATTCAAGGACAGGACTATATTGTACCCAATGTTACACTCCCAGAACCTAGCCTACCCAGTAACTGGCACACAGAAAACTCTTAAGAAATTATGGATGGTAGCAAGGGAGGAGGGAGGAAAAGAGGGAGAGAGGAGGAAGGAAGGAAGGGAAGAAGAGAGAGGCAGGGAAGGAAGGAAGCAGGGAAGAAGAAAGGGAGGCAGGGAGGAAAGGAAGGAGACAGGAGGAAATAAAGAGGGAGCTGCTTCAGGAGGCGGTGGACTTCCCATTGTTCGGTGTGTTCCAGCATCAGATGGATGACCATCTATAAGGGTGCTGCAGAATAGATTTCCATCCCATGTAGGTGGTTCTACTAAAAGTCTATGTGATATTTATTTCCTCACTTCTCTCCCCACTAACTCATCCTACATATTTTTGTCAGATTAATCTTCCTAAAGGACAGTTCTGTTGATGTCACCCTCCTACTCAAAAAAATTCAATGGATCCCCATTGTCTATTCAATTAAGTCCACAATCCTGGCATTTGAGGACTTCATTCCTGCTCTGCCTTAAGTACTCTTACTCATTTTTCAAAACCTGATTTGGATTTCTCCTTCATCAAGAAGCCGACCACTCTTCATCTCCCCGCCCCCGCCCACCCCCCACACAAACAGCCCATCTCAGCTGTGTCTATTTTGCATATTTTTGCACACATTTATAATGCATTTGGGTACAGTTCTCTTCCATGAGACTGTGAAGTCCCTGATTAAGAGAAAACCAAAAAACCAAGCCAGTTGCCATCGATTCTGACTCATAGCGACCCTATAGGACAGAGTAGAACTGCCCCCATAGAGTTTCCAAGGAGCATTGGTGAATTCGAACTGCCGGCATTTTGATTAGCAGCCGAGCTCTTAACCACAATGCCACCAGGGCTCCCTGATTAAGAGAGGCGTCTTTATCTCTGTACCCCACCAAGGAGCAGAGTACCTGACTTCCAGCAGTTATTCAATACTAATAATAGGGCTTATTTATTGTTTACTGCAGACTAGGCACTGTGTTAAATTCCTGCATTATCTCCTTGGATCTTTACAACTTTACTGCCCCCATGAAACAAAGAAATGTAGGCTTGAGGGAGGATAAATAATTTGCGCAAATCGCAAAGGCAGTGAGTGGTAGGGGCTGGATTCAACCTTGTACTGTGTGGCCTGTTGTTGTGTGCTGCTGAGTTGATTAAGAATTACAGCAACCCTATGTGACCGAGTACAACTGCTCTATAGGGTTCCCTAGGCTGTAATTTTTATGGAAGCCAACTGCCAGGTCTTTCTCCCGTGTAGCCGCTGGGAAGGTTTGAATTGACAACCTTTCAGTTAAGCAGCTAAGTGTTTAACCATTGTACAACCAGAGCTCCTTACTGTATGGCTTACAGTCCTGGATAGGAACCACTCCACTATGCTGTTTTTCCTGCAGCAAGACCAACCATGGCAGCCAAAACGTTTTATTTAGTCACTCATTCAACAAGCATTTGCTGTGCCACTAGGTGACAGGGATTGTGTGCAGAGTTCCCGCCAGGGGCAGATGACTAAGTAAGCAATGTAAGTGTCATAGACTGAATTATGTCCCCTAAAAAATGTGTGTATCAATTTGGCTAGGCCATGATTCCCAGTATTGTGTGGCTGTCCTCCATTTTGTGATCTTCCTATGTGTTATAATCTCTGCCTGTGGTTTAAAGAAAATTAGGGTGGGATGTAACACCCTTGCTCAGGTCACATCCCTGAACCAATGTAAAGGGAGTTTCCCTGGAGTATGGTCTGCATCACTTTTTATCTTACAAGAGATAAAAGGAAAGGGAAGGAAGCAGAGAGTGGGGGACCTCATGTCACCAAGAAAGAAGCACCAGGAGCAGAGCCCATCCTTCGGATCCACGATTCCTGCGCAAAGAAGCTCCTAGTCCGGGAGAAGATTGACGTGAAGGACCTTCCTACAGAGCCAACAGAGAGAGAAAGCCTTCCTCTGGAGCTGACACCCTGAATTTGGACTTCTAGCCTACTAGACTGTGAGAAAATAAATTTCTCTTTGTTAAAGCCATCCACTTCTGGTATTTCTGTTATAGCAGCACTAGATGACTAAGACAGTAAGCACAGGTTTATTTGTGTTTACTTACTAATCTGTAGTCAACAGTTTTACAAGGGTTTCACTTTGATTCAGTATGGTGAAATCCATGTGAAATTGCTCACTACAGATTAGTAAATTCCTGCTTACCTTGCTTAATGAGTAATCCGCCCCTGATTCCTGCCCTTAAGAAGTCACACTCTAATATTGGTTCAGTGTGACGAATGCTATCAGAGAGGTACGCACAAGAAGAAAAACATCTCAATTAAACTGGAGACAGGAAATATGAATAAGTGCAATAACTTCCAATTACCGAGAACATACTGAAGGCTGAAGAGTGTGCTGCATGTATTATAAAATCATATCATAAGGCTTTACAAATAAACTGGCCTAGCAAGGTTATAGTGTAGCGTTTGTAGGCATAGCCTCTGGAGTCAAAAGTGCGGAGTTCAACTCCCAGTACTGCTACTTTCTAGCTGTGCACCCTTGAGCAAGTTACCTATCCTTTTTGCATCTCAATGACCCCATTTGTAAAACGGGAATGATAATGGTTTTTACCTCATTGGGATGTTGTAATGATTAAAAGACTAAACCTATATAAGGCACCAGAATACTGCCTGACATACAGAGTTAAATCAATTTCACTTATTAAGTAACTTGCCAAAGAGCACAACAAGTTAAGAGTTTGATTCCAATGTCTATCTCACTAAGCTACAAAGCCTTTCTCAGGGATGCACCTAAAACAAGACGATGCTTGAACTGGGTTTTGAAAAGCAAATGAAAGGATGAGAGTGACAGAGGACACCCTGGTTAATGGAAACAGCCAGCATTCCTATTGCCCCACTGCTAAACTACTGATCTTTCTTTTCTCTGCCTGATATCCCCTCTCCAGCAATCCTGATTCACTGAAATCCCATCCATCAGCCAACAAAGCCATCCCGTCACACTTCTTTCATGAATACTCCCCTGCTCTCTCTCCCACGCACTTGTTGATACCTCTCTTGTGGCTCCTGTCAGGGTCAGTCTTGTGCATCCAGGCGGTATTTACACAATTTCATCCACAGGAGTATGCACACACATGCATGCATAAGAACAGACACAGGGTTTCCAGAATGCCTCACGCTCATGTACCCACGTACTTTCAAAAGTGCCACAGACAATGATCATCAGCTCAAGTCACAGATATTTGTTATTCTAATTACTGTTCCAAAGCTGAAATTAGAAACCATCCCCAAACTACAGACAGATCCACTGTAAACAATATTTCCTACTCATCCTAACTCATCACCTTGAATTTCTCAGGAATGGGGGAAGTAAATTGTGATTTAATATTTAAAATCTGCAACTCCATCTAAGTAGTTAAAAAACAGAAAAGGAGAACTTGAGATAAAAAGGTCTCCACCCTCCCAAACACATATTTATCAGAAACTAACACATTTGCTTTCCTGGTTTAATTGTAAAACTGGACGGCAGAAAGTGGGAAGAAATTTTAAAATAAAAGCTATCGGAAATACAATAAAAACTTTCCCAGTGCCAGCATATGTCAAATATTATTGTGGTTTTGTTTTAAAGCCTGGAGGAATTTTATTTTTCTCATGATCAACTTCTGATGAAATACCTCATGAACGCAATCAAATAGAAATGTAATAGCAGGTCGGGGGAAGGGCAGAGAAAATGCACAAACAAATGGTGAAACTTTGAAGTTAATGGATGAAAATGGACAAATATTAATTTCACCTCTTCTTCCTTCTTCCAGCCCAATTATAGAGGGCTGTCAGTTTGTCATACTGTGGTGACTTTTGTGTTGCTTGATGCTGGAAGCTACACCACTGGCATTCAAATACCTGCAGGGTCAGCCATGATAGACAGGTTTCAGCAGAGCTTCCAGACGAAGACAGACTAGGAATAAAGGCCTGGCAATTTACTTCTGAAAATTAGCCAGTGAAACCCTTGTGTATCTTACCAGAACATTGTCTGACTTGCTTGCTTTGGATAGATCATCATGGGGGATCAGTTGCTGGAGAAGGACATCAGGTTTGGTGAAGCAGAGGACTAATGAGAGCCTCAGAGACTCTCGGTGAGACGGACTGGCACAATCGCTGCAACAATGGATTCAAACATGATGGCAACTGTTAGGACGACACTGGACTGGACAACGTTTTGTTCTGCCATACATAAGGTGGCCACGAGTCAGAATCAACTCAACGGCAGCGAACAACAAGATAGTGGTAGATGGAATTGTGGTTACAAGGTAGACGAAGTGACAAAAAGAAGCAAAAAGACCAAGATGATAAAAAAATTAGATAATCACTCATTCCCCAGCTTGTCATGCAAGCGTTGATTAATCTTTATTTGTTACAGATCCCCTTATTTAAAAAAAAAAAAAAAGTTTAAAAATACTTGGAAAATTATAACTGGGGAGGGATTCATTTTATTTTTAGGTATTAGCTTTTTTTTTTAGCAACTTCAGGTTAAGCAACAGGCATTCCGATGCCAAATAAGACATTTTGGGGGCTTCTGTGGAGCACAGATAAGGCAGAAAGATTGGGGGTATCAAATATTGACCATGATTAAAAATGAAAAAGCCCAATGGGAAGGCAAGCCTACCAGACTAAGTCATTTTTTCCTCCTAACAGACTAAAATTAGATATCTTAGCTATGCTGTCTTTCTTTAGGTAAAATGATATAGTATCATAAACCTTACTTTTTAACACCACTAAAGCATTAGTGTATGAACTACACCTTAACATAAAGAAAACAAAAAGTCCTCACAACTGGACCAATAAATAAGTAACATCATGATAAATGGAGAAAATATTGAAGTAGTCAATGATTTCATTTTACTTGGATCCACAATCGACACCCATGGAAGCAGTGGTCAAGAAATCAAATGACATACTGCACTGGGAAAATCTGCTAAAAAATACCTCTTTAAAGTGTTAAAAAGCAAAGATGTCACTGTGAGGACTAAGGTGTGCCTGACCCAAGCCACAGTATTTTCAATAACCTCATATGCATGTGAAAGCTAGACTATGAATAAGGAAAATCAAAGAAGAATTGATATCTCTGAATTACGGTGTTGGTAAAGAAAAATGAATATACCATGGGCTGCCAGAAAAACAAACAAATCTGTTTTGAAAGAAGTACAGCCAGAATGCTCCTTAGAAGTGAGGATGGAGAGACTTTGTCTCATGTATTCTGGACATGTTATCAAGAGGAACCACTCCCTGGAGAAGGACATCATGCTCGGTAGAGGATCAGTGAAAAAGAGGAAGATTCTCAATGAGATGGACTGACACAGCAGCTGTAACGGTAGGCTCAAACATAGCAACTACTGTGAAGATGGCACAGGACTGGGTAGTGTTTCACTCTGCTGTACATGGGGTCTCTATGAGTCAGAACTGAACAACACAACAAAGTATTTTGGTTGCATACTGCTTGACAGCTAACTTCATAGCTAACCAGACCCAGAGAATTTAAGGCTAATAAAATGTCACAGCCAACCTAATGAAATCTCATCTCTAATCTTGAGTATCCATCTATAAAACCACAGTTATATGAACAAATACCCCTAAAGTAATTTTAGGATAAAAAATGCCTCAGCTTTTATTCCCCAAAGATACACTGTTAATAAATCGTATCAGTATTTTTTCTTTCTTGCACAGCCTAAATCCTCACTCTCCAAGAACAATAGGATATTTTCAAGGTTTCCCTGAAGATCTTCTTTATTTTTGGATCTCTGATGTCCATGGTCTCACAGTAGCAGACCCAGAATTTGAACCTTGACTCAAATTCTGTGTTAACTAACAGGAAGGGGTTGGACTGGGTCACTGCCAAGAACCACCCCTCCCCATTGCCACTGCTATCTCCAAATTGAAGCCAGAGAGATCCTATTAAGGTTACATCAAATCAGGTCATTCCTCTGCTCAATAGGAGCCTTGGTGGCGCAATGGTTAAGCACTTGGCTGCTAACTGAAAGGTTGTCGGTTTGAACCCATCCAGCAGCTCTGCAGGAGAAAGACCAGGGGATGTGCTTCCGTAAAGATCATAGCCAAGAAAACCCTATGGGGCAGTACTACTCTGTCACATGGGGTCACTATGAGTCAAAATTGACTCGACGGCACACACCAACAATAACAGCCTCTGCTCAAAATCCTCCCTTCGCCATCCTTCTCAGAGTGAAAATCAAAGCCCTAGAATGGCCTCCAGGGCCCTACGTATTCTGGCCCGTGCGCCCTCACCTCCCGGTCTTCTCCCCTTTGTTCATCCATTCCAGGCACACTGGCCTTTGATGAGGTTCACAAACACGTCAGGTGCCCAGGTCCTGTCTCTGCACAGCTGTTGGCATTGCTGAAATGCTTTTCCTCCAAATCGCTGCGTGGCTAACTCTATCATCTTCAATCTTTGATTAAATGTTTCCCTCCCAATTAGATCTATCTAAAATTACATACCCTTTAAGCTCTATTTATTTTTTTTTTATGGTACTAATCACTACTCAACAAATTGCACAGTTTACTTACTTATTGTTTATTGTCCGTTTCCCCCCGTTAGAGTGTACACTCCTTTAGCGCAGGATTTGTCTGTCTTGTTCACTGATGTCTCTCAAGTGGCTGGTATATAGTAGATATTCAATAAACACTTGTAGAATGAATGAATAAGATCTTTTATTGCTCTAACTTCTTATGATTCCATGATGCATCCAGTACTACCTTCTTAGTAAACTGCTAACAAGTTACTTCCCCCACAAAAACTACCCTGAGAAACTGAGTTACTAAATTACAAAAACATTTGATTAACCGCTACCATTTATTGAGAAGTTACTATGCGCCAGGTACTGTGTTTTATGTGTTTTCTCATTTAACCATTACTATAAGCCAGTGAGGAAGACATTATTATTCCAGTTTTACAGAGGGGAAAAGTTAGGTTCACAAAGATCAATTAAATAACTCAAGGTTACACTACTGGTGAGGTCCTGTGCTGGGCTTTCTGCAAATCCAGGGCTGCCGACACCCTCATTCCGTCCCCTTCCTATATAAAGCCGATTCACCTCTCCAGGAGGACCAGGCAACAGATAGACCCTGCAGACAAGTTAGAGACAGACTCCAGGGTGCCTTTGATTACACAGAGAAAATCTGAACTAAAAAACACAATAAAATTTTGTGAAAGAAGCTGTACTTTCATAATAAAACATACGGTCACCCCAATAAAATCATTCTGATAATGTAATAATTAAACTAACTATAACGGAACACATAAGGCATGACCTACTGAATTCAGCACTGGTCTCCCTAAAGACTCGCCATGTGGCCAGGATAGTCTCTAGCCCCTTCTCCGAACTTCAACAAACTGGAGCAATGAAACCTAGCTTACATATCACCTGCAGATGTCAAGATTAAATGAGAAAAATCTATGTGCAAAATAAATGAATCTACAGGAGGAAGGCATGCTGTAAACACAACTATCTCTTGATCACAAACAACTTCTGAGGTTGGTAGGAGCAGTTTGAGAGCCATTTTACAAGCCCAACGGAGCAAAATCTAAGCTCAGCCTAAGTCCAGCAGTTTCCCGGAGGGCTGCAAAAAGAGTTATGATAATTCTACTGGAGACTCTTTTCCTGAATCATCTTAGCAGTTGACCAAAGTCTCAGCTGACACCAAGCCACAAAGGAGACAGAACCTGGAAGCGTCAGCTTCTCTACAGACAGAGACTGAAAAGGGGAAAACAGTCCAGTCATCTACTGGTTTGGCTTAGACTAGTCTAGGTGGTTAGACAAGACTTGGAATGCCCCACTGAGGCTACTTCACCACCTTAACCAACACCTGAGCCAAAGGCACTGAAAGAAAAGAGAAGGGCCAGCCAAGAGCTCAGCAGACTCCCCCACATGGAAGAAGACATGCTTAGTCACCTGTCAGACCTGTCCTTATTCCAGCACAGTTCATTAGCTCTTTTCATCCCAGTTCTTTTGGTGGTATTCAACCACAGACTACATAAGAAAACGTTTGCTTTCACCTTTCTGAGATGGGAGTTGGCAACCTTGGTAACTAAGAACAGAGGTAAAAAGAGAATCCAGCATTTTGATGCTTGAAATTGCCTGATTCAGATGAAATACATGAAACTTCAAAGTATCATGAGGCTAGCTGAGGTCTTTTCCTTTTACTTGATAATTCTATATTTTGATTTCAAAGATCCAAAATTAGATTAAACATAAGTGCCAAGAATTCTTTTTGTGGTATCTGTTAAAACCCCCAAACTTAAAAGCCCTGCTTAAGCTGTTTTAATCAAGATGTCAATCCTAAGGTCTAACTGTTGAGGTCTATAATTTGCAGAAATTTTACTTTATCAGTAATGTAAAATAAACAGGCCATCCTTAGGAAAAACGTTAATTTAAAAGGCTTCACAAGTATTCCATAACCACTCTGAGGGCTGTCTTGACACACGGATGTCTTTGGGGGAGTGGTGTACTCTAACTGTACTTGAAAAATAGCATTGTCGCTATGGAAGCAGCTCTAAATTTTGACTGCTTTTCCTTATGTTAGCAAAGACCACATTCTCTGTATGCAGCTTCTCATTTCACTGAAAAGAGCTCTGACGATAGCCCACCTAGTTTGTAGCATGCCCTGCCTTGCCTAGACAGTCACCCTTCCCTCTTACCGTTCAAGCACTTCTCTCTTTGAAGAGCCAAAAAAATGCAGGTAGAGTAGAAATCAGCCAGAATGTCAGCATTCACCAAAAAAAAAAAAAAAAAAGATGATTTTCACTCATTCAATCATTCATTCCTTGAACAAAGAGAAGGCTTATTCAGGTCCTTGTCACTAGTTAAATTGGCCTTATTCCAACCTCCCTTTTCCCAGACCTTTCACTGGCAACTTGTCAGTCAAAATCACCAAGTAAGTGTGACCAGATTTTGGTTTTTTGTTTGTTTGTTTTTAACAAATGCTTCAGAAATCTTTCATTTAAGAGCACTGGCCTTTCAGAGTGGTCATCTTTAGAAGCTAAGCATTTCTTCCAATAACACAATAATGGCAATTGTTCATACATGTTTGAAAGTCTTCTTTCTGAATTGCTTTCAGAGTCTGTGTCCCATTCCAATAGCCCAGTGACAGTAAACTGTCATTCTCTGAAGATGCACTTGATTTTGGGGAGCAACCAACAGGCCTTCAGAGCGAAGTACGGCAAATACGGTGGGCAATCGTGTTGGATAACATAGTTTTCATGAAAATGAGGGTCATAAGCTGGCTCTAAAGGCACATTTTAAAGAGTTCCAAAAGTGTTTGGTGATGGATAGTTGTGTTTTCTGTTAATTTTTAAATAATGAGAGCATCTTTGGAAAAAGTACAAAATCACTAAAGCTACTTCCAAGACAACATTTCCCATTTGGATACACACATATGTGTATACATAATAAAAAATAAAATTAAAATTAATGATCATTAGTCATTAGGGAAATGCAAATCAAAACCCCAATAAGACATCACTTAGTACCCACTAGGACGGGCATTAACAGAAAACAGAAAATAACAAGTGTTAGTGAGGGTTTGAAGAAACTGGAACACTTATACCTCACTGGTGGGAATGTAAAAGGATGCAGCCACCGTGGAAAGCAGTGTGGTGGTTCCTCAAAAAGTTAAACATGGAATTATCATATGACCCAGCAATTCCACTCCTGGGTATATACCTAACAGACTTGAAATCAACAACTCAAACACACACACGTACACCAATGTTCACTGCAGCATTGGTCACAGTAGCCAAAAGGTAGTAACAACCCAAGCATCTGTCAACTGATGAATGGATAAACAAAATGTATATACATACAATGGAGTATTATTCAGCAATGAAGAGAAATGAAGTTCTGATACATGCCACCACATGGATGAACCTTGAAAACATTATACCAAGTGAAGTAAATCAGACACAAAAGGACATATAAGCACTTACATGAAATATCTAGGACAGGTAAATACACCAAGACAAGAGAAAATCAGTGGTTACCAGAGGATAAAGGAAGGAGAGAGAAAAATATAAAATAAAACAAAATTAATGATTTCTGCCGAATAACTCCTAATATAATATTTTGATTAATTTTCACAAAACTTTACATTCTTCCCACTGTCATTCTCAAAATTAAAATCATTCACTAAAATGAAAACAAAACATTAAAATATATGATTCCTTCAAGGAACAAATAATTGAATGAATGAAAGAAAAGTTTTAGCATCTTTGACTTTAAGTGGCTTTAGACAGCATTCATCCAAAAAATATTTATTGAGTGAATACTAGCAAAGACAGAGGCATTCAGCTCTCCTTTCAATAAATGGTCTCTTTAGGAAGATGATTTTACTCCTGCAAAAATGGAGTTTCCGCCTTTCAATCTCTTTGAACTGGGACTGACAGTTATATATTTTCCAGGTTGTCTTCAATAAGCGGAAAGGAGCAGGACTTGCTTCCTGTTGTATTTCTGAAAAGACTTAGGGATGATCTTCTTACTCTGTGTTAAGAGACTGTACTGAGAAAAGGTTTCCTCTGCAGTGGTGAGATCAACACTCTATCTTGGGGTAAGGAGCCCTGGTGGTGCAACGGTTAAGTGCTAAGCTACTAACCAAAAAGTTGGCGGTTTGAACCCACCCAGTGGCTCCACAGGAGAAAGAGCTGACAATCTACTCCGGTAAAGATTATAGCCTAGAAAACTCTATAAGGCACTTCTACTCTGTCATATGGTTGCTATACGTCCGAATCAACTTGATGGTACCCAACAACAAGAGACAATATCCTGGGGCAGTTCTGGTAACATGCTCAGTATTAAAACCTCTACCCTTACCATAAATTCACCTCCTTGAAATAACCAGTGCTTCAGGAAAAAGATGAATTCCAAACCTCCTATTAGCACACTCAAGTCAACTGGCAGTGAGTAGGCATAACAGACTTTTCTAGGTACCAGAAAGTGGGGTGTTGCTGTAACAAATACCTAAAAATGTAGAAGGTGGCTTTCTAACTTTACTTATCTTCACCCCATGAAGCCTCTGATATTTTCTCCTTTCCTCTGTTTCATTTTTTTCTACAGGCTTTTCAGTATCTACTAAATTGTCTTCATGATTCATTAATGGGTCACCTCCCACAGTTTGCAAAACACTGCCCGAGACCACACGTTTTTGACAGTGTGGCCTAAAGACCACCACCATCAGAAAAGGCAAGAAAAGCAAATTCTTGGGCCCCAGGCCAGATCTACATTATACCTGTTGGCAGGGCCCAGGAATCACCATTTCAATATGTTTCCCAGGTGATTCTGATGCTACTTAAATTACAGAAAACCAAGTACTAAACTACCATTATCTGGTGATAAGTCGTAAGAAAACAGGTTTAAAGGGGCTAAGTGATTTTTCAAGGTCATACTGCTATTTAGTAGCAAAGCTGACAATGGATCTTTGCCTCCTGCCTCCCGGGTTACTGCCCATTATTCCACCTTACTCCATCATCAAGATGTCTATTGTTTTTGTTGCTAGCTGCCATCTAGTCGATTCTGACTCATGGCGACCCCGTGTATGCAGAGTAGAACTGCTCCATTGGACTTTCAAGGCTGTGACCTTTCAAAAGCTGATCGCCAGGCCTGTCTTCCAAGGCTCCTCTGGGTGGCTTCGAACTGTCAACCTTTCGGCTAGTAGTTGAGTGCTTAACTATTTGCACCACCCAAGGACTCCCTTCAAAATGTCTACGACCTTCTAAATATTTTTCCTGACTCAGTAAATTTAAAAGCAATTGATAACAAGTAAAGAAATCTTGAAGCAACCAAGCAAACTGTAACTTCCATGAGAGCAGGCACCTCAATGCCATGCTCAATGCTGTATCTCCAGTGCCTAGAACAGGCTCATGTCTGGATGAGGGCTAGGAAGAACCACAAGACTGTATGTCTTATCATTTTAAAATAAACGTTCCAAGAAGATAGGAGTCAAATCGCACATTCAGCCAATCCAACACTTAGCACGTTGTTTAATAAGTACTGATCTTCATCAAATGCACCTCTGACCTAACAAAACAAATTATCTAAAAGGCTGAGAAGTGCAATAACGGAGGCAAAGATGCTTAGCTTTCCCTCCACAAAGAAGGAACATACAAAAATGATCCAAAGGTGGTCAAGAGAATCAGCAAACTCGGAATTAGAAGCATCTGTTTTGGTTCCTAAACTATAAAACTTACAAAAGTTTTCCCAGGTTTTAATAAACAATAACAACAAAAAGCATAAATGTGTTTGAAATCTGTAGACTGTTTCTTTCTTGTTTTGACTAGCTACAGAGCCTGCCAGTGAATCTCTGAAGTAGCTATGGCCTAACCTGAGTTTCCAGGGAGTATGTTTCTGAAAAACACCCAGTAACCTGAGGGAGGCATGGACTTTGTGGACATGCTTGGCTGTCTTCACTGACCACTAGTTTACCAAGAACACAGTGGGGATCTTGGAGAGGGATGCAGGAATGAAATGAGAGGGTGTGCCAGCTTTGCCCTTATTCTTAGAACCTTGTGAGACTTGTCTCTGTCCCTGAAAACATGGCCCGTGTGTGTGTGTGTGCGTGTGTGTGTATGTGTGTGTGTGGGCATCCTCAATCTTCTTTTTCTACCTACACTTTGCCAGAAAAGTCGAAAGAAGAGGGAAGATGGAGGAGTCCCAAATTTAGAGATGAGGAGTAAGAGAAAGTCACTTGGCCTCCAAATCTGCCTATTTCCCCGTATAAAAGTCCCCTTTGCATATACATTGCGTTCGCCTGCTAATTGGAAACGGTGGTGGTTCGAACCCACCAGACGCTCCACAGGAGAAAGATGTGGCAATCTGCTTCCATAAAGATTACAGCCTTGAACACCCTATAGGGCAGTTCTGTTCTGCCTTATAGGGTTGCTATGAGTCAGAATCAACTTGACGGCAATGGGTTGGGTTTGGTTTTATACCATACTTAGGAGCCCCAGTAGCACAGTGATTAAAGTGCATGGCTGCTAACCAGGAGGTCGGTTCGAACCCACCGGCTACTTTGATGTGGCAGTCTGTATATCTTCCATAGAGACTGATAGCCTTGGAGACCCTACAGGGCAGGTCTACTCTGTCCAGTACGGTTGCTGTAAGTCAGAGTCCACTCAATGGCAACGGGTTGCATACATTGCAGTTGCTGTCTCCTTCCTCACAGTTAAATCTCTTGACTGTTGTGCACCTTCCTGAGTGATTTATAATAATAACATTATACAGACACACTGAGAGCTATTGCTATAAAAAATGTGACTTGAGAACTGCAGGGCCTAGACATCTTTCCCTGCTCCCCTAAAGCCTAACGCTGGGCCCAGAAGTTAATAGAAGGCTCAGTAAATGTGTGTTGAATTAATTTGCTTGTAGGCCCTGGGAAAAGAAAGCATCTTTGGGCCTGGAAGAGAGGAGAAACATGACTCAGCGGAGTACCCATAAAGTACTGGTTATACTACAGAAATGACTGTCTGTGGACACCACAGCTTGAGTATGTGAATCTGAACTAAATGGCAGAGCCCGTCGAATGGAAAAAGTGGTATTAGAAAGGCAAAATTAGAAACTTTGACCAAACTATGGATTTGGCAGGAAATGCTTCAATTGCATGGTCTATTATTTTTATTCTCTTACGCATAGCTTTATTTAGCTTCCCAGAAATCAACTCTGGCATCATTAACATGTTAACATAGAACATCTGGCCTGCTAACCAAAACGTCAGCAGTTCGAATCTACCAGCTGCTCCCTGGAAAACCTATGGGGCGGTTCTACACGGTCCTGTAGGGTTGCTATAAGTCGGAATCGACTCGATGACAATGGGTTTAGTTTGGTTTTTTATCCTGATTGTAGAGAGTCCTTGAGTGGTCCAAATTGTTAATGCACTCAGCTACTAACCAAAAGCTTGGAGGTTCAAGGCACCTGGGAAAAAAGGTCTGGTGATCTACTTTTGAAAAATCAGTCATTGAAAACCCTATAACAAACAGGGGGTTCTACTATGACAAGCATGGGGTTGCCAGGAGTCAGAACTTGACGGCAACAGGTTATCCTGATCATACACAACTACTCACTCTGTTATTTTGGTCATCATTAATACAGTGAGGTTTCATTCAAATAAATTCTAGAGCTGACTGCAAAAATAGTGTAAAAATTTTATTAAGATTGAGGATGAACTTCACCTCTGGAGTGTGATTACAAAGACTGGCAGTTTAAAATTATCTCCCAGATACATTTTGTTATATATGAACATACATATACACTGCAGCATGCGTGAAGCCCCTATCACACCTTCCCCTAAAGAATGTAATAAACTGCTCAAGGTGAGCACCACGGGATCACCCTAGCCACATGAGCCCACTGAAGAGATAATGGGGAAAACAGCAGAGATTAGATCCTCTTTCATTTGCTCTTGGGGTCTCAGAATCATTGTATCCTGAGAGTTAACTCCTCTGGACAGTATAAAATGAGATGGCTGCCACTGCTCCCTGCCTGGAGTAATCAACATAATTATTTCTTAGAAAGGGCTCGGGAAGAAATTTGGATTTTCCTAAGCAAAGTTAGACTGCCATCACTCGATGTCCTCTTTATAAGGAGAAATTTCTCTCTGTACTGAAGAGCAGAAACAGTTGTACTTATTCAGTTATCTTATAACTGAATCTTATAACTTACTGTGTTTCCTCCGTTCGTATGGCTACAGGGAAACTCAGGGCCAGATCTGCAGACTACCTTTAATATAATTAGGCAGGGACTTACATAACATATTTCTGAATATTAACTCTTTTGTTTCATCTGTTTGATCCATATGCCATCTTTGTTTTCATTTCTTTGTCTTTATTATTGTGCTTCATTAAGAAACAAGCAAATAAGTAAGTTTCTAACCAGTCGTGGTCACGCTGACTCTGACTCGTGGTGACACCATATGTATCAGAGTAGAACTGTGCTCCATAGGGTTCTAAAGGGCAGATTTCTCTGATTTTTCTAACCTTTCAGTTAGCAGCCTAGTACTTAACCATTTGCCCCAGCCAGCCCCACCCCACCCCCCAAAAAAACCCACTGCTGTCAAGTTGATTCCAACTCATAGTGACCCTGTAGAACAGAGTAGAACTGCCCCCATACGGTTTCCAAGGAGAAGCTGGTGGATTCGAACTGCTGATCTTTTGGTTAGCAGGCCAGCTCTTAACCACTGTGCCACCAGGGCTCCTTGCACCACTCGAAAGAACTCCAAATTGTCTGGGCCATCAGGGGTCCGTCTCAAAGTCCCAAATAGGAAACATCATAATAAAGGTTGTTGTTAGGTGCACCGAGTCGGTCTGCAAACCATCACTGAGAGGCAGATGGGTGATGGCTGCATCTGACATGCACTGGCCAGGAATAGAATCCAGGTCTCAAGCATGGAAGGTGAGAATTCCACCACTGAACCACCACTGCCCCCATATATGAGCACCTAGGCATTGTCTATCCTGGATGAATCCTCCCCTAATGGATGTTCACCATCTGTGAGGACATTCCCAAGCATGGAAACATGTTCACATTACCCTGAATCTATCATTTATATCTTCAAGCACAAGTCCCTTACACTAGAAAATCCACTGCTGGTCTGCTGACAGTCATGACGGATGATGTCCCCTCAACTTACAAAAAAAAACCAATCCTGTTGCCATCTAGTCGATTCCGACTCATAGCGACCCTGTAGGACAGAGCAGAACTGCCCCATAGGGTTTCCAAGGAGCGGCCGGTGGATTTGGGCTGCCGACCTTTTCGTTAGCAGCCGAGCTCTTAACCACTGCACCACAAGGGCTCCCTCAACCTACCAGTGGGGTAGTTTTATGGACAGAATTGTGTAAACTTGGCTAGGCCTTGATTCCCAGTATTGTGTGGTTGTCCTCCATTTTGTATTTTCATGTAATATTCCTAAGTGTTGTAAATCCTAATCTCTGCCTGTGGTTAAAGAAGCAAGATTAGGTTATGTTAAAGAGGATGAGGGTGGGATGCAACACCCTAACTCAGGTCACATCCCTGATCTGATGTAAAGGGAGTTTCCTTGGGGTGTGGCTTGCATCATCTTTTATCTTACAAGAGATAAAAGCTGAGAGAATGGAGCAGAGAGATAGGGACCTCATGCCACCAAGAATGAAGAATCAGGAGTAGAGCCTGTCCTTTGGACCTGGGGTCCCAGTGCTGAGAATCTCCTGGACCGGGGGAGACTGATAACAAGGACCTTCCTCCAGAGCCGACAGAGAGATAAAGCCTTCCCCCAGGAGCCAACATCCTGAATTGGGACTTCTAACTTCCTAGACTGTGAGAGAATAAATTTCTGTTTGTTAAACCAGCCACTTGTGGTATTTCTGTTAATAGCAGAACTAGCTAAGTAAGACAGGTGGTAATGCAGTCTTTTTTTCAAGCAATAAATAAACCTGGCTTCATTGTTTCCCAGGAAAATCCTTATTCTATCTGACGGAAATCATGGAAAATGGGATCAAGGAAGTAAGACAACTAAACTAAAAAGTGGAAATATAAAAAAGCACTCAATGATATAATCTTCACCAAGGGATCCATTACATTAAGAAGCTACCTGTACTTCTACGATAAAGGAAGACAGAAGTAGACTGAAAAAGCTTTCTGTCTTAGTTCTCCTTGAGATTTTATTGGATGATAACCAGCCATAATAAAATACTTTCTAAATATACAATCATGTCTGCATAATTTTAAGGATCCTAACTATATTATCAGCACCAAGTGAGGATCAAATAAGTTTTGTATCTTTCACACAGGTCTGGAACCCTGCGAGGCAAACTTGGTGAACAAGAGTCACATTTTAGCTTATGAAAGAAATAACATTCAGAACCTGGTGACTTTTCCTAATAAACTCAGAATGAGACATTCTAAAAGAAGTACACATAACTTTTAGTTATGTTGGCTTAAGGAAAAGATAGCATTAAATTGTCCACACCCTAATCTGAAAGTAGCATGGAAAGCCATTTTGAAACTGTTGCTCCAACATCGCACACTAAACCGCAGATTGAATCTCAGATATTTCTTGTACTATTACAAATTTGGCCACAATCAGTCAACATCTTCAAATGTTGAAATGTAGGAAATCTTCAAATGATGAAAGTATGAAATCCAAGACATTCAGCTGGAAATCATTATCTCATCAAAACCATTCCTCCAAAGATAAATTCCTAAACTCCTGAACACCTTCATCTATTGTTAGGTGCTGTCAAATCGATTCCGACACCTAGCAACTCCACATGACATAGTAGAACTGACTTGGCTTTAATCTTTACGGGAGCAAATCACCAGGGCTTTCTCCCATGGAGCCGCTGAGTGGGTATGAACTGCCAACCTTTTGTTTTGCAGCCAAGTGCCTAACCATCACACCACTGGGGTTCCTTTCACCTACCTAACCCGTTGCTATCAAGTCGACTGAGTCAACTGTTGCTCACAGCAACCCTACAGGACATAGTAGAACTGCTCCATAAGGCTTCCAAGGCAATAATCTTTTTTTTTTTAATTGTTGTACTTCAGATGAAGGTTTACAGGACAAACTAGCTTCTCATTAGACAATTAGTACACATATTGTTTTGTGACATCGGTTACCAACCCCACAACATGTCAACATGTAAATCTCATGGAAGCAGACTGTCACATCTTTCTCCTGCAGTGTGGCTGGTGAGTTTGAACAATCGACCTTTGGATAAGAAGCTGCACCACCAGGGCTCCTTCTTCACTTATCGAGACACAGCTAATTATCAGGACATTGCTTCCAAAGTCATACTTCCTGGATAAACAAATGATTCATAGATCTTGTATCTAACACAGTTCTCTGGTTTTTCTTTTACTTACCAGAAAAATAAATTTTTCAATGAGAACCATGCAATATATCTGCTAGATATTATTTCAAAATATAAGAAGAGACACTTTATTTCCATTATATTGAAAAAATAAATTTCCTACTGTCCCTATGTTTTCTTCTCCATTGAGCATTTCTAATCTATCACTTTTATTTCTTATAAATTGGCCTGTCATTCATACTTTATACTTATTCTGCTATGTGTCTTTCCCTGACATTATACAAAGTTATGTAAGTGTTTTGATTCTCTTCTATTGGTAGATACTCCGCAGTGTTACTTGAGGAAGGACATAAATAAAAGCAAAGCCACCGGGGTTACATCTTAGAACTGTAAGATATTATCCAGTAACCCACAGAGAAGGGAAATGAAACAATGAATACCCAGAGCCCCTGAAGTCACCATAACATTTAATTCAATTCAGCACAGATTTGTTGAGGCTATGGTGTACTAAGGAGCCTGGTGGTACAACAGTTAAGCACTTGGCTGCTAACTGAAACGTCAGTGGTTCAAACCCACCCGTCGGCTCTGTGGGAGAAAGACCTGGAGATCAGCTCCTGTAAAGATTACAGCCTAGAAAATCCTATAGGACAGTTCTACTCTGTCACATGAGTCGCTATGAGTTTGAATCGACTCTATGGCACACACCACCACCGTCACCACCACCACGGTGTACTAAGTAGATAATGAAGTTACAAAGACAGGGTAGGGCATACGGACCAAAGTCCTCACTCTGCAAGGAGTTGGTAATTTGTATCCCATAAGGAGCTATTAACCGCACAGTAATTATGAGCTTGGCTGCTAACTAAAAGGTCAGCAGTTTGAACCCACCAGCCGCTCCTTGGAAACCCTATGGGGCAGTTCTACTCTGTCCTAAAGGGTCGCTATGAGTCAGAATCGACTCAAGAACAACGGGTTTGGTTTTTCTGGTTTGATTAAGAAGCTATTAGGGGCCCTGGTGGTGCAGTGATTACAGCGCGCTACTGCGAACCAAAAGGTCGGCAATTCCAACCCACCAGCCACTCCATGGGAGAAAGATGCGGCAGTCTGCTTCCATGAGATTTACAGCCTTGGAAACCCTATGGGACTGTTCTATTCTGTCCTATAGGGTCGCTATGAGTTGAAATTGGCTCAACGGCAACGGGTTTGGTTTGGTTTTAGGAAGGAGCTATTAGGAGTCCCTGGATGGTGCACTTGGCTGCTAACCAAAAGGTTTGAGATTTGAGTCCACACAAAAGCACCTTGGAAGAAAGGCCAGGCGATTTACTTCTGGAAAATCAGCCACTGAAAACCCTGTGGGGCACCGTTTTACTCCGACACATGAGGACGTCATGAGTTGGAGTCCACTGCACAGCAACTGACTGAAGGAGCTCTTAATTCACGACAGAGAAGAAGTTCTGTTCCTCTGACAAACATTGCTTTCTTTCTTCTTATTTCTATTTTTTAATTTACCAAGATTCATTACGAATCCACTTAGTCTAGTAGAACATCTGAAAGCGGGCTTGTGTTAAAAACCCACCTGCCTGACATACTCTGCAGTATTCCCATCCTTGGGTGGTGCAAACAGTTAAGTGCTCAACTACAGCTGAAAAGTGGATAGTTTGAACCCACCCAGAGGTGCTTGGAAGATAGACCCAGCAATCTGCTTCTGAAAGGTCATAGCCTTGAAAACCCTATGGAGCAGTTCTACTCTGCACACTTGGGGTCATTATGAGTCAGAATCGATTCCACAGCAACTAAAAACAAACCACCCTCCACCTCAAGCTCACACTCCCACACCTCCACATACGTTCCATCATTACCTCATTTCACTGACTTCCTCCCTTACACTGTGTGTTGATTTTTTTCTATAAAAGCTGAAGATTAGAATCCCTCAAACGTAAAAGGAACCTACTCACTGAAAAGCACAAATGGAGCAGATTTATTTCTGGCCCCCTCAGCTCTGACTCACCTGGACCAAAAAGAAACTACAGCAAGATCCCACCCTAGTTTGGGCAACTACTGGCCTGAGGTCGTCCCAACATTAGAAAACATTCCAAAGGAAACGTTCTTTCAAAATTAAGTAAGAATGAACCCAAAAAGAGTGTTGAATAGGAGATGGAAATATTGGAAACTACCTATATTTCACCTTCTCCGCTGAAATAACTCGGTCGTCTAGTACGGAAAGAATGCTGACATCTAAAGCCACTAGGTCACTGTGAGAACAGCTGTGTTATTAAGACACAGACTTTGTTCGAAAATTTTCTGGTGGAGCATTATTATAATTACATAAAAGGACCCTAATTTGCCATTTTTGTTATGCATGAGACTTCATCAGATTAGGATGAGAGAGAAAAGACAGTGAAACCTGACCAGCCTTACAACTGCTTTTTCAAATGTCAGACTATCCTCAAAGGATAGCAAACCCTTCAGGGAACATGCCTTCACACTCCATCATTATTCAGCAGTCCAGTAACTAATTCTAAATGCTAATCACAGATTCCTCATTCCTCATACATAACCTAAACACACAGAAAAAAATTCCTCCTTAATGATAAACATTTTAACTTGGAGCTCAACTTAGCAAAGCTCATTCAAAACCAAAAAATTTTAAAAAAAATCCAAACCCATTGCCATCAAGTCAGTCAATTTCAATTCATGGCAATCTGATATATGTCAGAGTAGACCTGCTCTCCATAGAGTTTTCAATGGCTGTAATCTCATGGAAGTAGATTGCCAGGCCTTTCTTCCATAGCACCACTGGGTAGATTCAAATTGCCAACCTTTTGGTTAGTAGCAAAACGCAAACCATTTGTACCACCAAAGGGAATTAAACTCACTGCAAGCCCTATCTACAAAATGACTCAAATAATAGTGCTTTGTTGATATGGATTCAAAATAATGAATGAAAAAATTGAGGCAATAAAAATATCCAGGAGAGCAGTGATTTCTCCCTGACAGGAAGAGTATCAGGTCACAGAAATCTCTTCAGAAGCAGGGTTTGCTACGAGCACAAACCCTCATACCCATGGCTGCTGCTCAGAAGGAATCACTCCATGCATTCTCTGTGCATTCAACTTTCCATCCAGTTAATGAAAAGTAATGTTGCGGTTCAGTCTTTACGTCTGATTTGCAAATAAATCACCACCAACAAAAATTTTAAACTATTCCCCACTGCAGTATAACAGTAGTAATACATCCCACTTTCCAGTTTTAACAGAGCAATTTTAATGTTCTGCCAAGGTCTTTAAGTTGTCTACCTCCTCAGCAAGGAAATACTCAATTGTTACAATTCCTATTTACACAACACTTTTCTCATTCTTACCTGCCTAAAATCATTATTATGGAGTTATTAATGTTCCAGCTGCCCTTTCTTGTGTCTAACACCCCAGGTAAGAAAATTAGAGGCCACGTTAGTGAAAAGACAATGAGAACCCAGACTTCTCTTGGCCCACATGATGATTTCTACGCTGATAGAGGATTATAGTCCCCCTTTCTCACCTGACATCTGTCAGCACATCTGGGATGAAATGCTTATGCTCAAGCACTGTAAAAACCAGACCCAGGGTCCTTTCGAACTGCTTATCAGTGCAACGAAGTTATGAAACTTTCTGTTTTTCACTTCTTTATACTCGATTTTAAAAAAAAATAGCTGTGTCAAACATCATTTTCATTTCGTATACCATTTGTCTCCAATGATTTGCTAAAGAACTGGCAGATTTCCTTACATGCTGCAGTAAAAAAAAAAAAAAAATGCACACTGCTTCGAAGGTAAGCAGGTAAGAATTTACTAGAGCTTTCAAAATAACCCAAGACGATGTATTTTATTTGCTTGCAGAAGCGGGACAGGGGGGTGTGGATTTCTAAACCAAGGTACATTAATTTGTTTAACAGATGCATATCTTAAACCAAGTGGATGTGGTGGAGCACTGGATGTGACCCATGGGTAAAGTTTTATTGAGGTAAGAAAGACTATCTTACCTGAGAGAAGGTTTTCACATTAAACGTTACTACGTGAATGTAGTTGTATACTCATTCAATTATGAGAAATGCCATTTAGGCACCTATTTAATTCTTTCCCATTCATTTTAGGCATGTAAAATGTTATAGCCACAGTTAGTTCCACATCAAAGGCTCAACTCCATGGAGAATTGGGAGTGGGGGGCAATGTAGAAAGGAGGAAAAAAAACACTTATCCTCACAAATGCATCCAAATTTAGGCCATAAACACTACAAGTTTTCCTTACCCTTTCACACACATGCAGCTGGCCTGTTCCTGGGTGGTGCAAATGGTTAACACGTTCAGCTCTTAGCCAAAAGGATGAAGGTTCAAGTCTACTCAGAGGTACCTTGGAAGAAAGGCCTGACAATCTACTTCAGAAAATCAGTCACTGAAAACCCTATGGAGCACAGTTCTACTCTGACACACATGGGGTTGCCGTGAGTTCTGAATCTACTCCACGGCATCTGGTGGTGGTAGTGGCGGTGGTGGTGCAGCTGACCCATCAGCTGGCCCATTAATGCACAGTATAATGGACAGAGTGAGGCCCTTACTAAATGCCTTTTAAAGGGGCAATCAGGAAAATACATCCTGAATGTTTTTCTATAAATTACAAAGCCGTCTTCAGGCTGTACGGAGAAGACAATCAGTTCTAAACAAGATGAATTTCCCTTACAAGTCTGATCCTCTATGCCACTGAACAAATAATCTGCTACAAATCTACTATAAATTTTCATTTTCCTAAGAACAACACCTGATCTTAAATATCAGTGTTTCTCTTCCACGGACATTACTCCTTCATCCTCACGCTAATCCCCAATCCTCACATTTATGACAACATTTAAGGTCGAAAAGGCCGGGGAAAACAGTTATTATATACCATACTTTAATGCAAATAACTGCACTTTATACCTTTTTTTGCCAGCCACACAATCCTGTTGCATGTTATTTTCCTAGGTGTGCTATACACAAGGCGGGGGTGTTATTTATGTGGGCACGTTATTTGTGAAAGATGTAATCTCACCAAGTAGCAGAAAACCGAGATGAGTCTCATACACATTTCATTTATGGATATACTCATTTTACTTCCTTGCTAATCATGGGAGTTTATCTGATTCTGATCCATTTTTAACTTGAGTAGTCTTAGATATTATGAGATGAGTGAACAATCCAAACCCTTTATTGGATTTTTATCATCAGATAGAGCATCATGAAACTCTCATTTGAGATTATGTGATGAGAAATTATTTTCCTTGACATCTGAACCCTAAGCAAACTTGGTAGAAACTCAAATATAATGAAAACAGAAGGAAGACATAAAAATGGCTTCAGTATCATTACAAAAACTGTCCTCTTGGGGCTTGGAGAGGCACACATACACCTAGAGATCAGAAGGTGAGTTGAGGATTCACCATCTTCACCGTTACACTGACCTTCACACTTTTATTAGAAAAAAAATTTTCTTGCCACATATACTTTCCCGAAGCAGCAAGTCTAACAGCCCCTAGGGAAGGAGGCTGAACAGCTTTAAGAGCTTCAGGCAGCTCCAAAGGCAGAGGCACACCAATCTAGGGAGGCATGCATGACTAGACAGAGATTCCAAGTAGCTCTGTGATAATTTCTACACAACTTTGGGAAGTCACAATTCCTGAGTAAGCCGGTTTCCCTAGCAACCAAATACTCAGTTGAATGCTCCTTCCCACCCTATTCTGTTCATGGACTGTGTTCTCTGGTGAAAATACCAGTGGAAAGAAAGGGTAGCAAGAATGGGGAAATTGAGAAGATAAACACGAAGTAACTTCAAACCCTAATGAGAATTATTAGTTCTGGATCTGATAATAACATGCCAGATAAAGAGTCAGATAAAAGACCAGGGGAATAAATGTTATATTTACCAATATCACAATTTGGGAAACACAGGATCTGAATAGACATCTGAATATACCATGGACTGCCAAAATAATGAACAAGTCTGTCTTGGAAGTAGAGCCAGAATGCTCCTTAGAAACAAGGATGGTGAGACTATATATCCCATACTTTGTACATGTTATCAGGAAGGATCAGTCCCTGGAGAAAGACATCATGCATGGTAAAGCAGAGGGTCAGCCAAAAAGAGGAAGACCCTCAACAAGATGGATTGACACATTGGCTACAACAACAGCCTCAAGCATAACAACGATTGTGAGGATAGCTCAGGACCAGGCAGGGCTTCGTTCTGTTGTACAAAGGGTCACTATGAGTAGGAACCTGACAACAACAACAAGGATCTGATAATAACATGCTAGATAAAGACTCAGATAAGAGGCCAGTGTATAAACATTTCATTTGCTGTTATCACAATATGAGATACATAGGGTAACTCTTAAAGAATCAAGGGAAAACAAGATTTTTAAATTTTGACAAGTTGGAGGCACAGACACATATAATCTTAATGCAAAAAGGGAAAATGGGCTGCAAAGGACTTTTGTACATGAATAACCAAGACAGGTTTTGGTATTAGGCTAATCTTGAGGAAAGAAAACTAAGGACCACTTCATATCAGAAAGCAAACAAACAGAAAGCTTATCATGTCTCCCACTACCCAGTCAATCAAACTCCTCAAGGCCATCAAGTGTATGAAACAACAAATCACACAAAAGGGTAGAGAGCAACCACTTAATGCTACTAATTACGGATTGAACTGTGTACCCCAAAAAGATATGTTGAAGTCTTAACCCCTAGTACCTGTGAATGTTAAACGCTGTTTGGAAATAGGGTCTTTGAAGACATTATCAGTTAAATTAAGGTGGTCATAATAGAGTGGGGTGGATCCTAATCCAATCTGAGTGGTGTCCTTATAAGAGAAGGGACACTGGAGTAGACAGACACAGAGTGGGGAATGGCAATGTGAAGACTGAGGCAGAGACTAGAGTGATCTAAAGCCAAGGAACACAGCCATCACAAGATGCTAGGAGAGTGGCATGGGACAGTCTTCCTCGGAGCACTCCCAAGGAATCAGCATGGCCTATACCTTGATTCTGGACTCCAGCAGGGTGAAACAATAAGTTTCTGTTTTTATAAGCCAACCAATTTGTGGTACTTTGGCACAGCAGCCCTAGGAAACGAATATATAACTAAAGAGAAGCAAGCTTAAAACTGATCTTAAAAATTCACTTAGACTTTGTGTGGAACTCCCACGATACATTCAGGGATTTCTTTCCCCGAAATTTTAAGAAAAAGGTAGAAATACTAACCTTCTGTGATAGGCGTCCACTGAGCAAAGAGATCAGCATCTTGAAGTTCTTACAAAATAGTCTGGAACAGAAGTTGGGAGCATGGATTTTGTGGCCAAATCTACATGAACATCCCATCACGTACTTCCTATGTGACTTTGGACAAGTTACTTAACCTCCCTGAGAATTATTTTATACATCTCTAAGATGGACACCATATCTAATTCTCCACAGGACTATTATCTAGATTAAAGGAGTTAATGTACATGCTGCATCTGGCATATAATATATGCTCAATAAACATTTGTTATTTATGATGTTATTCCTTTAAAAATTTTCTCTCTCGGGATAATTTTTAAATTTGGCCATAATGATATTTTACATAAATGGTACAAACAAAATTACTTAGCATCAAAGTACCCATGCCTCTACTTGCAGCTGTGTCTGGTGATGTAACAGTCACTTGTGTGTATATACCATAAAATAACATATTTCTTGCTGCCTCACTCAGATAATATGAGCCAATCTCTGGCTCTAATCCTTCATACATTCAATTAAGTCATTGCCACTAAATAAGAAATGAAAAGACCCAAGTGTTTCACATCTAACAGAAGTTTTTCTCTAGCATAATTTAGTCAGTTGACCTTTGGTTAGCCCATCCCTGTATATAGACTTTTGTTATTTTGTTTCTCTTTTTCACACAACACACCATATAGTTTAATGTATAAAAACAAAACGAATGTCTATGTACCCACCCACAGAATATTACAAGCATCTTTTAGCCCTCCTCAATCACACCCTACCACTCATCCCCAGAAGTAACTACTATCCCCCTGAGTTTATGTTAATTATTCCCTTGCTTTTCTTTATAGTCTTCCCATATGTGAATCCATCCCTAAGTGATACATTGCTTTAGCATTTTTTGATCTTTACATCAATGGAATCATACTGTATTATTCTTCTACCTTGCTTTTCCACTCCACATTCTTCTTTGAGATTCATCTCTGTTGACCCTACACATAGTACCAGTTTGGTCTCACTGTTGTTTAGCATGAATGTACCGCAATTTCTTTAATTCAATACACTGTTGTTTCCAGTGTATTGGTGCTGCTATTAGCACTCTTGTACATAAGCAAGAGCTTCTCTCAGGCAGTTCTTACCAATCTTTTCCACAACCGAACTTACATAGAAAATGATAATATTGGTGTGGCAAACTAAAGTTATTGGACTAGACTGCTCCCACCCAGACCAGTCTGCTACCCTGAAAGCTAAGGAGATGAGTACCATTTTATGGGGTACTTCAAACTTCTTCTCAAAGTCCCTGTACCAGCAATGTATGCATAATCCCTTTCTTTGCTCCATGTCCTTGCCCAACTCGACGTTAATGGACAGTTTGTCAATCTGATAGATGGGAAATAGTATCTCATCACGGTCTTAATATTAAAGCATATTATATAGCCTCTATGATTAAAACAGCTGGGTACTGCATATGAAGACACAGACCAATAAAACAGAATAGAAAATCCAGAAATACAGTGAATTACTTAGGAAAATTAAGTATATGATCGGGGCACATCTCAAATCAGTGGGGAAAAGATGAACTTGTTAGTAAGTGGTTGTGATACCCAAATAACCACATGAAAAAACAAATCTGGATCCATTTCTCATACCACATATACCAGAATAAATTCCAAATGGGTCACAGATTTAAATGTTAATGATAAAACCACATGAGTGCTAAAAGAAAATATGGGTGACTTCTACAACAACTGTGCTGTCCAAAAGGATAGCCATTATCCACATACGGCTACTGGGCACTTGAAATGTGGCTAGTAAGACTGAGGAACTGAATGTTTAATTTCATTTAATTTTAATTCATTGAAACTGAAATTGAAAAAGTGATACTCAATTCAGCTATTGGAAAACTTTCAAGTATGCCTAGAAGAACCTGGATAAGTGAATTTCTTTTCAACTCTAAATTTTATGAACTCTAAATGCAGATCAAGTACTTATGATGAAAATTAGTGACTGAATTGAGATGTGCTAAAAGTATAAAATACACATCAGTTTTTGAAAATGTAGCATTAAAAAAGGATGCACAATATGGTATTAACAATTTTAAAATATTGATCACTAACTTAAATGATAATATTTTTGATATACTGGGTTAAATAAAATATATTATTAAAATTAATTTCACCTGTGTCTTTTGACTTTTTTAACGTGGTTACTAAAAAGTTTACATACGTGGCTCTATCGGACAGTGCTGCTCTACAATCTGGGACTAAGAAAAACTTTTCCAACCACGACTCAAAGCTAAGGGGCAATAAGAGAAAAGATCAGTAAAATTGACTGCATCAAAGAAAAAAATTTACTTTAAAAAAACCATAATCAGAATAAAAAAATACATAATGATACAGTAGGCACAATTTTGGCAAATATTAGGGCTAATGTCCACAATCTATAAAAAGCTTC
Organism: Dugong dugon; assembly: GCA_030035585.1. Taxonomy (NCBI): domain Eukaryota; kingdom Metazoa; phylum Chordata; class Mammalia; order Sirenia; family Dugongidae; genus Dugong; species Dugong dugon. The sequence continues at coordinate 47,349,136 of CM057469.1, read as the reverse complement.
AAAAGATAAATGGAAAAAAAAGACCTACAATCTCAAAAAACGGACAGAAAATATGAGAGACACTTTACATAAAAAGAAACACAAAGAGCCCTAAACCCATGAAAAGGAGCTCAACTTAGTTCATAATAAGAGAATGGAAATTAAAATTATAAACAATATCATTTCTTACCTATTAGATGGCAAAGACCCAATGGTTTTACAACATATCTATTGTGAGGCCATGGGGTAAGATGCACTCTCATACACTGCTAGTGAGAATGTAAAATAGCATAGTACCCACAGACGCAAACTAGCACAGCATCCCCTTGGAAAAAACAAACTCACTGCCATCAAGTTGATTCTGACTCATGGTACCCCCATGTGTTACAGAGTACAACCGTTTCACAGGTTTTTCTTGGCTGTAATCTTTACAGAAGGCTTTCTTCTGCAGCGCCGCTGGGTGGGTCTGAACTGTCAACCTTTAGGTTAATAGTCAAGCACAAACTGTTTTCACCACCCAGGGGCCTAGTATAAGTTATTTTTTCCTAGCTGTTTATTTGTCAAAGAAACAGGGATTTGTTGTATAATATTTCCTGCATTCTGTAGTTTGCTGATTGCATCTTCCTTCTTAGCGTTCTTGATCATGTCCCATGGTTTCCCGTATTTCCTGTGAACTGGTAGTTTGATCTAGACTAGAAGTTTGATCATGGAGAAGTTGGATCAGATTCAGGTTTGGTAATCTGGCAAGAGTACATCATAGGTATTATTATGTACTTCCTATTACATCATGTCAGGGGGTCCACAATGCCTTCTTCCCCCCCACCCCCACCCCAGGTTAATTTAAGATTGATCAGCAGATTCAAATGTTGTCAGCCTGACTTTTCAATCGTAAAGTTTCCCTACCAAAAAAACCATACCAAACCCACTGCCGTCGAGTTGATTCTAACTCATAGCAACCCTACAGGACAGAATAGAACTGTCCCATAGGGTTTCTGAGGAGCGGCTGGTGGATTCAAACTGCCAATCTTTTGGTTAGCAGCCAAAAGTCATTGATGATCATTACCTAGATCTATTATTTCATAGTAATGGTTGCAAAATGATGATATTCTATCATCTCTTCTGCATAACAGCTGGAATTTTTCTATCAAGAGAAACTTAGCCATATCAACTATTTGGTTACCTTGAGGTATGGTTTGTATGCCAGTCAGTAGCCAAGCCAGCTGCCACTGAGTCGATTCCAACCCACAGTAACCCTACAGGACAGAGTAGAACTGCTCCACAGGGTTTTCAAGGAGCAGCTGGTAGATTCAAACTGCCAATCTTTTGGTTAGTGGCCATAGCTCTTAACCACTGCACCACTACTCCACAGTTTGTACAGGAATGTTAATGCTTGGCTTTCTTCCTTTTATTTACCAATGATCAGAATAACGAGCTGGTTCTTCAACATCTTTTTAAGTATCATTATGTACTCACAGATTTTAACACAATTGATGTGTTTCGATCCCTTGTAGTTATTTACTTACTTACTTGCTTATTTATTTCTGAAGCTTAAATTATCCCATTTTTGGCCAGTAGGAAATTTTTTAAATAGGCTTCTGAGTCCTTTCGACATGACATACCCTAAACCAAGTTAATTGTCTTTCATCCCAATGCCGGTATTTCCCCATCTCAGAGAGTGACGGTATGATCCATTCAGAAATTTGGGGATTATCCTTTACCCACTCGTCACTCTCCATGCTAATTTGTCACCAAGCCTTGTCATTTTTGCCTCCTATATACCTCTCCTATTTGTCCTTTTTCTCCATTTTCCAAGTATTAATTCAGCACTGAGCATCTCTCACCTGAGTTGGTTCTAGAGTTCACTTGTTCTGACTCTAGCCTCTGTCCCCCTCTAGTCACTTATGCAAATGCATACAAGAATCATCGGTCATGCAAATTATGTCTCTCCTCTGTTTGTAATCTCTCAATGCCTCACACTGCTTACATTTTGGGCAATAAATCCAAACTCTTTAAGATGACCTATAAGATGCTGCATAGTTTGTCCAGTCTCATCTCCCACCACGCTCCATCACATACTGTAACTCCAGACACACTGATCCATATTCACGCCTCCACATCATTGTGTATCATCTGCCTGAAATGCTGTACTTCATCTTCCATCTGTCTCCAAACCCTTTCATCTCCAAATGCCAGTCTGTGAACTAGCCTGTGGACTGTGACACTGTCACTGACGCCACACTAAAATGAGAAAAGTAAAAAGTTAGCAAACCAATGCTGTTGTTGTTGTTAGGTGTCGTCGAGTCAATTTTGACTCATAGCAACCCCATGTGACAGAGCAGAACTGCCCCACAGGGTTTTCTGGGCTATAATCTTTATGGGATCAGATCACCAGGTTTTTCTCCTGTGGAGCCACTGGGTAAGTTCGAACTGCCAAACTTTAGGTTAGCAGCAGAGCACTTAACCATTGTGCCACCAGGGCTCCTTAAACCAATGTTAAACCCGCTGCCTTCAAGTCAATTCCGAAGCATAGCGACCCTATAGGGCAGAGTAGAACCGCACCATAGGGTTTCCAAGGAGCAGCTGGTGGATTCAAACAGCTAATCTTTTGGTTAGCAGCCGAGCTCTTAACCACTATGCCACCAATGTTAATACCCCAATATTTTTGGAAATGTAACCAGTACTCTAGAGAATTCCAGTGTATCTGTCAAACGTCAGCCCAAACATCTCCTTCTCTGTGACATCTTCTACAACTTTTCTATACTGAGGAACCATATAATTAATTGTCCAAACTGTGACTCTTTTAAGAGTAAAAAAAAAACTAAACCAGTTGCCAGGGAGCTGATTCCGACTCATGGTGACCCCACATTTGTCTGAGTAAAACTGTACTCTGTAGGGTTTTCAATGGCTGTGATCTTTCAGAAGTAGATCACCAGGCCCTTCTTCCAAGAAGTCTCTGGATAGACTCTAACCTCCAAACTTTCAGTTAGTAGCTCAGTGTGTTAACCATTTTACTACCCAAGGACTCCTTGAGAGTAAACCAAAACTAAACCCATTGCCATCAAGTCGATTTCAACCCATAGTGATTCTGTAGTACAGAGAACTGTCCCATAGGGTTTCCAAGGCTATAATCTTTCCAGAAGCAGACTGCCACATCTCTCTTCCATAGAGAGACTGGTGGGTTTGAACCACTGACCTTTCAGTCAGCAGCTGAGTGCTTAACCGCTTCACCACCAGGGCTCCTTTTGAGAGTAAAGGGAGCGCTATTAATAACTATGTTGGACAATGGGAATAAACCAGGATGTCCCAGGGAAACTGGGAGGCACAGTCAGCATACCTCTGGGTAGAACTGGGTGATTTCTTCTCTCAACTCCAAAGCGCCTCTGTCTGTTCACCACACACTATGTGTTTGCATGTCAATTCCTGCTCTTGTCTGAGAACTAACTTCACAAAGGGAGGTCCAGGCCTTTTTATCTCTCCATCTGCAGCATCTCTCCAGTGCCAGACACAGAGATGACACAAAGTAAACGTTTGTTCAATAAATTATCTCAGTGAGTAAGAAAGATTAGGTGCCTTAACCTGGGCCAAAAAAAAATCCTATTATTTTTTTCTCATTCCATCCTACCCTTCCTCATTTAGTTAAAGAGAGTTTAAAATGGGACCAAGGTCTTCACAAAGAAAAATTCCAAGCTTCACATTATCTGTCAATGACCAGCTGCCAATCAACCAATAGCTACTTATTCATTAGAATCTACTCTTAAGGCCCAGTGAACGTGAAAGAAGAGCTCATAATTTGGCTGGGGGCAACAAAAAACATACACAAAAGAAAATCAGAACTTCATAATGAAAGAAAAGAAGTAAACATCAAAAAAGTGTTTAAGACGTGTTCATGGAAGGTAACGCTGAAAGCACTCTATGGTCAGAGAAGGATCCCTGGAGGGGATGGGGTCTGAAGTGAGACTTAAGAAGCTTGGATTCCAAGAAAAGCAGCAGAGGAAGGATATCCTAAGGCGGGAAGGTATGGGAACTGGGAAGGTCACCAAGAGTAAACACAAGATTTATTTTGGGAGCTGTATCTCCACTATCATGGATTCCTAGCACAGAAACCAAAACAAACCAAAACTCAAAGAGGTTCCTGTATTTTCACTTCCTTCATCAAAACAGTATCTGCCTGAGACATATAATGACATATAAGTTACTTGTTCCTTGACAACTTTTTTTTCTGAACATTTTATTGGGCTTAGGTGAAATTTACATAGCAAATCAGTTTTCAATCAATAATTCATACTCAAATTCTTCCGTGACATTGGTTGCAATACCTGAAATGTGTCAGCATTCTCCCCACTTCCTCCCTGGGTTCCCAGTATCCATTTGTCTGGTTTCCCTATCCCTCCCTGCCTTCTCATCTTTGGTTTCCTTTGTAACTTTTTAATTGTAAGAACTGTTACATAATCATTTTAGAACAACTGTTTTGGCAGGACTTCCACATAGAACTGCTGAAGTTGCCCTTTGGCTTGTGTTAACTATCCGTGTCTTTGAGAAGTTCTCTGTGACAGCCCCTGGAAACCACAGCATCGCAGCACCTCCTCATTGTACACATGGCCGCTCAGCCTTCTCACGAAAGAAATATTAGTGTTGATACAGGGGTGCTACTGCCCTGTAAACAACCACATGCAGAACTCCTTGTCAACTTTGGGGTTGTGGGAAAAACTTTTAGAAGCGGCTGCAATATGATTTAGGAAATAATATTGGAGTTACCATTCCCTCCCCTTGAGCATACAGAATGTGACCCAGCTGGAGCTGAGCTCATAAGGACTCACAAGGACTCACAAGGACACATCAACTGGGCCCTGAGGTATAAAGACAATAACTAAGATAATCTGGGAAAATATCTTTTAGGGAAACTTTCACATAAAGCCGATCAAACACAACACAAAACACTTTCCACTCTTATCTTTTTCTATTAGCATTTAGTGAATAGGAATTTGTTGGACCAATGTAAGACCCTCCTGACTTTAGTTACTGAAACCCATACCAGTGATAGTTAAGAAAGATGATTCAAAATGTAAGATTACAATTTCTAGCCAATCAGTGAAAAAGTGATGCTTTCAATGATTCTACCCATTTTGTGATGTTGATATATACTGATGATTCTGTAACCTTCCTTGGACTCGGGCAGACATGGCTGTGGCAGCGTGCTTGTCCGTTTTCCCATTCTTGCCTATTCTGGATTCAGGCAGACATTCTAGCTCTGGCAGCTTGCTTGTCTACTTCCCACTTTTGTCCTTTTGAATATATACCAAATAAAACTTCCTTTTTACTTTACTAATACCAAATAAAACTTCCTTTTTACTTTACTAAACTTTGTGATGTTTTTCCCCTACAACAGATACAAACTGTATTTCTTGGGTTGTCCTGTATGCCTCACCAACCACTTGCATCTGTGATGTAGGGTATGAAACACATCCCCATGCTCCAGTGAAGACTACCGACTTCTCATTCTTCTTTCCCTACCCAGCTCATGTAGGGAAAACCACAGCCATCACACGAGGTAGAATACATCCTAGCATATCGCTTAACAAATAAAACTACTGCAATATCCACTGCACCCAAATAAAAAGTGGATCTATCAAAGAAAGGGGAATCTCTCTTAAAAACCATCACTCCTTTCTCTGCTTTAAAGTACCTTTTTCCAAAAGCCCTGAAGCACTCAGAATGTTGCATAACTAATGTTGGATCTACTTTTGAAGTGCAGTTTTACATAAGACCAATTCAAATTCACAGGCAATGAGTCAATGGGATATGTTTCTCCAGTAGTAGTCCTCAGTTTACTACTCTTTCCCTCACTGACAGGGCCAACGGAGGCTACAAACATATGGGGAACCAACAATGCTAGGTCTTGGCTAAAGAATTTTTGCCCAGCATAAATGTGTCCCATGAGCTCATAAAATTCTCATGGAGGGCAATAAAAACTATAACAACTGAAAAAAACTTTGGTTCCAGTTACAGGAACATTTATTTAACAAAAGGAGAATAAACACCTAAGGTAATGAGGATGACAGGGGGTACACTTGCAATCTTATAAACCATTCTACTTCTGTGTTTAGTAAGTAGATTTTGATGTACAGTAAAGCCTTTCAGTGGTGCTATTATGAATATCTCTGCAATGGTTTTCAAGATGTGTTGTCCAAATCTTTAAAAATAACAATAATCATCAAGATATTTCCTTTATCTACTATCCAACAAAGCATATAATAGCTAAGTCAAGGGAAGAAGCAAAGGACTTCAGCTATTATTAAATGGCTTAAGAGCCTCGAAAAGTCAAAAATATAACACAGTGGAATCAAAAGTAATAACAAAGGCAGAAGGATCCCTCATGGGGGGGGGTCTAATTCCATTTTTCTACAGGCATAAAGCATGTGAACTTCAACTCATGAATGCTATAAACACATCTGCTGAGATGGCGTGAGTCTGTGGAACAGGCAGAGGCAGGTAAGTGCTGGAAGATCTGAAGGCTTGATGGAGAGAAGTGGGTGGGGGTAACAAGGGAGAAGGTGTGGGGCAAACTAGGACAGCAGCAGAGGGGCCCTGAGGGCAGAAGGGAGAAGCTGGGCTGGGAGCAGGAAGTCTACTGTTGGGCAGAGAGGTGGGAGGAGCCAGAGAGAAAGTGGGTCTGGAGAGAGGGTTAAAATATTTGAAAAGATCGTTCAGACAGATAAAACCTAAGTCTTGAAGGCAAAAGTTAAAGGCGGTGGGATAAGGAGCAGAAGGGTCTATGCAAATCTGTGGAGGAGAAAAGCATTAAAAAGCTTCAGGAAGGGTGGAAGAGACATTACCCCAGAAGTAAAGAGGTAAAAGCCAGCCCAGAGAGAGAGAACAGATTTAGTGGGAGAGCCAGGGGGACTGGGAGCTGAGAGAGCTCACTGCGTGAGACAGGTCTTGACTTTACTTTTGTAGTTATTTTAGAGGGAGCAGCAGTGAAAATTGATTATCGCCTCCCTTGGGCTGAGGGAGAAAGATGTGGCAGTCTGCTTCTGTAAAGATTACAGCCTTGGAAACCCTGTGAGATAGTTCTACTCTGCCCTAATAAATCAAGAGATGGGGCCACCTGAACTTTCCCAGGACTTCTCTGCCATTCCTTGAGCCAGGCACATTCTTGGGAGAAATCCCAGCATGGAAAACCCTGTTTGCTATGGTTACAGCAGAATGTCAAATGAGACAGGGTACCTAAAGGGACTTTGAAAACCACGAAGCTACACTATAAATACGAGGCATTTTTATTCACAGACTCCCTCAGACAAATAACTTGAAGACCAGAGTTACAATTATGAGGGAAGAAATACTTGTCACATTTGGAAAGTATATATATTCCAAATCAAGATGCTCCTAACTAGAAATTCCTGTAATTTGAGAAGACATCATGCTAGGTATGTTTATTTTCCTGTCAGATATTTTTCAACTTTTAAAAAACCTTACCTGAGGTAAAATATAGGGCTCTTAATAAACTACCACAGATCTATTAAAAATTAAGTCTGTATCTACTGTATTTCCAAGGAGGTTTTGACACATTACAGGTCCTAGCTAATTAGGTTAATTTCATCCAATTCAATCACTCACCGAGTGACTTCCAAGCGCAAGGCAGTGTGCACGCTGCTATGGGGGGTTGCAGACACAAGCACGACAGCCCTGCCTTCATGTAGCTTGGTCAATTAATCTTATGAGCTTCCATTTCAGATTGGGGAAGCTGCATCTCCTTTCGCAAGCGTAGAGAGAAAGTGCTCTTTATATGAATAGACTTTGCTGCTGTTGTCGGCCGCCATCGAGTTGGCCCCCGACTGACTCATGGCAACTCCATGCACAACAGGATCAGATGACTGCGATCCATCAGGGTTTCAATGGCTGGTTTTTGGAAGTAGATTGCCAGGCCTTTCTTTCTAGTCCATAGTAGTCTGGAAGCTCAGCTGAAACCTGTTCAGCATCACAGCAACACACAAGCCTCCACAAATGGCTACACATGAGGTAGCCAGGGTCTGGGAATCGAACCGAAGCCTCCCACCCAAAAGGTGAGAATGCTACCACTGAACCATTAATGGGAACATAATTTAGTAAGAAAGTAAAGGAATGTCTTAATACCTGGTGCCTGCAGACACTCCATGTGTTGATGTCTATGGCAAGGGCAGCCTAGCCTAGTTTATGTCCAACCACTCTTGTGATAACTACGTAATCACGGCATGTCATGTTGTTGCTTGTTGCAACTGTAACTTATAAAATTAAACTTCAGAACAGAGATAGTCAAGCTAAATAACTGCCTACTTTAAAAACATGTATGCATATAATTTACATGCCACTTCAGATAAGCTCTTGAATTATGATTCCTTAAAATCACCAGTCACTATTTTTAAAATAGAGCTCTGTTGTACTTCCTCCTGCGCGCAAGCCCTCTCCCTGTCATCTCAGTTTTCTCAGCGGTATTTTATACTGATCTATTGCAATCTACGCTTCATGTTTTAATGATAACCTAATTAAGCACAACTTTTACTTCTCCCATGCTATGGGACTTCTCAACTTAAAACTCAAAGAAGAACCATAAAATGGTCAAAAATGCACCTGTTTAGTAAAAACATATTAATAAAATAAAAATATCTTTACAGAGTAAAGCTGGAAAAAAAAAGTCATTGAACACTTCTAAAGGAAACATCTGAATACCCACTATACTGGATTGACTACCAAAAAAAAACCAAAACAAACTCATACTGATAATCAAACGGTCGAGTTGATTCAGATTCACAGTGACCCTACAGGACAGAGCAGAATTGCCCCATAGGGTTTCCAAAGAGCAGCTGGTGGATTGGAGCAGCTGAGCTGTTAACCACTGCACCACCAGGCCTCCACTGGGTTGAATAGTGTCCCTAAAACTTCACGTTCGTCCAGAACCTGTGAATATGACCTTATTTGGAAACAGGATCTTTGCAGACTAATTAAATGAGGTCATACTGGATTAGGGTGGATTTTAAATCCAGTATGACTGCTATCCTTATAAGAAGAGGGAAATTTGGGCACAAAGACACAGAGATATACAGAGAATGTCATGTGACAGTGGAGGCAGAGATAGAAGTGATGAGTCTGCAAGCCAAGGAATACCAAAGGCTGGCTGGCAACCACCAGAAGCTAGTAAGAGGCAAAGAAGGATTCTTCTCTAGGGCCCTCAGGGTGGGCATGGCCCTGCGCACATGTTGATTTCAGACTTCCAGCCTCCAGAACTGTGAGAGAAAAAATTTCTGTTGTTTTAAGCCACCAAGTTTGTAATACTTTGTTACGGCAGTCCTAGGAAACTAATACACCCGTATATGCACTGTGCTCGGTCCTCACACGATATTATCTCCCATAACCCCCTCAACCCTGGGAGGGAGGCTCTACTATCTCCATTTCCAAATTAATATTTTTTTTAATTTTAAATTTTTAAATTTTAAATTTTTTTAAAAAGGAATATTTTCATGAAACTAAGACTCAGCCATCCAATATCTCTGAATAAACTGCTATTTACTAGACGTACAACTTAAAAGGTGGTGCAGTGGTTAAAGTGCTTGGCTGAGAACCAAAGGATGGGTGATTCAAACTCACCAGCCGCTCCACGGGAGACAGATGTGGCAGCTTGCTTCCCTAAAGATTTACAGCCTTGGAAACCGTATGGGGTAGTTAGTTCTACTCTGTCCTATAGGGTCGCTGTGAGTCGGAATCGATGGCAGTGGGTTTGGTTTGGTTTGGTTTGGTTTAGATGTATAATTTGATTTGCACAGTCAATGTTCCAGAAAAGTTGAGGGCAAATCAACTTTTACATATAAATTATTTTCATATAAGCTTGCATTATATTATCAGACATGCCATACACTCACTTTAGACTGATAATCAACAACATGCTGCTCAGGGGGCTTGCTGGCGTCCTACAGCCCGTTCTCATGTATACACCTACCCCTAACAATTCTGGTAAGCTAAGATTTCATTCCACACTTGCAGAGCTCTAGAAGTTACCAGTTTAAACTACCTAAACATGCAGCGTCCACACATTGTAGATGTCTGCAAACAGCAGGAGGAGAACTATATGCAATGCAAACTAATGCCCTCCACTCCCTATATTTGATTCCAACAACCTGGGATCACAGGCAGTGAGGTTTGACCAACTTCTCAACTGGAGTTCTCCTTCCAGAATTACTCTCCCTCCAGAATTACCATCCCATTATCTGGTTAGGGCCATCCCTGAAACAGAGCTGGAAGTTTTGAAGACTATAGAACCCCATGACCTATGCACTTAAATGTGTGGGCCGCAGAAGGTGCTTCCTATGTCCAAGTTGTATATTTCCAAGTGAAGGCTTAAGATCCTCTGCAAATGAGCCTCCTGCTTTATGTCCTGCCCTAATCAGAGGTGCCCTGATATTCCCTCTTCCAGCCTGGGGTGTCTGTCTCCTTCTCTGACACAAATATCCAGCAGGAAAAGGGAGCCACTAAGAGCCTGGAGCAAGTCCCTCAGGATGCAAAGCTTGCAGTGCGGAGGCACCATCTACCTGGAAATGATACTTATAATAGTGCAAAACACCCTCCTCCTAGGTAGGGTTTGGAATCAGTTGCAGCAAATTGGACCAATTAATGGGCAAGCTCTTGATTTATACCCTGTGCTTCTCCAAGCAGCTCAAACCACTTCAGGCAGTAGCCTATTAATTCTCAGAAATCCATGTTAAATGACAAAGTGAGATGAGAAGGGGTAAGGGATAAGTTACAAGCCAAGCAAATAAAATCATCAGTTGTCTCAACTCAGAGTGAAACTGAGTCAGTTCTGAAGAGGAAAGCTAGAACTTAGGATACTTTCAGGATGAACTTTTAACACTGGAGGATTTGAGATCTCCTACCAACCAAGGCCATTTTTCTTGGTCCCTTTTCCCAGCAGGGGAAAAACACCCAAAGGGAGATAGTGCTTGACAACAGAAACACCCCGCTCCTCCTCAGGCATCTACCCACCCAAGTGCCAAGTGCACTTTTGCTTATTGCTTTCCCTAGTAGCCCATCCAGGGCTATTCTCTGAATCTGGTTTGCACAGCAGGAAACCTTAGGGGAGATACAATTCAATGCTGTATCTGTGATCTATAAGGTGCTAGTCCCTGCATTGGTTTAATGCAGATAAATACACTCAATTTTCCTATCTCTGGCACTTTCTACTTAAGTTGCAAAACAAAATTAGGTGATCCGGCCCAAATTAATTTTCAAGTCTGATCAACTACATTTCCAAACAGCCAACACAGAACATGTTCCTACAACCCAGCTGTAGGAGTACAAAAAAGCAGAAAAAAAACCCAAATTGAGCATCTTGGTTTTTAAGACCCTCCAAAAATAACATCTCCCCTCAAACACAGCTAAAGTAACTCAGGATTACTCTGCTCATGTTTTTTTTTTTCCCCCCTACTTTAGCACATCCCAATTGTACCAAACTGAAAGATTATTCTTATTAGGTGAGTTGCGTCCACCCTCTTGAGTATCAGTCTGTATAACGTACTTGTCACTTCCCCAAACTGTTCATACTGTCTCCTAAAAAAAAAAAAAAAAAAAGTACTACATGGAATCTATGGTGTGTCAGCCCCACCTCAAACCAGAGTCAGAGTATGTGTGTGTCTTTACTGAGGTTCTGGGTGTATCACTGTCAGAGTTGTTCCAATAGCTGAACTTACGGAGGTTTTTCAGCCACGTACTACATAAGCACTGTCTATTTTAAAACAATTTTCTTTAGCCACATGCAATGGGAAGATACCTCATAGGCTGTCAACTTTCTATTCGAAACAAATCACTCTCAAACCGTGCTTGTCATCTCTCAGGATTAGTGGGTGTTTATGTGTGTGTATTTATATCTTTGGCCAAGCAACGCTTGGAGCAAAGCAAGCTATCCCCACATTTTACCAACATGCCTGATCCAATTCAGAGCTTTAGAAGAGGAATGAATAGGAGACGAGAGCCCTTAAGTCCAGGGGCTTCTCTCACTCAAACAGTAAGTGAAAAAAAAAAAAAATTCCTCTGTATAGAGGGAGGGGGCAGGGTGGATGATAGGGGAAGGGCATTAACCAGCAGACCAAAGGCAGCCGCGGTGGCGGCACTTCGCGAACTGCCTGCAGAGGGGAGTAAAATCTATTCCGTGTACAATAATTAAGCACCCTCGGGCTGCCTCGCGTGGGCACGAATAATAAATTCACTGAGGAGGGCAAACGAATGCACCAAAACAAGCCACCCCGAAAAGGTCAAAACTTCAGAAATCCCGGGGATCACACCACCCACACAAACACATCCATCAGTCAACGCGGGAGAAGGGACTTGGAGACTTAGCAAAGGATTCTGAATTTTGTTTTTTTTTTCAAGCTCCGGCTTGCAAAGTACGGTGGCTACATGCAAAGCTAGAGAGGAGCAGGAAGGCTGAGGGTGGCGGGGAGTGCGGGTGAGAAGGGAGGGGTGTCTAACACCAGCTACCCAGGCCTCAATGTGACGAAAGTCGTCAGCAGCCCCAACCGCATTCTAATCCCTCCGCCCCGGCAAGCAGACGCCCCCTGCAGCTCCCCCCACCCCAGCTTCCGTCCTTGCAGCAGCTTCAACCAGCTCCGCACCAGCAGCAGCCCCAGCTCGGGCCCCGCGCCGCCAGCGCCACGACCGCGGCTTCCATCCCTTCCGCGCGGCGGACACCCCGCAGGCCTCCCTCCCTGCCAACCCGGGGGTGCCCAGAGAGCAGAACCGAGCGGGCTGCGCCGCTAACTCCCCCCGCCCCAGGGCTGGCGATGGGCTCTTGCTTACCTCGGGCGCTCGCAGGGGGGCTGAAGGTTGCAAGCCTCCCGCCCCCCGCCCCTTTCCTCCTCGCCTTTTTTTCTTCCTCCCTCCTTCTCTTCTTCTTCCTCCCCACAGTGTGTCCGGGTCTCCCCCTCCTCCCTGCTGCTTGGAGTACAAGCCGAAAACACCGAAGCCGGGCCCGCCTGCGTGCGTGCGGGAGGCGGAGGCGCGCGGCCAGCTCTCCAGTAACTGAGCGCGGCGCGCGGCTCCCAACTAAAGTGTGAAAGAAGCGGCGGTCGCAGCGGCCGCGGCACGGAACGTCCCCCCGGGAGTGGGCAGGGAGAGAGCAGGAGCGGGCGGGGAGCGAGCGAGGGTGGGGACCGGGAAGAGGGGAAGAAGGGAGGAGACCTCCTCGCCCAGTCACTCACTCGAGGGGCGGAGGCAGCCAGACACTCCCCCACCGCCGGCCCCTCCCCGCGGCGGGCTCCCGCTCCCGTCCCGCTTCCCTCCCCCGGGGAGGGGCCTGCGGTGGTTGCCAGAGCTTCGCGCACCCCGGAGGAAGGCGTGCGGGCTCGGCAGCTGCCGGGGCTGCAGGAAGGGAAGGGAGGCGAAGGCGATTGTATGTGTGTGGGTGGGTGTGCGCGCGCTCGCGAGGGTGCGCACCCCGCGCGGGCGGGTGGACGGGAGAGGAGACCCCGGCGGGAAGGCTGCGTCCCGTCCGACCTTCCCGCGCCTGTCACCTGTGAGTTGTCGTGGGAGCGGCCTGATGCGCCGCGGCGTGGGGCATAGGCTCGGGAAGCCAGCTGGGTCAAGCTCTGCGGGAGACCCGGGCCAGCCTATGGGTCCTGCCGCGGGGCTGCGTCTGCCGGGAGTGAACAGAGAGAAGGCCTGGCATCCTCGGCCCGCCGCGCGGCCCCTCCCCTACCAAACCGAGCTGGACCGACGGGCTCAGCCCAGCGGCCCTGGGTCGCGCCGACAATCCGCTTCCGCCCTGCCCGACAGCCGCTGCGCTGCAAACGTGAATGAAACATCGCTGACTCGGCCGAGGCAACCGTAAAGAGACGGGTGCGCCGCCGGCCTTGCGCCCTGCGCTTCCCTTTCCCCTCTTCCTTGCCTCGTAAGACCTAAAGCCGAGGCCGCCTCTGCTGGGCGCGTCCGGGATGGTTGGGGGTCCAGGAGATCGCCGTCCACCACTTTATATCTCCAGTTCTTTATGGACCCTCACAGGAGGTCAAGCAATTTCCCACTCTCTGAGAGAGGATACTTTTCTCTTCTTCCCAGTTATATTGAGTGTTTCATGTGCGCACTGAATTGATCTTTCTACATTGATAGCGTTTGCATGTTTATTGTGCGGCTTCCCCGCGCTTCGCTGCTCCTTCAATGCCCTGGAAACGGAGGAATGTCAGGCCCTCGGTGAGGACTCCGGAGAAAACAATAGGGCAAAAGATCTTCCCCCAGGCCTTGGGGATTGCACATAAACCCAGTCATTTCCTAGTTTCGGTCAAGATGAAGTTGGAAAATGAAAAAGGACACATCAGAGCTGTGACAGTGATGAGGCAATTGAAAAGCAAATTCATAGTTCAATGAAATGAGTTAGTAATCACCCATTACTGAGTAGGAAATCAGCTTTTTGAAGAAATGGTTTTCCAGTTTTCTCCCTTTTTCAACTTAAAAGACAAGTATCACATTTTTCTTCAAGCTCACTTTTATTACATTAAGAAATTATCTGTATTTTGGTTCGTTTCTGTCTTTGGAACCCAAACACTACACAGCTTCATGGAGGAGCGTGGTTATGAAGGGAGGGAAGACAAATTGGGATTCCAGTCAGGTGCTGTCAGCCACCTTCACTGTTACCTTAGGCCACTTGTTTGATTTCTTTTAACCTTTCATTCCTTATCTGTGAAACGGGATTGGTAGTGATGGTGCCTGCTTTATAGGCTTGTTGTGAAAGTAAAAGGAAAATAAAATGAGATGACAATGCATGTAGAACACTTTGCATAGTGTCTGGCACATGATAAGAACTCAATAGATGTGAGCTATTATTTCAGAAATGTATTTTAACTCAAAATTTGGTAAACTTTCTTTTTCCTTCTCTGCATTCGTTCTTAAAGTCAGGGAAAAAACAACAGCCCACAACTGCTGGGTTCATCCAAAAGTAGTCAACCTTTTGGGTTTTCAGGCCATGCCTGAAACCTATGGTAAAATGAGAGAAATATAACTAAGGTGTGCGTGTGTGTGTGTGTGGGTGTGGGTGTGTGTGTGTGTCTACATATCTGGATTTATATAAAAGAATCCTTGAGAACAACAAGCTTTGTCCTTCCCCTCCTCTCTCCTTCCCTCATCTACATAGACCACCCTGAATAGACCAAGCTCTACAAATGCTGATTTGTGTTGTATTCTCTCTCTTCAGGGCTGAGAACAGCACTTGGCATTGTAAGTTTCTTGAAGGCTGGAGCTATAGGTCGCCTTTGACCTGGTATCCTCCGAACTAACAGAAGGCCCCAGAGCAAGCACTTCATAGATGCCTAGATGAAAGAACATCAATACTATGAACTTTTAAAGCTAGTTTTTAATTATTATAAATGGTACATGTAGAAGTTTAGACAATTCAGCTAAATATGAAGAAAATAAAAATCATCATAATCCCATCATGAAGACAGAAGCACTTATTAAGTGCTTTTCCCTCCATTCATTTCATCATTATTCAATCAAAAACATTTTTTTAAATAATATTTTATTGTGTTTTCAGTGGAGGTTTACACAGCAGGTTTACAATTTCTATACAAATTGTTCAGTGACATTGGTCACATTCTTACGATACGTGGACATTCTCAATATTTCCGTTCTGGTTGTTCCATTTCCATTAATCTAGTTTCCCTGTCCCCTTACATTCTTATCTTTGTTTTAAAGTACTTGTTGGCCATTTGGTCTCATATAAATAATTATTTAAATGAACACAGTACTCACGGGTGATATTCTTCATTTTGGGAGTCAATCTGTTATTTAGCTAAAAGGTGACCTCAGAGGCTAGTTTTGGTTCAAGGTTTCAAGAGTATCTCATGGCAATAGCCTTGGCGAGTCCTCCAGTCTCAACTGGTCCAGTAAATCTGGTTTGTTTGTATTTTTTAGGAATTTAAGGCTCTATTCCAAATTTTACCCCATTCTATCAGGCCAGTCTATTGTGGCCCTGATCAGAACAATCGGTAGTGGTAGCCGGACACCATCTAGTTCTTCTGATCTCAGGGTAGATAAGGCTGTGGTTCATGTAGACTACTAGTCCTGTAGACTAGCTTCTTTGAGTCTTTGGTTTCCTTCTTTCTCTTTTCCTCTGGATGAGTAGAGACCAATAGATGGCCGAATCAGCAAACATTATTAAGTGCCTAATTACAGACCTGACAATTTACCAGGGCTGAGAACAGGTCATATGCTGTTAGTAAGTATTGTTTGTTTCTCAGTAGAAACTACTCCTTAGAAGTAACACTTCATATAGTGGTAGAGGTCTCAGAATAGCCTACAAAATCCCATGAAAATAATCCTGTAATTAAATGACAGTGCTGACCAGAAGCAATCCAGATTTTGTAGGGCTTGAAGCTCTCATAATTTGAGGAGTTGCCTTTAAGAAAAAGAAGACAAACTTACAAAAACTCCTCCTAAGGGCTCATGTAAACAAGGGGCTGAGAAGGAGCCTGGGTGGTTCAAGCAGTTTGTGATCTAAAGGTTGGCGATTCAAACCCACCCAGCGTCTTTATTTTTATAAGACCTGGCAAACTGCTTTTATGAAGATTATAGCCAAGAAAACCCTACGGAGCAGTTTTACTCTGTAACACGTGAAGTCACCATGAGTCAGCATCCACTCTACCGCAATGGTTTTGCTTCTTAGTAAACCCTCTTTGATGTTAGTATTTCTGTAGAACTCTACTGGTTCTTCATTTCACCTGGGATGCCTTTGACACATCTCCTTCCCTTTCCCCACCAAATTTAGAAGAGATAGGAGCAGGGCCTCAAACACACAGTTTCTTCTCCCTGGTCATAGTAGGGCAGTGGGACTATAACAACTTCCAGACTTCCAGAACCCGCAGAGGAGAGGGTGGAAGGAGCACAGCTGGAGGGGAGGGGGCAGACTGGATGGAACCTGAGGTGGTCTATATTCACCACCAACCATGCCACAGGAGTTGCTGGCAAATCCATTTTGTCAGCATAAGCTAAATCTACTAGACATGTAATCTTGGAATAATCTCTCTAGCTATTCATAGTTATTAAGATGACTATATGGGGCAGTTCTACTCTCTCCTGTAGGGTTGCTATGAGCCAGTATGGACTCACCAGCAATGGGGTATATGCACACTTAACATAAAAAGAATGATAAACATTTTTTTTTCCGGTATCAAGTAATAAAAAAATCACCTCTTTGCCCCCTTAGTACCACCAGGATTTCTGAATTCCATGTCTTCAAACACTCTAAATATGATTTTCAAAAATTGATATTATTTTTTGCCCAGAAAAGTTAAATTTTAATCTTCAAAAGCACCACTACCATAATAAATTATCTTTTACTCCTAATACTATAGCTTATAAATACTTGGTTCTATAGGATCATTCATAACATATGAATTTGAGTTTTTTATTTCTTACTTTTCTTTTAAGTATAGCTTGCCTTTACCATTGACTATAGAAAGAGAGGAGCCTTGGGGGCAGAGTGATTAAAAGTGCTCAGCCGCTAACCAAAAGGACAGCAGTTTGAATCCACCAGCCGCTCCGCAGGAGAAGCATGTGGCAGTCTGCTTCCATAAAGATTTACAGCCTTGAAAACCCTATGGGCAGTTCTACTCTGTCCTACAGGGTCGCTATGAGTCGGATGGACTCGGCAGCTGTGGGTTTGGTTTTTTGTTTGTTTATAGAAAGAAAACCAAGGAAAATGCAAGTTGATTGGGGAAAGAAAAAAAAAAAGACAGTAGAAGCAATATACTCTTCTCCCATAATTTCTCTAAATCGAAAAGAATTAAATGGAATGCATTTTTTTCTAAAAAAGAGGTTTTCTAATCGAGTTAATCTTTCCAAGTAATCAGGTTTAGAGTATCTTCGGCAGGATTATTCACAAATAAGTGATCCTAACATAAGCACTACTCTGAAATGTGTTTTCTTCACATTTGCTCCATGCAGTAACACCTAATATTGATAAAGTTGTCTGCTATGTGTCAAGCATAGGATTATGTCATTAATAATGCTTAGGGACTAACTCACCTCATCTCCCTAACAACACAAGCAGGTACATCCTAATATTATCATCATTCTTGTGCACATGTGGAATGGAGGCAGAGAAGTGAAGTAATTACTACAAGGCCAAATGGTAGAGCCAAGATTCATCCTCACTATTTAGGTCCCAGAGTCCACAATCTTAACCATTTCTCTTCAATCTCCTCTGTTTGTCTGCTTCAATTTTACATATTCTTCAAAGCCAGGCTCAAACCCTAGTTCCTCCATGGAGGCCTATCTCAGCAATCCCAGCTTTTTGAGTTTCTGAACTTGTGGAGTATCCATAGTCCTCCTCACTTCCTGGAGTTTTATGTTCTTACAGTATTGAGAATCCTTTCATGTCTTATATGCTAACTCTACCAACAGGATCATGAGTTAGAATTGTCTCCATGAACAACTGACCCCTTTGCCATGAGATCAGAAGAACTAGATGGCACCAGGTTAAGATTATTGAACATTTTGATTAAAGAGTCTATAGAAGAATCTTGATCAAAAGGGGTAAAATGTGGAAAAGAAATTTAAGTTCTCATGGAATCCAGTCTTTGAGTCATTGAGGCTGGATGAACCCTGAAACTATTGCCCTGAGATAATGTTTAAACCTTAAATCTTATACCAAAAATATCCCCTGAAGTCTTCTTTAAACCAAACAATAGTTTAGCTTAATTAGTAATGAAGGTCTGCCTTAGGCATTGTGTTCTTTTAAAGAACTATCTATATGGGGGGAGCCCTGGTGAGGAAGTGGTTAAGCGCTTGGCCGCTAACCAAAAGATAAGCAGTTTGAATTCACCAACCGCTCCCTGGAAACCCTATGGGGCAGTTCTACTCTGTCCTGTAGGGTCACTATGAGTTGGAATCAACTCAGTGGCAACCGGTTTGTTTGGTTTTTTGTCAAATTAACAACAGCAACTTGAACGATTACATAGCAAACTTAGGGAGAAGTAAGTTTATGTGAATGGGAAAGGAAGAGTTTGGAAAAGGAGGGTGAGAAGGGTTGCACAACTTGAAGAATGTAACCAATGTCACTGAATTGTACATGTAGAAATTGTTGAATTGCTGTATATTTTGCTATGTATATTTTCAACAGTAAAATAAATTACTAAAAAAAAAAAGATCGGTAGGTAGAGGTTGGAGACTGGATAGCATGTGTATGTGTGTCTGTTTAAATCTTTGGGGGCGGGAGGCTGGGGAGGCAGAAAGCACCTAATAAGCAGTTGTGGACTGAGGTTTGCGTATGTATTTTACTTATGATACTAGTAACACCACACAGCTCCTTCTGAATGGTTGTTCAGGTCTAAATCAGAGTTGATAGTTAAAGTCAGCATTAGCAGTTTGCTAAAAATCCTAATTGGTCTCTTAATGATGTGTGAATTACTTTGAGTAATCTGCTTTTCTAGGTTTGAAAACTACGGTTCTTACCTTATATCTTCTTCTTGGCTGGGCTTCTCTTTAGGGTATATATTTTCTTTAATCTCATTTTCAAAAGTTGGATAGTTAGACGAAAAATGGAACGCAGTCACATGAAGCAAGGCGTGAAAATAACCCATAACCAAGGAGTGGGGCTCACTTAGCCGCAGACAAAAGGGAAGACTGAAGATGAGGGAGGGGAACTCCAGACACCCATGAGGGGAAAACTAAGTCTCTCATGATGTCTGCTGTCTCCTCTTTGTGTCTTGGCCTGTGCTTTGCCCAGATATTAGAAAATAGCTTTCTGGTATGGAGCCCTATTTTCCCAGGTCACACAACAGCTCCACCACCGTGTGTATAACAGAGGAATTCCCAGAATCTCGTCATCTGATTCTTACAGAGATCTGCTTAGTGTCCTGCTCATAGCTTATATGTGTAAATAGTATTGTTATTTCACAAGTTAGTCTTGTGTCTCCAGCTGATGGTAATCTCTTTGAGAACAGGAGACTTTGTCGTTTCTACAGGGCCCAGGCCTAAGAACAAGGCCTCAATGCATCATTAGGGGTTGATGGACCAACCAGTTAAGTTGCTATGTGGACATTTTTTAAACCAAGCTATCTGCTTTGGAGTCAACTTCAACTCCTGGCAACCCTATAGCTATGTGTGTCAGAGGAGAACTGTGCTTATAGGGTTTTCAGTGCTCGATTTCCAGAAGTAGATTGCCAGACCTTTCTTCTAAGGCACCTCTGATGAACTCTAGCCTCCAACCTTTCGTTTATTTATTTAAATTTTAAATTGTGCATTAGGTGAAAGTTTACGGAGCAAAGTAGTTTCCCATTCAATAGTTTGTACATAAAGTGTTCCATGACATGGTTTTATTCCCCACAATGTACCAGCACTCCCTGCATTTCAGTCCTACGTTCCTCGTTTTCTTTCATCCTGAATTGCTACCCCTTCCTGCCTTCTCATCTTTGCCCTTGTGCAAATGTTGCCCTATGATTGATTGGTCTGTGGAGCACGTTCCTCTTGGGTGTTATTGTTTATTTTATGGGCCTGTCTATGGTTTAACTGAAAGGTGATCTCCAGGAATGGCTTCAGTTCCAGTTCAGAAGGATGTCTTAGGGCCATAGTCTCGGAGGTTGCTCTAGTCTCTGTCAGAGAAATAAGTCTAGTTTTCCTTGTGAATTTGAGTTTTCGTTCTGCAATTTTTCTCCTGCTCTGTCCTGGACAGCCAACCTTTCATCTAGCAGCTGAGCATGTTAACCGTTTGCACCACCCAGGGCTCCTCTTAGTGGTGATGGAAAGCAAATATCCACTTCCAAGGTTTCAGCAACTCTGATGTAGTCAGATGAATGTGGCTAAAGGAAAGGGAAAGGTTTTGAGAGAGACAGGAAGCAGAAACAAACAAACAAAAAAAAACCACATTTTTGTATCTGTCTCAACTTTACCTCTTTGAAAATGCCTTCTCCTTCCCCTAATCCCTTTCAGAAAATGTTACATTATTGAGAAGGTAAACATAAGGAATAAAGTTACAGCTCCATTCACCATAGAATTCTTAAGCAAGAACTTCCTAAAACCACTAATAAGTCATTAACACTGATTATGATACATTTAGACTGATTTCAGATACAATTATTAATAATTAAATTATTTTAAGAGACAAAGGAACGTATTGCTACCATAGAGATATAAGCAAACTACTGTATTCAGATTGTATCCTAAAAAGGGGGGAAGGAGAAGTTGAAAAATTCTAGAACAAGAGTTTCTAACAGTTTTTGACTATTAGCATATATCAGGTAGTTTTCTAAACTCACCTGCATATTTAAACTGATTTAAGCCTCCCAACAATGTTATGAAGATGCTGTTATTATTATCTCCCTTGTACAGATGTGGAATCTGAGGAATACCGAAATTAAGTAATTAGGTCAAGGTCAAGGTTATACAGTTATTAAGTGACAGAGTTGGAATTTGATGCTTGTCTGGGTGCTTAACTACTACCCCATACTGATGGTGGCTATCAGAGCTTTGTGACTCTGGGAGGTAGGAATTAGAAAAGAACAACCTTCTCTTCTGGGAGTCCCCTGAATGATAGGTATCCTTGGTATACTTCCTACCTTCTCAGTTCCCCCATACGGTCTTTATAACCCATGAGGGGCCAAGATGAGGAAAAGAGAATTAGTACTGTCAGAGCATGACACCGGCTGGCTAATCAAAGCTTCCTGTTGGTTCTCCTAGCCACAGGACCATTAACCAAGGTAGGAGATTACAGAGCAAAAGGTGGCTAGAAGGCTTGGAACAAGATAGCATTTCTGTGCTTAAGCACTCTGTTTAATTAAATCAGTCCTTGGTCCAAAATAACTGTCAATGAAGAACAGCTTTGACTTTTTCAAAATGCCAAGTATCAATGGAAGGTAAGCATTAGAGCAAACATTTCAAATGCTTTCACCAATTCGAAACGGTGGTTTTCTTAATTTCCTCCTCTCCTCCTTATTTAATTTTGCAACCCCCCAGTCCAGGCCTTCAGGACTTCAGGATCTCCTGATTTCAGGATCTCCTGCCACACATCATCCTTCTTGTTGTTAGAGTCCTTTCTGCGAAACACAGATCTCAGGTTCCAGCTTAAAAGGCTTGGCTCCAGCTCTTTGATTAGTACAGAAGGAAGTCTAAACCTCTATGTTGCCCACACAAAACCTTCCATAAATTGACCTCTGCCTACCTTTTCAGACTGATTTCCCATTCCAAACCCCAAATGAATGGATAGCCCAGCCACCTGGCTGATTGGCTGGTCCCCCATCCATATTCTGCTACTTTCTACCCTGTGCCTTTACATGTTATTCCCTCTGCATAGACCACTAATCCTCAACACATTTCAAGATCCTTCCTCTCAGTCAGTCCCGCCCTTTCCCTGCCACTCACTAGCACTGTGCCTTGGGAAAGCCCTCTTGACCTCTCTGAGCCTTGGCTTCTTCATCTGTAACAATGGGGCCATGATATGTATAATGAGAATCAGAAATAAAGAATTTGTTCTCTGCACATTTACAGGGCAGATATGAATGCGTTATAAATGGCCATTATTATATTATCACTTGTTCTTTGTGGTCCTGCTTAAATGCTATCTCTTCCAAGAAGTTTCCCAAACCCCTCCTCATCAGGACCAAGCTCTTCCTCCCCCATCTCCTTCTGAAGTTCTGAATTTTTTTTAAACCTTTCAGATTTGGTTTATTTGTTGTACTAGTTAACTTATTCTAGTACAAACAAAAAAAAAAAAAAAACCATTGCCATCAAGTCGATTCCAACTTGTAGCAACCTTATAGGACAGAGTAGAATGGCCCTACAGGGTTTCCAGTGCTGTAATCTTTATGAAGGCTGACTGCCACATCTTTCTCCTGTAGATTCAAACCACCCATCTTTCAGTTAGCAGCCGGGTGCTTAACTACTAGACTACCAGGAAGTATATTCTTTAAATTGTACAATTCAGTGGTTTTTGGTATATTGACATTCTGTGCAACCATCAGCACTATCTAGTTCCAAAACATTTTCATCACCCACCCCACTCCCCCCCAAAAATTTTGTACTCACTAAATCACTCCTCACTTACTCCTCCCCTCCAACTCACAAACAGAAGAGGGGAGATGAAGGATGAAGTCAGGGAGATATGAGTGTGACTGGTTTTTAGCCTGCTGTTAAACTGTAGCTGATGTGGAGGAGAGAGTGAGCTGCGAAAGTTTAGACTTGAAATACCTATGTTTTCTTCACTGGTAATTTAAATGCAGTTAGTAAAGCTAGGTAAAAATTTTCTGATAGTTTATTTCTTTGTTCTTCCATCTCTAAAGACAGTAGGGAATCCAGAAAATTACTAGCTTGAAAATTCTATGATTATTTTTCATTTACAAGCATTAAAATACCCCCCACACAGATACACAGAGTTAATTTGCAGAGATGAGAAAAATGACCTCAGTTTGGCTACTAATATTTTTAGTTTGCCCTTTAGTTAGACACAGAATTTAGTAACATACCTTTCGTCCTCTTTCATTGGGGATTAGTTTGGAGATCTTTAAATGCTCAGGTTAGAAACTGACCAAATTTGATTTCTTAATGGTTACTTCAGCCTCTGCAAGAAACAAACAAGAAGGACTTATATTCAGAGGAAAGATATACGTACCAGGAATTGGGAAGGTATCGGCTATAATCTCAATCCTTTGACCCCAAGGATTTCCTCTGCTCTTGAGTGAAGTACTTGACAGACCTCTACTGGGCTTTTTACAGTGTGCCTATACAGCTATATGCCCTGATCTAATTAAAAATTCCTCTGTTGCTACTAGCAATATATTTTGCAACTTGTTCAAATTACCAAACTTGTAGTGTTTAGAAAGCAAAAAGTAAAATTTTGGACTCGCATTTTATGAGGAACTAAATGTCACAGTTAACAATGAAAGTAAGCAGGTATATGTTATGTCTGAAAATATCTGTTGTTTACTATTACATTGAAATTGTAAAAAATGTATTTTATCTTACTTTCCTGTCACCTTTAATTTTGATATGTTAAAAGGTATTAAGTTATACAAAAGCAAGGCCAAGAAGAGAAAAATAATAAAATGACTTGGCTCATTGTTCAAATTTGTTATTATTCAAGTGTAACCAAGTTATATTTAATAACGCTATTCAGCTATTAAAAAATGCCCTGTTATTTCTACCAACTGATTCTCTTTTATTATAAATTTTTCTGGATTACTTGAGTAGTTTCAATATTGGGGTATTATTTAAAAATAAAAGCATGTTACTTTTCAATTAGAAAAAATATTAAAATGAAAAAAATAATTTTCAAATAATAATGGTGATAGGAGCACAGGCAGGGTTTCACCCCCCCCCCCCCACCACCATTCAAGGTACACTTTAAATGAAATAAAACAATGAGGGGAAATCTGTAACCATCCAAGAAACTCAGTTGAGGTGCTACCACGTTCCAAAAGCTCTAAAGAATGTTTGTTAGATATTTTTTTGAGCAAAAGGAGGCTCATTTGAAAGAAAGGAAGAAGGATCCTCAATTCACTAAATGTAAAAGAAAGACTAGAGGAGAAAGAGATCTGCAGTGGAATCTCCCTGTAACCTTCCTCCCATCAAGTTGATTGAGACTCACAGTGACCCCAAGTGACCGAGTAGAACTGCACCCAGAGGGTTTATGGAAGCAGATCGCCAGGTCTTTCCCCTGCTGGGTGGGTTCAAACCACCAGCCTTTTGGCTAGCAGCCCAGGGCTTAGCCGTTGCGCTACCAGGGCTCCTTCCAGGAAGTGCACCGGGTGACGAAGTTCAGACTGTAGATCCCACTACAGTGCTGCTCATACCCAGCTCCCAGGGGAATGTTAGAGAGAAGGCCTGGCCCAGCTGTGAGCTACCTCACAAGCACAGCTTCTCAATGGAGGGCTCCTACTCTATGAAGCTGCCTGCCTTAGAGATTCTCGTTAGAATTCCATGCCTGCCTCCTCAGGCTACTGATCTGGAGCCTGTGTCCCTTCCTCCAGCCCTGAACGATATAAATCTGTTGCTGGTGAGTTGATTCTGACTCATAGCGACCCTATAGGACAGAGTAGAATTGCCCCGTAGGGTTTCCAAGGCTGTAATCTTTACGGAAACAGACTACCACATCTTTCTCCCTTGGAGCAGCTAGTGGGTTTGAACCACCTACCTTTAGTTAGCAGCCAAGAGCTTAACTACTGTGCCACCAGGGCTCCTGCTGAAGGATATACATGGTATTTTAGTTAGGCCTTTCAAAAGAACCAAGAAAAGTCATTGTAATACTCTCTGAAGCATCATGGCAAGCTGAGTCCTTTTGAAAATTCGAGAACAAGAAGCCCAGAATGACCAGGCTTCATGGACATCAATACAAGGCACATCAACAGGCACAACCCAACACTGATCTGATTCCATATATCCCACCTGTCCATCCCACTGTAATGAATGCTAGAGAATGAGAATGGTATTACTGGTGGAGACATCAAGTACATTCTAGTTTATAAAAATGTACCCCATTCTTAGCGTAAATATTTTACAAGTAGTAAAGATTTACTTCGCCACACACCTCACGTATTCCTCAAAGTGGAAAAACGTACAGGCCGCATTCTCTGATGACAATGCAATAAACCTGGAAATAAATAACAAAGAGATTTTACAGACTCCTAGAAAATTTTAGAACACTCTCCTCATGTATAATACCAGTGAAGATTCGAATAAATGGGAAAAGATAGATTATGAAATAATAATGCTAAGACAAACAGGCAAAAATTTGTGAAAATAACAAAATTATGTTCCTACCTTGAGCAATATATAAAAATAAATTCCAGGTGCATGACATATTTAAATGTGAAAAATAAGGCCATTTTTGTATTCTTTTATATAGAAGAAAAAACAGAGATAACATTTTCTATATTCTTGAAACAGGCAAGGCTTATTTAAGCAGAAATAAAGAAAGAAAAGACTGCTAGTTTTGAATGCATAAAACTATTGCATATCAGAAAAACATAAAAATGAAAAATACATGACACATCGGTGGAATATTTGCAATATGTTTGATCAATAAATGGTTAGTACACTGAATGTGTAAAGAGCCCTACAAAACAACAAGAAAAAGATAAAAAATTCAATATAAAACTCATCAAGGATACAAAGAAAAAATCTGCAAAAGAGGAAGTATAAATTATTAATAAAAAATGAAAAATTTCAGTATGACTAATAAGTAGAGAAAGTAAATTAAAAATATGATGACAATTTCTACCTACCCAATTGGCAACGATTTTTTTAAAATTACTATTTCTAGCGTTGAGGAAGGTTCAGGGAAATAGGCACTCTCATACCTGTTGATCGAGTAATTTATGAATATATATCAAAGGCTTTAGAAGTTGGTATACTCTTTGCTCTATCAATTACTACTCTTCTAGGAATTTATCATAAGGCAATAATTAGGGATGTACACTAATATATACCATGCTAAGGAGTTTTTAATTATATGTGAAAATGTTTATGATGTAATGTAAAAGAGGATATAAAATTTTATATATATGCATGGTATGATTGTATATATGTGCATACATATAGTATGGTTATAAATAAGTTAAAATACCTGCATGATTTGAAAAAAATATTAAAATGTTTATACTGGCAATTTCTGTGTGTTAGGATTTTGAGTGATTGCTTTTTAAAATATATTTTTCTATTTTTCACATTTTGTACAAGAACACATTTTACTTTTATAGTCAGAGAAAAATGTTATTGAAAAAGAGTCCAGTCCAGTACAGCTAGTGGTGCCTGGCTACCTCCACTGACTGCTCTGACCGGGATCACAACAGAGGGTCCCAGACAGAGCTGGAGGAGAATGTAGAACAAAATTCTAACTCACAAAAAAAGACCACACTTAGTGGTCTGACAGAGACTGGAGAAACCCCAAGAGTATAACCCCTGGACACCCTTTTAGCTCAGTAATGAAGTCACTCCTGAGATTCACCGTTCAGCCAAAGATTAGACAGCCCCATAAAACAAAACAAGACTAATGGGGCACAACAGTCCAGGGACAAGGACTAGAAGGCAGGAGGGGACAGGAAAGCTGCTAATACGGAACCCAAGCTTGGGAAGGGACAGTGTTGATATGTCACGGGGTTGTTAACCATTGTCATAAAACAGCATATGTAGTAACTGTTTAATGAGAAACTATTTGTTCTGTAAACTTTCATCTAAAGTACAATTAAATAAATAAATAAAAAGAAAACATAAAAAAAAAAAAAAAGAAAAAGTGTCGACTCCTTTTAGAGTTCTTCCCTGAGAACGATTAGAGAAGTATAGGATATTGGGAGTGGAAGTGACCTTTAAGATTTTTAGTTTAAACCCCCATTCTGTTTACTGCAAACTTAACTCAGTGCTTCAGCTCGTACTATAAATAATATGTTTTGGGGTTGCTTTTTTTTTAATCTTTAAGTATGTATGTATGTATGTATTTGTTCATGTAGGGAGATACATATTCATAGATCATGTTGCTAATCCTTGGACCTTTATTATCAGAACATCTAACAGAGTAGTATTTAAGGTATGTGTTCCCATGTAAAATACTGGGAATATTTAAGTATTTTCTTTGGTGTGACAACCTCGAGGGTGCTTATCATATTTAACATTGATTTGACTGCCACTCCAGTAATACTGTATCATTTCTGCTTTAAAAACTTGGATTGGGTAGAGACCATAAAGAGAAGAGACTTCAGACTGTCACTGGATTTTTATGTGAAATCTCCCAATTTTTAATGTCAGTGTCTTAGTCATCTAGCGCCGCTATAACAGAAATACCGCAAGAGGATGGCTTTAGCAAAGAGAAATTTATTTCTTCACAGTAAAGTAGGCTACAAGTCCAGATGCAGGGCGTCAGCGCCAGGGCAAGGCTTTCTGTCTCTGTAGGCTTTCTCATTAATCTTCCCCCGGACTAGGAACTTCTCCACGCAGGGACCCCAGGATGCGCTCTGCTCCTGGCACTGCTTTCTTGGTGGTATGGGGTCGTCAACTCTCTGCTTGCTTCCTTCTCCTTTCATCTCTTGTAAGATAAAAGGTGGTGCAGGCCACACCCCGGGGAAACTCCTTTTACGTTGGATCAGAGATGTGACTTTAGTAAGGGTGTTACAATCCCACCCTAATCCTCTTTAACATAAAATTACAATCACAAAATGGAGGACAACCACACAATACTGGAAATCATGGCCCAGCCAAATTGATACACACATTTTTGGGGGACATAATTCAATCCATGAGAGTCAGCAATAAATTTAAATTTAGAAAATGTGTAGGTCACTGTTAGCTTGTGGAACATATGTGTTTGTGACTAGTACTTCTGAATGAATATATATGCTGTTGTCGTTAAGTGCCGTTGAGTCAATTCCGACTCATAACGACCCCATGTGACAGAGTAGAACCGCCCCATAGGATTTTCTTGGTTGCTCTTGTGTATATACAGTATATATATTATATACCTTTCCACTCTATGTAACTCCTTTGAAAGAAGACAAAGTATAATACAATGACAAACTAATGAGCACTCATAAGAGAATTAACAAAAAAAGACCATAGAAGCTGTTATATTGCTTTTGCAGGAGAGGGGCAGTGTCACATGTTCTTCAGAACTTGGGTTAGTCTAGCTCAGAAATATTAAAATCCTGTGGTTTCAGACTATGGTTTCTTAATCTATAGACAGTCAGCCAGATAGATTTTTTTAAAAAACATTTCCCTGTAGAAGTATAGCTAGATCAGGCACCACACCTGTAAATACTTGACATCACCATTGCTAACTGAGTCCATGGGGCATAAAACACTTATTTAAACTTGACCCTGGCAGAGTCCTCCCACTCTGCCTGCATCAGTGCTATGACCTTTTGTAGACAGAGCCCGATAGAAAGTCGCTTTGTGAGGCCCTGTCACACCACAGGTGTGACCTGCTCTCCCTGAGGTTTGCCTGAGGTTCAGGATGGCCACTAAGATGAGCAGCAGCCCTCCATGGTGTCACCTCCAGTGAGAGTTGAAGGAAGGAGCAAGCTGCAGAGGTCACCCCTCCCTATAGTTATCAGTGGGCTCTGATATGGAATATGTGTTCGTTCTATTATCCCAGACCATAAACATTCTGGAGTGCAGTCCTGTGTCATCTCAGTTGATGCTACCACATTCCTGTGGGTGGGGGATTCAAGGCTGTTTCTGTGGATCTGGGCTCCAAATGAGTGGAGTCGCCACTTCCACTGTATGCAACTCCTCCGAAGACATATAAAGCTCAGTGACAAAGTTTTATGAGGATTATTGGGACCAGTGCCCCCTATACCACTGGACTGACCTGCTGTCACATCCTCTTGGGTCTTAAGAAGCATAAAGCCAGTCAACAGAAGACTTGGCATTTAAAGCCTGGGTTTTCAGATTCCAGGGCCATAATTCTTCCTTTATGCTCACTGGTGAAGAGTCAGAGGGAGTCTCACCACGAGTTGCCGTTGAGTCGATCCTGTGTGACCCCATGTGTGTCAGAGTAGAACTGTGCTCCATAGGGTTTTCAATGGTTGATTTTTCAGAAGTAGATTGCCATGCCTTTCTTCCAAGGTGCCTCTGGGTGGACTTGAACTTACAACCTTTCAGTTAGCAGCTGAGAGCATTAACTATACCACACAGGGACTCCAAAGGGAAATTAACCTGCAGGTATTGACCCTCCTTGCTGCTGCTACTCTGTTTCCCCACAGCCTCCAAGCTGTGTTAGATCCAACAGGACTTTGCCGTTGGAATAGCAATGGAATAGGAAAGACTACAACTGTTTATATGCATTGAGGGCTTTTTGTGTGCCATGCACAGCACTAAGCGTTTGGCCTGCATCATTGATATTTGCTCATCACAGCATCTTCATGAAGAAAGTACTATTATTTTACTCACTTAACACCAAGGACATGGAAGCTCATGGAGTTTAGGTCACTTACTCAAAGTCACAAAGCTAGGAAGAGGCAATCCAGATTTAAACCTGGCTTTATTTTTTCACCTTTATTACCCATACACTTCCAAAGAAGATTTGAGCTTAGTATTGTGAGCAGTGATCAATCACAGAAGCTACTTTATTAAGAAGAAATCATTCTAGTGGAAAGTGAAGGTGGATAGGAGGATTGACGGCAGGGTCAACTAAACCATCCTTCTCCAGGAGTCAACACATCTAGGCTAGACTATGTCAAAGGCTAATTTAATGCAGGTTGTTAACTGTAAATTAAGGTAATATTTTACCAGATTGCCCAAGCTTGAAATCATCAATCATTCCTCCCTTTTCCTCACCAGTCCAATCAGTTAGAACTTGTCGATGTTGTTAGCTACTGTCGAGTCAGCCCTTGACGCCTCCACGCACAATGGTGGAATGAAACTCTACCTGGTCAGTTTTCTGAAGTAGATCGCAAGGCCATCTTAGTTTGGAAGCTCTGCTAAAGCCCATTCAACATCATAGGAACACACAAGCCTCCAGTGACCCACAGGTGGTGGCTGTGCATGAGATGCATTGGCTGGGAATTGAACCCTGGCTTCCCACATGAAAGATGAGGATTTTACCACTGACCCCAGTTAGAACTTATTCTCTGAAAAATTGCCCCCTCTTCTCTGTTCTTGGAAACCCTGGTGGTGTAGTGGTTAAGAGCTACGGCTGCTAACCAAAACGTCGGCAGTTCGAATCCACCAGGTGGTCCTTGGAAACTCTACGGGGCAGTTCTACTCTGTCCAATAGGGTCTCTATGAGTTGGAATCGACTTGATGGCAACGGGTTTGGTTTTGGTTTTCTCTGCTGTTACTGCAACTCCCTCAGTTTAGGCCTTCACCGTCTCTAGCCGAATATGGAAGCAATTTTCCAACACTCCTCTCTTCCTCTGTCTCTTTTTTCTCCACTCCGTCACCAGAATTTTGTTGCTTTCCATTCCATTCTTTCTCTTCCTTTCCATTCCTTCTCTTTTCGCTCCAACTTAAACATCCACCATCTCTTGCCTGGATATTGTGACAACATCCTAACTTGTCTCCTGCCCCTTGACCTTGCCACACTCAATCTACTCTCCACACACCATACGAAAAGGCCAATTATCTGCTTCAAGTTATTTGCTGCCTGCAGGATAAAGTCCAGGTTCCTTGGCATGGCCAACAAGGCCTTTCGTGACCTTGCTTCTGCCAACACCTCCAGCTTCATCTCCTGTGTCTCCTTGCCTGGAAACTTACAGTTCATGTAAGATAAGGCATTTCAACTACTTTCCTTCCACCATGGGGTTCCATGGCCCCCTTCTTCCTTCAAATCCCTGCTTCTTCCTTCAAATTCCTTCCTCCTCCAGGAAGTCCCCCTGATTTCTCATGCTAAACTCAGTACCCCTCACCTGGGCTTTCCATATCATTTAAGCAGACAAACTCCTACTCATGCCTCAAGATGAAATTTCACTGTAGTCCCTCTGTGAGGCCCTCCTTATCTTCCCCAAGCAGAGATACTTCTCCCAGCATCACAATCCTGAATCTCTCAATGCTTGTTTCCCTTCTTAGTTTGCCCATCTGTCTCTCTCCTAGCGTGAGAGCTTCTCAACGGAGAAGACCACAGCCAGTCAACACACAGCAGTAGAGTAGAGCAGAAAGCCCTGTCGGAAACCCTTGCTGGATGAATGAATGGCTACATCTCAGGCCCAGTGGGAAGAAAAGGCCCTTTTTCTCTAGGGAAATTGAGGAAGAATTTACTATACTTTCCCCTCAAAGCCATAGAAGGTTATTCCCAACCTATAACAAAGAAGACTCTTGGGGATATTCATGCTCTGTTTGATTTCAGTTTTGGTTTGTTAGTTCTCTTTTAGTTCTAAGGATGTATGCTGAACACCATCCTCAGCTGTCATTATTTCTAGCTTTAAGAAGAAAAATACTAGAAAAAAATAAAATTTTAATAACTTCCAAAAAAATGTGGTTTTTGAAAGAGGGACATCTTGTTCAAACCATGAGATGACATTCCTTCATATTTTTATTCTGACTCATATTAGACAATCTTTGCCTTCCTAACATAATTATTATATCATCAGCCATTATAGTTTTCAGTTGTTCCTACCATTACTGAATGCTTACCTGCAGCCAAACTCATCATTCTTAAACATAAACTTCCATGAAAGTCTAACACAGAGAGGAATAATCCAGATTTTGAACACCTAATACAGCAGGCACTGCCCTACTCTCTCTTTTATTTATGCCACCTCTTTTAATCCTCCCAATAACCCATTGAGAAAGTTGTTTTTATCCCCATTTTACAGAGGATGAAACTGAGGCTCAGTGAGGTTAAATAACTAATTCAAAGTAAAACAATCAATGAGTGACAAAGCTGGAATTTGAAACAAGGTCTGTCTGGCTCCAAATCCCAATCTCTTCTTATAATATAAGCAAAATATCTTTATTTACAGCCTTTGATTTATTTCTTTTAGGCTTAGTAAATACCTGTCAACTGCCTGAGTCTGGGCCTTTTCACTTTTACATAATGATTTAGTTCAGTTTCAAAATATTTACTGAGTGCCTGCTACTGTAAGAAAGTATTTCAAGTACTGGGGTTCAAAGAAGACTTGAAACACGGACCAGACTTTAAAGTACTTGCAATTTAATGAAAGAGGCAGGACATATAAGCAAGTCATTATTTTATACGGAAACTTTACGTAAGTGTTATGTAGAGATTCAAGCAATCTGCTGTGATAGGATTAATACTAATCAATGAGATTTAGTCAATAATTTTTGTAACCTCACATGCATGAAAAGAGATTGCAGGAAGCACATTTAACGTACACATTTCCTTTGCTCTAGCATATTCTCCTCCTTCATGGGACTATTGCAGAATTGCTGTTCATCAAGGAATGAAGTTCTGAGGCAGTATTAGCTTCGGAGGAGCCTGGTCTCAGCATGATGCTCCTTTCTGTCTGCTGGGGTCGTTCAGTCTCTCTCCGTGAGTAGAATCTGGTTCTTGAGACATTTAATCTTAGCACGAAGCAGCCTCCCTTCTCTGAGATAGTTGATGAAGTTTCAGCAACGAAGTGGGAGGACATTTTCTTCCCTACCTGGGCTCAGCCTGAATGTCACAGATCTGCCCTTCTCTGGGGAAGAGTGCACAGGAGGGCAAACAAAGCCAGTCTCTTCTTTACTCTAGCTACAAAATTCAGTTCTGTGGATGAACTATTTCCAATGAAGGCACTTCTTCAAAGCAATGGTATCCAATAAACTATTTACTATAGAACCTACAGAATTGAGTTGTTGTCGTTATTGTTCTTAGCTGCTGTTGAGTCTGCCCCTGACTTATGGCGACCCACGTGTTACAGAGTAGAACCGAGCTCCATAGGGTTTTCTTAGCTGTAATCTTTATGGAATCAGTTCACCAGGCCTTTCCTCTGAGGAGCTGTTGGGTGGGTGGGTTCAAATCTCCAACTTTTAGGTTAGCAGTCAATTGCAAACTTCTGGCACACCCAGGCTCCTCACAAATGAATATCCCTCCCAAATGCACACACTCACACACACACACAGACACACACACTGATGTGTCAGAGACTTGTAACTGGCAATGATGGAATTCTTCGGACTTCAGAGAAAGACCTTCTTGCAGACATGAAAATATTGGTTTTAAAAATATTCACAGGATCATATCATTTAGATTCTGAAACTTTCAGGCAGAATGCAAGGGAAAGGGAGAGAGGGGGGCGCTTTATTCTTAAAAAGGGACCTACAATACCTTTCTCCTTCTGGTGTTAACTAGATGTGGCAGAAAAAGTTTAATTAGTCCTTAGCCTCAAAGATCCTCAAGTTCTCTGAATCCTCCTTGCCATACTATTTGCAAATAGAGTTCATTCATGCAGTCAGCCAAGCAAACATTTATTGAACGTCTATTACGTATTAAGCGCTGGGCAGACGGAGAAACCTTTGAGGATCACAGACTCGTGGCTATGGTAATGACAATGACAAGGTTGACAATCACAAACAAATAATAAAAATGCCAGTATCTGTGCCCTTTGTTGTGTCTGTGTTTGGTGGGAATATGACTACCATTTTGCTCTGTTGTTGTTGCTAGCTGCTGTTGAGTCAACTCTGACTCATCGTGACCCCCATGTACAACAGAATGAAATGTTGCCTGATCTTGCATCACCTTAACAATTGCTGGCACCTTTGAGTCCATCATTTCAGCTTTTGTGGCAATCCATCTCACCGAGGGCTTCCCTCGCTCTTGTTGACCTTCTACTTCACCAGACATGATCTTCTCCTTGAGTGATTGATTCCTCCCGATAGCATGTCCAAAGCAAGTTGTTCAGACAGTGTTCTGTTGTGATGCATAGGGTTTTCATTGGCTAATTTTTAGAAGTAGTTCACCAGGTCTTTCTTCCTAGTCTGTCTTAGTCTGGAAGTGCTGCTGGAACCTGTCCACCATGGGTGATCCTACTGGTATTTAAAATACTGGCAGCCTAGCTGCCAGCATCACAGAAACATGCAAACCACCCCAGTACAGCAAAGTGACAGACAAGTGCTGTCCATTCTACTTTATTTTGATGTAATATCAAGGTTGAAGTGTCAATCAGGTCTTAATGAATGACAGTGGTAGATATAAAGTACTCAGTGAGACATAGCCTTGTACTGGAGACAAGCTATGTCAGTAATGAAGAAAACAAAGAAAGGAGTTAGTAAGGAATCTTTCTCCTGACAGAAAAATCCTCAGTGCTAATATGCATGTTCTTGGAATAATCAGATGTTAACCATAAAATGAGATTCTTTCACATCTGGTTATATGGCCAACAGATGTATTTTTTAGAATGGTTTTCACTGTAGAAGAGAAAATCCACTGAAAGTAATTTAAATAATAAGGACATTTATTATCCCACATAACCGAAGTCTAGAGGTCAGGTACCTTTAGGGTCTTAAATTCAGCAGCTCAACAAGTTCATCAAGAACCCAGATTCTTTCTATCTTTCTATTATACCATCTGTGATGGTTAAGGTTGTGTGTCAACTTGGCTGGGCCATGATTCTCAGTGGTTTGGCAGTTATGATGCAGTTTGGCAGCTATGTAATGATGTAATCATCACCATAATGAAATCAGATATAATGTAATCACTCCCATGATGAGATCTGCTATGAGCAGCCAATCAGCGGAAAGGGAGTTTCCTTGGGGGTGTGGCCTGCATCCAATGTATGTGGACTTTCTGGCAAAGCTTGAATCCTCACATGACCTTTGGTTCTTGGGATTTGAGCAAGCAGCTTACCTGCCGATCTTGGATTTGTCAGCCTCCACAGTCTGTGAGCCAGAGGCCTGCTATTTTACCTGTTGATCTTGGGTTCGCCAGCTCCTGCAGCTATGTGAGTCAGGAGAAGCCTCCAGCCTGACCCACAGACTTGGGACTTTCCAGCTTCTACAACCAGGTGAGCCATTTCCTTGATATAAATCTCTCTCTACATATACATATTTATATATACATTAAGAGGGGCCTCGGTGGTGAAGTGGTTAAGCGTTTGACTGCCAGTCAAAAGGTCAGCAGTTCAAATCCACCAGCTGCTCCTTGGAAACCCTATGGGGCAGTTCAACTCTGTCCTATAGGGTCGCTATGAGTCGGAATCAACTCGACAGCAACCGATTATATACATACACACACTTCACCGGTTTTGCCTCTCTAGAGAACTCAGCCTAAGACATCATCCTCACTGTGTTGGCTTTTGGCTTCAGACATTTTTTCATGGTTGAGATTTGGGCGCAGCAGCTCTAAGCATCATAGCCTCACAAAACTACATCCAAAGTTCTAAGAAGAAACATCCTTCTTTGCATTCCTTTTGAATAGCAAGGAGAGCTTTCCAGAAGCTCCCCATGAAAACTTACTTTCAGATGTGATTGGCCAGAATTGTGAGTCACATGCTTATTCCTAAACCAAAGGAAATGCAATTTCACTGGCAAAGGAAATGGAATTACCATGATTTACCTAAATGATCAAGATTCAACCTCTGAGGCTGGAGAGGAGGCCAATCTCCCTGAAGCACCTGGCTGTCTGATTCTTGAACAAAGTGGGAATACCTATAGCAAAGAAGAGGTGCCAGTGGCGGTGGTAGGTGGGAATGGGTATAGGGTAGACAACCAGAGGGTCCAGCACAGCTGAGTTACAAAGTAGAAGTGCCTCAGGCCAGGAGCAATTCCAGTTAAGGGATCCTTCTCTGATGACCATTGGGCTTGACCTTTCTTCACAGATGAGCTTCTCTTACAGGAATGTGTTTTGCTGATCTTTAGGTTAGCTGCTAAGGACACACTGTGCTGCGTATTCTGCTGGTTCATATTGCACCACCTTGACCTGAAGCCAAATTATGCATAAGAGGTCTAAAATGGTTTATGGCTAGGGCAGGCAAGCTGATGCCATTTGTCAAATGTGGCACTTTAGAATGACCTTACCAATATAAAACCATACAAAGACTTTTCCACAAAACATTTATGGGGAAACGTGTTTTTGAAACAAAAATGAAACACCCTACAGTTTACTCCACATGGAAAGTAGGGACTGAGACCCAGCTCAGGGTAGCACCTGTATGAAAATGAGGGAATGATGCTAGAGAAGATGTTCTTCAGGCTTAGCCTCAGTGAAACAGTAAAGATGGCTGGCGTTTCTTGACTTGGCCGTTCCTTGTAAAACTAGGATTATGAGCTTCTTTGAAACGGAGAATTTCCCTTTTATCTGCAAATTGCTTAAAGGAAGAAGGACCATATTAATATTCTTTTTAAAATATGCTCAATGTAACTAACACAGTGCTTTATATGTAGTACTGAATAGCTATCTTTTGAGTACTTGATTGTAGTGTGAGTTCGTCAATAAATTATCATAACAAGAAGAGATTGCCAAGTAATCAATACCTTGGCAATATTATTAGCACTAAATCTTTCTTTGAGGATGCAAAAGCTGTCCCAGCAGGTTACACCAGGGGTTCTCAACCGTGGCTGCACATTGAATCACCTGGAGGGTTTAGAAAATACTTATGCCTCTGTCCCACCCGTAGATATTCTGATTTCATTAGTATAGAGTGAAGCCAGGGTACCCAAATGTTTCAAATCTCCCTGGGTGATTCTCATGTGCAACCAAGGTTGAGAGCCTACATCAAAATCTCTCGGAGGGCTTACTAAAACACAGAGTGCTGGGTTCAACTTCAGAGTTTCTGATTCAGTAGGTCTAGGGTGGGAAACCCTGGTGGCATAGTGGTTAAGAACTATGGCTGCTAACCAAAAGGTCAGCAGTTCAAATCCACTAGGTGCTCCTTGGAAACCCTATGAGGCAGTTCCATTCTGTCCTACAGGGTCGCTACATGGTCTCTATCAGTCTAACTCAACGGGTGGGGTGAGGCCCAAGAATTTGCATTTTTAACTTGTTCCCAGATGCTGTTGATGCTGCTGATTGGGGATCACACTTTGAGAACCACTGGTCTAGAGCAGGGGTCAGAAAACTATAAGCCACGGGCCAAATCCTTGTAGAGAATTTCTTGGTACAGCCCATGAGCTAAGAATGGTTTTACATTTCTAAAAGACTGTGAAGAAACACAAAGGGCAACAACAAAATCAAAGAAGAATATGCAACAGAGACCATGTGGCCCGCAAAGCCTAACAGGAAATGCTTGCCAACTCCTGCTCTAGAGGATCGTGGATTCCGGCAGAAAAATTAAGAATCCTGATGCACAAGAGCTCTGGTGGCGCGGTGTTAAGAGCTCGACCACTAACCAAAAGGCTGGCAATTTAATACAACCAGCCGCTCCTTGGAAATCCTATGGGGCAGTTCTACTCTGTCCTATAGGGTTGCTACGAGTCAGAATCAGTTGATGGCAATGGGTTCAGTTAGTGGACAAGAGAAAAACTTTTGTGGCATAAGTTTGCTCGGGGTAGGCATGGGAGAAACTCTAAACATAGCTGAGATATTATTAAACCCCTACTATATGCCAGGAGAGTGGCATACATTCATTTAATCCCAACAACAATACTATTAGCATTATTCCTATTTTATTGATCAGGAAACTGAGGCTCAAGAGACATTAACTTGTTAGCATATAACTCTAATAAGTGATAGAGCTATGATTCAAACCCAGGTGTGTTATTCCTACCAACCATACTATGTCCTAGAAAAAGCTTAAAATTCTGTTGCAAGTGGTTGTAACTTCCGGAATGATTCTAAAAATACAATAAACTCTAAAAACATATGCTTTTTTTCAGTAGTTCAGTGTAATTCATTACTGACTGATTGTTTCAGGCATTGTGCTACGAACATCTATGAAATATTATCCTTGCCCTCAAGGAACTTACTCTCTCGTGAGAGAAACACACATGAGAAGAAACCCATACGAGGTCTGGCGGGGGCTCAAAGGAGAGACTGGTCAGGCAGGGCTTCACAGAGAAGACCCTTCAGGGATGCTGGTTCTCCAGATGGACCAGGCGTGGGAACGTTTTCTAGGCAAGATAAACACCACTGATGCCCCAGTATAGGCAATCCTCAAATGGCAGGATTTTATTTGCTTGAAGAATCTCCCAGGATTCCTCCAGGCAGTAGAATTCAGCGTCACCTCTGTATCATAAAAGACACCTAATGCAACCAACAAAGAGTCCTGGTGGTGCAGTGGTTAAGAGGTCGGCTGGTAACTGCAAGGTCAGTGATTCGAACCAGAGCTTCAGACTGGTTTGGCTTGAACCCCTGCTGAGAATTTGCATTTCTAACAAGTTCCCAGGCGATGCTAATGCTGCTGGTTAGGGATCATTTCTGAGAACCTCTAGTAGAGCACTGGTTCTCAAAATATATCATACATTAAGAGTCGCCTGGAGATCTTGTTAAAGTGTAGACTGTGATTCAGTATATTTGGGATGGAAATGCAAATTTTCAGCAGGGTTTCAAACCAGAAGGAAGAACCCACCAGCCGCTCCACAGTCTGCTTCCGTAAAGAGTACAGCCTTGGAAACCCTATGGCGCAGTTCTACCCTGTCCTGTAGGGTCACTGTGACTCGGAATCGACTAGACGGCAATGAATTTAAGGCAGCCCACAGAGAAGAGGCCCCTGGCTTTAGACACTAGAACAGTCAGTAACCACAGCAGTTCTTGTGTGCCAGGGAATGTTGGTCCAATTTCACTGAAATGAGATACTTCCAATTCCATTTCATGGTTTCATGCAGTCATTTCCAAGCAAAGTTATTAAAAGAAGGGCTTATTTAAGTTAATGATTAGTCTGTTGATGGACAGGGAGAGTTGTCAGTGAACATGTGATCATGATACAAGGTTTGAGTTTCGTACAGCCATTTTTGGCCAGAATAATCTGAAACCACCAATTTTATATACGTGTGATTTGCCATGTCTTGTTGAGGAAGCCGGCAGGGTTCTGCATCACTCGCTAATCCTAGTTAAGGCACGGTTTTCACTCCTTCTTCAGGTTAGTTTTTAAGGGTTGAGGTTCAGAGGACACCACTAAGGCAAGAAATAGTTTTCTGGTTGCCCAGCACTGTTTTTGGAGGCTAGAGAGATGAGTAAAACAGAGACTTATGCACAAGGAATTCCAGCCGAGGAGGAGAAAGACAGACAAATAGATGATCTCAGTGCAATGCAGTACATGCTGAGGTCAAGTCAGGACACCAAAAGGGCCCAGAAAAGGAGCTCCGAACCCTCAGGGGCTGGGGCCGGGGATCCAAGAAAGGCTTCTGGGGAGATAATACTGAGTGTAAAGTTTGTTTCTGAGGTTTAATGGTGATCCCTTTAACTATGTCTTTGTGGCAGATTGTCCTTTTTTCTTGTTACAAACCACAGATCTGACCCTTCAGGTTTGACCTTGCTTTTTTAGTAATTTAGGTATAGTCTGGAAACCCTAGTGGTGTAGTGGTTAAGAGCTACAGCTGCTAACCAAAAGATCGGCAGTTCGAATCTACCAGGCACTCCTTGGAAACTCTATGGGGCAATTCTACTCTGTCCTATAGGGTCACTATGAGTTGGAATTGACTTGAATTGTATCCGCCATCACTGAAGTGTAGTTGTCTGTGGGGAGGTACGTTGAGAGCAGCTTAAGGGCACATAACCTCACAACAGAGAGCCTAGAGAGAGTGGAATGTGTATGTGGAAGCATCCTAGAATCTGCCATTTAGTTTCAGCATCTCATTTCTTATTTCATAAGCTACTTTTTAAAATTTAGGAGAATAATATATGATCATTGTAGAAAATTTGGAAAATAAGGAAAAGGTACAAAGAAGAAAAAAAATCATTTATATCAGCATAATCCAGAGTTAATACTTTAGTATTTTGGTATATTTTCTTCTAGTATTTTCTATACCTATACCTATACAGATGGAGCCCTGGTGGCGAAGTGGTTAAAGAGCTTGGCTGCTAACCAAAAGCTCAGCAGTTTAAACCCACCAGTTGCTCCTTGGAAACTCTATGGGGCAGTTCTACTCTGTCCCATAGGGTTGCTATGAGTTGGAATCAACTCGACAGCAATGGATTTGGGTGTTTGGTTTTCTATACCGATGTAGGGGCCCTGGTGGTGCAGTAGTTAAGAACTTGGCTGCTAACAAAAGGTCAACAGTTTCAATCCACCAGCCGCTCCTTGGAAACCTTATGAGGCAGTTCTACTCTGTCCTATAGGATTGTTATAAATCGGAATCTACTAGATGGCAGCTGGGTTTGGTAAAGATGTATGTGGTTTAAAGTCAGGAAAGATGTACATCAGGGTTGTATCCTTTCACCGTACTTATTCAATCTGTGTGCTGAGCAAATAATCTGAGAAGCTGGACTATATGAAGTAGAACTTGGCATCCAGATTAGAGGAAGACTCATTAACAACTTGTAATATTCAGATGACGAAACCTTGCTTGCTGAAAGTGAAGAGGACTTGAAACACTTACTGATGAAGATCAAAGACTACAGCCTTTAGTATGGATTGCACCTCAACAAAAAGAAAACAAAAATCCTCACAATGGACCAATAAGCAAGATCATGATAAATAGAGAAAAGATTGAAGTTGTCAAGGATTTCGTTTTACTTGGATTCACAATCAATGCCCATGGAAGCAGTAGTCAAGAAATCAAACAACATATTGCACTGGGCAAATCTGCTGCAGAAGATCTCTTTAGTGTTGAAAAGCAAAGATGTCACTTTGAGGACTAAGGTGTCCCTGACCCAAGCCATGGTATTTTCAATTGCCTCATATGCATGCGAATGCTGGGCAATGAATAAGGAAGACCAAAGAAGAATCGACTCCTTTGAATTATGGTGTTGGCAACAAATCTTGAATACACCACGGACTGCCAGAAGAATGAGCAAATCTGTCTTGGAAGAAGTACAGCCAGAATGCTCCTTGGAAGCAAGGATGGTGAGACTTCATCTCACATACTTTGGACATGTTATCAGGACAGACCAGTCCCTGGAGGACATCATGCTTGGTAAATTACAGGGTCAGCAAAAAAGAGGAAGACCCTCAATGAAATGGATTGACACAGTGGCTGCAACAATGGGCTCAAGCATAACAACAATCATGAAGACGGCGCAGGACTGGGCAGTGTTTCATTCTGTTGTACATAGGGTCACTATGAGTCAGAACTGATTCGACCGCACCTAGCAACAACAAGCATATGTTGGTGCACAAATTCTTCCTGTTGGAACCAACTTGATGACGCCTAACAACAACAATACAGATGTACAGGTCTTAGGTAACTGAAATTACAATGTATATATAGCTACGCACACAGGTTTTTGTTTCCATTTAGCATTATTTCATAGGAATTTTTTCATGTTTTCGCAATATCATCACAATTTCTTCCATTACATGGTTTAATCACTTTAACCATTCCTTTTCTTTCTATACATCTAAATTTTTTTCAGCTTTTGTCATTATAAATAATATGACAAGAAACATCTCTGCGCACATACCCTTGCCCTAAATTGACTGGGAACTTTTTAAAGGTTTTTGGTACATATTGCCAAAATGCTTTCCAGAAAATCCATATACTTGCCAATATTAAGTATTATTATTTAAGAAATATGTGCTAAAGTGATAGATCAAACCGAGTATCTCATTTTAATTTTCATTTCTTTGTTACTATTAATGCTGATCATTTAAAACATTTAATTGATATTTTTATCTTTTCTTCTTAAAATTATCAATGTTCTTTGCCAATTTTTCTAACTGAGTAATTAATTTTCTTATAGATTGTAAGAGTGCTTTACAAATGAAGGCTGTTAAATCTTCGCATATTAATGAAAATGAGTTTTTACTTTTTGTTTGCTGTTAGATGTTTTTCATGTTCAGAAGAGTTTAACTTTCATGTCATAAAACCTATAATTTTTTTTAATGTTTTAATGCTTATATTCTTTTCTCAAATGTAAGCTAAATATTCACCTAAATGTTCTTTTTAGTTTTTAAAAGTTATTTCATTTTCTATAATTACCTCTTAAATTCCTCTGGAATTTACTTTGGTTTATGGATTGAGGTAAGTTTCGTGCACATATCATTGAGAGAGGAGTTCCCAAACTAAAGTAACATTTCAAGACCAGGAAATGCCTTTCATTCCTGTAAGTGAAACTCAGTAACAATCAAATAGCACAAAAATCAGAATTAACATGGCCAAAGTTAATTTCAAGAGGCCCTTTATCTACTTAAGTTTGCTCAGGCTAACATGTCATCTTTCTTTGCATTTGACTATAATTATATTAAGTCTAGGAGGAAAAACTCGTTATATCATACTGATCCGAAAAAGCAAATTTATTATCATTCAAATGCAAATTATTTACTAGACAAACTCTTTAAACCTGGAGCATGTGGGAGAAAAGTAATACAAGGGGGTCCTTGATACTCACTTATTCAATGCATATTTATTGATCGTCTATGTGGGCAAGGAATTGCTCTTGATTACCAGATGACTAGAGTTACAATTGCTGTGTTTGAGCGTAGAGATACATTATCAATTTAATATGTTTCATATGTTTGCAAGAATCAATTATTCTAGAAAGTTCTTAATATAGGACATAGCAATGTTATGAGGGAATGCAATGACCGAAGTTTCTGGCAAACACTGTGGGCTACTTAAAAGGGAGAGAGAAA
The DNA here is from genome assembly GCA_030035585.1 of Dugong dugon. Lineage (NCBI taxonomy): Eukaryota > Metazoa > Chordata > Mammalia > Sirenia > Dugongidae > Dugong > Dugong dugon. The sequence continues at coordinate 47,306,126 of CM057469.1, read as the reverse complement.
CAGTAATATTTTGTCAGGGCTGAGCCAACAGTGACGCTTTTCTTTTTTTGGTATTAGAGTCATTAGAAAGTTATACTATGTAGTAGATTGACAGTTATATCCCAGGCTTGGAAAATGTTCGGCGGAACTATCAAATTCCCTTTGAGATTATCCACCCACGCTTCTCAGTAGTCTAGGTTCTTTTTCTTGAATCAAATTAGAACATATGATCTTGATCCATTACAGAGCTGCCTTCATTGAATTATGTCTAACGCTTATGCCCGTGGCATTTACTGAAGATGGTACCAGCAGTAGCCTTATAAAACTAATTGCTGCATTTTTTCATATAAATAAGGACATTTTCTAACAAATCATTTGCTATCCCTCATGTGATATTCCAAAAGCTTTTTTTCCTTCCTTCTGTATTTTCATCCCTGACTCTTTTCGTTTTTCTGTCTCTTGTTTTTAACTTATGATGCCAGAATACTTATATCAAGTTCTAATGACATTAATTATGTAGAACCATGCTCCTCTCCCTTCTTCACTTCCCATCCTTTTTACAATTCCTTAGTTCTAACACTGTGATAATTTTCGATTGCTTGCTGAATAATACAGAGTAAGCCCAAGTTGCCAACGATTTCATTCTACTTGAGTCAACAATCAATAACCATGGAAGCAGCAGTCAAGAAATCAAATGAAGTATTGAATTCGGTAAATCTGCTGCACAAAACTTTTTTAAAGTTTTAAAGCAAAAATGTTACTTAAATGACTAAGGTGTGCCTGACCCAAGCCATAGTCTTTCCAATCGCCTCATATGCACGTGAAAGCTGGGCAATAAAAAAGGAAGACAGAAGAAGAATTGATAGATTCAAATGGCAGTGTTGGCAAAGAATATTGAATATACTATGGGCTGCCAGAAGAACAAACGAATCAGTCTTAGAAGAAATGCAAGCAGAATGCTCCTTAGAAGTGAGGATCTTGAAACGTTGGCTTGCTTACTTTGGACATATCATCAGAAAAGACCAATCACTAGAAAAGGACATCATGGCTGATAAAGTCGAAGGTCAGTGAAAATGAGAGAAACTGTCAACGAGTTGGATTGACATAATAGTCCTAACAGTGGACTCAAACATACCAACTATCATGGAGATGGCACAAGACCAGGGGCAGATTAACCAGTGGGCAAGGTATGCACTGGTTTACATGAAGCAAAGTACCCACATCACGTGGTGAAAAACAGGTGAAATTGTCCGCTACCGATTAGTCAGTAAACACAAGTAAGCCCGTGCATGCCTTGCTTATTGGGTAATCTGTCCCTTCATTCTGGACCTATTTTGGAGAGAAACCTGACAGGAATTAAGCAACCGGATGTGGATATTGAGGGGAAGAAGAGAAATGAAAGATTATTCCTAAGCTTTTTGTCTTCAGCAACTGTGTGGTATCATTGACTGAGATGAGGAAGATTGAGAGGGCAAAGGGGAAATCCAAACTTCTGATATGGACTTACTTACACGTTAAGTTTGATATGTCTATTAGCTATTCAAGTGGAGACATCAAGAAAGCAGCTGGATATATGGTCTGAAATTCAGGGACGATATACATTTGTGAGTTAAATCAATGTATAGAGGGTTAAATATCTGTCTCATACACTCAGTATTTATGTCACCTTGACCACGTTACATAATCTCTGGGTCTCAATTTATTTATCTATAAAGTGGCAATAATTATATCTCTTTCCCAGTGCTGTTACGAATATTAAATGAGATAATGCATCTAAAGAACTTGGCACAGAGCTTGGCACATAGTAAATTCTTAAAAAAGGCCCCTGTGGCTGGAGAATAGTGAAGAGAGAGACAACATCAGCTGAAAAAGGTTGGCAGAGATCATGCCAGAGTCTTTAGGCCAGCGTAAACAATTTGCAATGAACATCCATTAGGGACTCTTATGGAGGGAGTTACATGATCTGACATTTTGTGTCGTATTGGCAGGCATCTAAGTATTAGCATTTGACATTGCTTTTTTAGACTGCTAGACAGGCAGGTTGTCATTAGCACCAAAACCCAAACAAACAAACAATGAACAAACAAATCCCTCAGTACTTTGATTCTGTGAGAAAAAGTTTTTTTCTGGTAATAAATGGCAGCATTTTAATCTGGAAGGCATTATAGAGAGTTCTGACAATTCTTGAAACTGCAGTATTGTCAAGGGCTTCTCTGCCAGCGTGTGCATAGCTCTATTTTGTACATTGACTTTGTTCTTGAGTAGTAAGCAATTGGAGCCTCAGGGACAGCTGGCATTTTGTAGCTAAGCAGAGTTCTAGCTTCACAGAGTGAAGCATCAGTGCTGTATATTCATCATAATGCATTAACACATTCTGCTATGCTGAAGTTAGACAGTGCCCAGCATTTCAGAAAATATCTTCATTGTGATGCACCCACTGAATTATCTGCATTCTAGGTGCTGCTGTGTTTCAGGAAAGATAGTTTTTGTAGAAGAAGAAGAATTACATAAACACCTAGTTACTACACAAAGGCTTAGAAAATTTCTGCAAAACTATCAAATTCCCTTTGAGATTATGTATCCACGCTTCTCAGAAGTCTCGCATTTAAATTCTGGATTAGGTATGCCGTGCATCACGTACACCTTCTTTTAAATGCAGTGAATCACCGTGAGCAGCCCAGATGCAACAGCCTGAGCTGGAGATGCTGGCAGTTCTGATTTCACATTTCTCTGTATTTATAGATTTGATGCCACCACGCTTTTTCAGTTTGTCATACCATGGTGGCTTGCATGTAGCTTTGATGCTAGCAGCATGTCATTGGTATTTCAAATACCAGCAGGGTCCACTATGATGAATAGGTTTCAGTGGCACTCCAGACTAAGACAGACTAGGAAGAAATGCCTGGCTATCTGCTTCCATAAATTAGCAAATGAAAACCTTATGGATCACAACAGAACATTGTCTGACTAGATTGCTTTGGACATGTTATTAGGAGGGATCAATTGCTGGAGGAGAATATCATGTTTAGTGAAGCAGAGGGCCAATGAGGGACACCCTTGGCACAGTGGCCACAGTGATGGACTGGGACATGCCAGTGATCATAAAGATGATGCAGGACCAGGCAACCTTTGGTTCTGTTGTACATGAGGTCGTAATGAATTGGAGTTGACTTGACAACAGCTAGCAACAGCAACATAGATTTTACGTAACAAGTGAGGGTGGGCCCCAGTAATTTTTTCAGTTGTCCCGCCCATGAGCAGGATAATTATGGTATCACATCTGGAAGACTAGAAAGAAAGGTTGCCACGAAGCATTGGAAAATCCCAGTGGCAACAGAAATGGGAATGCCTTTGGTCAGTTTTCCAGTCAATTTTTGCTGTGTAACAAAATACCCTAAAATTTAGTGGTTGAAAACAATGGCCCTTTTATTATAGCTTATGGTTTTGTGGATGAGGAATTTGGGCAGGGCTCTGCTGGCTGATTCTACTCTCCATTTGGTGATGTCTGAGGTCACTCAGTAGTATGTGTCCCGAGCACAGACGGAATACCTTCACATGGTAAAAACAGGTGAAATTGTGCACTACAGATTAGTACGTAAGCACAAGTAAGCCTATGTGTACCTCGCTTAATGTGAGCCCGTGCTTACTTTGTTTACTGGTTAATCTGCCTCTGCCAGAGTGTGCTCACCTCTCTCCATCTCCATTGTTGCTCCCCTAATCTGAACCATCTTCGTCTCCCACCCAAGCCACTGCAAGAGTCTCCTAATTGGCATCTCTGCTTCCTCTCCTCCATTCATAATACAGTGGTCATTATAAACAGTTATCACTCACTCCTTAAAACCCTTCAGTGACTTCCTCCCATTATACTTAGAATGAAAGCCACACTCTTGACCATAGCCACCAAAATATACTTGATCAGGCATCCCTACTATTCTTTAACCTCATACTGTTTGTTATTTTTGTTTTTATTATCATTGCTGCTGTTGTTTGGGAGGGGGAACCCAAAGGTAGGAAGTTGAGTCCACAATAATCCTTAGTTCATGGTGCATTATCATCTTTGATTTCTCCCTTGTTTGTTAGTCGGTTGGCTTGTTTATTTCCTTCTGTCCGAATTCCCCACTCACATTTCCTCTCCCCACAGTAAATGACCATTGTAACGTGTTTTGCTTGTATGTGTTCTTATAAACTGAGTATTTTTGTTTAGTATACATATATTTTTAATTTATGTAAATGGTACTGTGTAATGAGTCACGTTCTGCTTCTTACTTTTTTTCACTCTGTGTCATGTATTGAATATTCATCCATGTTGCTAGCTGTCCATTTGGTCCATAACTCTTAACTGCTGAATCATACTCTATAGCGCATCCAACACCTTTTGACAATCCATCCCAGTAAGTGCTGGACGTGCAGATGAGATTATCTCCCACTCTCCACCACCACAAAAAATAAATATCCCATTGCTGGCAGACTTGTTTGAGCATTACTTTGCAATATATATATTGGTATGGAATTGCTAGGTTGTCTTATATATTTGATTTGAAAATGTACTGACCGATTGCTCTCCAGAAAGTCTTCAGTCTATATTCCTACCACCAGTGCATAATGATGCTAATATTCATAATCTTTGATATGCTTGAGTCAATTGTTTCAGCTATTGCGTCAGTCTATCTCATTGAGGGTTTCCCTCATTTGCACTGACCCTCTACATTTTCAAACATGATGTTCTTTCCTAGCAATTGGTCTTTCCTGATGATGTGTCCAAAGACAGTGAGTTGAAGGTTCACCATCCTCACTTCTAAGGAGCATTCTCAACATCCCTGCCCAAGTTAGGCATTTTTCAGCTTTCTGAATTTTGTCACTCAAATAGGTACAAGGTTTATTATAGCTAATGAATTTGAGCATTTCTTAAGCTCATTAGCGTTTTAGGCTTCCTCTTCTGCAAATTGCCTGTTTTTTCCACTAAAATTCCTGGATTTTTCTTGTTGATTTTCAAAGAGCTTCTTGTAAATGCTGGGTACAGGTCCCGTGTCAGTGTTAGACAATGACAATAATGTCTCTTGAATTATCATCTGTCTGCCAGTAAAGAATAGCTATCTTTTATTTTGATAAAATTTAATTCATCAGTTTGCTTTTGCCTTATTATGGTTTGTGCTTCTGAATTTTTTATGAAGTCCTTTCTCACCCCAGGATGTAAATAATGAGGGTTTCATTTTCCCTTCCAGTGCTTGCATGTCTTCTTCCCCCTTCTTCTTGTAGCATTGGAAAGGACCTCCAGTTTTATGTTAAAGAGTAGCAGTGATAGTGAGTATCCTTTTCTTGATTCCAGTCTTACAGGGACTGCATCTTGAGTTTCTTCATAAGTATAGTTTTTGCCATGGGTTTTCAGTATAAAACTTTATTAAAGAGTGTTATGGATTGAATTGTGTCTCCCCAAAATGTGTGTCAACTTGGGTAGGCCATGATTCTCAGTATTGTGTGATTGTCCACCATTTTGTCATCTGATGTAATTTTCCTGTGTTGCAAATCCTACCTTTAGGATGTTAAGGAGGCAGGATTAGAGGCAGTTATGTTAATGAGGCAGGACTCAGTCTACAAGATTAGGTAAGTGATCTCTTTTGAGATATAAAAGAGAGAAGGGAGCAGAGAGAAGGGGGGACTTCATACCACCAAGAAAGCAGTGCCAGGAGCAGAGTGCATCCTTTGGACCTGGGGTCCCTGCACTGAGAAGTTTCTAGACCAGGGGAAGATCGATGACAAGGACCTTCCCCCAGAGCCAACAGAGAGAGACAGCCTTCCCCTGGAGCTGAGGCCCTGAATTTGGACTTCTAGCCTACAAGACTGTGAGGGAATAAACTTCTGTTTGTTGAAGCCACCCACTTGTGTTATTTCTGTTATAGGAGCACTAGATAACTAAGACAAAGAGGTTTTTTTCACTTCCTTGTTTACCAGTGATTTATCGTAAACAACCAAAACCCAAACCAAACCTCTTGCCCTTGAGTTGATTCTGACTCATAGTGACACTATGGGTATGATTTATTTATGCTTTATCAAATGTTTTTCCTGTATCAATTGGGATTATCATATAATATTTAGACTTCAGTCTACTAATGTGAATCTATGTTCACAGATTTCTGACGTTAAACCATCCCTGCATTCTAGGGATAAAAGGAATAGCTAATCTTCCTTTTATTTAGAGTCTTTGAATTTATGATCATAAGTGATATAGGCCTATAATTTTCTTTTGTGTATTCGTGTGTGTGCATGTTATCGCTACCTACTTATGAAGTCCAGGTTTCAGCAGCTTCACAGAATGAGAAGGGTAATCCCTTTCTTATGTTCTGTAAGTACTTGTATAAGATAGACATTGTCTATTCCCTGAACTATTGGTAACAATAATGTATAAAACCATCTGTGCTTATCATTTCACAGGATAGTCTGTCTTTCAAATACTATCTCAATTAGCAATTATTAGTATTTACTGGTCTGTTTAAGTCCTCTCTTCCTGGACCAATTTTGACATCTTGTATTTTCTTGGAATTTACATTTTTCATGTAGGTTTTCAAATATTATAATGCTCTTTTTGTTACTTTTAATATCTCTGTTGAGTCTAATGCTTTTTCCGCTTTTCAATTTTGTTTTAGGTTTGCATTCTCTCTTTTATCTTTTATTATGTAAACTTTTTACTGAAGTGTAACATACAAAAAAAGTACACATATCATAAGTGTATAGCTCTATGAATTTTTATGCATTTCTGTTAGGTATGTCACTTTGAAGACTAAGGTGCGCCTGACCCAAGCCATGGTCTTTTCAATCACTTTGTATGCACATGGAAGCTGGACAGTGAAAAAAGAAGATCAAAGAGAATTGACGCATTTGAACTGTGGTGTTGAAGAAGAGTATTGAATATACCGTGGACTGCCAGAAGACCAAACAAATTAAATCAGTCTTAGAAGTACAGCCAGAATGCTTCTTAGAAGAAATGTTGGTGAGGCTTTGTCTTGCTTAGTTTGGACACGTTATCAGAAAAGATCAATCTTTAGAAAAGGGCACTGTGTTTGGTAAAGATGAGGGTCAGCGAAAATGAGGGAGACTCTCCATGGCATGGATAGACACAGTGGCTGCAACAATGAGATCAAACATACCAAAGATATGAGGATGGTGCAGGACCAGCAATGTTTCATTCTTTTATACACAGGGTTGCCATAAGTTGGAGCCAACTCAACAGCATCTATCTAGGAGTAGAAATGCTGAATCAAAACATGCATATATCCACATAAAAGCATGTATAAAAGTTATCACAGAAATATAATTTATAATTGTCAAAAACTGAAAGTAACCTTAATATTTACCAACAATAGAATGGTTAAAGATATGTTGATATACTATGAAACTTCACATGGCAATGAAAAACAGTAAACTACAGCTACACACAACAACCTAGATCAAATCACAAACACAGTGTTGAGCCAAAGAAACCAGACAAAGGAGTGCATACAATATGATTCTACTTGTATAAAGTTCAAAACAGGGAAAATTAGACTATGGTTAGGGAAGTCAGAGTAGTGGTTACCTTTGCAAGGGATGGACAGGGCTGGGGCATGAGAGGCTTCTAAAGGTGCTGGTAATGTTCTATGTCTTGATCTGGGTAGTGGTTACAGGAGTAGGCTTATGTAGTAAAAATTCAGTAAACTATATATAGACTTATGACTTGTGCATGTGTGTATCATAATACAATAACATTTACAAAAGAGACAATTGTCACAATGGAATAACTAAAACCTCTAGGAATATCCCAAACATGACAAGAAAATTTTAGACAAAGTGATTCTGAGAAGCTTAAAATAAAGACATGGGAAAACAGTTATAAGGCAAATCAAAAATAAATAAGAGGCAGAAGTGGCAATATTAAAATCAGGCAACGTGGAATGTAAGGTTAAAAGCACTAACCAGGTTACAAATGAACATAATGTGATGATAAAAAGCACAATATTTATGAGGAAGTTACAGCAGTCATAAACTTGCTCACACCAAATAGCATAGGAGCCAGAAAAATAAAGCAAATGTACTGGAACCCATTTAAGCTTATTTCTAATGCAACTAGAGAGGGAGATGTTAGTATACGTCTTTCAGAATCAGAGAATCTGGTACTTAAAATAAAAGTTAGGACAAGAAAAAAATTGAATAATACATAAAAAAATCCAAATCAATAAATATTGAGAACAATTTCAGAAACCTACAAAAAACAAAAACAAAAAACTAACCCGTTGTTGTCGAGTCCATTCCAACTCATAGCGATCCTATAGGACAGAGTAGAACTGCCCGATAGGGTTTCCAAGGAGCAGCTGGTGGATTTGGACTGCTGATCTTCTCGTTAGCAGCCAAGCTCTTTAGTACTGTGCCACCAGGGCTCCTTAGAAATCTACAGTGGAAAATAGATATATTTTTCATATGACCATAAGATATTTACAAAAATCAATCATATTCATATCCATAAAGAAAACTTTATAAGCTTTTAAATAACTCAATAATAAATTGACAATAACAACTCAAAAGTTTGATGGGATGCCTAAGGGGCAGTGAGTTGAAGATAATGATGGAATAATTTGGAAAAGGACAGTGAGAATAGCAGCACAACTGGAAGAATGTAATCGATGTCACTGAATTGTACATGTAGAAATTTCTGAAATGGTGTATCTTTGGCTATGTATATTTTCACCCCCCACCCCCAAAAAAAGTTCCTCCAAGGTCGAGAAGGGAGTGTGTTGACATGTTGTGAGGTTGTTAACCAATGTTATAGAACAATATGTGTACTAACTGTTTAATGAGAAACTATTTGTTCTGTAAACCTTCATCTAAAGTACAATAAGAAAAAAAATAAAGTCAGGAAAAAATAAATAAATAAATAACTCAATAAAATTAGGAATAAATAATAAGCGCTGGCCAAAAAGAAAAGACATTAACTATTCAGAAATTAAGAAACATACTTCTAATACGCCAACATTCATTGCAGCACTATTCACAATAGTCAAAAGGTGGAAACAACCTAAGGGTCCATCAGCTGTTGACTAGATAAACAAAATGCAGTACATGCATACAATGGAATGTTACTCAGCCATAAAGAGAAACGAAGTCCCAATATATGCCACAACATGGATGAACCTGAAAACATTATGCCAAGTGAAATAAGTCAATCACATCAGGACATGTATTATATGATCTCACTTATATGAAATATCTAGAATAAGAAAATGTGTAGAGATCAAAGTTTTATTAGTGGTTGACAGGGATGGAAGGGAGGAAGAAAGGGAGACTCATTGTTTGGAAAAGAGTGAGTTTTTGTGTACGGTGATGGAATTAAAAAAAAATTAATTTAATTTAAAAAAGAGAAAAGAAACAAACTTCAAAATACCCATTATATCAAAAAGATCACACAGCTAACTAAAATAAACTGTAAACTATAGAAACCAATAAATAAACAATAGAAAGCAATAAAAAAAGAGAACACCTTCACATGTGAAACTATGGGATGCAACAAAAAGAAAAAATAAAGTATTCAGATTAAAAAAAACACATAGCCATAATGTTTTTATTATTAAGTGAAAAAGATAAAAGCTGAAGAAACTTGGTGTCCGTCCAGGAAATTAGAATTCTTTTTCTTTTTTTTTTTACAATTTAGGAAGAGAGGATTTATAGAGATTAAAATTTAACTTTACCAAATGGGAATAAAAAATTAGTAGAAATATAAATGAAGCCAAATGCTGTTATTTCAAAAAGGCCAGTAAAATACATAAACTTATTGCAAATATGATTAAGAAAATAAGAGTAAAACTAAAAACATAGGAGATTAGGAATGAGAAAAGAGAAGGAGAATTAAAAAAAAAAAAATCTTAAGACAGAATTACATGCAACTTCATGGCAACAAATTTACAAATCTAGAAGAAATGAAAAATTTCTTAGTAAAATGTAAATAACCAAAATTAACCCAAGAAGAAGACATGAAAAACTTTGAATAGACCAATTACCACAGAAGACATTGGAAAGGTCAAAAAGATCTTTCACTGAAAATGGTACCTAATGATTCATAGCTGAAATCTGTCTCACCTTTTAAGAACTCCTAGTTCCTATGTTATTTAAACGATTCTAGGCCATAGAAAATATGAAGCTCCTGATTTATTTTACAAAGCCTGCACAACTTTAATAATAAAACTTTGTAAAGGAAGTACAGAAATGAAAAACTGTAATCTTGCTTATGTGTATGGATGCAAAATGCTTTTTAAAAACTAGCACGTAGAATCCAGCATTATAACTAAAGAATAAAACAACATGGATAATTAGGATTTATTCAAGTAGTGCAAAGGTTTTGTACATTAGGAAGTCTATCAAAGTAATTCATTAGTGCAAAAAAGGAAAAATAGGTTATCATATCAAAGGTGCTGTGAAAAGGCATTTGATAAATTCAACAATTATGCCTACAACACTCTAAGTAGCAGGTGAGACTTCTAGAATGACTGAGTGAGGAGCTCAGTAAATACTGGCCCCAAAAAGCAATAATAAAACTGGACATAATTGTCAAAACCAACCTTTCCAAGACCCTAGAAACTAACCAAATGCATACAACAAATTGAAAAGCATTATTTACTCCTGGTAATATTCCTTATTGTGAAATCAGTTTTGTCCGAAATCAACATCGCCATTCCAGCATTCTTTAAATTAGTGCTTTTCATTCTTTCACTTGTAACCTATATGTAGCTGTATTTTTAAAGTGGGTTTCTTGTAGAAACTTTTTATGCCATTTACATTTAATGCAATTATTAATATGGTTAGCTTTAAATCTACCTTTTGTTATTTGTTCCATCTATTTTTTGTTCCTTTTTTCTCCTTTTCCTGCATTTATTTTTTTATTTTTAGGATTCTATTTTATCCACTATTGGCTTATTAACTATATCCCCTTTTTTGTAGTGGTTGCTCTAAGGTTTGTAATATATCTTTATGTTATCACAGTCTACCTTTGCATAATTTTATAACACTTCACTCACACTGGAAGAATCTTACAACAGTATACTTCCATTTCCCCCTCACATCTTTTGTGCTATTATTGTCATATACAGGCAGCCCCCAGTTTATGAAGGAGATATGTTCATTAGTGTACCTTTAAGATGAATTTGTAGATAAGGTGAAACAGGTGCATATGGTTCTTATTTAGCCTTCTTGGTGGCGTAGTGGTTAAAAATTCATCTGCTAACCAAAACGTCGGCAAGTTCAAATCTACCATGTGCTCCTGGGAAACCCTATGGGGCAGCTCTACTCTGTCCTGTACGGTCGCTATGAGTCAGAATCAACTTGACTGCAATGGGTTTGGTTTTGGGTTTCAGTGCAAAAAAGGCTCAAAGCCTTTTCAATGATTTAAAAGCTGCACATGCAGCAAGTGAAGGTAATTGTAACAAATAATTTGTTGCGAGTAGGGGTTGGTTCAACCGTTTCAAAATGAGGGCAAATTTACACAACATTAAACGGCAAGTACGAGGTGTCTGTGAGTTGTCTGTAAGCCGGATGTTCATGACCCAGGGACTTACTGTATTTTAGTTCTATATGTGTTATAAACTCCACAATACATTGTTATTACTTCTGCTTTATACAGTGGATTATCTTTTAAACAGATTTTGAAAGTGAAAAAAATGTCTCGTGTTTATCCACTTATTTACAATTTCCAGTACTCTATATTCTTTCGAGTGGATTCAAATTTCTTTTAGCAACATTTTCCCTTCTGCCTAAAGAACCTCCTTTAACATTTTTTAATCTTAAGTCTGCTGGCAGTAAATTCTCTCAGCTTTTGTTTGCCTTTTAAAACTCTTCATCTTTAGTTTTGAATGACATTTTTGTAGACTATAGAATTCTAGGTTGACGCTTTTCTTAATTTAGTACTTTAAAGATGTCACTTCTTTGTGTCTGGTTTGCATGGTTTCTGACAATAGGTCTGCTGTCTTTCATATTTTTGTTCTTCTCTATATTGTGACTTTTTCCCTCTTAAGTTTTCCTATTTATCACTAGTTTTCAATGATTTGATTATGATGTGCGTTAGTTGGTTTTCTTTGTTCCTTTTATCTGTGTTTCATTGGGTTTCTAGTAACTGGAAATGTAATGTATTCATTAAATTTGGAAAATTTTCAGCGATTATTTCTTCAAATATTTTTTCAGTCTCCTCCTTGCTTCTAGGCCTCCAATTACACATATACTGATGTTCTGTTCATTTTTCCCCCAAGCGTTCCCTGATCTCTGTTTAATTTTAGTTTCTAATGCTATGTCTTCAAAGATTACTGATATTTTTTGATACGTTTAAGATGCTGTTAATTCCATTCAGTGTAATTTTCATCTCAGATAGTGAATTGAGAAAAATACAGTAGAAAGGGAGATAGAACCCAGTGGATGGGGTTGCTATTTTAAACATGGCCATCAGGGAAAGCCCCATCGAGAAGACAAAATTTGAGCAGAGACTTCAAGAAGGTGAGTAGATTCAGGTCTTTGCCACTCTCCAAAGCTTTTTCTATTATTCCTTTACCATTTACTCTGTTCTTTTCTTCAAGTATAGCAAGTGTAGCTTTTCATTGTCTTCTGTATCTTCCTGTTCACTCTTTAGTTTCTTTACTATTCTTTCACCTTATATTGAACACATATCTCCTCTTTCATATCATATTTTAAAAGACCACATTTTCTTTAATTTGTATGATATCAGGAAAAAATATGTATTCTGTGGCATAAGTCTTGTACTGGTGAATATTCTTTCTTATTTTTGCTTGCCCTGTGCCTTTTTCTTTGTGGCTGCTTTCTGATTATTATTCAGCTTTGAATGAAGCCAGCTCTTTCTGGACCAGTTACTTGCAAAAGGTTTTGTGGGAAGAGCTCAGGAACTGAGTAGAATCAGAAGTAGCTTGAGTTTTATATGGTTTTAGGACTTTATCACATTTTTTCACCATGTGTATCTCCACTACATGTTTTTAAATTCTGTGTTCTTAAGTCACCTTTGGAGTAAGGGAAATGTCCATTTGTCTCCTGTATGCCATGGTGTTTTGTTTGGTTTTGGTTATTTTTATGGTGATTTAATAATTATTATTTGTGATCATTTTTCTTTAGCAGTTTTCAGCAGTAGCAGAGCTGATTGTCATTTACCTTCTCTCATCCATTCTGTCAAACTGATAGCTTTTTTTTTGTAGAAATCCAGATCCCCACATATTATCATTCAGCCCCTCCATTAACCACTCTATTGTGTTAAGTCATATCTGGGATACTCCCACAACCCATCTCCACTCTGCCAGACATACTGATACAAATAAGTAAATAACAGTTTTGCCACTCAGTATGGACCAGACGCATGTGCTTTCCAAGATCTGTCACGATATGTGTCCATTCTTGCTGTGCTATGTATGTCATATACATTAATTACTATATTTGACAGTTACTCTTCATAGATTATCATTTCCTGTTATTGTTCCTTCTTTATTCCATTTTCTTTTCTGTGGTATGTTATTTTTGTTTTGTTATTGTTGGTTTCACAGAAAGCGTGAAGTAGAAAAGACTTCATTCCAATCTTTTATTGAAAGTCTACTATTTTGTCTTGCTTACTTTGAACACATCATCAGGAAAGACCAATCCCTAGAAAAGGATATCATGTTTGGTAAAGTAAAGAACTGGTGAAAACAAAGGAAATCCTTGATGAGATGGAGATACACAATAGCCGCAACAATGGGCTCAAACATACCAATGTTCATGAAGATGGCATGGTGGAAGAGGCTGCATAGGTCCAGCTCACTATTATTACTTCCCATTGCTATCCCCCTGCATTGTCTCATGATCTTTTCTTTCTCTCCTGTACCAGTCTCTATAAAAAGTTTAAGATTAACTAGTGTTCCTCCTTGGAGGGCTGAAAACAAGTGATAATGATCTAGGAATGAAAAACCGAACAAAGCACCTGTCTTGTGACAAGAAAACAGGATGTCACCAGATAACCCCCAAGAATGCCAGTAAAAGATTAACTCATCTGGGACGTGACCACCTCAAGAAGGAACTAACACAAACTTCTAAAACCCATAATTCTGTCCCTGTAAAGCCTTTGGAGAGTCTCCAGTTGGGGAAGATGGGTTTTTGGAGAAATCTATTCCCCTCTGTCTCCTATGTATCGGTATATAATAAAACTCTTTCTTGCTGCTCACCTCACTTCTGTCTCAGAATTGGCTATTGTGGCAGGCGGCTCCAATCTGCGTTACTGAAATAACAATGGGACTGGGCAATGTTTTGTTCTGTTATACATAAGGTCACCATGAGTTGGAGCCATCTCCACGGTGACTAACAGCAACAAACTATTTTAATTCAATTCAACTCAATAAATATGTATTGATTACTTATGAAGAGTAAAGTGTTGTGCTGAGTGCTAGGGAGAGTATAAAGATGGAGGTATAAAATCACAGCAAATATTTGAAGAACGCAAGGAAAGAAATCCCTACCTATTACTGTAGCAGCAATAGTGTTGTTTCAGCAAAAAAAAAAAAAAAAAAAAAAACTTTGTAACTTTGCCTTAAGTAAAATATTCCTATTTATGTTCTAGGAACCCTCAGGACCAACCTAATAATAGCAATGCTTGGCAGTATTAATAAATGATGCTAAGCCATCCAAATAATTATGATAACTAATAATCAGTGTGTTCTTTGGTTGGTACTTTTCATCCCAAGCCATGTGGGCCACTTAACAAAATAGAATTTTGTTTAAAAAAAAAGACCAAATCTAGGATAAGCAGTTCTCTGGAGTGGCTCCATGCTTAGCTGAGAATGTGGCTGTGCCCTGCAGACTTGAAGTAATTGTTCTGTGGTAATTAAGCAAAAGAAGGGCTTATGTCTCTTCAGGAGGCCAGGTAGAGAACAAAAATAAATGGGATCAAGGGCTTTGGGGACCGTGATTATGCTGCAGGCAAAGAAGTGGATTTAAATTAAACAAAGTAGGAATGGGAGTTCCTGGGTGGTGCAAATGGTTAACTTGCTTGCTGCTAACCGAAGGGTCGAAGTTCGAGTCCACCCAGAGGCTTCTCGAAGAAAAAGCTGGCAATCTATGAGCAGTCCTTGGATTACGAATGAGTTCCATTTCTAAATGTCTTTAATTTGAATTTGTATGTAAGTCAGAACAATTAGGTACGGTTTGTATCTAATGTTAGTTAGTCAAACGCTTGTCTTACCCATTGCCGTCGAGTCAATTCCAACTCATAGCAATCCTATAGGACAGAGTAGAACTGCCCTACAGGGTTTTCAAGGAGCAGCTAGCGGATTCGAACTGCCAACTTTCTGATTAGCAGCCGAACTCTTAACCACTGCGCCACCAGGGCTACAATGTTTGTCTTTGTATATAGTATACAGTATTTTCTATGCATAAAAAAACACTTCCAGATACACTGAAACATCTTTAACATAATAATACAGCAATAATAATAATAATGTTTTGATAATGCGTGGCAAAGTAGTGTCCATTTGTTATTGCAAACTGTTGTATGTACTTTGAGTTTTTAATATAATAGGCTTTACGGGGGTTGGTTTGTAACTATGGGTTGTTGTAACCTGGGGACTGCTTGTACTTCCAAAATATCAGCAATTGAAAACCCTATGGAACACAGTTCTACTCTGACACACACTGGGTAGCCATGAGTTGGGGTTGTCATGACTTGAGATCACCGTATGTCCAGACTGACTTGATGGCAATGGATTTAAGCAGGAAGGGGAGATGGTGGCCACTTTCTTTTTCCCTTTGGATCTGGGGATCATGGAGCCGTGAATTGAACTTCAAAATTTCATGGGGTTTAATTGCCTCTCCCTTCTGCTTCAACCCATGACAAAAAGTCTTCACCTCAAAGAAACAGTATTTCACTATCAGAAGTGTTTGGTCACTCATCTGCCCCTGACTATCCTGTCCATCTCTCCTCTCTGACTCTTGTATGTCATTAAGAGCCATATTTTGCCTAGTATATTCCTCATTCTGGGTTTTGAGCAGAAGCCAAAGGAACTTTGAACTGCTGTTTGCAAGAGCAAGCTTACGTGGTGAACAGTGGGTTTTTATCTCTTTCTGAGTATGTAGGATATCCTACAGACAGACTAGCTATCAAAATTTTGAACTGAGGAGGGGGCTTGGTATGAAAAACCTGGCCTAGCATCACACCTTGGCCTTAAACAATCAGTATATGCCCACGTCAAATTGGTGATGATTCCAGGTTGGAAAAAAAATGTATATATGTGTATGTTTATATATACAGAGATTTCTAGAAAAATTATTTTACTAAATTAGCAATAAGAATCAAACGAGTCTAATTGGGAGAGGCAGCAGGAAAAGAATTGGTAATTACGGAGTTAAGACCTCTGGGGCAATGATTTTCTGAAATGTGGTCCCTAGACCAGCAGTATTAGCATCCCTGGGAACTTGTTAGAAATGCAAATTCTCAGGCTTCTCCCCAGACCTACTTCATTAAAAATTTTGCATGTGGGACCCAAAAATCTGTGTTTTAATAAGCTCTCCAATGATGTATGCAAAAGTTTGAGAACCACTGAACTAGGGGAAGAAAAAGAACTCAAGGCATAGATCAGCTGATTCTAAACATTATTTTGCATCAGAATTGCCTGGGCGCGGGGGTGGTTATTAAAATGAAGACAGCTAGACCCTAGTCCAAGAGTTTCTGATTCAGTAGGTCTGGGGAAAGGGAGAATGTACTTGCATTTCTAACAAGTTCCCAGGGGGGTGCTGATGCTAGTGATATGTTGTTGTTGTTGTTTTTAGGTGCCCTTTAGTTGGTTCCTACTCACAGTGACCCTACATACAACAGAACGAAACACTGCCTGATCTTGCACCATCCTCATAATCATTGCTATGTCTGAGCCCATTGTTGCAGCCACTGTGTCAATCTGTCTCATTGAGGGTCTTCCTCTTTTTCGTTAACCCTCCACCTTACCAACCATGGTGTCCTTTCTCCAGGGACTGGTCCCTCCTGATAACATGTCCAAAGTACGTGAGATGAAATCTCTCCATTCTAGCTTCCAAAGAGCACTCTGGCTGTACTTCTTCCAAAACAGATTTTTCCTTTCTTTTGGCAGTCAGTGGTATATCCTTCACCAACACCACAATTCAAAGGCACCAATTCTTCTCTGGTCTTCCGTATTCATTGTCCAGCTTTCACATTCACATGAGGTGACTGAAAATATCATGGCTTAGCCCTCAAAGTGACATCTTTGCTTTTCAACACTTTAAAGAGGTCTTTTGCAGCAGATTTGCTGAATGCAATATGTCATTTGATTTCTTGACTGCTGCTTCCATGAGTGTTGATTGTGGATACAATTAAATGAAATCCTTGACAATGTCAATATTTTCTCCATTTATCATAATGTTGCTTATTGGTCCAGTTGTAAGGAATTTTGTTTTCTTTATGTTGAGGTGTAATCCATACTGAAGGCTGTGGTGTTTGATCTTCATCAGTAAGTGCTTCAAGTCCTCTTCACTTTCAGCTAGCAAGGTTTCGTCATCTGCACATTGCAAGTTTTTAATGAGTCTTCCTTCCATCCTGATCCTGGGTTCTTCTTCATATAGCCCAGCTTCTCAGATTATTTGCTCAGCATACAGATTGAATAAGTGTGGTGAAAAGATACAACCCTGACACACACCTTTCCTGATTTTAAACCACACAGTATTATCTTACTGTGTTCGAACAACTGCCTCTTGGTCTATGTACAGGTTCTGCGTGAGCACAATTACTTGTTCTGGAATTCCCATTCTTCACAATGATATCCATAATTTGTTATGATCCACACAGTTGAATGCCCTTGCATAGTCAAAAAAACACAGATAAACATCTTTCTGGTATTGTCTGCTTTCAGCCAGGATCCGTCTGACATCAGCAACGAGATCCCTTGTTCCACAACCTCTTCTGAATCCGGCTTGAACTTCTGCCAGTTCCCTGTCAATGTACTGCTGCAAATGTTTTGAATTATCTCCAGCAAAATTTTACTTGCATGTGATATTAATGATATTGTTTGATAATTTCCACATTCTGTTGGATCACTTTTCTTTGGGATGACCACAAATATGGATCTCTTCCAGTCAGTTGGCCAGGTAGCTCTCTTCCAAATTTCTTGGCATAGATGAGTGAACACCTCCAGCGCTGCATCCGTTTATTGAAACATCTCAGTTGGTGTTCCGTCAATTGCTGGAGCCTTGTTTTTCACCAGTGGCTTCTGTGCAGCTTGGACTTCTTCCTTCAATACCATCAGTTCTTGATCATATGCTATCTCCTGAAATGGTTGAATGTCAACCAATTTTTTTTGGTACAGTGACTGTATTTCTTTCATCTTCTTTTGATGCTTCCTGCATCATTTCAATATTTTACCCATAGAATCCTTCAAAATTGTAACTCGTGGCTTGAATTTTTTCTTCAGTTCTTTCAGCTTGAGAAATTCCGAGTGTGTTCCTTTCGGTTTTGTAACTCCAGATCTTTGCACATTTCATCATAATACTTTGTCTTCTGGAGTTGCCCTTTGAAATCTTCTGTTCAGCTCAGTGGGGTCACTAGGGGAGTGTCGGCGGTGTAGGGCTACATCCATGACACTATCAGAGGAGGTGACAATAAAATGACTCAATAAAATTTTGTGCAGTGTTTCAGCAGAAATTTATTGTTTTTTATAAAAATATCTCTGTAGTTAGTTGTAACAACAAAAACATTTTTCATAACCCTAGCTTACAGGTTTCATCTGCACGTGCTACAAGCACCTGCTGTTGTTTTCTTTGCTGCCAGTGGCGCTGATTTTGTTGAATTTTCTGGTGTTTTAGTTACAACATTGTGGTAATTAGTATTTGTGAACATATAACAATAACTTTTTTGAGAATGAAATAGTAATTAAAGGAAAAGAAGGTCAAAAATTAAAAAAGGCTTCTGCTCAGATTTTAATAATGTAATTCAATGTAGAAAGACTTTAGAAAACATTTTTGTTGTTAGTATTCATATAACCTAAGAAATATTACATTTAAGCAATTTACAGCTATATTCATCACATATTATTCTATGACTAAAATTGAAAATAAACATCACTAAGGATTCTCTGTGGTCTATTATAAGAGGAGGTCCATGGTGGGGGGGGGGGGGCGGTGACACCATCAGTTACCACAATGGGTGATACCAACCCTAGTGACGCCAGTGGTTCAGATCTTTTACTTCATCATTTTTTCTATTTGCTTTAGCTAGTCTGCATTCAAGAGTACTTTCATAGTCTCTTCTGACATTCATCTTGGTGTTTTCTTTCTTTCCTGTGCTTTTAATCACCTTTTGCTTTATTCATGCATGATGTCCTTGATGTCATCCACAACTCCTCTGGTCTTCAGTCATTAGTGTTCAGTGCATCAAATCTATTCTTGAGGTGGTCTCTAAACTCAGGCGGGATATACTTAAGGTCATACTTTGGCTCTTATGAACTTGTTTTAATTTTCTTCAGCTTCAATTTGAACTTGCATATGAGCAATTGATAGTCTGTTCCACAGTGGGCCCTTGGCCTTGTTCTCCCTGATGATACTGAACTTTTCCATTGTCTCTTTCCACAGATATAGTCTATTTGATTTCTGTGTATTCCATCCAGTGAAGCCCACATGTATAGTCACTGTTCATGTTGTGGACAAAAAATATTTCCAATGAGTAAGTTGTTGGTCTTGCAAAATTCTATTAGGAGATCTCCTGAGTTGTTTCTATCACCAAGGCCATATTTTCCAACACTGATCCTTCTTCTTTGTTTCCAACTTTTGCATTCCAATCACAAATAATTATCAATGCATCTTGATTGCATATTTGATGAATTTCAGACTGCAGAAGTTGGTAAAAATCTTCAATTTCTTCATCTTTCGCATTAGTGGTTGGTGTGTAAATTTGAATAATAGTCGTATTAACTGGTCTTCTTCATAGGTGTATGGATATTACCCTACCACTGACAGCGTTGTACTTCAGGATAGACCTTGAAATGTTCTTTCTGATGATGAATGCAAGACCATTTCTCTTCAATTTGTCATTCCCAGCATAGTAGCCCATATGATTGTCCAATTCAAAATGGCCAATACCAGTCCATTTCAACTCACTAATGCCTAGGATATCAATCTTCAAGCATTCCATTTCATTTTTGACTACTTCCAGTTTTCCCAGATTTATACTTTGTAATTCCACATTCTGATTATTAATGGGTGTTTATAGCTGTTTCTTCTCATACTTGTGTCCTGCTACATCAGCTAATGAAAGTCCCAGAAGCTTTACCCCATCCATGTCATTAAGGTCAACTCTACTTTGAGGAGACAGCTCTTCTCCATTCATAGTTTGGGTGACTTCCGACTTGAGGGGTTCATCTTCTGGCACTGTATCGGAAAGTGTCTCACTACTATTCATAAGGTTTTCACTGGCCAATTTTTTTAGAACTAGATCACTAAGTCCTTCTTCCTAGTCTGTCTTAGTTTGGAAGCTCCACAGAAACCTTTCCACCATGGGTGACACTGCTAGTACTTGAAATACCAGTGTCATAGCTTCCAGCATCACAGCAACAGGCAAGCTACCGTGTACAACAAAATGACAGATGAGTGGCAGACTCCTCTTCTTAAGACTTTTCATATCCTCCCATCCTATCCCTCAACCTCCACCTTAAGAAACTGGCAGTCAACTAGTTAATTAGCTGATAAGCTCTAAAGTATTACCCCTTTACAGGCCTATTTGTTTTTTAGTGAAGGAGTCATTAAGAGATAGCTTTTAGAATCTAAATAAATGATTCCTAATTGTAAACTTTCATATCTTGAAAAAACAGTGGGAAGAAGACATGCGGCCCAAGTTCCTTAAATCTCCGTGATACGGCTAGGCCATGATTCCTAGTATTGTGTGGTTGTCAACCATTTTGTCATCTGTTGTGATTTTCCCGTGTTGTAAATCCTACCTCTGTGATGTTAATGAGGCAGGATTAGAGGCAGTTATGTTAGTGAGGCAGGATGCAATCTACTGGATTAAATTGTATCTTGAGTCAATTTCTTTTGAGATATAAAAGAGAGAAGCAAGCAGGGAGACGAGGGAACTCCTACCATCAAGAAAGAAGAGCCAGGAGTGGAGCGCGTGCTTTGGACCCGGGGTCCTTGTGCTGAGATGCTCCTAGAGCAGGGGAAGATCGATGACAAGGACCTTCCCCTAGAACCAACAGAGAGAGAAAGACTTACTCTAGAGCTGGCGCCCTGAAATTGGACTTATAGCCTCCTAAACTGCCAGAGAACAAACTTCTGTTTGTTAAAGCCATCCACTTGTGGTATTTCTGTTATAGCAGCACTAGATAACTAAGATAGTCACCTTCTAGAAAGAGGCCTATTTTACCTACTCATGAGACCAGTGCTGGTGAGATTTATTATTTAAAAAAAGATCTTATTTCTATGTGAAGTTTAGAAATCTAATTTTTTTTTCATTTTTTCATTTTGCAAAGGTATAGTTACACTTTAGAGGGTGAATTTGGGCTAATGAAACTCACAAATCAATGGTTTATAAGTCAGGAAGTAACTTTTTAACTTGCTTATACTTTTCTTGTTATTAGAATAGTCATGTATGCTATTGAAGACATGGGTGTCAAATATCTGACAAATATTCCAACAATTTCTACTACCATACTTAGGGCAGACATTGCTAATCAAGCATAGCACACTTTTCCTTCTTAAGGTCTTTCTTCAGGCAGCCATTATCATTGATCTGTGCTGGCATGCAAGATGAAACCTTTTTTGCCCTTGCTGTTCTTTCTAATATTGAGGTACCTAGGGAATAATAATGTATTAGAATATTGTTTAATGAGAATGGAATCAGAGCAAATGACCAATTACAAACAAAAATACAATTAGGAAATAAAATAATATAAGTGAAAATATGTTAGAACTGTTGTTGTCATTTTTAGTCGTTGAATTGGTTCCCATTCATAGCAAGGCGACTTTATATATAACAGAAGGAAAAATGTTGCCTGGTCCTGACTCCTTTGAGGCTGGCCTGGTCTGGAAGGTGCAACACATTTTCATTCATACACTTGAGGTCTCTTAGGGGATGACTAGAAACTGGGCTCAGTTGGGTCCCTCTCCTACTCTGTGAAGTCTCAGGGCCTCTCCATGTGTTCTTTTTTTTATTTTATTTTATTGTACTTCAGGTGAAGGCTTACAGAACAAATAGTTTCTCATGTAACAGTAGCACACATGCTGTTTTATGACATTGGTTAACAACCCCACAACATTTTAACCCTCTAAATTCTCAACTTTTTTTTTTTTTGGTGAAAATACACATAGCCAAAGATACACCGTTTCAAAAATTTTTACATACTCATTTAAGTGACATTGACTACGCTCTTCTAATTGTGCTGTTATTCTCACTTAAGATGAAGGCTTACAGGACAAAATAGCCACCCATTTAACAGTTACTACAAATGTTGCCCTATGACAATGGATAACAATCTCACAACACATCAACAATATCCTTACTCAACCTTGGGTTCCCTATCATCAGCTTCCTACTCCCCTTCTGCCTTCTGGCCCTTGTCACTGGACTCCTGTACCTCATTAGTCTCATTTGGTTTTACTGGGCTGTCCACTCCCAGGCTGAACAGTGAACCTCGAAGATAACTTCACCACTGAGCTAAAAGGGTGTCTGGGGGCCATACTCTTGAGGTTTCTCCAGTCTCCTTTAGGCCAGTAAATATGGTCTTTTTTTTTTTTTTGGGAGTTAGAATCATGTTCTACATCCTTCTCCAGCTCTGTCCAGAATCCTCTGTTGTGATCCTGGTCAGAGCAGTCAGCAGTGGTAGCCTGGCACCATCTAGCTGTACTGGACTCAGTCCGGTGGAGGTCTTGGTAGCTGTGGACAATTAGTCCTTTGGACTAATCTTTTCGTTGTATCCTGTTTTCTTCATTCTCCCTTGCTCCCGAAGGGATGAGACCAGTGGAGTATCTTAGATGGCCGCTCACAGGCTTTTAAGACCCCAGACACTACTCACCAAGCTAGAACGTAGAGCATTATCTTTATAAGTAGTGTCATGCCAATTGTGCTAGATGTTCCCTGAGACCATGGTCCCCAGAGCCCTCCATCCAGCAACTCAGTCCCTTGGGGAGTTTCGATGTGCCCATGGGGCCTCCGTGACCTTTTCTTGTACAGGTTGTGTTAGTTTCCCCTGTATTGTGTACTGTCTCACCTTTCACCCAAGATACCACTTATCTATTGCCTATTTAGTATTCCCTGTTCCCCCCCACCCCCCATCCCTGGTAACCAGCAAGGATTGTTACATTTTGCGTGTGAACTTTTTCAGGGGTTTTTACAAGAGAGGTCTCATACAATATTTGTCCTTTTGTGATTGACTTATTTCACTCAGCATAATGTCCTCCAGTTTCATCCATGTTATGAGATGGTTCACAGATTCATTGTTGTTCTTTCTCATTGCATAGTACTCCATTGTGTGTATGTACCATAGTTTGTTTATCCATTCATCTGTTGATGGGCACCTACGTTGTTTCCATTGTTTTGCTATTGTGAACAACACTGCCATGAACATAGGTGTGCATATGTCTATTCGAGTGACGACTCTTATTTCTCTAGGATGTATTCCTAGGAGTGGGATTGCTGGATCGAATGGTATGTCTATTTCTAGCTTTCTGAGGAAGCGCCATATCATTTTCCAGAATGGTTGTATCATTTTGCATTCCCACCAGCAGTGCATAAGAGTTCCGATCTCCCCGCAGCCCCTCCAACGTTTGTTATTTCCAGTGTTTTTGATTCGTGCCAGTAATGCCGGGGTGAGATGGTATCTCATTGTGGTTTTAATTTGCATTTCTCTAATGGCTAGTGATCGCGAGCATTTCCTCATGTGTCTGTTGGCCATTTGAATGTCTTCTTTGGTGAAGTGTCTGTTTATTTCCTTTGCCCATTTTTTGATAGGATTATTTGTCTTTTTCTTGTAGAGGTGTTGGATTTTCTTGTAGATTATGGAGATTAGACCTTTGTCTGACTTGTACTGTCCAAAAATTTTTTCCCAGTCTGTAGGTTCTCTTTTTACTCTTTTGGTGAAGTCTTTTGAAGAGCATAGGTATTTGATTTTTAGAAGATCCCAGTTATCTAGCTTATCTGTTGGGTTTTGTGTGTTGATGGTTATGGTTTGTATCCTGTTAATGCCATGTATTAAGGCCTGAAGTGTTGGTCCTATTTTTACTTCTATGAACTTTATAGTTTTAGGCTTTATATTCAGGTCTTTGATCCATTTTGAAGTAGTTTTTGTATGCGGTGTGAGGTATGGGTCCTGTTTCATTTTTCTGCAAATGGATATCCAGTTTTGCCAGCACCATTTGTTAAAAAGACTGTCTTTTCCCCATTTGATGGACTTTGGGCCCTTGTCGAAAATCAGGTGACTGTAGGTGGATGGATTTACACCTGGGTTCTCAATTCTGTTCCATTGGTCAATGTATCTGTCATTGTACCAGTACCAGGCTGTTTTGACTACTGTAGCTGTATAGTAGGTTCTGAAGTCAGGTAGTGTGAGTCCTCCAACTTGATTCTTCTTCTTCAGTAGTGCTTTACTTATTTGGGGCTTCTTCCCTTTCCATATAAAGTTAATGGTTAGTTTTTCCATCTCTTTGAAGAATGTTGTGGGTATTTGGATCGGGATTGCATTGTATTTGTAAATTGCTTTGGGTAGAATTGCCATTTTCACAATGTTGAGTCTGCCTATCCATGAGCATGGTATGTTTTTCCATTTATGTAGATCCCTTAGGGTTTCATGCAGTAGTGTTTTATAGTTTTCTTTGTATAGGTCTTTTACATCCCTGGTCAGATTTATTCCTAAGTATTTTATCTTTTTAGGGGCTATTGAAAATGGTATTGATTTCCTGATTTCCTTTTCATTGTTCTCCTTACTGGTGTATAGGAATCCAACTGATTTTTGAATGTTTATCTTGTATCCTGCTACTCTGCTGAATCTTTCTATTAGTTCCAGTAGATTTCTCATGGAGTCTTTAGGGTTTTCTATGTATAGTATCATATCATCTGCAAACAGGGACAGTTTAACTTCTTCATCACCAATTTGGATGCCTTTTATGTCTTTTTCTTGCCTTATTGCTCTAGCTAGAACTTCCAGCACAATGTTAAGTAGGAGTGGTGATAAAGGGCATCCTTGTCTTGTTCCTGTTTTCAAGGGGAATGTTTTTAGCCTCTCTCCATTAAGAATGATGTTGGCTGTTGGTTTTGCATAGATGCCCTTTATTATGTTGAGAAATTTCCCTTCTATACCTATTTTATTGAGAGCTATTATCAGGAATGGGTGTTGGACTTTGTCAAATGCCTTTTCTGCATCAATTGAGATGATCATGTGATTTTTTTTCTTTCCTTTTATTTATGTGGTGTATTACATTGATGGATTTTCTAATGTTAAACCATCCTTGCATACCTGGTATGAATCCTACTTGGTCGTAGTGTATTATTTTTTTGATATGATACTGAATTCTATTGGCTGGAATTTTATTCAGAATTTTTGCATCTATATTCATGAGAGATATTGGTCTGTAATTTTCTTTTTTTGTGACGTCTTTGCCTGGTTTTGGTATCAGCGTTATGCTGGCTTCATAGAATGAATTTGGAAGTGTTGCTTCCTCTTCTATGCTCTGAAATAGCTTGAGTAGAACTGGTACAGAGCTCTTCTGTAAATGTTTTGTAGAATTCTCCAGTGAAGCCATCTGGGCCAGGGCTTTTTTTGGTTGGGAGTTTCTTTTATTACGTTTTCAATCCCTTCTCTTGTTATGGGTCTGTTCAGATTTTCAGCATCACTTTGTTGTAGTTTGGGTAGGCCGTGTGTTTCTAGAAATTTATCCATTTCCTCTAGGTTTTCAAATTTGTTGGAGTAGAGTTTTTCATAATATTCTGTTATAATCCTTTTTATTTCAGTTGGGTCTGTTGTAATGTCCCCCATTTCACTTATTATTTGGGTTATTTGTGTCCTCTGCTGTTTTTCTTTTGTCAGTCTGGCCAGTGGTTTGTTGATTTTGTTGATTCTTTAAGAACCAACTTTTGGTTTTGTTGATTCTTTCTATTGTTTTTCTGTTCTCTATTTCATTTATTTCTGCTCTGATCTTTACTATTTCCTTTCTTCCGGTGGTTGTGGGCTTTTTTTTTGCTGTTCTCTTTCTATTTGTTTTAGTTCTGTAGTTAATGTTTTGATTTTGTCCCTTTCTTCTTTTTTGATATGTGCATCTATTGCTATAAATTGTCCTCTGAGGACTGCCTTTGCTGTGTCCCAAAGGTTTTGGTATGATGTGTTTTCATTATCATTTGATTCTAGAAAGTTTTTGATTCCATCTCTGATTTCTTGTATTACCCATTGATGTGTAAGCAGAGTATTATTCAGTTTCCATGTAGTTGATTTTTTTTCCTTGCTCTTTCTAGTGTTAATTTCTACCTTGATGGCATTGTGGTCAGAGAAGATACTTTGAATTATCTCAACGTTTTGGATCTTGTTGAGGATTGCTCTATGGCCTAAGATGTGGTCTATTCTGGAGAATGTTCCATGTGCATTGGAAAAGAATGTGTACTTTGCAGCAGTTGGATGGATTGTTCTATATATGTCTATGAGGTCCAGTTGGCTGATTGTGCCCTTTAGGTCTTCTGTATCTTTGCTGAGTTTCTTCTTAGTTGTTCTGTCCTTTATTGAGAGTGGTGTGTTGAAGTCTCCTACTATTATTGTGAAACTGTCAATTTCTCTTTTCAGTGCTGTTAGAGTTTTTTTAATGTATTTTGGAGCCTTGTCATTGGGTGCGTAGATGTTTATTATGGTTATGTCTTCATGATGTATCGTCCCCTTAATCATTATATAGTGTCCTTCTTTGTCTTTTATGGTAGATTTTGTTTTAAAGTCTATTTTATCTGAGATTAGAATTGCCACTCCTGCTCTTTTTTGGTAGTTGTTAGCTTGATATATTTTTTTCCAACCTTTGATTTTTAATAAATTCACATCTTTGTTTCTAAGGTGTGTCTCTTGTAGACAGCAAATTGATGGATCCTGTTTTCTTATCCATTCTGCCACCTCTGTCTCTTTATGGGTGCATTGAGTCCGTTTACACTCAGTGTAATTATTGATAGATGTAAGTTTGTTGCTGTCATTTTGTAGTGCTTTTTTTTGTGGTGCTGAAGTTTTCTTTGTTCTTCTTACTGTCTTGTGCTGAGTTAGTTTTGTTTGTGGATTTTGTGTTCATTTCTTTCGTTTTTGTAGGTTTTCTTTCTGATGAGACTTTATGTT
Organism: Dugong dugon; assembly: GCA_030035585.1. Classification (NCBI taxonomy): domain Eukaryota; kingdom Metazoa; phylum Chordata; class Mammalia; order Sirenia; family Dugongidae; genus Dugong; species Dugong dugon. The sequence goes on along the minus strand of CM057469.1, from coordinate 47,278,830 downwards.
TTTTGTCTTTATTTTTATGAGTTGGTTTGTTAACTTTCTTTGTGGTTACCATGAATTTTACCCTTATCTTTATAAGTTTGATGCAGTCTACCCTTACTTGGTATCGCCTTGCCTTCCTCTCCATTAGTAGGTTCTATACCTATGCCGTTTATTCCCTCTTTCACTGTTTTGATGTTGTTGTCATTTACTGATTAACTGCTCTGATTCCCTGTTGTATTTCTTTTGGTTTTGGATAGTCCTCGAGTGTTCATTTCCTAGAATGGTATCTGGCTCGTATGATCTTGCTTCCTAGGTCCTGCTTGAGGGCTGAAGCTGTTTGTCCTCAGATCGAAGAACTCCGTTTAATAATTCTTGTAAGTTTGGTTTGACTTTTGCATATTCCCTTAGTTTCTGTTTATCTGGAAATGACCTAATTTCACCATCAAATTTGAACGAGAGTTTTGCAGGATATATTATTCTTGGCTGACAATTTTTTTCTTTCAAGATTTTATATATGTCATCCCACTGCTTTCTTGCCTGCATGGTTTCTGCCAAATAATCTGAGCTTAGTCTTATTGTTCCTCCTCTGTATGTGACTTCTAGTTTTTCACAAGCTGCTCTCAGGATTCTTTGTTTGTCTTTGGTTTTGGCGAGTGTGAATATGATATGTCTTGGTGATTTTCTTTTGGGGTCTCTTCTATATGGGGTTTGTTGAGCTTCTTGGATGGCCAGCTTTTCATCTTTCATGATATAGGGAAAGTTTTCTGTCAGCAGTTCCTCAATGATCCTCTCTGTGTTTTCTGTTTTCTCCCCCAGTTCTGGGATGCCAATCACTCGTAAATTTTTGCTTTTAATTGTGTCCCACATAACTCTCAGGGTCTCTTCATTTTTCTTTGTTCTTTTTTCTGAGTTTTCCTGAAACAGAGTTTTATCCAAGTGTTTGTCTTCAGTTCCACTGATCCTGTCTTCCACGGTTTCAAATTTACTTCTCAGCCCTTCTATGACATCATCCATTTCTGAAATCTTGTTGTTTATCTTTTGGATTTCTAATTGCTGTTTTTGTATAATTTCTAGTTGTGAATTTATTTTGGCATTTTGTTCCTGCATCATCTTCCTGAATTCTTCCAATTTTTTGTCTGTATTTTCCATAAATTTGTCTATTTTTTCCTCATGTTTGTCAGCTTTTTGCCTCAGTTCTTGGAAAATTCCAAGTATTAGTGATTTGAGTTCTGTATCAGGTACTTTTAGTGCATTTTCTTCCACAGGAGCGTCATCTGGTGTTTTAATTTAGAGCCATCCTGTCTTGTTTTTGTAAATGTTTTGATATTGTTTGCTGTTTTCGGGGCAATCAGTAGATATTTCTCTCGTTTATTGGTTGTAGATTTTTTTGTTTCATCCCTTTTTAAAAAAAAAAAAATTTGAGTATGTCTGAGCAGGCGGACTGCATGCCCCTTGTTGTTCGCTCATCTGTGGACTCAATACTTTTCGCCTCCTTCTCCAATTGGCCGGTTCAGTCACTCATATGTGGTACAGCTGGGCAGGTCTAGCTGAAGAGGAGCCACTGGGACATGTTGTTTGTGGCACTCACCGCAGCCACCAGGACGGTCGGTAGTCAGTGCTGGGCAGGTTCCAATAGACTGTGCCTGCACAGCTTGGTGGTGTGATGTCAAGTGCACGGTGCAGGTAGGCAGGATGCAGCGGGAAAATGGTTATGTGTGAAGCTAAGCTGGATATGGAAGAGAGGAGAGAGGAGCAGGAGCGAAAAAACATACAAACATAAAAGAATGCTAGGAGAGCTTGCTGTTGGAATGGACAGATGAGAGACAGCCGTTTTGTCTCCCACTGGATGCTCCGTGAGGCTGCTTTCTTGTACTCCTGTTTGCTGGTCTCCGATAGGAGTCCAAGATGGTGGATCCGTGCTGCGTTAGCTGGTAGGGGACCTCTGCATGAATCTCTCCTCGCTCTCCTTTCTCTTTCAGTATTCTCACTCCATTTGGTGTTCGGCTGAGTTCTTTATCTCTTCATTTGATGTTCTAGGGTTTCAGGATTGATGATTCTCTGTTTGGCTTGGTTTTTCGGTTCTTTGCTGTGGAGGGACAGTGTGGTGCCTCTGCCTAGAGCGCCATCTTGCCGGACTCCCTCCATGTGGTTTTTCAAGCAGGATAGTTGGACTTCTTATAGCAGCCCAGGGATCCAAGAGACAAATGTAGAAGCTACCAGTCTCTTAAAGTCTAGGTCCAGGACTGGAATCGTGTCATTGTGCTTACACATAAGGTCACTAAGAGTTGTAATCGACTCAATGGCAACAGGTTTTTTTTAACAGACAAGTGGCCACAGGCCAGCCCAGATTCACAGGGAGGAGAAATAGACCCCACCTCTTGATGGAAGGGGTGTGAAAAAATTTTAAACCACACAATAAGGTACAGTTATTTGAGCTGTTACAGTGTCCAAATAACATTGATAGGTAGCATTATATAGGGGTGAGAGCACAGACTCTAAATTTGGATGGTCTGGTTTCAGATCCCAGCCCTGTATACCACTTTAGCTGTGTGACTTTGTAAATTTTTTAAAAGCCAATTTTACTCAGGTATAATTTACATGTAATGAAATGCACTCATTTTAAGGTTGTTATTTCCATGAGTTCTGACAAATTTATATACCTATGTAATCACAAATACAATCAAGATGAAGAACATTTCCATCACCCTAAAATGTTCCCCTGTTCCCCTTTCCAGTTAGTCTCCGTAAGACTCCAATCCAGGCAGCTGCTGTTCTGCTATCACTACAGATTAGATCCTCACTTTTAGAATTATATGTAAATGGAATCATACAGTATATTCTCTTTTGTACCTAACTTCTTTCACTTAGCAAGCTTTTGAGATTCATCCATTTTGTTATATGTTCCAGTATTCCTTGTTATTGCCGAGAAGTATTTCATTAAATGGATATGCCAGCATTGGTTTTTCCATTTACCTGTTGATGGACTTTTGAATTATTTCCAGTTTGGGCTATTATGAATAAAGTTGCTAGGAACTTCCATGTACAAGTCTTTGTGAGAACATATGTTTTTATTTCTCTTCTGTAAACACCGAGTGGAAATGTTGAGTGTTATGGTTAAGTGTATGTTTACCTTCTTAAGAAACTAAAAAAAATGTTTTCCTAGTGATTTTTACCATTTACAGTCCACATCAGCATATATGGGAGCACCAGTTGCTCAGCCTTATCAATACTTAATATTTTCAGTCTTTTTAATTTTAGTCATTCAAATGGGAGTATAGGCTACCTTATTATTATTTTAATTTGTATTTCCCTGATGACTAATGACATTGAGCAACTTTTCATGTGCCCATTGGCACTTAAATCTTTTGCTGTGATATATTTGTTCAAATATTTTGGACATGTTGTCATATTTTCTATACTGTAATTTCCTTGTCATAAAAATGGGACAATAATAATTGTACATACCTCATAGGATTTTTAATATGGACTAAACAAGTTAATACATATAAATAGCTAGTACAATTCCTGGTACATATTTTATTAGTTTTCTATTGCTGTTGTAACAAATTACCAAAACTTAGAGGCTTAAACAATACAACTTTATTATCTTACAGTTACGTAGATCAGAAGTTTGACACAGGTGTCACTGGCTAAAATCAAGATGTTGGCAGGGCTGCGATCCTTCCTGTAGTCTCCAGAGGTGAACCTGTCTCGTTTTCTAGCTTCTAGAGGCTGCCAACATTTCTTGGCTCGTGACCCCCTTCCTACATCATCAAAGCCAGAAAGTGTAGGCTGAGTAGGTGGGAGTCATTGTCACATTGCATTACTCTGAACTTCTGCTTCCCTCTTCCACTTATAAGGACTCTTAGAATAATCCAGGATAATAACCCTATCTTAAATTCAGCTGATTAGCAAACTTAATTCCATCTGCAACCTTAACAAAATTTAAGATAATTGTAATTTACATTCTTTGCCATGTAACCTAACATATTCACGGGTTCCAGGGTGTGAACATCATTGGGGGGCTATTATTTTGCCTACCATACATAGTAAGTGTATTATAAGTATTACAGTAAAACCTGAGGAAGCCAGAACCTGTGTAAGGCGGAAACCTATCAGACAAGCAAAACTCAAATATTTCCTACTAATAGAGAGTGATGGAAAAGCGGAAAGATTACGCCGTCAAAGGTGGAAAACTGGCAAGACCCAGAAAAACAAGGCAGTCCCGTTGAGTTCTGGTTCTCACAGATTTCACTGTACTATTATTATTAAAGAGCTTTGCACTTAGAGTTAAGGATCTTGTATTCAAATACCAGCTTCACCACATATCAGCTGTGTGATCTTGGGCAAGTTACTTACTTCTTTAAACTTCCATTTCCTCAGCTTTGAAATTTCAGATAATCATACACCTTTCTTTACAGAATTTTTGTGAGGAATTTATGAGACATGGTAACTGAGAGTTCTGTATACCCCCCACAAAGCAAACACATATGACCTCCAGTTAAACTAGGGAATTAAATGCACATCTGTAGTTATCTTATCTCCCTATAAGAACTCCACTAAAATGAAGTAAAGGAATAAAAAAAACAAGCAAGAGATGCCAACATGGAGACAAGGCAGCAGCAACCCAAGTCCCAGCAGAAAGGAAAGTGGCTGAGAAATGCACTCATTTGCCTGGCGGCACTCTGGGAGTGCTGGGAAGGCAGGGAGGCACTGGGCCATTGAAGGCAGAAATGAAGGCAGAGGCTGGAAATGGTCGCCACTGGTGGAAAATCTGTTACATGCCTAGGCCCTTTCCTGGCCTATTAGCAGTTAGGTGACTTCAGGAGACCAGCAGTTTATTATCTGGAGAAGTCAAACCAGAAAGGTACACAAGTGAATGGCGAAACCCCAGACAGGCCAGTAAAGGCAGTTGCCATAGAATCAATTCTGGCTCACGGTGACCCCATGCTTGCCAGAGTAGAACTGTGTTCCACAGGGTTTTCAATAGCTGACTTTTCAGAAGTAGATTGTCAGGCCTTTCTTCTGAGGCATGTCTCAGACTGAAACACATTAACCGTCTGCACCACCTAGGGGCTCCGGAAAGCCAGCAGTCAGGTATATTACCCTCACCCCCTTCACACACACAGATACAAACAAGACTAGAATTTGAAGAATTTTTCTCTGCAGAAACTGAGTGTCCTCAGAGAAAAGACTCAAAGAGACTGACATATGAGTTTCCCTACAAAAGTGCCAATTGGCTCTAATCACTCTACAACGATATGAATTACCAGCCAACTTCTCAGCGCCTCACTCCTAAATATGAACAGATAGTCAAGGATCATAGACATTTGAAGAAAATCTTAGACATTTGAAGAAAATCTTAGACATGAAGGACAGAGAAGAGAACAAAAAAACAGGAGGAAAAAAAAAAAAAAACACCAAAAACAAACATGGATGAAACAAAATCAAGACAGGAAGTAGAATAAAATTTAAAATAATTATAATGTGCATTCTCAGAACGAAAAGACATTGCAGCTAATTAAGAAGAAGAGTTTACTGTAAAAACTGCTAACGTCAGAGAGCAAGAAAGAGCTCTTGGATGTTGAAAATCTGATTGCTGAAAATAGAGGTAAATTCTCATCTATTATAATTGGAAGTCGCTAGATAATGTCAACGTTTATAAATCAACATATGACAGTACACTATAAGCATTTTGTTTGGGAATATGTAGCAAATATGCAAATAATCAGCTACCCTAAAATCAAACCACTTTAAGTGGTAGCACGTGGACAGCAGAATTGGTAGGTAGAGAGGCAGGGAAAGGATCTGATATTTTATTACATTTGACTTCAATTTTTTTTCCGTTCTGTTTGTCTTTTACTGGAATTAGAAAACTACGAAATTTTTAATGGAACTAAATGTGTATTGATAAGTTAAAATTATTAAAATAAATCCATAAAGTGGCCATTTATAGTAGGCGCAAGGATGAGAGAAAACAGAATTTGGGGACTGTTAGAGTCTTACGAGGTATATTCACTTCTTATTGCTGCTGTGACAGATTTCCACAAACTTAATGGCTTAAAACAACACAAATTCATTATTTACATTTCTGGAGGTCAGAAGTCCAAAATGGGTCTCACCTGGCTAAAATTAAATCTCGGCAGGGCTGCATTCCTTCTGGAGATTCTAGGGGAGAAATCTATTTTCTTGTCTTTTCCAGCTCCTAGAGGCTTCTGCATCCCTTGGCTTGTGGCCCCTTCCTCCATCTTCAAAGCCAGCAACATAGCATCTTCTTTCCTCTCTGACCTCTGCTTCCACCCTTACATCTTCTCTCTCTGACTCTGAGCCTCTCGCCTCCCTCTTTTGATGATCCTTGAGATTACATTGGTCCCCTCTGCAACTTTAAGCACATCTACAAAGTCCTTTTTGCCATGTAGGGTAACATATACACAGATTTGGGGAATTAGGTTGTGGCCATCTTTGGGGGGGCCATTATTCAATCTACCACAACAAAGAAACCGGTATAGACTAAGGCCTTACTCGCAGAGGATTGGCTAGAAAAGACCCTGTCAAGTAGAAAGTCGCAGTGTGACTTGGAGAAATTTTGTGTTTTCTAAAGTGAGGATGATAATGATAAACCTGTTATCGCCCGTACATTTTGTTGGGAAGACAAAATAAAAATGCTTACGTATGCTACTCAAATTTACTACCTAACACCCTTAATGCTTTTAGGAGACTCCAGGCAAACCTCACAGCTAAAAGTTTCAGGCATGACATTTCTTTGAAGTCTTGTGTTTTATCTAGAAATTCATATAAATTATACATTATATTTCATAATAGATTGATGTTTGTTTTAATGATAAATAACATTTTAAATGTCTTAGCAGCAGGAAAGTAAATTCTTTGGTCTTGTATGTCCTCTCTATCTCTGTTTGAGAAACAAGGCTGATTATCTCTGTTTGCAGGTTATCTCTGTTTGAGAAACAAGGCTACACGGTAAGCTATAATGAGCAATAAAAACTCAGATACAAATATAAAATATTAAAAGCATCTTATTGGTCTTAGCTCCATGTGCTGAATGTAAGGAGAGAAAAAAAGGCTTTTTTTTTTTAAACTGCACAAAGTGGGACTCTGAAAAAACATATAATTCCTGGAATTCACCTATATTAATGTAGTTTGACTTGTTCTTCAAACTGTGGTGAAGAAGGTTTTTTCAGCCTGATTGATTGTGGGGGAGATAGTAGGTTTATTATCAAGGAGGAGGTGAAGAGGAATACAAGCCAGTGTATGTGATAGTGGGAGATACCAGGGTCTCTAAATTAAAAAACCAAACCAGTTGCCGTTGAGTTGACTTCAACTCATGGCGACCCCATGTGTTGTCAGAGTAGAACTGTGTTCCATTCGGTTTTCAATGGCTAACTTTTCTGAAGTAGATTGTCAGACCTTTCTTCTAAGGTGCCTCTGGGTGGACTCAAACCTTCAACCTGTCAGTTAGCAGCCAAGCATATTAACTGTTTGCACCACCCAGGGACTCCACTGGGGTCTCTGTTGTTGTTAGTTGCTATCAGACAATTCCAACTCACGGTGACCTCAAGTGTGCAGAGTAGAACTGCTCCATAGGGTTTTCAAGGCTGTGACCCTTCCAAAGCAGATCACCAGGCCTGTCTTCCTAGGTGTCTCTGTGTGGGTTTGAACCACATAATCTCCATAAGCTTCTCAAACATCATTCTTTAAAGTGGACAGCTGATATTTTCTCAATTTTCTTTGAAAATTTGTTTAGCATCAAGAAGCACCACTTTCCTCATCCAGATGACGACTCTCTTTAGGGATTCTGACATCATCATTTTTAAATTAATAAGACCAATATTCACAGGGGCTCCGTGAAAAGAGGATCTGAGTTCCCTGTGACCTCCTGGGTAATAAGAAGGGGCTAGATGATTAGGAATGTTGGAAGCCCCCCTAGAGATTTGTTGAAGACCCGTGTCATGTTCCTCATAAAGCGACCTTAGATCTATTCAGTCCATGAGCCAGGGAAGCAGATGAAATCCAGCAGATTTCATCAGGGCCCAGAAATAATTTCCATAATTAATACCACCAGAGGAACATCTCATCTGCTTACAATTTCTATATCTTCTATTTCTCTTACAGAATGTTAATAAGGACTTGGAACATGACTCTTCTCAAGAAATCTTCTCTCTTCTCCTTTACAACTGTATAAATGCAGGCTAATATTTTCCTTAGAGAATACTGCTTTAACTGATGTAAATGGTGGCGATACATCACAATAATTGTATCTTTTATTGAGAAAGTTACCATCTAATTTTGACAAATAGATGAGCTCGATCATATTCTAAAATGGGTAGTCAGAGTCTCAATGGCTGAAAACTGAAGTCTAATGAAGATCTATTAATGGTGGAAAGGAGGAGCTTGGGTAAATAGACTCAGAATTGTTAAAGTGACAGGGTCAAACCAAGCATTTCATGAGGGCTGGGTGAGGATCTGTAGAATAAAACCCGGGGACACGGTCCTTTGTGAGATCACACGATTAAATGGCTGCAGAGGAACTGGCTCTGGTCTGAGAGGCAAAGTCTGCTTAGAAAGGCAAAAACTATGTAATTTAAAGCAGGAATTAAAAAACATTACTCCTCCTCAACAACCTTTGGCTACTTTTTTTTTCTTTTTAAAAATTCTATTGCAGTAAAATATATATAACAAAAATTTTTGCCATTTTAGCTATTTTTAAGTGTACAATCCAGTGACATTAATTACACTCACTGTGTTGTGCTGCCATCACTACTATCCATTTCCAAAAGTTTTTCATCACCCCAAGGAGAAACTCAGTGCTCTTTAAGCAGTAACTCCTCACCTTCGATTATTTTTTAAAACAGGAAAAATGTTACATGTGTTAATTCCCATGCCATGTAAGAAATTAAATTTCTCCTTTTTTTCTCCCTACTCTCTAGTAAATTATGAGCTTGTTATTATTTCTTTTTGGTAAAATGAACACGTCCTAAAACGTTATGAAATCCATTCTGATCCAAACGCTGTTCTGAAATAAAATAGACTCATTTGCTCTTTGACCTCCAGTAACCTCCTCAGTACTCTCTTTTTTTTTTTTTACCACTTATCCTTGAAATGACTTTGGCCCTTAATTTGAATTTTCCTCATTTTGTGTGCGCTAAGCGAGCTTTGGAGATGTCTCTGTTTGGTTCACTAGTCACACTATGATTCTTACAAACTGGTGACTCCTTTGAACTTCAGTTCAAGTTTCCATTATTCATACATCAGATTGCTTCTAGGGGTATGACACTTTGTACGTGAATGGAAGGCCAAGCGAAAAATCTTTAGCAGTCTCACATGGCAAGGCCACTTGGACAAAAGAACTTTGTGCATGTGACTTCATACAATGGGAAATCGTGAACTTTTTCTCACCCTGTAAGTGGCATTGTGCCAGAGTAAACTTAGAAGCAACCCTTTGACATGATTCTGGAAATCTTTTTGATTCTGACATCTGGAATTTGTATACTAAAACATAGATTAACATTGGGAAGAAACTGATTATTTCTTCCATGAATTAAACTATATAAGCCCAAAATCTTTTTCAAAAATACTACCCTCTTACAGTCTAGAAATCCCACTCATTACTAACATTTTATTTGTTTATGGGATGTTTTGTCACATGTGGAAATGTATATAAAAGACAAGGGTATAATGGAGCAAAAAGAATGGGAAAAACAAGGAAGTAGATTTAAATTCATTGTTCACTTAAGTGAATGCTATACTTCCAGAGAACATTCACTTCCATTAATGTTGTCCTTCCTGAGAAGAATCTTTTTCATTTAAAAAATATTTCTAAACTTGTACTGTATACTCTGCAATGTGTTGAATGTTGTGGAGGATGTGGGGGCCTTATACAACATAGATCCTACTTTCAAGAAGATTGCAGTCTTGTAGAAAAAGGCATACGTTTTTCTACCATAAAGTTAAGAAAGGACTAGGATCCTACAGTTAAATTTAGTATTTGTCAGACATTTTATATACTTTATCTCTTATCTTCACAACAATCTTGAAAAGAAGATGTGGTTCTTCTCATTTTATGAGTAAGAAAAAGCTGGTTCAGGAAAGTGAAGTAACTTGCCTGAGGTCATTCAGCTAGTAAGTTACCAAAGCAGGATTCAAATTCAGGCACTTCTAATGCTGAGAGAACCATTTGAAGACTTTAGCCAAATCACTGTGCCACTATTTACTGTTTCAGATCTTTAGAGAACCAAGTGCTTTTGACTAAGCTCAACTACCTCCTATTTCTAGTACTACTGCTTTGTTTTCTGGAACAGGACACTCAGTTGTTCTAGATATTAGTTTCCTAGTTGCCCTCTGGTAGATTCTGACTCATGGTGACCCCATGTGTGCCAGAGTAGAACTCTGCTCCATAGGGTTTTCAATGGCTGTGATCGTTTGGAGGTAGATCACTAGACCTTTCTTTAGGTGCCTCTGGGTGGACTCAAACTTCCAAACTTTTGATTAGTAGCCAAGCATGTTAACCATTTACACCACTCAGGGACTCCTGTATAAAATGAAGGGATTTTCTTTCCAGGAATGGACATTCATTCTATCATTTTTAGACTAACCCACGGAGTACCAAGAGACCACCTAGACTCTAGGAGGTGTACCACCTCCCACACTCAGGACTGGAGCCATCAAAGTGCCCTACATTCACCGGGGACACACTGCCCAGAGCAGCTGGACCATGAAGGAAAGTAGGATTTGGATGGGCACAGAGGAAGTGGATTATCTTTTGATTGAGGGAGTGGCCAGAGCCGAAGCATGGAACCAGAAATGATGTTGGGCTGTTTGCCAGACAGTAAAAGGTTAGAGTGATTGGAGTGTAAGGGGCCTGTTGTGCAGTATAGGGAGAGGGCTTGTTGGGTCTAGATGAAGGAAGACGTTGAGTACTAGGTGTTTGTATTGAATTTGAAAGGCTCAGAGAACAATTTGAAGACTTTTGCCAAATCACTGTTTCAGATCTTGAACATGATAAATCAGCTGGCTGAGGTGCTCAGACCCTGTAATGGAAACGGTAACTCTCAGATTCAGAAACATGAATTAGTTGGTAGTACCTGGCAGCAATAGGAACTCACAAATTCTTGATAAATGACTAAATGATGCTTCCGGAAACATGTAGATAGATTCAGTTATCCAGGAGAATTAGTGGATTTATCCTGAGATATTCAATATCGCCTTGTTCTCTTAGACATCTCTCTTAGACCTATACATATGAGAGAGGGAACTTGTCATGGATTGAATTTTGTCTCCCCAAAATATCTGTCAACTTGGCTAGGTCATAATTCCCAGTATTGTATGATTAGCTACCATTTTATCATCTAATGTGATTTCCGTACGTGTTGTAAATCCTATCACTATGATGTAATATGATGGATTAGCGGCAGTTATATTGATGAGGTCTACAAGATTAGATAGTGTCTTAAGCAAATCTCTTTTGAGATATAAAAGAGGGAAGCGAGCAGAGGGACGTGGGGACCTCATACCACCAAGAAAGCAGCGCTGGGAGCAGAAGGCGTCCTTTGGACCTTAGGTTCTTGCCCTGAGATGCTCCCAGACCAAGGGAAGATTGATGACAAGGACTTTCCTCCAGAGCCGATAGAGAAGAAAGCCTTCCCCTGGAGCTAATGCCCTGAATTTGGACTTGTAGCCTGCTAGACTATGAGAGAATAAATTTCTCTTTGTTAAAGCCATCCACTTGTGGTATTTCTCTTATAGCAGCACTAGATGACTAAGGCAGAACTAGGTGAGAGCGTCACATGCGAATGCCTTTCCTTGTGTAAAGTGCCTGTCCCATTTAGGGATTCAGCCTGGTGCTCGCCTGATGACTGCTACGGCTCTAGCCAGCTTAGCTGATAAACCTGCATGTGGACATAACAACTCAGGAACATAAAGTGCCACTGTTCATGCATTCACAAGAACCATGATCTACCCGATCAGAAGCAGTGGAGGAGAACAAAATGTGTAACACTGTGTTCTTCAGGATTCCCACAATAAAAGGAAATAATTAAGAATAAAAGCTGCAAACTCTCAAAAACAACAGCAAATTATTTATGTTGCGGAACTATTATGTAAGGGAACAATAATTATCCACTACAACATTTGCTACATAATGCTTTAGAACTGATAACTCCAAGCATTTAGCATTAAAACAATAAACTGCATTATCAACTTTCAGCTCTTGAGGGCTCTTTACAGTCAAGGTTCAGTCTCATCTCTCATCCTTCACTCTTGAGCCATGAACTTCTTTGAATTCCTTTGATGTGTCATGCTCTCTCTAGGCTATAGTTTCTTCTAACAGGGGTATGTTCCATACACCATTCCTTTTCTCTCCCTTCTTGACTAAGTTCTACTCTTCCTTTACACGTCAACATATGCATCACCTCCTCAGGGAAATTGCCTCTGATACTCTTCTTTCCTATATCTTCCTGTGATTATTAAAGTTGTGTGTCAACTTGGCTGGGCTGTGATTCTCAGTGGTTTGGCAGTTGTGATGTAGTTTAGCAGTCATACGGTGATGTGATCACTTCCATGATGAGATTTGATACAATGTCATCACCTCCATGATGGATCTGCTGTGAGTAGCCAATCAGTTGAAAAGGAGTTTCTTTGGGGGTGTGGCCTGCATCCAATATAAGTGGACTTTCTGGCAATGCTCAGGGTCTTTTGTTCACTCTGGATCCTGCAGCTGGCTCCTGTTCATGTGACCTCTGGTTCTCGGATCTTGAGCTAGCAGCTTACCTGCCGGTCTTAGAATTTGTCACCCTCTGCTGTCTGGATCTTGGGCTCACCAGCCCCTGCAGCTATCTATGTGAGTCAGGAGAAGCCTTCAGCCTGACCCACAGATTTGAGACTTTCCAGCCTCTGCAACCTCTACAATTACATGAGCTATTTCCTTGATCTCTCTCTCTCTGTATATATACATATAGATGCATCACTGGTTTTGCTTTCTGGAGAAACCAACCTAAGACACTCCCAATGGTTTTTAAGCTTTGTGAGAGCAGGAAGGCAGGAATCAAGCCTGGCATATTCACCCTTGAAACTACAGTGTGCCCAGCACATTTGTGGAATAGAGTCAGCACTCAATACATATTGTAGTTTTTGAGTCAATGAATGAGTCAATGAATAAGATCCTCTTAGCACTTTAGTAGTCACCTTCAGGGCATAGCTTGAAGGTTAAGGATTACAAGATTTTAGACGCTGGACTCAGGTGCACTCACCCATACACAGGTATCCCTAAGTCCCATATATCTGCTCTTCTGTCTTTAAAGTATGCATTGCCAAATTTTCACTTGGTTATCTTGGAAAAATGTATGCCAATCAGGGATAAACCAACCACTAAAGATGATAAGAGGGTTATACATCTACCTAGCAGAGTGCTTGGCACTTGATATGCCCTCAGTAAACATTTAACAAATGAATAAAATTAATTGCATAAATTAATGTTGCCAAGTGCATCATAGTTGCCATATGCAAGGTCTGCCTTCCACAACAAACCCCTGGTTTATGTCTGAGCACTGCGCTCAAGGCTAGGAATACAAACATAAAGAAGGCCATCTTCTTGGATTTGTGAGGAACATTTGACATGAAACATCGAACAGAAAACAGGAATACTACGTTAATTTTTCAATGTTTGAATTTGGATATTGGAAAAATGAAGAGTTCACAGGTCTTTTTTCAGTTCTGACAAATACTGACACTGTGTAAGTACAATATGAATCCATCTTAGTACTATCACCTTAGTGACGGATCCATGGAGTTTCATCAGGCAGACTTGTCTCACCACTATCATTTAATTCTACCTGTTTAAGAAATGTAATGGTCTGATTATAATGTTCCCTTTTTTCCTAGCTAATATTTGGTTAAATATTTATTCCAGGCACTTTTCTAAGCACAGTATGTTTATTAACCCAGTTAATCTTCACAATTATTTGTGAGGTGGGTACTATGACCATTCCTGCTTTTGAGTTAAGCAGCTAGATCAAAGTTGCAGAGCTAGAAAGTGCAGTCTGACTCCAGAATTGCACCTTTAAGTGCTGTGCCATGCTGCCTTACCTTGAATTAACTAATAAGACAAGAAGCCTTTTTTTTTTTTTTTTTTTCATTCTGAACAAGGGCATTCTTTGTATGGTGAGCAAGGACGTACAACCAGGAACAACTTGATATGCTAAAAGACATCAAAAAATAGAATTATATTGCTAGAAGTGTCCAAGAGAAGATTTTCATATAATTAAGTTCCCATAGGATAGCACAGGTAGTCCTCGACTTATGACATATTTGGATTAGTATGAACCGTACTTACGACCATCAGTTTTTTTTAAACATATTATTGTTAGTAATATGTACTATATACAATTTTGCAGTGTGTAATTTGCTGATGTTATCACTCTCAGATGCAATGTTTCCAATCCCCAAAGACAAAGATTGGATTTATAAAGATACTGATAACAAAAGCAGTAATAATGAATCCTAAAAAAAAAAAAAAAAAAAATGAGGTATTCATCTTAAGTCAGAACCGATTTATGATGAAGTAGTTGTTGGAATGAAACCTCGTCGTAAGTCAGGGACTACTTCTACTATTTTAATTCAACTTCTCATAAGGAATACAGGTAAGATACCTTACTTTGCACGTCAGACTTACTCCTATGTTTTTATGAGTTGAATCATATTTTAATGTAAATATTTAAAGGAAACCTGTAATTTTTGTAGTATAAAAAAGTCTTTAAAATAAATAACAATTTCCTCACTTGTTTGTTTTGTAATTTTGAATATTTGCATGTAGAGTTTTACTGAAGGGGCATCTTGGTGGCACAGCGGTAAGCACTCGGCTGCTAACTGACCGGACGGTGCTTTGAACCCACCAGCTGACCTGGTGATCTGCTCCCCATAAAGATTACAGCCTAGGTTTCTATGGGGCAGTTCTACTCTGTCCTATAGGGTCTCTGTGAGTCAGAATTGACTTGACAGCAGTGGATTTGGTTGGTTTTTGTTCTTAAGACCTCTTTAATGCCTCTCATCACATTTTTATGATTTTCATGATAAAGTTCTTACACATCTTTTATTAGATTTACTGTTTATAATTTTGTTGCTATTGTTGATGGTTCCTCATGCATCTGTCAGTTTGTTATACCGTGGGGGCTTGCGTGTTGCTGTGATGCTGGAAGCTATGTCACAGGTTTTTCAAACACCAGAAAGGTCACCCTTGGTGGACAGGTTTCAAAGGATCTTCCAGACTAAGACAGACTGGGAAGAAGATCTGGTGATCTACTTTAAAAAAAAATTGGCCAGTGAAAACCTTATGGATAGCTGCAGAATATTGTCTGATCTAGTGCCGAAAGATGAGCTCCTCAGGTTGGAAGGCACTCAAAAGACGACTGGGGAAGAGCTGCCTCCTCAAAGTAGAGTCGACCTTAATGACATGCATGGAGTCAAGCTTTTGAGACCTTCATTTGCTGTTGTGGCACGACTCAAAATGAGAAGAAACATTACTAATCGGAAAGTGGAATGTACAAAGTATTAATCTAGGCAAATTGGAAATCATCAAAAATGAAATTGAATGCATAAACATCGATATCCTAGGCAGTAGTGAGCTCAAATGGACTGGTATTGGCCATTTTGAATCAGACAATCATATGGCCTACTATGATGGAGACGAAGAGGAATGGCATTGCATTCATCGTCAAAAAGAACATTTCAAGATCTATCCTGAAGTGCAGTGCTGTCAGTGATAGAATAATGTCCATAAGCCTACAAGGTTGACCAGTTAATATGACTATATTCAAATTTACCCACCAACCACTAAGGCCAAAGATGAAGAAACTAAAGATTTTTACCATAACTTCTACAGTCTGAAATTGATCAAACATGCAATCAGGATGTATTGATAATTACTGGCAATTGGAATGTGAAAGTTGGAAATGAAGACAGATTGGTGTTTGGAAAATATGGCCGTGGTGATAGAAATGATGCCGGAGATCAAATAATAGAATTTTGCAAGACTAATGACTTCTTCATTGTTAATACCTTTTTTCAACAACATAAATGGTGACTATACATATGGACCTTGCTGGATGGAATACACAGGAGTCAAATCAACTACATCTGTGGAAAGAGACAAAGGAAAAGCTCAATATCATCAGTCAGAACAAGGCTTGGGTCCAACAGTGCTCACATTGACTTCAAGTTGCAAATTCAAGTTGAAGCTGAAGAAAATTAGAACAGTCCACTAGAGCCAAAGTATAACCTTGAGTATACCCCACCTGAATTTAGAGACCATCTCAAGAATAGATTTGACACACTGAACACTACTGACTGAAGAACAGACGAGTTGTGGAATGACATCAAAGACATCATACATGAAGAAAGCAGGAGGTCATTAAAAAGACAGGAAAGAAAGAAAAGGCCACAAGGGATGTCAGAAGAGACTCTGAAACTTGGCTCTTAAACGCTGAGCAGCTAAAGGAAATGGAAGAAATGGTGAAGTAAAAGAGCTGAACACAAGATTTCAAAGGGCAGCTTGAGAAGACAAAGTAAAGTATTATAATGAAATGTGCAAAGACCTGGAGTTAGAAAACCAAAAGGGGAGAACATGCTCAACATTTTTCAAGCTGGAAAAACTGCAAGCCTCAAGTTGCAATAGTGAAAGATTCTATGATCAAATACTGAACGATGCAGGAAGCATCAAAAGGAGATGGAAGGAATACTCAGAGTCACTGTACCAACAAGAATAGGTCAGAGTCCAACCTTTCAAGAGATAGCGTGTGATCAAGAACCAATGGGACTGAAGGAAGAAGTCCAAGCTGCACTGAAGGCATTGGTGAAAAACAAGGCTCCAGGAACTGATGGAATTCCAATGGAGACTTCAACAAACAGATGCAGTGCTGGTAGCGCTCACTCATCTATACCAAGAAATTTGGAGGACAGCTACCAGGCCAACAGACTGGAGAAGATCCATATTTATGCCCATTCCAAAGAAAGGTGATCCAACCGCATGTGGAAATTATCCAACAGTGTCATTAATATCACATACAAGTAAAATTTGGCTGAAAATCATTCAAAAAAGGCCGCAGCAGCACATCGACAGAGAACTGCCAGAAATTCAAGCCGGATTTAGAAGAGGATGTGGAACAATGGATATCATTGCTGATGTCAAATGGATCGTGGCTGAAAGCAGAGAATACCAGAAAGATTTTTGCCTGTGTTTTACTGACTATGCAAAGGTGTTCAACTGTGTGGAGCATAACAAATTATGGATAACATTGCAAAGAATGGGAATTCCAGAACACTTAATTGTGCTCATGAGGAACCTGTACTTAGACCAATAGGCAGTTGTTTGAACAGAACAAGGGGAAGCTGCAAGGTTTAAAGTCAGGAAAGGTATACATCAGGGTTGTATCCTTTCACCATACTTATTCAATCTGTATACTCAGTAAATAATCTGAGAAGCTGGACTACATGATGAAGAATGGGGCATCAGGATTGGAGGAAGACTCACCAACAACCTGCAATATGCAGATGACACAACCTTGCTTGCTGAAATTGAAGAGGACTTGAAGCACTTACTGAAAGACTACAGGCTTCACTACGGATTATACCTTGACATAAAGAAAACAAAAATCCTCACAACTGGACCAAGAAGCAACATCATGATAAATGGAGAAAAAATTGAAATTGTCAAGGACTTCATTTTACTTGGATCCGCTATCAACACCCAAGTAATCATAGGTAAAAATAAAAACTGAGCAAGTTCCCAAACTGCATAAGTTATATAAAGTACATTCTTTGACCACTATGGTATAAATGTGGAAATTAATAACAAACATTTAAACAAACAAACACACACACACACAAATACACAAACAACCCCTTGCCAGCTAGACGCCATGTGTCCTTAAATGCTTTAATTAATTTTTAAAAATAATAAACCAGATAACTTTAGAATTTAACTCAAGAAGTTATAAAAAGAACAGAAGGAACCTCAAGCATGACAGAAGGAATTAACATAAAAATGCAAATTAATTAATTATAAAGTAGAAAAACAGTGGAAATGACAAATAAATAAAAAAGATACATTTTTGAAAAACAGTGGACAAAGGGAGGGAGTAAAAGCAACCATACAGTGGAGAAATTGACAAACTCTACCTCAGTCAGATGAGCAAGGTCAATGTCAACAATGATAAATCATGTGGATAGTATGTGCTTTGAAATGATGGAAGGAGAATAGCATTTAGCTCTGTGGTCTTCCACCCCAAAACCCCTAACACTAGTCTAATCACGAGAAAAACATCAGACAAATCCCAGTTGAGGGACATTCTAAATAATACCTGACCAGTACTCCTCAAACTGTCAAGGTCATCAAAACAAGGAAAGTCTGAGAAGCTGTCACTGTTAAGAGGAGCCTAAGGAGACATGACAACTGCATGCAATGTGGTATCTGGGATGGGACCTTAAAAGAGAAAAAGGATATTAAGTAAAAACTTAGGAAATCTAAATAAAGTATGGATTTTAGTTAATAATAATGTCTCAATATTGGCTCATTAATTATGCAAATGTACCATAAATGTAAGATGTTAACAACAGGGGAAAGTGGATATGGGATATGTGGAAATTCTGTACTATTTTTGCAATTTTCTGTAAATCTAAACTCTTTCTATAGTTTCCTATTGCTTCTATAACAAATTACCACAAACTTTGTGGATTAAAACAACACAATATTTATCCTCTTCCAATTCTGGAGGCCAGAAATCTGAAATGAGTCTTATGGGGTTAAAATGAAGGTGTTGACAGGGATGGTTCCTTCTGGAGACTTCAGGGGAGATTCCATACCCAGTTTTCCACCTTTTAAAGGCTGCCAGCATTCCTTGGCTTGTAGCTGAATTCTTTCATTCTCTCCTCTGTTGCCACATTGTCTTCTCCTATATCTGACCTTCCTACGTCCCTTTCCTGAGGGCCCTGTGATTATACCGGGCCCAACTGGATAATCCAGAATAATTTCCCCATCATAAAATCCTTAATTTAATCATCTGCAATGTCCTTTTTACCATATAAGGTAAACTTCATAGGTTCTGGGGATTAAGATGTGGGCATATTTGGAATGCCATTATTGAGCTTACCACACTATTCTAAAGTTTATTAAAAATAATAGATAAATTTTTAGAAAATCTAATTAAGAGAAAAAAGGAGCACACAATTAAATAAAATAAACAAGGGGGAATATAACAGCAGATATGGAGTTTTTTTAAGACTATAAAAGAATGATACATAGAAGTATGAAATAGAATTCTTACCTTCCACATGGGAGACCTAGGTTTGATTCTCAGTCAATGCACCTCTTGCACAGCTGCCACCTGTCTGTTAGCACTGGCTTGTGTGTCACTATGATGCTGAAAAGGTTTCAGGGGAGCTTCCAGACTAAGATGGGCTAGGAAGAAAGGTCTGGCAATCTACTTCTGAAAATCAGCCAGGGACAATCTATGGATTGCAATGAGTGGATCAGCAACCGGTCGTGGGGATGGCGCAGGAGCAGATTTTTTGTTTTGTTTTGTTGTGTGCAGGACGTTATGAGTCAGGGGCTGACTCCACAGCAGCTAGCAACAACAACAAACGAAACAATGCCTTCCACTATCGAGACAAGATCAATGACTGCATGGGCAAAAAGGGTGTCATGGAAAAGATCAGAAAAAGAGCCATAACACAAAGGGAAAATGTTGTCAAAGGAGGCTGCGGGACAAGACGTTTTTTAAACGATTATAGTTTCTATTGAGCGAGTGTTCCTAAGGAATGGACAGAGCCAGAATTCAACCCAGCGTTTGCCACAGGCTTTCACAGCATCAGTTGCCTTCTCCTTACGTGGGTTAGTCTTTTCATACTTTCATGGAACAGACTTTTCCTATTCTTTCTACTCTATCCCAGAGCATGAAAAACTGCCCAACTCATTTTTAGCTCCCCAATGCTATGCAGCACAAGCTGTAGAGACAGGCTCTCCTCTCAAGCTGGGTGATCTTAAACAAATTCAGAACCTCTCTGGGCCTCAGTTCTGTATCTGCAAAATAGACATAACGCTGTATCTAATTTGTAGAGACGTAGTAAGAATTACCTGAGAAAATTCATGTTGAGAATGGAGTGTAATTTTGGGGAAATTATTACAATTGCTATTATGACTACTGATAATACAACCTAACAAAGATAGGATAAAAGGCAAATAACTAATATATTTTAAAATTCTAAATTTATCACTCATTTGAATTTAAAAAATATTTGAAAAGAAGAAGCCACCAATGAGAAGGAGAAAACATCAGTTTGGTTTAATATGAGAAACTTGATTGTTGTTCTATCATATTAATATATTAAATGAGAGAAATAATACGATCATTGTATTTTGAATGACACTGATGGAAGTATTACAACTGTTCTGGTAGGAATAATCTCTTTGTTACCCATGAATAGACGAAAACTTCCTTAACAGCTTAAAGCATATCTCACGCTGACACCCTATCTCATTACTTATTGGGAAAATGCCCGTAGAGACATTTCCATTAACATCAGGAACAAAACAAGGATGTCTGCTGTCTTCCCTTTTGTATTAATATTATTTTATAAGTTTTGATCACAGCAGAAAACAGAAATGAACAGTGTGATTACTGGAAAAGAGGGAACAAAGTTATCATTATTTGCAGATGATACAATCATATTTCTAGAAAACTCTAGAGAATCAGCTAACAATAATTAGAAGAGAGTTCAGCAAGATGAATGAATACAAATATCAATGGATTTGAAACCAGCAACAAGCAGAAAATAGAATGAGGGAAAAATCTCCTTCACAATAGTAATAGAAATATAAAACACCTTGAAATACAAGCCTAATAAGAAATGTGTCAGACCTATGTGAAAAATACCACAGAACTAAATCAAGAAACATAAAATATGGACTAAATAAATGGAAATAAAAACAATGTGTTTGTGTGGACTATTCTGAAAATATCAATTATCTCCATATTAATTTATAGGCTTAATGCAACCAAATAAAATCCCAATGAGGTTTTTATATAGGCGATTCTCTGGAAGAATAAATGCCTGAGGATAGCAAAAGAAAATTTGGAAGAAGACTAATGGGCAAAGGTGAACTTATTCTATCAGACAGAAGATATACTGAAAAGCTACACTAGAGAGTGGTACTGGCACCAGTATAGATCAATAAAAGAGGATAGCCTGAAAAACAAAACAAACTATTCCATTATATACAATGACTCGGAATACTATAAAGGCAACATCAAACAAAAGAATGGATGGGTTTTTTAATAAATGGAATATAGAAAATTAAAAGTCTGGAAAGTATCAAACTATATATATCCTTACCTTATCCCATATGTCACACAATAATCAATTCTAGATATACCTAAATAATACAATGTATGTAGCAAATGAAACAATGTAAATATTAAATCTCACAAATCTAAATATCATGTTTATCTTATTTAATTGTCAGCTCAGGCCTAGTGAGGGTCAAGTGGACGGTGTCATGTAGCCAGGGTGAGTGTCCAGTACTGTAGGCTTCCTGGGGAGATATTTAGCAGTATATTTCAGAAACCTACAAACCTCAGGTCATTTGTCCCAGGAATTCCACTTCTAGAATTAAACGGCAAATTATATCAAATGGTTCAATCAAATGGTTCAATAAATTCTGGGACATTGATGAGATGGATTATTTGCTACCATAAAATTCCAATTTTGAAGAACCTTAATGATGTGACAAATCCTCACAATGTAATTTTTAAGTAAAAGTGCAGAATTCAAAACCGTACCCTAGAGAAATTATCTCTGGTAGTTAAGTTAGGGTATTTTAGTTCAATTCTTTATATGCATGATTAAGACTTTCATAGTTTCTATAATAAAATGCATTGCTTCCACAATCTAAAAAAAACAGTGCCTGTATATATGTGTATTTAACATGCAATATGTCTCGTTGGTTAGTATGCTCTTCAAGTAATAAATCAAACATTGAAACTAAGCAGTAGATTTTATTGGAAGTCCAGAATGTTTTTTATTTTATTTTTAAATATGTACCATTCTCTCTCTCTCCAGACTTGTTCTGCTTTGTCCAACAAACATAGTCTTATCTGAAGCCCTTTGTACTTATTCCCTTTCTTTTTCTTTATGAGAAAGGAGGATATTTAAGATGGCCTTTTATTTTTACAAGTTTATTAAAAGATCTTTAAGATTTCTCTTTGCTAAAAGTGAAAAAGATGTCAGTGGCAGTGCATGCTTTGTTGCCTAGGTAGCAGAAATGCTAATAATTTTATCAAATATAAGATTTTTAAAGAAACTTATGCCTAAATTAAAGTGGTATTTCCAAGTGGCTGAAGAGTTAAAAGGATCTGCTTTGAGCATTATACTCTTTTAAGAACTATCTATATGGTATCAAAGTGACAATAGCAACTTGAAAGATTAGACAGGAACCTTAGAGGGCAATGAGTTTATGTTAATGTAGGAACAGCTCAGAAAAGAAGCGTGAGAATGGTTCCACAACTTGAAGAATGTAATCAATGTCACTGAATTGTATATGTAGGAACTGTTGAATTGGTGTATGTTTTGGTTGTGTATATTCTCAACAAGAACAAAAAATAAAGGAAATCTTAAAAAATTGAAAACAAAGGATATGGAGAAAGCTGGGGGAGAATCAGGTGGTGACTTGGAATGACAAGGAAGGACTGAACAGATAGTCACATGAGCAAATCTCATTGCACAGCTATGCACTGCACAGACAATTCTCACTGGAGCATCTTGAAAATATATTAATTTTCAAATTTTTGAAAAGAATACACATATAAATTTAAAGGCACAGGAAAATAAAAAATAAGATAAAATAATAATCACCAATAATCCCATCCTCTATTTAAGTGGAGTTACTTCTGATCTCTCTTCTATCTCTTCTCTTTCTCTTTCTCTCTCTCTCCACATACACACACACACACACACACACACACACACATTATTTTTAAAGGTATTTACTCATGATACTTTAAACTTTTGTATCTCAGTTACTTTTCTGAATCAACTCTGTGGCAAATTTTGGTGTTTGCACCCCAGGGTTATTTCTTCCCCAATCTCTCATCTGGGAGTTTCCCAGAGTTAATGGCCAACTTCTTTCATGGACAAATACCCATATGCTCAACCTAATATGAAGTCTGATAGTTAACAAGCCCTACACATGCAGGTGGAGCTTTTATTGCTTCTTTCTTTTATTGGAAACCAAGATTTATTTAACACATATTTATTGAGTGCCTACTATGTGCCGAGCAGATTTTTTTGGCACTGGGAATACAACAGTGAACAAAATACCCAAATCGCTGCCCTCTTAGACCTTACATTCTAATGGTAGGAAAGAAAAAAATAATCAAAATAAGTGAGTTATTCAGTATTTTAGAGGTTGATACATGGTATATAGAAAAATAAGGCAGGGAAAGAAGAGAGAGAGTGCTGGGGCAGATGTACACCTTTCAAGTGGGTGGTCACAGTAGGTCTCACTGAGAAGGTGACATTTGTGCAGTGACACCAGGCAATCACAAAATTTCTATTAAAAGAGCCTGTTGGATGCCAAGAAGAGTTCATGAAAGATTATTTACTTCTAGAAGACATGTCACTATAGGGTTGCTATAGGGTTGCTATGAGTCGGAATTGACTTGACAGCAATGGTTTTTTTTTTTTTTTTTTTTTTTGGTTTAGACATATCATTGTGAAATTCAGGATACGAGATCATAGTGTCCAGCACTAGGAGGAGGATTGAGGGGTGGAGAAGAGGTCACATGTAAATGAATGAGTGCCAGATTGACATCAGATTTTGCAACAGTCTCAACATTGTGAAAATGTCAATTCTACCCAAAGTGATCTACAGATATAATGCAATCTCAATCCAAATACCAACAGCATTCTTTAACAAAGTGGAAAAATTAATCATTAACTTTATATGGAAAACAAAGAGGCCTTGGATAAGCAAAGCACTATTGACGAAAAAGAACAAAGTAGGAGGTCTCACACTACCTGATCTCAGAATATAGCCACGGTAGTCAAAACCGCCTGGTACTGGTATACATAGACCAATGGAACAGAATGGAGAATCCAGATGTAAATCCATCCACCTATGGTCAACTGATTTTGACAAAGGACTAATGTCCATTAAATGGGGAAAAGACAGTCTGTAACAAATGGTGCTGGAGAAACTGGATTCCATCTGTAAAGAAATGAAACTGGACCCATACCTCACACCATACATAAAAACTAATGCAAAATGGATCAAAGACCTAAATGTTAAACCTAAAAAGATAAAGATCATGGAAGAAAAATTAGGTACAATTCTACGGGCCCTAATACATGACATAAATACAATACAAACCATAACTAGCAAAGCACCAGGAGATAAACTAGATAACGGGGAGCTCCTACAATTAAGCACTTACGCTCATCAAAAGACTTCACCAAAAAGTAAAAAGAGAACCTACAGACTGGGAAAAAATTTTTGGCTACAGTATCTCCCACAAGGGTCTGATCTCTAAAATCTATAGAAAACTTAAACACTTCAATAACAAAAAGACAAATAATCCAATCAAAAAACAAGCAAAGGATATAAATAGATACTTTACCAAAGAAGACATTCACACAGCTAATAGACACATGAGGAAATGCTTGAGATCATTAGCCATTAGAGAAATGCAAATCAAAACTACAATGAGATACCATCTTACCCTGACATTACTGGCACTAGTCAAAAAAACAGAAAATAACAAATGTTGGAGAGGTTGTATCGAGATTGGAACTCTTCTGCACTGCTGGTGAAAATGTAAAATGGTACAACCACTATGGAAAACAATATGGCGCCTCCTTAAAAAGCTAGAAACTGAAATACCATATGATCCAGCAATCACACTCCTTGGAATATATCCTAAAGAAATAAGAGCTATCACAGAAATAGACATACACACACCCATGTTCATTGCGGCATTATTCACAATAGTAAAAGGATGGAAACAACCTAAGTGCCCATCAACAAATGAATGGATAAACAAATTATGGTACTTACACACAATGGAATACCATGAGACGATAAAGAACAATGATGAATCTGAAACATCTCATAACATGGATGAATCTGGAGGGCATTAGGCTGAGTGAAATAAGTCAATCACCAAAGGACAAATATTGTACAAGACCACTATTATAAAAACTCAAGAAAAGGTTTACACACAGAGAAAAACAATCTTTGATGGTTACAAGGGAGGGGAGGGATGGGGAAGGGAAATCACTAACTAGATAGTAGACAAATTAACTTTGTGAAGGAAAAGACAACACCTAACATGGGGGAAGTCTGCACAACTTGACCAAGGCAAAGCCATAGAAGCTTCCAAGACACATCCAAACACCCTGAGGGACTGAGTTACTGAGGCCAAGGGCTGGGGACCATGGTCTCAGGGGACATCTTGGTCAAATGACATAACATAGTTCATAAAATAATATGTTCTACATCCTACTTTGGTGAGTAGTGTCTGGGGTCTTAAAAATTTGTGAGTGGCCATCTAAAACACATTGATTTGTCTCATCACTTTGGGAGCAAAGGAGAATGAAGAAAACCAAAGACGAAAGGGAAGATTAGTCCAAAGGACTAATGGACCACATGAACCACGGCCTCCAGCAGCCTGAGCCCAGAAGAACTAGATGGTGCCTGGCTACCACCACTGACTGCTCTGACAGACATCACAATAGAGGGTTCTAGACAGAGAGAGAGAAAAATGTGGAATAAAATTCAATTCCACAAAAAAAGACCAGACGTATTGGTTTGAGAGAGACTAGAGGAACTCTCAAGACTATAGCCCCTGGACACCCTGCTAACTCAGAACTGAAGCTATTCCCCGAGCCCACCTTTCAGCAAAGATTAGACAGGCCTATAAAACAAACGATGCATGCAAGGAATGTGCTTCTTAGTTCAATCTTGTATATGAGACCAGATGGGCAACACCTGCCCAAAAGCAAAGATGAGAAGGCAGGGAGTTACAGGAAAACTGGACGAATGGACACGGAGAATCCAAGGTGGAAAGGGAAATGGAGAGAGTGCTGAGACATTGCAGGGATTGCAGCTAATGTCACAAAACAATTTGTGTATAAATTTTTGAATGAGAAACTAATTTGGACTGTAAACTTTCACCTAAAATACAATAAAGTTTAAAAAAACATTTTTTTTTTGCAAGAGTAACAGTGAATGCTGAAGAAAAATGGATTAATGCCTCTGAATTATGAGGGGAAATAATTTAAATTTAGAATAGAAAGCCATGCCAAATTATCAATCTAATAGTAAAACATATTCTGATATATCAATACTTTAAAAAGCTACCTCACATGTATCCTTCTTTGGAAGTTACTTGAGGATGTACTTCAGCAAACTGAGGGTATAAACTAACAAAGAGTAGTGATAAAAAGATAAGCTTAGGTGTATCCAATAGAGGAAATAAAAATAGGAAGTATATAGGGAGGAGGGAGGATGAGAAGGGGGGGGGGCGCGATGGCATAAATAAGTTGAATCATAGCCCTATTTTAGCAGAAAGTCAGTAACTAATCTAGTGTCTTATGTTGATCAATCAGGAAATAATGATATAGGCTGAGATATGACGGTGACCATCTTCATCTCTGTCTTAGTTATCTAATGCTACTATATACACTAGAAATACCACAAGTGCGTGACTTTAACAAACAGAAACTTATTTTCTCACAGTTTAGGAGACTAGAAGTCACAATTCAGGGTGCCAACTCTAGGGGAAGGCTTTCTTTCTCTGCTGGCTCGGGGGAAAGGTCCTTGTTCCTTGGTTCCTTGGTGTCTTAGTCATCTAGTCCTGCTATATATATATATAACAGAGATACCACAAGTGGATGGCTTTAACAAAGATAAATTTATTTTCTCACAGTCCAGTAGGCTAGAAGTCCAAATTCAGGGCACCAGCTCCAGGGGAAGGCTCTCTCTCTCTGTCAGCTCTGGAGGAAGGTCCTTGTAATACATCAGTCTTCCCTTGGTCTGGGAACATCTCAGCTCAGGAACCTCTGGTCCAAAGGACTCACTCTGCTCCCGGCTCTGCTTTCTTGGTGGTGTGAGGTTCCTATGTGTCTCTGCTAGCTTCTCGCTTTTATATCTCAAAAGAGATTGCATTAAGACGCTATCTAATCTTGTCAACTTCATCAGTATAACCTCATCACAGTGACAGAATTTACAACACGTAAGGAGATCACATATAATCTCATCATAGTGATAGAATTTACAACTCATAAGAAAATCACATCAGATTACACAATCATACAACACTGGGAGTCATGACCCAGCCAAGATGACAGATATTTTTGGGGGACACAACTCAATCCATAACACTTGGTGATCTTCAAGTGGTGTGGCATCTGTCTTTCCCCATCTCTGCTTACTTCTCTGTCCTAATCTGCTCTTTTTATATCTCAAAGGTAACTGCTTAAAATATGCCCTACACTGATATGGCCTCTTATCATAACAAAGAAAACCCATTCCCAAATGGGATTATAACTGGAGGTATAAAGACCAAAAACAAAACAAAACAAAAAACTGGTTGCTGTCAAGTCGATTCAAACTCACAGTGACCCTATAGGCGGAGTAGAACTGCCCTACAGGGTTTCCAAGGAGCTGCTGGTGGATTCAAACTGACAACCTTTTGGTTAGCAGCCGAGCTCTTAACCAGGGCTCCAACCACAGATACAGGCGTTAGGATTTACAACACATATTTTGGAGGATACAGTTCAATCCATAACAATCTCCACTGTCTATGATCTTGTCACTGGAAGCGGTAGAGCAATGCTTAGCCACCCAACTGGCTGTCAATAATGATGGAAGAGGCAAAGATGGAGAACACAGGAAGGCATGAAGCAGAAACTGTGGAAATCAGATCAGAACTAGATAGTTGGAAGTTAAGCAGAGTGACAAGAATTTTCTGAACTAGAAAGGGAAAGCTTGGGACTTAGGAAAGGAGGGAACTCGTAAGGGCACTTTCCCTGCCAGCCCACCATGTAGACGTGAAGGTAGGAAAGATAAAACATAC
This sequence comes from Dugong dugon, assembly GCA_030035585.1. Classification (NCBI taxonomy): domain Eukaryota; kingdom Metazoa; phylum Chordata; class Mammalia; order Sirenia; family Dugongidae; genus Dugong; species Dugong dugon. The sequence continues at coordinate 47,250,715 of CM057469.1, read as the reverse complement.
TCGTATTCTTTACTTACAGTTAGATTTATACAATACTTTGAAAGCTAATTTAACAACATTTTTTTCATTTATTCATTCAAGATATATTACATGCCTACTATATATCAGGCATTATTGAGTCGATTGGGCAATACATATAAACATATTCTCTTCCAATAAAAATAAAAAGAATTTTCCAAGGGTTTTACAGGTAGAATCTAGTAAGGGGAGATTGACATGTAATGATTAAATTGCATAAAATGTTATAGGTGCTGGGACAGAAGTATGTCTCCCAAAAGGGACACCGAGAATAAAGTGGTCCATTCTTTTTGGGAAAGATAAGATGAGGAACTTCCTGGTAGATGGAGTGAGGATTGTGCAGCCTTGGAAAGAGTTCACCTTTATATCTTTGAAAATACAATTATTCTCTTGTTAATAATCCTAAATAGAGAGAGCTAAGCAAAAACACTTTTGAGGTAAATCAGCTTTGAAAATATCCTATTTAAAACCCATCCCCAAAATAACCTCCTTGTCAAATAACTCCTGAACTGGTGCAATGTCTTCCTTAGAGTATTGGAGATAATACTTACCTTAAGGATTAGCGTGAGGATTAGAAAACAATATATGTACAGTTCTTAGCGTGTAACAGATACTCTGTGAAAGTTACTGGGAAGATGATGATCATGATAAAAGTTTACGTATAAATATTTCCCTGCACTGGTGCAGAAAATTCAAGATTCAGAGCACTGCCTACACTGGCCTTTCAGAGACCCACAGAAGGCTGGACGTGGCAAGGGCTTTAGAGAGCCAGTCCATTTTCTTCATTTTATTTTCGAGGAAACCGAAACACAGAGAAGTTAAATGATTTGCTTGACATACTCCAGAAAAGTCTGCATGAAGCAGCACAATACGTTTGAGATCCTGAAAAAAGAACTGTGCATCTTGAGGCGAGAGATGCTGGTGAATTTGAGAGCCATTCACTTTTTCTGAGGAGCCCTGGTGACACAATGGTTAAAGCACTGGACTGCTAACTGAAAGGTTGATGGTTCGAAAACACGAGAGGCTCTGTGGGAGAAAGATGTGGCAGTCTGCTTCTATAAAGATTTACAGCCTTGGAAACTCTATGGGGTCGTTATGAGTCAGAACTGACTCGAAGTGGGGGTGGATTTTGGGTTGTTTCACTTTTTCTACATTATTTAAATAATGTGTCAGCAAAGCCCTGCTTGCAAACTGCAGACACAGTGTACTTCAGGAGTCTTCTTCTGAAATCAGTGATTTACCCAGTCAGTCCTAGCACCGATTGTTCTACGAGCTAAAACCAGAGTAATCAAAACTCACATCTCTGGGAAGTCCTGGATCGAGTTGATATTTTCCTATGTTTTAGCATGACCCACTGCAGTCGAATGGATTCTGACTCATAACGACCCTATAAGACAGAGTAGAACTGCCCCAAAGGGTTTCCAAGGCTGTAATCTTTACAGAAGCAGACTGCCACATCTTTCTCCCTTGGAGCAGCTGATGGGTTCCAACTGCAGACCTTTCGGTTAGCAGCCCAGCACTTTAACTACAGCACCACCAGGGCTCCTCGTTTTAACATTACATAACAGTACTATAACCATTTCCTACTATATTTCTATAATCTGCTCACTTCCTACAATTGCTGAGGAGTTAAAGGAGATTTAATGTAACAGAGCTTGTAGAAGGGAAAACACTATAAATCTTACTGTTCCATTTTCCTCTGACAAATAAAGAAGAAATTAACTTCCGTCAATATTAATCTAGAGCCACAGACAGTATCTATGTAACTCGCTGGCATAGCTATGATGTCTTCATTATAGTCCTGTAGTCAAAGGTAGGCAGCATTTAATAAGCGTCAGTCTCTCACACACTTCCTTTCTCTTGGTCCGCATCCCCTTCAAGAGGAATTCTGCCTCCCCTATCAGTGCCTCTTTTCCCCAGCGTACCGAAAAATATATGAGCTTACATTCCTTGAACTTCAGTTTCCTCAACTCTAAATATGTGGTATAATACTTTTATTAGTGGTTTGCTGAGATAATTAGATTGTCTAAGTAGTAAAAGCTATTGGCAAAAATATTTACAAAATAAATACTATTTACCTTCCTATCCCTCCTTCCCTCACTCCTCAACTGTGAAACTGCTTCCCGGCCTGTGCTGCCACACTGGTGGGACCCCCCGGGCTTTTTTGTTTGTTTGCTCTGATTTGTTCTGTTTTGATTTGTTTGTTTGTTTTCTTTTTCTTTTCTTGGCTTGGGAGCCCCTTCTAGCCAGGCAGTACCACGCGGCTTGGAAGCTAGTCCCTTACTTTGTGCAGATGCACAGGGACATACCTGGGGACATTTCTTTTCTCTTGTTTTTTTTTTTTTTTTTTTTAATTTATTTGTTTAGTTTCTTCTCTCTCTTATTCCCTTTTTGTCTTTCTTCATTTCCAGTTTCTCGATTTATTCATTTTTTTCTTTTACCCTTTTTCTTTTTTTTCTCGCTTTTGCTTTTCCCCATTTCTCAGTCTCTCATCTCTCCACCCCAATAGCAAGCTCCCTTAGCAGTCTTTTTTGTTTGTGTGTGTGTTTTTGGCTCCTGTTCCTCTCTCTTATCTCTCCTTTTCCCCACACCCATCTTAGCTCCACACATCACAATCTACCCCCTCCTTCCTGCCTACCTGCACTATGTGCTGAACATCACACTCCCAAGCAATACAGGCACGGCCTACTGGAACCTACCCTGCACTGATTCCCAGTCCACACTGTCATCCCCGGTATGTGCCACAAAAAACCTATCCCAGCAATTCCCCTTCAGCTGGACCTGCCCTGCTGTACCATACCTGAGTGACTGACCCTGCCCATTGGAGAAGGAGGTGAAAAGTATCATGCCCACAGATGAGCAAACAACGAATGCACAGCCCACTGGCTCAGACATAACCAAATACAACAAAAAAGCACGATGAAACAAACAAATCTACAATCAATAAACGAGGAAAATAACCACTGAATGCCCCAAAGACAGCAGACAATATCAAAACATATACAAAAACAAGACAGGATGGTTCCAGTAGGCGTCCAAAATAAAATACCAGATGACCTTCCAGTAGAAGAAAAGGCACTAGACCTAACTGATAGGGAATTCAAATCTCTAATGTTCAGAATTATCCAAGAGTTGAAGCAAAAAGCAGACAAAAATGAGGAAAAAATAGACAAATTCATGGAAAAGCAGACAAATTCATGGAAAATACAGGCAAAAAAATGGAAGAATTCAAGAAAATAATACAGGAAAAAAATGCTAAAATAAATTCACAACTAGAAATCATACAAAAACAACAATTAGAAATCCAAAAGATAAACAACAAGATTTCATAAATGGACAGTGTCATAGAAGGGCTGAGGAGCAGGTTTGAAACAATGGAAGATAGGATTAGTGAAATTGAAAACAAACCTTGGATACAACTCTGTTTGAGGAAAAAGCAGAAAAAAGAACGAAGAAAAATGAAGAAACCCTGAGAATTATGTGGGATACAATCAAAAGCAAAAATCCGCAAGTGATTGGAGTTCCAGAATGGGGAGAAAACAGAAAACACAGAGAGGGTCATTGAAGAATTGCTGACAGAAAACTTCCTCAATATCATGAAAGATGAAAAGCTGACCATCCAAGAAGCTCAACCAACCCCATATAGGATAGACCCCCAAAAGAAAATCACCAAGGCATATCATAATCACACTTGCTAAAACCAACAACAAACAAAGAATCCTGAGAGCAGCTCGAGAAAAACAAAAAGTCACATAGAGAGGAGAAACAATAAGACTAAGCTTGGATTATTCGGCAGAAACCATGCCGGCAAGAAGGCAATGGGATGACATATATAAAACCTTGAAAGAAAAAAATTGCCAGCCAAGAATAATATATCCTGCAAAACTCTTGTTAAATATGATGGTGAAATTAGGTCATTTCCAGATAAAAAGAAATTAAGGAACTATGTAAAAACCAAACCGAACTTACAAGACTTATTGAAGGAAGTCCTTTGATCTGAGAACAAACAATATCAGACCACAGGCTGAATATAGGACACAGGATTGTACTAGCCAGATACCAACTTAGGAAATGAACTCTTAAGGACTATGCAAAACCAAAAGAATTACAGCTGGGAACCAGGGAGGTTAATCTGTAAATGACAACAGCCTCAGAACAAAAAAAGAGGGAATAAATGGTGTAGGTATAGAACCTTCTAATGGAGAGGAAGTCAAGTGATACCAAGTAATAATAGACTGGTACAAATCTAGGAAGATAAGGGTAAATTTCAAGGTAACCACAAAGAAAGTTAACAAACATACTCAACAAAATAAAGAAGAAAAACATAAAAGTCTCAGTAAAAACAAAACCTACAAAAACAAAAGAAATGAAAAAATATCCACAAACAAAAGGAACTCCACACAGGAGAGTAAGAGGAACAAAGAAAACGTCAGAACCACAAAAAAACAAAAAGCACTACAAAATGCAATCCCACTCCTAGGAATATATTCTAGAGAAATAAGAGCTGTCACGCTAATAGACATATGCACATCTATATTCACTGAAGCACTGTTCACAATGGCAAAAAGATGGAAACAACACAGATGCCCATCAACAGATGAATGGATAAACAAACTGTGGTACATACACACAATGGAGTATTATGCAAAGATAACAACGATGAATCTGTGAAGTATCTCATAACATGGATAAAACTGGAGGACATTATGCTGAGTGAAATGAGTCAATCACAAAAGGATAAATATTGTATGAGACCTCTACTGTATAACTCATGTAAAAGTTTACACACAAAAAGAAACATTCTTTGTTGTTTACGAGGGATGGGATGGATGGGGGGTGGGGGGAACTAAATAGATAAGTGGTAACTCTGATGAAGGGTAAGACAGCACAATTTGTACAAGGAAAGGTCATTGAAGCTCCGTAGACACTTCCAAACTCCCTGAGGGTCTGAATTGCTGGGAAGAGGGCTGTGGGGACCATGGTCTTGGGGAACATCTAGCTCAATTGGCATAACACAGTTTATAAAGACAATGTTCTACATTCTACCTTGGTGAGTAGTGTCTGGGGCCTTCAAATCATGTAAGCGGCCATCTAAGATACCTACTAGTCTCACCCCTTTGGGAGCAAGGGAGAATGAAGAGAAAAGATACAAGGAAAAGATGAGTCCAAAGGACTAATGGGCCACAGCTACCAAGGCCTCCACCAGACTGAGTCCAGTACAGCTAGATGGTGCCCGGCTACCACCACTGACTGCTCTGACCAGGATTACAACAGAGGGTTTTGGACAGAGCTGGAGAGGGATGTGGAACAGAATTCTAACTCACAACAAAAAAGACCAGATTTACTGGCCTGACAGACAGGAGAAATCCGGAGAGTATGACCCCCGGACACCCTATTAGCTCAGTGATGAAGCCCCTTCCGAAGTTCACCGTTCAGCCGGGGATTGGACAGCCTAGTAAAACAGAACAGGACTAATGAGGCACAGCAGTCCAGGGACAATGACTACAAGGCAGGAGGGGACAGGAAAGCTTGTGATAGGGAACCCAAGGTTGCGAACGGACAGTGTTGACATGTCAGGGGGTTGTTAACCATTGTCATAGGGCAATACGTGTACTAACTCTTTAATGAGAAACTATTTGTTCTGCAAACCTTCATCTAAGGTACAAAAAAAAAAAAAGAATTATCTATGTGAGATTAAATTGACAGCAGCAACTCAAAAGGTTTGATGGGAAGCCTAGGGGACAGTGAGTTGAAGATAATGGTGATGGAATAATTTGGAAAAGGATAGTGAGAATAGCAGCACAGCTGGAAGAATGTAATCGATGTCACTGAATTGTACATGTAGAAAATTTCAAAATGGTGTAACTTTGGCTATGTATATTTTCACCAAAAAAAAAAAAAAGGTCCTCAAGGTCGAGAAGCAAGAGTGTTGACACGTCACGGGGTTCTTAACCAATGTCATAAAACAATATGTGTACTGACTGTTTAATGAGAAACTATTTGTTCTGTAAACCTTCATTTAAAGTACAATAAAAACAATTAAAAAAAAAAAAAGTTCTTGAAAACATTTGGCCCCCTTTCCTCTCATTCCCGGCCTGCTTCATCCCCAGATGTTGATGGTTAAAACAGTTCAGGACCTGAGCTGAAAGTGACATTTAATTTGATCATCCAAGTCATTTGGAATCTGCTCACTGAGAAAATGCCAGTGATAATTTGTCATGCGTGTATTAAAAAACCAGTAATAAGGAAATAATTTCATCTACTCCTTCTTACCCTTTCCTTTTGCTTAACTGGCCACTCAGCTAATAGTTAGCACGTCTTCCATTCTAAGACTCAAGAACCACATCTTAACCCCATGAATCTGAAACCTCTCACTCCCTTCTCTAGTTTGTTTTACATTTAAACAGGTGTCAATGATTCCCCTTCTACATCCCTGAAAGAATTCAAGTTTTCAATTAGATGCCACATGAAGAAACTTAATGTCATCAGCCTTTTTTTAAATGTTAACTGCTCATTCCTTATTATAATGTAACATTGTTATTCAACTACTGTAAATAAATACTAATTAGCAAAATGTCAATTGACTTTCAAAGCAGCTGCAGATGGCTTTTATTTTTTTTAAATAACAGTTTCATCTTTACCAGCAACAGATGAAGAACCACCATATCCAACAACACAACAGTATGTTAAGGCTCCAACATATGCATTTTATCTCAGGCTCAATGCAATGTCTACAGAATGATATATTTTAACTGATGTAATAATGCCTAATGGAGCTGTAATAAATAGGCTTCATTGGATAAATTCTAAATATAGTTAAAAGGTACCTTTTAAAAGAGTCGTAAATGAAAGAGAAAGACAGCAATGAGTATAGAAACAGATTTACAAAGAATCTTCTTGTGTTTTCCTAATTTTGAGGCATCTTGTAATGAAAGTATAGGCTGAAGAAAGGAGATTTCCAAGAAATTGTTGGGACCAGATAAATGTTTATAGAATAAGGAAGCTACACCTCTGAACAGCAGGAAGACCTTCACTAAATTGGGGAATTTAGAAATTGGCAGAGATTAACCTCAAACTTGAAAATGTGTTTAGAGAAATACGTTCTCTTAGACACTGGACCAGAATCCCACACCTTAGGAAACGTGTGGTGAGACACATTTTCTTACTTAAAGGCCTGGGCATATTTAGAAGTATGAACTAGGTAGGCTCAGCTCAAAAGTAATGAAGCCATTAGACACTTAAGTAGTATTGGAAAACGATTATCATGTATCCAAGAAGAAATCTAGAGCCAAATTTTCTTGTACCTGACAAAAGAAAAAATGTGGGAGCAGAAAGATAAAAAGTATGTGCTTTTATTACAGGAAGCTTATCCTACTTCTGATTATGATGGAGTTATTTGCAGCAGATCAAGTCCCCTGAGAACATCTAAAAAATCCATATAAAACACAAAGTACAAAATACATGTTTTTTATAAGGTATCAAAGAGCAGCCAAGATAGTCAGGACTTGAGGGGCCAAGATACCACAGAAGACAGAAACTCTTTGAGGTGAGCCCTGCATTATGCGATTCACATTCAGGGAATTTGCTGATTTTTTACATGGAAAGAAAGACTGAGAACCTGGGCAGAACATGGATGCTAAGAGGTAGAGAATCCAGTAGAACTTCCAGCAATCTCACATAGTTAGGAAGACAAAAATTGGAGTTCAGGGAGGCAAAGCCTGAAGGGCCAAGATATCCGAGAGAAGAGGGGTGCAAAGGATATTCTGCTTTTCACCTAGAGGCTTTTTAAAAATAATTAAGGCACACGGGGCAAGAAATCAAAGGACATATTGCATTGGGCAAATCTGCTGCAAAAGACCTCTTCCAAGTGTTAAAAAGCAAAGATGTCACTCTGAGGACTAAGGTGCGCCTGACTCAAGCCATGGTATTTTCAGTTACCACATATGCATACGAAAGCTGGGCAATGAATAAGGAAGACCAAAGAAGAATTGATGCTTTGAATCGTGATGTTGGTAGAGAATATTGAATATACCATGGACTGCCAGAAGAATGAACAAATCTGTCTTGGAAGAAGTACAGCCAGAATGCTCCTTAGAAGTGAGGATGGTTAAGTCTTTGTCTCATATACTTTGGACATTTTATCAGGAAGGACCAGTCCCTGGAGAAGGACATCACACTTGGTAAAGTAGAGGGTCAGCAAAAAAGAGGAAGACCCTTAGTGAGATGGTCTGACACAGTAGCTACAATAATGGGCTCAAGCATAGCAACAATTGTGAGGATAGAACAGGATTGGGCAGTGTTTTGTTCTGTTGTACATAGGGTTGTTATGAGTTGGAACTGATTTGATGGCACCTAACAACAACGACACTAACAGAGCAAAAGGCTAAAAAGTCAAGCAGAAAGAAGATGAAAAGCAAAAGGAGTTTGGGATAGTCTGATGGGGTGAAGAGATAAAAAACGGAGCCAAGGATCTTCCAAGGAAGAAAGGCTCTGGTTAAAAACTCTAGACTCTCAATTGGTATGCCAAAGGTATGCACACCCTTACAAAGATCACTTTAGTCAGCTCAGTCCCTGATTTTATTAAGGTGATCTTCTTTACTACAGCTACCTTCCAAGGATAGGATAAATCCTTCTGGAGAAAGATAACATCATTCTGAACATCTACTATTTTTAATAAATAATGTGTGCATTCAATAACATATTACCAGGCATACCCAGAAACAAAATTAAAAGGAAAAACAGACAATAAAAACAGATCCTCAGTTAACCCAGTCATTAGAATTATGAGAAATGAAGTTTTAAAAAGCAGATTAATGTGTTGAAGAAAAATAAATGCTAAGAAGGAGAATTTTACCAAAGAACTGAAATCTAAAAAAGCATCAGATGGAACTTCTAGAACTGAAGAATACAATAACTGAAATTAGGATTTCAGTAGAGGGCTTACGTGTATATTGGACCCTACAAAAAGGAGAATTTGTTGACTTGAAGATAGATCAATTAAAATATTCGGGTTGCAGTACAGAGGGAAAGAGATGAAAAATGCAGAAAATAGCATAATGGATATGTGCAACATGGGGAAAAGGTCCAACAGACATATAATTGGAGTCACTGGAGGTAGGGAGGGAGAAAGAGACTAGGGCAGAAACAATATTTGAAGAGATAATGGCTGAGATTGTCCCAAAACTGGTAAGAGTTATCAAAAAAGTGCTGCACACTACACCCAGAGAAAAAAGATACATTACCTTTAAAGGAGCGAAAATAAGAGTGTTAACTGTCAATTTCTCAAAAGGAAAAAAAAAAAAAAAGCCAGAAGGCAGTGGAGTGCTGAAAGTACTGAATGAAAAACAAAAATGCCAACCTGGGATTGTTTATACAATGAAATACCCTTCAAATGTGAAAGTGAAATAATCATCTTTCTAGACAAACGAAAACAGTGAATTATTCACCAGGAGACCGTCACTAAAAGAAATACTAAAGGGAATTCTTTGGATAAAAGGAAAGTTATCTTAGAAATCCAAGAAGGGATGTAGAGCAATAGAAAAAGTAAATGGTAAATCTAATGCATATTAACTGTTTTGTGGGGCTGAAATATATATGTAGAATTAAAATTTATAGCACCAATAACACAGAATTCAGTCAATTTGGAGTTAAAATGTTCTATGTTTTATTATAGGAAGCAAAAAACAAAAACAAAAACAAAAACCCTATTGAATTGGTCAAGCCAGTCCTCAGGGTCCTTGTGAAGTCATCTGGACAGAGCTTAGAGTGAAGTTAATCACCAAATGTGTTGGATGGTGGGTCATGAGAGCTACAAAAAACACCAGGCTGAGGGCAATGTCCCGGCTGTTTGGGCAATATGATTAAGTGGCCCTTTTCCTCAGTTGTGGGGCTATTATTACTAGAACAAAAATCCTCATGCATAGGATTTTCAATTATTTTAGATGAAGAAATATTTTCATTCACATTCACATGTCTTTCATTGCTTTTCCCCCTCTATCTTCAGCTTTGTTCATGTTTGGTTATTAAACACAAGGGCCCTTTGATCAGCGGCAGGTTGTCCTTTTCTTCATTTCATTAAATAGGACAAACTGAAACTAAAGGTAAGAACTTGAATTCCTTTGTGGCAGATCAAGTGAATTTGGCCATAGGCCAAGATTTCATAGCTAAGACAATAGTATCAATGTCCCAGTGACATGATGGGGAGTTTATAGTTAGCGGGCAGAATGTGGCTCCAAAATTGGGTTGACAATGATCTACAAAAGAATCAAATGGAGCTACTAGAACTGAAGAATATACTAACTGGAATTAGGATTTTGTAGAAGATTTGATTATATATTGACACAGCAAAAGAGATGATTTGTGAAATGAAAGATAGGAAGAAGAGAAGATTTTTCTTTAATAATATAATCACATATGATATAAACACATATTATCACAAAATTGGACATGTATTAAAATGTTTATGGGATTTTAGTTCAGAGGAAAGAAATGTATCACTTATTGGGATTTTTCACATGCTAATTGTGGGATATTGGACACTTCTCTTCAAAAACGGGGCTGATATCTAATTATCTCTTTTGTAGTGTCTAATAGGCTATTATGGAGCCCTGGTAGTGCAGTGGATAAGAGCTCTGCTGCTAACCAAAACCTCAGCAGTTCGAATCCACCAGCCACTCTTTGGAAACCTTAGGGGGCAGTTCTACTCTGTCCTCATATTGCTATGAGTCGGAATCGACTTGACGGCAACGAGCTTGATTTTTGGTTTAATATGCTATTAAAAACTATTAACTTTTTAAAAATCTGCTCCATTTCTTTTAATAGTTTTCTTCTACCAAGCCTGCTTTTTTGTTCTTAGTAAGCACTCTTGCTCTAAAACCTGTATCTGATAATTCTAACAGTGATAGTATTTGCAATTCTGTTTCAATTAACTTCATGATGTTTTGGTTGCTTATGTACCTAATTCTTTTGACTATATGCTTGGCCCATGTGCTTGAAAATCATTTGTAAGAATAGAGAATTTATATTTGCTTCTGAAAGATGTCCGGAGGAACTACCATCCTACACTAAGCTCAAGCTTGACGATTCTTGAGCCACCTGGGGTTGTGAAGGCCACCTGCTTATTTACAGGAAGGCTGGTCTATTTCTGGCTCACTCTTGCACCAGCGTGCATCCCTTTGAGGTTAAAGTTTATTGTGGGAGGATTTCTTGGTAGATTTTCTACCTTGTGTAGGTCCTGAGTCTTGATTTCTATCCTGTTCACACCATGAAATCACCAAAATGAAAGTTCAATGTTGCCTGGAACAGCAAATATTGTCAGGGCCAAAGTTGCCTCTGTGCTTGCTTAATATTTTTCTGTCCACTTAGTTCTGGTGATTCTTTTCTACCCTGTTAGCTCTTGAATGCATTTAGGTACATGTTTTTTGTATTATATTCAACATCTTTGCTTTCAATAGGATGGTAGGTCTGAACAACTTACCTGCTATTACCAGAAACTGGAAGTGCGATATAATAAATAACCTGTTTTATGCTAATATTATTGCACAGAAATTTGGAATTCAAATGGATAATATGTGCTTTGTAAGCTGAAAATAGCTGTTAAACTGTCAATTATTATTATTGTTATAAAGTAGATGGAAAAAAACATACATTGTATGTTGGCTACCCTCTCATGTGGGGATGTCTTATCCCGCTAGAATGACTCTGATGTTGAAAGCTCCCACTCACCAGTCAGCCAAAGAAGAAAATTTATTAGGGATTTACTATAAACCAGGAATCAGAAAACTAAAACTTGTGGATCAAATCACATCCATGGCCTGCTTTTGTCAATAAAGTTTTATTGGAACACAGCCATGTTCATTTGCATATATAAAGTCTATGCTGCTTTTCTGCTGCAAAGGTAGAGCTGAGTAGTTGTAACAGAGCCCATGTGGCCCACAAACATACACTGTTTACTCTCTTCCCCGTTACAGAAGAAGTTTGCCAACTCCTGCTAGAAAGTATTCCTCAGAGGGCTTGCCTGGCCAGCTTAAGTGCTGGAAGCAAGCCAATTCTATTAAATTATTTTCTGCATTACTTTCATGCAGTTTTAAATACCGAAAGCTTGGACTTGGTACGATGCACTTTTTAGCCACGTTGAGAAATTTAAACAGGAAACAGCACTAAAAAAGTAAATTAAGAATATCTTCAAGTAGTAACATGGTAATTAAATCATTAACTTTTAAACAGCTCAGAAAAACTTTTTTTTTCCTCTGCACAGCTATTAATTCACTTAGTTTCTACTTTCAGAAAGCATTTTCCTTTTCATTTATAAAGTCAAAATCTTGATTTTTTAATTACCTGTAATGCTTGGGGCTATGTAAAGTGGAGAGAGTTTAGAAGAAGTGGAAATTCGCAAACAGCAGGGAAAGAAGAATCCAGACACAGATCGTTGATGATGGAGTGGAATTTAGCAGATACACAGACATCTTCCTCTATATTGGACCAGCAGGGGGTGTGGGGCAGTGGGAGCAGGCAGGGAGACCACGCCAAAGAGCAGGATACTTTCTGAGAAAATTCCTGCTTTTCAGGCTTAAGGATGTAGACCTTAGCATAAAAATCAAAGAAAAGAACCTGAAAGAGGAAGTTATGTTCAAACTCAGCTCTATGTTTCTTTTTTCCTCAGCACCAGCTCTAAGGAACAGAGCTCTTGTTTCTGTTTAAAGGTCCCTGGGTGGCATGAGTGGTTTACACTTGACTACTAACCTAAAGATTGGTGGTTTGAACCCACCCAGCACTACTATGGAAGAAAGGCCTGGCTATCTGCTTCAGTAAAGGTTACAACCTAGAAAACCTTATGGAGCTGAGTTCTACGCTGTCATATGTGGGGCTGTCGTGAGTGGGAATCAATTGCACAGCAATGGGTTTGGTTTTTGGTTTTGTTTCTATTTACTGATGTCAGTTAAGCTATGCTACAGCTTCCAGTTGTGCACAGGCGTTCTGCATGTAGACTGGTGGCGATGACATTTGTCTTAGTCGTCTAGTGCTGCGTATACAGAAATACCACAAGTGGATGCCTTCAACAAGCAGAAGTCTATTCTTTCACAGTCTAGTAGGCTAAAAGTCCAAATTCAGGGTGCCAGCTCCAGGAGAAGGCTTTCTCTCTCTGTGAGTTCTGGGGGAAGGTCTTTGTCATCAATCTTCCTGGTAGAGGAGTTTCTCAGCACAGGGATCCTGCGTCCAAAGGATGTGCTATTCTCCTGGCTCTCGTTTCTTGGGGGTATGAGGTGTCCCCATCTCTCTGCTCGCTTCCCTATTTTATATCTCCAAAGAGATTGGCTCAAGACATAATCCAATCTTGTAGACTGAGTCCTGCCTCATTTACATAACTGCCACTAATCCCACCTCATCAACATCATAGAGATAGGATTTATAACACACAGGAAAATCACATCAGAATGGTGGACAATCACACAATACCGGGAATCATGGCCTACCCAAATTTATACACATATTTTTGGGGACATGATTCCATCCATGACAACATTCACGTGACCATTGTGATGACCATATCAGTGTTTCTATGTAGAATTTTAACTTACCAGAGAATGCCCCCGAGTCAAGAAGATGACCAGGTTGAAATGTATCTTTCGGACATAAACTGGGAGTCATGCAAAAGCCACTAGTTCCAAGGTGAAATCGTTCGCATTACTAGATAAAAACAAGGAACAAAATCATTCCCCCAACCCAGAGTTCTGTTGGACAGTTACTTTCGGAGCCGTGAAAGAAAGTGTAAAACAGGCACTGGGTCCAGGAGTGAGGCATAAAGAATAATGGAATCATTTCTTTATAGGGAATCAGCTGCCTTACGTGCATGCCACTTTGTTTATTAATCCATCTGAAATTCCCTGGAGATTTTGAGCTGGCTCCTTGCCTGCCCATGAGTCTGTAGTGCTGTGACAATTAACTGTAATGACTCCAAGACGGACCCCTCTAAAGCACCGCCGGGTCCTGCTGCCAAAAGCTGCCTGCACCTGGGTGGCTGGCTAACAGCACGACCATTTTATGCTGGTTTTCATGTGGAATCCACTGTCCTCTCTCTTAGCCAGAGAGCCAAGAAGGCTCTAAATTCCCCTCTGTGATGTGGAGGGTAGGGGAGCAGACGCTGCAGCCAGGGAAGGGGGGTATGTGGGAAAGGCTCAGGGGCTCCCTTCTCCGAGACCAGGACACAAAAAGCCCCTCTATTCCCCACCACCTGGGCTCACCAGGCTTGTAATGGAAGCAGCGTGAGGGTTGACCAGGCAGGCAGAGGACCAAAGAGTGTCAGAGAATCAAGTTCCTATGTGGCCAGTTCCTGGGGCCCCCGGCCAGAGAGGCGGGAGGCCTCTGATAATTTTCCGGGCGCTCAGCGTGTTCCGAGGTGCCCTGCGCACAAGCACAATGCAACGTGACCAGGGAGCCAGATGGGTCCTATTTGAAGCAAAGGCAGAAAAAGGATGACAGAGTCTGGATTTACTGAGCTCCTTAGCCTTGTGGCTGGCCCTGTGACTTTCGACATTGGATTTACCTTTCAGTAGTCTCCAAAGGGAGGGCGCATCCCAGCTGGGGCCTCTGGAAGCTGGAGATTTGCTGATCTGCACCCTTCTTATGCATATTTTTATGTGGGCTGTGAAAACAGATGGCTTCATCCAAGTTGCTAAAAACCCAGCTGGTTATTGCTGTACTAGAATGACCTGAGTTTTGGGATCTGTGTTTTCCCTGCCAAAGCCCTGGACACGTTGGGGAACATGTTTGTCTTTGAATCTGAGCACAGGCATATGAGGTCAGAATCTGCATCACCACCGAGTCCATGTGCTGTGGGGAGCACAGGAAATGTAACATTCAGCACAGCACATTACACAGCACCCCTGCCCCTTCACATCCTTTGTTTTGAGTTAGGCAGGTTAAAAATTAATTAAAAATTAAAACCCAGCAATCATCCTTCCTTCTCTCCCATACCTTAAACCAAACCTGCACCAGCCCCTATCCTAGGTAATCTTGCAATAGAATTTCATGAAAGAAATTCAGAAATCATTTTAATCCAACATTTATTGAGCACCATTTTCTTACAGAAACTATGCTAAGTGCTAGAAATACAAAACTGTATAACACAGGTCTCTATGATCCAAGAACTCACAGTCTAGCTGGAAGAGATGTGTGTAAAAAGAAAACAAATGTTTTTTGTTTTTGTTTTTAAAGAAAATGTATGTGCTAAAGGAGAATGAAGAACACCAAAGACATAAGGAAAGTATTAGCCCAGAGACAGAAAGGGCCACATAAACCAGAGACATCATCAGTCTGAGACCAGAAGAGCTACATGGTGCCCGGCTACCACCAAAGACCACCCTGACAGGGAACACAACAGAAAGCCCCTGATAGAGCATGAAAAGTAGGGTGCAGAACTCCAATTCTAGTAAAAAGACCAGACTTAATGGATTGATTGAGACTGGAGGGACCCTGGAAGACATGGCCCCCAGACTCTCTGTTAAAACCATTCCCAAGGCCAGCTCTTCAGATAAAGATTAGACTGGACTATGGGACATAAAATGATACTAGTGAAGAGCATGCTTCTTAGCTCAAGCAGGTACATGAGACTTAATGGGAAGCTCCTGTCCAGAGGCAAGATGAGAAGGCAGAGAGGGTCAGGAGCTGGTTGAATGGACACGGGAAATCCAGGGTAGAAAGGAGGAGTGTGCTGTCACAGTATAGGGAGAGCAACAAGGGTCACATAACAATGTATGTGTAAATTTTTGTATGAGAGACTAACTTGAATTGTAAACTTTCACTTAAAGCACAACAGTTAAAAAAAAAAGAAAAAGAAAAGAAAATGTACCTGCCATAGTAGGAAAAAAACCCTGTTGCCTTCGAGTTGCTTCTGATTCATAGTGACCCTCTAGTACAGAGTGGAACTGCCCCATATGGTTTCCAAGCAGCGGCTGGTGGATTCAAACTGCCACCATTTTGGTTAGCAGCCAAGCTCTTAACCATTGTGTCAGGTGCTGTAACAGAGGTAGGTTTAAACCAATTTATTTTTATTGGGAACACCAGGACTCAGCTTTGGAGAGGTGATACTTGAGGGAAGGTAAGACTTCGTCTGGGGCACAAGATGGGACAGACAGTCCCAGCTGAGGACACTACATACGTGAAATATGAAGGGCTGTGTAGGGCACTTTTGGCAGCCCCACAATGTCCAATGCGCTCCCCTCTTCCTTCCTAACCTTAATATGTTCAGGTATTTGCTTCTGCTGACAGGATCCCATCTCCAGTTCCAGATCCCAGTTAGTCTAAGATCATCATGGCAGTCCTACTTCCTGTGTTAGATTTAGAAGTGGGCACATGACCAAATTCTGGTCAAGAGACATGAAAGGAAGTCTCCTTCGGAGCATCTTGGAAAGCTCCCTCAATCCTAGGAAAAAAATACATGAAGAGATGGTCCTTTTTCTCCCCATAGATATTATCCTGTCTAAACATGATTTCTGAAACTTCAGCTAATACATGGAAGAAGACAAGCAAATGGCTGAGCAGCAGATCTCAAACTCTGGCTACACCAGTCCAAAACCTTACCCACTTCCGGACCTTTTGATATGTGATATAATATCTTTCCTTCCTCTTCAATCCACTGTGAGTCAAGATTTTTCTGGTGGCTGAAAGCATCCTAACTGACATAAGCATAAAGGGGCATGGCAGGCCTGTTCAGAGAACAACGCCTAAGTGATTCTGTTCATTCCTTCAACACTACTGAGCACTTGCTACTAGATGTCAGGTACCAGTCTAGGTCCTGGGACCACAATGGGCCATGAGTAAGCTAAACAGTGTCCTTCCCTCCTGAGTTTACAATCCAGTGGGAAACACGGATAATAAATAAATACACAAATAAATAAGATATACTGATAAGTCTCTTAAGGAAATGAAACAGGAAAATACATGGGGTAACTTCAGTGGGAGGGCACTCTCTTTTCCAGAAAGTCACCAGGAAAGGGGATGGGACATTTGAGCTGAGACCTGAATGATAAGAAGAAGTCAGCCAATGGCCACCCAGAGCCCTGAGGTGGAAAAAAACTTGCTGTGCTCATAGGGCCAGTGTGTCTGGCACATGGTAAGTCTGGGGAGACTATTCCGAGAGGAGTCAGAGAGGGAGGCAGAGGCAGATCCTGGGCCATGTCAAGGCCCTTGCATGTGCATTCTAAGTGCAATGGGAAGCAACAGGAGCATTTTCAGCAGAAGAGTGACATGGTTTGATTTGTGGGATTAAAAGTGTAGCCAGAGCACAGAGCCTGCATTGGGAAGTGACTGGAGCTGGGCTGGGAATATCTGCTGGGCGTAGAGTGTGAGGTGCTGCGTGCGTCAGGAGTTCTGCTTCCCAGGAGTAGGTGAGCGGGGTTATTCCTGCAGTCCTGGCCATGGCACAGTGACAACTAAACATCTTGGCTCAAGGTGACCTCATGCTGGATTGTAGAAAATGGTGCAGGCAGGAGAGGTGGTGCAGCTCCAAGAACGGGGGTGGCTCCTTTTTAGCAAAGATTCTGCCAAAATAACACCGTCTCTGGAAGCGCTTAATCTCCACCATAGCCTTTTCAGCCACAATCATCTACCTTAATTGTAATCACTCCTCATTAAAATAATACGTGTGAAGTACTTAGCATGGTATCATGAACGAGGTTAGCGCTCAGTACATGTTGGGTAGAGCATTATCACTGAGAGCCAAGAATCCCTTCTGGATGCCAAGGATAGCAGAATAAGCTATAAAAATAATTCCAGGGGGGATTTGTCTCCTCTGCCAGCTGGGAGGTTTTTATTTAGTTTTTTTTCTTTTTTCACTTATAACACTTATTTTTCTTGTAAGTTTTTCCTTCTTTTTGGCCCATTGAGCTACTGACTCCAGCATGGCTCCGGCTGCAGGCTTCATTTGGTCTCACTGATCCAAATTCTCTCTCAAATTGAGGTTGCTGATGCCACAGATGCGAACTTCTTGGCTCCGTGTCCGGGCCTCTCTGCTTTCAGTTAGACAGGAAACTGGGACTGGGCAAGCCTCCAGGGTTTCAGATTGGCCTTCTGTTCAGATAAGCTTCTAAGGATGTTTCTACTTAGGAACAGTAACAGCTCAAGTTCTTTCCTGGGTTTTAACTTGTGCCTTTGTGACATATCAACAGATTTAGAACTGACATTATACTTGGCGTGAAAACGTCCACATGTCACTTGAATTAAACAGACCTCCACTGATCAGAGATACAAGGCTAGCCACTCCCAGTGTGTTAAGCTGAACTTCTCTGAGCGGCACCAAATAATCTACCCTGTGAGAGAGGAATCAAGGAAAAGAGGGTCTTTGGCCTATGTGTTTATTTTTTAACCGGATTTAATTATAGGTTGGGATACAGTGCAGTTTTCTTAATAATGTTGAGAGGTAGCGGAGCAGGGTGGGAAAATGGGCTTTGGAGTCATTTGAGCCTGAGTTCAAATTCCTGCTCCATCCCTTGTTAGGTGTGCCAAGTTATTTATTTCTCTGATCCTCAGTTTCTTGACTGAAAACAAGAATGATAATGCCTTTCTCATAGCACTGTTGTGAGGAACATAATAAATGCTCAGTGAATGGTGGGTGTTATTTCTAAATCCCCGAGGAGAGGTGATTGCTATTGTATAAATTTATTGCAAAAGTTCAGAAAAAATAATATTAGTAAAAATCGTGGTAGCTTGCATTTATTAAGAACTTAACTACATGCCACGCTCTCTTCTGAGCATTTGTATGTATTGCCTCTTGAATTCCCCCCACACTATTTATTATCTCTGTCTTACAGATGAGGAAACTAAGGCACTGAAAGTTTAAGTACCTCCCCCGTAAAACGGTTCCTCAAAATGTACCTAAGCTATTACTCCTTTTAACAGGCCAGTTTGCTCAAGAGAACAAATGCTTTTAGATGTTCTCATTATATTTGATTCTTTCGAGATCTTTAATATTAGCCAAGCTTAAGAAGTTCTCAGTGTCCCTTAGAAGCAATATATTAGGGGGATGATTTTTCAAGCATTGTTAAAACTAATAATAGTGTTTTTCAGTGCAATTTGGAAGAATGGACACAACCCCAGGGAAAGATGTAATTCTTATTTTACCTTTGCAACCAATTCAGCCTTAGAAAAAACAAGATAAAACAAT
Organism: Dugong dugon; assembly: GCA_030035585.1. Lineage (NCBI taxonomy): Eukaryota > Metazoa > Chordata > Mammalia > Sirenia > Dugongidae > Dugong > Dugong dugon. Next base: position 47,231,538 of record CM057469.1, on the reverse strand, counting down.
CTATCAAACAAACAAAAACTTAGATAACTATGAACAAATTTAAACAAAGGGAGAATCTCTGTCAGCATTCAGCTTTTAGCTCCTACTATGAGTCAGAATCTACTCGACGGCAATGGGCTTGTTTTTTTTTTTTTGTTATTGGAAACAAAGCAGCGATCTAAGGCAAACATGATGGAGATCTCTTCATTCAATTACAGAATCACTTAAATGAGTGAAGTTGACATATCTGGGGAATCATTGAAGAAAAGACCTTTGCACACCTACTATGTGCACAACACTACAAGATGCAGTGATTGTAGAGAAAGAGCATATATCTTAGGTCAGATTTGAACTTGAAGAACTCTAAGATGAGGCATTTCGAGCCAAGAATATGTAAGTCAAGAACAACCTCTTCCAATTCCCCAAGGACCCAGATGGCTCTCCTCCAAGAACCACAAGCCCGGACTCTTAGGGCTGGCACGCTCCAAAACATACACTAGAGTTATCTCTTACCTGTTCTTTCACCTCTCCTCCTGCCTCATTAAAGGTTGTTGTTAGTTGTCTTTGAATTGGCTCTGACTCATGATGATCTGAAGTATAACAGGACAGAAAGTTACCCAGTCCCTGCACCATCTTCATGATCATTGGCATGTTTGAGTTCATTGTGTGGCTGTGGTGTAGTGTCTTCCAACCTATGGGGCTCATCTTCCAGCATTATATTAGACAATATTCTGTTGTGATCCATAAAGTTTTCATTCGATAATTTTCTGATGTGGATCACCAGGCCTTTCTTCCTAGTCTGTCTTAGTATGGAAGCTCTCCTAAAATCTCTCCACCATGGGTAACACTGCTGATACTTGAAATACCGGTGGAATAGCTTCGAGTATCACAGTAACGTGCAAGTCACCACAATATGACAAACTGACAGGTGATGGCCTTAGTAAATAGAGTTCTTCAATTTTGTCTTCAGAGATCAATTATTCAAGAAGTGGCTCTCAAAAGGCAATTCATGGGACACTGATTGGTAAGAATATTTCCTTAAAGTTTAAAGTACTCATGCTTGATAATGGACAATAACAATGCATTTTCTTGACATATAAATAATCACTTATTTTATCGTGTACTTTCAAATCCCATGCAATTTGCTCTTCTTAGCATTACTACTCTGCTCCTCTTCTCTACTCTTTCCCTCAACCCGAATATCTTGCAAAGTCCTACCTCTCCCTGTCAAAATCCAGTAACCTGTATCAAGGCTTGTTTCCAATGGTCCTTCCATAATCCATAAGCGAAAATAAATTTAAAAAAAATTACCACTATTATAATATTATCCTAAGGAGCCCTAGTGGTGCAAACGATTAAGCTCCCAGCTGCTAACTGAAAGGTTGTCAGTTTGAATCCACCCAGTGGCTCCAAGGAAGAAAGACTTGGCAATCTACTTCCATAAAGATTACAGACAAGAAAACCCTACGGGGCAGTTCTACCCTGTCACGTGGGGTCTCTATGAGTCAGAATTGACCCGATGGCACCCAACAACAGCATAATATTATCCTAATCTCTGCACTAGTTTAGGTGAGGTGTTGAGATGCTTTTGAGGTGAAACAGTTGCATTGCAGCATGATTTCCCCCTGTCTGTCTGAAAGTAGAAACCACTTAGAACCACCAGTCTAATACCTTCCAATTGCCAGGATTGTCTTCAGCAACTGTAATAAAATGAGCTTCTGTGAAGGGCTACAGGATAGCTGTGATGCAGTAATTGCTAACCACGTGGCTCCAGTTGATACCTGGGCATCCTTGACTTTGCTTATGGCTCAGCTGAGCACATTTTAATGATCCAAAGAAAATGAACACAAATTGCCTCTTACAGCGAATATTAATTCTGAATAAATAAATGCAAATTGAACTGTCAGTGAAAATGAATTATTTTGATTTCAGCCTCCCTGATTTATGTTTATATTAGCGGGCACTCCTGCTAAAGGACTGTGTATGTTGGAGATGATATCCACCTCTCACTGCCAATCATTGCAACCCTGGGGGGTGCAGGTATACTCTAGTTAGGACTCCAGACATCCAACTCCCCAAAGGACAGTACACCCTGTACTAGCCAGGAAACACCAGAGGAGATCTGCATTCTCAAAAACATGCCATTTGCTTCTAAGAGAACGCTGGAAACATGCAAATATTATACATTTTAGCAAAATCCCACACATTAGAGAACAAACTGCTGGCTGTCCGAGATGTTCAACAATTTTCAGTTTTATTGGACAATTTTTTTTTTTTTCAAATCTAGCATTTCAAGCAAAAAGGAGATTGGTTGTCTTAAGCTAAGCTTTTACTCCTCCAACCTTCTGAAGGGAAATAAGCCACAAAATTCTGCCAGAATTTGCTATCAGGACTTTGCTTAAAAACTTTCAATGGGTTACTTTTTCCTACGTAAAAAATCCAAAGCCTTGAGATCTACACCATCTGGTCCCAATGTACCTTTCTACCTCTCCATATTTTCTGATCCCCCCACCTCCCCTTGTCCCAATACCAGCTAAATGGCATATGACTATTTTCTAAAAACATCCTGTGCTTTCAAATTTCATGCAATTTGCTCCTTCTACCATGATTACTCTAATCCACCCTTCCTCTCACCCCCTCCAATACCCTGCAAGGTACCAACTCTCCCTGTGAAAATTCTGTATTCTGTATCAAAACCCTGATTCCACGAGTCCTTCCATATACCATAAGCCAAAGTGTGCTTATTAAATAAAAAACTTGCCGCTATTATAATATTACATAGAGCCTCCTGGTGGTGTTATTATCTGCTTACAGTTTATTCGCTTCTGGGATCCTTCACCTCTATCCCACTCCTATGCTGTCACATGGTATATGCTCATTGAAAGCTCTCGTATGTATTTACTGAATTGAAATAATGGTTGCAGTTTATCACTATTATCATTATAATTATTATTTAGAGCTTCATCAAAATAATTGGTCCACTATGTACCTTAATTATATCAAAATCATCATATATATGATTCTTCTACATGGATCAATTTTATTTTCCTGTATGAATTTCAAGCTTGTTCCTCAGTGTTTTATATCCTTTCAAATGGACGTCTCATAGCGTTCCTATCATTTTCAGTGAAGAAGACATGTTTTCCTTCTTAAAAGATTTGTGTCAATAAGTTTGCTGGATGTGCTGTGTGAGGCAAAGTTAAGGATACAAAGAAATATTAGGCATTGTCTCAGAAGCTTAGAATCAAGCTGGGGAGAAGACACTAACACATACGCAACATCTAGGGAAGAATAAGGAATTATGGTACCAGCTAATGATGTAGAAGGAAACCAGGGAGAGAAGAGATGCAGGGGGGCTGGAGTAGTAGAATAGATGTTCTGGAAGAGATGGAGCTGAGATGGACCCTGTAGGATAGATAAGATATCGAGCATGCAATAGAGGTGAGAGCATTGTCCCCTGGGTGAGGAACATGAATAAAGGCTCACAGTTAAAAATTCACCCTGGCATGTCAGGAGTGAGTGAAGTGGGAAAGGTGTGACAAGTAGATGGAATGGAAAGGGAAATTGGCTAAACTGGAGTGGACAATCTGTAATATATGGGTAGAGCAAGACGGAGAGTAGTAAATAGATTCAGGATAGGTTGATAGAGTGAAGTCAGATAATTAACGAAAGAGGCATTTTAGGAAAAAATAACCACTAATCGAGAGCCATTATAGGTTCTCGAGCAAGGGCAAGGTGAGAGCAGCCTTTTCTTTTATGAAGATTAGTGTGGAAACTGATTGCAAAACCGGTTGGAGGTAACAGAGACTACAAACAAGGGAGGCAGGTGAGGAGGGCCATACTGCACTGTAAGAGGGGAGCTGAGAATGGGAAGGCCTAGGATGGCAGGGAAGGAGTGGAGAATTGAGGATGACTACAAGGTATCCTAAAGAAGAAAAGATTCACACTACAGGAAGAGGGGGATGTCAAAGATCCCAACCTGGGAACTTTCACAGCAAAGAAGATTGACTTTTATTTTCTTTACGGGATAGTAAAAAAAAAAAAAAAAAAGCTTTTTTCCTTGGAATATCATGTATTCGGATGATGGCAGGGCAATTAAATATTGAACTCATGTATTTATTGAAAGTTATCAAGTATTTATAACCTACTGCGTGCTCTGAATTCTTCAGTGAATAAGCACAATTTCTGCCCTCAGGTAGTTCCAATTCAGTGGTAGTTGTGGTCAGAGGAAGGAACAGCAGATGCTATGGGGACACAGAAGGACTAAAGAAGGTTTCCTGAAGGAAATGCCTTAAAGAATGACCAGGAGATGGTGGGATGAAGAGGAAGGTTGTGAATAGAGCAAAAGCTTGAACTAAGATGAACAGGAGTGAAAAACAAGGGTTTTAAGTGGGTACTAATGATTGGCATAATACCTTTAGTGATCTGTAAGCCAGCCAATGCTTTGATAAATTACACTCCTGCCCCATCCATCATCCAGCACCTATAGTCAGACTGCAAAGGAATGTTCAACAACAACAACAAAACCAGGTTTGAATGGAATCAAAGAGCCCAGCTCCCAAATTTGCCAGAAACAGTGAACAAGATTGTGATTTGTTTCTTCTGCAACTGACCTTAAACAACTTAATGATGCATATAAAGAAAGGGTGAAGATATTCTGCAGTGAAAATACAAATGTGAGCCTTTTGTTTGCCTGACAGATAGGGCAGGAAAACTACAGATGGAAATGAAATTCTGTAAAGTTAGACCGTAGCCAGTAGCCCCAATGGATATGAAATAATGATTTAGAGCTATCACTATTCTAAGTTTTGACTAAATTACCCTAAGACCATCTAAGGATCTAGGCTGAAATTTTCAGGGGCAAGAGCAAGGATTTCCCTTCAGTTAATTAAAACATACTTATCCCCTACCAGGGGCATCACTAGGGTTGGTGTCACCCAATGCGGTAACTCATGGTGTCACCACCCCCCATGGACCTCCTCCAGTATCAGGCCTTACAGAATCCTTAGTAACGTTTTTTGTACTAATTTTACTTATAATTCCCTTATATCACTCCTTTTCCTTTATTCTCAAAAAAGTTATTGATACAGCTTCAGAAATGCAAATTACCACAATACTGTAGCAAAAACACCAGAAAATCTGACAAAATCAGTGACTATAAAAACACTGGCAGCAATGAAGACAACAGTGCGTGCTTGTAGTGTGTGCAGACAAAACCACATGATGTGAAGCGTCATTGTAACTGAATAATAATGATAGCTCTGACCAGGGGGCATTAGAAGATTCAAAAAGTAAATTGGCATAGAGTTTTAGTCTTGTAGGTATATTGACACATGGAAGCTGGGCTTATGAAAAATGTCTTTGCTGTTACAACTAACTACAGAGATACTTTTATAGGCAGTCATTCTGGTGTCACCCCCTCCGACAGTGCCACCTGGTACAGTCTGCATCCCCCCTAGTGACACCACTGGCTCTTTCCTATTAAGTGCCAGGCAATGTGCTAAAATCACAATGGTTAGGAGAAACAGCAACAGACTGAGTGGATGTCAAGACCGATCTGCAACCAAATTTTATGCAGACCATCACGGAGTGAATATGTTCCAAAGGAAGTCAAAGGATATGGTATAAAATCATGCTTAACATGAATATAAGCAACACAGCATTTCCACAAGCAGAGTTAAGGAATGTTATGGGTTTAGACAGACAGGCAGATAGATAGGTAGATAGATAGATGCTCTTGAGTCAACTCTGACTCATGGTGACCTTACGCACAACAGAACAAAATGCTGCCCAGTTCTGCACCATCTTCGTGATTGCTAGCATGTTGAAGTCCCTCTCTGAGGCTACGGTGCCAATCCATTTCACTGAGGGTCTCCTTTGCCCTTGTTGGCTGTGTAGTTCACTAAATATGATGTCCTCCTCTTGATGACATGTCCAAAGCAAGCGAGCTGGACAATATTCTGCTGTGATCCATAGGGTTTTCACTGGTTAATTTTCAGAAATAGATCTCCAGGCATTTCTTCGTAGTCTACCTTAGTCTGGAACCTCTGCTGAAACCTGTTTGCTATGGGTGACCCTGGTGGTATTTGAAATACTGGTGGCATAGCTTCCAGCATCACAGCAACAGAGAATCCACCACAGCATGACAAATTGACAGATATGGGGTGACTATCATGTAAGGGGCACGTTATTACAAGGTGGAATTTGTCTCTTCCTTTATGAATCTTCTGGGATTTTGTGTGTTTTAAGTTCATTTGACTGGAAGCATATAGTGGTTTGTGGTATAGTCTGCAGTGTAAGGAATTTTTTCCTAGAATTCCACAGATCCTATTTAATTCATCTCAGGTGGGGCCTGGACATCAGTGTTTGTTTAAAAAGGTCCACAAATGATTCTAATGTGTAGCCACCAGTGGAGGACCACCGGTTCAGATCAAGACCCCTACTACTAGGAGGTGGGCATTTGGACCTAGGGTGTGAGAGCCACATGGCTGTGACCTTGGACTGCCACACTCAGTCCACTTGGCCCTGTGCCTTTGAACCAAGCTGAGTCACTCACACACCAGGCAGTGAGTGGCCAATGAAGACAACCACAGGCCCCAGAGTTCTCTTTTCCAGCTATTGTCACAGACCCTTCCACTTTTCTTCTGTTCTTGCTCCCAATCCTTGGCTCCTAGAAAGAGGTGTGGAGGTGGAGAATGGAGAGAGATCGGGGTAGAATTTTGAGATTAGCACCATCAGTGCAGTGTAACATTTTAAGGCTTCTTGGAGACAAGCAGACTGTAGCTGGAGGCAGTCTTTGGTTAACAATACATCGTATCTGCTTGTACATCTCTCCTCCCCTTTTTACACAGGACTTCCCGTTCTAAGGGTGAATTGTAATCAGAGCATGCAGACTGCTGGTATCTCTTTTGAGAGCAGACCAATTATCATTCCCACCTCACCTGACCCAAGTGGAGGAAACTGGAAGGTCTTGTGCTGACAGGGATGGAGAAAGGGAAAGAGAGCTCTCGGTGAGAGAGTCAGCTTATAATTTATGAAAACACGAGGACCGAAATGCCGTCTTAAGCAAAAACTTTAAAGTTTAACTACATTTATTTTTCTGAATTCCTGTCTTCATGTTTGATTGGAACAAACTGTCTGCATTGCTTTTGCTTCTGTAAAATATCTTAATCTGCATTTTGACCATTTTTCTCTTATTCTGTCTCGAATAAGGAAGACAGAGATTTGTAAAAGATTGTCATCTGATTGAAACAGATGAATGATAAAGATACTGCTTAGCTTTTGCTCCTTCTGGACTATAAAAATACTGTTAGATCTAGGAGGACCGGACACTCAACCAAGCCACTGTCTTCATTTTATAAACGAGGGAAAGGAGCTCCTCCGAGTGGAAGTGTCTTATCTAAAGTCACACAGCTAGTTGGTGCCAGACCAGTCTCCTACCACCTCCTCTCAGGTATTATTTTTCAGCCCTTCAATCATCTTGACAACTTTCCTCTGAAGCCTGTCCAATCTTTACTGCCCTTCTCAGCTGTAGCTCCCGGAATGTAGACATATGACCCTAATGGGGTCTGATTTTATCCAAGTATAAAGAGATTGCTTTAGTCTCCCTCTATTCTAGGTATGCATTCCAATACCAAGCTCGCTCCCGGGTTTATTTCTGACGATGACCCTCTGGTCTATTTCTGACATGTTTGAACACATTCTTCCAACTCATGTGTCTCGGGACTGGTTTTCTTCCCCTAGCGTAACGACACTCTTATTGAGTCACACCTTGCAAAGGATAAAACCTCAGAATTGAAAAACATCTTTCTTCGTGGAAGCACTAAGTGTCTTTCTAAGACTAGCAGCCTCCTTGACACTTCTGTGAGGGAGGGTAGGGTTCTAAATACCAACTTTGTGGACAGACAGATTAAAGCCCAATGTTTAATTGACTCAGCCTGAATCACCTATGAAGATGGATGAAAATTATTCTGGGAAGTAGAGAGATGACTCAGTCAGCCCTGAGCCAATGAGTCCATACTACCTACCCCCACCGCCAGCAAATGCCTCTTTCTTTACTATGAGAGCAGTACCGCTGTATTTGATGTTCACACGTTCTCAACACCATGACAGATACTATGCAAAGCAAATCCGAGATGCTTACTCCTCACCCTTGCAGGAGTTTATAGCTCAACAAATTTGAATCTTCATTTATTTTCCAGATCCCACCAAGCTGCAATCCTGTAAGAGTGGATTTTCAGCTCCTTCGGGTGGGGTGAGGATAACCTGCTCCCTCCACTATCCTCCCCGGGCATTTGCACATTCTTTTCTGTTATTGCACGCATCCCATTGTCTTGTACTTATTCACTTACCTGTCTCACCTGCACCCGTCCTCCTCCCCGCTCCGGGCTCCAGACTGGAGCCCTGTAGCCCACAGGGATGGTTCCTGCACGTAAGTAGAATGGATGCATGACCCAAGGAAGCTCTCTCTGCAGACTCTGACCCTGCGTGTGTGGCCATGACTCTGCTTTCCTGGTGTGTCTCACGACTTCCAATACTACCAGTTGCAGGGCTTGTGGGTTCTGCCGAGCAGTATGGGTTCTGCTTCATCCTCGATCCCGTGCTTCTAGTCCACGTGTGAGTGGTCATCTCTATCAGGGAACAGCTGTCTCTAACGTTAAAGGTTGATGCCTGTCCTTGTTGTCTCAGGTTAGAGGGCCATGGAAAGGGAGGCTAAGAAACTGTGACCACATAGTGGAGCAGCGAATAAGGAGGCGTTAGGCCGACCCCAGGTGCCCAGGAGGTGCAGTGGTTAAGTACTTGGCTGTGAACCAAGAGGACAGTGGTACAAACCCATCAGCTACTCCAAAGAAGAAAGATGTGGCAGTCTGTTTCTGTAAAGATTACAACAGCCTTGGAAATCCTACGGGGCTATTCTAGTCTGTGCTATAGTGTTACTATGAGTTGGAATCTACTTGATGGCAATGGGTTTTTGGTAATCCACTCCCAATGGAGTCTCTGGGTGGCTCAAATGGTTAAGTTGTTGACTACTAGATGAAAAGTTGGCAGTTTGAACTCACCTAGCCTGGCAATGGGCTCCCAAAGTCTCACAGCCTTGGAAACCGTATGGAGCAGCTCTACTCTGCACACAAGGGGTCACCATGAGTTGCAACTGACTCAACAGAAACTAACAAGAATAACAACAGGCTGACCCCAAGGACTGGATGGTTTTGGCACCTAATACACTATTCTGGAGATAAGATATGTTCAGTAAATGCTTATTGATGATAATGATGATGATATTCTCATTATCTCCCTAGAAACACTCTAAGGAAGGCTCCTGTCTCCTGCATTTTCTCTTGCTTGCAAAGTCTGAACTCAGACTGCTGAGGACACAGCATTTTTAAACACTGAGATCCCTTGGGATGGTGCCCAGGGTGAAGTTCTTGGAACACAAAATATTTATGTAATCCCTGGAGTGAAGCTACTGATGGAACCAGCAGAGGTGAAATCCCAGCAAGGGGCTTGTGATTCTCCAGCCTCCTGTCCCCATCCCTTCCAGCAGGGATAATAAACAGAGCCAGCAACCCAGCCTTTGGAGTACTTCCTCAAACGGAGGGGTGCCTATTATTGTTGGCCAAAGCGATGACCCAGCACTCAGTACTGCCATAAATTCAGACATGAAAAGATAATGTCACTAAAATAATCCTGCAATAGCTAACACTCCTCAAGCAATTGTTATGAGCCAGGCTCATTGTATAGGTTGTCTTATTTAATACAGCAACCCTATGAAGTAGGTATTTTTACATCCAAGTTACAGATAAGCCAAGTTCATGGGTTTCCCAGTGTTACACAGTTTAGTATCTTGTAGCTTCAGGAATTCTAACCCAGGTTAGACTAAGTATCCAAAGAACCATCAGGTTTCCATTTCATGACACTATCTCTCTCACTGTTGGCAGGGGAATCTTGGGAGGATCAGACCCAAAGGAATCAGCATGGCTGCAGGATGGAAAAGTAGCAGAGAGTCGAGCGTTCACATGGGGGAAACTGGAAAAGTAAAATGAATGCTTCATCCAATAGAGGCGCCACCTCCAACATGGTGATGCAATGCTGCTTAAGATTCTTAAACAAAAATCTTTCCTTGGGAAGGCCCATTACAGAATACGTGATCTGAATAGGCTCCATAGGAATCTGAGATGCACGCACACACACACACACACACGCACACACACACATGCTCACACACATGCACACACACATGCACACACACACACACATGCACACACGCATGCACACATGCACACACACACGCAGCATAAAACAGTTCACTGACACCAAAGGCACAGACAGCCTTCTGTTCCCTTCTGTGTTTTGGATTTCCAACAGTCTGCAATGTATCCCAGACAAAAGGATGCAACGGATTGAAATTGCAAAACAAAAGTCAGTGGCAAGATCCAGAGAGAATACCTCAAATGAGAAAATCTTTCCCTTTTCCTGAAAGCACCTTAAGAGAAAAAAAAATTTTTTTTTTTTCTTTACAAGCCGTTTGAATTAAACTCAGAACCAGGGAACTAGACATTAGATGTGAGAACACGTTTTGCCAACTGCAAACAGCCACACACTATAATCCCCCCCTCCCTTAGAATCAGCCACTTCCACTTGACCCCCACTGAAGCTTATAGATTCTTCTTTAATGATTACTGTAATTATTTGTTATACTTATTTGTTAATATCTAACTCTCCCTTTTTAGACCATAAGCTATCTAAGGGGTGAGATTGTACCTCCCAACACTTTGCAAGATGCTTATGAACATAGTAGGGATTCAATGTCATCTGCTAAATTAATTTATGAATTTTTCTTTTTTTTGTTGACCTCCATCTGTTAAGCTACCTAGAACATACTTCTTCTTCCTATACTCGAAACCTGTATTTCAGTTGTCATGAACTAATATGAACCTAGAAGCTATTATTTCAAGACAGTTATGAAATGAGCCCAGGCTTGGAAATCAGCTATGCTTGGGTTTGATTCCTGGCTCTGCTGCTCCCACAAAAGTTACTTCATTTTTTTCCAATCCTCACCTTCTTGTATGTAAAATAGGAATCCTAGGAACCTCAGAGAACTGTTTCATTACAGAAGATAATATATGTAAGACAACACAATAGCCAAGTGATTATTTAAAAATGTACACCAGACCATGTCACTCATCTGCTCAAATCTCTCCAACAATTTACCATTTACTCAGAATAAAAGCCAACCTCCTCCCACTGGCCTGCAGTGCCCTACAGAATCTGGCCCCCAGTCACTGCTTGACCTCCTCCCTATTCCCACTCTTCTTCCCTCTGCCCAGTCTCGCTGGCCTCGCTTCTGCTCATTGAACACTCCAAGAAAAGAAACTTCCTGCCTTAGGGCCTTAGCCATGGCTGTTCCCTCTACCTGGAGTCCTCTTCCCCAAGTATCCATTCTTCTGGTTAACCTCTTCAGCTGCTTCAGGTATCACCTTCTCAGTAAGGCCTACCATTACCACTCAATTTAAAACTGCAACTTGAACTCCATCCCCACACTCCGAATGCCCTGTACTCTGATCTATTATTTTTCCATAGTACTTATTCCCTTCTAACACATTGTTCCTATTTATAAGTGTATTGTCTGGGAGTCTCCAGTGACACTCCCACTCCCAAATGGAGATTTATAGGGTTAAGAATTTTTGTGTGTTTTGTGTTTTGTTCACTGATGCATCTCAAGTGCCTGGAACAGTGCCTGGTACAGTAAGGGCATTCAATAAACATTTATTCAGTGAATATTCAATGAATAAAGATAGTGTAACCAACGCCCATTGCCATCGAGTTGATTCCGACTCATAGAAACCCTACAGGACAGAATAAAACTGCCCCATAGGGTTTCCAAGGAGCAGCTGGTGGATTTGAACTGCCAACCTTTTGGTTAGCAGCCAAACGCTTAACCACTGTGCCACCAGGGGTCCAAAGAAGTTTGTGCTTGGCAAACAGAAAGTGCTGAATAATTGTAGCTATCACCACTACCACTACTACCATTATCATCATCATCATCATCAGGACACTAAAACCAAAAAAACCAAACCCGTTGCCGTTGAGTCGATTCCAACTCATAGCAATCTTATAGGACAGAGTAGAACTGGCCCATAGGGTTTCCAAGGAGTGGCTAGTGGATTCAAACTGCCAGCCTTTGGGTTAGCAGCCATAGCTCGCCATAGCTGTTAACCACTGTGCCACTAGGGCTCCATCAGGACACTAGTACCCATCTTACATGGCCACTGTGGAGAATGAAAGAGTTAATGTCCAATGCATTTCATACACAGCCACCACCCATCTGTCAGTGGAGGCTTGTGTGTTGCTATGATGCTGAAGAGGTTTTAGCAGAGTTTCCAGACTAAGATGGACTAGAAAGAAAGACCTGGTGATCTACTTCTGAAAATCAGCCAATAAAAACCTATAATCACAAAGGTCTGATCACCAACCAATCATGGGGATGGCACAAGACTGGGCAGATTTTTGTTTTATTGTGCATGGGGTTACTATGAGTAGGGGGCCAACTTGATGGCAGCTAGCAACATAAAATACTCCTAGCACAGGGCTGGTATACGTTAAGTACTTTGCAAATGTTATTTCCTTTCCTATTTGCTTTTCTGGCTTTATATGCTTTTCCCTTTTTTATGAGGACCCTCAGAAAACAGCTGTAAAGCAAAATCAAGTACTCAATCCACCTATAACTGTCATGTAGGTTCATTTGCAGAACACTTTAGAACTGTTGATTAATTATTACTACTATTATTAGCTGGGTATCAAAATTGAATTGTTATTGCTTTGCATTCTATTCACCATGATTCTCTATATTAAGCACAGTTTATGCTACTCTTATTCTAAAATTCAATAAAACATATACACACACATAAAAACAAATAAAAATGTACATTTTTGCTTTCATAATGTCTGGATTTGCATTTATACCAGGAGAAATATACCTATAGGAAAAGAAAATTCCATTACTAATTTAAAGCTAAGCATTCTCTAGAAAATTTGGAAAATACTATAAGCATAAAAATGATATGTTCCCCACGTCTGTCAGTCTGTCCTACTGTGGTGGCCTGTGTGTTGCTGTGACCAGCAGGGTCACCCACAGCTGACTGGTTTCAGAGGAGCTTCCAGACTAAGACAGACTAGGAAGAAGGACCTGGCAGTCTGCTTCTGAAAAAATTGGCCAGTGAAAACCTTATGAATAGCAGTGGAACATTGTCTGGTATAGTGCCGGAAGATAAGCCGCTCAAGTTGGAAGACACTCAAAATATGACTGGGGAAGAGCTGCCTCCTCAAAGTAGAGTCGACCTTAATGATGTGGATGGAGTAAAGCTTTCAGGATCTACATTTACTGATGTGACAAGACTCAAAATGAGAAGGAACAGCTGCAAACATCCATTAATAATCAGAATGTGGAATGTACAAAGTATGAATCTAGGAAAATTGGAAGTCATCAAAAATGAAATGGAATGTATAAAAATCAATATCTTAGGCATTAGTGAGCTGAGATGAACTGGTACTGGCCATTTTGAATAAGACAATCATATTGTCTACTATGCAGGGAATGACAAATTGAAGAGGAATGACGTATCGTTCATTCATTGTCAAAAAGAACATTTCAAGATCTACCCTGAAGGACAATGCTGTCAGCAATAGGATAACATCCATACACTTACAAGGAAGACCAGTTAATACGACCGTTATTCAAATTTACGCACCAACGCCTAAGGCCAAAGATGAGGAAGTTGAAGACTTTTACCAACTTCTGCAGTCTGAAATTGATCAAACATGCAATCAAGATGCCTTTGTAATTACCGGTGATTGGAATGTGGAAGTTGGAAACAAAGAAGAAGGATTGGTTGTTGGAAAATATGGCCTTGATGGTAGAAACGACACCGGAGATGGCATGATAGAATTTTGCAAGACCAACAACTTCTTCACTGCAAATACCTTTTTCCAACGACATAAATGGCAACTATACAGGTGGAACTCGCCAGATGGAACATACAGGAATCAAATTGATTACATCTGTGGAAAGAGACAATGGAGAAGCTCAATATCATCAGTCAGAACAAGCCCAGGAGCCGGCTGCAGAATAGACCATCAATTGCTCATATGCAAGTTCAAGCTGAAGCTGAAGAAAATTAGAGCAAGTCCTTGAGAGCCAGAGTACAACCTTGTGTATATCCTATCTGAATTTAGAGATTATCTCAAGAATAGATTGATGCATTGAACACTAACGACCGAAAACCAGACCAGTTGTGGGATGACATCAAGGACTTCATACATGTAGAAAGCAAAAGGTCATTAAAAAGACAGGAAAGAAATAAAGAAAAACAAAACAAACAAACAAACAAAGAGACTCTGAAACTTGCTTTTGAACATTGAGTAGTTAAAGTGAATGGAAGAAATGATGAAGTAAAAGAGCTTCACAAAAGTGAGACTTGTGCAAAGACCTGGAGTTAGAAAACCAAAAGGGAAGAAGACGCTCAGCATTTCTCAAGCTGAAAGAACTTAAGAAAAAATTCAAGCTTGAGTTGCAGTATTGAAGGATACTATGGGAAAAATATTGAATGACCAGGAAGCATCAAAAGAAGATGGAAAGAATACACAGAGTCACTGTACCAAAAAGAACTGGTCAACATTCAACCATTTTAAGAGGTAGCATATAATCAAGAACTGATGGTATTGAAGGAAGAAGTCCAAGCTGCACTGAAGGCACTGGTGAAAAACAAGGCTCCAGGAATTGACAGAATACTAATCAAGAAGTTTCAGCAGAGAGATGCAGCACTGGAGGTGCTCACTCATCTATGCCAACAAATTTGGAAGACAGCTACCTGGTCAATCAACTGGAAGAGATCCATATTTGTGCCATTCCAGAAAAAGGTGAACCAACAGAATGCAGAAATTATTGAACAGTATCATTAATATCACACACAAGTAAAATTTTGCTGAAGATTTTTCAAAAGCAGTTGCAGCAATACGTGGACAGAGAACTGCCAGAAGTTCAAGCCAATTCAGAAGAGGACATAGGAAGAGGGATATCGTTACTGATGTCAGATAGATCTTGGCTGAAAGCAGAGAATACCAGAAAGACATTTCCAAACTCGTCGCCGTTGAGTTGATTTTGACTCATAGCGACCCTACAGGACAGAATAGAACTGCCCCGTATTGTTTCCAAGGAGTGGCTGATAGATTTCAACTGCTGACTTTTTGGTTATCAGTTGAACTCTTAACCACTGTGCCATCAGGGCTTCGAAAGATGTTTACCTCTATTTTATTGACTATCCAAATGTATGCGACTGAGTCGATAATGATAAATTATGGATAACTTTTTGAAGAATGGGAATTCCAAAACACTTAATTGTGCTCATGAGGAACCTGTACATAGACCAACAGGCAGTCGTTTGAACAGAACAAGGGGATACTGCGTGGTTTAAAGTCAGGAAAGGTATGCGTCAGGGTTGTATCCTTTCACCATACTGTATACTGAGCAAATAGTCCGAGAACCTGGACTATATAAAGAAGAGTGTGGCATCAGGATTGGAGGAAGACTCATTAGCAAACTGTGATATATGCAGATGACACAACCTTGCTCGCTGAAAGTGAAGAGGATTTGAAGCACTTACTGATGAAGATCAAAGACTACAGCCTTCAGTATGGATTACACATCCACATAAAGAAAACAAAAATCCTTTCAACTGGACCAATAAGCAACATCATGATAAATGGAGAAAATATTAAAATTTTCAAGTATTTCATTTTACTTGGATCTCCAGTCAATGCCCATGGAAGCAGCAGTCAAGATATCAGAGGATATATTACATTGGGCAAACCTGCTGCAAAAGACCTCTTTAAAGTGTTGAAAAGCAAGGATGTCACTTTGAGGACTAAGGTGTGCCTGACTCCAGCCATGGTTATTTTCATTCGCCTTTTGCATATGCATGCAAAAGCTAGACAATGAATAAGGAAGACTGAAGAAGAATTGATGCCTTTAAATTATGGTGTTGGTGAAGAATATAGACTATACCATGGACTTCCAGAAGAAAGAACAAATCTGTCTGGGAAGAAGTGCAGTCAGAATGCTCATTAAATGCAAGGAGGGCGAAACTTTGGACATGTTATCAGGAGGGACCAGTCCTTGGAGAAGGACATCATGCTTGGTAAAGTGGAGGGTCAGCAAAAAAGAGGAAGAGCATCAGTGAGATGGACTGAAACACTGGCTGCAACAGCGAGCTCAAGTTAGGAAAGATTGTGAGGATGGCGCAGGACTGGGTAGTGTTTTGTTCTGTTGTACGTAGGGTCACTATGAGTTGGAACCGACTTGATCACACCGAACAACAACAAGCATATGCTGGTGCACAATTTCTTCCTGTTGATCAATGTGTTTGTTGAAAAGCACCGTCATGGCACCCCATTTTCCCTGCCTCTTGGAAATGCAGAGAATGTGGTTGAGATCTTAGGGAGAATCAAGCCTCAGGACTAGTTCTCTCTGATTGTTGTAACCAATATTTGCCTTAGGCTAAAGACAATCTCATCCCCCTTCTTTTCTTAAAACCCTAAGCAATCAGCACATGCGTCTCTCATCCTTACACTTCGATCATTTGTTTTGTTTTTTCCAAATCAAGCAACCCTTCACTTCTGCATGGAACAGTTCCAGCAGTTGTTGACAGAATTGTCTTTACTGTCAGCCTGGTGTTCTGCCATTCTGTTTTTTTTTTTTTTTTTTTTTTTTTTTGTAAAATGCTTCTACAAGAAGGTATGCTTATCATGCCACATTAGAAAGTCAACTGGCTCTCTTATAAATTCTATACCTCTTTGGTTAGAAATCACCCCCAGATGCCAACTCCTGTACTGTGCCCATAATTGTATCTTCTGCATATAATGTGAACTATATTAATATCCTATCCTCCAAAAAGGAGTTCTGGTGGCGTGACAGTTAAGTGCTCCGCTGTGAAAGGTTGGCAATTTGAACTCACCCAGCAGCTACGCCTTAGGAAGACCTGTAAATTGCTTCTGAAAAGATTACAGCCAAGAAAACACTATGTCACATGGGATTGCTATGAGTCAGAATAGACTCCACAGAACCCAACAATGACATCCTCCAAACCCTCCCCAACTTAGAGGGTAGCCAGGGTTGGGACAATCATGGGGGCAGCCAAGTGGGAGTTGTCAGGGCTGGTTTCCTGGAGACCAAGCTAGAAAGGAAGTCACTGGGTGGCACAAATGGTTAAGCACTCAACTGCTAGCTGAAAGGTTGGCGGTTTGGACCCCCCCCCAGAGGCACCTTGGAAGACAGGCCAGGCGATCTGCTTCCAAAAGGTCACAGCCTTGAAAACTACATGAAGCAGGTCTACTCCGCACACATGGGGTCCCCCATGAATCGGAATCAGCTCCACGGCCACTAATAACAACAAGCAGCTAGGAGACACTACCCACCTACGAGTATGTACAATCAAGGTTCAAATGGTAAATCAATACAAGCCCCAGTCCTAAAGGTCAGAGGAAGAGCTGAGGTTGGAATCCTAAAGCCTGGAGTGGAACTTATTTGGAGCAAAAGTGAGCCAGGGAACTGGGGTATGACCCTCAGGGGTAATTACCTCAAAAGCCCTAGAGTGCAGGTGAGTGGGTAGGTCAAGCTGGCTCAAAGGGCCGAAAGCAGGGCACAGGCAAAGGCAAAACCCAGTGGGCGAGAACTGACAATTTTTAGTTTTTATTTTCTCATCGTGCATACATGATCTTTACAGAGAATTTAGAAATACCGTAAGCACAGTGAAGAAAATAACCCCCCCACAATTGTACCCATAATGCCAATCACCAGAGAAAGCCACATACACCTTTTGAAACAGTACATACTTTGAGGTTGTACCATCATCATGATGATTACCATGATTTATTAAGCACTTACTATGTGCTGGACACTGATTTAAGAGCACTGCATCTATTACTTCATTTACTCCTCAAAGCAGTCTTGTGAGGTAGGAACTATTTTATCAAGCCCATTTTACCCAGGAGGAAATTCAGGCACTGAAGAGTTAGATAGCATTAGAACCCTACCCAGCTAATAAATGGTGCAGCACTGGGAATCAAAATGAGGTTGCTGGGCTCCAGTGCGCCCACTTCATGTTATTTTACTTTCAGAATAGATAATACATTCCCAAGTCTCATAAATCAAAACAACACAAAAAGGTATATAATGAAAGTTCTCACTCCCGCCTCCGTCCGCATCAGCCCTGTGCCCCACCTTCACCACTGCCGTAGGCAACCACTTTGACTAGCTTCTGGGTATCCTTCAAGAGTTTCTTTATGCAAATACAATCAAAATGTGCAAATAATGTACTGTTTACATTATTTTTTTTTAGTACAAGTGGTTGCACTTGGCCCACCTTTTTCTGGACCTACCTTTTTTTTCACTTAATATTATATGTTAGAGATCTTTTCACATGCATATGTAAAGAGTCATTCTTTTTCAGCCACTTCTTAGCCCGTTGTGTGGATATACGTTGATTTATTTAACCCTTCCTTACTGATAGAAATGTGGGTTGTACCTGATCTTTTGCTAGGGCAGGCAAAGCTGCAGTGAATAAGCTCGTGTGTATGCCATTTTGCTTGAGTGCAGGGGTGTCTGTATGAGAGAATCCACAGTTCACCACCATGCTGTACTATAGCACCTCGGGAAACGGCCGCTTATGCATTGCATGCCTAATAGTGGTGGACAGCAAACATTTCATAACTGAGGTTTGTTTAGCTCTGTGTGGTCACAGAAGTCTCTGCCTTTCAGAGACTACCAGGGGACCTGGGGAGAAGAACTCTAGACTCCGCTGTCTGTGCTGTGCTCCAGACTCGCTGGCTTTCTCTCGGGTTCCTTCTCACCATGGGGCTTTCACACCGGCTGGACTCATCTCCCAACTTTTCCCATGGCTGCCTCCAGCTCAGCTCAGCCTAAATGCCACTTTCTCAGGGAGGACTTCTCTGTCTCCCCCAAGTGATATTGCTTCCCCCGTTACTCATTCTCGTAGCTCTTTGGACCTTGCCTTTGTAATTCATCTTTGTTTATATAATGTGTTGCCTGTTATTGCTTCCTGATGGCAATAACCATATCTATCTTATTCCATTATCCCCCTGTATCCCTGGCTGCCAGCCCAGTGTCTTGAAGGTGGTAGGTAACCAATACATATTTGTAGAGTGAATGAATAAATTTCAGATTCATTGGAAAAATATCTCCTTGTCCTTCAGATCAATTCCATCTTTTAGAGAAGTTGTTTTTTTTTTTTTAATTAAAAAAAATTTACTACAGTTCAAATCAGCTTGTCTGGTTCATTTCAGCTCCTTCACTGCCAAACCTGGGGGCAGGGACTGTTTTCGTTTCTGCCTCCCTTCGTGTGTGTGACCAGGGTATAAAGCTGTCTGCTGCATCAAACTTCACATTGTCCTTATTTTTCTTCATCTCGACAGATTTGGCACCCTTTCATCTGGCTGTGAGCAGAAAGTCCTTGATTTCCTCAGTTTTGCAAGGCATGGCAGCCAGGTGCAGGGAGGTAGGCGTGGACCGGTACTGCCTGAGACACTCACAGCATCTTGCTTGTATCTGGTCAGGTTTGAGAAAAAGAAAAAATCTCAGTGAGGCTGTGGATTAGGGGACATGACACTCTGAAAGGGACAGTCTAGACAACATCTTTAGTTGAGAGCATCGCATCAACTTTATGTCTTCCGTAGTCACTTAAACCAGCCACCGACTGGAATGGTACCCAGGCACTAGTCAGCCTCGGTTTCTAAACATCCTTTGCATGCCAGTCCCTTGTCCATGTCACAGCTCAGTTTTGAAGATTGGGATCACCACTTCAATTCTGGGGTTATGACTGCTAATCTGGTAACTTCTGAAGGGTTGAGGTGAGGGAGGGGAGTCTGCATTTTGTAGCATTATAGGCTGGTAGTAGAGAAGATCAGGAGAGAGACAAATGTATTTTTTGCCTCCAAATAACAATACTATCCATGAGAGAGGGAGGAGAGTCACATATTCAATTCCTGGGCAAATCCTAAGGGTCTGATAAACAGCTGAATGCGAGCTCGTGTTTGTCATGACAAGTAGTCAGTCTCTGATGAGTTACGTGCAATGCATTGAGGAATTCCAAGAACAAAATGATGGAATTTATTGTTACAAAAGTTCACGTTTCTGAATATTGGAAAAAAGAGATTACAAAAGATGCTGTCAACTCTCCTATGCATACTTTCTGCATAAACTGATTTATGATGATTCTGGGCCAATGACATTTTATGTTTCCCAAGACCTTTCCTTTATAGAAAGAAAACTGATTCATGAGCTACTCCAGAAGGGGTCGATGATTTGGTTTAATTACTTCTCTGGGGGCATGAGGAGAAGCTCAGGTAAATAAAGAGTTGGTTTTCTGTAAGAGAGCAAGCATGCATATGTTTGTACATTACCTCCTCTCCCACAGAGACCCTAGACAACATGTTATAAGAGGGAAAATAAAAGGCTTGTTATGGTCTGCCTCCTAATGAGCGTTTGTATTTCAAAGGTAAAAAAGCTACTTGTTATTAGAGCTCCACAAGGCCAGGGAGATTTGATACTGATAAAATGTGCTTCTTTCCAGGAAGATCATTTCAGAACGCACCAGGCTTCCTTAGCTCTTAACATCCATCCTTCCTCATCACAGATCTATAGAACACATGGTAAAACCAGTTACCATTGAGTCAGTTTGACTTACGGTGACCCTATGTGTGTCAGAGTAGAGCCGTGCTCCGTAGGGTTTTCTTTTCTTTTTTTTTAAAAATAATATTTTATTTTGTTTTCAGTGAAGGTTTACACAGCAGTTTAGGTTCCCATTCAACAATTTCTACATAAATCGTTCAGTGACATTGGTTACGTTCTTCACCATGCATGAACATCATCATTATTTCTGTTCTGTTTCCATTAATCTAGTCTCCCTGTCCCCTTACTTTCTCTTCTTTGTTTTAAAGTAATTGTTGACATTTGGTCTCATACAGATGATTTTTTTTAAAGGAGCACAGTACTCATGGGTGATATTCTTTATTTTGTGAGCCAATCTGTTATTTAGCTAAAAAGTGACCTCCGGGGTTATTTTTGGCTCAAGGTTTAAACAGTACCTCAGGGCAATAGTCTTGGGGAGTCCTCCAGTCTCAACTGGTCCAGTAAGTCTGGATTTTTTTAAAGAATTTGAGGTTCTGTTCCACATTTTCTTCCATTCTATCAGGATCTATCTATTGTGGCCCTGATCTGGATGGTTGGTAGTGGTAGCTGCGTACCATCTAGATCTTCTGGTCTCAGGGTAGATGAGGCTGTGGTTCATGCAGACTTAGTCCTGTAGACTAGTTTCTCTTTAGTCTTTGGTTTCCTTCTTTCTCTTTTGCTCCTGATGAGTAGAGACCAATAGTTGTATCTTAGATGACTGCTTGCAAGCTTTTAAGACCCCAGACATTACTCACCAAACTACAATATAGAACATGAACCTTATGAATTATGTTTTGCCAATTGACCGAGTTGTCCCATGAGACTATGATCCTAACTTTCAAACTCAGAAAACCAATCTTGCGAGGTGTTTGGTTATGTCTAAGAAGTATCCGTAACTGTGCCACCTAAATGCATTATAATATGTGTGCTATATAGGCATATACACGCATACCTGCATATGCATATACATACGCATACATCTATATATACACATACATACACAGCTACACACATATATGCCTACATACATACATATATACATGCACATATATTTTTTGGTTGTTGTTGCTGTAGAATTATATATGCTATAGCAATTACAAAAAGGTCCTATTTTCTTGTGTGTCTCTTAGTGACATCATTTATCTTCATAAAGCTGTGCACACTTCACCCTCATTCGGTATTACTTTTCCCATTACCAAAAATACCAAGGGTCTAGTATGTAAATAGTGAATCCCATTCTCCCTTCTTCCATCCCTGGTAACCACTAATAAACAGTAGTTTCTGTATATTTACCTATTCATGTCATTTCATAAAAGTGAGAACATACACTATTTGTTTTTTTGTGATTGACTTATTTCTCTCAACATACTAACCTCCAGGTTTGTCCATGTTCTAAGATGTTTCAGGAACTCACTTTTCTTTATCACTAAGTAGTATTCCGTTGTATGTATGTACCACATTTTACTTCTCCATTCATCCGTTGATGGGCACTTAGGTTGTTTCCATCTTTTTGCTACTGTGAACAGTGCTGCAATGAGCATAGGTGTGCATATGTCTGTTCATGTCACTTATATTCAATCCCAAGGGTATATACCTAGGAGTGAAATTGCTGGGTCATATGGCAGTTATGCCTCTAGTTTTTTGAGGAACCACCAGACTGTTTTCCACAATGGCTGTACCATTGTTCATTCCCAGCAGCAATAGATAAGGGTTCCGATTTCTCCACATCCTCTCCCAACACTTGTTATTTTCCATTTTTTGTTTTTCTTTATCTTAGCCATCCTAGTGGGAGTGAAATGGTATCTCATTGTGGTTTTGATTTGCATTTCTCTGATGGCTAATGACGTTGAGTATCTTTTCACGTATGAATATCCTCTTTGGTGAAGTGCACGTTCATGTCCTTTGCTCAGTTTTTGATTGAGTTGTCTTTTTGTGCTCCATAGGATTTTCAATGGCTGATTTTTTGGAATTAGATTGGCAAGTCTTTCTTCCAAGGTACCTCTGGGTGGACTCAAACCATCAACCTTTTGGTTAGCAGTTGAACAGGTTAACTTTGCATCACCCAGGACTCTAGAACACACATTACATGCTATTAAATGAGATTTTTATTACTTGTCTGTATATGTACATACCTCAATTAACCAATCAATGGCTACTGAGTGTCCTCTATGTGTTAGGTACAAGCAGAGGATATATATGGATGTAACCAAGAGTATAGATTCTGGAGGCAGGCAAATACGTTTCTCCTCCTAGCTGTGTGATCTTGGGCCATTTACAGAACCTTTGTGAGATTTAGTGTC
This sequence comes from Dugong dugon, assembly GCA_030035585.1. Classification (NCBI taxonomy): domain Eukaryota; kingdom Metazoa; phylum Chordata; class Mammalia; order Sirenia; family Dugongidae; genus Dugong; species Dugong dugon. The sequence continues at coordinate 47,208,519 of CM057469.1, read as the reverse complement.
TTCATCTATAAAACTGTGTTCTTTGCATGGATAATGAAAAAATGGGTATAGAATGTTTACCTGCTTTACCTGGTGTATAGTTATCACACAATAAACAACAGCTATTATTGTTATTATTATCAGGTACTGAAGACACAACATGATCTCTATCCTCAACAACCCTATAATCCAGTGGCAAGGAAATACTTGGGCATGTACAACAATAACTGAAACTGTAAGGCATTGCATGATTCCTGCTGCAGATTATTTGGATGATCTTTTCACAAAATATGAAAATTTTATGTAGTAACAGGTGGAATATGTCTCAGTTATCTAATGCTGCTGTAACAGAAACACCGTAAGTGAATGGCTTTAACAAACAGAATTTCTTTCTCTCACAGTTTAGAAGGCTAGAAGGCTGAATTCAGGATGCCAGCTCCACGAGAAGGCTTTCTCTCTCTGCTAGCTCTGGGGGAAGGTCCTTGTCATCAATCTTCCCGTGGTCTAGGAGTTTCTCGTGCAGGCACCTGGGGCTAAAGGATGCACTCCACTCATGGCTCTTCTTTCCTGATAGTAAGACTTCCCTCTCCTCTCTCCTCTCTTCTCTCTTTTATATCTCAAAAGAGATTGAAACTGAAGAAAATTAGAACAAGTCCGTGAGAGGCCATCTCAAGAATAGATTTGCTGTGTTGAACACTAATGACCAAAGACCAGACGAATTGTGGAATGACATCAAGGACATCATACCCGAAGAAAGCAAGAGGTCATTAAAAAGACAGGAGAGAAAGAAAAGACAAAAATGAATGTCAGAAGAGACTCTGAAACTTGCTCTTGAATGTTGAGTAGCTAAAGCAAAAAGAAAAAATGATGAAGTAGAACAGTTGAACAGAAGATTTCAAAGGGTGGCTCAAGAAGACAAAGTAAGGTATTATGATGACATGTGCAAAGACCTGGAGATAGAAAACCAAAAAGGAAGAACACGCTCAGCATTTCTCAAACTGAAAGAACTGAAGAAAAAATTCAAGCCTCGAGTTGCAATAATGAAGGATTCTATAGGCAAAATATTACATGACGCCAGGAAGCATCAAAAGAAGAAGGAAGAAATATACAGAGTCACTATACCAAAAAGAATTGATCGATGTTCAACCATTTCAGGAGGTAACATATGATCATGAGCCAATGGTACTGAAGGAAGAAGTCCAAGCTGCTCTGAAGGCATTGGCAAAAAACAAGGCTCTGGGAATTGACGGAATACCAACTGAGATGTTGCTCACTCATCTATGCCAAGAAATTTGGAAGACAGCTACCTAACCAACCGACTGGAAGAGATCCATATTTATGCCTATTCCCAAGAAAGGTGATCCAGCCAAATTCGGAAATTATCGAACAATATCATTAATATCACATGCAAGCAAAATTTTGCTGAAGATCATTCAAAAGAAGCTGCAGCAGTATATTGACAGGGAACTGCCAGAAATTCAAGCTGGATTTAGAAGAGGACATGGAACCAGGGATATCATAGCTGATATCGTATGGATCCTGGCTGAAAGCAGAGAATACCAGAAAGATGTTTACCTGTGTTTTATTGACTATGCAAAGGCATTCGACTGTGTGGATCATAACAAATTATGGGTAACATTGCAGAGAATGGGAATTCCGAAACACTTAATTGTGCTCATGAGGAATCTGTACATGGATTAAGAGGCAGTCATTTGGATGGAACAAGGGGATACTGCATGGTTTAAAGTCAGGAAAGGTGCGCATCGGGTTATATCATTTCACCATACCTATTCAATCTGTTTGCTGAGCAAATAATCTGAGAAGCTGGACTATGTGAAGAAGAATGGGGCATCAGGATTGGAGGAAGACTTATTAACAACCTGCATTATGCATATGACACAACCTTGCTTGCTGAAAGTGAAGAGGACTTGAAGCACTTACTAATGAAGATCAAAGACCACAGTCTTCAGTATGGAATACACCTCAGCATAAAGAAAACAAAAATCCTCACAACTGGACCAATAAGCAACATCATGATAAATGGAGAAAAGATTGAGGTTGTCAAGAATTTCATTTTACTTGGATCCATAATCAACACCCAGGGAAGCAGCAGTCAAGAAATCAAAAGACACATTGCATTGGGCAAATCTGTTGCAAAAGGCCTCTTTAAAGTGTTGAAAAGCAAAGATGTCAACTTGAGGACTAAGGTGACCCAAGCCATGTTGTTTTCAATTGCCTCATATGCATGCAAAAGCTGGACAATGAATAAGGAAGACTGAAGAAGAATTGACGCCTTTGAATTGTGATGTTGGCGAAGAATATTGAATATACCATGGAAGGCCAGAAGAATGAACAAATCTGTCTTGAAAGAAGTACAACCAGAAGGCTCCTTAGAAGCAAGGATGGTGAGACTTTGTGTCACATACTTTGGGCATGTTATTAGGAGGGATCAGTCCCTGGAGAAGGACATCATATTTGGTAGAGGGTCAGCAAAAAAGAGGAAGACTCTCAAGGAGATGGATTGGCACAGTGGCTGCAACAATGGGCTCAAGCATAGCAACAATTGTGAGGATGGCACAGGACCGGGCAGTGTTTCGTTCAGTTGTGCATAGGGTAGCTATGAGTCGGAACCAATTCAACAGCACATAACAACAACAACAACAATAGGAGTTTCCTCTCCTCTCTGCTCACTTCTCTCTTTTATATCTCAGAAGAGATTGACTCAAGATACTACCTAATCCTGTAGATTGTGTCCTGCCTCAGTAACATAACTGCCTCTAATCCTGCCTCATTAACATCATGTTGCTGTGTTGTGTGCCATCAAGTTGGTTCCGACTTCTAGTGACCCTTTAGGACAAGTAGGACTGCCTCATAGGGTTTCCAAGGAGCAGGTGGTGGATTCAAACTGCTGACCTTTTGGTTAACAGCTGAACTGCTGGCCACTAGGGCTCCATTAACATCATAGAGGTTAGGATTTACAACCCATAGGATAATTACGTCAGATTCAAGAATGAAGGACAACCACATAATACTGGGAATCATGGCTTAGCCAAGTAGACACACATTGTTGGGGGACACAACTGAATTCATAAAGAATATAATCATGCTTTTATGTACTATTGTTATTTTATCTTATCTTAGTGTTATTAAACATTTTCCTTCTCTGAAATTTGGTGGGTAGGGAGTGTGTACCTAGCCTTCTCCCTTACTTTTTTGTTGTGTTGATGGCACCCATTTTTCTGGTTAATTTCAGCTTACTGAAATGGAATTCACTTAAGCCAACTAGTTCATTAAACCAGGTAAAATACACTCTGTTAAGTGTATTGGGAGCTATAAGAATAAAATATATTCAGAGAGATGTGACAGACAGTATATTCGTAAAATTAATAGGATGTTGTGTCAGTTCTAGTCCTCTAGGAAGCAGAAGCCAAGATGAAGTAAGAAGCATAGGAGATTTATTGGGGGCAACACTCATGAAAGATAAAGGGGAAAGGGAACAGAAGTAGGCAGAGAAAGCCTTCAAGCTGTTCTGCAAGTCTAAGAGCTTTGTAAGGAGAGAGGGAAGGAAAGGAAATTGGCTAGGAAGAGCTTCAGATTCCAGTGTAGTTCTGAGCAAGTCTTAGCTAGCTCAGTGGGGAAGCTCTGGCACAAAGATTACCTGTAGAGGGCAGAAATGGCCAGGCTCTAGAATCTTCACCATATGCAGTCATCAGCTGGGACCTTCCCAGGGAGTGCTGGGTCCTGACTCTTCAGGGCCCAAGGTACTGCATCGGGAGACATCAGTGAACTACACTTCTCTCAGCAGGTTTGAAGGGAAATCTGAGCACCGTACTTTCATAGTTGCCACAGACGGTCTCCAAAATTGAACAATCAGAGAAGGAGAAAGAGCTCTGAGAGATTAAAAGAGTGATTACTGAAATTAAACATTCCATGGAAGTATTAAAGTGGGTGAAATCTCTTGGAATGTAGAATAATAAGTTGAAGAGATGGAAAATATAAAATATATGAAAATTTAAAAATGTGACATTAGAGGAACAATGCAAGAAAGCCATTTTCTATTAACTAGGGTCTTACAAAAGGGGAAGAGAGATAAGGAAAAAAATTATATTAAAAATAGAAGAGAAATTTCTAGAACTGAAAATTATGTAACATGTTCAGCACAATAAATAAAAAAGATCTACACCTGGATACAGCCTCATAACATTACTGAACACTACAGACAAAAAGTAGATTCACAAAGATTTCACAGATAAAAAACCATTCATGCACAAAGGAATGAGCATCAGCTATGGTCAGACTTCTGAAGAATAACACTGGATGCGAGAAAACAAAAGATGCTTTGTTTTGAAAACTTTAATGAAAAGTGTTTTCATCCTAAAATTCTATATCAAGCCAAAAGTGAGAGAAGATGAAAGACATTTCAAACATGAAGGTGCCCAGAAAATGTAATTTGAAAGCAACTTGTTGGAGAAAGTTACTGGAGGATGTGCTCCAGCATAATTGGAATAAAAAAGAAAGAGAAAGACATGGGAGAGTCAAGAAACAGTGAATTCAACCAAGTAAACCAATGATGGGAATTTACAGGATGACATTTGCAACAAACAGGTCTAGAGCATCCTAGTTGAGACTGGAACAAAATGTCAGGTAACATCAGGAGGGAAATGTGAATGGAATAAAATATATGATTGAAATTGGTAATAATCAAGGTTCTATGGATAGAATTGTGCTCCCAAAAAGATATATCAAAGTCCTAACCCCTGCATCTGTGGATGTGGCCTTATTTGGGGAAATAGGTTTTTTCTTTACAGATATTAACATTCAAGCTAACAAAGTCATACCAGAGTAGGACTGGTCCTAATCCTAATCCCTTCTGAGCGATGTTTTATGAAAGAGAATGACACACACGGAAACAGTCAGAGACAGGGGGAGGACAATACGTTAGGATTAGTCTACAATCTAAGGAATGCAAAGAAATGCCCGGGGCTGCCAGAAACTAAAAGACAAGGAAAGATTATCCCCTAAGGCTGACAGAGGGAGAACATAGCCCAGAATTCAGACTTGTCCTGAATTCAGACTTCTAGTCTCCAGAACTGTAAGACAATAAATTCCAGTGAGACAATGAATACCACAAAGTCATCTACTTTGTGGTATTTTGTTATGGCAGTCATAGGAAACCAATAAAAGCTTGAAATGACCCTCCTACCCCAAAGTAAAAAGGGAAAGAGGGACTCTAGGAAAAACAAAAACTCTATAAGAAAAGCGTGGCAAAATATGAAACAAATCATGACACATTATTAATTTAGGCAAACGACAAAATGGGAGAAAATCTATTTGGCTTTGATGATATGAATTGTCTCTTTCTATTGGCTCAAGAACCCTCACACTGAACCTACAGGAAATAAAAAGTAATCCTAATATACCATTTGGCTGAACAATAAACACTGTTTACATGGTTATACTGGTATAAAAACCCATTGCTGTCAAGCTGATTCCAACTCATAGCCTGGTAGAGCAGTAGTTAAGCATTCGGCTGCTAACCAAAAGGTCAGCAGTTAGAATCCACCAGCTGCTCCTTGGAAACCCTACGGGGCAGTTCTGCTCTGTCCTGCAGGGTCATTATGAGTTGGAATTGACCTGACCGCAAGGGGTTTTTGTTTGTTTATACTAGTATAAACACAATTTATTCACTTTCAAACGTCAGAGTCAATCCATGGAAAAAGCAGGAGTATTGGTGCAATTGCAGGATAACATGTAATTGTTAATAAGTGTCTGACAATATAAAATAATATGTAATTGACAGAAGATGGAATGTGGGGTGGAGGGAGAAATGTCGAGGCAAGTGTAAGGTCACATTCCGAATTGGCGTGATAGAGGAGAAAGCTGGTGGGAAAAAAAAAATTTAATCACATTATTTAATGCTTCAAAAGCAACTACAGGAAGGATTAAAAATAATATGAATACTAACCATCGGGAAGAGGATGCGATATATAGTTATAATCTGTATGTTGTTGTTGTTAGCTGCTGTTGAGTCTGCCCCTGACTCATGGTGGCCCCATGTACAATGAAATGAAACTCTTCCTGGTCCTGTGCCATTCCCATGATCAGTTGTGGATTGGACTATTGTGAACCATAGGCTTTTCATTGGCTGATTTTTGGAAGTAAAACACCAGGCCTTTCTTACTACTCTGTCTTTGTCTGGAAGCTCTACTGAAACCTGTTTAGTATCATAGCAACACACAAGCCTCCACTGACAGGTAGTGGCTGTGCATGAGGTGCATTGGCCTGAAATGGAACCCAGGTCTCCCACAGGAAGGTGGGAATTCTACCATTGAACCACTATGCCCCCAATGGTTATAATTATATTTGTGGAATTATACTGTGTTAGCTATATTTGTAGAAATAACTAGCTGAAGAACTAAATATAGAAACAGTAAAAAGAGATGAGAATATATCAGGGGCTGGCTGGGAAAATATCACTTTTATGAAATTCATGTGTTGTTTTGATAAAAATCTTAGGCAAATCATGGTTTGAATTATACACATCATTTTATAAAACGGTAAGATTTAGCAGTTCTCTTCTTAAAGACACAGTAACTACATATTTCTTCCACAAAGAACACCACTTCCTATATCATAATACACACACACACACACACACACACACACACACAGCATGCCATAATGGATGAGAAAATTGGCTTGTCTCTTAAGGAGACACAAATATAGTAGTCACTTTTTTAATTGCCTGTCATAATTAAATTATTTCATGCTTGAAATAAAAATGTGCGGACACTGGCATATTGTAAGCATTCAATTTAATTTGTAGTGACATAACAATTAGACGAGTGTTCTATAGCCACAGATCTGGACATCATCCAGATCTCAAGCCTGTTCACTTTCCTAGCCCTCTCTTCCGGCTTTTCAGGGCTCAGGAAAAAAAAAAAAAGTATATTTATTTTTATATATAATTTTATTTATTTTGTTGTTGTTGTTGAGATATACACAGGAAAACATACACCAGTTCAACAGTTTTTTATATGTACATTTCAGCGACCTTGATTACATTCTTTGAGTTGTGCAACCATTCTCACCCTCCTTTTCTGAGTTGTTCCTCCCGCATTAACATAAACTCACTGCCCTCTAAGGTTCCTGTCTAATCTTTCGAGTTGTTGTCAGTTTGATCCCATACAGCTAGTTCTTAAAAGAGCATAATGCTCAAGGCAGGCATTTTTTACTAGTTAAGCTAAACTATTGTTTGGTTTTAAGGGTTAATTTTCGGTTTAAGATTTAAAGATTATCTCAGGGCAAAAGTTTCAGGGGATCATCCAACCTTCATGGCTCCAGGACATCTGGAGTCCCTGAGAATATGAAATTGCGTTTTGCAAAAAATGTCTCACGTTCCATCAATGATAGTCAACTTGGTTAGGGAAACCGCTACCACTGTTGACATCATCACCACAGCACGTAGAACGGTTTCTCTGTTATACGGAAGAAGTTCACCTTGCTTCTTACTTCTTCCTAAAGTGTAAATGGTTGGATACAAGAAAATCCAGAGTACAGTATAAGCTTTGCTTTGGGGCATTTAGACCACATGAAGTATAACTAGCACAATGACAGGCATCCTTTCCATAAATCTTGATCTTTAGGGGTTCGTAAGTGCCAGAAAAAAAGACCTTTGCAATATCCTGTACCAAGATTAACCTATTAGACTGATAGTAGTTGTTTTCTTTTAGTCTTCTGCTGAAACCACCAGACCAGTTGCTGTCAAGTTGACATGGCTACCTCGTGTGTGTCAGAGTAGCACTGGGCTCCATAAAGTTTTCAGCGGCTGATTTTTTAGAAGTAGATCATCAGGTATTTCTCTGGAGGCACCTCTGGGTGGACTTGAAACTCCAACCTTCTGTTTAGCAGTTGAGCTATCGTGTGTTAACCGTTTGCACTGGCTGTTGAGGGATGAGTGACCATTTATGTGTAAACATTTATTGAATGACTATGTGCCATGCACTGTGGCAGGAAATTTGCATGTATTATCTCATTTAATCTTCACAATAATCCCTAGGAGGCTGGACTACTATTAGAGCCATTTTTCAAACATGAAAACTGAGACATACAGAAGTCATATAGCTAGTAAGCAGTGTAACCAGGATTTAAATCGTGTCTGCCTGATTCCAAATGCTGTGCTTTAAAAGACCCTCCAGTCTACTGCCAGCCTTACTGTTTGGGTTTATATCCATTCTTCTCCTGCTCTGCATTGTGTAATATAAAAGATCTTCACCTCAGCAGGCACTTTATCAAATACACCAATGCCCTGGTATCCCAGTGGTTAAGAACTCAGGCTGCTAGAAAAGGTCAGCAGTTCAAATCCACCAGCTGTTCCTTGGAAACCCTATGGGGTAGTTCTACTCTGTCCTATAGGGTCGTTATGAGTTAGAATCAACTCAATGGCAATGGGTTTTATTCTCCTCTACTTAGATTATTTTATTTTATTCCTAAAGACTCATTTCTTTAAATTTTTTTTTAGTAGATCTGACCAAAATAGCTTAGTTGCTACCATTGTTCTATGCATTGGTACTATACCTCCTCTGTCTTTTTCTAGCATTTTATAATCGTTAATTTTATATCACAAAACCTCAACCAGGATCTGCCTTTATCCACAGCAAAACCATTTCTTTGAAAGGGAAGAACTAATTCCAATAATCCTAGCTCTTGAGTAATTTAAAGCATTTTACTCCCACATGAATTACCTTAAATTTGCTTGTACTGGATAAAATTCTCAGCACTTTTTAAAAATAAGATCAAATTTTGCATCACATTCTAAATATCAAAGCTATAACTTTTTACATAATTAGACAAGAAACAAAATGGAAATTATAAATACAGCATGCTGTTATTATAGCACTTTAGTATTCATTTATAATGTATGAATAGTTTGAAAATGGAGTTTTATTTGGAATTTTAAATAATCTGCTGTTCAATATACAGTAACAGGAATATGTAAAGTCTAATGAATAGATGCAGAAGCTGAGACATTCTATTAAGAGATAAGAGATTTAGTAGTGGGAGAAGAAGTGTAGTAAATGGATTTTTGTGAGTCAACTTGACTAGGCTGAAGTCTGCATTTAACCAAGGGAAAAAAAGAAAACAACATATATCCTTTGACTCTCTACTCTCTTCAGCGTGTAGTCCAGTTCATTATTTTAGAGAAAAACACAAAAAGTAGATTTCTATGAATCAAAAATAAACTCTAAAAATATGAAAATATAATAGAAAATAATTAAGTTAGGACGTTTGAAGTCTTATTGTGATTTTTACCTTTAGTTTTAGAAGTCAGTTTTATTTATGTACAACAAAATGTACCCATTTTGGACTTCTGATGTCCAGAATTGTAAGACAACGTATTTATGTTGTTTTAAGCCGCTGAGTGTCTAGTAACGTGTTATAGCAACAGTTGGAAACTAATACAGCCATGTAGTTTTCTCCTTATTAAGGCTGAGTGGTATTCCATTGTGTGGATATAACACAATTTGTTTACCCATTCATCTGCTAGTGCACATTTGGGTTGTTTCTCATTTGGGGCTATTATGAATAAAGCTTCTACGAACATTCATGTATAAATCATTGTGTAGACATGTGTTTTCCTTTTCTTGGGTAAATACTTAGGCATCAAGTTGCTGAGTCATTTAGTAAGCCCATACTTATCTTTACAAGAAGCTGCTAAACTATTTTCTAAAATGGTTGCATCATTTTACATACTCTCCAGCATACTATAAGAGTTAAAGTTGCTCTACATCCTCATCCATACTTGTACTGTCATTTTTTAAATTTTAGTCAATCTAGTAGGTGGGAGGTGGTATCTCATTATAATTTTAATGATGTTGGGCACATTTGATATGCTTGTCTGCCATTCATATATCTGTTTTGTGAAGTGTTTGTTCAAGTCTTTTGCCCATTTTTAAAAATTTGAGTTGCTTATTTTCTTCTTATTGATTTTACAATAATTCTTTACATAATCTGCATACAAGTCCTTTGATATGTACATACGTTGTGAATATTTTGACCCAGTTGTGCTTTGCCTTTTCATTTGCTTCATGGTGTCTTTTCAAGAGGACATGAATCTAAATGTGATTAAATCAGCAGTATCAGGGTTTGCTTTTATGTAATTCTTTTTGCGTCCTAAGAAAACTCTGTCTATTCCAAGATTACAAAGATTTTCTCCTATTCTTTCTTCTATAATTTGTTTTATCATTTTAGGTTTATATTTAGGTCAAATTAATTTTGGGTATGGTGTGAGGCAGGGGGTCATCTTCTTTTTTTCCCCATGTGGATATTTACCAGTTGTTTCAACATCATTTTTGTAAAAATTATCCTTTCCTGATTGAATTATTTTGACTCTTTTTTTTCTAAAAATGAACTGACCAGATATTTGTGGGCCTATTTATGAACAGTCTGTTCTCTTTCTTTGGTCTGTATGTCACTCTTTCTACCAATATCACACCATCTTGACTACTTTACCTAAGCTAATAAAACTTCTCCAAGCTTGTTCTTTTTTCATTAATTATTTGTTTATCCCAGGTCTTTCTTACTTCCATATGAATTTCTAAAATGCATTTCCATTTAAATATTCCCTCATCAATTTTCATTTAGATTGCATAGAATCTATAAATTTCAATTAAATAAAATTTATTTTATTTTTGCCTTTCTTAACTGATTAAAACCTGAAGTATAATATTAGGTAAAGTATTAAAAGTGAATATTCTTGTTGTTCCAGATCTTAGAGGGGAAGTATTTAATATTTCATTGTTAAATATGTTAGTATGGGTTTTTAGAGGGTATCCTTAATCATGCTGAGGTAGTTTCCTTCTATTCCTAGTTTGCTGAGAGTTTTTATTAGGAATGTATGTTGGGGTTTGTCAAATACTTTTTTTTCTGCATCTATGGAGAGGACCATATAATTTTTCTCCTTTATTCTTGTTATTCTTGTGGTGGTTTTCACAATATGTTCACGTTTCAAGAGATGGAGTTTAATTTTCCTCCCCTTGGAGTGTGTGCTGGACTTGGTAATTCACTTTCAACAAATACAATATTGAGAAAATGATGAGATGTCACTTCCAAGATTAGATTATAGAAAGACCGACTTCTATCTCAGGTACGTTCTCTCTCTCTCTCTCAGAACATTCACTCCGGGGAAAGTAAGCTGTCATGTTGTGAGGACTCTCAGGTAGCCTGTGGAGAAGCACATGATACTTCCTAAACATGGCCTTTCTGGTGTTTCAGTTGGATATCCAGGGTATAATGAGGTGTCTACACTCTGGGTGGGCCAGCACTCTAACATCTCCCAGAACTGCTCAATCTCTGATATCCCTTTCTCCTCTCAGTCTCATAACAGTTGCTCTCTGATAAACCTAGTGTATTCTCACCCTGAACATGCACAGTCCTTAGCCAGTGACTCATGTGGAACCCCCATCCAAACTTTTGAATCTCCTCTCTGTGCAGCTCCCTCCTCTCCAGTGCCCTGCTCTGCCTTAAAGAGTCCCACCAGTTCACATCTCAAAACTGTAAAGTTGTCTCCAAGCAGACAGATACAGTAATCATGAGGCTCACTTTGTGAATTTTTCTTCTCTCAGGGATCATGGTTTTTCACTGGCTATTGTCCACTGCCTGAAAACAGTTGTCTCATCTATTTTGTCCAGTTTTATCATTGCTTATGGCAGAAGGGCTAATCCCATACCAGTCAGTCCATTGGCTGAAGTCTTACCTACAGTTTTAAAGAGCTACCTGATGAAATATGAGGTCCATTAGTAGTGACGTTTGAGGGTTTATGATGATATCCAGGTGACTGAGAAAGAAAGGTATAATGGCTAAATTTTTTTTAAAAGAAATGTTTGTTAAAACAGAGATCATGCAATTATGAGATTTCCTACAATGGACATTTTGTTTTTGTCTTCAAGTGTATCTTCCTTGGGACAATCACTCTCCCCTCACTTCATGGGTTTTTGAATGGCTTTCAATTGTGGTGCCTTCCCAACAACTCCCAGCCACAAATGTGGATGCGTTTTCCCAGGGTGAACCAGTCAGAATATCCAATTCCCATAACCTCAGGGATTGCTGCAGCAATGAGCACCTAAATAGGGTCAATCAAAATTCTCCCTGAGCTTAATAAATAGAAACCATTACAGTGACATTCTCTTTCTCCTGGGGCTGCTAACTGGGAAGATATGAGCTGGATCTCTTGACAGATACCTTGTCCAATGCAAGGAGAGAGTCTGTATAACAGGCATTTGTCTCTCTTTGCATTCCCAGTATCCAAATCCTCTTCCAATTTGAGATTCCTATTGTGGGACCACTGGAAGAAGGCAGAGGTATAGTCTTGCCTCCCACTCAAGTTACTAAAGGGACCAAACATTCTCTCTTCCTACCCTCTGGAAGCTGTGACTCAGTCAACCAGACTGAGCCTCACTCAATCAGACTCTCCCATCCAAGACTTCAGATATGAAGGTTGTGATGTAAAGATGCTGAAAGAGTAGTGATTATTTGCCACAACAGTGGTGGACTAGAAACATTCAGAGACAGTAGGAGGTGTTCAGTTATGGCACTTTCAGACATATTAGCAACAAGTGTTCAATGGTGGCACTGGCAGTAAATTCTTAACTAGACCATTCCTGGGGCATGAACTTGGTTATGTTCACAGTTCCTGGGATCCCTTGGGTATTACCTGTTTTCTATTACTGTTCAAGAAATTGAGAGATGGAAAGAGACAGAGATTTCTGACGATAAGTTTTTTTTAATCTCTTGGTTCCAACTTTACTCCCCCAAATTCCCAGCTAAAATATACCCTTTAAATAACCCCTCCACCATTTTTTGGCGTTCACCAGAAGTAGTACTCTTTCATGTGAAACTAAAATAAACATGACATAGATATCCTCCTATTTCTAGTATCTTTGATTTAAGAATTAGCAGATGAGGAATTATTAATGATTTAGCCTTATTCCTGTAATAGGAATGTAGTTCAGAAATGTACCATGAAAAGGGGGTGGAGTTGAAAGACTGATGGTCCTGAATGTTTTTGGCAGTCTAAGTGGAGAAAATAAAATCCATATGACAAAAAATGACTGTAGGGTCACCAAAAGAAAAAGATAAGAGAGAGGAAAGAAAGAAGGCAACACCCATCCTTCCTCTGGAATCAGGCAAAGCTTATTGTCTATGGGTAGAAATATAAAAGTGCTTGCTCTTGTATTTTATATATTCCCAAGAATATATAAAGTTGTAGAAAGATCAGGAAGGGGACAAAGAGAAAAGTATGCCGCCCCAAAATTTCAAGAAACTAATTATCTGGGGGCAAGTTTCTCTATCAATCTCTGTCTCTCTCTCACACACATACACACACACAACTTTCGCCGATGGAGATGCCACACTTCTCATTTCTTCAATGTCATTGAATCATGGATCCATGTATGAACCATTCAGTCATTTGCTACTTACTTTATATGATCTAAAACAGCCCTGGTTGCACAGTGGTTACGTACTCAGCTGCTGACTGAAAGGTTGGCTGTTTGAACCCACCAGCAACTCCACGGGAGAAGACACCTGATGATCTGCTCCTCTAAGGATTACTACCCTATGGGGCAGTTCTACTCCATCCTATGAGTAGGAATTGACTAGATGGCACCTAACAACAATAACTTTTCAGCTTTTCTTAGGTAGTCTCCTTTTACTTATTATTTGCTGCTATTTGATTAGTCACTAAATGGTTGCCTTATCCAATTTTCAGGACTAGACTCAAGCAAGGATATTGTTTGCAACCCCCAGCCTGGAACAGCCCTTTTGTTTCTCATTCAGAAAACTGACCTTCCTAATTGTGGCTTCTCCTTGTCAGGAATTGATTCTGGACAGCAGTAGCTTTAATGCTATACCGAGAGGGTCATCCTCATGGAATGACTGCTCACTTCTGAATTTCTAGCCAAGTCAACACTTACTTGGGCCTGATTCCACTAGATAAGGATAACTAGAAACTTTGTTCCCAGGAGTATTCCATATTTTCTTCTTTTTCATTAAGTCAGTATGGAGAATTTTTTCACACAAGTTTTTGTAGAGCACCTGTTGGGTGTCCAACACTGGCAGAGAGTCCAAAGGTACTTAAAGAGAAACAAAAGAATTATGTTTTTTCCACTCCTGTACTGAGACAAAGGATATTTAAGTTTCCCTACTATTTCCTAGTGTCTTCCCTATGCTGGAGAAAGGAAACAGACAGCTGATTCCACAGCTGATGACTGAGCCTTTTCAAGGGCAATTGTTAGAGGGCCTCGATGTGGGAAGCAGCTGTTCTTCATCCTCTGGGAAATTTACCGAACACTGATTGGGGATAGGTTGGGGGATGGAGAGTAAGTGATCTCTTCTTTGCCCAGCACGAGGAGAAAGAGACCTTCCAGACCCTCATTTGTTCTTAGTAAGTCCAGGAGTAAATTAGATCTGATTCCTTATTTTATGTATTTTTGTCTTTTTTCATATCTGCTCATGGTCTGAAGGAAGAGAAATACCTGCACAGACCGTAGATACATGTACCACAGGAACGTTGGAGTTTATCGTTTGAATAATATATTCCAAAATAGGCCTCATCTCTTACAAGACTGTTGTTTGTTTTTCATAGCTACTAAGTGATATTGATAGGAAATGATTGAAGTTGTCCTCAGTAAAGGCTCTCCTGTAATCAGGATTGGGTTGACTGCCTAGAACATATTCCATGTTCTGGATGCCAGGAACTTGGGAGGGAGAGTTTCCAGACTTTGAGCTTGGTAGGGTTGGGACTTCCAGGGTGAGCAAGACAGAATTAGAACATTTCTCCTGTCCCACCATCCCCTGAGCAAAGGTGCTAACCTTCGGGTCACCAGGATGTTATGTTAAATACCACTGGAATAACATGATGCTTAGAGGCCTTGCCCTCAAATGGCCGAAATTATCAGGAGATCGGTGAGTGTCAGGAGACTTATTTCACAGGTTCTTCTATTTGAAATCTTGTCTCAGTAGGAGAGGGTACAGTCTGAAGTAGGCTTCACAAGGTGAGTGAAGCTGTTGGTCAATTTGTTGTATTAGTTTCCTCAATCTTGGTGGCTTAACCAATACAAATTTTTTTATAATTCTGTAGGTCAGAAGTCCATCACAGTCTCACTGGACTAAAATTGAGGTGTTGACAGGGCTGTGCTCATTTCGAAGGCTTTAGGGGAGAAGGACCTGTTTCCTTGACTTTCCCAGCTTCTAGAGATCATCTGTATTCCTTGATTTGTGGACCCCTTTCTCCATTTTCAAAGCCAGCAATAGTGGACTGGGTCCTTCTCATATTGCATATATCCACCTCCCTTTTCTACTTGTAATGTGATTACATTGGACCCGTCCAGATAATCCAGGATAATCTCCTTATTTTATAGTCACATGATTAAAGCCATTGCGTGTAGTCGATTCCTACTCATATTGATCCTATAGGACAGACTAGTACTGTCCCATAGGGTTTCCAAGGCTGTCATCTTTACTGGCTCTTTAGTCAGGTGATTAACAACCTTAATTCCATCTGCAGCCTCAGCTCTCCTCTGCCAGGTAAGGTCTGCCATGTAATATTCACAGGTTCCATCTTTGGGGGAGGCATTATTCTGCCCACCACACTTGTGTTCAATGTTTGCCCACCTCCCTCTTTTGTGACTTCTCAACCCTTTTAGAGATGTTCCAGATGCTCAGGGACTCTTGCTTCTCCTACCACTGAGACTCCCGCTCCACTGAGACTTCTGACCCTACACTCCAGATGGATCCTTCCTCCACCTACCACATGTACTCCTCTTCAAAATATGCCTGCCCAGATCAGCAATTTTGTGCCAAATATTGACCAGCTTAATGCGTTATCCTTTTTGTGAATGATGTCCATTTTAATGGGAGTCATTTTCTAAGGTATGATTTCCTAAAGGATGGATAATTTTGTGGGCTATAACAAGAGGGCTGAGGCTTAACATATGTTGCTCCAAACACCAGATTGGGGCCAAGGTAGTAGAAAGGATGGGAAGATAGCCCTAAGCTGGACATGAAAAAGGCCTTGCTAGCAACCCTAGCAATTGCATAGAGATATATGCGATATATCACTCATCACTCTACAGTGGGTCTTCTTGTTTCAGTGAAACTTTGGACTGGTTGAATTCTATAATTATGGATCAAAATTTCAGAAACATATACCAAGAAAACTAATAGAATGTCTTTCAGAGATCATTGGAAATCGGGAAATAACGTAGATATTTTTCTGACACGAAGGAGAGGGAATGACTGAGTGATTTTTAAAGTTTATTTTTCATTGGAAACATTTTACTGAGTTCTTACTAGGTGCCGGGAACTGTGCCTGGTGCTGGGTGATACGATGAAGAATAACTGAAACATAGTCCTTGTCCTCAAAGGGCTTATAGTCCAGTGAGGGAGAGAGACATCAAACAGCAACGTGTAATATATTGTAGGTAGGGGTTCTTAGGGTGCTGGGGGAACCTAGGCTGGAAACATAAAGCAGCCACAACCTCAGGGCTAGGGCAGGGAGTTAGGGAAATTTTTCTATAAGATGCAATGTCTAAGGATAATCTAGGGGATTAGTTTAAGGAGTTAGTCTGTGGAAAAGAATAGACCCTAAACAACAGAACAGGCTATATACTGTCTGAAGGTGCCCTGGTGGCGCAATGGTTAAACGCTCAGCTGCTAACTGAAAGGTCAGCGGTTCAAACCCACCAGCAGCTCCACAGGAGAAAAGACCTGGTGATCTGCTCCTGTAAAGATTACAGCCTAGGAAACCCCATAGGACAGTTCCACTCTGTCCTATATGATCACTCAGAGTCAGGCACACGACAACAACAACATACACTGTTTACTAACAATTACTGTATTTGTGACAAGAAGGGTTTTCTCCTCAAATCTGGTGGGAAGGAAAGGAGACCATTTATGTTATGGGATGAGAGGCAATCCATGTTAACTTGAGAGAGGTTTGTTTCTCTTCTAGAGACTACTTGAAAAATACCAAAGGCCTCAGCCTCCTTCCACGAAGTACTCCGGAAGGAACAACCAAGCGTGTGGTCCCATCAGAACCTGTCCAGATGGAGCCAGGAGCACGTTACACCAGCCGAGGAAGACAGAGGATGGAAAAAGAAGGAGGAAGAGACAGAGAAACCATAGGATGGGTAAAGGGTCTCCAGGCTCCCGTCAGATGCTGATTCCATAAAGACCAAATAGCAATCTAGTGGGAAAAATCTAGAGTAAAAATTGAGTGCATTCATAATCAACTACTGTAGGGCATTTCCTTTCTGGTAATTTCTTGTCCTTAGATGCCCATGGGGTGCACAAAAGAGTGTTCTAGTAATCTATTGGCCTCAAATCACCCCGAACTTTAGTGTCTCAAAACAACAGCACTCACTTATTATCTCTCACTGTTTTGGGAGTTGGCTGTGTTCAGCTAAGCAGTTCTTGCTCAAGGTCTCTTGTGTGGTTGCTGTTGGATGATGATGGCTAGGACTGGAGTCATCTTGAAGTCATCCTCACTCAAAGGTAGGGAGTTACTTTGACTTCAATTACTGAGACTGCAGTCACTGTATGTATAAACGCTCTCACTATTTCTTTACCCATGAAATTGGTATGTAATGCAGGAGTCTTGGGAAGTGCAATTCTTCCCTGAATTTCACTTTGAATAAGAGGGCAACTGCTTTCTGTAATATCCTATCCTTCAGACACTTTGGAGGTAGGAATTTATAGAACTCTGTGGTTTTGGGAAAGAAAAGAATTTCCTCTATAACTGTGTCTGTCTCTCCCCGGAAACATCTCCGCTGTGAAGAAAACTCCTTTCCTTGAGTTCGTATTTAGTCAAGCTGGTGGTTTTGTTTGGTTGGTTTGTAATTTTTTCATGCAAGTGGCACGTGAGTGACTGACTCACACATACTTATCATTTCACTTGTATTCTCTCCTTTTTGGACCCATACCTGTTATTTCATTTACTGGAAAATATGACGTTATATATCTGGGGTAACCACTGGCAAGACAAAAAAATATTATGTAAACTATGTGTACTGCCAGACTAGCATTTTGTCCTGAATGTGATGACTAGCACCATTTTTATTTAGTTCATTTTCTGGTGAAATCGTGGGAAAATTATGGTTACTTCATGCTACAGTGTGTGAATCAGTGCTGTCATCACTGTGACAGATGAAATCCTTCCTAGTCCACAGTAGTGGAGGAATGAATTGATGCAATTTGTCCCCGTGTGGTCCTCTGTGTTGGGGACCAGATAAAAGGAAGCTGAGGTGAAGTGTGCTTCCAGGCTTAATCCCTGCCTTTCTCCACCCGCTTTGTAACCTTGGAAGCTGACTCATGCGAACTGCATCAACCAGGCTTGGTTGTCCTCTGGTTAGGTTTGGCCAATTAGAGGCCCTGCCACTATATTAGAGGTTGAGCTGAGAGAAGGTGCAAGGTTATTTGTTTCTCTGGCTCCCTCCTTGCTGAGTGAGAGTTGGCTGTGTCTGCCACAGCCACTATTTTGGAAATATAGAAGTTCCAGCCCTTGACATACAGCCCTCTGCTAAAGTTTGCAGCTGTTTCTCTTCCTGGGGTGCTTCCCTCATCCCTTGTTAGTTTTCCTTAACCTTGCCCTCACTTTTGTAAATGTTGTTGTTTGCCATCAAGTCGATTCTGACTTGTAGCAACCGTATAAGACAGAGTAGAAATGCCCCATAGGGTTTCCAAGGCTGTAATCGCTACAGAAGGAGCCCTGGTGGTGCAATGGTTAAGCACTGGGCTGCTAACCTAAAAGTCAGCAGTTTGAATCCAACAGCACTCTGCAGGAGAAAGATATGACAGTCTGCTTCCATAAAGATTGACAGCCTTGGAAATGCTATGGGGCAGTTCTACCCTGTCCTATGGGGTCACTACGAGTAGGAATCAACTCGACAGCAATGGATTTTTGGTTTTGAATCTTTATAGAAGCAGACTGCCACATCTTTCTCCTACAGAGTGGCTAGTGTGTTTGAGTTGCTGACCTTTCAGTTAGCAGGTGAGCACTTAACTACTGTACCACCTGGGCTCCTTACTTCTCTAAATATTCCCTGCATCAAACTCTCTTCAAACACCCCTTTTTTCCTTGCCAGAATCTTAACTGATATCAACCTCATCATAACAATGAACATTTACTGAGCACTTATTATATGCCAAGTACTGTCCAAACACCTTAAATGAGTTAGTTTATTTTTATCCTCACCACAGCTCTATGAGGTATGTACTATTGTTTCTCCATTTTACCCATCAGGCTGACATTTAGAAGCACATAGCTTACCCAGACTTACCCAGCTAGTAAGTGTCGGAGAGAGGACTTGTACCCAGTCTATCTAACTATAGGACTTGAGAGAGGACAGTAAAGTAAGGACAGAAAAAGGTAGGTTATGAAGTCAGAGAGACTAGAGTACAAATATCAAATGATGACCTGAACCAAGACACTTAATTCCTTCGAGCTTCGGTTTCCTTATTTTTATAATAAGAATTACATTGCCTTTGTCATTTAGAGTTTTTTGTTTGCAAGCAACGGAAACAATACTCACTGATCAAAATTATAGGAATCTGGAGAGTTCTAAAGGATGCAGGTAATGGCAACTAACGAACACTTTTTCCTAGGCCCCTATGCTGAGATGAATCAGCTCTGGTTTTCCACCCATGACTGACTGTGCCAAGGTTCTGGAGAGAACTTCCACTTGGCCTCACTTGTATTACTTGTCCACATCCTTAACCAGGTAGAAGAGACCACCAAGTCTGCATTCAGTGATGGAGGTTTAGTATTCCTAAGAAAACCAATATGATTTTACCTGAAGAAGGTGTAAAGGATGCCATGAAGGCAAAAAACAAACAAATACACAAAACCTGCTTCCATGCTTCTGCCAAAGGTAAAGGACATAATCTAGGTGAAGCACTTGGCACAGGGCTCAGGGCTTTCTGTTCCCTCCTGCCAGAGCATTCAGAGAAGGGGCATTTGATCGTAGTGGGAGAAATGTGGTGGAGGGAATCTATCCTTCATTAGCTGTATCTACTGTCTACCTTCTGATCATCTCTCATAGGAACTATTTGATGTCTACTTTTCCTCTTGCTCTGCCCAGTGACAACTACCCATGCCTACCCCAAAAAGCCCCTATTGGCTGTAGGCTTCTTTCAAGGGTCTGTCCATGTACTACCTCTCTGTGGTATGACCTATCTTATGGGTTGTTCAAGACCCTGTTTTACCCCAACATTTTATTTTGAAAATTTTCAAACATACAGAAAAGTTGAAAGAATTAGGCAATGAATACCATTATCATACCACTAGATTCTACCATTGATTTATTAGTTTATCACATACCTATCCATCCATCCATCCATCCATCTATCCGTACAAGCTCCCTATTTAACAACATTGTGTCTTACTGGGTTTATAAAGATTTGTTTACAATGAACCCAAATCTTTTAAATTAACGTTAGCAAAAAACCAACTCCTAGGCCTTACTGGAAAAGTCTCTCTTGGTTAATGCTTTGAATAGAAGAAGTTTTTAAAGGATTCATTTCTCACAAAAAGCAACCATCTGTTCTTTCTGACGAGTTCCTTGACTTCTATCATTTCTAGCTATGTCTCTAAAATAGAAATTGCTGTTGGAATAATGGGGAAGAGTTGTCAGGAAAAATTCACCGACTGAAATGACCCAAAGTCAGAGAAGTATCTGAAAGGAGCATTTCTTGGATAATGATGATGATAATAATGATAGGCCTTGAAAAATGCCCAAAATCTCTTCCACAATTACCAAAGAGATTTTCATATCTGATTCACAAATCCTAGAAACCTAAAATCCTAAGAGAGAAACTTCCAATCTTGAGAGTCACATAAGCATCTCAACTCCTAATACCAAGATATTTTACATACCCCAACTTGTATTAGATTCTCATGTGACTTGATTTTACTGTGAGATTTGTGGTTCTGGTTCAAGCCCCTGAATTCAGGATTCAAGCGTCTGGGTTTTTATTGATTTGCTTACTTTTGAAAGGCAGTTTTGAGCTAGTGCTGGTCAAATATAGGTGTAAAGGTGATGCAGTGGAAGAAATATATCAAAGTCATTTCTGAAGTGTAAACGCAAGTCAGTTTACATTCAACGCTAAAACAAATTTGAAATTTAATCTTGGCACCGTTTATCTGTGTTCTGGCATGTGACTTCATTATCTGCATTTCATCTAGACGGGTGAATAGGGATGGAAGCGTATGTTTTAGGAGTACCATAGGACAGGCAGAATTTGGCAGGAGGCTGGGGAAAACTCTAGCTAAAGAAAAAGGAGATGGGGAAATAATACTGCTAGTAGGGAAGACTGGTCTAATCTATACTACGGAGAGTATTTGAACATACACAGAATCCCAGAACATGTCAAAGAAGAGGAAGTGAAGATGAAATGTAGGTAACAGTATGAGAAAGAAGTGTGAGCAACACCTAATAAACTAATACAGACTTAATGGCGAAGAGGCATAGGTGAGTTCAGCTTGGAAACTCTCTGATAACCCAGGCATTATGTGTTGAGGACTGATCTGGAGTGATAGGATAGGAGAAAGGAGGGATGGATGCTAGAGACATTTGTTTTGTTGATTGCCTGGGTAGACAGAGATAGATACCTGACAGTGGAGTCACTCTGACTCATGGCAACCTTATGTACAACAGAATGAAATGTTGCCCAGTCTTGTATCATGCTCACAATTGCCAGGATGTTTGAGTCCATAGTTGTGGTTGCTGTTCCAGTCCATCTCACTGAGGGTCTCCCTTGCATTCACAGGCCTTCCACTCCACCAAACACAATGTTCTCTTCTAGCGACTGATTCCCCCTGATGACATGTCCAAAGGAAGCGAGTCAGACAATGTTTTATTGTGATCCGTAGGGTTTTCATTGGCTAATTTTCAGAAGTAAATCACCAGGCCTTTCTTTCTAGTCTATCTTAGTCTGGATACTCTGCTGGGTGACCTTGCTGGTATTTGAAATACTGATGTCATAGCTTCCAGCATCACAGCAACACGCACGCCACCACTGGGTTGATTGTCTACCTACACTTCTTTTTTTTTTTACTTCCCTCCGTTATTTCTTCCAAATAGTATCTTAGATACTATTCGGGTATTCACCATTCCCCCCTACCTCATGTCATAAAGCTCAGGAGTATACCTGAGTATACCTCAGGAGAAGCTAACCCTGCCTCTAGCTCCAGGAATGGGCTCAGATTTATTTAAGACAGTCAGTACAGCCCATCACCCTAGCCACCGTCATTAATTTAGAGATGGACATAAGACCTTTATTAAAATATTTGGAAAGAAAACTACTCTCTTTTTCTGGATGGTGTGTTCCATGGATGTGATGCCTGGAACTTCTGCAGCCATGTTGACACCATGAGGGAAGACAGCCCTTACGATGAAGCTTATTCCATGGAAAGCAGAATGGAGAGATGGAGAAAAACCAGATCATTGAAGACAACATTAAGCCACTGGGTCAGTCTCCTGTGAAGTCCAAACAACCCCCAGACTTACCAAATTTGACCTCATTAATAAGTAATTACAAATTGATAACAATGCTGGTGTAGCCCAGCAAGTATAACAAGCATAATTAATTGGTTCAAATTTCAACTCCTTATTAGAGAATAATTTCCTAGTACATTCCTTGACATATAGGAGATGCTCAATTAAAATATAGGACAGAGGAAAATATTCTCATTTTACCCAACACATATTATTGCTAAAAACCAGGGTTAAAAGAAAAGGTAAGGTATCATATGTTTGTGTTAGCAGAGTGGTGGTAATGGTGGGTGGGGGTGGGGAGGTTTGTAGCTCTGAGAGGTAAGGAAGAATTAAAAGAAACAATTATATGGGGCATATTTTCTCCAAGGAGCCCTGGTGGCCCAACGGTTAAGCACTCAGCTGTTAACCAAAAGATTGGTGGTTCAAACCCACCCAGGAACTCTGTGGGAGGAAGACCAGGCAATCTGCTCCTGTAAAGATTAAAAAACCCGTTGCCGTCGAGTCGATTCGGACTCATAGTGACCCTATAGGACAGAGTAGAACTGCCCTATAGGGTTTACAAGGAGCGGCTGGTGGATTCGAACTGCCAACCTTTTGGTTAGCAGCCGAGCCCTTAACCACTGTGCCACCAGCTTTTGCCCATGAAGATTACAGCCTAGAAAACACTAAGGGGCAGCTCTATTCTACATGGGGTTGCTATGAGTCGAAAATCAACTCAGTAGCACCTAACAACAACAGCCCCATATTTCTCACGTTCACCCTCTGTGACCGTTGGTAAAGCACCTGAGGTGGTAGGAACAGTGGACAGTAAGCAGGTTTTCTCATATTTTCTCAACTACCCTTGCAAATTATTTCTTCTCCTAACAGCCAGCAGCTCACAAGAAAGGGAAGCTAGCGTACTTCTCTTCTTATTTTCAGGACAGAGAAGACTAATAGGAAAAAGAGGAAGACCCTCAACAAGATGGATCGACAAAGTGGCTGCAACAATGGACTCAAACATAGCAACAATTGTGAGGATGGTGCCTGACCGGACAGCATTTCATTCTGCTGTACACAGGGTTGCAACGAGTAGGAACCAACTCGATGACACCTAACAACAAGAACAACAGTGTCATTGTGGAGATGTTGACTCTTTTAGGGAACTCTCATGTCCCCAGATAGCCTTTTTCTATTATTGGTAACTGCCCTCGCTTTCCCAAAGTGTGTGTAATAAACTAACACAGTCTCGCTGAGATGCTTGGAAAATCTGCAAATATAAATATAAACTACTTGAGAAATACTCAGTAACTAGACAGATAAAAAGAGAAGAAATTATGCCCTAGAAGAAATATATTATTTCATCTTCCTCTCCAGGACTTGTGTGCGAGGTTAGTGTCACCAGTGAGTGACACCCAGGAGCCCTTTGCTAACGTTCCTAAATAAATTTCAGAAATCAAACAGGATATCATTCTGGCTGATAAATGAGATCATAAAGTGAATACACCAATTTCCAAGCCACCATTGTGTGTAAGGAGATTTTTTTTTTTTTAATAGGCTAAACACATTAACTTTTATGACAGCTGATTTCCTTCTGAGAGCAGTAGTGCATCCCATTTGTCAAGAATATGTATAGCCTTGAGTTGTGTGTGTTGAGTTACTGGGAGACAGAACATTAATAAATATGGTGTAAATTTTAAAAAGTGGCTCACCTATGCGGAGGAATAAATAAAATGAAAAGGGTGATTAAAGAAAGCAAGCAGTTTACTCAATGCCTTCTGTACTGTGGCAAGATCTTCTAGGGCTATAAGGAGGACACTAGTGTCAGTACCTGGAGGAAAACAGCAGAAAGGCCAGAGATTGGTCACAGAATAAATATCTGGTGACCTCTATAACTTACTCCAGGAGGACATGGGTCACTGCTCCCAGTGAAGTAATTTATCAAGAACTTGTTACTACATGCACCAAGTATGTAAAGAGATACATGGGAGGACCTCTGCCCTTCTGGGGCTTACACTCTATTTAGGAAGGCAGATTATACATGTAGAAAGATAGATTATGATACCCATTATTGACATCTAAGGGCTAAGGGAGTTCCAGTCCTGATGTTGCAGGAGCTCAGAGGATCGCTGTGGGCTTGGGTAGTTGGGGAGGAAGAGGTGGTTTTGAACAGGGTTTTGCAGAGAAAATAGCGCTGACTGGTTGGATAGGTGAACGTGTGCGTGAACGGAAGTGAGAGGAGGAGAGGGAAAGGATAGATGAGGTGGCTCCTATTCCTTCTGCGACATTCATGGAACCCCTGCATGCTCTAAAATTATATCTTACAACTTCCTTTCAAGCAACAGTGTTGCATGTAAAAGATAATTTGAATGAATACAAATAAGACAAAGCTCTTTGGAGACCTTCTCGAAATCCTTAAAGAGAAAAATTAGATTGTAGTGCTGACTCTCTATTACTTCTTTGTGTGTATTTGCTACCTCACTGTGGAAGATTTTTTCTTAAAAAAGAAAAGAAAATGTAGGCTCTAATTACATTAGCAGCTACTAAAATGCAACAACAGTCACTTCTAAGAACTTGAGAAAAGCAATAAGATCATTATCTGAGAACTTAGTTCACTTCAGGCACAATATAAAACCTTTTAAAAAGAATTTTTTGGACTTAGGAGGAGATTCAGGTCAGAAATTACATTAAATAATTAGTCATTAGACACCAGGACGAGCCCATTCTCATGTGTATATTTGTTGTCATCTACCACATTGCCAACACAGGTCTCAACATCATTATGTGGACAGAAAGGAAAAATGATAATACTGGAAATGATGATGACATCTTCTGTAAGAGTCAAAGATCCCAGAGATCTTTTCTGGAATTGCTGAATCGTTTCCATCTTCTTAATGAGAAATACCTCTTAATGAAGGCAGTAGTTGACGTCATCTGCACTATAGAGTCTTATTAAAGATGAGTTCAGCATCAACTCAACTGCCTTTTAAGGTAATAATCTCATTGCTTGAAATGTTCAAGCCATGTGTTCAAAGCTAAAATCATGATCTTATCCTTGTTATTTCTTCCCTCATCCAACTTCTGCCAACCTCTTGCCTTGGAAAATGGCACCGCCATTCATCCAGTGACCCAAGCCAGAAACCTAGGAGTCAGCCCAGATTTGTATATTTTTCCTCACCCCTATTCTCACTTCCTTTATTTCTACCCCATTAGCTTTTCTTCTGTCTGTCTCCTCAGCCCTGTTCCCACTACTGCTGCCATAGGTTAACGCCTCACCATTGCTCAACTGGAATATTACAACAAGTCTCCTCACTGGCCTCCTTTGCTCTCCTATGATCCATTCTCCATAATGTATCAGGAGTTCTCCTTCAGAAACACCACTCTGCTTTTGTTGTTGTTAGTTACCATTGAGTCGGCTCCAACTCATGGTGACCTTATGCATAACAGAACAAAATATTACCTGGTCCTGTGCCATCCTCACAATTGTTGGTATATTTAATTCCATTGTTGCAGCTACCATGTCAGTCCATCTCATGGAGAGTTTTCCTCATTTTTTGCTAACCCTGTACATTACCAAAAGTGATGTCCTTTTCTAGAGATTAATCTTTCCTGATGACATGCTCAAAGTAAGCAAGACAAAGACCCACCATTCTCACTTCTAAGAAGCATTCTGGCTGTCCTTCCTAATATTCTTCACCCAATACACCACAATCTGAATTCATTAATTCTTCTTCTGTCTTCTTTTTCATTGTCGAGCTTCCCCTCCCCCCTCTGCCCCTAACTTGAATCTTTCGCTGTTTGTGGGGTAGAGTTCAAACCATTCAGCAGGCATAGAAAAGTCTTCATGGTTTGGACCTTGACTACCCCATCAACCTTATCTCCTACCACACTTTCCATTTCTTACGCCCCACAGTCCAGCCATGCCAAATTATTTTTATGTTCTCTTAATGCATCTCATTGTTTCCTGCCTCTATGTCTTTGTTCAGGCTGCTCCTCCTGTGTGAAATCTCCTCAGTGAACCTGTCTACATGGCCAACAAATCTCATTTTGGAAGCTCAGCTCACGAATTATCTAGGAAGACTTTTCTATCTGCTCCCTTAAGAATCACTTCCAATTCAGCACTGCCCTAGAGCCTGTGCAGTCTTCTGGTATTACATATACTTATTGTATCTTCTGGCTTACACGTCTGTCCTCCCCTTTAGACTGAAGATGAGAAATGTCATATTCATCTTTGTTTTGCATTTGTATACATCTTTGTATTTCTGCTTTGCCAGCTGATTCTATGTTAGACTCTGCTAAAGGAGCCTCTTTCTAAAGAAGCTGCAAAGCTGGAGGAGGAAGGCATGTCTCCTTCCTGTCTGCTTCTTGTTGATTTCTTGTCTGCTTCTTGTTCCTACGAGCATCATTCCGTCAATACATCTTCACCTTCCTGACGTAGTAGTTGAATCCAGTTTGCAATTTCTCCAACCCTTTTAACACCAGCCTCGTTCTGTCCCCAAGAGGTACCAGCACAGGCCAATGCCCTTTCCTCAGAGGTCTGGGTCCTAGCCCCTCTGTACCTCCTCCAGCTTCTAAGTTTTAATGATTCTAACCTTTTAATGATTCTTGTTCTCCCAGGCCAAGAGGTGGAAGCTGCTTCTTACAATTGCTACCTGCATGATACTGTAGAGGTTCTCTTTTTACACTTTTAGTTACCCAGTTAACAACTACATCTAGTTAACCCTCTTTATTTTAAATTTACTGTTAAAATTACTGGTACGGTTTCTGTCTCCTGACTGAACCCTGACTGATACGCTTGCTGAACCAATGGAGAAAATCCTTTAGAATGATGGTGTCAAAGTCATATTTCTTCTTACAAAAATACTAATAGATCAAAAAAAAATATTTTATAAAACATGGAAACATCACATAAAAGCTTACCTTCAAAATACCCACTGAATTTGTGACATTTTAGCAGGTAATTTATTTGTGACGCCTTCCCCCTCTAGGTCTTCAGTTTGCCATCTTTGCTTTACAGAGCTCCCAACTAATTTATGACGGTCATTTCCAGGGCCTAGACCAAAGTCTCGTGACCAGTACGCCCCAGGCCAACCATGCTCTCACCTCTCATTCCAGTTCTTTGTGACTGGCCCACCATCCTGAACATCTGGTCATATTCTCTATTGGTTTGTCATTTTATAAGCTTTCTACCGTCTTCTCCCCAAGGCTGAATACAGTATCATTTCATCAGTTTCTATGAATTCCCCACAGCTCAGTAAACGTTACAAAAACAAACAAATGAAGGAACGAAATGAATTGTCAGGCAGAGGGAAAATCTATTTGCCTTGACATCCCTGCTTATTGAGCGGAAGACCTTGAGCACAATAGCACTTGATAAATATTGATGATTGATCAACTTACCAGCTTAAATTATGGTCCCAGTTTCCCATGACTGCTCCTGACTGTTATTTGGCTCTAGATCTCCTATGGATAGCATTATTATAATTTCTATTGAGGGTGATGGAGGCAGTCATAGCAGAAAGAATATGTTTGGAGTTTGGAGTCAGGACGTAAAAACAAAAGTTGCTGTTGAGTCAATTCCAACTCATAGAGGCCCCATAGGATTTTCAGTGGCTGATTTTTAAGAAGTAGATTGCTAGGCCTTTCTTCTGAGGTAACTCTGGTGGACTCGAACCTCCAACCTTTGTTAGCAGTCAAGCATATTGGCCATTTGCACCACCTAGTCAGTCAGAGAAACCTAGGTTCAAATCCTAAATCTTCTACTTGCTATCTTTCTGGCTTTGGGCACATTACTTAATCTCGGAGCCTCAATATCCTCATTTGTAAATTGGTATTAAATTGGAGTTAAATATTAATAATATATAGCCATATATATATATTTAAATGTATACCCAAATATATATATATATATATAAACACTTATTGAGTGTTATGTGTCAGGCATGTTTTAAGTGCTGTACATGTATTAAGTAGTTTAATCCTCACAACAACCCTATGAAATATAAGACAAGGAGACTGATCTCAGAGAGGTTTAATAACTTGCCTTAGAAGGAAGTCTGGAGGTCAGGATATAGACCTAGGCAGTCTGGTCTAGAGTCTGGGCTTCTAACATATACTCTGCTGCCTCCTTCCTTGTGTGGTTACCTGGAATCTCATTCAATGAGCTAATACGTGTGATATAAGTGCCCCACAAATGGTAGCTATTCCGGCACTCTGGAAGGGGATTCAGAAAGGGCCTGAATTCAATAGCTTAGGTTCAGATTAGATTTCCTACTGAAATGACTTGGCCGGTGTGGACTGTTAATTTTGTTATGGAAAAATTGGCAAAAGCCTCTGACCCGAATAGTAGCAGAACATTTTCCTGCCCCCCTTAGTGGTCAACTTGGGGGAAAGTGTTTGGTACTGTACTGTTTATTCTGTGTTCTGTTGTTAAGGAAAAGGTGATGCAGTCAGATAAAAAAGGCATAAGAAGAAAATTGAGCCAGGTAAAGGAGGGGCACTTCCTGAGCAAGCCACCCAAAGTAGCACACACTATCCCTTTCCCAGGCTTTATTTTTCTGCCGAGTACCTGTCACTACCTGACATAATACAATATATTATTTGTTTATATGTTGTCTGTCTCATCCATAAGAATACAGATTCCATGAGCTGAATGCTTATTGCTAAAACAGTGTCCTGCTCAGAGTGGGCACTAGGTATATTTGTTGAAGGAGCAATGGACAACATTGTCAACAGCAATTTTCCAGAAGATGCAGAAAGACTCTTCACGTGCTATTGCTCATATCCATAATTGATAGCAATTGAGGATATAATCTTAGAATGTAACCAAGAGAAAGCAGATCTAGGTACAGCATAGAATTGGAGCTTGTTTCCTTTATTTCTGAGCACTGGGTGCCATTTTCCTCATGGCAGCCAGGAAAGGGCTCTCAGAGAAGACAGACAGACCTGAATGCAGTTAGTGTTGATGTTAGCACCTTGAGTAAGGGATGATTTAAAAAATACCTTTCAGAATTTAGTACCAGGAAAAATTTTGTCTCTCTCAAAAAATGATGCAGACTAAATAACTCTGTGGTTTACTTTTTTGCTTTTGTTGCTTGGAAGCTTAGAACCAAACTTGAAGACTAATCTCTAGAAAAGAACATCATGTTGGTAAAGTAGAAAACCAAAAAAAACCAAACCCATTGCTGTCGAGTCGATTCTGACTCATAGCTACCCTAAAGGACAGAGTAGAACTGCCCCATGGGGTTTCCAGGGAGTGCCTGGTGGATTCAAACTGCTGACCTTTTGGTTAACAGCCGTAGCTCTTAACCACTACACCACCAGGGTTTCCTGGTAAAGTAGAGGGTCAGTGAAAATGAGGGGAACCCTCAGTGAGATAGGATGACACGGTGGCTGCATCAATGGGATCAAATATACCAAAGATTATAAGTATGGCACAGGACAATGCAATGTTTTGTTTTGTAGTACATAAGGTCACCATGAGTCAGAGCTGACTCAACAGCAACTAACAATAACAATAGTAATGATACTGGCCTCGGCTGTAGTTTTAAAACATTGATCTCTCCATATATTAAAAAAAAATTGATTTATATTTTAATAAATTTTATATATATATATATATATATATATATATATATATATATATGTCTTAGGCTGGGTTCTCTAGAGAAGCAAAACCAGTAAAGCATATAAATATATATAGAGAGAGACTTACATCAAAGAAATGGCTCACGAGATTGTAGAGGTTGGAACGTCCCAAGTCTGTGGATTAGGATAGAGGCTTCTCCCAATTCATGTAGCTGCAGGTGTTGGCAAACCCAGGACTAGCAGGTCAGGAAGCAGGGCTCTTGCTCACAGGCTGTGAAGATTGACGAATCCCAAGATCGGCAGGTCAGAGAGCAGGCTCTTGTTCACAGGCTGTGAAATTCAATGAATCCCAAGATCGGCAGTCTAGGCTGCAAGGCTTCTCCTGCTTCACGTAGCTGCAGGGGCTGGTGAACCCAAGATCAGCAGGTCTGAGAGTAGGGCTCTTGCTCACAGTCCATGAAGATCGATGAATCCTAAGATTGGCAGATAAGCTGCTAGCTCAAGTCCCAAGAACAGGAGGTTAGACGAACAGGAGGTAGCCGCAGGATCCAGCGTGAGCAAAAAGCCAGAATGTCTGCTTATATTCGGGTACAGGCCACACTCCCAAGGAAACTCTCTTTCAACTGATTGGCTACTCACAGCAGATCCCGTTATGGGAGTGATCCCATATAAACACTGAGAATCATGGGCCAGCCAAGTTGACACACAATGTTAACCATCACTGTATGTGTCTGTGTGTTTATTGTAAACCATCTCAGATTTGGAAAGTGGAATATAAACTTAAATACCCAGTAACGAAAGAAGTCAGAACAGTCCTAAAGAAACCAGGCAGGGCAAGTTGGGCTTGTGGCCCTGGAAGAATTCCTCTCCTTCCTCGTCCCTTGCGTGTTATTTGGCTCTGCCCGTTGCCACTGCCACCAATCCTGGTGCTTGCTCTGGATTGGCAAGGAGTGTTCTCATTCAGCGGAGTCACCTCCTCCACCTTCCTTTCCATGTCACACACACCAGCCCCACACCCAGCAAATCCAATCTTATGCCTTTCTGTCCAAACCCTTTCAGGGCTTCCCACCACCCACCAGAGAGCATCAGCTGAGACATGGAAACTCTCCAGCCACATTCCATGTCATGTGCCCCTCCAGGTTTATGCCATAATGACACTAAATTTCCTGAGTTCCTCAGCCTACCACGTTTTTTCATACTTCTGTCATTTTCTATTTTGTCCATTTGAAATGCTTTCCTCACTTTTGTCCACCTGAAAACTTCTCCTTATTCGTCTGATATCTTCAGTTTAGTCAACGTGGTTCCATATATAAAAATGTATTGAATGTCTACTGCATGCCTGTCACTGTGTCCTGTGGTTATAGAGCTGTCAAGCTTGACTCTTTCTGTGAAGATCCCTTGACTCCCCTGAGTTAATCACTTCTCCCTCTATCCTACCTCGTGTACCCCACGTATTCCTGTATTATTTGCTCTAATCCACTCTGTTGGACAGGGATTTGCTTGTTTATTTCCTGTGCTTGATTCTGAGTTCATGGAAGGCAGAAGACATCTTTCATTCATCTCTGTATCTTCAGGATACTGAGGCAGGCACATAGTGGGTATCTCTCTCTCTATATATGTATGTATCTATATCTATATATATATTAAAATAAACTAAGGACTTGATAAGCAGAAAGAGCACTCCCAAATAGGGCCTTCCACATAGTATGTGCTCACTGAATAGAAGAGAAAATAAAGTTCACAGCTACCCAGTAACTGGGTAAGGAGAAACAAAGAGTGGTACAGGGTTTGAAGGAGTAATGAGTGCACGCTTCTATAGCAGATTGAATAATGTTCCCTAAAAATTTATGTCCACCTGGAACCTCAGAATGTGACCTTATTTGGAAATAGAGCCTTTGTAGATGTAATTAGTTAAGTTGTGGTCATACTGGGTTAAGGTGGGCCTTAAATCCAATGACAGGCCTCCTTATAAGAAGAGGAGAGGATACACAGACACATGAGAAAGGAAGGCTATGTGAAGATGGAGACAGAGATTGGAGTAAGCAGTTACAAGCCAAGGAATGCCAAGGTTTGCCAGGAGCCAGCAGAAGCTTGGAAGATGCAGGAAAGAATTCTTCCTGAGAGCCTTCAGAGGTAGCATGGGTCTGCTGACACCATGACTTTGGACTTCTGGCCTTCAGAACTGTGAGCAAATAAATTTCTGTTGTTTTAAGCCACCAAGTTTGTGGTGATTTGTTGCAATAGTCCTAGGACACTAGCACAGCATCTGAGAATCATATGTGTTGAAGTTGTAGTGACTGAGCCTTTAAGTGTATGTTTAGTTTAATTCAGTAAATATTTGTTGACCATCAGCTATAAATAGGAAAGCTGCCTGAGTGGTTGAGGTTTGAGCAATCAAGCAGTGATTGATATATGTGAGACAATATTGCATTCAAGGTGTGGATTCTGCAATCAGATCAATCCTGGGTTCAAGTCCCAGTCTCAGTTCCACCACTTACTAGAGGCATAACTTTGGGCAAGTTATTTAAACTTTCTGAGTCTTAGTTTCCTATAACAAATGAGAATAATACATAATTCAGAGGTTATTGTGAGTTTCAAATGAGACAATTCAGATAGTATATAACTATGTACAGTACATGGTAAGTATGCTATAAAGGTTAGCTGTCACTACTAATGGCCAAATAAGGTAACAAAACTATAGATTTATCTGCAAATCCAAATAAAGAACCATATTAACTTTTCTTAGTCTAAAAATGTTTACCAAATCCCAAAATGTTTAAACAGAACCATATGAAATGGCCAACATTCAACTATTTTTGACTTATCAAAATGAAGATATCTTTTTGTAGCCCAATTTTCCCAATTTCACCCTGTATGGTATCACTGGTGATTCAGAGGCAAAATCTTTAGATGTCTTCTGTCCACTCTGACCTGAGGTGGTCCTCTTTCCCCTCAGCCTGCTTGCTCATTTATGCTTGCTCGTAATGCATGCTCTGCTTACTTCCGGAAAGGGCCTGAGGAGGCTCAACTTCTATAGCAACAAGGCTGTCTGTACAGTTCAGTTGGCAACTAATCATGTGCCACCTTATGACATATCCTCCATTGCCTTAGACTGTTATGTAAATCTTTTATTGGTTTTAGCTCTTTGCATGTTGCATTTTAATAGGGGTAAAGAACATCCAGGCCACCTTCACAGAAGAGTAGAGAGAATACTCCATCCTGTGTCACGGGGCACAGACTTACGGAGCTGGAAACAGGGGCCTGGCGATGGGCCAGGGAGCTGTCACCAGCATCCAGACTATAGGCCTGAGGAAGACAGAGGATTTGTTCAACTTAACTTCAAGGTGTAGAGAAGTAGAACTCACAAAGAAAATCTTGAGCAACAGGGTAGGAGGTCACTTTACCTAAAAGAAATCTGTGCCATGTGGTTGTTTCTCACCTCTGTTAAGAAAAAAAGAAAGCTTTTTTTAAAGAGGGATGTACAGTAGACAAGGCTGCAGATCAATATAAAATGTACTTTCTAGCCATTGAGCTGCCCAAGAAGATACGGCTTTTCCAAAAAGTTGGAAAACTACTGGACTAGAGGATGCTGTATTTCTTCTTCTCGTCTTCTCCTTCTTTTTTGTTTTTTGGTTCCTAGACTGTTCATTCTTACAGGGCAGGGATTGTGTTAAGTCTACTGTTGTATCTTCCCAGTGGTAGAAACACTATTAAAACAACAACAACAACAATTGCCGTAGAGTTGACTCTGACTCATGGCGGCCCCATGTGTGTCAGAGTAGAACTGTGCTCCGTAGGGTTTTCCATGGAGAATTTTTTCTTCCTAGGTGCTTCTGGGTGGACTTGAACCTCCAAGTTATGGGTTAGCAGCCGAATATGTTAACCATTTGTACCACCCAAAGACTCCAGAAACACCACAGGTACTTAATAAAGATCTGCTAGGGTGATAGGGATGGCGCAGGACTGGGCAGTGTTTCTGTTGTACATAGGGTTGCTATGAGTTGGAACCGACTCAAGAGCACGTAACAACAGGATGATGGGTGGTGCTTCCCAGTTCCTCTACCTGACAGAGCAGTAATGGTACAGGAAGGGCAGCAAATCCTCATAATTATGATTATTATGGATAGTCATGGTACGTGGGTCCCTAACAGATTCTGTATTCCTTGACTTCAGCTTGAGACTTTAAGGGTATACCTGATATGTTGTTTTTGTTAGCTGCCATCAAGTCTGTTGCTGACTCATGGTGACCCCGTGCATAATGGGATTAGACTGTTGTGATTTATAGGGTTTTCATTGGCTGATTTTTGGAAGGAGATCATCAGGCCTTTCTTCCTAGTTTATCTTAGTCTGAAAGTTCTGCTGAAACCTGCTCAGCATCATAGTAACATGCAAGCCTCCACTGACAGCCAGGTGGTGGCTGCTCTTCACGTGCATTTGCTAGGAATGGAAAGGAAAAATTCTACCTTGACACAGCTGAGTTATAAAAGCATCATCATCATCAGCCGTATTGGTACAGCATGCTTTCCTATACAACACTCAGTATCTTATAGAACCCTGTATCATAGATAAAACATGTACAATTCCCATTTTACTGAGGACTTGGAGGCTCAGAGAGGTTAAGGGACTAGTCTAAGGCCACACGGCTAGTAAGGAGCAGGCAGCAATCCAGTCTTCTGACTTCTCTACCTGATCTTGGATAAGTTTCATCTTATAAACACTCACAGAAAGTCATGTCCACAGTGCAGAGGAGGGGATGCGAATGGGCGAGCGATTTGTGTCATCATTCAGCAGCATTTCCGGGTGTGAGCATTGATCCCCGGCCTTGCTCCAGCCCATGCGTGCATACTCTCTGCATTACTGGTCACATCCTCTCGTTTCCCTTGGCCTTTACCAGGTTTCTGTTGAGAGAGGACTGCCAATCAGCCATTGGCTTTTCCAATCTTTCCTCACCCGTCTCAAGTGCTACAGAGCAGAGGATGAGCACATTAGCTCCCGCCCACGAAGTCCCAGATTGGGCAGAGAATCCACACAGCTACAAATGACAGCACTGATGGCAGCGTGAGGACCGAGGTGGGGCGTGGGCCAGAATGAGGCGGGCACCCTCGATCTTACTGATTCAGTCTCAGTATCTGAGCTTAGAACCTATCTTCTAAACCTTGACCAATCTCCTTTCAGCTACAATTTTCACTCCCTCCTGCGTGGCAGCCACAGCTACACCTGGCCCCTGGCTTAGAAATGCTGCAGATGCTTCTCCTAATTAATACGTGACGCGGCATCTCACCACTAGGACAATAGCTGGGACCGCAGCACTTCCGGGGCTGTCTCTTTGTAGAGCGAAACGCAGATGACAAGCGAGCTTTTTGTCTTTCATGTGCCGTCTAGATGTGACATGCTCCAACGGACAATCTAGGCAGCCACAGATGTCTCTCTTCAGTGAGAGACGTGACATGTGTCAGGAAAGTCGGCTCCCTCTTGGTTTCAAAGCTTGCTTCTCACTGAGTGGCTGAGAATAGCTACCAGGTGGCTTGCATTGTCTGAGGGATGTGCAAAGGTGAGGAGAAGCCCAGAAAGCTGACAGGAGAGCGGCAGCCCTTGTCAGCGAGGTAACTGGATATTGAACATCTATGAATTCTGGACTCAGCTTTACAATGAATTTACCCTGTGGTCTGAATTTCTCTATACCTCTGCTCCCTCAATTGTAAAATAACAGTTCTGGAGTTCCACAAAAGTCCTGGAGAAGAGATAATAAAATGAAATATACCACACACCGGTAAATATTAATTGAAGTTGACAATAATGATGGTTCTTCAAACATAAAAGTGCGAAGAACTTGTCTGATTTTTCTGAGTGATTTCCACAAAGTTGGGCTGGCTCCCAGATAAAGTTGTTTCCACAGAGAGTGGTATTTTCAATTTATCCTCTTAGCTCATACTACTTTCTATTTAGATGGCTGTCTAAGGGGACAACGTCAATATTCCATTAGTCACAACTGGAAAAAATGTGTCTGTTTGTCCAGATATGTCATTAATGTGCAGCATCAGTGTTATGGGAATATCCACGTGGGGCACAACTGTGACGTCAAAGGAACGGGCTTCTTCCCATTGTGGAACGCAGCTGACCATAAACAGGCCAGGAGCGTCCCAGTCCAAGTTTCAAGTAAACCTCAGAGGCTAAATGTCAGGTTTGGACAAATTAAGGCAGAGCTATGCTGTTTGAGGAGAAACATGTATTTTGTTCTCAGTTTTCTTCAAGTTCAAGAAACTCTATTTCTGCTGAATTTAAATTAAGGAATTTTTTCCCTAAGGCTGAAGTTATTTGTGCATTCACTGATTCCTTACTGAGCACATCCTGTGCGCTGTGAAAGGAGCCCTGATTCGTTCTGCTGGTTCAAAGGCCTGCTGAGAATTTGCATTTCCACCCCGGATATACAGAATCAGAATCTACAGTTTAACAAGATTCCCAGGTGATTCTTCTGTATAATAAACTTTGAGAACCACTGCTCTACTAGTGGTTCTCAGAACTGGTCCCTAACCAGCATCATTAGCATCGCCTGGGGACTTGTTAAAAATGCAAATTCTCAGTAGGGGTTTGAACGTGACTGAACAGGTTCAAAGCCCTGGGTGGTGTAATGGTTAAGCACTTGGCTGCTGACCAAAAAGTTGGCAGTTCGAACCCACTCGGTGACTCTATGGGAGAAAGAAAGACCTGTTGATCTGCTCTTGTCAAGGTTACAGCCTAGAAAACCCTATAGGGCAGTTCTACTCTGTCACATGCGGTCGCTATGAGTCGAAAATCAACTTGATGGCACCCAACGACAAACTTCTCCGCTTGGCACTGGAAATACTAAGGATGAAAACGACATCATGCCTGCACTCGAGGAATTTACAGTCCAGCCAGGAAGATAGGCAAGAGATAGATAGTCTTAGCAGAGGGCAGCAAATGCTATGGAGAGTTAGCCCAGCGTGCTGTGGGAACAGGTAGGGAGGCTAAATGTAGCTGGGGGACGGGGTTCTGGTTAAAGATGACTGATCAGCTTCACATGGGTAACTTCTCGCTCTCCTGAGACTCAGGAGAGAATTGACTGCAATCAATGGTTGCAACAAAATAAAATGATTATAAAGACATAGTAAAGGTATAAACTCGTACTGATATATTGAAGGGGAGAGGTGCTTTTAGACAAGAGACTTTGAACAAATCTAGGAAAGAAAGTAAGTGGATGGAGGAGTGGTACTGGGGAAGGAGGGAGAAGCAGCTGCCCTGAGTACCAAAAGGTGGTGATGAGGGAGGGAAAGCAGCCGGAGGATGCAATGAGAAGTGAGGCTCCCAAAAGCTCAAGACTCAGAATTCAGGCCCAACAGAATTACGAACTAGAGTACGGCAGGCAGCAGAAAACAAGGGGAGGAATTGAAAGCCTGTAAGAGAAATAGCCAACCCATCCCCCCACCCCGCCCCCCACACTCTCCAACGTACTTAGCAGCTGGAGCTCAACCTCCAAAATAAGCCAGGATGCCTTTCAAAACATTGAATGTCCCCGGAGTACAGACTTGTACCTTCTACCATTTAAGAGTCCTTCCTGGCCTCCTGCTCCATCACCCTAATGCAGTGGTTCTTGACCGGTGTGACTTGGCCCACATCCCACACCCACAGGACATTTGGCAATGCCTGGACACATTTTTGGTTGTCAAAACTTGGGCAGGGGTGTGACAGGCATTTAGAGGATAAAGGCCAGGGGCGCTGCTAAACATCCCATAGTGCATGGGAGAGACCCATAAAACAAAGAATTATCTGGCCCCAAATGTCAACACTGCTGAGGAACCCTGCTCTAATGTAAGGCCCTTCAGTTCACAAACCCCACACTCCACATGGTACTCCAGGGAACTCTACCATTTTGGCAATTTCTCATTTCAGCCGTCAAGGATCTATTTACCCGAGTGCCTGGCCAGTCCTGGTTGTTGTAGGGGATGCTTTATGGCAGATCCATGAGACGGTTATTGGGAGCATGGAGAAGAGGGACGTTTCAAGTTGCTTTGGAAAACTCTGAGACAGTCCAACCGATATTTTTAGAAAATAAGAGAAAAGAAAAGAAAGCATGAAAAATAGGAAAAAGCAAAGAAACAGCTCCTGTTACATGCTATATGGGTAAAAAGGGGCCATTCCAGGTTGACCTCAGTACCCATTATGGCCAGCAGAGGGCAGCTGTGGCAACAGAGCCAGAGTATGGGAATTTCTGCCCTCCAAGGAGGCAATTCCAAAGATGACA
Organism: Dugong dugon; assembly: GCA_030035585.1. Lineage (NCBI taxonomy): Eukaryota > Metazoa > Chordata > Mammalia > Sirenia > Dugongidae > Dugong > Dugong dugon. The sequence continues at coordinate 47,170,164 of CM057469.1, read as the reverse complement.
GACAATTCATTATCATGAGTCAGGAGTTCAACTGGAATTAAAAACACCAAAGAGAGAAGGCAGTTGTACACTGGATCCAGGAAACCCTAGTCACATGGGAGAGATGAGACCCTGGAAGAGCTGGGGAACCCAGAGCACCAAAACTAAGGACTGAGAGACCTGGCTGGGCATGGGGTTGGGTAGGAGAGCCCAATCCATTGTCTGGTACCGGGCTCTTGACAGAGCAAGGGCAGAATACGCCTCTGAAATGTCCTCGGGGACAACTGGGTGCTGGCAGTGTTGTCTCTGCCTCTAGGCCTCCACTTTGCTTCTTACAAGTGCAGCGCCTGGTATGGCAATGAAAGAACAGCTGAGAAGACCGATGTCCAGGCTGTGCAATGATGTGGGTGCATTTCGGAGAGGTAAACCCAGAGCTGGTGGGGAAGCTGATTGGAAGAAGGCAATTCTATGTGTGAGTTCCCACCCACCAGTCACATGACGGCCCCGCAAACCCAGCATCCCACTCGAGGGTGTCTTAACTGCATCAACTTCCTTTGTAAGTCGCGGTTTTTTGTTTTGTAAGAATAATGCATCCAAGAAGAACCTAGGCATCTTCAGAGGAGCTTTCAGGGAACGCTTGGAGGTGTTCTGGGACAACAGACGTAAAATTCTATCACTTTCCACTTTCTATCACTTTCCAATATTCATTTTTATCATCACTAATGATAATCGCTTACTCATTCTCCAAAATTATTTCATGAATGTCTGCAATAGAATCAAGTCTGAACCTCTCAGGAATCTCACTCATTTATGGTCTGTATCTGGCCAAGCAGGTAATGAGGAGAAGGTTTAATGCCCAAGAATTTGAGCTGGAGCTGTTACAACTTTTACCATGCTAATTAGGTTCAAAACACTGGCCTATTCCAGGAGTCCAATAAAACTGTGCAACACAAAATTCAGACCACAAGTGGGGAGAATTCTGGTTTATTTGCTCATTGTTTCAACTACTGTTTTAAAAAAGCACCTGTTTCTGATATCAGAAGCAGGAAAAAATAATCCAAAAAAGTGGAGAAAGGGACTACATACAGGGTATTATGTGCTGGCCACAGACCTAAGTGCTTTGTTTTTGGATGTAATCCTTAGAACAGCCATTTGAGTTAGCATCTGATGTGTATAATCATGCCCATTTTACAAATAAAGAAACCAAATTTCCAAGATATCGCTGTAATAATCCAACAAGTTTTTGTTAAATGCCTTCTGTGTCAGAAATGGAGCTATACTCTGAGGGAAACACACAGACTGACGAATCTTATCCCCTGTCTATAGAATATAGATATATACACTGACAAATATGCACTGTGATATTGCTGTCAGGTGCTGTTGAGCTGATTCCAACTCACAGTGACCCCATGAGACAGAGTAGAACTGCCACATAGGGTTTTCTTGCAGGTAATCTTTACGGAAGAAGATCGTCAGGTCTTTCTCCCACAGAGCCACTGGGTGATTTTGAACCGCCAATCTTTCAGTTAGCAGTCCAGTACTTCACCACTGTGCCATCAGTGTTCCTTAATTATGCACTAGCTATACTATCATGGAGGTGGGAGAACCTAGGATCTGCAGGAAATCAAGAACAATTTCATAGCGGAGGTGACACAAGCTGATTCTTGAAAGATTAGAGATTTCCCAGAACTCTTCCCTACCTGGTGCCATAATCTTGTGCTATTGCAAAGAGTTATTTCCAATTTCCATGGAAACTTCCTGCAGGCAAATTAGACTCAAAATTATAAATTTAAAATACACAGAGCTTGATATTCTCTGATGCATGTCAGTGTCTACTTCTTGCTGGCAGATTTCTGTGGCCCATCAAGGACCTTTTGGGGATCCTCAGGATGGGACAAGATGGAAAAAATACTTAGCAGGTGGATCTCACCACACTTTCTTCTTACCTAGCAGCTGCATTCACCTGAAATACTCTTCGACTCAGTCACGCCAACCCCATGTGTATCAGAGTAGAACTGTGCTTCATAGGAATGTCAGTGGCTGATTTTTTGGAAGTAGATCACCAGGCCTTTCTTCCAAGGCATCTCTTCCAAGGCACTCGAACCTCCAACCTTTTGATTAGCAACGAAATGTGTTAATCATTTGCACCACCCAGGGACTCCTGAAATACTATATGGGGAAAATTAAGCCACCTATCCCTTCCACCTTCCCTAAACTGCTCCTACTTTGGAGGCCAAAGTGGCCTCTTTCCCCTCACTGGTGGTCCTCAGACCAGCCCCAGGCCACCTACAAGTGGCCCTGTCTGAACCTCCTCAATAAAGTCCATTTCCTGTCAAGGAAGAGAGGCTATACTAGTGGACAATCAGGCAAGCAGGTCTATGATGGCGGTACCTCTGCTAAGAATTCTCTAGTTATCAATGTATTTTTTTAAACATCAATTGAAGCTAAAAGGAAAAGCCAGGGCTGTGTGTGATAAGCAGATTTTAGCCCTGGGGGTTACATGGTGATATTTGCTGCCATCATAGGTCCAGTTCACCATTGTATCATTATTAACCAGAAGACTGTTTATTGCTATAGCACATCTCAAAGGCTATCAAAGCACGCTTCTCATTCTACTGGATTCCTTAGAATACAATGCTAATTCATAATATGTTCTCTGAGAGTTTAAGGCAGTTATCAGCCTCAAGAAGCTCCTGCATGGGCAGTGACCATGTGGTTAAGGTTAAGGTGGCCTGTGGACACTGGAGCTACTGAAAGAAAAAAAGCTGAAACCCCTTTGGCTTTGCCTGGAGACCTTACAGAATATTAATGTAACGGGTTCATGATAGGCAATATAGTTCATTTTAATTAGGATCCCAGAAATTAAGTTGGAAAAGATCTATTAGGTCATCTGGCCTATCACCTTCCCAAATCCCCTCTTCACTGTAGGATTGTTCCCTGGGGTCTGCTCACAAGTGCATGGTTCAGTCTAAATTTAAATGACTGAGGAGATGAGGTTTATGTCATTCCCCTTGGGAGACTATTACACAGTCTAATGGATTTCATCACGACGATTTCTTCCCCCTGAGGTTCAGCCCCAATTTCTCTTTGCTCAAGTTTGTCTCATTTTTCCTCATTATATACCCTCAGATTCAGAAAAATCACACAACAACAGTAAGAATGACCTAGTCTCTATTTTCTCCTCCTCAGCAGTAAAGATGGGAATCTTGGCTCAGACCACTTTCTCAGCTTCGCATTTTGTAGGTGATCTGGGACATTACTCCTCCTTTTACCCATGTGAGACGCTCTCCCATCCTCATAGAAGGAACCCACAGACTCCTCAGGGTAGGGGCAGTTTTGAGTTCCAATGGTGGTAGTGCAGTTGATATGGTTCATGCCACTCTGCCTTGTCTGACCCCCTTGTATAAACACCGATACATCTGCCAGCATTCGAGATGCCCTCTGTATCTATGCTGTTGTTGTTGCTTGCTGTTGAGTTGATTTTGACTCATAGCGACCCCATGTGACAGTGTAGAACTGTCCCATAGGATTTCCGAGGCTGTAATCTTTGCAGAAGCAGATTACCAGGTCTTTCTCCTGTGGAGCCACTGGGTGGGTTCAAATCACCAACCTTTCAGTTAGCAGCCGAGTACTTAACATTTTGCACCACCACAGAGGAAATCAATATGGCTCTTTTGGGAGTGGACTCTAGGACTTCACCTTCATTAGCACCATTTACCAACCAGTCAAGCTACCCAGTTGTATTACTTTTCCTTAGATGACAAATAAAGAATCTTAGGACCTCCTGCTGCCTAGGTGGATAAAGAGGTTTTGGTCTTCTTCATGTTATATATTTCACATTTGTGGATATATTGTACAGAGAGAAGCAGCAGCACCAGAAGAAATAAAAGAAGGGGAAACAGCAGCAGGGCTGCAAAAGAAAACATACCCGATGTTCACACTCCTCTGTTTATAAGGGAGAATTGAGTCCCATGCATGGTGGACTGTGACTCATTAAACCTAACCAGGCCAAACCTGTTGCCGTCAAGCTGATTCCGACTCATAGTGACCGTATAGGACAGAGTAGAACTGCCCCATAGGGTTTCCAAGGAGCATCTGGTGGATTCGAACTGCTGTCCTTTTGGTTAGCAGCTGTAGCTCTTAACCACTACGCCACCAGTGTTTCCATGACTCCTTAGAATCCCTTAATTAAAGAGGAAGGCCTCCCTGGTGATTTTATTTCCTTGGGTTGGCTTTTTGGTTATTATTATTACTGTAATATGAGAAAGGCACCAGTGCTCTGCTCTGAGAGAGAATCATTCTCCTAAGCAGCACACAAAGCTAGAAAAGCATTAACGAATTCAGAGTACGGCCAGGACTTAAGGGCAGCCCCTCGCTGTCCCACAAGTGATGGTCCCTAAACGCGATGCCCTTGAATTACTGTAAACCAGTTGTCGTAGAGTCAACCTCGACTCATGGTAACCCCATGTGTGTTAGAGTAGAACTGGTCTCCAAAGGGTTTTATGGCTGACTTTTCAGAAGTAGATTGCCAGGACTTTCTTCTGAGGCTGAATTATTATATTCCATGGCAGCTCAGACTGAGTGAGGTGGGTAGGAAGAAAAGGACTCTCAAAGCATGATTTAATGATAGAGCATGGAGTACATCTGACTGAGCCTCTATTTCCAAGGTCAGGCCATTCATTCATTCATCCGTTCATTCTCTCATACTTTTCACCTTTACTTATTACACACTCACATGGGACCGGGCACTGTGCTAGGTGCTAGGGATACAGCTGTCCTGGGCTATTGGACAGAGGTCATACATCAGGACTTTATCAGCAAACATTTATACTTTCACCTTCCTTTAGGTTGAAAGTAAAAGCCAATTGAAAAAATTTTTTTGGATTATTACAAAATTTTGTAAAAATGTACAAAATCAGAGAACATACCGAGCACTTGTCTGTCCACCACCTATCAAATCTTAACATTTTGACATGTTTGCTTTAGTTTTTTTAAATAATTAAATATTACAACTATAATTGAAGCCTCTTATGTACCTCTCCTCTAGCCACTCCACAGATAGCCACCCTTCTAAATCATTCCTATTCATGTTTTATATTTCTCTCCGCGTGTGTGTTTTATGTGTGAATCCATAAATAACAAACAGGATTGTTTCACATCCTTTTAAGCTTTATGTAAAGCTATTCTATTATATCTACCCTTCTGCAATTTTTCTTTCAGCATTGTGTTTTTGAGATTAATACCTATTATTCCGGGACATTCATTTTAAATCCTACATAGTATTCCATTGGATGACTCTACCACCGTTGATTTATTCACGCTGGATGATCCCTTAGGAAGTTTCTTCTTTTTTCCATCTACCACCACTGATGTTGCAGTCAACATTCTTCTATAAATCTCCCTGCGCAGATGACAAAGATTTTGATTAGATTATTTGCCCAGAAGTGGAATCTTTGGCTCAATGTGGCTATAACAATGTTCCTAAGCAGTATGGCAGAATTTTTGTCTATTCATATCCTTGTTTACGCTCATTATGATGAGACGTTTTAGTTTGGGCCAATTTGATGAGTGAATAATTGTGTCTTATTGTTGTTTGGATTTGGAGCTTCTTAGTTACTGGGGACCTTGCCACCTTCTCATGTGTTTATCGGCAATTAATGAGTGTCATTTTGTGTTTTGCCATTTTTCTATATTTTTTTCTTATTGAATCATAGTTTTTTAAAAATCCTGGATACTAGGCCTGCATCAATTATTTGTGTTTCTGATATTTTTTCCTGGTCTCAGGCTTACCCTTTAATCTTTGTTTATGGTGTTTTTCATTAAAAGATGTTTTAAACTTAATGCCAATGTAATCAAATTTGACACTGTTTTCCTTTATGGTTTCTGTTTTTATGAGTTATCTAAGGAATCCTTCCCTAGCCCTTAAGTCAAAGATGCTTTCCTATATTTTCTTCCAAAGGTATTACATTTTTGCTTTCATGCAGAGCTTTTTAATATGTTTAGAACGGATTTTGTGTGTGTAATGTGTTTTTATTCTTTTCTGTATAGATAACAAATTGTCTATCCTTTTCCTGTTCTGTCATATCAAATTTTCATTTATGTGTAAGTTGATTTTTTCCCCTTCTATTCTATTGGTTTATTTTTCTATCCCTGCATCAGTCCCATCTGTCTTAATTGCGACAGCACTATAAGAATCTTGATAATTGGTAAGGCAAGTTTCCTACTTTACTCTTTTTCAAAACTGACCTATGTTATTCTTTGGCCTTTGCTTTATCATATAAATTTTAGGATCAGCTTGTCAAATGCCATGAGACATGAATTGACTAGTCCCAGAACTCTAGACATCTGAGTGAATTCATCTTTGCTCTTACTATTAAATGCCAGGCATATGCTTAGTGCTTTATGTACATGGACTTGTGTAAACCTCAAAACAACCCTATGAGGTAGGTACTAATTCATATTCCCTTGTTCTAGTTGAGGGAAGTGGGGTTTAGAGAGGTTAAGTAATCTGGCCAAGGTCACACGATTATTATGAAGTATAGCCAGAGTTGTTGCGTGCCATCGAGTCGATTCTGACTCAAAGCGATGTATAGGACAGAGTAAAGTGGCCCCATAGGATTTCCTAGGTTGTAATCTTTACAGATGGAGACTGCCACCTCTTTCTCCCATGGAGCGGCTAGTGGGTTTGAACTGCTGACCTTTCAGTTAGCAGCCGAGTGTTTAACCATTGTGCAACCAGGTTTCCTTATAGCCAGAGTACATCCTCTTAAACCCATTCTAACAACGTATAAGGGCTTACCTGAACACTCAAAAGCGTAAAACAATTATTTTGCACTTACTAATCAGGCAAGCAATTTAAAATTATTATCCTTTTAATTTTACAAAAAAAGATACTAAAGTACAGACAAGGTACATGATTCATCTAATATCCTATACAATGTCTATAGAAAAATAAAACTTAAATCCCTTGACCTTCCCTGTGTGAAAGCTCCTTCCACCACTCCCACCTCCTTTCCCTGCCCTCTAGCTGTTGCTCCAGTGCCCTTCCAGGTCAGATAACTGGGATGTACAAGTGGAATGCTACAGTGAAGCCCTGGCTTCCACTGTACACTCCTTGGCCCTCAGCGGGCCATGGTGCCGAGCAAGTGGAAACCAACTCTAAAGATGGAATGGCCCCTTTAGACTGTGGTTTCGAGCATGCTTAATAACATTTTCATTTCATTTTGAAAAACTAGTTGTGAATGGGGGTGGAGGTTGACACACATAACAAAGATCTCCCCTACCTATCACCCAAACGGATTGACGTCGAGTCAATTTAGACTCATAGCGACCCTATAGGACGGAGTAGAACTGCCCCACAGGGTTTCTAAGGCTGTAATCTTTACGGGAGCAGACTTGCCACATCTTTCTCCCGTGGAGCTCCTGGTGGGTTCGATTAGCAGCTGAACTCTTAACACTGTGCCACCGGGGCTCCATCTACCTATGTCAGTGCTTGCTAAATGACAGGGTACACGCATTTCCTAGGAAATCCAGGAAGGAAGCTGTAAATGCTGGCAACAGTGAGGGCAAGTCTGTAGGAGAATATTACATGGAAAGTAATTATATAAGAAAACGTCAGTTAGGTGCTGTCACAGGAGCTAAGGAGTAAATCATGCCATCAAGAGATACTCATCGGCCCAGGCTGGTGGTTGGAGGACAGACATCGTCATCAGCAGCTTTTGGTATAAATCTTGACTGGGCCACCAACATGCTCAGTAACTCTGAGCAAGTCACTCCCGACAGCCTGGATGCCTCTGTTCCCTTATCTGTGCGAGGAGGCCCCAGTGGCTTTCACTAAGGGAAAGGAATCAGCGTGGTCTGGTAGAAATGGCGCACGCCTATAGGCAGGCTCTCACCCTACAAGGAGCATGGGGACACCTTGCCTTCCTGCAGACTGGAGGCAAGAAGTGAGGATGGCAGTAGGGGAAGACTCAGAGAGTAGAGTTTTTCTGGATGCCTTCAAGGGCAGCTTATATCCCTGAGAGCTTGATCTCCTCCCACTTTTTTCCTCACTGTCTTGTACAGCAAAACAGCTTTGTCCCCACATATCAGTCCTTCATCTCTAAGGCAGGACTCTAGTACAGCCTGTCCTAAAATGAGGCAACAGAAGTGAAGGCTAAATAAGCTTCTGTTATGCCAGAACCTAAAGCAATTAGAGGAAGGTGAGAATGGAAGATGGCACTAGATGGGGGCTCTCTGGCGGCCACGGCTCCCTCACAACCACAGAGGCAGCCAGCCCCATGGCGCAGAGGAATTGCAATGCTGGTGGGAGGCCCAGGGAAGGAGTCTGGCCCAGCCCTACCGTCTGAAATGAGCATGTTTCCTACTGGTTTTGATATTAATGAGATAATTATTGTGCATGTTCATGCACCTGTGCCTTACTCTCAGCCCCTCTGTCTTCCTTCTCCAAGCAGTGTGGATCCCTCTGTCCTTAACCTGCTACAGGCAGGAGGGGATTAAGAAGAAGGGGGAAGAAAGGATGGATTTCCTTTAATCTGGGCTCTGATTTTTTGCTTTATCCCTGGGTTGTAATATTTACAGTCTTAATCATCATAATAGTAGCCACTGTTTACTGTATTTCCTGACTACCTACTTAGATCTCAGATCATCTTCCAATAAAATTTCAACCTTTCTTTGTGTGCCCCTTGCCATTTTGGATAACTGATCAGCAGTGAGACTATCTGGGCCTTGGGTGCTCTGTGACAGGCACCACACACAGTAGGCTGTTGGGGAACCCTCCTGGGCAGTAGACTCTGGGGTTCTTTGAGCTCTGCACATAGTGGGAGTCATGGTCACATGATAGGTCACCAATGAAGCAACAGTCACAGCCAAGGTCCTGAATATGATTTATTTACTCAGTCATCGAGCCAGTAATTCTTCAACATCAGCTCTGTGCAAGGGGCAGCATGAGGCAGGACACGAAGATGTTCAAGATAGGATTCCTTCCCTCAAGGACTGTCCTCACTGGTAATGGAGATTACACGCATGCGCATGCATAAAACTAACCAGACAAGCCCACTGTGGTGCCTCATAAAGGTTACAAACCAAGTGCTCTGGACCTGAAGAAAGGCGAGGGGTCAGGGGCAGCACCTGCATGAGGCAGGGCTTTTAAGCCCTGACTTGAAAGTGAGGGACACAGAGCAAAGAAAGACAACTAGAATGCAGGATTCATAAGGAAGAGTGGTAAGAACTGAAACAAGTTAGAAGGAAAGGCTTGCATGGTGGGCTGAAAAGTATGGGTATATCAGGTGGGCCATAAGGAGTCATTGAAAAGACTTGGGGAAGAGAAGGCACATAATTATAGCATCTTCTTAGGGGGCTGGGGAAGAGAGAAACCCACCACTTACTTTACCTGCCATCAGAGATGACTGTAAAAGAAATAGAATTCTAAAAAGATATGCTCTGTAAGAGTCTAGGCCGAAGAGGGATACAGCATGGAAGAAGGATTCCTGATGTGTTTGAAGCCTACTGAATTGGAAGGCTGGTCTGGGACCAGCTGAGGAGGAGGGAAGATGGGAGCTAGATGCAACCCCAAGGTAGTGACCTTGTAACATATGAGAATTCACAGGCCCAAAGTGGCCAACCATGGTAGGAAGAGAAGTAACAAAAAGTGAGAAGTCTGACTTAAGTCCTGGCTCTGCCACTTCCTGCCAGTGAGGCTTTGGGCAAGTCTAAAGCCTGTGGGAGTCATGGCTTTCTTGAACATTAAAACCAGACTATGACTCTTGGCGACCCCATAGGTGTCTGGATAGAACTGTACTCAACAGGGGTTTCAATGGCTGACTTTTCAGAAGGAGATTGCCAGGTCTTTCTTCTGAGGAGCCTCTGAGTGGACTCGAACCTCCAATTTTTGGTTAGCAGCCAAGCAAGTTAATCAGTTGCACCACCCATAATTCTGCCTTAAAAGATACTGAAGTAAAGAGAAATGAGATCATGTGTGTGAAACCACTTTATAAATTCTAGAGTGTATGTACAATATTAGGAATGATGTTTTAATTATTTTCATCCTATGGGGCTGGGGATGAGGGTGAGGGGCAGCCAGTCATTGGTCCATCTTGAGTAAGATCTCAATAAGCCTCCGAGGGGAAAGGTGACAGGAAATGCTGTCACTGGAGGGTTAGTGGGTTGGAGCCCCTTGAACAGGAAGTAATTCCGTTCCTCATGGATAGGAAACAGGTGATGCCCCCAGAAGGGGAAAAGAGGTGGGCAGTTGGACTGTAGTTGACAGCTGAGGTAGGGGACATCATGTGGAGTGTGGTGCTTTGAGGTGCCCCTTGTCCCTGAAAAAAATTTACCAATGGTCTTGGGGCTTTAAGAAATGTTAACAAGTTGTTGCTGTTGTTAGGTGCCGTTGAGTCAGTTCCGACTCATCGTGACCCTACGTACAGCAGAACAAAACACTGCCTAGTCCTGTGCCATCCTCACAATCATTGCTAGGTTTGAGCCTATTGTTGCAGCCACTGTGTCTGTCCATCTCTTTGAGGGTCTTCCTCTCTTTTGCTGACCCTCTACTTTACCAAGAATAATGTCCTTCTCCAGGGACTAGTCCCTCCTGATAACATGTCCGAAGTATGTGAGATGAAGCCTCTCCATTCTTGCTTCTAAGGGGCATTCTGGCTGTACTTCTTCCAAGACAGATTTGTTTGCTCTTCTGGAAGTCCACTGCATATTCAGTATTCTTTGCCATCACTATAATTCAAAGGCATCAATTCTTTTTCAGTCTTCCTTATTCATTGTCCAGCTTTCGCATGCATATGAGGTAACTGAAAATACCATGGCTTGGGTCAGGTGCACCTTAGTCCTCAGAATGAAATTTTTTTTTAACACTTTAAAGAGGCCTTTTGCAGCAGATTTGCCCAGTGCAATACATCAGTGTTCGATTTTTTGACTGCTGTGTCCATGGGCATAGATTGGGGATCCAAGTAAAATGAAATCCTTGACAACTTCAATCTTTTCTCCATTTATCATAATGTTGCTTATTGGTCCATTTGTGAGGATTTTTGTTTTTTTATGTTGAGGTGTAATCCATACTGAAGGCTGTAGTCTTTGATCTTCCTCAGTAAGTGCTTCAAGTCCTCTTCACTTTCAGCAAGCAAGGTTGTGTCATCTGCATACCACAGGTTGTTAATGAGTCTTCCTCCAGTCCTGATGCTGCGTTCTTCTTTATATAGCTCAGCTTCTTGGATTGTTTGCTCAGCATACAGATTGAATAACTATGGTAAAAGGATACAACCCTGACACACAGTTTTTCTGACTTTAAACCATGCAGTATCCCCTTGTTCTGTTTGAACGACTGCCCCTTGATCTATGTACAAGTTCCGCATGAGCACAATTAAGTGTTCTGGAATTCCCATTCTTCCCAATGTTACACATAATTGGTTATGATCCACACAGTTGAATGCCTTTGAATATCAATAAAACACAGGTAAACATCTTTCTGGTGTTCTCTGCTTTCAGCCAAGATCCATCTGGCATCAGCAATGATATCTCTTGTTCCATGTCTTCTTCTGAATCCAGCTTGAATTTTTTGGTAGTTCTCTAAGTCCTGCTGGAACTGTTTTTGAATGTCTTCAGCAAAATTTTACTTATATGTGATATTAATGATATTGTTCAATAATTTCCACATTCTTTTGGATCACCTTTCTTTGGAATGGGCACAAATATGGATCTCTTGCAGTCGGTTGGCTGGGTAATTGTCTTCCAAATTTCTTGGCATAGGTGAGTGGGCGCTTCCAGTGTTGCATCCATTTGTTGAAACATCTCAATTGGTATTCCATCAATTCCTGGAGCCTTGCTTTTCACCAATGTCTCAGTGCAACTTGAGCTTCTTTCTTCAATACAGTTGGTTCTTAATCATATTCTACCTCCTGAAATGGCTGAACATTGACCAATTCATTTTTGTGCCTCTGGATATGGATCCCTCTGCAGATGAAGATAACCTCTGGCCTCACTGCTTCCACTCCAAACAGCTCTTTAGAGCTCTCCCCAACCCCTGGGAAATACCTCTACAACCTGGTGGGCCCTGACCCACTTCGTAAGGTCAGAGATTCTGTCATCATGTCAGCCCCCGACTCATGATGATCCCATGCACAATGAAACAAAACACTGTCCGGTCCTGCCCCATCCACAGATGCATTACAAATTGGACTGTTGTGATTCATTGGGTTTTTATTGGCTGCTATTTGGAAGTAGATCACCAGGCCTTTCTTCCTAATCCATCTTAGTCTGGAAGCTCCACTGAAACCTGTTCGACATCATCGCAACACGCAAACCTCCACTGACAGACGGGGGTGGTGGCTGTGCTTGAGGTGCTTTGGCCAGGAAGTGAGAATTCCACCACTGAACCACCAAGGCCTCTCTGATTCAGTAGAGTTTCTTTAAAAAACAAATAAATTTTAAGTCAATGGAATGGATTTCCATTATCCAAAGGAGCCAGATCAAAACTCAGTTTCAAAAAGGCAGTTTGAAGTCATCGAGGAACACAGGGAATGGAAGTTATAAATGTATAGTGGTTCCAAAGCAAGGATCCTACCGCATATCCCGCCTGTCCTTGTGAGTAACTGACATGGCATTCCCAAATCCTTGAGGATTCCAGGGTGCATGTGCAGCAGCAGACTTCCATGATCCCGAGAGCAGAGGGAGTCTAACCAGGGATCCAGCTTCTGCCCCAGACCGGCATCTCCTAAAATGCTGGTGCACCAGCGAGCATCATGGGTTTAGTTTTGGTTCCTGTCCTTCAAAATGCCCTGTCAGCAGGCTGTCTGATGCTGCCGTAGGATGTGATATGGAGGTGCCACTCAGTTGGTAAAAATGCTCTTAGTATCCAAAGGAATGACCTAGAGTTGTAACAGACAATACAGTCCAAAATTCTGAATGACACCAAACTATAAAAATTCCTACTCTTGGAATTTAGTATATCACTGATATTTTCAAGCAAATATGGTCCATGTACAAATTAAAGCTTGGATCTCTTAAATAAGAATAACTACCATACTTCCTACCAGATGGTTCAGAGGATGACTGGGTTAATCAAGGATTATAAGGGGCTGGTGAATATTGACATTATAAACGGAAAATGTAAATTAGAATCAATGCTGCAGGCTAAAAGATATAGAAGGTAAATATGGAAGTAGATATTAAGGTTAATTAGGTTTTGAACAATAGGGAAGGGTGGTGAATAATTGCAAATTATAAAGCAATCTACCACAGCTGACTTCAGATCTAAATGGTACTGCAGGCTTTCCTACTAATAGACCTTAGTTGGCACATAGGAAACTTGTTTGCCATTTGTTCTTGAGACCAAGCGCCACAGACGCAAACGTAACAGGGACTGGTGAGAACTGTGGCAAGGCAAAGAGGCCACCTCTGATTTAGAGGAGCAGCCACTGCCAGCTCTAGGAAATTCTACCATGCGCTGAAAAAGCCCAAGTCCTACAATGTCTCAAAAGAAGCTAGAAGGTCAGATATTTCTGTAAAATCTCCTGATTTTTTTACATTTTAGCCACCCTTTTCGTTAAAAAAAAACTACGCTGGAGGCTAACCAAAACATCCAAAATCCAAACTTAATCCACAACCTAAAATTTTACATTCTCTGCTTTAGGCCAACATCTGGGATGTGGCAAACTGGGCAAGGCCATTGCTGTCCCAGTAAGGGGACATTTCTTCTTACGTGTTTCAACGGGTCAGACAGAGCATGTTAGTGCTTAGTTGGCCAGAGTCACACAGACTCCATTAATAGTCTCAGGACTCAGGTCACGGTCTCACTCATGGCCTTTGGCTTTCCTGTCCTGGACTTGGCTCTCTGAGCTGTGCCATCTCCCCAGAGAAGACTTTCAGGCTGATTGACTTAAAAATTAGAGCTCAGATGGCAAAAGAAGAGGGTAGTAATAGGGAGAGAGATTGCACTCATTTGCCTCTTTAAATTTTGATACGGAGTGCAATTTGTTAACAAGGGGGAGGTCTCGAGGTAGTGAGGATCATCAATAATTCAGCAAAGGCTGTCAAGCTTCAAATAGCCCCATGGTGCCCAGCTGATGCTCTTGGTTGTAACACGGGCTACTCTTTTAATCTCTAAGAAGAAGGGTTAGGTTTCCATCAGCCAGCCCATTCAGTCCTGTCTTCCTCAGTTCCCAATTCCTAATGGAACTGGAGACTACTGTAATGGAGGCTGTGGCCATTTAAAGACCCAAAGGTTAACAGTCCATAATGCTGAGCTGATCACAGGTTAAACCCTAAAGTTCCCTGAGGAAATGGTGGATGCAGGACCTCCTCACCTGGTAGGATCTTTAGGGTTAACACTACCTTCTCATCAGATGCACTTAACACCCAGGATGTTATAAGCGATTGTTCCCACCTTCCCTCACCCCCCCAAATGCTGCTCCTTCCTATTCCCAGATCTTGTTTCTCCCCTTCTACAAAACCAAACTCAAAACTGACCTGAACATGATCACTGAGTTTCTTGGCTGATGGTACTCCTTGGTCAGGGACAGTGGGACACAAGGATACAGTTTGGGATATTGAAACATCTAGGCCTTGAATTGCATAAATCCATACACCCTTTCCCACCAAGACGTATGAACTTGGGCAAGTTACTGAAGCCTTTGAGCGTCAGTTTTCTCATCTCTAAAACAGAGTTAATAATACCTGCCTCATTTGAGGATCAAATAAGATAAAACGTGTGAATGATGATGATTATTACAACTTTCTGAGTGCATTTCCAGTTCTTCCTTCACCCACTCTACATATTGCCAACTAAAGACAGATGTCCCATGAGTGGGACTGGGCATCTTTATTCTAAAGCACCAATGACTCAGCTACTGCTTTTAACCATGAGAAGTAGAAATAGATGAAACTAACGTCAATCAAACAGTACAAATGTCAATCAAGATGCCTTGGGCCTTTGTCCTAGAGTAATGGGTTGAATTCTGTCCCCCAAAAAGATATATTGAAATCCTAACCCTAGTACCTGTGAATGTAACCTTGTTTGGAAATAGAGTCTTTGAAGATGTAATTAGTTAAGCTAGGATGAGATCCTACTGGAGTAGGGTGGACCCTAATCCAATATGGCTGGTGGCCTTACAAAATGAGAAGAGACACATAGACACAGAGAGAAGACAGCCATGCAAAGATGAAGGCAGAGATTGGAGTGATGAATTTAACAAGCCAAGGAACACCAAGGACTGCCAGCAACCACCAGAACCTGAGAAGCAAGGAAGGGTCTTCCCATAGAGCCTTCAAAGAGAGCATGGCCCTATTGACACCTTAATTTTGGACTCCTAGCATCCAGAACTGTGAGACAATAAATTTATATTGTTTTAAGTCACCCAGTTTGTGGTACTTTGTTATGGCAGCCCTAGGAAATTAATAAATTTAGGAAGGTGGGTGATAACCAACCTCACATTGTCTGCAAACTTGCTGTTCTCTTTGGAAGGCTCAATAAGGGCCTTCAGCCCCAGTGGGTCAATAACAGCCTTAAGATGGCAGTCACTTCCAGTCGCTATTGGCGGGTACAGGCAGATCTTTGATTGTATAGAGCCCCTTCTCATAGCAGGACAGGCCCAATAATGTGGAGGAACCAGGAAGGGGAGCAAATGTTAACTGAGCGGCTTCCGCTTAATGCATCACACTGGCTCGGATGGATTTATAAAACATTAGCAGTTGATGCTATTAGCCAGCAGTGATTCTGGGAAATGTCATTCAATATTGCTTCCATTTCTGAGTGAAACAGAGAGCTGAGAGAATAAGCCAGTGGCGAGGAAAGACAGCTTTACTCCTGGCAAAGGACACATCCTCTCCCCCATGTTGTTTGGTCACTCACTTGGGAACAGGAAACAGGAAACCGAGCTGGGGCTAGAGGCAAAGTGGGTATAGGCACTTGTTGTTTGGAGCAAGGTGAAAATCATATTTAGTCTATAATTTTAAGGTTTTGTTCTTCTATACTATAATCCCCTTGGGCTAATTTAATGCTTCAGTAAAGTACAAAGCCCCAGCATCACTTTGCAAAGTGGTGTTATGTAAAACAAGGGGGTGGAAAAATATCAGAGAGTGGTCTTCTCCCACAATCATGCCTTCATGGGATCTTTGGTGGAGGAAGCAGACTCTTATCAACTGGTCCAGGATTTCCAAACAGTGAAAAGCACTGAGATGAATGGTGGCCAGTAGCACAGCTGAGACTGCCTGGGAGAAGCAGTTGCTCAGTTGAAATCTCAGGAAAGACACGAGATAAGCCCTCTTCTTTCCTAGTCTATACCAGTGGAAGACAATCCACATAAGCAATAAGGGGCTGGTAGGAGGCAAGCTTACCACCCATCTGCCAGTTTGTTGTACTGTGGTGGCTTGCATGTTGCTACAATGCTAGAAGCTATGCTGCTGGTATTTCTAATAACAGCAGGGTGACCCATGGTGGACAGGTTTCAGCACAGCTTCCAGACTAAGACTAGGAAGAAAGGCCTGGTGATCTATTTCTGAAAATTAGCCAGTGAAAATCTATGGATCACAACGGAACTTTGTCTGACTCACTTGCTTTGGACACGTCATAAGGAAGAATCAACTGCTAAAGGAAGACATCATATTGGGTGAAGTAGAGGGCCAGCAAGGGCATGAGACACCCTTGGTGAAATGGATTGGCACAGTAGCCACAATGATGGACTCGTTTTGTGAGGATCATGCAGGACTGGGCAGCATTTCACTCTGTTGTACATAAGGGCACCATGAGTTGGAGCAGCTCAGAGGAGGCAAGGGGAGGGTAGACAGGCTGATGCTTGGGCTGTACATTCGTAGTTATATTTAAAAAATCAAAATATGAAGCATAAACTAAGCATAATCTGAATATACATGATTTTATACTTTAAATATAGTGACTTTTATTTTTCCCTGGAAAGTGTTCTCTTCAGAAATATCTTCACTCACCAGCCTGTCACAGTGCCTGCAATTGCACTGTTAAGTGGAATTTTGTAGCTTACAAAGAACTTTCACCTGTAAAAACATTACATATATACATATATTTTACCTCAGAGCACACAGGAGTGGTGGGAAAGCCAGGCACAAATCTCTCAAATCTGTCTAGTGTGTCATCTCCTCTGCCATCGTTCTGAGCTCTCGTCCTCTCCCTCCTGGGTTAGTTCAACAGCCTTCTCACTGGCTTCCTTGCCTTGAATCATGTCCCTTTTCAGCCCCACAGAATAGCAAAAGGGGTCTTTATTAAAGGCCAGTCCAGTGCTTTCTCTCCTCTACTTCAAACTTTAAACGTTGTCTAGTGCTGTCAAGAAACAGTCGTTCCTGAGTGATATGAGCTGCAATGTCCTCTCTAGACTCATCCCTCATCTCCAGCCATCACCCTCACTCTATCAACAGTTGGCATTCCTTGCTCTTGCCCCCAAGCTTCTGTATGTGCAGCTTTGTCAGCCCCGTGCAGTTTTCCTGTTCTCCTGCCTCACCTGAACAACCTTTATGGAACCTCATGGTCTGCGTGAGGGGTTGCTCCCATGTATTCCCATGGAATTCTGCCCGAACCTCTACTGTTCTCTGTTGTAATTGGTACGGCTGTTTCATTGTTTCTCCCTTTAGACAGTATGTACCTTGAAGATCATATTCATTCATGATTCCCCAGAATCTAGGCAAATATGGCATAAGGTGGGTTCTCAGTAAATAATTTTTAAGTGAATAAATCCATTACTTTGATAAGGAAACTCAGGCTCAGATAAGTGTTGGGGCTTGCTCAAGGTTACTCAAGTTGTTTATGACTAAGGTCGGACAGGCCGTGTCTATGGTTTTTCTAGTTAAGATACTACTTTTCCTTCCTAAACAAGACCCAAAACCCAGTCACGAAGGAAATATCTGGCAGACTTAACTAATTAAAAATACAAAAGTATATACAGGACAATAAAAGTTAATATAGATATAACCAACTGGGAGAAAATATTTGCAACATATATAGTAGGCAAAGGATTAGTAGTAATATCTAAAGAGCGCCTGTAAGTCATTAAGAAAAAAAGATCATTAACCTTGTATAAAATCGATAAGAAATAAACATCCAATACATAAATGTGGAACTAAGCATATAAGAAGATTCTCAATCTCAACAACAAAGTTGTATAAAGTTCTTCACTCATTATATCACTAAAAATTAAAAAGACTGATAAAATCCAATATTGGCGAGAGTGTGGGGAAATGGGCATTTTTATGCACTGGTGATAGAATCGTAAATTGCAAAAGCAATGTGTGTGTGTGTGTGTGTGTGTGTGTGTGAAAGCTATTTTCATTATCCATCAAAATTTTAAATATGCATTTCCTATGACCCAGTATTTTAGTTTTTTTATGGTTGCTGTAACAAATTACCATAAACCTAGAGGCTTAAAGCTATATGAATTTATTACCTCACAATTCTAGAAGTCAGAATTCTGAAATGGGTCTCACTGGCTAATATCAAGTGTCAGCAGGGCTCTGCCCCTTTCTGGAGGCTCTAGAAGACAATCTGTTTCCTTACACTTTCTTCTTCTGGAAGCCACCTACTTTCCTTGGTTTGTGGCCCTCTTCCCTCATCTTCAAAGCCAGCAACGTTTGGCCTAGTCCTTCTCATGCTGCTGTCTCTCTGGTTCAGTCTTCTGATTCCCTCTTCCACTTTGAAGGACCCCTGTGGTGGCAGCCTTGTCTTTGGAGCCCTGGTGGCACAGCAGTTAAGAGCTCAACTGCTAACCAGCAGGTGGGCAGTTTGAATCCACCAGCCTCTCCTTGGAAACGCTATGGGACAGTTCTACTCTGTCCATGGGGTGACTATGAGTCGGAATCGACTTGACAGCAATTTTTTTTTTAAATGGGTAGTGGCATAGTGGTTACAGCACTCAGCTTCTAACCAGAAGGTCGGAGGTTCGAACCCACCAGCCCCTCCATGGGAGAAAGATATGGCAGTCTGCTTCCATAAAGATTTACAGCCTTGAAAACCCTATGGGGCAGCTCTACTCTGTCCTATAGGGTCACTATGATTCAGAATCAACTCAACAACGGTTTGGTTTTTAGTTTGGGTGATGATATTGAGCCAACCTGAATCCAGGATAATGTCTCTATTGAAAGGTAAACTAACATATTCACAGGTTCTGGGAATTAGCATGTGGACATCCTAACAGCAGACCACTATTCTGCCTATCAAGCCCAGCAATTCCATTTCTATGAATATATCCTATAGAAAAACATTTACATGTGCCAAAAAAGTATGATCAAAGATTTTTATTGCAGCAGTGTTTGGAATAGTAATAATAAAAAAAAAGATAAAAGAAAAAACTAACTATCCTTCAAAAGGGAATAATTACATAATCCTATGAAAAAAATATGCAATCACAAAAAACAACACAACAGAGTTTTGTAGATCAATGGAGGAAGAGCTTGATGGCATACAGTTAGTGGAAAAAAAGAAAATGTGTAGTGTGATCCAGTTTGTATAAAAATCAAAAGGGACATTTATAAATATATAAACACACACACTTCTCTATAAGTAAATGCAGAGAAAAGGGACTGAAGGCGGCATATTGAATTCATAACAATGATGATCTCTGAGGATGGGAATGGGCTGGGGGCATGGTGGTGAAAGGGGCTTTCATGTATACTTTGCTTCAATTGTTCAACTCTCTTACAATGAGAAAATATATATGAATTAATTGTGCGATTTAAAAAATTAAGGTAATCAAGAATCCATTCATTCGTGTGCAGGGAATTTTTTCAAGCTACCCAGATTTTAAATAAACTAAGTTGAAAGCTACAATACCAATGTATGAATTTACATTGAGGAAGGTTTCTTTCCAGTGACTGGGATGCCCACATCTACTATCAGGAGAATATTTTCCTAATAAAAAGATGTGTATGAAACCAAATCAGTGAACAGAAGGGACTTGTTAAGCATGAAATCAGAGCACAGGAAGTCAAACGTCCTTGAGGGATGTTTTATCTTACTTGAGGCTTTAATGCCAATGAATTATCCAATTGACCCAAACACTTGCCCCCCTAGACCCAGCCTCTCCCCCTGATAATAGCTATTTCTCTGCCCTGAAGAGTCACTTGAGAATCACTAACATACTCTTGCTCTCCCACTGTCATTTTGTGAGTCTCCCACTGTCATTTTGTGAGTCTACATTAGATCCACCTTTACTTTTTGCACAAAGCGCTGCGCCATGCCTACCCTCTGGTTCAGCAGATTCTATCAGACCATCTTTCATCTCTTCTGGTGTTATTTATCTGTTTCCTGGCAGCATACAGAAGAACATTTGTGTTCTCCCAGTAAACATAGAATAGAGTGGGTAACCTCAGAGGCATTTTCTGCTAAACAACTGAGTCCATTCATGGTTGGGCTTTTTTTGTCCTCTCGACTTTGCCCCTGGATGGTTTATATGTTCAGCTTACTTTGGGATGCTGAAGTCCTATTGACTATAATGAGTTATCTTCTTGGCTGAGTGACCCTGGGTAATGTCTTTAATTACTCTTTGTCATGTTTGTTTGTTTCTTTTTATCTAAGATAAGGAAGTTGGGGGGTGGTAAGATAGGAATCATACTCAGCTTCTTCTGCCTTACAGGCCATTGAGAGGTTAAAGTAAGAAAATATTTGCCTATTCAATAAATGTTTCCTGAGATCCTTTACTCTGCCTGGCTCTGTGCTTGGTACTGGGGATTCAACAATGAATAAAACACAGCCCCGCCTTCATGGCACTCACAGTCTTGTAGGCAAGACATACCATTGAACAATTACAATACTGAATAATAAATGCTAACTAAGGTGTTATGTTACACCCCAAGGGGACAGGACCAAGAAAGCTTTTGGGAGATAACTCTTGAACAGAATCTTGAAGAATGAGCATGAAATAAGACAAGATACAGAAAAGTATTCAAGACCAAAGGGCAGCATGTGAGAAGGCACAGAAGCAGGAGGAAGGTTGCAAGAGGTTTGATTGGATGCAGAGCTTGACAGATTAAAGATGGCCCTGATTTTCTGACATTCCCTCTCAACAGGTGAGTTTGTTTCCTCCCTTTGAATTTGGGTGGCCTTTGTGACTATTTGACCAACAGAATACAGCAAAAGTAATGCTGCGCTGTTTTCAGGCTCACGCTTGGAGAAACCAGTGTGCTCTACTTCCTGTCTCTTGGAACTCTCACTCTTGGTATCCAGCCACCATGCTGTGAGGAAGCCCAAGGAGTCATGGAGAAGCCCAAATGGAGAGGAACTGAGGCCCACTGGCCAAATGCCCTGACTGAGCTCCCAGCTAAAAGCCAGCACCATCTTGCCAGCCATGTGAGTGAGCCACCTTGGAAATGGATCCTCAGTCAAAACATCCCAGTTGACATCTCATGGAGCAGAGAGTAGTCATCCTTGCCAAGCTCTGCCCAAATTATAAATTCATGAACAAGGTAAATGATTATTGTTGTTTTAAGCCACTAAGTTTTACTCCAGTAATTGGAAGCAATGTAAGTATGAGGTAGGAAACACGAAGCTAAGAAAGAGGAGAGACTTGAGGATGACTCCTAGGTCTCCAGGCTTAGGTAACATGATGGAGGTTCCTTTCTCAAAGATAAGATACAGATGTGGAGCAGATTTGGTGAGCAAGGGTAATAATAAGTGCAGTTTGGGACTTACTGAGTTTGAGGGGCAATAAGCCATCCAGATAGAGACAGATAGTATAGTTGGACACATAGATCTGAAGCTGAAAAGAGAGAGCGTTCTGGACCGAGCTAGAGATTTGGGAATGACTATTGATGGAGCGAGAATGCAATACGTGGTCATGGAAACAAACATCTATGGGGAATAAATACAGTGAGAAGAGAAGTGGGATGAAGGGGCGCAATCATAGTTAAGGGATAAGCAGAAGAAGAGGCGCTTATGAAAGAGCCGAAAAAAAAGTGGGGGTAGGGAAGTGAGACACAGAAGTTACTCTTTCCGCTCCTGGCAAGCGGAGGTTCAGATCACAAAAAGGAAGCTGCACGGAGCAACTCAGGTTCAATGCTTGACACTAGACCTTGGCAACAGGGAGCCTCTATGTCAGGCAACCCCTGCTGGCTCCCTGGCTTTACTGCTTACACTGGGTTGGGGCAGGGGGAGAGGGGGGAGCACTGTGTTAAACAACCAGCAAGCCAACCATATGGTCTTTCCTTTTCTCTAGCTAGCTTAGCTGTTGCTTACATAGGCGCAGGGCTTCTCCCTGTCCAGGAGCCCAGGGAGACACTCCTGACTGTGCTTTTAGGAAAAAGACAACAAACCGAGAAGTTAATGTGTGTTCTGCCTCTGGGCTCAACATGAAAAGAGGCCTCTTTTCAATTTTGTGTGACGCTTTTCTTCTCTAAGCTGTACACCTAAACTGATGGGGGAGCCATGGTTTATTGATGCACTGGAGCAGCAACTGTAGGAAAGACTGGATGAATATTTCATGGGCACCAGTAGCAGTTAATAAATCATGAGGTGCCGCAGATGCATAGGTTGCTCACTCCACCCTGGACAATGGTGTCTGAGCTCTGGTCAAGTGGAACCTCCTTTTCTAGCATGTGGAAGCTGTCTTGAGTGTGGCAGGGAAGCTTGTCTGTCTTGTCTGTCGGTCTTGATTTCTCAATTAAATATATACAGAGGAAGGCTAGCAGTGCTATTTTTAGCTATTGTCAACTAGATGAGATATGATGTGGGGAAATTCAGAGAAAATTAACTTGGAAATGAGGAGGTTTGGCTTCTGGTCCAACTCTGCTGATGGCTAGTTAGGTGACACTGGGCAACATACTTAATATTGATGGGATGGATGGCTTCGTAATCCTAAAGGTTTTGTTTTGTCACATCATTCTATGAATCGATGAGTTTCTTGAAGTGGCAGTCAATGAATCCTAATGTTGAGTCACCAGTTTTATAAATAATTATTGATAAAACTTTCTGTTCTGTGCTTTGTTCCTAGGGAGCAGATACTCTACCCAGTCCCCCCACCTCAGGGACAAGGATGCACTTATGCCTATTTTAAAAAGAAGAAGAAAAGCAAAAATATTGGCCTACTGAATAACTAGCTTTAGAGACAAGTGCAGAAAGAACAATAAGCAACATTTTGCCAGACTCAATATTTGCTATCTGTTTATTTATCTATTCGTGATTTATAACTTTAACTACATCCAAAAGGGATTTGATTTCACTACACTGCAAATGAAAACCGCAACAGCTGGTTACATAAACAGAAGTTTTGGCATCGTTAAAATGGTCATTTTTAAAAATAATAAAAACAAGAGCTACCACTATCGAATGCCTACTCTGGGCTAAGCCCTATACAGAGTATTTTACATACATTATTCTATTTATTCCTCATTATTCTCAAAAAAGGTTTGATTTTCCACACTGATGAGAAAATCGGGCTGAGAAAGATTAATTTCCTTGCTCAAGGTCACTCAATTAGTGAGTGGCTGAGATGCGATTTCAATCCCAGTCTATCTCAATCCAAATGCACAATTTTGTAAAAATAATAAATAATAGTTAAAAGTAATATGGTACGTAGTATGAACTAGTGACTGTATTCAGTAGCTCACCCATCTGGGTTATCTTTGCCTTTCGCTGTCTCTGAGCTATTTTCAACCCTATAAGTTGTAGATAATATGCAAATTATTCTTAACTATAGAAATGCAAATTAACTGATTATTGCCCTGTGGGTACACCCATTTTGAATCTATTTGTAAATTCATTTCAGAATTTCTTATTCCCAATTTATGTAGGGTTCTTGGAGTTCTTTAAACCAGTTGTGACATCTTACTGGTTCCCTCATTAATTAATGAGTTAAACACAATATATGACATGAGCTTTTTTTATATTTCTAGGTTGTCATGATTTTTACCTTTAAAAAAAATTGCCCTTAAAAATATATTACACATACATACACCTTCTTACACTGACAAAGGAAGAAAGAGTAACATAGCTCTACAAGGCAGCTGAGTTCCTGGGTGGTGCAAATGGTTAATGTGCTCACTTGCTAACCAAAAGGTTGGAGGTTTGAGTCCACCCAGAAGTGCTTTGGAAGAAAGGCCTAGCAATCTACCTCCAAAAAATCAGCCATTAAAAACCCTATGGAGGGGCTTCCAGGAAACATGGTGCTATATACAGAAGCACCATGCCATCCCTCCACAGCAAAGATCCATAAAACTAAGTCAAACAGAGACACATGTCAATCCTGAAACCTTAAGCATCAAATGAAGAGATAAAGAACTCAGCCAAGCACAAAATGGAATAAGAAACTGACAGAGAACAGAGAGTGAGGAGAGATACACGCAGAGGTCCCCCATCAGCTAACGCAGCACAGATCCACCATCTTGGACTTCTATCAGAGATCTGTGAACAGGGGGTATGAGAAAGCAGCTTTACAGAGCTTCCAGCAGGAGACAGAACAACCAGTAACCAGTGATATACACTTTCCCACTCCCCACCCTTCACCCCCACTCGGCCTCCTCTGCTTCCTGTGGCCACAGTCTCCTGGCTGGGAAGCACTGGCTTCACCCCGGAGCCACTTGGATTCCACCCGCCCACATTGGCTGGCTCCCTGAGTGGCATTTGTTGGCTGCTGTGTTACATTTTTCTGCTTCTTTTGACTTCTTCCTTAGTTCTCACCACCTCTCCCTCCTTTCTCTCAAATACCTGGCTCCATGTGCCATCTTTGCTTGCTTCTTCATGAAAGGCTGTGAAAATGGCTCGACTGTGAAACTGCTTCCCAGCCCATGCTGCCAAGCTTGTGGGACCCACGGGGCTTTTTGTTTGTTTGTTCTGTTTTGATTTATTTGTTTGTTTTCCTTTTCTTTTCTTGGCTTGGGAACAGTTTCCAGCTGGGCAGAACTGCGTGGCTTGGAGCTACTCCCTTACTCTGTGTACATGTGCAGTGGCATCCCTGGGGGCATTTCTTTTTTCTTTTTTCTTTTTTGTTTGTTTCTTTGTTTTGTTTTCTTCTCTCTCTTTTTCCCTTTTTGTCTTTCTTCATTTCTCAGTTTCTCATCTCTCTATACTTACTTACTCTTTCTCTCTCCTGAATACCTGGTGCTGGGTGATACATCTACCCCTTCTAGCCAGGCTGTACTTCACGGCCTGGGAGCAACTTCCCCAGTCCTCAAAGCTGCATCTGTGGGATCCCTGAGGGCTCTTTTTTTTTTTTTTCCCTCTAATTTTTATTTATTCATTTTCTTTCTTTTACCCTTTTTTTTTCCTTTTTGTTTTTCTCCATTTCTCAGTCTCTGATCTCTCCACTCCAATGGCAAGACCCCTTAGCACTCCTTTTTGTTTGTTTGTGTGTATGTTTTTGACTCCTGTTCCTCTCTCCTCTCTCTCCTCTTTCCCATACCTATCTTAACCCCACACATCACAATCTCCCCCCTCCTTCCTGCCTACCTGGACCATGTGCTGAACATCATGCCTCCAAGCAGCACAAGCACAGCCTACCAGAACCTGCCCTGCACTGATTCCTGGCCCGCCCTGTCAGCCTTAGTACATGTCACAAACAACCTATCCCAACAACTCCCTTTCAGCTGGACCTGCCCTGCTGTACCATACCTGAGCAATTGACCCTGCCCATTGGAGAAGGAGGTGAAAAGTATTGTGCCTACAGATGAGCAAACAACAAAGAATACACAGCCTGCCTGCTCAGACATAACCAAATAAAACAAAAAAGCAGGACAAAACAAACAAATCTACAATCAATACATGAGGAAAATAACTACTGAATGCCCTGAAGACAGCAGACAATATCAAAACATATACAAAAACAGGACAGGATAGTTCTAGTAGCATCCAAAATAAAACACCAGATGACTTTACGGTAGAAGAAAAGGCACTAGAACTACCTGATAGGGAATTCAAATCTCTAATATTCAGAGCTATCCAAGAGTTGAAGCAAAAAGCAGACAAAAATGAGGAAAAAATAGACAAATTCATGGAAAATACAGAAAAAAAAAAGAAAGATTTCAGGAATATAATAAAGGAACAAAATGCTAAAATAAATTCACAACTAGAAATCATACAAAAACAACAATTAGAAATCCAAACATAAACAACAAAATTTCAGAAATGGATAGTGTCATAGAAGAGCTGAGGAGCAGGTTTGAAACGATGGAAGACGGGATCAGCGAAATTAAAGCCAAACACTTGGATACAATTCTGAGGAAAACTCAGAAAAAAGGACAAAGGAAAATGAAGAAACCCTGAGAATTATGTGGGATACAATAAAAAGCAAAAATCTGCAAGTGATCGGAGTTCCAGAACAGGGGGAGAAAACAGAAAACACAGAGAGGATCATTGAAGAATTGCTGACAGAAAACTTTCTCAATATCATGAAAGATGAAAAGCTGGCCATCCAAGAAGCTCAATGAACCCCATATAAGATAGACCCCAAAGGAAAATCACCAAGATCTATCATAATCACACTCATTAAAACCAAAGACAAAGAATGCTGAGAGGAGCTCGAGAAAAACAAAAAGTCACATACAGAGAAGAAACAATAAGACTAAGCTCAGATTATTCCGCAGAAACCATGCAGGCAAGAAGGCAGTGGGATACCATATATAAAACCTTGAAAGAAAAAAATGCCAGCCAAGAATAATATAATATAATATAATAATGATGGATACATTGACCAGTGGAACAGGATTGGGAACTCAGATGTAAATCCATCCACCTATGGACACCTGCTCTTCGACAAGGGCCCAAAGTCCATTAAATGGGGAAAAGACAGTCTTTTTAACAAACGGTGCTGGCAAAACTGGATGTCCATCTGCAAAAAAATGAAACAGGACCTATATACCTCACACCATACACAAAAACTAATTCAAAATGGATCAGAGACCTAAATACAAAGCCAAAAACTATAAAGTTCATAGAAGAAAAAATAGGATCAATGCTAGAGGCCCTAATGCACAGCATTAACAGGATACAAACCATAACCAACAACACACAAACTCCAGAAGATAAGCTAGATAACTGGGATCTTCTAAAAATTGAACACTTATGCTCATCAAAAGACTTCACCAAGTTACCTTCAAGGTTCGATGTTAATCCTGGGAATGGACACCCCAGTAAAACTAAATGGGACTAACGAGGTACAGGAGTCCAGTGACAAGGGCCAGAAGGCAGAGGGAGAGTAGGAAACTGATGATAAGGAACACAAATTGAATAAGGACACTGTCGATGTATTGTGAGATTGTTGACCACTGCTATAGGGCAACATTTGTAGTAACTATTAAATGGGAGGCTGTTTTGTCCTGTAAGCCTTCATCTTGGGCGAGAATGGCAGCACAATTGGAAGAGCATAGTCAATATCACTTAAATGTGTAAGTAAAAAGTTTTGAAATGGTGTTTAAATAAAATAAAAATAAATAAATAAATAAATAAACAAATGAGACTAAAGAGGTACAAAAGTCCACTGACAAGGTCCAGAAGACAGAAGGGGACAAGGAAGCCCCCTGGTGATAGGGAATACAAGGTGGAGTAAGGATATTCTTGATGTGCTGTGAGATTGTTAACCATTGTCATAGGGCAACATGTGTAGTAACTGTTAAATGAAAAAACTATTTTGTTCTGTAAGCCTTCATCTTAAGTGAGAATAACAGCACAGTTGGAAGAGCGTAGTCAATGTCACTGAACTGTGAATGTAGAAATTTTTGAAACGGTGTATCTTTGGCCATCTGTAATTTTCATCAAAAAAAAAGGTTGAGAATTTAGAGGCTTAGTATGTTGTGGGGTTGTTAACCAATGTCAAAAAACAACATGTGTACTACTATTTCATGAGAAACTATTTGCTCTGTAAGCTTTCACCTGAAGTACAATAAAATATATATATAAAAAAAATTTAAAAAAAAAAAAAAGACTTCACCAAAAGAGTAGAAAGAGAACCTACAGACCAGGAAAAAATTTTTGGACAGTACAAGTCAGACAAAGGTCTAATCTCTAAAATCTACAAGAAAATCCAACACCTCTACAACAAAAAGACAAATAATCCAATTTAAAAAATGGGCAAATGAAATGAACAGACACTTCATCAAAGAAGACATTTAAGCGGCCAACAGACACATGAGGAAATGCTCACAATCACTAGCCATTAGAGAAATGCAAATTAAAACCACAATGAGATACCATCTCACCCTGGCATTACTGGCAAGAATCGACAACACTGGAAATAACAAATGTCAGAGAGGCTGTGGGGAGAGTGGCACTCTTACGCACTGCTGGTGGGAATGCAAAATGATACAACCATTTTGGAAAATGATATGGCGCTTTCTTAGAAAGCTAGAAATAGAAATACCATTCGATCCAGCAATCCCACTCCTAGGAATATATCCTAGAGAAATAAGAACCATCACGTGAATAGACGTATGCACACCCATGTTCACTGCAGCATTGTTCACAATAGCAAAAAGATGGAAACAACCCAGATGCCCATCAACAGATGAATGGATAAACAAACTATGGTACGTACACACAATGGAGTATTATGCAACGATAAAGAACAATGATGAATCTGTGAAGCATCTCATAACATGGATGAAACTGGAGGACACTATGCTGAGTGAAACAAGTCAATCACAAAAGGACAAATATTGTATGAGACCTCTACTGTAGAAACTCATGAAAAAGTTTACACACAAAAAGAAACAATCTTTGTTGGTTATGAGGGATGGCAGGCGTGGCGGGGGGAATACTAAATAGACAA
The DNA here is from genome assembly GCA_030035585.1 of Dugong dugon. Taxonomy (NCBI): domain Eukaryota; kingdom Metazoa; phylum Chordata; class Mammalia; order Sirenia; family Dugongidae; genus Dugong; species Dugong dugon. The sequence continues at coordinate 47,141,470 of CM057469.1, read as the reverse complement.
TAGATAAGTGGTAACTTTGGTGAAGGGTAAGATAGTACACAATACTGGGGAAGACAGCGCAACTTGTACAGGAAAGGTCATGGAAGCTCCACAGACACATCCAAACTCCCTGAGGGACTGAATTGCTGGGCGGAGGGCTGTGGGGGCCATGGTCTCGGGGAACATCTAGCTTAATTGGCATAATATAGTTTATAAAGACAATGTTCTACATTCTACCTCGGTGAGTAGCATCTGGGGTCTTAAAAGCCTGTGAGCAGCCATCTAAGATACTCCACTGGTCTCACCCCTTCGGGAGCAAGGGAGAATGTAGAAAACAAGATACAAGGAAAAGATTAGTCTAAAGGACTAATGGACCACAACTACCACAGCCTCCACCAGACTGAGTCCAGTACAGCTAGATGGTGCCCGGCTACCACCACTGACTGCTCTGACTGGGATCAAAACAGAGGGTTCCGGACAGAACCGGAGAAAAATGTATAACAAAATTCTAACTCACAAAAAAAGGCCAGATCTACTGGCCTGACAGAGACTGGAGAAACCCCGAGAGTATGGCCCCCGGACACACTTTTAGCTCAGTAATGAAGTCACTCCGGAGGTTCACCATTCAGCCAAAGATTAGACAGCCCCATAAAACAAAACGAGACTAATGGGGGCACAATAGTCCAGGGATAAGGACTAGAAGGCAGAAGGGGACAGAAAAGCTGGTAATAGGGAACCCAAGGTTGAGAAGGGACAGTGTTGACATGTCGTGGGGGTTGACATGTTTGGGGTTGTTAACCATTGCCATAAAACAATATGTGTACTAACTGTTTAATGAGAAACTATTTGTTTTGTAAACCTTCATCTAAAGTACAATAAATAAATAAATAAATAAATAAATTTACAAATTAAAAAAACAAACAAACAAAAAAACCCTATGGAGCACAGTTCCACTCTGACACTTACGGGGTTGTCATGAGTTAAAGTTGACTCCTGGCAACAGGATACACTGCTGATGTATCTAAGAACATCAGGAAATGAGACAGCTGTGACATCCTAATCAGCCTTTTCCACTCCACTCCACTCCACTCCTGTGATGTGATGGTTGGGCCTGGTGTTGAGTCTGCTCCCAGCATCCCAGCACTGCCTCCTACCTGGCAGGGTCCTTTAGGCTCTTTTTGTGGCCTTCCAGATCCCTGATCTCTCCAAAAGCACAAAGGACAAGAAAAGTAGAGACTGAGGGTAGAACGAACGAGCTTTCCCCGGCATCCCTCTTCTTTGCTGTAATTGCCATTCAAAGTTAAAGATAGTCGCACCCCACACAATGAGCAATGAATTGTGAGCCATCACAATTAAACAACCACTACATGAGTGCTGGCCAGGATGTGGAGAAACTGGAACCCTCATACATTGCTGGTGAACATGTAAAATATTACAGCCACTTTGGAAAGCAAGTTGGCAGTTTCTTAAAAAATTAAAAAAATTTACTAGCAATTCTACCCCTAGGTATATGCCCAAGAGAAACAACAACACACATTCACACAAATACCTGTACGTAAATGTTTGTAGCGGCATTATTCATAACAGCCAAAAAGTGGAAACAACCCAAATGTCCATCAGCAGGTGAAAGGATTAAAAAGAAAATGTAGTATCGCCATACAGTGGAATACTCAGCTATAAACAGGAATGAAATTCTGATACAGATGCTACAACATGAATGAACATTATGTTATATGAAAGAAGCCAGGTGCAAAATAGTACGTATAATATACTTTCATTTATATGAAATGTCCAGGAAAGGCAAATCGATAGAGACAGGAAGTAGACTCGTGGTTCCCTAGGTGGTAGGGACCGGGGCTGCTGCGGGGAGATGGGGAGTGACTGCTAATGAGCTGACAGGTATGGGGTTTCTTTTTGGGATGATGATGGAAAAGTTCTAACCCCAGATTACGGTAATATGCTCATAACTGTAAATTTACTAAAAATCTTTGAGTTGCACATTTACAATGGGTGAATTGCTATATAAATTACACCTCGATAAAACTGTTAAAAATAAAAATAAAATTAAAACACCACAACAGAGTTCATCATACTGTGTGTCATGGAACTCTGGTGTTCTGTGAAAAACCTGCAGGCATGCTCTGAGTAAATGGAAAAATACTTTCAAGTCTTACAATAAATAACCATTTCATGATGCTAGTGAAAAATGTTAAAGCAATTTTACTTCTTCACCTTTCAAGAGCAAATGATTTTGCTTTGTTTTTGCCATATATTACCCGAGGTTTTTGTTGTTGTTCTAACCAAATAAAAAGCATTTAAAAAATTTTATAAGCCTTATGCATAAAAATATTATCAATTGGTGGTTTGTGATACCAAAGCATTAAGAAATACTGTGTTACAGCCCAGGAAAAACTTCAAAATGTAACCCAGAAAGTACAAGAGTCCAGGGCGTCTAAGAAGAGATGGAGGTCTTTTTGGCAGCAGAACATTACTGGATGTCGTTGCCGCCTCCAAACAGGAGCCCCCTCCAGGCTAAGGAGACAAAAACTCCTCCCTGCTACCCAGGACAGACTAGACAGGGAGATACCATATACCAGTTATCAAGAGGCTGCAATATTTCATAGACAATAGGTTCATAGACAATAAGAGAGGAAAACTATGTTTCAACCAGATTGTTGAAGGGGTTGTAAACAGTTGTTGAAGATGTTCTTTTCAAAGTCAGAACTTCAAACAATTCTGAACAGAAAAATTGAGAATTCTTTGCAATTGGCATTAAAACCCTTGAAATAAGAGAATTACCATTCTGATGCAAACGAGTTTGGGAAATAGAAGAGAATACACAAACGGGATTGAATGTTAAATGTTGGTGATCATTAAGATTCCGGAATTTTTCCTTTTCTCTGTTTACTGCATATACTCTCCCTCCATCATCTCAATTTACTCCCATCATTTCAGCCACCATCTCTATGGAACTGAATCCCAGTCCCCAACTCTAGCCCAGATTGGTCGCCTACGCTCCAGACCCTAATGGGCACCTCTGTTTGGATGTCTTACAGACATCGATATTTTTATTTCAGCCTCCTACTCCAACTCTCAAATCTTCTCTTCCCTTTATATGCTGTCTTGAAGATACCACATCCACCAAAAACGTGCGCGTCATTCTTAAATCTGCCTTTCTCTCACCCAACAATTATACCTCCTAATTATGTCTTGAATGTGTCTCTTTCTCTTCGCCTCCACTTGCCATTATCTCCGATCAGAGCCTTATCATCTCTCTCTTGATTCTTGAAAGCTCATTTTAACTGGTCTCCCTGCCTGCTGTACGATTGTTTTTTAGTTACTTCTCACCAGTGGCAGACTGAACTTTCTACACTATAGATTTGATAATGTTACTCTCCTACTCAAACTCCTTCTGTGGCTTTCCATTGCCTTTAAGAGCGCATATTTAATGATCTGAGCCCAGTTTACCAGTTCAAGCTTATATTTTACCAAGCTTCCATCTTACCATAAATCATATTCCAAACTCCCCCCAAAACCAAACCCACTGCTATCGAGTTGATCCCAACTCATAGTGACCCTGTGGCAACCCTATCGGACACAGTAGAACTGCCCCCATAGGGTTTCGTAGGCTGTAATCTTTGAGGAAGCAGATGGACAAGTCTTTCTCCTGTGGAGCTGCTGGGTGGGTTCGAAGCTCCAAACTTTCAGTTAACAGCTAAGCGCTTAACCACTGGGCCACCAGAGCTCTAATCATATTCCAGGTACATTAAATTGCTTGCATATTTGCAAATACGACTTATCTGTATCATGCCTGCAGCCCTTTGCCATGCTGTTTTTCTGCCTCCTGATGCTCCTTCTCCACCTAGCTAACTCCTTCCTCCAAGAGCCAAAGCTCCACCACCCTTTGGAATAACAGCGAAGGTCTGTAAGAAGGAAAAGGAAAAAGCAGCACTGTCTTGAGGGGGGTAGGCACAGGCCCATGAATAGTTGAGGGCAAAATTACAGAACCTGGAACCATGTGGCTGTCAGTTGAGAGGTAGAGAGAGGGCAGACTCTGGCAGCAGACTAAAAGGAGTATTGTTCACCCTTACTGGAAGAAAGGAGAGCACCATGGACAGGGGATTAATGTCCTAAGAGAGAATCTCTACAACAACTAGGTTTTTCACGCTGATAACCACGTCTGTCAACAAAATAGGAGGCCGAAGCATTACTATTCTATCTGCCACAGATCAAACCTTGTATTCAAAGCATGGCAGTTTGTCATCACTGGGCAGCTGTTGAAAGGAAGAGGGGACCCAGCATGAGTCCCTCAAGAAGGCAGGGCAGGCTCAGTGAGAACTAACCCAGCTGCAGAGGCTTGTTCCAGAGGTACAGAAGTAGGGCAGGTGAGGCAGGCTCAGTCATGGCTCACCAAATGGTCAACACCTGGTGGCATGGCATTGTTTTGGTCAAAGCCATTAGGGTTACATACCTACCCAGACAGCCTTAACAAAAGGAGGCATTTTAGGAAAAAGACACAGGCAAGAAGTGCAGCCAGGCTATAAGAAAGTTCTAGGAATGGCTGTTAGAATACGCAGCTATTCTTTCCATTTATCCAGGGACCTATGTTCACTGATCTGGGATTGCTGGTTCCTGCCCAAGTGCGTCCCCCTTCACTCTTACACTTGCTTGTCTCTCCAGATTGGCTCAATCCTTCCACTGAGGGGATGGCTGGACAGAAAGACTCTCACACCTGAAGGAGATGTCATAAAGCCAAAGAGAAGCCTCACAATGGGAGCTCAATTCTTGACCCAAGTCAATTCTTGATCATTCCAACCTCTGTTGTTGTGTGCTGTGGAGTCTGTTCGGACTCATAGCAATCCTATACAACAGAGTAGAACTGCCCAACAGGGTTTCCTAGGCTGTAATCTTTACAGAAGCAGATCGCTAGATCTTTTCTCCCTCGGAGCCACTGGTTGGTGCTGATCTTTCAGTTAGCAGCTGAGCACTTAACCTCTGTGCCACCGGAGCTCCTTATTCCAACCTCTATCCCCCCATAATCACTGCACCAACCTCATTACTACCACGATCGCCACGACCACCACTCACCAGTAATTTTGGAGCAGCATTTCTGAGACTTGTCAGATTATCAGAATCATAATAAGTATCTAGGGATACTTATTACAAATAAGCAGCCTCAGGCCCCTCCACTGGAAATTCTGGCGGGGGGGCCCAGGAACCTTGGTTTTTAATAAGTATCCCCAGGCCATCCTATAATTTGGCAAGCTTGCAGACTTGCACTGGAGTAATTCTCAGATTTTATTTAGTTAACATTAGAATAATCTTATTAGTCTTATCTTATTAAAATACAGATTCCTGCTTCCCCAAAAGATTCTGCTTCAAAAACCCTGGGGTGGGACCCTAGGATCTGCATTTTACAAAACATTCCTAAGTTGTTTTGATAAAGGGGGTCTGTGGGCCATACTTTGAGAAATATTATTTTAGAGAGAAACCCTACCTAGGTGCAAAATTTAGATGGGGTTTATCTCTAAAATAATATTAAAGCCAGTGTGATGCAGAAGAAGCCATTATTCTACCCCATCCTGTAAAAAGTGGGCCAGAGAAGGACTTTGGCCCTTGGGGAAGTCTTGGAACCACAGAACCAAAGCCACTGGACAAAAGAAGCAATGGGTAGAATGGTTAAGCACATGGGTTACAGCCATAACGACAGACCCCCTACTTAAACAAAAGAAATTTAAAAAGCTGCATTTGAATCACACGTGGGTAAACCAATCTTATAAATATTCTAATAACAAGAAGAATAAGAATTACTCACTAACATATTGAGCCCTTACTATGTGCAAATGCTTTGCATATGTTATCTCGTTTAATTTATATTTTTGAGAGGTTAAGAAACTTATCCAGGATCACAAAGAAAGTAAGTGGCAGAGCCTGGTCTCACACCTAGGTCTTGTCTGAAGTCAAAACATTGGCTTTAACCACCATGGTGTACCGTAGCCAAGAACATGGATTGCTTTCTGAAGTCAGGAAAGAGAAATCTATAAATACAACATTATATACACCAGGAGAAGGAGCCCTGGTGGTTCACTGGTTAAGGGCTTATCTGCTAACTAAAAGGTCAGCGGTTTGAACCCACCAGCTGCTGAGTGGGAGAAAGATCTGGCAGTCTGCTTCTGAAAATATTACAGCCTTGGAAACCCTTTGGGACAGTTTTACTCTGTACTATAGGGTCGCTATGAGTCGGCATCGACTCAAGGGCAAGGGTTACAGTTACTCTAGGAGAATCATTGACTAATACAAAGAAACCTGAATTTGATCACAAAATCTTTTTGTGGTCAAAATAATCCATCCCCATAATTCATTAATTGTAAGCTCGGATTTCCATAAATCTGTTTTATTAAAATTACACAGCTGTACTGTCTTACGAGGGCCTTAGAGCTCCTCAAACGTGCAAATAATTGAAAGACACAAAAGTGATGTGAAAGGAAACCAAGGCTCTCAGACTAAATAGTTTTCATTTCTGTGGAAATGCTGCCACTGAAATAAATCAGCTGTTCTCGCTGTAACCATCCTCCGCGTTGGTCAGCACCACATTCGGGGTGGCTGCACGTTCTTCAGCGCAGCCCCTGCTCCATCCACGCGCCCTGCGGAGGAGGTAGCTCACCTTCGTCGGGCAAGCCCTCCCAAACCCTTAGGGTTCAAGGCTGTGTTCCCGATCCTCTGATCCTATTTCAAGCGGCTCGGACTCAGGCCTAGCACTAGCCACCAAGGCCCTTCCCTCGGGCTTTGCTGCGCAGGTTTGTCCTGAGCAGCAGGAAGGGGCGGGGTCTGAGATCTAATTTTCGGCGAGCTAGCTGTGTGTTTCGAAACAAACAGCTATAATCAGAATGCCTCCTGTTGACTTTGCATAGCCTTGGAAGAGGAGTTTTCAAAGGCTAAACACATGTTTTCCAAACCCTCATCTTCAAAGCAGCCCTTTAAGATATAAGTGTGGAGGGGTTTGTAGCTGCAATCAAAGAATAAAAAAGGTAGCAAGGTATGGTGGGTTCGGCAAGAGGAGGGGGAAACTGAAAAATACTCTCGTCTCCAACTCCACTTCCTGCCTGGTCTTCCCTCTCCACCGCCCCTCAACCACGGTTGCTTGTCACATAAAGAGTTTTGCATCCCAAGAAATGGCCCTTATTTCGCCTTTGGTCTAATCCAATCATAAGCGCAGATAAAGAAACAAGGATTGTGAGCTGTTATGTGCTCTCCGAAGCACTGTTTCCTTAAGGTCCTTGAAAATGTATGACAAGAACAACGACATACAAGTCTTAAACAACTCCCCAGAAGCCTAGACAATGATCCAAGATTTCTGGGTGTTTTACCGTCAAATATACCCCTGCAAATCAACCTCATTAATCCCTCAAGAATACCCCTTCTTGTTTTCCCAGGGATTTGGCTCACTTTGAAGTAACAGATGGTAGGTGTTTAACCTAAAATTGTCTTTTTCCCCAAGACCTGGATCTCCAGAATTTTGTGTATTCTGTGTGACTTGTTCTTCTGCACTATTGTATAATCTTTAAAGAATCAACTCTACATTCTTTTATCACAAGATTGTAAATAGCATATAAACGAAAAGCTGCTTTGTGATAATCGCAGCAATCTCTAGAACTGACTGCCCATTTGTAAACACCTCTCTCTCTCACTTTTAATAAATAGTTGCTCTCTTTAATTGTTAATGTCTTATTGTTTTTAACACAAGTAACCCCCAAACCACAGATAACTTCAAACCTGTCTACTGTCATTGACCCACCCTCAGGATAGCAGCTGGATAATTTGTTCCTAGGTGATTAAACTGACTCTCTGATTCTTTAATTAGTCATTTTACTAGCAAGTACTTATGAGTTTCCCTCTATGAAGCCCATCATTGAGTCGAGCAAGAATCACAAATGGAAGACCTAGATTTGCCTTCAAGAAGATTAGTGTTTGCCAGACTGAGTCCAGCACAACTAGATGGTGCCTGGCTACCACTACTAACCGCTCTGACAGGGATCACAACAGAGAGTCCCGGACAGAGCTGGAGAAAAATGAAGAACAAAATCCTAACTCACAAAAAAAGACCAGACTTACTGGCCTGACAGAGACTGGAGAAATACCAAGAGTATGGTCTCCAGACACCCTTTTAGATCAGTAATGAAGTCACTTCTGAGGTTTACCCTTCAGCCAAAGATTAGACAGCCCCATAAAACAAACTGAGACTAAGGGGCACACCAGCCCAGGGGCAAGGACTAGAAGGCAGTAGGGGACAAGAAAGCTGGTGATTGGGAACCCAAGGTCGAGAAGGGACAGTGTTGACATGTCATTGTGTTGGTAACCAATGTCACAAAACAATATGTGTACTAATTGTTTAATGAGAAGCTAATTTGTTCTGTAAACTTGCATCTAAAGTACAATTAAAGAAAATGTTATCATTAAAAAAAAGAAGCTTACTGTTTAGAGAAGAAAATCAGATTAATAATTAGAGGTCAATGAAAGGGAGTATAATTTGTTTTTTTATTTTTATTTTTTGATTTTTTTATTGTACTTTAGATGAAAATTTACAGAACAAATAGTGTCTTATTAAACAGTCAGTACACATATTGTTTTATGACATTGGTTAACAACCTCACGACATGTCAATACTCTCCCTTCTCGACTTTGGAGGGCCTTTTTTGGGGGGGAAATATATACAGCCAAACTTACACCATTTCAAAAGTTTTTACATGTACAATTCAGTGACATTGATTACATTCTTCCAGTTGTGCTGCTGTTCTCACTATCCTTTTCCAAATTATTCCATCACCATTATCTTCAACTCACTGCTCTCTAGGCTTCCCATCAAACCTTTTGAGTGGCTGTTGTCAATTTGATCTCACATAGATAATTCTTTTTTTTTTTTTTTTTACCTTAGATGAATGTTTACAGAACAAATAGTTTCTCATTAAACAGTTGGTATACATATTGTCTTATGTCAATGGTTCACATTCCCATGATATGTCAACACTGTCCCTTTTCAACTTTCGGTTCCAAAGGGAGTATAATGTAAGTGTTACCTAGAGGAGAAGAGAGATATGGGCTGTAGGAGTTCAGAAAAGGAAAAAGATTAAGGTGGACCAGAAGTATCAAGGGAAGCACCACTGGAGAAGGTAGGCTTTGAGTTTATCAGAATTTGGAGAACAAGAGAAAAATGTGCTAAGGGCATGCCAGTGGAGAAGAGGGTGGAAGTTGTCTCGTCTTTCCACTTATCGAAATCTTTTCAGGCTAGCTCAGGTTCGCCTTTTCAGTCTTCTGCCATTTGGACTGTGAAGATTAACACCTGCAGATTTCTTTGAGTCTGCAGAGAAAACAAACCATATATTTGTACAGAGTTACATAAAGCATCTATTGAACTAAATTACATCAATTGCAACTAACATTATGGTCGAAAAAGAAGGTAGCATCCATTATTCTAAACAGCATGGAACTAGAAAAGTACCAAATACCATTCACTCACTCTTCTCTTTGCTTGGCTATATTTAAAATGTTGACTTCTAGGGGAAATAATTAATTAGATAAATAAGAGCAAAAACTCCTTTCTATAAATGGTGATTTATTTCCCCTGTACTATGTAAACCAAACAGCTGCATTTAAAGCAGATGCATCAGATTCCATTATAATTAAAGACATTCCTAACCTGCCATTTTTCAGAACATTTGAAACACTGAAAGTATAACTGAAGGGATATTTTGCGTCATATTTGGTTATGAAGAGGCAGCTTTCTGTGATGTGAGGTGGCAGCCATACTGAAACTCTACACCTGCTTACAAACAGAATTTTAACTGGCAATTTGGCTTCTAGGTAGTGTATTATGACTTATAAAATAAATTAATCTCTTTTCTTTCACAAAGAACACAAAGCCACAATCAGTGCCAAGTCTGTTCCCCAGAATTTCTTGGCAGTGTGCCCAGATGTTCCAACAGCCTTGTAGCAGAAACTTTCCAATCTATTTGCTAGGTGGTGCTTTTTTTTTTTTTTTTTTTCCTTCCAATTTAACAGATTGCAGTATGTCCCACCCTTCCTGGTATCACTGGACAATAGTATTTTCAGTCCTCCCCCAAGCCTGAAGTCTGTTTAAAACCGACTCTGTTATCCTACTCATTCTCTTCAAGCCCACATGATTCTATTATCCCTTAAGCAGGCAAAATCAAACTCTCAAAGATTCAAATTCGACCTAAAAGATGTTTCCCAAAATGTCAAATTTCTCAAGATGTTAATGGATATTCCATGCGATAAAGGTTTTGATGCCAAATAAGTGAAGGAAATGCTGAAGACTCTTTACAGTCTCCACTTAGATATTTATAATGTACATTAGTGGAGAAAAAACTTGGAGAAATCAAGCAGGAAATGTGTTTAATTTGGTTTAGTTTTCAAAACTAATTTTAATATTGAATTTCTTCCTTCCTTCTTTCTTCCCTCTCCCCGCTTTCTCTTTCTTTCTTGCTTCCTTCCTATCTCTCTCTCTCTCTCTTTCTTTCATAAGACCTCTGGAACATAATGATAAGAATGATAATAATAATAATAACAATAGCAATAATAATAGTAATGATATTAGGTAATAACATTTATAGCTATTTCTATTCCTTTAGTGATTACTCTGGACATTTTAACATGCACAATGAACAGAGTTTAATATTAATAGCTTAGTTCTCCTTCTGAGCTATATAAGGATCTTAGAATGCTTTCTCTCTGATCACTGCCATCCTTAAGTTATGTGCTATTATTGTACCAGACTTTTATTTTTTCTTTCTATTTTAACCTCACAAATTAGACATTAATTTTACCATTGTACACATTCAACATTTATGGTTTCCACTTTCATTTATCACAGATCTTCCCTCAGACATAGTTTTCTTTCTTCTTGAAGTGCATTCATTAGAAATTCCTTTTTTGAAGGTGTGTTGGCAGTAAATCCTCTCAGTTTTTGGTCTGAAAATGTCTTTATTTTGCCCTTATTTTTAAAATATTGTTTAATTAAACATACAAAATCGATTTCCAGTTCTTCTGGCTTCCATTGTTATTGCCGAGAAGTCAGCTGTTAGCCTTTGCTGATAATTCCCCACCGTCTCCCCGCCCCGTTTGACTGCTTCTAATATCTTCTGTTAGTTTTTATTGTTAGGAGTTTTTCACTCTCCTGTGGATTTCTTTTTAACTTACACTGTTTTGCGCTTTTGGGAACTTCCTGAATCTGAGGTTTCATGTTTTTAACCAGTTCTGGAAAACAGTCATTATGTGTTTTAATATTGCTTATCCCTCATTCTTATCATTTAATCTTAGAACTCAGATTATATGTATATTGTACCTACTCACTCTGCGCTCGATGTTTCTTAATCTCTTTTTTATATATTTTTTTCTTTGTCTCTCTGTCCCACATTCTGTGTAACTTCTTCAGCTTTACCTTCCAAATCACTAATTTTTTCTTTAGCTATGTTTAATTTAATGTTAAATCCATCCATCGAGTTTCTACTTTCAATTATTATAATGATTATTTCTGAAGGTCCTTTCCAGAATTCTTTGTTCAATTTTTATTTCTTTATATCTATTAAATATATTTAATTTATATTATATATTTAGTATCTGATAATAGTATCTAATAGGCTCAGTTGTTGGCATCTTCAGTCAATTCCTTCTTTTAACGTCAGCTCATATGTCATGAGGTCTGTGATGCAGCTGGGCTTCCATGAGCAACAGACTCATGGGTATTGTATTTGAATGACCCAGGAGTGGGTACATGTGGTGTGGTTCTTAAGGAAAAGACACAGCCCTTAGGTCTGTTTACAGAGAAGAGTTGTGACCACTGCACTCTCAGTTTTTAAGCTTTTTCCCAAGGGATCTGAAGAAAAAAAAAAAAGATAGGCTTCCCATAGCACATGAGTGGCATGAGGAACTTAGCCAAACCAATAGAAGGTTACATGGCATGAAGAGCAGCTCATTTTTAATGCCTGAAATAATCCTGCCCAAACCAAAGCAATATGGTCACCTTTTTTTCTTTTATTGTGCTTTAAGTGAAAGTTTACAATTCAAGTTAATTTCTCATACAAAAATTTATACACACATCGTTATGTGACCCTAAGCTGCTCTCCCTATACTGTGACAGCGCACTCCTCCTTTCCACCTCGAATTCCCCATGTTCATGCAACTAGCACCTGACCCTCTCAGCCTTCTCATCCCATCTCCAGACAGGAGCTGGCAATTTAGTCTCATGTATCTACTTGAGCTAAGAAGCACACTATTCACGAGTATCATTTTATGTCCCATAGTCCAGTCTAATCTTTGTTTGAAGAGTTGGACTCAGAAATGGTTTTAGTTTTGGGCTAAGAGAGAGTCCAGGGGCCATGTCTTCTGGGGGTCCCTCTAGTCTCTGTCAAACCATTAAGTCTGGTCTTTTTACTAGAATTTGCGATCTGCATCCCACTTTTCTCCTGCTCCATCAGGAACTCTCCGTTGTGTTCCCTTTCAGGGTAGTCATTGGTGGTAGCCGGGCAGCTATATGGTCACCTTTTTATCATTAATTTTTATTTTTAAGTAAATACAACAATTCTCAGGGATGGATCTCTATGAAGGTAGTGTCAGAGGCTGGATGAAGATTGATTTCATGAGTACATTTATCATCGTCATATCTAAGTCATGGAGTTTTGGAAATGTCCTTTGTTTCTGCAATGACAATAAGTCTTAATCATAAGTAGTCCTGTGACAGGTAACAGTCTGATTTAACTTTATTCATTCATTTATTCAACAGTGCCAGGCACTCTTTGAGGTGCTAGGGTTATTACAATAAATTAAATAGCCAAAATCTCTGCCTTCATGTGGCTTATAATTAATGGGGAGAAATCAACAGTAAACAAATAAATGTATCATAATCAAGTGGTCATAATTGTTAAGGCTGGCAATAAATCAGGATAAAGAGTACTAGGAATGCAAAAAAGATAAGTTGTTATTAATAGCAGCTAACTTCTCTAATAAGGTGACTTTTGAGCACAGTCCTACGAGTCAGAGAGAGCGTGAGCCATGCATATATCTGGACAAAGAATGTTCCAAACTGAGAGATAGCAAGTACAAAGTCCCTGAGGTAGAGACATAATCAATAAGCTCAAGAACAGAAAGATGGGGTTAGGTAACTCACAATGTATACAGTCTATGAACCATTGAAAGGCATTTGGTTATTGCTCTGAGTGACATATGAAGCTATTAGAGAATTTTGACTTACACTTTCAAAGAATCGCTCTACCTACTGTAATGCTGCAGGGATGGAAGAGAAGATCAGTTAGGATGTCATCACAATAATCCAGGAAAGATAGGGGAGACTTCAACAAGAGCAATAGTTACAGAGGTGCTGATAAGGCATTGAATTTTGGATGTATGTTGCTAAGATTTTCACATAGGATTTGCCTGTATGGAAAAGAATGACTCCAAGGCTCTTGACCTAGGCAATTGGAAGGGTGGAGTTGCCATTTATTAATGTGGGTAAGGCTTCAGGAGAAGCAGATTTGATAGGGGAAACTATACCTTTGGTTTTAGTCATAATAAGTTTGACATGTTCCTTAGCCATTCAAGTGGAGATGTCAAGCAGGCAATTGTATATATTTGTCTGGAGTTCTGGGACAGTCCTTATTGGAAATATAAATTCAAGAGTCATATTTAAACCCATGAGACAAGAAGAAATTACTGAGGGAGTGAGTGTAGTTACAGAAAAAAAGAAGTCCATTGACTAAGCCCTTGGCACTGCAATGTTTAGAGTCAGGGAAAAGAGAAGGAATCTGTAAAAGAGACAAAGAAATAGAAGCCACTGAGGCAAAACAAAATTCAAGAGAGAATAGTGTACCAGAAGCCAAGGGAATAAAATGGTTTTGAGGAGGAACCATTATATCAAATGCTAGTAATAGGACAAGCAAGAGGAAGATAGAATATTGAACATTGGAACTGGCATCAACATCATTTGGACGTTAGTGACTTTGACAAGCAAGGGGTATATAACTGACATAGGATCTTTTCCTGAAAATGGAATTTTTTCTAAATAAAAGAATTGAGTACCTGATATGGAGTGAAGAGGAAGATAGTTTGTAGAAAGCATGTCTGAAGGCAAAGAAAACAAACTTCAATGACTATATGCAATACCTCGCTTCAGTGGCCTAGATATTGAGAACTTCCTAGTTGAGCAAGTTGGACCATATCCTCAGTTTCCTATTCTGAATAATGGGAATATTAATTGTATCTACTTCACAGAGTCATGGTTGAGATCCAATGAGTTAAAACAATTGAGGTGCTTAGAATAATCCCTGGTGCAGAGTAAGTTCTTAATAAATGCTTTCCCATGATTACTGTATTATTATCATCATGTTCAATATTTTTATTTTCTCTTTAGCTTAGAAATCTCATTACTCTATGTCGTCACCATCTTGCTAAGAACCAACTATCCCTGACGGCTATTTCTAGTGTTGTACTGCCATAGTAGGACACATTTCCTTTCTGTCCAAACAGTTATGGCTCCCTTGTTGGCTGCTCAGTAAGAGTCCAATTTCAAAGTAAAGTTGGTTAAAAAAACAATTGGGAATACTTTTTGCTTGAGTGAGTGGTCCTTTATTGGTAACCACAGAGTGGTAGGTACAACAGGCTTTCATCTTAGGGCTTTAAGCAAGGTTCACTCGGCTTGAAAGAAAACATTCTCTTGGAAAACTGGTCCCTGGGTTTGCTCTTGCTTTGGAAATGGCTGCTGCCCACAGTCTATATTTCTTTGCCTGGTTGTTGCTGCAGTGTTTACACTGCCCTCTCCAGCTAAAATTTGCTGGGCTGACTTTGTTTCATCTGGACTTTACATTACACCATAGTGATTAATCCATTTGGCCTGTGCCAAAGTCAGCCAGCATCTAAGTACCACTTGTAATTTCCACCTCAGAGGAAGTAATTCATGCTAGCCTGGGTTTTATACTTGATAAATGTCCGGTCTTTGTCTATGGTGCACCTGGGACCTCGGGGATACCATCATAATGGTGAGAAACCTTTAAAGTTGATTGCTTGCTGTTTTCGTCCCTGTGCATTTTTTCAAATTAGAGGGAGGGCTTTATGGATGTGGGACTGGGACTGATAGAATTTAGAGGGAAAGAAAACCACCAAGGGAAGGTGACAGTTAGTTGGTTTCTCACTGAATTTGATCTGTCTTCTCTCCCCCGGAGGCAGTGGTGGCAGCATGGGGCAGCCTCTATGCCAAGTCTCAGTCAGTGAGGTGAACGCTGCTGTAGAAGGAAGGAGCCGGGAGCTTTCAACTAGCCTCCCACTGCCCTGCTTCCTCAGGACGCTTTCTAGTCTCTTTGAAGATGCTGGGTGGGAGGAAGCGGGTAAGTGTTTTTTTGTTTGTTTGTTTTGTTTTTGATTTTTGAGTCAGATATCTTTATTTGAATTTTCCAGATGTGGAAATTGAGGTTCAGAGAGGATAAGTATCTAAAAGTCACTCAGCCAGTAACTAGTAAAGTCAGGATGTGAGCTCAGGTCAGCCTGATTTCAAAGTCATTATTCTTAAACGCTACTCAGTGCTGTCTCCCGATTCCAATCTTTTTCACTGTACAATTCACTGGTTCTTAGTATCTTCACAGGGTTATAAACC
Organism: Dugong dugon; assembly: GCA_030035585.1. Lineage (NCBI taxonomy): Eukaryota > Metazoa > Chordata > Mammalia > Sirenia > Dugongidae > Dugong > Dugong dugon. The sequence goes on along the minus strand of CM057469.1, from coordinate 47,125,836 downwards.
ATTATCACAATCAATTTTAGAGCATGTTCATTACCAAAAACAAACCTAGTACCCTTTAGCCATCATCTCCCAAACCTGCCATCCCTTCTAGCCCTAGACAATTATTAAACTACTTTCTGTCTCTATAGATTTGCCTATTCTGGACATTTCACATCAGTGGGAGCATACACTAATGGTATTTTGTGACTAGCTTCTTTCACATAGCATAGTGTTTTCAAGGTTTATTCATGTTGTTGCATGTATCAATGCTTCATTCTCTTTAATTGCCCATAATATTTCTTGCAGGGATATCTACATTTTATTTATCCATTCATCAGTTGATAAACATTTGGATTCTTTCTACATTTTCACTACTATGAATAATGCTGCCATGAGCATTCATGTACATGTTTTTGTGTAGACATATGTTTTTACTTCTCGTGGGTATATACCTAGGAGTGGAATTGCTAGATCATATGGTAACTCTGTGTTTAACATTTTAAGGAACGGCCAGATTATTTTCCAAAGTAGCTGTACCATTTACATTCTTATCAGCAATAGATGAGGGTTCCAATTTCTCTACACCTTCACCAACTTTAGTGATATTCTGTCTCTTTTATTCTACTGGATATGAAGTGGTATCTCGATGTGCTTTTGACTTGCATTTCCCTGATGGCTAATGATGTTGAGCATCTTTTCATGTGCTTATTGTCCATTTGCGTATCTTCTTTGGAGAAATGTCTAGTCATACCCTTTGCCCATTTTTATTTGGGTAATTTGTGTTTACATTGTTGAGTTGTAAGGGTTCTTTATATATTCTAGATATAAGTTTATTATTAGCTATATAATTTGCAAAATTTTCTTCCATTCGTGGGTTGTCTTTTTACTTTATAGATAGGGCCCTTTGAAGCACAAAAGCTTTCAATTTTGATGAAATCTAATTTATCTCTTTTTTCTTTGGTTGCTTGTACTCTTGGTATTATATCTAAGAAAGCTTTGCCAAATCTAAGGAAAGACCCTTAGATTTAGATTTACAGATTTCTTGAGTTGTAAAAACCCACAACATTTCAGTCTTGTATCTCAGGGACAAATATACCTCCTGGTGAAATTTTTATTTTCCAGAAGATAGAGATTCTTGCCTAGCTCTCAATTGTCAATGCTAGGCACATCCCATAACTTGACCCAGTCACTGATATGATATGTTTAAATTAATAACTGGACTATCTCCTGCTATGATAGAAATTAAGACAAAAATAGCCATCAGTCTCTTCAAGACAAAGACTAGGAATTGTCTGTTTTTCAAAAACAACACAAATGGGGAACAATTTAAGGTTACTTTCTCAGAATCTTAAATGAAAAAGAAAGGAGATTCTGATACAGGATGCCTGGGCAGGGCATAATCTCTGTCTTCCTTTTTTTCCTTAAAATCTTCTGAAATATCAGGAAAGAAGTAAAAAGGGAGTAAGTTCATTAAGGCACTAAAAATAGGAGGTGGGGGCATGAGAGGTGGAAGAATTTTACTAACACCTGGAAAATGGAAGGCAGATGAATCTTATTGGTAGAAAAATCGGAGCAAAAGAGCCAGAGTTTGGAGCATATATAAGAGAAGATTACAAAAGTAAGAACATTTTACAAGACTGACAGCCTGGAATCAGTTGATGTAAGAGATGGAGACCAAGGAAGGTGTTAGGATAGAGACCTGTCTGCAGAATGGTTGTGCAGGCTGACCTTCCCTTTTCTCACACCCGGCTCCTAGACTACAGAGGAAGCACTCTCCTTGTAGTGAAACTAGAAAACTACTGTATTGAGGGTCCAGGGCTCACAGAGTGGGAACTGACACCTCAGAGCAGAGAGGAGACACAGGAAATAAAATACAGAAAGGTAGAGAGGTCCAGCTGCCTGCTCTCTCCCCATCTGCCCTAAAGTGAAGTGTGTGAACCAGGATCCCAACCACACACCCAGGTCATAAAACTAGCCCTCTGGCAGAAGCAAGTCATGTCAGCTACCCATGGCAAGCAGTCCAATCCTTCATTCACACACAGGAAGGAAAAGCCATTAGCACAAAAGACAAGGACCAAGATGAACAAGAGAGCAATGGACACAAAGGAATCAGATAATTCAAGGAAGAGAACCTTAAATGAATAAGATACTGCATCTTTCATAAAAGGAAAAAAAGCCTGCTATCTGAAAACAAGAAAAAAATCAATGGAAATTAAAAACATCATCATCAAAATCAAAAAGTTGGTACAAAGTCTAGACTACAAGTGAAAGAAATCTACCAGAACATACAGCCAAAAAGTAGAGATGTGAATTATGAGAATAGTGAAGAGATATGGAGAAGCAACACAAGAGGACTTAAATCTACCTAGTGTGAATTCCAATATTCAAGAAAAAAAAACAATGGAGGACATTTTTCCATAGCTGAAGACAGATAAGGGTCTTATAAATGGAGGCACCTATAAAGTACCCAGCAAAATTAATGAAAAATGGCTCATACCTAAATAGACGATTCTCATTATTCACAATAGTTATGGTCTATGAGGTCTCCTCGAACATTGAATTAGCAAATAATGAATTAGCATTGTCTGACCTCAGCTAGGAACATGGACATCTGGCAACTGGAATTTTCTGCTGTTCTGCAGGTGTGCAAGTTCTGAATAACTGCAAAATCGCTGCAAGAATTGATTTTGGGGTTATAAATAGATTTTAGCAAGTAGACAAATTTGCAAATACAGAATCTGTGAATAATGAGGATCAACTGTATATTCTTGTGAAATTTCAGAATACTATGGGCAAAGAAAAAAATATTTAACACTTATGGGGTGGTGGGTGGGCAAAACAAGTTAGTCTTAATGGAGTAAAAATCAGGTTGGCATCAGATTTCTCATCAGCAACATTAGGACAAGAAAGAAATATCTTTATGGTTCAGACGGAAATTTATTTTGAACAAATAATTCTCTACCCAGCAAAAACTATCAGTCAAGTGGGAGAGAAAAATGATAAAATAATATCTTTATTCCAGTGCACAATGCTTCCTGAAATAGTTATTTGAGAATTTATTCCAGCAGGATGAAGAAAAGAGAAAGACATGGAACCCAAGAAACAAGTTACCAAACCCAGCTGTTCAATACCAAGAAAATGAAACAAAGTAAAAATAGGGAGAAACAAAAACAAAAACCACTGCAATAATAAACAAACTAAAAAATCCCTGCAAGACTATATTGTAAAACAGGCCTGGAAATCTAGCAACCCAAATTAGATTGTCAAGTCAAGGGTCTCTAGAAAGAATATCTTCAAGAAGAAAATTAATTGCATCTAAAATGCTGAGGATTCTGGATTATCTTAGCGAGAAAGTAAAGGCATATTATAATAACATGTTTATAAAATTTGGGAAACCCTGGTGGTGAAGTGGTTAAGAGCTATGGCTGCTGACCAAAAGGTTGGCAGTTCGAATCCACCAGGCGCACCTTGGAAACCCTATGGGGCAGTTGTACTCTGTCTCAGAGGGTTGCTATGAGTGAGAATTGACTGGATGGCAGTGAGGTTATAAAATTCAGTGCCTTGCCACCTCCACTTCCTCCTCCTCCCATTTAAGTAGATACATTTCTTTTTCTATTGGCACAAGTTAAATGGCATGGAGTTATATCACCTTTTCTATCAGTCCAAACATATATTAAAATGTAAGCCCTATGCAGGCAGGGATTTTTCATCTGTTTTGTTCATTGATGTATCTCTTGCACCTAGAACAGTGCCTGCACAGAGTACATAATCAATAAACACTTTTTATTTGCACTGAATGGGACTGATTATATAATCAATTATATTTATTCAACTAAAAGATTATAAATTCTGGATATGGGTTTATTTTTAGTGTCATCAACAGCCAAAACACAGAAAAATTAATTATAGAAAAAATATAAATCCAATAAATTTTGATAATGTAAAATTAATTATATGATGAACTGAAGCGGTGATGCTAAGGGAGGAGAGATGGAGGGAAAGGTAGTGATGTTAAATCCCTCATCACCTTAGAGGGAAGTCAAGAGATACAGTCTAAAACTGATGGATTGAGGAATGGAGGGTTGAATATATTATGTCAAGCTACAGAAATCTACAACATAACAATAAAAAATAAAACATATCTGGCAGTGATTGTTGAACAGAAAGTATAAATGAACCAATATCCTTATCTTTCGTAAATGGGTCCATCAAATACAATTTGAAGAGGATATATCAAAAATAAAGGCATAATAAATTATTATTGTGGAGTTTGATATGAAAGGATTAAAAACAGAAAAATTCTAAGCTGTTACCTCTGGGGAATGCCAGGGAGAAAGACCTTTCTTTCTTTTTTTTTTTTTTAATTACTCTCCAGTACCAACTGAATTTTTACTGCCATATGCCATACTTTAAAAGTGATATTTTTCATTTAAAAATAGTTGCTAGAGAAAAAGAAGGATTTTTAACAGAAAAAAAAAAAAATGATCCAACAGTTTGCAATTACATACTGTCTACCAGCAAGGACCGTCAAACATTTTGCAAACATTATCTGATAGTAAGTGTCAGAATCCACATTGGCCAGATGGAGAAATTCAGACAAAGATGGGAATGACTTCCCCTTTTTCAGTGCATCTGTGACCACGCAAGTGATAAAACCCAGGCATCTTGGATTCTGAGTCCAAAGACAGACTTGGATTAATTTCTCCTTAGAAAAATCACCACATATTGGTATGACGACAGTTAAGGAAGTAATCCAAACTAATAGATGGCACACTCTGTGTTTAGGGCTTGGAAAATGCCTGTATTTTTCCATCCAATAATTTGGTACCCGAATGCACATTGCTTGTCAAGAAAAAGACCAGTGCTTTTCTGAAGCACCTGACAGGAATATATATCATTTCAAGAAGTGGTGCCTGCAAAGATAAAAAACAACGATCAGTGTAGCAATTTCAATTAATTTTTAAGTGTCTTAATACAAATACTATGTCTCATCATATATATAAAGATTTCTGTCATTTTGCGGCCACTTAGGAAACAATCTACGGTTAATTAGTCTGGTAAATAATTCTGATTATTCTGCCATATGCCTCTTTTATGAATTCAGACTAGCAGCACAGGTGGAACTGAGAAAAAAAAATATTTGACTGATCGGGCATTATTTTTCCCATTGGTTTCATTCTTCATGTGGATTTTCTAATTTTTATTTGTTTGCCTGGCTTCCCTACTTAGCTAGAACTCTGGAGGGGGAGATATTCTCTAAGAAGTATAATAGATTACTCATGTTTTGTAAGTACAGTTCCCCCACCACCCCCCTAGCCTACCCTCAAAACCACACACACAGTTTTTTGAAAATAGGTCTATGCCGGATGATACTGGCCCAAATGGCCGAAGATGATTGCACTGAAAGTGAGCACTGACCCAAAGCTACTGCAGAACGTCTAGGGGAGTTAGAAAGAAAGAATCACAACAGTCCAGACTCAGTCTGCCTACTTCTTGAGTCAATCCAGGAGCCGTTGGCAGCCATGTTTTTTAGTGTGTAGGCAGAGGAACGGAGAAGGAAGAAGAAAGTAGATGCACAGAGAGGAGCAGAGGTGAGAGATGCATAGGGTGACCACGGATTTATCAGTTTTACCAGGGTACTGTCGAGAGTTGTTGTGTACCGTTGAATCAATTTTAGACTCATAGCGACCTTATATGACAGAGTAGAACTGCCCCATAGGGCTATCTTGGCTGTAATCTTTATGGGAGCAGATAGTCAGGTCTTCTCCCACTGGGCAAGTGTGTTTGAACTGCCAACATTTTGGTTAGCAGCTGAGTGCTAACTGTTGTACCACTTACCAGTTTCCTGCCTTTCAGTTCCAAATTCACCCTTCAATACATGGACTGTGATAATGTGCAAAATTAAGCATTTCTCGTTTACAGTGAGCACTAGTTTTCTCAGTAGAGGATACTGGAGGAACATTGCAGGAGGAAGGGGCCCTCCTGCTATTTTTGGGTGGCCACACCACTAGTCAGCGAAGTAGGTGTGGGGACATCCAGTGGTGCTCTGACCCAACCACAGGCCCAGCCTGTGACCCAACCTCGCATCCCCAGCCTGGCCTGGTGATCACCTTCCCGTAGCCTTCTGGACACAGACACCACAAGCTCCAGGTCTCCTACCTGCCCTCTCCCCACACTCCCTCTACCCTCCATGTGTTGGATTACTGGTGCCGCTTGCCTGCACTCCACCTGTGGCCCGTAGAGGGATGCTCCCTGGTGCTCAGTGACTGCAGACCAGCTCTGGTCTCTGCCACCCAGCCTTGGAGAAGGGGGTCCCCTACCACATTTGTCACTCTTGGGGTACTTTTCCTCAGTCCTGGAGTACCATATAGAGGTCTCTTTTATCTTATAATTGATCTTTTATTATAGTTTATGAATTCTTTATATTAACCTTCCCCTGTTTAAGTCACCTTGTGGTTTCTGCCTCCTGATTGGACCCCCGGTTTACACAAGATTGAAAGGGGAGAGGTGACAGTGGCAAACCGGGATAGTTCTATGCAAACTTGAATATGTGGGCACCTCCCTTCGAGATGGGAGCGAGGGTCCTGACTGAAGTTGAGGTTCTCACTTCAGTTTATTTCTGAAGTCCACCTGTCCGCCTGCCCTTGGGGTCTGTGAGACAAACCTATTTCCTTAAGATAAGTTCTATCTCTTTGCTTTAAGAGAGCTCAAGTGTGTTTCTGTTACTTGAAACCAAAAGAATTACCATTAATAAGTATGGACTTTCACATTCTCTCAAAAATGGTTACGAAAAGAGGATAGAGGAATCAATAAGAACTATTCTAAAAGCATAAAAAAAAAAAGAGCAAAAGGGAGATTGTGCTAAGGATTAACACGAGAGCGAATGCCAGTTCTTTAGAATCTCAGTGGGGCTTTATGTTTATGTTAAGGCTTGAGATTCCATGACCCATCCCTTTTGCCTCTGACCAATTGAGAAGTGACACAAAGGGAGCTAAACGGGGTTTTGGCCCAGTGATTCTAAATGGAAGGGAACATGGCTCAGGTCCAAATGAAGCCTCCTACCCCTACCCTTGCACTATCACACTGCTTACCCAGCATACCTGAGAGGAGAGTTGGGTGTGCAGAGCAGATTCAAGTTCACTCACCAGCCAGCTGTGAGGACCACAGGCTGCCTCACACACTCAACCACACCTCGGGCAGAGCAGGAACCTGTTTCCTTGTGTTACACTACAGTTGAAGGGAACACACTAGACTGGTTTTGCTCTGCAGACATAGTACATCCCTGACACTAGCAAACCAACCAAAACACCAAACCAAACTCCTTGCCATCGCATTGTTTCTGACTCATAGAGACCCTATAGGACAGAATAGAACCGCCCCATAGGGTTTCCAAGGAGCAGCTGGTGGATTCGAGCTGCCAACTTTTTGGTTAGCAGCTGAGCTCTTACCCACTATGGCACCAGGGTTCCATAAGCAAAGCATGGCCTAGTAAGTGTAAAATTCACCATATTTTCCTAAGGAGGAGTAAGTATGGGGTGGGGGGAGAGAAGTTGAGACCTCCACCCATTGTACATCCCCTCATGTGAAGATGAGACTGGAATGTTGGAGTCAATTCCCTGCTCCTTGAACCAAGATGGGTATGTTCCTCCCTTCCAATAGCTACTTTTGCCTTACCTGTCCAAATAGAGTTCTTTTTTTTAAAGTCTGTACGGAGTATTTGATGACTTATACGGATCACATAGAATCATTCAGATCCTTCAAAATGTTTTTCCCCCCAACAGTAAATAAATAATTAAATAAATAGCTCATCATCCCTAAGAAGAGTGTGCAACTTGAGATATGTCTGCTCTGAATGGGGTGAATCTAAGTGGACCTACCCACCCTCTTTCATCTAGATGAACAAAGTTGGGTAAGAGATGATCTCTACCTTTTAGAAAGTGGTGCACCTCCACTCATACTGTGCTTCCCTTTGCTCTGCTCCTGGTTTGCCTTTAAGGCATGCAGTAGAGCTTATAATTTTATATTTGCATAATTATTTGTTTAACATCTGCTTTTCCCAATATAACGTAAGCTCGGTAAGAACCTAAAGCCATTCAGGAGATCATCTGGCTAAGTCTGGCCTTGAATTCAGACAAGCCCTTTGCAGCCGAGAGACTTGTAGTGTCAAACAGGAAACAACCTTAAAGAGAAGGGCTTTAAGTGTCAAGTCTTCAGGAAAGAGTCAGCTCAGATGATATTTTTGTTCCTTTCTAAAGCCACAAAGGTCTATAAACCACTCCTCCCCATGACCATCACCAGCCTGTTAGCAATAGAAGATAGTCAGAAAGAACATTCACACTCTAAGGGGACTGTATTGAAGAAAGGCACTTCTTGTGTTCTTGATTGTCATGAATTATGCAATAAAGTATTGCATAAGACAACAGTAATTAGGAACAGAAGTGAACAAGCAAGAACAACAGAAGCAGTGTTGATTAACTAGTGTATTCGTTTTCTATTACTGTGAATGAACCACAAACGTAGTCAATTAAAATAGCACAAATTTCTTACAAGCTTCCATAGGTTGAGAGTCTAAGCATAGTTTAGCTGGATCCTCTGCTCAGGGTATCATGAGGCTTCATTTGAGACATCAACTGCACAGCAGTTCTCATCTGAGGCTCAGGATCCTCTTCCAAGCTCATTCGGGTTCTTGGCAGAATTCAGCTCCTTGCAGTTGTAGGACTAGGGTCCCTACTTCCTCGCTAACTATGGGCCAGGAAATGTATTTAGCTCCTAGAGGCCAATAGTACTCCTTGTCGTGTGGCCCTGTAGGCAGTTCATAACATGGATATTTGCTTTCTTCCAGACCAGAAGCAGCAAGCCTCTCTGACTTCCTTTCCTCTGCAAGTAGACAGACAAAACTCCCACCTGATTAGGTCAGGCCCACCTAGGATAACGTCCCTTTTGCCATACAACATACTATAATCATGAAAGTGATAATTCATCATATTCATAGGCTCTACTCACACTCAAAGAGATACACAGGGCATATACACCAGGGGCTGGAATCATGGAGGCCATCTTAGAATCCTGCCTACGACGAGTATCTAAACCAGTAAAAATCAGTTGCTGTCCAGTCAACGCCAACTCATGGTGACCCATGTGTGTCAGAGAACTGCGCTCCACACGGTTTTCAATGACTTATTTTTTTCAGAGGTAGATCAGCTTCTTCCAAGGTGCCTGTAAGCGGACTCGAACTACCATCCTTTTGTTTAGCAGACAAGTGCTTAACTGTTTGTGCCACCCAGGAACTATCTTAGGTAGCTAGGATAGCTAGTAATACTAACAATGAGGTGCTGAGCACCTACTCAGTGCCAGAACTGTGCTAAGTGCTTTTCAGCATTTAATCTTTATAACAATCTGTGAAGTAAATTCTATTCCTTTCCTTGTTTTTTAAGCGAAGAAATTGAGGTTTAGAGGCCAAGTGACTGCCTAATTTCTTACAATCATGGGAAAATGTTTTCTTAAAAAAAACTTTAACAAATACTTAATGTATACTTAGATTTTGAATGTAGATTTTGAACTCTGGTCTTTTTGCTGTCAGAACGCAGGCTTATCCACTTAACTCATCAAGGCTGATTCTCTAGAACCAGTGGAACAGGACCAGCGATTATTACTGTTTTATGGATGTAAAAATCTATTTGGAGAGATTAAGTAACATACTTAAGACCACCCAGTTAGTAAGTGGTAGATAGAGCCAGCCCTCAACCTAATCTTCCCCTTCTCAATCCAATGCTGTTATCTTCCCATGTAATTGAGAGACACCCCTAAATTACTTGGCGGCTAGAAGAAAACTTAGCGATGAACACTTGTCAGGAGACAGAGAAAAACATCATGTCTTCTGATTCCAAGGCATGATAGAATTACATAACATAGTTTATCAGTTCTACTTCTTTCAACACGTCATCAGTAAAAAGCAGAAATGTTTTACTCCCATGCTGAGGGAAATGATATGAAATAAAACCAAAAAACCAAACCTGTTGCCGTCAAGTCGATTCTGACTCATAGCAACCCTATAGGGCAGGGTAGAACTGCCCCACAGAGTTTCCAAGGAGCTCCTGGTGGATTTGAACTGCCAACCTTTTGGTTAGCAGCCATAGCCCTTAAGCACTACGCCAAGGACACCTGGATGTCACTTGTCAGAACCTTCATAGTACTTAGCACCAGCCGGAAGTGCTCCTTCTACCATGGTAAAAGGCTAGAGATCGTGAACTTTCCTTCCTCTGTGCATTTACTCCTCAGAAGGAAAGGTGTCCTGGAGTCAAAGCAAATGATGATTTAGGGGTGAAGATGTCTCCTTGGAACCAGCACTGCTTTTTTATTACTTCTTGCTAGTCGACAGACAGCTTTGGCTCAGACTTGATAACAAATGCAGTTATCCAATGTCATCACACCACCCCGCCTGTGCTTGGGCAACGCGAGGCTTATTCCACCAAAAACGCATGCCTACCTTGTTCCTGCCGTTAGTTCAGAATGTCTAGGAATGTCAGCGGGAAACCTGGTGCACAGACGGCCACTAAACAGTCATAGCTGTGTCCAGAGCCTCGTGTCCAACCTCCCCGGGCCAGCACTTGGGCTTCAGGCAAGAAACAGAAAACATCGTTAACCAGAATGTTTTCATTTCCTTTGAATGACCTGTTAGGTCATGGTTTTCATTGTAATTGCATTGCTCTATTATCAGCTGGAGTTTACTGTGCTCAGCTGCTAACTGAAGGGTTGGCAGTTCTAACCCACCTAGAGGTACCTTGGAAGAAAGGCTTGGTGATCTGCTTCCAAAAGGTCAAAGCCTTAAAAATCCTGTGGAGCACAGTTCTACTCTGTACACCCAGGGGTCGTCATGAGTTGGAGTCAACTTGAGAGCAACTAATAATAACAACAATATTATGGAAGTAGGTAGCCAGACCTTTCTTACGCAGTGTTGCTGGGTGGATTCGAATTGCCAACCTTTCTGTTAGTAGCCATACGCAACTATTTGAACCACCCAGAGGCCTTTATTCTACCTAAAAAAAAAAATAACCTAATCTATTAACTGTTGCCATCAAGTCAATTCTGGCTCATGGCAACACCATGTGTTACAGATTAGAACTATTTCATAGGGTTTTTTTTACCGTAATCTTTACAGAAGGAGATTGCCAGGCCTTTCTTCTGCAGGGCCATTGGGTGAGTTGCAACTGCCAACCTTTATTTATTTAGTTCACTGCAAATAGTTTATTTGGGACACGGTTCCAGGAAATACCAATAGGAGAGTGGGGGAGGAGACAAGGAAGGGAAGAAAGCCCACAAACGGTACATTATTGAGCAACCTACTGCAGTGGGAACTGCTGGGAGACAGCTTTGAATGGGCCTCAGTGTTTCCATTTATCCATCAACTCCCATCTGTCATCGGTCGGGAGCTGCTTCTAGGGGTTGGCAGCCCCCCAACAATGTCACTTCCCTGCACATGAGCAGAGTGGGCTCCGTGGCCTGAGCACCCCTGAGGCAGAGGCACAGAAAGGGGACTGGCGAAGGGCCCGGGGCAGGGCACCACGTCCTGTGCTATGGAGTGCTGCAGAGAACTCTAGGGGTGCTGGGAGAGAACTCAGAGCAAAAAAGAGTGGCCAGTTCCAGGAGAGAATAACGCTGTCAGACTTCAGCAACTTCAAGGGGTGGTGGGCTTTGAGCTTGAACTTGGAGAAGTGGTAAAGGCAGGCCAGCTGGCAAGACTCCAAAAGGGCAAAGGCCCCCTCCAGGGGTGAGTCTGCCCGGGGGCAGGTAGGCCTGCTAGGCTCTCGTGGAGAGTCAAGAGCGAAGGAGGCCAGAGGTACCCTTTAAACCACTCACTTTTATTGAGGGCCCAACCCTGTCCCAGCCCTTCGCATTGACTCCTTGAATCCCCTGTGAGGACCCCCTGTGAGGGAGGTACGATTATTGCCCCTCTCCCCACTCAGAGACTGAGGGAAAAGTACCACAAGGTTAAGGGTGTTGCCCAGGACCGTGTGGCTTGGATAAGGCAGAACTACGTTTGAACCCTGGTACCATGGTTCCTGGGAGTCCCTGGGTGGTGCAAACGGTTAACATCTGGTTACTAACTGAAAGGTTGGAGGTTTGAGCCCACCCAGAGGCATGTCAGAAGAAAAGCCTGAACTGCCGACCTTTAGGTTAGCAGCTGAGTGCAAACCACTTGTACCTCTCATGGGCCTCTAAATAGCCCCTACATAAAACTATCCTTAATTAACCTTTTGAGCGTGCTATCCATCTGCTACTAGGAACCTTGACTGATAATCACACTAAACCCTGAATGAAATTATTAGCTTAAGCAACAACTATAAGCTGGTGTTAAAAGCCTTAGATATATGGTTGATGGGGAACTGAATATTTATATAGTGCCGAGATAACACCACACAGATTGCTTTCTAGTCACAAGGGGGGAAACATAGTGTTACGATGAAAGGATAAGACTATTCTTTACCGTAATTGATTGGCCAATCCTAGGATCCCAAATCGTAGGTCAACTAGAACATAATCTGTGACATAATCTAGATAAAAATGCTTGCCTTGAATCCTTCATGCCTTTGCATTTTACTTCCAGTTTATACGAAATAAAGGGGTTAGGGAAACAAGCTAAATGACACCAGAAATAAGTAACTAGTTAAATACAGAAGACGTGACGTTCCAGAGGATAATTGGCCAAATCTATTTAACAAGCATAGTGTCATGACTATGTTTGACAAAAGGGCTTAAGGAATATCCATGCAATGCATGGACCTGAATTAGTTCCTAACTGGATGAACCAGCTAGAAGGGACATTTTGAGATGATTCATTAACTGCATATGGACTAGTTATTAGATAAGATGAAAATGTATTGCTGTGGAGAGGTGGTGATCATGAACTAGGGAAAAGAAGTTTACAAAACAGTATATACAGTATATTCTCATTTTAGTAAAGAGATACATGTTACATGTGTATGTGTGTGTATACATATACACATATATATACGCATAAAAGGTTTGGAGGGATATAAAATAAGTTATTCTCAGTGGTAATATCTGGCAGGTGGGAATGGTGTATTTTTACTTGCTTATTTTTGTTTAGCTGTAGATGTGCTGCTTGATAATAAGAAGTTAGTTTTTATTTAAGAAGAAGGAAAAAAAATTATCAGTGCATTGCTTGTAGACATGGGAGTAAATGAGATTGCCCAGGGAAGGGCATATGAAGAACAAGAAGAGGGCTGAAGAAATAGCCTCCAGAAACATCAAGATTTCAGGGAGAGGACTGGAGAGGCAGGAGCTGGTCGGAGACAGAGGAGAAGGCCTGAGAGAAAAGGAGAAGCAGGAAAGCCAGGGGAGGAGAATGCTTCCAGAAGGAGGGGAGAGTCAGGCGTATCAAATGGTGCGGATAAGTCATGAAGGTTAAAAGGAGTCCGCTGATGTTGCAGTAGGAGGTCAGTAGAGCATTCTGCCTGCGGTCAGGTAAGGAACTAGGTCTGCTCTTGTAAAAAGTTGGTAATGGAAGGAGAGACGCAAGGCAGTAGCTTGAGGGAAGCAGCAATGTCCATTTTTGCACAGTGGGTGGGGGGATTGCCATTCAGGTTGTATTCTACATAAATGGCAACCCCAGCAGCTCTACGCCTTTGTACAGACTATAGAGCGTGGCGCCCCCTGGAGGATGATAAAGGAAAGGCCCTAGGAAGCAGGAAGAGGAAAGGGATGTTGGGAACTGCTCCAGATTCAAGCAATTTGTAGGCTGGCTGGAAAAGGCCTATAGGAACAGAGAAATTAAAAATGTAAGAGAAGGAAGATCGTTTGTGACACAGGATCCAGAAGCTCACAGAAAGGGAATGAGGTGGAGAGCACAGGAAGCAGGATGGGCCTTGTGGTGCACTGAGGTGGCTTCCTGTGATTCGGAGAGGAAAGGGCCGGGACCAGAACTGTGCTGCTCTCTCTTTCTCCTGCAGCCAGCAAACCCTGGTGATGATTAGAAATTGTAAATATATTTTGAAAGCCAAAGTCTCCCAAGGGGCAGTGTGCTGCTTTGGGGGGTACCCAAAGCCACATTAGTAGTCACTAGATGCTGTGGGCCAAAGTGACAGGACTTGAGGGGTGGCCAAAGGCCTGTCACCCCAGGAACATCTCCCAGGGGCTTTTCATAACGACAAGCAGTGTGATGAAGCGAATAGACAATGCTAGATTTCGAGTCAGCAGACAAGTTTGCAGCCCACCTTACTGGCACGTACACTTTTTGAACTTTAGTTTGACTTGCTTCCATGAACATTTACCAAATGCCCATGGAGCAGAAAGGGCACTGTTCTCACTCCAGCCTATGACTTTTCATTTGACTATTCTCCCTCCCTACTCTCTCCGCTTTATCTCATCACTGAACCCCAGAGCCCCAATATCTTTTGGTTTCTTCTGCCCCACAGAATCCTGTTTTGTAGAAGGCTTTTACTGCTGACAACCCAAAAAATTGTCCTCTGGGTCAGCAAGTCCCAGGTGTGCACACAACACTCAAAACCAGAGCTTTGTGGAGACTAAGCCTGTCTTCCGGGCGACTCAGCAGCTGCTCAGGGTCAAGCAGCTCAGAGCACATTAGTCAAAGGTTATGAGTCCCAAATGCTCCACTTGCTGTTCCAGGCTGGGCTGGGACAAGCCGTTGGTAGGAGGGTTATCTCTGGTGCTCTGCTTCTAGACATTCATCTGCCCAATTTATCCTTCAAGTAATACCTGGCAAGAGAGGCGTGCCCCCACTCCCTGAAAGCTTCAGGAACTCTGGGGCTTTGTACAAATGTGTACAAAGTGTGGAGACTCCGGCCAAGAGATGAGAGCAGGAAGGAAAACTGCACTGGGAGGGAGAGCTGGAAGGTGCAGGGCCATTAATTACAGCTTGGTGGGGATGGGGAAGGAAACAGTAACTCAGAGTGGAGTTCCAGAGCTAAAGCAAACAGGAAGGTTTTAATGAGAAAGTCTCTAAGAGGAAATGACTCAGTCATTTGGAAAGTGTGGGCTCCAGCAGGACTGGAGGCAACATGTGTAGCTCCATGCCTGGCAGGGAGGGAAGCTAGCTTGGAGTGTCCTGCTGGGGAGAGGCAGGACTTTCTCTTTGGTATCCATGACACAGGGACCCAGCATCATCCTTCACTAAGGGTCCCCCCCAAATATTTCCCTGGAACAGGGGCTTGGGAGGGGGTCTTCAGGGTGGGAGTAGCTGTTCCACCTGCTGCAGAATTGAAAATAACATCTTGACTCTCAGGATGGGAGGGGAGGCTGAGACCGTGTGGTCAACATTGAGAACTGAGGTGCTTCAGTGAGGAAATGCATTTAGCAATTCAAAAATCAAGGCCCGGCATCATCTGACAAAAATTGTGTTTTCTGGTTTCTGAATGTGTGTGCAGGAAATGCCTGAAAATGGTGTCAAATGAAAGCATAGTCAGTCATATATGTGACAAAATGAATTTAAGTAAACAATAGTATTGCATGGCATTGGAAGTGTCCTGGGAAAACTGAGATGAATGAACACTGCGTTTTAAAATGAAGTGTATCTGAGAGGAGCTGAGGAACAAAACTCTTCACAGATCACTAATGTATTCCCTTCTTCATGAATCAGCAGTGGGAGGTGGGTAAGAACAAGTTCCTAGCTTGGGGCAAAGGGAAGAGGGAGAGGTGGCCGGGGAGTGTGTTAGTCGTCTACTGCTGCTATAACAGAAATACCACCAGTGGATGGTTTTAACAAGGAGAAGTTTATTTCCTCACAGTCCAGTAGGCTACAAGTCCAAATTCAGGGCATCAGCTCCAGAGGAAGGCTTTCTCTGTCGGTGCTGCAGGTAGGTCTGTGTCTTCAATCTTCCCTTGGTCTGCGAGCTTCTCTGCACAGGAACCTCAGCTCCAAAGGACCCGCTCTGCTCTCGGCACTGCTTTCTTGGTGTTATGAGGTTCCCATGTGTCTCTGCTCGCTTCTGTCTTTTATATCTCAAAAAAAATTGGCTTTAGACACTATCTAATCTTGTATACCTCATCAGTATAACTGCCGCTAATCCATCTTGTTAGATCACAGTGATTGAATTTACAATACATAAGGAAATCACATCAGATTACAAAATGGTACACAATTATACAATACCGGAAATCATGACCCAGTCAAGTTGACAGATATTTTTGGGGGACACAATTCAGTCCATGACAGGGGGAGTGGTAGGGAAGGTGAAGTCCATCCAGTGTGTTAAGTGGAAAGGAAAGGAATGCTGGGGCCAGGGACCTACAGTTGAGCCCTTGCTCGCCAACTCTTAGCTGTGTCTCAGCTGAATCTCGGTTTCCTGATCTATAAGGTGAGAACAGTGCTGAGCTGGCCGGCTGCTGGGAGAAGTCAATACAATAAAGTCCATCAGGCGCCTAGTCTGATGTCTAGCATGGACAAGGCGTGCATAAATGTCAATCAGTTCCTTTTCCCCCCTCCATCCAATTTCAGGTGATATATGCAAAGGTGCCCAGCCCATTGTAAAGACTTAACAAATGTTCATTGAAACTGCAGTCAGATCACGGGACCCCAGAGCAGATCCCTGGCTGTCTTTTTCCAATTTAGGTAAGGCTAAATCTGCCTCACAGGCATCCACCAACATGAAATGGATAACTGTCTGGGTGTCACTGAATACACTTTGCAATTTAGCAGACATCTGGGGGTGCCGTAGGCGTGGGCATTTAGGCCTCCTTCAGCAGCACAATAAGGCTTTGCCCCTGCTCATGCAGGTAAGTGGGTGACGAGAGGACTCAGGGCAAGTGAAGCTGCTCGTCAGTGCCTACCACACAACAGCAACGGGCTAGGCTTTGCACGGGCTGAAAAACAGCACGGAGAGGAAGCTGTAAACAAATAGCCTGGGAAGAAAGACATTATTGAATGAGGGGAGAGCTAGAGCTTGGAGATTTTAGAAGAGCAAAATAACAAGCACAGTAAAGAAGGAAAAATCTAAACACAAATGAACTGTGGAGCCTCCACTGCACTTTATCTGACCCAAGGAGCAGCTTTGGCCAAAGGAATGTGGGAACGAACCTCAATTATGCTACAAATGATCACGAAGAACTTGCCCTGCCTTAGCTAATTCAGCAGTGACTCCTTCAGCTACTTAAAAGGCCATCTTATAAGTCCTCACTGAGGACCTCCTGAGAGAGCGAGGGGAAGTTTCCTATCATCTCCACCTAAACCCAGCTTTCAGAGCTGTCACTTCTGGCCACTCTGGCTTTTTCTAAAAAGGTTTCTGTCTTTTAAATTCCATCATTTGCGCTACTCTCTTCGGTGACTCTGAACCTGGCAGGTCGCTCCATGGTTTAGCTGCTCTCTGACTCAAATGCTTTTGCCTACGTTACATAGCCAGGCTTGGAGACAGCCTCAGGAGGTGGTTGCCAAAGCTTCCTGTTCCATTTACCAAGACTAGCTGGGGGCTTGTGTAGTCAGAAATACACTCCCTCAACGTCTCTTTTAAAAATCAAAATTCACCTCAACGAAAGTTCCAGGTCTGGGGAGTGGCCACCTAATGATTCAAAGCAATTCAAATTAACATGTGTTTGGGCACCTACTATGTGCAAGGCACCATGGGGGGGGTTCCGAGGTGACAAACCCTTGGTTTCTACTTTCCAGGGCCTTGTTGCCTGTAGGGGACACCATCTCCAACAGGCCGTGGGTAGAGGCAGACCGGTATAATGGAAATGGTTCATTGTTCTTGCAGCCATTCAACGTTCCTGGATGGTGCAAACGGTTAACATGCTTGGCTGCTAACCGAAAGGTTGGAGGTTTGAGTCCACCCAGAGGCACCTTGGAAGAAAGGCTTGGTGATCTACTTTCAAAAAATCAGTCATTGGAAAATCCTATGGAGCACAGTTCTACTCTGACACACATGGGGTCGCCATGAGCAGAAGTCAACTCAAAGGCAACTTGTTTTATGTGCCATGCACCATTCAATACCCTGGGGATACAGTTACATATATATATATATATATATATATATATGTATATATTTACTACAATATAAATAAACAAATAAGGGAGGGAAAAAAGAATGTGGGCTGTGAGATAAGAGTCAACTGAGTAAAAGCCGTGTGTTCTTGGGCAAGTCTGTTAAACTCTCTGAGCTTCCGTTTTCTCGTTTTTAAAATAGAAATCAGAGTATCAATAATATTAACATTAATAACACTACTTTCCAGAATCCTGTGAAGTCAGGAGGTAGTTACAATGGCCAGTCAATAAATGTTGCTGATCGGCTGGCTGTTCTATAATAGATATACAAATAAATATGATGATTTCATATGCAAGTGGGAGAGGTAATGAAAATTAATTTGGTTTCTTGTTGGACAAGACCTGTAAAATGCATCGGCATGGTAGAGGGACGCATACAGCTGCTAACAGCACAAAGTGACATCCCAGACCAGCTGTCCTGGGGCAGTACTTCTAAAGGGTCCACGAGTTTTCTAAAAGCATTTTTAATTTTTCTTTTAAAATTCAATGATTATATCATATACAAAAACCCGTTGCCGTCAAGTCAATTCTGACTCATAGCAACCCTATAGGATAGAGTAGAACTGCCCCATAGGGTTGCCAAGGAGCACCTGGTGGATTCGAACTGCAGACTTTTTGATTAGCAGCTGAGCTCTTAACCACTGTGCCACCAGGGCTTCATATCACATACATATATGTGCATATATATGTTTGTGAGTGTGTGTGTGTGTGTTGTGTTTGTGTGGGTGTGTATCCAAAAAATACTGTTGCTGTCGAGTCGATTCCAACTCACAGCAACCCTATGGGACAGAGTAGAACCGCATCAGAAGATTTTCAAAGCTGTAATCTTTACGGAAGCAGACTGCCACATCTTTCTTCCAAAGAGCAGCTGGTGGGTTTGAACAGCTGACATTTTGGTTAGCAGCTGTGCGCTTTAACCACTGCACTACCAGGGCTCCATACATACATTATAGGTTACCTAAATGTCCAATTTATAATCCAGAGCCACCACATGATTTCATTCTCCGTGTTTGTGTTCGTGATCACATTAATGTCAAGTAAGATCATTTTATTTTTCAGGCTAATGAGAAAAGAATAGAAGCAGGCTTAACATATAAATGTGTTTGCATCTGCTGAAAGCTAAAAAAACAGCAAGGTACGTTTTATACAAAAGAAAGTTTAGAAGTAGTTTGAATAGGGAAAAGCTGAGAGATGGCGTTTGCACATGACACATGATAGTATGGATTGGCTGAATGTGAAAGAACATGGCTTGGACAGTCAGTACCATATTGTGTTGTGAATGATGATACGGTTTTAGCAAAATAATATTATGTCATATTCAATTAATTTTATTATAATTTTTCTTTTTACTGGTTTTGTGACTTTCCTGGTATTTCGATCATAAATTTGTTTTAGTCTTATATAAGTGCCAAAGTAAAATGATTTAATACCTATTTTTTATCTTGTACAAATTCAGGTAACATGTTAATAAAAATGATTTGAGTCTACCCTAGGGGTCCACTAGAATTTTTAAAGGCAGGACATGTTATAGGCTTCGGAGAAGGCTGCTGGAAATCCATCCTGGGTGTAGAAAGATGAGGGGCCAGGGGAAAGGGCCTGAGTCTGCAGGTCTGGGAAGGACAAGCAGGTTCCAGGTGGAGCGAGGTCATCACATCAGAGTTTGTCGGGGGTGCAAGGAATACAAGCTGCTAAGAAGAGATCCTCTTTCCCTGCGTTTCCCCCAGCTGGCTTCCTACTCACAGAGACCTCATCTCTACCTCATTCACGCGCTTGTTCAGTGTGCTGCACATTTTCCACTTACCACCTACTGCACTAGACCCAGGGGTACGGTAGTGAACAAGACAGACACTGTCCCTGCCCTAAGGAGTTTTACAACTGAGTGGATCGTTTTATTTATACTTCCCCTTCTCTGCCTTTTTCACAGACCTAAGTCTTTAGAATTGTGCACAGAATCCCATCCTCATTTTTGTAAATAAACAGCCTAGCTTCTTCTGATTTATTCAACCATGTACTTAGAAGGGGGCATGTACCAGATGTGTCAGAGACATTTTCTCCAGTCTTTTTTGGGTACTTGTTTGATTCTAGGCCAGGTACAATGCAAACAGAAAAGATGTTGGAAATATCTTAGATTGGGTTCTGTAGAAGCAGAACCGGAAGCAGGATTTTGGGGTCATCTGATTTATTAAGGACATAAACTAAAACCAGTTGCTGTGGAGTCAACTCTGACTTACGGTGACCCCACGTGTGTCAGAGTAGAACTGCACTCCATAGGGTTTTCAGTAGCTGATTTTCGGAGGTAGATTGCTACACTTTTCTTTTGAGATGCCTGTGGGTAGACTTGAACCTCTCACCTTTCAGTTAGAAGCTGAGTGTGTTAACCTTTTGCTCCACCCAGCGACTCCTATTAAGGACATAGTCTTCATGAAAAACTTGTAAGGGAGTGAGGGAAGCAAGAACATGAAGGGGAAAGAGTGGAGCAAGGATGGACTCTGGACTCAGAGAAAGTCCAGATTTGATCCACAGAGACTCTGGAACATCACAGAATGAAATCATATCACAAAATGTCCCCGCCATCAGGCAAGGGGCCAGACTTTCTGTTAGGTGAGAGATGGGGATAGGGACATAACCTCCCTGCAGAAGCAGCTCCCATCAGCTGTAAGGATAATTCCAGAGAAGGAGGTAGCTGTGTGGCGTGGGTATCCCTGTAATGTAATGGGGATCTGAGTGGGACACCAAATGCATCCACTACACATGGGTTCCAACGCAGGTTTTGCCTCCACCAGTTAGCATGACCATTATATGAGATGATTACGAAAAGCACCCGGTGCAGTAAGTCTCTCCCTCCCCCTTCAGGCGTCAGAGGCAGACGTTCTTGACAAACCAGTCCAATCAGAAAACCTAGCTGATTCATCATTCAGGCTAGGCAAGAAAGTGAAATCCCTCACCAAAACTCAGTCATTATTTAACCTCCTTCCTCCACACCCCCATTCCCAACCACAAGGAGAAATCCAACCAGCACTGCCCCAGTGCTCACCGGGTCCTTTGGTTGTTGTCATTGTCTCTAAGGAATCCATTTCTCTCCTTCTAGAATCCAGGGTGTTGCTTCTCAGACTGTATTCCCTCAAGTTCTAGTTTAATAGGGGGTGGGGAATTAGGGTTGTGGTAATCATAATGATGGGCCCCAAAGACATCCACGCACTAATCCCTGTAACCTGTGAATATGTTAGCTGATGTGGCAAAAAGGACTTTGCAGATGTGATTAAGGACATTGAGATGGAGAGATTATCCTGGATTATCCTGCTGGGTCCAATCTTTTCACATGAGTTTTTAAAAGCTAAGACCCTTTCCTGCCTGTGGTCAGAGAGAGATAAGATAGAAGAAAGAAAAGAGATTTGAAGTGTGAGAATAAGTGGTCCTGCCATTGCTGGCTTTGAAGATGGAGGAAGGGGCTATGAGCTAAGGAATGCAGACAGCCTCTAGAAGCTGGGAATGACCTTCAGCTGAAATCCAGCAAACAAATGGGGACTTCAGCCCTACAGGTGCAAGGAACTGAAGTCTGCCCACAACCTGAACAAGCAAAGAAACAGATGCTCCCCTAGAGCCACAAGAAATGAACACAACCCTGCCAACACCTTAATTTTAGCCTGGTGAGAGCCATGTCAGACTCCTGACCTAAGAGCAATAAGCTAATAAATTTGTGTTGTTTAAGCTGCTAAACAAACAAACAACAACAACAATAATAGTTGCCATCAAGTCAATTTCGACTCATGGCAACCCTAAGTATGTTAGAGTAGAATTGTGTTTCCTATATTTTTCAGAAATAGATCACCAGGCCTTTCTGCTGAGGCTCTTCTGGGTGGATTTGCACTGAAAACCTTTTGGTTAACTATCTGCACCACACAAGGACTCCTTACTCTGCTAAATGTATGGTAACATGTTACAGCAGCAACAGAAAACTAGTAGAGAGGTTCTGATCAAATACATTTGGGAAAAGGATCTATAGATTATAGAACGTATTAATTATATTATTATGAAAGACTCGTAGTAAAAGCAAAAACAATAACAAAACGTTAGTCTAACCAAATAGCAGATAACTTGTTCGCTACAAAGGGCGAGGCCTATCGTGCCGATTCATAATTCTGTGTTCCAACAGCGTCACAGGTTGTATGCAAACGGAGAGCCACTGCAGACCTGCAGCATCACACTCCGTTCTCACAGTTACTCTCTGAAGCGAAAGATGCCCCTACAAAGCCCAGGCTGGCTGTGGTAAGTGATGGGAAGGTACCCTGAGGGTGGCCAGATGCTTCCACATTCAGGTTAGAGACGTTTCCCCAAATTTGTATTCTGTCAGCTCTGCCCCAAAAGCAAACATGGTCATGTGCATTTAGAAAACAAGAAGCCAATATTAATGATGGATACTTATTAATGAGGAAGAATTGTTCTTCTATCCTAAGATCTAGGGAAACAAATACTAACAAATGGACTTTGCTCCAAATTAAGCATTAACTACTGGCAACTTCTCACACACATTTCATATCCTTCTCCAATGCAATCCCTCTCCACTCTCGCCACACAGGGCTTCTTGTTATTCCTTGAACAGGCCGAGGTTATTCCCTCTGCAGAGTCTCTGCACCTGCTCTTCTCTCATCTGGAATACCCTTTGTTATGGATTGAATTGCGTTCCCCCAAAATATGTGTTGTAAATCCTAACCTCTATGCCTGTGGTTATAATCCCATTTGGGAATGGGTTGTTTTTGTTATGTTAATGAGACAGGATTACTGTGGAGTGTATCTTGAGTCAATCTCTTTTGAGCTAAAAGATTAAACAACCAACCGAGCACAGCAGAGATGAGGGAAGAGAGATGCCGAGCCACCTGAAGATTACCCAGGAGCAGAAGCTAAAAAAGACAAGGGCCTTCCTCCAGAGCTGGCAGAGAGAGAAAGCCTTCTACTAGAGCTGGCTCCCTGAATTCGGACTTCTAGCCTCCTAAACTGTGAGAACATAAATTTCTGTTTGTTAAAGCTATCCATTTGTGGTATTTCTGTTATAGCATCATTAGATGACTAAGACACCCTTCCCCCAGATGTTTGCATGCTTCCTTCTCTCCGTCGGTTTGTACAGGCCTCTGCTCAAATGTTCCTGCTTCAGAGAGATCTTCCCTAGTCACTTTATCTAAAATAGATTCCCCCCTTCCCGATATTGTCAATCTCGTTAGCCAACTTTATCTTTCCTGTGGCACATCTATATTTATTTGAGCAGTTTCTCATTGTTTCTCCACCAGGCTGTAACCTACATGAGGGCCAGGGCCATGTCTCTGGCTCACTCCTATATCCCCCAGTTTCTAGCACATCATAGGCACCCAGTAAACATTTATCTGATGTATGAATGAACTGCTTGAAGTCTTGGTTCTCAACTGCCCTGCCACCCTTTGGGCACTCAAACACTGGCTACCGTACCACACCCAATTTCTTCCAAATCCAAGTTCTTCCCCTAGTCCAGTGTAATTGGTATGGCAGATTGTATTTTTTATTGATGGTCACCACAATACACATATCATCCTACATGCCCTTCTTACAATGTGATGCTGAAATTCCTCCAGTTGAGAAGTAGGTTTATGTTCTTGTCTCTTGATTCTAGGCTTGCCTGTGACTATGGCTAGAAGTGACATTATGTGACTTCCAAGGTGTGATGGTTAATGTTATGTGTCAACTTGACTAGGCTATAATTCTCAGTGGTTTGGCAGACAGTATATATCATCTCCTTTTTGTGATCTCATATGAGCAGCCAATCCGAAGAGGAGCTTCCCTGGGGTGTGGCCTGCATCCATGATATAGAAGAATGTTCTGGAAAAGCCTGCTGTCTTTCTGATCCTGCAATACTCTCAGCATCCGGCCCTGGTTTCTGGGATGTGAGCCAGCAAGGGCCTCTAGCCTGTCACCTGACCTGTAGATTTTGGATTTGCCAACTCTGCAACCCCGTGAGCCAGCAGAAGCCTCCAGCCTGTCACCTGACCTGCAGGTTTTGGGTTCCTTAGCCCCTGCAACCACATGAGCCAGCAGAGGCAGCCTGTTCTCTGACCCATGGATTTGGGACACGTCAGTCCCCACAATAGTGTTAGCCATTTCAACACAATTGCTTGAGCCATTTCCTTGAAGTAGGTCTCTCTCTATATATCTATATACGTTTCACTGGTTTTGCTCCTCTAAAGAACGCAGGCTAAGACACAAGGTTAGATCATATAACGTGATACAGCTTCTGCCTCATTCTCTTTGGTATCTCCCTCTGGGAACCCAGATGCCATGCTGTGGGGGAGCTCAGGCCACATGGAGAGGCCACATGTAGTGTTCTAACTGACAGCTGAGCTGAGGTTCCAGCTGACAGCCAGCACCAACTTCCAGACATGTGGTAAGGAAGCCTTTGAGATGACTCCAGTCCCATCCATTGTCTGATTGTAACCATGTAAGCCACCCCAAGTGAGAGCCACCCAGCCAAGGTCCGTCAACCCCCCCAAATCCATGAGAGAAGAATAAAATGACTGTTTTCTGTTATAAGCCATTAAGTTTTAAGGGTAGTTTTTGTTATGTAGGAATAGATATCTGAAACAAAAGGGATATGCTCTTGGCTAGTTAGAGATCTGATTTCTAATCTCTATTCTGTGCCACTTGCATTTTTCAGCCCCTACACTTCCCAAGGACTCAGTTCCCAATCTCCCAAAACACAGCAAATGTTGAATGTAGTTATCTTTTCTAACCTTCAGTCTAGGGTGACTCAGTGAAAATTGGTCATTCTGAAGAATTGTTTTATATATATATATATATATATATATATATATATATATCAAGATTTCTCTGTTATCACAATTCAGATTATGCCTTGATTCATGCACTATTAAGTCACCCAGGACACCTGTGGTAATGAGTTTCAGTTCATTGTCAGTCTCCTCAGCCCCAGCCACATGCCAGTCCTGGGGGGCAATACCTTTTCCAGTAAGTCCTTATTGCCACCTATAAATCCAGATTCCATACACCTCTAATCAAACTCTCCTCTGTCACTGAAGTAATCTCTCATGAGGCTGCTCAATGGCTCCCACCAACCAGTTCTCGCTCAAGGGCAAAGGCAAATTCAGGGGCATTGCTACCTCATGCGGCTGTTGCTGGGGCCAGTCTGGGAGGGGCATTTATGTGCATCAAAGTTACAGTGGGCACTGGAAAGAAGCCTATGGTCAGATCCCCTCAAATGCAGCTAAGCATAAATTCTGAAAAATAAGCTGGAGATGGAAATGTATGCAAAAAAATATATAATGTCTGTAGCTGGGGAAGAAAACAGGGAGACTGGATGAGTAAGACATATAGCATTTGGCACTGAGAGCTGTGGTACAGGTAAACCCTCAGCAAACGGCGCGCTCATCTTTCACTGAGATGGGTCAAGAAGGCTGTACTGTGGGCCAGTTAAGGCTTCAAGGGCCTGTACAGTGATTCACAGAGCTGGGTGGGGACTGTGAAAGGGGCAAGGAAATCACTTTGCCTCGGGGATAACATACAAGACCCTTGGGCCTATTATATTATACTAGCCCGCGGGCAGAAGCATCTCCTCCTCGGCAGCTTCTACTCCTAGATTAAAACCATGGGCCCCTGGGACTGGTACCCTGGGAAAACTCTGCCTCTGTTCTCTCCCGTATCTCATTTTAAGGTTGGCTGAAGGGCCAACCCATAACACTTACTGTAAGAACTCGAAAATCCACTTAATGCCCTTGGTTTCCCACGAACTAGTGGTGGAGCAGTTACATTTGCACGGAGAGGCATGGACTAAAATAAGCAGTTCGAAATATTCCTGGCAGATGGTGCTAAATATAGAAGCAGTGACAGATTGGCTCCACAGCACAGCTCTTCTCCTGAGCATTAAGAATGTACCAGAGCCAAGAGGCTTGTCTTTTGGCTTCTTTTTTCCGGAAGATAGTGGCAACAGCCCCAGGATCTTACCACGCCAGACAGTGGCTAAGATTTAGAGAAGGAAGATGACTATGCAGTCAAACACCAGAACAGTGGTGAGAGGCCCCCAAATTCCACAATGCTGGAATAAAAACAAGGATGCAGAAAGGAAAGTCTGATGAACTGGATTCTATTTACTGACCTTTCTGAAGAATCAATCACTCTCCCAAGACAGTAAGCAAACATAAGCACGTATTTGCAGAATGGAAGTGAAGGCAGTGTAGTACAATGGATAAGGGTAGAGGTTTAGGGGTCAGGGTACTTAGGTTTGAACCCTGGTTTTGACGCTTACTAGCTGTATGAGCTTGGGCAAGTTACTTAACCTTCTGATGCCTCAGTTTTTTCATCTGCACAATGGGATAATAGTAGTACCTACTTCATTAGAAGATTAAATAACATGATGTATGTAACCACATCCATCTGTCAGTTTGTCGCTGTGGTGGCTTGCGTGTTGCTATGATGCTGGCAGCTATGCAACCAGTATTTCAAATACCAGCAAGGGTCACCAACAAGTGGACAGGTTTCAGTGGAGTTTCTAGACTAACACAGACTAAGAAGAAAGGCCTGGCGACCTACTTCTGAAAATTAGCATGAAAACTCTACGGATCATACCAGAATATTATCCAACATAATGCTGGAAGATGAGCCCCCTAGGTTTGAAGGCACTCAAACTACACAGTGACTGCAACAATGAACTTGAGCATTC
This sequence comes from Dugong dugon, assembly GCA_030035585.1. Taxonomy (NCBI): domain Eukaryota; kingdom Metazoa; phylum Chordata; class Mammalia; order Sirenia; family Dugongidae; genus Dugong; species Dugong dugon. Next base: position 47,099,149 of record CM057469.1, on the reverse strand, counting down.
CAACAATCATGAAGATGGCACAGGACTGGGTAATGTTTCATTCTGTTGTACATGGGGTTGCCATGAGTTGGAGATGACTCGATGACAACTAACTACAACAACGACAATGTATGTAAAGGCCATGCCTGACATAGAACAACCATTGCCTAGATGGTTGCTATTTCATCCAATGGAACTAGGAAGGAAAGAGAGGTATCTAAAATGATGAAGGATTTTAAGGCTGAGGGGAGTATTTTGGATAACAACAAATCTGAAATTGAAAATAAAGCCATGCTGAAAATTCTTAGTTTCTATATGCACTGAGATTGTATTTGGAATGGGCAGTACCATAAATAGGTACCTAGTGAAAAGCTAATCACTTGGTAGATAGGGTGTTGGAATGTGAGCAGTTGGCTTTCGTGGGATGGGGAGATACTGTGGGGAGCTCAGTCATCATCTTAAAAGAGGAAGACAAACCTATCTCTTCATAATTGGTAAAGACTAGGACTTAGAACATTGTGAAAATTTACTTTCTTACTTCCATACAATAAAACATTTAAAAGGCCAGGAAGATTTTCTCCTTAAATTTTAATAACACAGCCTGCCAGTCATGGGGCAAGTGCAATGAGGGGCCTAGAAGGTGACCCTGTGTTCTGGTTCTGTCTCTGCCATGGGCCATACTCCTTTGTTGAATTTCTGAGTGTTTATTTTATGGTCTGTGTTGTGTTAGGACCATGTCCCAAAGACTATGGGAAATGTTAGCTTTAGAATTGTTCTTGCAAAACTATAATATCCTGACTGCTTATGTACTTTCCCCTGGAGCCAGAGAAGTCTTTTCTGCACTAAAAGTATGGGGCTATGTCCAGGGCTCTGGTTCAGGAAAAAAATAGGCCAGTCAAAGTAGGCTAACTGCCATTAAAAACAAATAAACCCCCAGAATCTAGAGACTTAACCAAGTGAAAGTTTATTTCTCTCTCAAGCAAAGTCCGTTGGCCCCGGAATGTGGAGGAGGGGAGTGACGTCTTGGCTCCACACAGTCATTCAAGCACCCAGGCTGACGGAGGCCCTGTCATTTCTAACTTGTGGTTTCCAAAGTTACCCGGGGGTCATCATCCAGCAGAAGAAGGTGCATGGAGAGCCACACTGGGAAGTCTTTATGGGTCAAGCCTAGAGACGACACACACCACTTCCACTCACATTCCATGGGCTAGAACTCAGTCACATGACCACATAGAACGCAAAGGAAGCTGTGAAATGTAGTTTGACTGTGTGTCCAGGAAGCAGAGAAATACCAAGACTTTCGGTGAGCAGTTAGCACCCTTTGTCACATATCTTGAAGTGCTAATTCAAGAGACCAAGAGACATTTTGAAGAAACATTTTTGAAGAAATTACAGATATCTTTTCCAATTCTCTACACTATTTTAACTCTGTCTCTGAATAGAAGCTTCTAAATAGTTGCGTCTCTACATCTCTTCCTATTAAGTCTTGGAATCAAATACCTTCCCTAAATGGGAGTGGGCTGCCAATCTTTTCCTCACAGCCTAAGCTTCCTTGTGAATGGCGTGGTGAACGTGAAGGAGTGCCTCCTTTTCAGAAACAAAACACCAACAACTCTTTAAAAGGAATCTTGTTTCCCTCACGGCAAGACTCAGAGTTCTGCACTTCGCATCATCGTTGGGCTTTAATTAACGACTGCTATGAATAGTCCTCCAATGCTGTTTTAACCAGATATATCAACAGGCTGCAAAAGAATCCAGCAGACAAAAACAAAACAAACAACAAAAACACAGGGAAAAATACTTTCACTTGAGAGGATCAGTTTTTCTTTTTAAAATTGTGATTTAGGTAAAAGTTTACAGAGCAAACTAGTTTTTCATTAAACAGTTATACAAAAATTTTTTTGTAACATTGGTTGCCCAGTTTTGAACCATAGGATAAGCTCCCTGAAGTTTTGAGCAGGAACCACCAGATGCTTTCCTTATTGCTACTAAAGTAAGCTAGATGCATGAATGCAATGATATTTAGATGTTTACAGCATTCATTTACCTTTATGATCTTTTTTAAGGACATTAAAATTTTCTGCAGTATTAATGAGAGTAAATCATATTGCTAGGGCTTTAAAAACTCTAACAAAAAATTCCATTAGCACTTGAAAATTGCAATACTACTGTTGATTTTACAGTTTTCTGTCATGGTAAGAGGTATATAGAATAAGATTTAATATACACTCTATCCTGTGTATACTTCTATCTGACACCTCTAAGACTTTATTGCATTTAGTTTGTTGACTGAATGTTTTTACATAGACCAATAGTTCTAAAACTTTGCATCACAATCACATGAAGAGCTTGTTAAAAATATAGATTTCTAAACCCTACCCTGAATCCGAATATGGGGGATAGGATTGGGACATATGTATTTTTAACAAGTTTTTTACACATCAAAGCTTGACAATCATGCCTCATGTATCTTAACACTCCCACTGTCTGCCACACCATTGGCACTTAGCATGTGTTTGATGAATGAATGAGTGAATGAATGAATCAAATAAAATAGTGCAGCTACAAATAAATTTGTTACTGAGACCAAAATACTAAAAAATTGATTGGTAATTTATTGGCATAATTATTAAACACAAAAAGAAGAAATAATATCAGCAGGAAAGCTGCAATGATAATTCGACTTTATTTGAGCAGTGCTTGTTGTGTTTCACTGACATCAAATATTCAAGTTACTAACAGAATGCCAAAAAGCCATAGGTGGATAATACAGTCATCTATTATCCAACATCATGACAGGGTGAAAATATTGAAGCTGTCAAGGATTTCATTTTACTCGGATCCATAATCAACGCCCATGGAAGCAGCAGTCAAGAAATCAAATGACGTATTGCATTGGGCAAATCTGCTGCAAAAGACCTCTTTAAAGCGTTAAAAAGTGAAGTTGTCACTTTGAGGGCTAAGGTGCGCCTGACCCAAGCCATGGTATTTTCAATCACCTCATATGCATGCGAAGAAGAATTGATACTTTTGAATTATGGTGTTGGTGAAGAATATTGAATATACCATGGACTGCCAGAAGAACGAACAAATCTGTCTTGGAAGAAGTACAACCAGAATGCTCCTTAGAGGCAAGGATGACGAGACTTTGTCTCATGTACTTTGGACATGTCACCAGGAGTGATTAGTCCCTGCAGAAGGACTTCATCCTTGGTAAAGAAGAGGGTCAGCAAAAAAAGAGGAAGACCTTCAATGAGATGGATTGATACAGTGGTTGCAACACAGGGCTCAAACATAGCAACGATTGTGAGGATGGCACAGGACTGGGCAGTGTTTCACTCTGTTGTACATGGGGCCCCTATAAGTTGGAACGACCCCACAGCACCTAACAACAACAACAACAACAGGACTGGGTATGTCACACTTGGAGGGGGACACAAGAATTGGGGTAGAACAATTCTGATGAAAACTTAGTGTCCGATTAAAACAAAAGTCTTTATCCTACCAGTGTTCTATGTACCTCTGGTTGAGAACTATGGTATTTTTTATGCAAATGCAAGTAATTTACACCTTCTATGTTTGTTTGCCAGCCATGCCCTCCTTTCCCTCAGGTATTTTCATAAGCGTGCCATGCTAATTTTTTTACAGCAATATGCAAAAAAAACTGACATAGCGTCGCTTATGAAAATAACTGTGGGGTGGGGAGGGCGCAGCTGGCAAACAAACAGTAGGAGCGTGTTACTTACATTAAAATGCAGTATTTAATGTCAAGAACAATTTCAGGATCATTCAATTAATGATAATTTATTATTAAATGAGAGGTACTTTATAGGAGCTAGACTCCCCCAATGCAAGGTGCATCATGAGAATTGCAAGTTTTCAGACAGCTGAAGCATAGCTTTTTGAACACAACAATATTCTCCTTGTTTTTCTCCTACCTCTTTGGCTGTTCCTTCTCTGCCCTTCCAAGCTTATCGTGTTCTATGCAGCCATTCAATTTTACTATTCCTCAAAGTTTTGTCTTAGGTCCTCACCCATTCCACAGCTTTCATTATCATATCTTTACATAATTATAATAAATTTACACAGTGCCCCAATTGTTGTCTCTAGCCCAGACCTCTCAGTTGAGTTTCAGCTTGTCATACAAACATATAAGAAAAGTTTACAAAACATGGCCTAACTTTCCTAAGCAGAAGAAAAATTTGAGTCAATCTTTTCTTCTATTTTTAACTGATTAAGCATAGAGATAATGTAAAGTATCTGACACAGTTCCAAACTCTCAATAAACAATGCATGCTGTTTTGGTTTCTGAGGTTGTTGTATATTATTAGTTGTTGTTGCTGTTAGTTGCGGTTGAGTTGGTTCCAACTCATAGTGACCCCATGTATGACAGAATGAAACACTGCCAAGTCCTGTGCCATTCTCACAATTATTGTTATGCTTGAGCCCATTGTTGCAGCTACTGTGTCAGTCCATCTCACTGAGGGTCTTCCTCTTTTTTTGCTGACCCTCTTCTTTACCAAGCATAATGTCCTTCTCCAGGGACTGGTCCCTCCCGATAACATGTCCAAAGTATGTGAGAAGAAGTCTCAACCATCTTCGCTTCTAAGGAGCATTTTGGCTGTACTTCTTCCAAGAAAAATTTGTTCATTCTTCTGGCAGTCCATGGTATATTCAATACTCTTGGCCAACACCATAATTCAAAGATATCAATTCTTCTTCGGTCTTCCTTTCATATGCTTTCATATGCATGTGAGGCGATTGAAAGTACCATGGCTTGGGTCAGGCGCATCTTAGTTCTCAAGTGACAGTCTTTGCTTTTTAACACTTTAAATAGGTCTCTTGCAGCAGATGTGCTCAATGCAATACGTCATTTGATTTCTTGACTGCTGCTTCCATGGGTGTTGATTGCAGATCCAAATACAATGAAATTCTTGTTGTATAATGGAGCCCTCCAAAGCAGGATAAACACTAAATTTCAAAGCTACTTGAAGATGTACCTCTGAGCAGATAGGGCCAATCATGCTAAGATAGAATGATATTTGGCTGGCATCCTGAACTTCCATTCTTAGACTAGCTACCTATGACCACCTCCCTTAGGTTCAGGAGGGAAAAGTATATAAGACACATGCAGTGAATGTGCATTACTCTAAAGTATCAGCCTCTCCTCATTTGGAAATCAACACCTACTAAGCTGTACTGGTCTGCTTGATGCCAAGGAGATTCCTTTGCATGGAGAAGGCAGCCAAGTGGCGTGGATCAAAATCGAGCACAGTGGCCTATTTCCTCTAGACCTACATACAGTTCTGACCCTCAAGGGCCTACCACTCTAATGACTAGCAAATGTAAGAAAAGATAAACTCAAAGGCAAAACTAAGATGGGAAAGGGAGAGTTTCTCCCTATGGCCCAAAACAATAGGTATCCCTTATATCTTTACTCTGAATCTATCTCAGCACTCCACTGCTATTGACCTATTTCAGATCTCTCTAGATGAGGAGTCTTGCACTCCCTCTAGAGAGTATTTATTTGTTGATTTATTTATTCATTCATCCAACAAATATTTTTGAGTGACCCTGGCGGGGCAGTGGTTAAAGCAATCGACTGCTAACCGAAAGGTTGGTGGTTCAACATCGCCAGTGGCTCCACAGGATAAAAATACGGCAGTCTGCTTCCGTAGAGATGTACAACCTTGGAAACCCTGTGAGGTCGCTATGAGTTGGAACTGACTTGACAGCAGTGGGCAGTAATAGGTGTCAGGCACTTTTCTAGGTGCTAGGGATACGGCAACAAAAACAAAGACAAACAAAAACCATTGCTGTCGAGTTGATTTCAACTCATAAGAACGCTTTAGGACAGAGTAGAAGTGTCCCATAGGGTTTCCAAGTGTCTTAGTCATCTAGCGCTGCTATAACAGAAATACCACAAGTGGATGGCTTTAACAAAGAGAAATTTATTCTCTCACAGTCTGGTAGGCTACAAGTCCAAATTCAAGGCATCAGCTCCAAGAGAAGTCTTTCTCTGTCAGCTCTGGAGGAATGTCCTTGTCATCAATCTTCCCTTGGTCTGGGAGCATCTCAGCGCAGGAACCTCAGGTCCAAAGGATACACTCTGCTCCCAGCACTGCTTTCTTTGTGGTATGAGGTCCCCCTGTCTGCTTGCTTGCCTCTTTTACATCTCAAAAGAGATTGGCTTAAGACACTGTCTAATTTTGTAGATCTCATCAACATAACTGCCGCTAATCCATCTTATTACATCATAGTGATAGAATATACAACACATAAGGAAATCACATCAGATTACAAAATGGTAGACAATCATATAATGCTGAGAATCATGACCTAGCCAAGTTGACAGATATTTTTGGGGGACACAATTCAATCCATGACACCAAGGTTGTAAATCTTTCCAGAAGCAGACTCTCACATCTTTCTCTGACGGATACAGCAGTGATGAAAAAAGACAAAAATCCCTGACTTCATAGGACTTATCTTCTGGTATAAAAACAAAATATGTATTATGTCAGATGATGAAAATCCCTATAAAGAAAAATAAAACAGGAATGGTGGACAGGGAGTGCAATAACCTGAGCAAGAGACAATGGTGTTCAAAAATGACATTTGGAGATGTTAATACCCTACTTTCAATAATTATTAGAACAACCAGACAGAAAATAAGCAAAGACATAGAAGACTTAAGCACTATCAGCCAGCTTACCTCACTGATAATTGTAAAACATTCTACCCAATGACAGCAGGATAAACTTTCTTTTCAAGCACACATGGAACATTCTCAAAGATAGACCATATGCTAGCCCATAAAACACTTCTCAATAAATTTGAAAGGTTTGAAACCATAAAAATATATTCTCTGACCATGAAGCAATTACATTAGAAATTGAAACAGAAGGAAATTTTAGAAATCACTAGATATTTGGATATTAAACAATACACTTTTAAATAACCCGTTTGTCAAATAAAACATCAGTCAGAAGGTAATTAAAAAATATTTTGGGCTGAATTAAAATGGAAATTCAATGTATCAAAATTTAAAGGATATAGCTAACGCAGCAATTAGAGAGAAATATATAGCTATAAATGCCCACAAAAGAAAACAACAAATATCTTAAATTGGTAATCTAAGCTTCTACCTTAAAAACTTAGAAATAGAAAACAAACTACATCCAAAGCAAGCAGAAGAAAGGCAATCATAAAGATTAGAGTAGAAATCAATGAAACAGAAAATATAAAAATAATAGAGAAGATCAGTGAAACTAAAAGTAGATTCTTTGAAAAGATCAACAAAATTAACAAACCTTTAGCTCAACTGACCAAGAAAAAAAAAGAGAAGACCCAAATTACCAAAATCATGAAAGACAAGCAATCACACTGACCTTATAGAAATTAAAGGATTTTAAGTGAATATTTTGAACAACTTTATGCTCACAAATTAGACAATTTACATGAAATGAAGAAATTTCTAGAAAGACACAAACTATCAAAACTGACTCAAGGATAAATACAGAATAAATGCATAACAAGTAAAGAAACTGAATTAGTAATAAAAACCTTCCCAAAAAGGAACGGTCAGGACCAAAAAGCTTCACTGGTGAAGTCTATCAAATATTTAGAGAAGAAATCATTCCAATTCTTCACAAACACTTCCAGAAAACAGATGAGAAGGAAACACTCCCAAACACATTCTATGAGCCTAGTATTACCCTGATACAAAAGCCAGACAAAGGTATCTCAAGAAAAGAAGACCATAGACCAATATCCCTCATGAAGATACGTGCAAAAATCCTTAGCAAAATTTTAACAAACCAAATCCAGGAATATAGAAAATGCATTGTATGTCATTACTAAGTGTAATTTATCCAAGGAAGGCAAGGTTGGCTTAGCATTCCAAAATCAATTCATGGAATGCACCATATTAATAGAATAAAAGACAAAACCCACATAATCATCTCAATAGATGCAGAAAAAGCATTTTAAAAAAATCCAACACTCGTTTGTGATAAAAACTCTCACCAAACTAGGAATAGAGGGAACTTAGTTAATCTGGTAAAGGGAATCTACAAACAACCTATAGCTAACGTCCTACTTAATGGTGAAAGATCAGATGTTTTCTTGCAAGAATGGCAATGAGGCAAAGTTGTCCATTGTCACTCGTTTTATTCAACATTATACTGGAGGTTCTAGCCAGTGTATCAAGGCAAGAAAAAAATTACAGGCATACTGGTTAGAATGGAAGAAGTAGCATTGTCCTTATTTGCAGATGACATGATCTTGTATGTACAAAATCTTAAGGAATCCACAAAAATATCTATTAGAACTAATAAGCAAGTTTAGCAAGGTCACAGGATACGGGATCAACATACAACGATCAATTGCATTTCTATATATTTGCAAGGAAAAATCAAAAAATAAATTTAGGAAAACAATTTCATTCACAACAGCATCAAAAAATACTTAGGAATAAGTTTAACAAAAGAAGTGCAGGGAAAAACCACAAAACTTTGTTAAAAGAAATTTAAAAAGAGCTAAATTAATGGAAAGACATTTCATATTCATGAATTAGAGACTCAATATTGTTAAGATGGTCATTATCCCCAAAATGATCTATAGATTGAACACAATCCCTTCCAAAATCCCAGAAGGCTTTTTTTTTTTTTTTTTTTATTTTAAGAAACTGACAAACTGATTTCTAAATGAAAATGCAAAGAACTTAGACTTGCTGAAACAGACTTGAAAAGGAGAACCAAGTTGGAGGACTTAGACTACCAAATTTCCAACTTACCATAAAACTATAATAATCAAGACAATGTGACATTGGCATAAGGATAGGCACATGGACCAACGGAACAGAACTGAGTCAGAAATAAACCCTTATATTTATGGTCAATTAATTTTCAACAATGATGCCAACGCAATTCAATGCAGAAAGCATAGTCTTTCCAATAACTGGTACTGAGACAACTGCAAACAATTTTAAAGAACTTGGACCCTTACATACCTCACAGGATAAGCAAATATTAAATCAAAATGGATCCTAGACTAAATGTAGGAGTGAAATTATAAAACTTGTAGAAGAAAACATAGGGGAAAAATGGAGTGATGTTGGATTAGGCAAAGAGTTCTTAGATATGACACTAAAAGCATAATCCATAAAAAATGGTAAATTAGAATTTATCAAAATTAAAACTTTTGCTCTTCAAAAAGGTACTACTAGAAAAATGAAGATGTATGCCACCAACTGGGAGAAAAAGTTTACGAATCATGTACCTGATAAAGGATTTGTACTCAAAATACATAAACAACTCTTATAACTTAATAATAAGACAAAATGGCCAAAAGATTTGAATGCTTATTTCACTAAAGGAAATATATAAACAGTTAATAAACACATGAGAAGATGCTGGACATCATTAGTCATAAGGGAGATTCAATTTAAAACCAAAATGGGATAGCTCTACACCCTCCACTAGAATGGCTATAATTATAAAGACAGACATTAACAAGTGTCGGTAAGGAGCTGGACAAATTAAAATGCTCATATATGTGGGAATGGAAAATGGTCTAGTCGCTTTGGAAAATAGTCTGGCAGCTTCATATAAAGTTAAACATGTACTTGCCATATAGCCCATCAATTCCACAGCTACGTATTTATTCAAGAGAAATGCAAACGTATGTCCACACAAAGACTTACGCATTAATGTTCATAGCAGAAGTATTCACAATAGCCCCAGACTGGAAACAATCCAAATGTCCATGAACCGGTGAAAGAATAAACAAAACATGGCACATCTATGAAATGGAATACTATCCAGCCATAAAAAGGAACAAATTACTGATATACGTCACAACTAGATGGATCTCAAAAACATTATGCTAAGTGAAAGAAGCCAGACACAAAACATATTGTGTGACCCCATTTATATGAAATGTCCAGAACAGGCAAATCTGTAGAGACAGAAAGCAGATCAACAGTTGCTTGGAACTGAAGGTGGCAACACAATTGCCTGTAAATAGGCACAGAAGAACTTCTGGGGATGGTGGAGATGTTCTAAAGCCGGATTGTGGTGATGATTACACAACTCAATAAATTTACTAACAATCTCCATATTGTACACTTATGATAGGTGAATTTTATAGTATATAAATCACAACTCAGTAAAGCTGTTTGAGAGAGATGACGTTGACTTGCATCGTGGGTCTCATAGTGGAGGTGGTGAGAAGTGACATCAATAGATGGTGGAAGGTAATATTACATACTAAGGGGCAGATAAAATGGGAGAGATCAGAGTTTTAATCTAAGGTCACTAATCCTGGAAAGATGATATAAGGAAAATATTTGCATTCATAAGTCATGGAGACCCTTGGCCTGGAGGCCCCCAGCTCTATTTGTAAGATTCCCAAGTCTGTGACTCGGCAAGCAAGCTATCACTTGATATGCAATCAGTTCTCCCTGAATTGGAATGTCCCTTTACTGGAGTCCAGAAGATGGCTCTCAGTGGGGGATGTGTGTGTGGCGGGGGGGGGGGGGGGGGGGGGGCAGTGTTTGAAGGAGGGGGACTTTAGAGAGGAAAAAGGAAAAGGGGGAATGAGGAAAGAAAGATACGTTACTTTTTATAAGTCATTATGAGGTAATCTGGGGCATCTCACTCACAGCCAAAGTCTTTATAATGAGCCCCAGGTTCTACATGATTTGTCCTCTGTTAACTCTCTGCATCGCTTAATACTTTCTCCTTACTCTGCACCAGCCACATCCTTCCTTCTCCTTGACGTCTCTCAAATCCACCAAGCATGTCCTGCCTCAGGGCATTTGTACCAGCTGTTTCCCCTGCTTGGAATGCTCTTCCCCAAATATCCATATGCTGATTCTCATTTCCTTCAGGCTTTTACTCAAAAATCACCTTTTCAGTGAGACCTTCTCTGGTCATCTTATTTAAAACCGTACCTCTCAATCCTCCCACTCTCCTGTCCCCACTTCATTTTCTCCATGCCATTGATCACCATCTGACATGCTATGCATTTTACTTCTTTATCTTTTCATTATCTATCTCCCTGCTTTAGAATATGAGTTCCCCCAGGGCAGGGCTTTTTGCCTGGTTTACTCACAGCTGCTCCCTGGAGCCTGTGGCAGCAGCGCCTGCCATTGTGTAGACCATCAATAAACATTTGTTGAATGAATGAATGAACAAAACCCTGATGGCCTCAGCGGATAACCAATGGACAAAAACACACCCGTAAGTGGAGCTTAGGCCAGGTAGCTCTCCCAAGGCACCCAATGTTTAGCCCTAGAGGCCTTTAGCCTGAATCACCTCCTAGTCTTCAGCCCCATGCTCACCCCACTTTTTCATTCCATTAGCAATACTTCATCACATCTCATGCCAGTGTGTTTCAATTAAAAAAAAAAAATCAGTTGCCACAGAATCGACCCTGACTTACGGCATCCCCATGTATCTCACAGTAGATACTGTGCTCCATAGGGTTTTCAATGTCTGGTTTTTCAGAATCAGCTCACCAGGCCTTTTTTCTGAGGCACCTCTGGGTGGACTCAAACCTCCAACCTTTTGGTTGGCAGCTGAGTGCATTAACTGTTTGAACCATACAGGGACTCCACATGTTTCAATAGCTTTTGAAGTATTTGAATCTAATACTTTTGAAGACCAGGTAATATTTTCACACCACCTTTCCCCATCTTAACTTCTTTATAAAGTTCAATCTTAAAATAAGTTGGTCAGAAACATCTCCTGGGGCTCAAATTTCTCACTCAGCTCCTGCTCTTCTGATCGCCATATTTTTCACTTTGTCCTTTGAATCGTGCTCTATTCTTTTGCATTTCTGACTGACAGAATGAAATGTCTCTGTCTTGCCATTTTCTTCTAAGCCTTTTTTAAACACACGTGCCTTCGTGGGAGAATGGTTTTCTTCTGTCTCCCTATTGGAGTCATCCTTTGCACTGCTCTGCCTGCTCCTACAGATGCAGTGTTTACCGCTGCCCCCTGCCTGTCAGCTGCTATGATGGCTCTGATTTAGACCGACAGCCTGCTGGGATACCACCTACAACACTGAGCTCTCTGTCTCATCCATGGCCTCCCAGACCGTGTAAAAAACCTTAGAGACTGGTTTCCCATTAAATAAAAAAGGCACGAAAAAGAAAGAAATAACAGCCCTCATCTGAAACTCCTACATATCTGCTCTTTCAGCAGCCATGTAGCTTTTTTCTTTACATTTACCCACTATCCCCCCCAACCCATACACACACATGTTCATTTTCCTTGCTTGTTTGTATTTAGTTTCCAATTCTATGTATAGGAGCTGAATTCTGTATTCCATTTATTAGTGTCATTGCAGAAGCCATCATGTCTTCCTGAGCTCATTCATCATTCCTCCTCCTCTCTCGGCATCCTTTTAAGTATGCAAAGTCTCATCCCCAGCGGCACAGTCCCAGCTGCAGGCATAGCTGGTCTGGACTGCAAAAGGAAAGATTGCAGGAATGCAATGTTAAGACATAGTCTGCCTTTGAACATTCATTTATCCATTAGTGTATTCAGGAAATTTTTACGAAATTTCTGTGTGAAGGTCACCGTGGAGATGCTTCAAGGTGCTTCAAGGAATGCTAAGATATGAAACACAGTCTTTATAATCAAGGGGCTTACTGTCAAGCAGTGGAGAAAAAAGAGATAAAAGAAAAGGGCATCGGAAGATAAGCACCTGAGTGAGCGGGGGGTTCTGAACAGTTCAAGATCACTTTCAGCTGGCATGGTCAGAGGGAGGTCTCATGGAGGCAGTGGCTTGGTGGTAGCATTTGAACTGGCCCTTGGAGGATGACTAAGGCTTTGAAAAATAGAGAAAGAGAGGCAGAGTGGAAGGAATTACAGAGGATGAGAGCAAAAGGGAAAAAACCATGGAAACAAGAGAGCTTAAGTTGAGCTTCAGGATGTCATGAGGACCAAAGGCTCCTCCTTTACTAGAAACACCCAGAAAGCAGAGTAACAGTACAGATTCCAAGTCTCACCTGGAGATTCTGCTGGAATGCTCTTTTCATTTCTCTTTGCATGGACAGCTCCTTCTCATCCTTCCAAAGAAGCCTTCTCTGACCGCCACATCTGCAGTCAGACTCCTCGCTGCCAATGTTATCTCTCTCAGTATCCCCTCTTTTCCATCCTACTGTGTTTATCATGTTTTATAATCTTTTGTTGATTTGTCTACTTGTCTGTAACTAACACTAGCATCTAAAGTCCGATCACAGAGACCATATCTGTTTGCTCAGTGCCTGAAAAATAATAGGAGTGCAATTAATACTTACTGCTTGAATGAATGAATAGCCAGGGCTATATCATGAATTTCATAGGTTCTAGGCACTTTTGCCTTTTTGGAACTTTTCTTCCATTAAAAAAAATTAAAACTATATTTTATGACTACATGGGTACAAATATGAATATGATCGAAGCTGAAATATATCCTTTTTTTCTTCTGACAATAAAAGAAATTAGAACATTTAATTACACCCCTAAGAGCATTATGGCCACTAGACACTGTGCCTCCTGTGCATATTAGATAAGTCAACTCTGTGAATAGTAGAGTTTTTAAAGGATTGTTAGAAAGCAAGGCTAAACAGTTAATATAGAATATGATTATGGAAGGCCTTGTACATTAGACTTTGAATTTAGTAAATTTGAACTTTATTTAGTAGGTGATAAAAATCATGGAGAGATTTTGAGCTAAAGAATGATATAGTTTCAGTATCCCAGAGCCACTGTAGAAAGAGGCCATGGAATCAACAGGAAAGGAAGACATTGGTCAGGAAGGTCCCAGAACATGGTCCAGACACCATGAAGTGAAAAGGGATCTGAACTATGGTGGTGACGCTGATGAGAGTATTGAAAGAATAAAGGAAGATCTAAGAGACTTCGTGAATTTCTCTTACAGCTGACTATCTAGGGACGGTGGGTTCAAAGATAGCTGAGCCTAGATTGGGAGAACAATGTGATCATGAACAGAAATAAAGTCATCAGGAGAAGAGATGGCTTGGTGGGCAACATGATGGATTTGGTTTGGGATGTGGCTGGGGGAGGTGGTGCCAGCAGAACAATCTAATGGAACAATTTAGCAGTCAGGCACTTAGAAATGTGGGTCTGGAACGTGAGAGCTCCAAACTTTGAAACAATATTCAGCCATCTTTAAGGTTCCTTAAATCTTGGTCCACGAATAATTAAATCAGAGAAAGAGAATTTCTACTCATCAATTCAAGTACTACCTCCTCTTTGGCCTGGCCAGTTTATCTGCAGTGAAGGAAACTCCCCAAGTCTCCTGCCTCTTCATTCTTCTTGGCCAAAGAAGAGGGAGAGGTCAAATGGATTCTTTTGCAGTGAATAGTTAAGGTAGGGTTTGATGAGTTCACCCTTAGTCAACCAGCCAGTTGCTGTCGAATTGATTCTGATTCATGGTGACCTTGTGTGCATTAAAGTACTTATTCTCAACAGGCCCTAACTAAATGAGCTAACTGGCCATAGACAGTTAGCATTGTACTTTTCTTGTAACTAGTAGACACTTAAAAACTCATCTTTTCACAAAACTTATAGGCAAGTATGAGGCCTATAGCATTTCAATAGGACCTTACCAAAGAGAAAGTTGGTTGGGAGGGCAACTTCAGCATTAGAGATTGGGGGTCCTATAAACAAAGCTGGAACTATTGGAGCTCTGTGGTTCCCTGTCTCAAAGTCTGCATCCTATGAAACAGCTTCTAGGGTGGAAAATTTCCCCCAAGCTCCATCACTCCCCTAAGTTACCAGGCTGTGAATTTTCAGTATTAAAATCAGGCTATGCTGCCACAGTGATAGCAGTCCATAGCTCTTCCTCTGGATGAAATTCAAGCAATCCACTCCTTTACTAGAAAGTTCTTCGAGATATTAGAAGTTTTACATTTTACTGGCAATTTCTCCCAGTGTCTTCTTCAACAGTATGTGCCTCTTTTACTTCATTTGTAAAATTGAGGACATATTAGTGTATATCTTATAGGACTGAAGTGAGGATTCAATGGGTTAGTTTACATATAGCACTTAGCTGAGTGCCGGGTTCATAGGAAGTGCTCAGTCAATGTTAGCTTTTAATTTTTTTTTAATTTTATTGTGTTTCAGGTGGAAGTTTACAGCACAAACTAGTTTTTCATTCAGAAATTTTATACACAAATTCTTTTATGACATTAGTTGCAATCGTGCCATGTGTCAGTATTTTCCCCCTTTGCACCTTGGGTTTTCCGCGTGCATTCATCCAATCTTCCTGTCCCTTCCTGCTGTCTCATCTTTGCTTTTGGGCAGGTGTTGCCCCTTTAGCCTCGTATACTTGATTGAACTAAGAAGCATGTGCCTCATATGTGTTATTGTTTGTTTTATAGGCCTGTCTAACCTTTGGCTGAAAGGTGGACTTCGGGAGTGGCTTCGGTTCTGAGTTAGCAGGGTGTCCAGGGACCATGGTATTGAGGGTTCCTCCAGTCACCGTCAGACCAGCAAGTCTGGTCTTTTTGTGTGAATTTGAATTTTGTTCTACATTTTTCTCCCCATCTGTCCAGGACCCTTTATTGTGATGCCTGTCAGAGCGGTCAGTGATGGTAGCCAAGCACCATCTAGTTCTGGGCTCAGGCTGGTGAAGGCTGTGATTCATGTGGCCCATTAGTCCTTTGGACTAATACTTTCCTTATGTCTTTGGTTTTCTTCGTTCTCCTTTGCTCCAAATGTGCTGGGATCAGTAGATATATTTTAGAGGGCTGCTAGCAAGCTTTTAAGACCCCAGATGCTACTCACCAAAGTAGGATGTAGAACATTTTCTTTATTAACTATGTTATGTCAATGGACCTAGATGTTCCCTGAGACCATGGTCCCCAGACCTCAGCGCTAGTAACTCGGTCCCTCAAGGTGTTTGGATGTGTCTAGGAAGCTTCTAAGACTTTTCCCTGGTCAAGTTGTGCGGACTCCCCCTATATTGTATGTTGTCTTTCCTTTCACCAAAGTTAACACTTACGTACAGTGGTTTTCCCTCCGTACCCTTCCCCACCTTCATAACCATCAGAGAATGTTTTTTTCTGTGTGTAAATCTTTTCTGGAGTTTTTATAATAGTGGTCTCATACAATATTTATCCTTTTGTGATTGACTTATTTCACCCAGCATAATGCCCTCCAGATTCACCCATGTTGTGAGACGTTCCAAGGATTTAGCATTGATCTTTATTGTTACGTAGTACTCCACTGTGTGTATGTGCCATAATTTGTTTATCCATTCATCTGTTGATGGGCATCTAGGTTGTTTCCAACTTTTTGCTATTGTGACTAATGCTGCAATGAACGTGGGTGTGCATTTGTCTATCCACGTGATGGCTCTTATTTTTCTAGGATATATTCCTAGGAGTGAGATTGCTGGATCATATGGTATTTCTATTTCTAGTTTTTTAAGGAGGCGCCATGTCTTTTTCCATAGTGCTTGCACCATTTTACATTCCCAGCAGCAGTGCATAAGAGTTCCAATCTCCCCAAAACCTCTCCAACATTTACTATTTTTTTTTGTTGTTGTTGTTAGTGCCAGTAATGTTGGGGTGAGATGGTATCTTATTGTAGTTTTGATTTGCATTTCTCTAAGGGCTAATGATCACAAGCATTTCCTCATGTGTCTGTTAGCTGCCTGAATGTCTTCTTTGGTGAATGTCTGTTTGTATCCTTTGCCCATTTTTTAATTGGGTTATTTGTCTTTGTTGTTAAGGTGTTGAAGTATTCTATAGGTTTTAGAGATTAGAGCCTTGTCAGATATGTTGTAGCCAAAATTTTTTTTCCCAGTCTGTAGGTTCTCTTTTTACTCGCTTGGTGAAGTCTTTTAATGGGCTTAAATGTTTAATTTTTAGGAGCTCCCAGTTATCTAGTTTCTCTTCTGGTGTTTGTGCATTGTTAGTTATGATTTGTATTGTATTTATGCCGTGTGTTAGGGCCCCTAGTGTTGTCCCTTTTTTTCTTCCATGATCTTTGTCATCTTAGTTTTTATATTTAGATCTTTGATACATTTTGAGTTAGTTTTTATGTATGGTGTGACGTATGTGTCGTATTTTTTTTTTTTTTTTAATAGATGGACATCCATTTTTGCCAGAACTATTTGTTAAAAAGGCTGTCTTTTCCCCATTTAATGAACTTTGGTTCTTTGTCAACGATAAGCTGATCATAGGTGGATGGATTTACATCTGGGTTCTCGATTCTGTTCCATTGGTCTGTGTGTTTGTCATACTAGTACTAGGCTGTTTTGACTACTGTGGCTGAATAGTAGGTCTGAGATCAGATAGTGTGAAGTATCTTACTTTGTTCTTGTTCTTCAGTGATGCTTTGCTTATCTGAGGCTTCTTTCCTTTCCATATAAAATTGGTGATTAGTTTTTCCATCCCATTAAAGAATACTGTTGGTATTGGATCGGATTACATTTCATCTGCAGATTGATTTGAGTAGGATTGACATTTTTCACAATGTTGAGTCTTTCTGTCTGTGAGCATGGTATGTTTTTCCAGTTATGTAGGTCTCTTTTGGTTTCTGGAAACCCTGGTGGCAGAGTGGTTAAGAGCTACGTCTGTTAACCAAAAGGTCAGCGGTTTGAATCCACCAGGCGCTCCTTGGAAACTCTATGGAGCAGTTCTACTGTGTCCTATAGGGTCGCTATAAGTCAGAATAGACTCAACGGCAATGGGGTTTTTTGTTTGGTTGGTTTGGTTTGGTTTCTTAAAATAGTATTTTGTAGTTTCCTTTGTATTGGGCTATTATAAATGGTATTGTTTTCCTGATTTCCTTTTTGAAGTTCTCTTTGTTGGTGTGTAGGAATCCAACTGATTTTTGTATGTTGATCTTATATCCTGCTACTCTGCTGAATCTTTCTATTAGTTCCAGTAGTGTTCTTGTGGAATCTTTGGGATTCTCTATGTATAGGATCATATTATCTGTGAATAGGGACAATTTTACTTCTTCCTTTCCAATGGATGCCCTTAATTTCTTTTTCTTACCTTATTGTTCTAGCTAGGACTGCCAGCACAATGTTAAATAGGAGTGGTGATAAAGGGCATCCTTGTCTTGTTCCTGTTAGCTTTCTAATTTTCACCCTGGTAGCTCTCTCCCAGAATCCTTCCTTTATCTACTACATTTTTTTTTTCCTTTCTTCATCAAAATCATTTAAAAGTTTGTTAGAAGGGAGATTCCTGGACCCCACCCTTTTTCCAGCTGCTGTCTAGTCAATTTTGATTCATGACAACCCCTTGTGCTGCAGAGTAGATCTGTGCTCCACAGGGTTGTCATGGCTCTGATCTTTCAGAAGCAGATAGCCAGGCCTTTCTTTTGAGGTAACTCTGGGTGGACTCGAACCTCCAACCTTCTAGTTAATAGTCAAGCACTTAACCATTTGCACCACCCAGGGACTTCTCTAGTGATTTCTGGAGATGGAGCCTGGAAATCAGCATTTGGACAATTTTTCTAGATTTTAATCTCCCTGGAGTTTTAGAACCACTAGTCTACTGGGTGGAGCCTTGGTGGTGCAGTGGTTAAGAGTTTGGTTGCTAACCAAAAAGGTTGGCAGTTTGAATCCACCAGCAACTCTTTGGAAACTCTGTCGGGTAGTTCTACTCTGTCCTATAGGGTTGCTATGAGTCAGAATCGACTTGACGGCAATGGGTTTTTTATGGAGTCTACTGGATTTACAGAAAGCACAGATGAAATTTCTGCCTTGGCCTCCATGTCCTGCTGCCTGGGTCAGCTATGACACTTATTCCATCCTCTAGAAACTCATATCCTTGACCAAGACCTGAGATGTACTGATTGCTCAAGGCATGGTATAGCCTGGGTGAAGTTAACGTCAACAAGATCAATCTGAAAAACACCTGATTCCTGCTCCAGCTTTCAATCTTGTTTCTGAAACCTACCTCATAAGTTGTTATGCTCAATTTCCAGCCTGAAGTTGCTGGAGGGAGCCTGCCACAACCATCAGTTTTCCTGGAAGGAGATCTGTTTAGAGAGCCTAGAGATGCTTTTAATCAATCTGTCACCACATCAATCAAGTCACACACACAACATACACCATTCCTACCACCTCCTGATGGTGAACTATCTGATTCACTGGCATGCCAGCATATCAGGTGATTTATTTTGAACTGCAGCCACTGGAGGCGACATTCGAATCTGACCCCTCCTAGCATCCTGAGTGGTGCAAATGGTTAACATTCTTGGCAGCTAACCAAAAGGCTAGAGGTTCGAGTTCACCCAGAGGTGCCTAAGAAGAAAGGCCTGGAGATCTATTTCCAAAAAATCAGCCACTGAAAACTATGGAGCACAGTTCTACTCTGAAACACATGGGGTCACCATGAGTCATAATTGACTCAGTGTCCACTGTTTTTGTTGGTTTAGCATTCTCACACTAGAGCAGCTATTGCAGGTCTCATATTTTAAGTATGAGACTCTTTCCACATCATCATAGCAACTGAGTACAAAATCATAAGTTCTTACATTTCTAGAGGACTTTATGGTTGGTTGTCAAAAAACTTTCACACCTATCATCTAGCATGCCCTCACAATCGGTATTATGATAAACTGATGTTGCTTCTGCTTTGTATCCTCAAGGAGTTATGTGACTTACCTAATATCACCTACCAGATGAGAGGCTAGCATGACTTGTGATTCTTGATGCTTGCAGATTTGGGTCTGGCCTTGTCCTCATACCCCCACACTGCTTCCAGTCATCGTATCCCCAGGATAGAGGTTAGGAGCACTGGTTTTGCAACTGGGCTGCGAACCCGGAGCCCATCACTCACTAGCTATGTGACCTTGAGAAAACCTACCTCATGGAAAGCATATGAGGATGTAATGCAAAGCACTATATGTGCACATAGTTACCACTCCATAGTTGTTACATGTTATTATTATTACTATTATTATTAACTATAGACATCACTGATAGTGATGGTGATTCTGACCAAAATGGCTAAGATTCTGGCAAGAGCCTGTCTCCTGTCCTTGTTGTTGTTAGGTGCCATCAAGTTGATTTCAACTCGTAGCCACCCCATGTGACACAGTAGAACTGCCGTACGGGGTTTTCTAGGCTGTAGTCTTTATGGGAACAGATTGCCAGGCCTTTTTCCCACAGAGCTGGTAGGTGGGTTTGAACCACCAACCTTTTGGTTAGGAGTTGGGCACTTAACCTTTTGCGCCACTAGGGCTCCTTGTCTCCTCTCCTACATACCCTCTTTGGGCAAGAGAACAAAATGATTATAATGTTCCATCTTTGCCTTTTGCTTTGATAACAGAGAAACTCTTCAGACTTTATCCCCCAGTCATCAAGAACATTAGATTAAGTTATTATTATAGTATGTTTGACACAAGGAATAGCCTTTTTTTTAGAAAACTGACCTTAAACCTTACCCTTATCTCAAATCGAGTTTTCTTACTCTGTTTTGTTCCACTTTTTGACCCATGTTAGCAATGACAAACACTTAAGAAGTACACTGGATCGATGAATGGGTGAGCTATGCTCAGGCAAGAGAAAGATGTTTGTTGGATGAATTTCCCTGATACCTGCTCAGCTTGGTGAATTGGCCCCTGACTAATTTCTAAACCCAAAAAAACCAAAACCAAACCCATTGCCATCGAGTCGATTCCGACTCATAGTGACCTTATAAGACAGAGTACAACTGCCCCATAGGGTTTTCAGGGAGTGCCTGGTGGATTTGAACTGCCAACCTTTTGGTTAGCAGATGTAGCTCTTAACCACTACACCACGAGGGTTTCCAATTTCTCAACGTTGTCTAGGAATTCAGAATGAATACATTAAATAAAGGAATAAATAAAAACGCTGGCTCCCTGGGAACCATTTGCCTTAGGTGATACCATTATAACCTTCAATTAATTATAGTCAGAGATTTTATGCCTCTTCTCAAAATCACTTCCTTCTGACAATTCAACTCATTGCCGCTACCTTACACTTTTTTGTTCTACGGACAACACTCATGAGGAACTTAATGGGCCCTTGAGGGAGATGACAAAGTGAGAGAGGAAAATAAACTATCTGTCAGGCTAAGGGCCGTGGAGATTCTGAGTGCCAAACAAATCCCAGATGGAGGCAACATCTGAAGAATAAAACGTAGGAACAGGATAACTTGCATTCTCCATACTTCCGAGGAGGATGGTTTCTTCCTTCCTGCCAATACCCCTCCCTGTCCAAGTCCCCTGTAGCAGCCTGGTACCCAGGGGAACTTGCTCACATCCAGGCGGGGTAAATGAAGCACAACAAAACAGAGGACTGTGAGCATCAGCGTGTCCATCTGTCACGCAGAGAAATGACCCACAAGGGGAATGTGACCTAAGGAAATCACCCATGTGAAAACAAAACAGAACTATTTCCAAAGATATTTTCAGCAGCAAGAGAAAAAACAAGAAGTAGAAAGAACTAAAAACCCCTCCAGTGGGTGGAAGGGCCAAAAATACATGATGGAAACCATTATGAAATGTTACGCAGGTATTAAAAATAACAAGTATATGGACTACAAATACTTAGAAATGTTTCTATGAAAAATACATAGTGGAAAATCACAACTAACCATATCAAAATGAATTAATACGCCTGCATCAAAATGCTGAACACTACTGCAAAAAATCTCCCAGCCCGAGAGTTTAGAATCTATGAATTTATCCTATATCAATTTAAACGGGCTACACAACCACCTTACTACATTTTCGAGTAAGTTCATTCCCCAGTCTTAAACGATTTCTAGTTCACACTTACTCCACTAGCCTCAAGCTTCCCGGCTCTCTCTTAACAGAAACCTAGGGGTTGCCTGGGACTCTCCTTTTGCCTGCCCACAGTTGGCAACATGGTCCCTCTTCCTTCTTTTGTTCCAGCCACACTGGCCTTCCAGATCCTTGAATTTGCCATTTATTCTCCTGTCTTGAGCCTTCTCCTGTGTTCTTCCTGTTGCTTGGAAGGTCTTTGCTCCAAGTCAGCCAACTTGATTAAGTCCTTCCATTGCTCTCTTCACACATGGTAGCCTGCACTTTTTCCTTCCTTAGCACAATTTGTTAATTATAACTGCGTTTGCATGATTATGGTTTACTGTGTGCCCCTCCCCCAAATACACCGTAAACTCCTGAGAATAGGATTAATATCTTGGTTGTTCACCATTGTTCACCCAGCACCAAGCACAGTGCCTGACCCAGACTGGTTGTTCAAAAGTTTTGTTGAGTGTACGGATGGATGAATGAAAAATGAATGAATGACATAATATAAATATAATTTATTAATCTTTGGGATTAATTTTTCCACAAAAATATGATGAGGTGTAGACTGATGACTAATACTTTATGGTCATTTGAGTAGTGCTTTCTATTTTTCAAAGCATTTTCATGTACAATAGTTAAGTCATTTGATTCTTACAACAACCCTATGAGGTAGATATCATTCCAGGTTCACGTCTGAGGAAATGGAAATTCAGAGAAATTAAGTAACATGTCCAAGTACACACAGTGAATTACATGGTAGAGTGACGTGTGGAATTTAGACCTGCTAGATTCAGGTCAAGGACATGGGCCCCTTTGCCTCTGCAGCTACACATACCCACTGTAGGGTACATTGGTGAGCTCTTGGGGGCTAAACAGGGCAGAGGTATCATCCTGATGGGTCTTTCTGCTGCTCAGGAATGATGGGAGGTGATGGTTCTACAGTTGGGGGAGGGACCCTGACCCTGTCTGTGGCTAGATAGGGTTGGAGTAATGAGGCAGTGGGTAGTGAGTCTTAGACCCTGGCTCTTAGGTCACTCTTCCACATGCAACCCTCAGTTATTCAATGCCTCATTTTCAGAATTACTCTGTCAGTCATACAATGCTGTTACTGTTGTTAATTGCCATCAAGTCGGCCCCAAACTCATGGCAACCCCATGCGCAATGGAACAAAATGCTGCCCAGTCTGCAGATTGGACCATTGTGATCCACAAGGTTTTCATTAACTGATTTTCAGAAGTAAATTGCCAGGCCTTTCTTCCTGGTCTTAGTCTGGAAGATCCTCTGAAAACTGTTCAGCATCTTAGCAGCATGCAAGCCTCCACTATCAGATGGGTGGTGGCTGCTCATGAGGTGTGTTATGGAATGAATTGTGTCCCCCAAAATAAGTGTCAACTTGCTTAGGTCATGATTCCCGGTATTATGTGGCTGTCCTCCATTTCGAGACTGATGTAATTTTCCTATGTGTTGTAAACTCTAATCTCTGCCTGTGGTTAATGAGGCAAGATTGGGCTATGTTAAAGAGGATTAGGGTGGGATGTAATACCCTTACTCAGGTCACATCCCTGATCTAATGTAAAGGGAGCTTCCCTGAGGTGTGGCCTGCACCACCTTTTATCTTACAAGAGATAAAAGGAAAGATACGTGAGCAGAGAGTTGGGGACCTCATACCATCAAGAAAGAAGCACCAGGAGCATAGCGCGTCT
Organism: Dugong dugon; assembly: GCA_030035585.1. Classification (NCBI taxonomy): domain Eukaryota; kingdom Metazoa; phylum Chordata; class Mammalia; order Sirenia; family Dugongidae; genus Dugong; species Dugong dugon. The sequence continues at coordinate 47,075,685 of CM057469.1, read as the reverse complement.
TTGGACTTGGGGTCCCTGCACTGAGAAGCTCCTAGTCCACAGGAAGATTGATGACAAGGACCTTTCTCCAGAGCTGGCAGAAGGAAAAGGGCTTCTGGAGCTGACGTCCTCAATTTGGACTTGCAGCTTACTAGACTGTGTGAGAATAAATTTCTGTTTGTTAAAGCCATCCGCTTGTGGTATTTCTGTTATAGCAGCACTAGATGACTAAGACAAGGTACCTTGGCCAGGAATTGAACGTGGATCTCCTGCGTGGAAGATGAGAATTCTACCACTGACCCACCACTGCCCTGAATAGTCATACTATAGTCGTCAAATTACTGATTAATGGCAATTGCTTAAGAGGCTCAATAGTCACCAAACTCAGATGCTACACAAGGAATAGAAAGAGTACGGGCTCTTTCTGAGCTGAGCCCCAAAGACGTGGTTAGAAAAGTCAAATGGCACAGAGAAGTTACGGAGAAACAACACGTACATTCAACACTGACTGCCACCCTGGAAGCCATGAGCTTCATATTGTTTTCTCCTATTTGAATATTTGCAAAAATACAAGCTCGAAGGGCGGAGATGTGGTGGCAGAGGGAGTAAGATACAAAATGATGAGTAACCAAATGAAGACCTAATTCTTGCTTTGTATGTGGAAAATCCTTCCCTGTGCCATATGCTTTTAGAGCACCCTTATCATCATTTCAACTTTCACATCTCGTTAAAGCCTTTGTCTTCTCTTCAGCCCCTGTCTACAGCAGCTTTCAGTAAGGAACTTAAGGAGAGCTGTGTCTGCTGGGGAAAAACCACAGCTGCGTTTTTCTCTCTTCAAAAGCAGTAGGACATAATACTTGCCACACTTAATAAGATGGGGTTCACCAGGCCAGCAGTGTAGAGGCTGTGTCTTCCCTCACAGCACCTGTAGTTCTGGAAGCTGCCTCCAGGCAAATGGCAGGTGGTACCTGATATTGACTGCATGGGCTCGATGCTGAGGTTCACCTCAGGCAGCAATAACTAAAGAAAAGCAGGAGTTGCGTGCTTATTGCCCCAGTTATGCTTTTAGTATTACTAAAATAACATCATAGTTAATGACTTTATGAGTATAAACAAAAGGGCACGCTAAAAGAAGATTTTAAAAAGTCCAATAGTAAAAATAGCTACCATTTTTTTTAACATCTTGACTATGCATTATTTTCCATTTCTCACAATAACTCATTTTACTAATAAGGAGACTCAGGATGCTGAGAAACCTAACCAGCAGGGAGTGGAGTTGGAAGTCAGGAAATTAAGTGTCTGTTTCCACTTACGTTATTAATTAGTTGTGTGGCCTTAGGTAAGTCTCTTTTCCTCTCTGTTTCCTTTCTGGAGATGAGGAATGAGTACGTTAGACTTGAGGATTGCAGAAGTCCCTCTTTGTTCTAAGTGTCTTCATGCTGAATTTTACTGCTTTCCTTCATCAATGATTGTTTCAGTTCTGGTTTTGGGTTCTTGTTTTTCTTAATCCCTATTTTCTCATCTTCCAACTCTCAACTTGTCACCTCTCAGAGAGGATTTCCCTGACCAGTCCTGCTAACATAGCTTGTCCACCTTATTCTGTGCTTTCTCATATCACCCTGCTTTATTTTCTTCGTGAAACTTTTTAAAATTATCTCCATTAAGAAAATGTATGCTGTTTGGACAAGGATGTTGTCTGCACTGTTCATGCTTAAAAAACCATTGTTGGATCCTCTTTACCAAAGTGCCTTACAAAGTCCAAACACATTGACATGACACATACATTGCCGAATGACACACGTTCCAAACATGGCCTCTGTTTTACCCTGCAGAACATAGTAAACAATCAATAAATATTTTTTACTGAGTTAATGAATAAATACAATTTGTTACAAGTTCTTTTGATTCTGGTACAGAAAACTCTAGAACTGCACTATTCAATATGATAGTCACCAGCTACATGTGGCTAAATAAATTAAAATTAAATAAAAGTTCAGTTCCTCAGTCTTACTAACCACATTTCAAGTACTCAAGAGCCTCACGTGGCTAACAGCTACTGCAATGGACAGTGCAGAATAGAACATCTCCATCATTGCTGAAAGCTGTGTTGGAGAGCAGTGATCTAAAATCTGGCCCTTTCTCTCCCACCAAGACTGCTCATCTAGATTGCTCTAACAGTCTCTTAACTGTTCTCTCTGGCAGTAATCCCCTTCCACTCTTGTCCATCTTCCACATTGCCTTATTAATTTCATTCAGCAAATATTTAAATACATGCCAGGCACAGTGTAGGCACCGGAGACTGAGCAGGGCACCAGTCAGACCAGCAGGTCTCACTCACCGAACTTACAGGCTGGGGTTAATGTGTATGTATGTCTTTCCCACGGTTAAAAACCAGCGTTAGAGCCCGTATTAGTTTTCTATGGTTGCCATAATGAAATACCCCAAACTGGGTGGCTTATAACAGAAATATATTGTCTCACAGCTCTGAGAGGTAGGAGTCCAAATCGATGTGTTGGCCAAGCCATGCTCAAGGTCCTAGGGAAGATCCTTTCTTGTCTCTCTCCACTTCTGGTAGCCCTAGGCGTAACTTGGGTTGAAGATGCGTCTCCATGTGGCTGTCCTTCCTCTGCCTGTCACTCTGCGCTACTTCTCCTCTTTTATAAGGACCACTCATGTTAGACTATGACCCACCCTACTGCAGTATGACCACATGTTAACTTAACCGATAATATCTTCAAAGACCCTGTTTCCAAACAAAGTCAGGTTCACAGGTACCCAGGGTGAGGACTTTAACATACCTCTGGGGAAACATGGTTTAATCCATAACAGATACCCCTTATACTGCTCCCAGAACCCTGTGCTGGAACTGTAGTATATGCCCTCATACGCTAACATTCCTTCAGTTTCAAACTGTTTCAGCCTCAGGGTCTTTGTCCAAATGAGAACGAGAGCTAAGTCCCAGCCCTTAAAACAAGATCAAGCTTAGGCTCTGCTACTCTAATTACTGGTTGAAAGCGGGCCAGGGCAGGTAGGGGCTGCCCCGTCCACAGTTCTCCTGCTGGCTCCCCCTTCCCTGGCCAGATACTCTGCAGTGCTCAGACTAGGTGCTACTGCTGTACTGGAGAAATACACTTGACAAAGAATGTATGCTCACATTATTAAAGCTTTAAAAAGAAACTCTTGAGGTTTTGGTTTTTTTTAAAGAACCTACCAAAAAAAACCTTGCTGCCATCGAGTCAATTCTGACTCAGAGGGATCCCATGTGTTACAGGGTAGAACTGCTCCATCGGGTTTTCTTGGCTGTAATTTTTACTGAAGCAGGTCACCAGGTTTTTCTCCTGTGGCTTCATAGAGTGGGTTTGAACCTCCACCTTTTGGTTAACAGCCTAGCACTTAACCCTTGTGCCACCAGGACTCCTTCAAAGTACCTTACAGACACCTTGGAATGGCACACCCTATTGCTACAAACTGGCCCCTGTTTTATCCTGCAGGCATTTCCCCATCACTGCTTCCATGTTCTCTACCCATAATGGCCTGCCTTTCTCCCCTGTTCTCTGTACACCCAGGCACACCTCGGTGCCTTTGCACACACCCAGCTCCTCATTGCGACTCTCTTTCCCCATTGCTTAATTGGCGACACTCGGTCATCCTTCAAAACCCACCTCGATATCACTTTCTGTGAAATCTTCCCCAGCAACCCCAGACAAATCGGCATGTTTCCCTGTATGCCACAGCTATCTCTTCAGTCTCTTTCACTTTCACTGTAATTATTTATATATCCCCCTCTCCAGTAGACTGAGCGTTCTTCCAGATGAGCTCCTTATTCATCATCATAGCCCCAGTGCCTGAAATATAATAAGCCCCTAATAAATTATTTTGGACAGCTGATTAATGAATGATGAATGGATGAATAAATGAGTGAATAAATGTATGGATATTATGAAAGCACCTGACCTATCTCCAGTTCCCTAGGGAGGCTGCACTGGTTCTAGAACTTCAAAATGGAATAAAAAGACTGTAACTGTCTACTTATTCTTATCAAAGAGAAAGTTTTTTCTTCTTAACAACCCCCCACCCCACACTCACACACTTACTCTAAGTGTCCCTTCTGCCTCTATTTTTGCATAGGAAAAATTTCTTCTCTTTTATGTCCCCACAAGCTTTTCTTTGTGGCTCACCAAAACTCTAAGATGAAATACATTTCCAAATGTCATGAGTCCCAGGACTCTCATTTCTTCTGATTGGGAAAAGGCCTCTCTGCCACAAAATGCTCACTAGCCACTCCCAACTTTGATGTTTTGGACTTCTGTCAAGACTGTTTTGCAGAAAACGTACCATTTCTTCTTTAGACATTATTACACTACTGTGTGAGTGTTTTATGAATCAGTCTGAACAGGCCTAATATTTCTTAATCCTTCCCAGATACTTAACACGATTAAATCAAAGAGAAAGCTTGCGAGATAGTTACCCAGTGGTTCCCTCCCAGGCACCCTGGGTGTGGCCCTTCATTTATCCAGCCAGACTGTTATTTCTATGTTTTTTTTTTTTTTTTCAGGAGAAAGGAAGAGGGGTCCCCTGAGATCCCCTCAACAAGTCAGTTCAACAAGCCAAATATTAACCCATTCAACTAGCTCATAAGCATTCTAGGATTCAAATAGATTTTCTTGATATTCCAGGATACTTTAAGAGAGCCGATTAATTTGCTTCCTTACATCTGCTCCTCCAGATGACTCTGCAGAGTCACCAGAGAAGGGGCCTAAGTGTCTTTACTAAAAGTGTACAGCCCCACCATTGTCTTGCTCTCCCCAGTGGTTTGGGCTCCATGCCTTTCACTGCAGACTGGGGAAGGAAAACTGGGTAGGAAGCCATCTATAATCACCATTCCTTAGAATTACTTAAGTTAAATTTGTTAGTATCAACTATACAAGAGCAATAGTTCATCATTAGACAATTCTGGTTAATGAAATCTTTTACTAGTCACTTAACAAGAGGAATACTTGGAAGCTAAGTCTTCTTAAGTCTTAGATTTTGGATATGCAAAATCATAAACCTTGGACTTTTTTTAATTAAAAAAATTTTACTGAGATATAATTCACATACTATAAAATTCACCATTTAAAAGTGCACAATTCAGTGGCTTGTAGTATATTCAGAGTTATACAACTGTCTGATTCCAAAACATTTTTCATTGCCAAAAAAGAAAACCCATACACAATAGCAGTCATGCTCCGTTCCTCCCTCTTGCCAGCCCCTGACAAACACTAATCTATTTTCTGCCCCTGTGGATTTCAAGCTTTGGACTTTTTAGATTACTTTTTGGCAAGCTCCTGTCCTGACTTTTAAAATGATCCAATAATGTGTGTAGCTGTGAGCAAGGCTACACAGAGAGTGTAGGGTATGTATGTGTAAGATCCTCAAGTTTCAATTGACATTAAAACATGTCTAGATGAGGGAGTTTTTGTTAGATAGATAGATAGCGGATTGATGGATAGATAGATAGATCACAGGTAGACAGATGGTAGGTGATAGAGAAATAGATAGATGATAGATATATAGACAGATAGATTGATAGGTAGATAGAGGCTTGCCAGAGGCTCAGGACTACCCAACTATTATTTTATCTACAAAAGAGATAATTCTCCCTAGATTGTCAACCTTTTGCTGACTTTTAACTACTAATAAGACCCAATCTTAATGTGAGAAAATGGTTATGGGTTTCTTAGGAAAAGGTGTTGTGTAAACACGGTGGTTCTGCCTCATTATCTTGGTTTAGCTTGGAGAAGCAGAAGCTAAGGGTGACACATTAAATGACCTCAAGTATTTATAGGTTTAAGAAGGACACTGGACATTTGTCATCCATCTCAGGGAAGACCAAATAAGGGGGAAAAAATGGACTAAGTTTCAACCAGAGAGACCATAATCAGGTTTAAGAGAGAACTTCTTGATTATCGAGTTGATTTACACAAGTTTCCCAAAGAATTCTAGGGAATTTGACTAGCATTTACTGAGTGACTATTTATTGTGTAGGAGGCTGGGGTTGTGAAAGTTAGAAAGAGAAGTAAGGTACAGTCCCTGCTTCCTAGGAGGTCACAATCTAGCTGGAGAGATAAGACATTCATTCACAAAAGGATGGTTAAGATAGGATAATAACTCAAGATACAGCGTAAGACAGTACACACAAGGGTCAAGAGAGTGGGAGAGTCGAATACTCTGAGTGCTCTGAGTCCTGAACAGGGCTAGATCCCCGTGGGCTCTTGTTGTTGTTAGGTGCCACTGAGTGGCTTCTGACTCATAGTGACCCTGTGTACAACAGAACAAAACACTACCTTGTCCTGCACCATCCTCACAATTGCTGCTATGTTTGAGCCCATTGTTGCAGCCGCTGTGTCAATCCATCTCATCGAGGGCCTTCCTCTTTTTTGCTGACCCTCTACTTTACCGAGCACAGTTTCCTTCTCCAGGGACTGATCTCTCCTGATAACATGTCCAAACTATGTGAGACCAAGTCTCGCCCTTCAACATATTGCTATAATAGATATTAGATTTGTGTGTGTCTGAAAAGACTGTTGAAATAAGGATTCTGGTGCTCTTTTGTCAGATTTATCTATCAAGATGAACATCTTTCTGGGGGGTAATACAATTAGATCTTTATTAAGCACTTTTATTAGCTTGTAATACGGTCCTTGATCTGCTCTGTTTCCGACCTGGGCTGGTTCACTCCTCCTTAGGCAACCTGGTAGTCCCCCGCTCCCAGGAGGTCATCATACTGATGCTAAACTTAGTGTGGACACCCAAGCGGAATAGCATGCTACAGCCCAGAACTTCTGGACTCAACTTATCTTCCAGCCTCAGCCTCCTGGGTAGCTAGGACTATAGGCGATATGATAGCTACCTCTGAAGTTGTTTAAACATGCACAGCCAAGGAAGGGAAGATGGCTGCTTCTGTCCATTAATGAAGCTGGCAGGTCCGAGAGAGTGGTCCAGGCATGGGGCGATCTGTTATATCCTAGCTATGAGTGTTCTATGGCATTTTTTAACAGAAATCAAGGTACTACTCTAGGTGGTTGTCCCCTAAGAATGGGACTCCTTGACCTGAAGCAACTAAAATTAAACCATTTATTTTATTTCTCCAGAACAGAAGAGATGGATTCTTCAAAATGGCCCACCTCCTTCCACATTCTTAGACAGTAGATTTTTTTTTTTAAAAAAAAAGGAAACCTCAACTACCCTGTCAGGAAACTGCTTCTAATGCTCCGCAAAGGGCCATCTGAAAAAAATTCAGAACTTTAAATGAAAGCATACAAATGCTGTCACAAAACTGAAGGCCACGTGAAATATGGCTGATCCAACCAATTAGAGATTAGTGAGTCTTCCCACAAGGCCCAGGTTGTTTTAGAGGTAGAAATGGAATTAGAAACTCCAATTCATATTATCTGATTTCAGTCAAGGGCAGTCTTTCAACTATTCTCTCAGCATGCAAAGAATGTGTTATTATTGCCCCAGTATCACACGAACAAGGAGCCCTTGTGTTGCAGTGGTTAAGCACTTGGCTGTTAACCGAAAGATTGGCAGTTCGAACCTATTAGCTGCTCCTTGCGAGAAAGATGTGGCAACCTGCTTCCATATAGGTTTACAGCCTTGGAAACCCTATGGGGTGGTTCTACTCTGTCCTACAGGGTCACTATGAGTTGGAATCACTCAGCAGCAATGGGTTTGGTTTGGGTTTGGTTAGCACACCAACAGTCCATGAGTTGCAGAGTCCCAGTGGAGATGTAAGTCTTTTGCTTCTGGTGAAAATAAATTTCCAGGGGAAAAGTGATATAAAAGCACCTTTTGGGTTTCAAGTGAATTGGGTTTTATATCAGAAAGACTTTTCTCATTAAAACTATACTTTGGGGCAGTGGCTTTCAAAGAGCTTGAGGGAGTTCCTGATGGTCCTTTAGGGCCTTTCTAGGGCTTCATGACTAGTTCTGTTTTATTCAAGATTAAAAAGGGGAGCTTTAAAAAAAAATTTTAAAAATAAGGGGGGGAGCTTCATCAATTGCTGAGTCCCCTGGGCCAGAATTAGGATCTGCCACATGCCCGGAGCCACCCTCCCTGCCTTGGAGAGTGGACAAATTAACAAAGAGGGGCAAAAATAAACTGCCTCCTCGCCTAAGCCAGGAACCCAGGGTAGGCACAGCTCCTTTGCCTAGGCACAGGCATAAGGGATCCACGGACTTTGAGTGCCTTTCCCCCTGCATAGACTTGTGTGGGCCCATTTAAATAGCATAGGCCCTCATTACCGCAGTACAACAGAATATATACCGGAAGTCAAACTTCAACTGTTTCAGGTGGGAAGTGGCAGGTTTTTGACATTTGACACTGCTCTGCCCATTAAGCAGGGTCTTCACCTAACCACATCAGGGGCCTGAAGACTGGTGGCTCCACCCACACCACCTAGCCACCTGCGATAGGGGTCAGTGAATAACAGGTGCCCCCCAGTCCTTACAGCCAACAGCATTAGGTGCTCATAGTCCAGCTGCAAAACCTACCCACCTATGTGCTCTAGGGAACAGGGACACTCCTTCCTCCTGGACACTCGGGGGCGGCCGTCAGTCCCTTGCCTTGCTCAGAGTGTGTCCCCCTGCTGCAGCCAAACGCCTGTGCCTATACCAATCACCCATGCCTGTCTAGGACTGTAAGTGAGAGCCTACACCACACACTTGGTGGCTATCTACCTGGGGTCCTGAGCTGAGTCCATACAGGAAGAATGGGCAGACTTGTCAGCTCACATACCTAGTAACAGATCTAACCACCTGGTGACAGAACATTAGAGCTTCAAATGTGCCAGTAATCAAAGTAGCTCGTATGAGCAGCCTATTTGGGCATATTGAAACAAAACAAGAAGCTAGGACACAGTAAACAAACATAAAATAAATAAATATAAATATAATACCTTATTGATGTCTCGGAGACAACAGTCAATAGCAAATCACATAAAGAGGCAATTCATGGTGGCTTCAGCAAGCTCCCAAAATAAAGAATCTAGAAATTTTCAAGAGGAGGAAAATTTCTTGGAATTACCAGAGGCAGAATACAAAGGATTAATATACAGAACTCTTCAAGAAATTAGGAAGGAAACTAAGCAAAATGCAGAACACACAAAAGAGGAAATTAAAAGGATTAGAGAAGAGCATAATGACAAATTTAACAGGCTGCAAGAATCCATAGGGAGACAGCAATCAGAAATCCAGAAGATTAACAATAAAATTTCAGATTTGACAACTCAATATAAAGTCATAAGAGCAGAACTGAGGCAATGGAAGTCAGAATTAGTGAGACTGAAGATAAAGCACTTGACACCAACTTATTTGAGGAAAAATCAGATAAAAGAATTTTAAAAAATGAAGAAACCCTAAGAATTATCTGGGACTTTATCAAGAAGAATAACCTATGAGTGACTGGAGTACCAGAACTGGAGGGGATACCAGAAAATACAGAGAGAATTGTTGAAGATTTGTTGACAGAAAACTTCCCCCATATTGTGAAAGATGAGAAGCTATCTATCCAAGATGCTTATTGAACCCCACATAAGGTAGCTCCCAAAAGAAAGTTACCAAGACATATTACAATCAAACTTGCCAAAACCAAAGATAGAGAATTTTAAGAGCAGCTAGTGATAAAAAAAATAAATAAATAAAGTCATCTACAAAGGAGAATCAATAAGAATAAGTTCAGACTACTCAGCAGAAACCATGCAGGCAAGAAGGCAATGAGATAACATATATAAAGCCTTGAAGGAAAAAAACTGCCAGCCAAGAATTATGTAACCAGCAAACCTGTCTCTCAGATATGATGGTGAAATTAGGGCATTTCCAGATAAACAGAAGTTCAGGGAATTTGCAAAAAACAAACCAAAATTAGAAAAACCAGCAAACCAAACAAAGAAATACTAAAGGGAGTCCTACGGTTAGAAAATCAGTAACATCAGATAACAACCCAAGACTAGAACACAGGACAGAGCAACAAGATATCAACCCAGACAGGGAAGTCACAAGAGTAAGTCAAAGCTAAAATAAGGAAACAGATGTCAACATGTAACAGATGACAACATTAAAACTTAAAAAAATGTAGCCATAGATTTTTCAAATGGAAAGGAAGTCAAGGCAATATAAAGAAATAAAAGCCTGGTATAAACTTAGAAAAATAGGGGTAAATATTACCGTAACCACAAAGAAAACTAACAGTTCCACAAGTCAAAATAAAAAACTAGAAAAATATAAAGACTCAGCAAACACAAAATCAACAACAATGAAAAAGATAAAAAGAAAATACATAAAGAAAAACAGCTCAGCACAGAAAATCAAGTGGAACAAAGAAACTGTGAACAACACTCAAAAAAAAGACATCAAAATGACAGCACTAAACTCATACCTATCAATAATTATGTTGGATGTAAATGGACTAAATGCACCAAAAAAGAGACAGAGAGTGGCAGATTGGATAAAAAAACACGATCTGTCTATATGCTGCCTACAAGAGACACACCTTAGACTTAAAGACAAAAACAAACTAAAACTCAAAGGATGGAAAAAATATATCAAGCAAACAACACTCAAAAAAGAGCAGGAGTGGAAATATTAATCTCTGACAAAATAGACTTTAAAGTAAAATCAAAGGATAAGGAAGGACACTATATAATGATTAAACTGTCAATACACCCGGAGGACATAACTAGAATAAATATTTACACACCCAACGACAGGCTCCAAAATACATAAAATGAACTCTAACAGCACTGAAAAGAGAGATGGACAGCTCCAAAATAGTAGTAGGAGACTTCAACACACCACTTTCAGTGAAGGACAGAACATCCAGAAAGAAGCTCAACAAAAACACGGAAGAGCTAAATGTTATAGTCAACCAACTTGATCTCATAGACATATACTGAACACTGTACCCAATAGCAGACAAGTATACTTTCTTTTCCAATGCACATGGAACATTCTCCAGAATAGACCACATATTTGGCCATAAAGCAAGCCTTAACAAAATCCAAAGCATTGAAATTTTACAAAGCATCTCTTCTGACCATAAAGCCATAAAAGTAGATATCAACAACAGAAAAAGCAAGGAAAACAAATCCATCACATGGAAACTGAACAACACCTTACTCAAAAACTACTGGGTTATAGAAGAAATTAAGAATGGAATAAAGAAATTCATAGAATCAAATGAGAATGAAAATACATCCTATCAGAACCTTTGGGACACAGCAAAATCAGTGCTCAGAGGTCAGCTTATAGCAATAAAGGTACACATCCAAAAAGAAGAAAGGGCCGTAATCAAAACATTAATCCTACAACTGGAACAAGTAGAAAGAGAGCAGCAAAAGAAGTCTTCAGGTGCCAGAAGAGAGGAAATAATAAGAATTAGAGCAGAATTAAATGAAATAGAGAATAGAAAAACAACTGAAAGAGTTAACAAGACCAAAATCTGGGTCTTAGAAAAGATCAACAAAATTGATAAACCATTGGCCAAACTGACAAAAGAAAAACAGGATAGGAAGCAGATAACCCATATAAGAAATGAGATGGGTGATATCACAACAGACTCAACTAAAATTAAAATAATCCTAACAGAATACTATGAAAAATTGTACTCTAACAAATTTGAAAACCTAGAGGAAATGGACAAATTTCTAGAAACTCACTACCTACCTAAACTAACACAAACAGAGGTAGAACAACTAATAAACCCATAACAAAAGAAGAAATTGAAAAGGTAATTTTAAAAAACCCCAACAAAAAAAAGCCCTGGCCCAAATGGCTTCACTGGAGAATTCTACCAAACTTTCAGAGAAGAGATAACACCACTTCTACTACAGGTATTTCAGAACATAGAAAAGAATGGAATACTCCCAAACTCATTCAATGAAGCCAGCATAACCCTGTTACCAAAATCAGGTAAAGACACCCCCCAAAAAGAAAATTACAGACCAATATCCCTCATGAACATTGATGCAAAAATCCTTAACAAAATTCTAGCCAATAGAATTCAGCAACATATCAAAAAAATAATTCACCATGATCAAGTGGGATTTATTCCAGGTATGCAGGGAGGGTTCAACATTAGAAAAACAATCAATGTAATCCATCACATTAATAAAACAAAAGACAGGAACCACATGATCTTATCAATCAATGCAGAAAAGGCATTTGACAAAGTCCAACACCCATTCATGATAAAAACTCTCAACAAAATAGAAATTGAAAGGAAATTCCTCAATATAATTAAGGGTATTTATACAAAGCCAACAGCCAACATCATCCTAAATGGAGAGGCTTTGAAAACATTCCCCTCGAGAACAGGGACCAGACAAGGATGCCCTTTATCACCACTCTTATTCAACATTGTGCTGGAGGTCCTAGCCAGAGTAATTAGGCTACAAAAAGAAATAAAGGGCATCCAAATTGGTAGGAAGAAGTAAAAGTATCTCTATTTGCAGATGATATGATCTTATACACAGAAAACCCCAAAGAATCCACAAGAAAAGTACTGGAACTAATAGAAGATTTCAGCAAAGTTTCAGGGTACAAGATAAATATACAAAAATCAGTTGGATTCCTTTAGACCAACAAAGAGAATCTAGAAGAGGAAATCACCAAATCAATACCATTTACAATAGCCCCCGAGAAGATAAAATACTTAGGAATAAACCTAACCAGAGACGTAAAAGACCTATACAATGAAAACTACAAGACACTACTGCAAGAAACAAGAAGAGACCTGCATAAGTGGAAAAACATACCTTGCTCATGGATAGGCAGAATCAACACTGTGAAAATGTCAATTCTACCCAAAGCGATCTACAGATACAATGCAATGCTGATCCAAATTCCACCGGCATTTTTTAATGAGATGGAGAAACAAATCACCAACTTCATATGGAAAGGGAAGAGGTCCCATATAAGTAAAGCACTACTCAAGAAGAACAAAGTGGGAGGCCTCACACTACCTGATTTTAGAACCTATTATACCGCCATGGTAGTCAAAACTCCCTGGTACTGGTACAACAACAGATACATAGACCAATGGAACAGAATTGAGAGTCCAGACATAAATTCATCCACCTATGAGCAGCTGATATTTGAAAAAGGCCCAAAGTCCATTAATCGGGGAAAAGACAGTCTCTTTAACAAGTGTTGCTGGCATAACTGGACATCCATCTGCAAAAAACTGAAACAAGACCCATACCTCACACCATGCACAAAAACTAACTCAAAATGGATCAAAGACTTAAATATAAAATAAAAAACAGTAATGATCATGGAAGAAAAAATAGGGACAAAGCTAGGAGCTCTAATACATGCCATAAACACAATACGAACCGCAAGTAACAATTCACAAGCACCAGAAGAGAGACTAGATAACTGGGAGCTCCTAAAAATCAAACACTTATGCTCAACAAAAGACTTCACCAAAAGAGTCAAAAGACAACCTACAGACTGGGAAAAAAATTTTGGCTATGACATATCTGATCATCGTCTAATCTCTAAAATCTACAAGATACTACAAAACCTCAACAACAAAAAGACAAATAACCCAATTAAAAAATGGGCAAAGGATATGACAGGCACTTTGCCAAAGAAGATATTCAGGTGGCTAACAGACACATGAAGAAATGCTCATGATCATTAGCCATTAAAGAAGTACAGATCAAAACTACAATGATATATCATCTCACCCCAACAAGGCTAGCATTAATCCGAAAAACACAAAATAATAAATGTTGGAGAGGCTGTGGAGAGACTGGAACACTTATACACTCTTGGTGGAATGTAAAATGGTACAGCCACTTTGGAAATCAACTTGGCACTTCCTTGAAAAGCTAGAAATAGAAGTACCATATGATCCTGCTATCCCACTCCTTGGAATATATCCTAGAGAAATAAGAGCCGTCACACGAACAGATATATGCACACCCATGTTCATTGCAGCACTGTTTACAATAGGAAAAAGTTGGAAACAACCTAGGTGCCCATCAGTGGATGAATGGATAAACAAATTATGGTATATCCACACAATGGAATACTATGCAACGATAAAGGACAACAATGAAGCTGTGAAACATAACATGGAGGAAATTGGAGGTCATTATGCTGAGTGAATTTAGTCAGTCACAGGACAAATATTGTATAAAACCACTATTATGAGAACTCAAAGAAAGGTTTAAACACAGAAGAAAACATTCTTTGATGGTTACGAGGGTGAGGAGGGAGGGTGAGGGTTATTTACTAACTAGATAGTAGAGAAAAATTATCTTAGGTGAAGAGAAGGACAGCACACACTACAGAGGAAGTCAGCACAACTGGACTAAATCAAAGCTAAGAAGTTTCCTGAATACAGTCAAACACTTTGAGGGACAGAGTAGCAGGGGTAGGGGTCCGGGGACCGTGCTTTCAGGGGACATCTAGGTCAATTGGCATAACAAAGCCTATTAAGAAAATGTTCTTCATCCTACTTTGGTGAGTGGCATCTGGGGTCTTAAAAGCTTGCAAGCAGCCATCTAAGATGCATCAATTGGTCCCAACCACCTGGAGTAAAGAAGAATGAAGAACACCAAAGACACAAGGAAAGTATTAGTTCAAGAGACAGAAAAGGCCACATAAACCAGAGACTTCATCAGCCTGAGACCAGAAGAACTAGATGTTGCCCAGCTACCACCAATGACCACCCTGACAGGGAACACAACAGAGAGTCCCAGATGGAGCAGGAGAGAGGTAGGGTGCAGAACTCAAATTCTAGTAAGAAGACCAGACTTAATGTTCTGACTGAGACTGGAGGAATCCTGGAAAGCATGGCCCCTCGATTCTCTATTAGCCCAGAACTAAAACAATTTCTGAGGTCAACTCTTCAGACAGGGGTTGGACTGGACTGTGGGACATAAAGTGATACTCGTGAGGAGTGTGCCTCTTAGCTCAAGTAGATACAAGAGACTAAACGGGCAGCTTCTGTCCGGAGGTGAGATGGGAAGGCAGAGAGGGTTAGGAGCTGGTTGAATGGCCATGGGGAATCAGGGGTGAAAAGGAGGAGTGTGCTGTCACAGTATGGGGAGACCAATCAGGGTCACATAACAATGTATGTATAAATTTTTGTATGGGAGACTAACTTGAAATGTAAACTTCATGTAAACTACAACAATAAAAAAATAAAAGATTAAAAAAGGGAGCAAAGCAAAGCAGTGAGAAGAGCATGGTCGGTGGAGCCAGATCTGGGTTTAAATTTAGAGCTTCCTCACCGTATGATTTTGGACAAATTACGACTTTCTCTTAGCACCTACCTTACATGGTTGATGTGAGACAATATGAGTATAGGTAACAATATATGTATAGGTAACAAAGGATTGGATTGTCAAAGCAGACTCACAAGAATAGAGATCTTATCTAGTATTAAGCTTTACTACTAATTTCAAGGATACAAGTAATCGCAAAGCAGGGAGAGGTCAGGACTAATGCAGCTCCCCAGGTCCTTCATGCCACATCAAGATATTCTCTTGCTCAGATTAACATAGGAAATCTTTAAGCTATGTATGTGGTGGCATCACCTACACAGAAAAGAGCCCTTGTGAAATATCTTCATATTATACATCAGATATCATATTTTTACACAAATAACCTGTGCCTTCTATGTTTGTTGCCAACCATACCCTTCCCATGTGAGGTACTTTCGTAAGTGTGCTTATGAGACTTTTTTTTTAACAGCAACATGTAGATACATAACTTATTGACCTTTTCCAAGGATCCATTCCCAATAAATCCATAGATTCCAGGTTTGTTACAAATGAGCAACCTGAAGCAGACCAGGTACATCCTTCTAGAAGCATTTCATAGATAACAACCACAAACTAGCAAATATCATTAGTGTGTTTACCTGGAGGTCTGTCATCAGTATGTTTACATGAAGATTTGATTGGGTCACCGTTTTTCTTTCCCATGGGCTTCCCTCTGGTAAAGAGAGAAACAATTTTTTATCAGAACTGTGAGACAATACCTTTCCGTTGTTTTAAGCCACATAGAGTGTGGTAAATTTGTTATTGCAGTCCTAGGAAGTTAATACAGACAGATCTCTGGAAACCCTTTTTAGAATGACACAATCTGAATAGCATTTGATAACATGTCTGTAACAGATTTTCTCCACTAACATAACAAAATCAAAGCTATGCTAATTAAATATAAAGTTCAAATCAGATAAAGTATATATTTAATTCTATTCGATTTAATATCGCCCTGTCATCATGTTGCCTTCATTTTTCCTAAGTCAATGTACTTCTCACAGGTCATATGCAAGATCAGTCCATTCTTTATTTGTCTGAGGAACAGGGAATCAATGAGTTTGGTGTTTGTTAGTTTGAATCTTACGAAAGCTAAATAGAAACAGAGGTGGAGCAATCCCTAAACTCCTGGGTCTGTGCAAGGGTTAGGATTAGGAAACGGAGACAGATGGATTCATATGTAATATTTTCTCAAGCACATAAGGTAACTCCCTTTTCTTTCCTTCCTTCCTTCCTCCCTTCCCATTCCTCCTTCTCTTTCTCCTCTTCCTCTTCCTCTCCTTCTTTTTCTTCTCTCTCTCTTCCATTCTTGTGCCAAATAATTACATAGTGCAGCTGAATATAAGAAAGGTTCTTCTACCAGGGCTTTCACCTACTGAGGCTATTTCCTGATGCCCAAGCTAAAGTTGTCTGCAGTCCACACCAACATCACCAACTGCTTTCAGCCATACATCAAAAGAGATGGATTCTCTTAAAAACAGCCTGCTGGCTACTTCTTTTTTGCCCATTACACTTTTCCTCCCACTAGTGCTCCTCTCTCTTTCTTCCCTCCTGGAAAGTCACCTCCATGTCCCTTTGTACTCTCTTCAAAGCTTTTCTCGATTCTCTGTCCTCCTCTGTGGCCATGTGTCAGTAAGTATTTCTGTGGTTCCCTACTCAACTGGAGCTCTTTGGGGCAGTTGCTGTGTCTCATTTGCCTTCGCATCCTTAGTGTCTTAAAGAGGGTCTGGTAGACAGTGGGCGTTGAGTAAATGTTTGCATTTAATGCGTATATCAACAAACAAACACTTAGCATCAGGGAAACAGAAAAAGAAGTGGGCTTAATGATTTGCATTCAAGCACTTCCGCCATCTATGACAGAGGAACAAACGGCAAGGGGTCCTATAGGCCACAACACCCTACTCTATGAAGCCAGGATCAGTGGGGAGGCAGTAACAGGAAAGGACAATAGGACTTTCAACTCTGCCTTGTGTGTAGTCTCTGGGGACCGTTGGACAGTTGGACAGCACTGATTTTTCTTTTTCTAACTTGGGGAAAAAATGACAAAAGAACCCCTTTCACATGGTTTCAATTAAGCCTATGTAACCCCCTTCCCGTGTATCAGAATTCAGCATATTTTTACCCTTTTTATACCATTTATAGCTCTGACCAACGATCCCAGATGGTTCTGTTTTCTTAAATAGATTTTAATGCCATCTCTAATGCAGTCATTTAGGTTGAAAATGAAGACAAAAACAATTGTAATTTCTTGAGAGGCCTCTTCTCCCTTACCCCTCATCTGTCCATAGGAAGTCTACAGCCCAGAAGTCCACTTGGAGAGACCTAATGGGCATGTCTTGAGGAGTGTAAACAATATTATGAAACCAGAACCTCAGAGTTTTGGTGAAAGAATGGAATCTTAGGAGGTTCCTGCCCTTGAGAGTTAGCTGGACTTCCAAAAGGAATGGAACAACCATTAGCCAAGGCTGACTTTTACTTGAAGTAAAAGCTATCTTATACTTTGTGCTGGAAGCTCAACCCTGCAATTCCTAAAGTCATCTAGGATGGCCTGCTTCCAGACTGCACAGCCTAAACTACAGAGAGGACAAAAAAAAAATTATCATATTTTATTAGTGTCCCTGTACATACAGTTCTGGCCTCCAGCATGTGGCCATCTAGAACATTCCCTTAGTTCATCTTAAGGGATGTGAGCATTTGCCTGCTGGATAAGTAGTTGGCATAAGCACATTAAGTTCCTCGGAGGAAAGATGCAGTCATATTGACAGAAATCATTATGACTTATATGCAGAAATAGAATTGGAACATTTTGGTGAATACGGTTTGCTTTCTTTCTGATGCCATCAATTTCTCATCAGAAGCTTAAAGTGGATTTGCAGTCTGTTTGGTATGAGGATTTCCAGAATTCTCTCCCTCTCTTAGACGGGTGGGTATTGTATTAGAAGCAATAATAATGGCAATAGCTACACTTAATGAATCTCCTTGTGCCAGGTGCTGTACCCAACAAGCCCTTTACATGAGTTACCTCACTGAATCCTCACTAGAAGCTGGGGACATTCAGCAGCATTCTCTACATTTTATTGCTGAGGAAACTGAGGATTAAATAATTTGCCCAAGGTCTCATAGCCAGTAGTGAGTTGTTGGTGGTGTTGTTGCTTTTCCTTTTTATAGAAGGAGAACTGGAGATACAGAGAGCTCATTTGTTTAAATATAGGGTTGCTAATAGAAATGTTAGGAAGGAACTGGAAGGAGAAATTAGAGCAGAGCACCAAATTCAAGACAGTTCTGTTCAGTAAAACAAGTCACTGGCCACTGTGCTGAGCTCCAGGGATACAAAGACCAGAAGATGTGGTCACTGTCCTCTAGGAGCTTACCAACTAAGAGCTACATGTAGCCAGGAAGTCTTCCTTTCAAGGTTCGGATCTAGATGAAAGTGTGAAACAAGAAAATGTCTATTTGAGCTCCTTCTTTCTCTGTGAACACTTTGGTCACCCATTTGGTGCCACTTCTTCTCAGCGGTCACCACCTTCGGTGGCCACCCTGCACTCTGCAGACAGCACCCCAGAGTACCTAGGCTCTTCACTGGTGACGATCACTCCTTATTATCCCTCATCTCCTACCCCACTATCCAGAACTTTCTTGATCTTTCCTCCTTTAAAATATCTTTGTTCTTAGTCCCGTTCCCTAGAGGCAAGTATCTCAGCTAGGAAAGGAGAGGTCCTAGTTCATTTATTACTTCTCCTGGGTAATGTACTGACTGACATTTTACTGGAGGCCTCTGGAGACGGGTGACTTACAGCACATATTCCAGGCACCATGGCTGGCTATGTAGTGGGTATTTTTTTGAGGGTAGGTGGGTCTCTCAGTGGACATCAAATCCATGGTGAGTGAGACAGCCATCCACCTTGGGTTTTTTCACAAGTAAGGCTGTTCCTACTACTACACAGAGCTATGCTGAAGGACGTGTATCAGACACTGTCAATGCTTCACTCATCTCCCTTGGACCTTAAATTTTCAGTATGTTCCCAAGTACCATTATCTTCATCTCTGTGCCTGAAGGCTTTTTACAGAATGCAGAAGGCCATGCTGCTTCTGATTGCCTGCCAAGGATGTTCCTGGGAGTAGACTTCAACCAATGCCTCTCCAGAGATGGAGTATAAATACCTCAGCTCCCTCATGCCTTGGGTGGGGTAATTCTGAAACATGTGTTTAGACTATGACCCCAAGTTTCCCCATGACGTTGTTGTCACTCGCTGTGGAAGCTGGCATCATAACACATACAGTATTGGCGGCCTCCCCTCCCCTGTATCATGTCTCCACGGCCTAATGATGTTTCCTGCACCTAGCACATCAACTACTTGTACTCAAATCATTCTCTCAGGATCTGCTTCTAGAGGAACTCAAGCTGAGACAGGGCAGCAGTCGGAGGAATGGGCAGAGAGGGCGGCTGAACAGTGTGCAGGCCTGGCTCTCCCATCACGCCATTTGGTTGTCAGTCCGTGGAGGAGAGCTAGGAAGCCTCACCAGCACCCCACTCTTCCCTCCTCTGCTTGAGGTTAGAAGCCTCCCTACAGTTGGTCTGCCTGTGGAGATGTCTGGAGAAGTCAGTCCCTGCTGATGCTATTGCCTTAAGTATAAGTCTACCTCTCAGGGTGGACGCTTAATTGAGGTTGGCTCTGTCAGAGCATGTACATGGCTCTGGGAATTAAATTAATTTGCTTCAACAGAATGCATGGGCTCTGAAGTCAGAAATGTTGTATTTGAATTCCAGCTCTATGTGGCTATTTAACTCTTCTGTGCCTTATTTTCCTCATCTGTAAAGCAGGGTAATATTGGCTGCCTTAAAGGATTGTTCCTAGGATGATAATAATAGCTAGAAAGCTTCCAAGAGGCTTACATGTGTTAAGTTCACGTAAGCCTCACAACACATGGTGTTGCCGTGAGTCGGAATCAATTCGACAGCATTTTTTTTTGTTTTTAAGCCTTACAATAACCCTATGAAGGTATATTACAGCTCCACAATACCTTACTCAAATCCGTTGGATCCAGCAGGGTAAACAGGGTGCCAAACCAAAACCAAACCTGGTTGCCATCAAGTCAATTCTGACTCATAGCGACCCTACAGGACAGAGTACAACTGTCCCATAGGATTTCCAAGGAGCAGCTGGTGGACATATATAACACAACCCCTTGTCAGGGTCTGGAGACTATTAACATTTCTACACCAAAAATAGAAAGATTTACACTAAGTGGGGTTAGGCTTTAAATAGTCTTGTGTAAAATCTTTTGGTTTTTAAATTTGGTAACTGCAGACAATAGATTGTGACCCTGAGAAGTTAGGCAGCTTGCTCAAGGTCAAACAGCATGACATGAACCCTGGAGTCTAGTGCCAGAGTTCCTGCTCTGACCACTATACCATACTTCATCTAGCAATGAAATCCTCTCACTAGAATGAATGAAGGCATTAGGGGCTTGTATCTGATTCATAAGGGAGGTGAGAAATGTTTCTTCTTAACACTGTAAATAAATTTATACAAATTATTTCTCCCAGAAATAAAAGTAAAGATGTGGTCACATTTGAAACATTAATCCCACAAAATATTAGCCTACCAAAAGGTCTTAGTCTTCTAGTGCTGCTATAACAGAAATACCACAAGTGGATGGCTTTAACAAAGAGAAGTTTATTCTCTCACAGTCTAGGAGGCTACAAGTTCGAATTCAGGGTGTCAGCTCCAGGGGAAGGCTTTCTCTTCTCTTCTAGAGGAAGGTTTTTGTCATCAGTCTTCCCTTGGTTTGGGAGCTCTTCAGCACAGGAACCTCAGGTCCAAAGGACGCGCTCTGCTCCCAGCACTGCTTTCTTGGTGGTGTGAGGTTCCCATGTGTTTCTGCTTGCTTCTCTCTTTTATATTTCAAAAGAGATTGGCTTAAAACACAATCTAATCTTGTAGACCTCATCAGTATAACTGCCGCTAATCCATCGTATTATGCCATAGTAATAGAGTTTACAACACATAAGGAAATCACATCAGATTACAAAATGGTACACAATCATGTAATACTGGGAATCATGACCCAGCCAAGTTGACAGATATTTCCGGGGGACACAATTCAATCCATGACACAAAAATAATACTAGTTACCATTTCTTGAAAATGTGGTGAATAATTTACATACATTCATCTGATTTAATCCTCACAAGAACCCTAATAGAGGAATTTTTATTAGTATTGCCCCATTTATGGATGAGGTTAAGTAACTTACTGTTATGGATTGAATTGTGTCCCCCCAAAATATGTGTTGTAAATCCTAACCTCTATGCCTGTGGTTATAATCCTATTTGGGAATGGGTTGTTTTTGTTATGTTAATGAGGCAAGATGAGTGTAGGGTGTATCTTGAGTCAATCTCTTTTGAGATATAAAAGAGATTAAACGCAAGCTAGAAGCAGAGAAGGGTAAGATAGATGCCAAGCCACATGAAGCTCTCCAAGGAACCAGGGAGCAGAACCTGAGGAAACAAGGAATTTCCTCCAGAGCTGACAGAGAAAGCTTTCCCCTAGACTTAGTGCTCTGAATTTGGACTTCTAGTTTCCTAAAACATGGGAAAATAAATTTCTGTTTGTTAAAGCCACCCACTTGTGGTGTTTCTGATAGAGCAGCACTAGATAACTAAGACATCTACCTAAGGTCATCCTTAAAATAAGTGGCAGGGCAGGAGACCCAACCCAGGTCTGGTGAAGTCTGAATTCTTCCCACTACACCACCCTGCTTCCAAAGGGCAGGCAGGTGCTACTTATCATCTGTGTGTGGTTTGCCCAAGGTCACAGGGAGAGCAACGTCCAGAGCACTGAGTACCCTGGGCCTCACTACTGTAGAAGGTCTTGCAGTATTGACTTCCTCTTTGGAAATCTCCACAACTCAATATCATTTATTTTCACTGCCCACTTTTGACCTTCTGAGGAAAGAACAGTACCTTGTATTCACTAGAAGATGCAACGGAATTGATCAGAAAGAAAATTTTATCTTATTCCAGTCCTGTTTATAGTGGTGTACTACCATTCTATATTTAGATGAATGCTCCACACAGGCAGAGAGGCAATAAAAACAAGCTAAAAAGGTACTAGGCTCATGCCCAGGAGGCAATAAGAAGCTGCGAGCTCACATTTGCTGTCCAAAGAACGATTATTAAAAAACAAGAGACATTAAAAATAAGCAATCTTAGCAAACACATTGGTGCTTTGAGGTCTGAGGCGTTGCATAATCTCTGTTGAAGAAGGATGAGGTTAGCAGGGTCTTCTTCTGCCTTTACAGAAACTAGAACCTGAAGGTGGTACCACCTGTCTGAGGTCTGAGCCTGAACTACTTGTAAAGTTGGAAAGAAGGCTGATCGGGAGGGAAGTCATGGGCTGGTCAGAGGGATACCCTCAATGCTTCAAGTATCATCTACCGCCCTATGGATCAATTTTCATCTCTGGTGTTTCAAAAAGACGAAAACGAGCTTAGAAGACAACTGAAGTTCATTCATTCATGGGTTTGAGGCCTTGATGAGTAACCAAAGTCCATATTCCCCCATTGCTCTGAGAATCCCTGCTGCGTGCTCCCTCGGAACACTGAAATTCGTCTAGCATTTATAACAACGTATGTTTCCGTCATTAACTACCTTCCATTACAGTTATTTGTATATGTCTTATCTTTTCTACTAAATTATAAGCTTCTTGAGGAGAGAGAACAGTCCCTAGTTATTTTATAACCTCTATAGAAGCTAGCATGCATGGTGTATACCAAATTGAGAATTTCAATGGACCTTTTTTGCTCAAGGACTTTTTCAATCTTATCTTCTACAGGTTGGGGTCAAGAAGCAGTTAACTTTTCCAGCTCTGTCAAGTATCCCATTTCTAGACTCTATCTCGTCCCTTTCATTTCTGTACTCCTAAAAGCTAATCCTTGCCAAAGCACTTCTCTGTCTTGTTATACCTTGCTAAATGCAACAGATAATAACCAACTTCTTCCCTGGAGATAAAGGGTTGTCAGGTACTTGGTCTACCTTTTAAATTATCATCAGAAATGAATTTACAAAATGCTTTGTCATCCTTTCTACAGGTCTGTATCTTCCCAGGCTTGGATATCAGTGTCTGCGCTACCCACCATCCAACTGTTGAGCCAAACAGTGCAACATGTTTTAGGTTTTTCCTACCTTAACCCTCACTTCAAAGTGACAATGTGATGGTTAACATTGTGTGTTAACTTGGCTTGGTCATGATTCTTAGTGTTTATATGTAATGACTCCCCCGATGCAATCTGCTGTGAGTAGCCAATCAGTTGAAAGGGAGTTTCCTTGGGCACGTGCCCTGCATCTGAATATAAGCAGACGTTTTGGCTTTTTGCTCGCTCTGGATCCTGTGGCTGCCTTTTGTTCATCTGACCTCTGGTTCTTGGGAATTGAGCTGTCAGCTTATCTGCCAATTTGGGATTCATTGCACTTTACAGCCTGTGAGCAAGAGCCCTGCTCTCCAACCTGCTGATCTTGGGTTTGCCAGCCTCTGAGGCTACATGAATCAGGAGAAGCCTCTATTTTGATCCATGGACTTGGGATGTTCCAGCCTCTAGAATAGCATGAGCCATTTCTTTGATATAAATCTCTCTATATATATGTATTTATACACTTTACTGGTTTTGCTTCTCTAGAGAACACAGCCTCAGAGAGACAATATCTAAATTTTCTAGGGTAATTAACACTAGCTGCTATAATAAATAAATCCAAGAAAAACCTAAAACAAAATAAGTTTGTTTCTTCCTTACAAAATAGTTCAATGCAGGTGTTCCTGGGTGATGGAAAGCTTTCCTACATGTGGCTCCACCATCTCCTAGGTCCCTCTGTCTTCTGCTTCCAGCCAGTGGAAGGGAAAGAGATGGCAGAGAAGGCGCTTCCTCTTCTAAAATCTCCATCCCAGGAGTGATACACAACACTCACATTTCATTGTCTGCAAGTCATATGTCCATACCTTGATGGAAAGGTAGGCTGGTAGCTGTTTCTGCTACAAGAATCTAATATAATCATAGATAAAATATATTTTATATCTTCATTTCTCAAATTGTGTACATTAATTATCTCATAAAATATATACAACCACTACAGAAGGTAGGAATTATCATCAATGTTTTAGAAATTAAAAAAAAAACATAAATATGTATCTCTGAGCCTCAGTGACTATATTTAAAGGTGTATATTCTGGAACTCTGAGAGGATAAATAATTTTCTCAAAGTCACACACTTGGTAAGAGGCAGGTCAAGATGTGAACTTAGACCTGTAGGATTCTTCTGCCCCTTTCACTCTCTTTGCACCATGTAGCAAAAGATACATAGATCTGCTTTGAGGCTTATGGGTGGCAAGGTTTAGGGACAGTGATTCAGACAGGACTTTAAAAAATAAGTATCTTACCAGACATAGAGGTGTTGAGACTGGGGGATGACATTCCTGGTTAAAGGGATAAGATACGCAAAGGCATTGAGGCTTTAACAGGCATGGCGTGTCTATGGAATGACTTGGAAAGAATCATGACATGCAGACAGTATTAAGCCAAAGGTGCTAGGAATACTCAAATCATGACCTAAACCTCAATTGTCCCTCTCTAAAATGTCCCTGAGGGAGCAAAATACTTGCAGAACAATGATAAAGGAAAGCAAATTTATTCTCCGTTCTCAGATGAAGTAGGGCCCCACCTCTAATGCAGAGCCCTTGTAAGCTGGGCTAGGGTCCCTGAACGCCTTGAAGACTCAGAGAAGGAACACTTTCCTCTCCACAACCCAAACCCAACTTTAAGATTTCACCACACTTCACCTGCCATAAGCAAAAATAGAAAACCAAACAGATGAAAATGCTTGGCAATGCAAGATAAGAGCAAGGTTGGCTGGGCATGTCCTAATCAGGAAGGTCCTAGCCTTCTCCTCATTCAGGCCACATGGAAGCAAAAACCAAACAAAAGGAGATCTAGGTCTATTGACTGCTTCTACAGGATAGGTGAAAGAAGTACGGGAGATCACCAGTGAGAACTACACTTTGTACATGAACCTTTTTGTTTAAATCAATTTTACTGAGGTAGAGTCTACATAAAATATGCACCCATTTTAAGTGTAAGTGTGGTGAGTTTTGACAATATAACCATACTTGTGATCATCACCACAATCACGTATAGAACATTTCCATCATTCCCCCAAAATTTCCTCATGCCCTTTTGTATTCCATGCCCTCGCCAACCCTGAGTTTCAAGCAACCATTGATGTGTTTTCTGTCACTATAGATCATATTTTTATTCTAGCGTTTCATATAAATTGAATCATAGAGCATGAACTCTTTGGTGTCTGACTTCATTTGTTCAGCAGAATGTTTTGAGATTCATCCATATTGTTTTGGGTATCAGTAGTTTGTTCCTTTTTATTGCTGAGTATTATTCCACTGTATGGATGCATTATTGTTTATTTATCCATTCACCTATTGATGGACATTCAGGTTGTATCCAGTTTTAGCTATTATGAGTAAAGCTGCTAAGGACATTTGTATACAAGTCTTTGTGTGGACATTGTGCATGATCTTTTAATGGAGAGTAATCCACCTGCTGGCAATCACTGACCAGTGTCCTAGACTCTTGCCAATCTCTAGCAACTCTGTCACACTGGATAGTAAGAGGGAGGAAGAATAAAGAAGATGATGGGGAAATAATCATTTCTGTGCTACAAACTCAAGGCATATAGCTCCATAATATCCTTGGGTAATATGTATTAGGTCCATTTTGGCCCAAGTATTTTTCTCCTATTTTCCATCCCCAGTGTTCCTTCTGTATTTTCTCTTACCTCATTCCTCCTTCAATTTGGTTACAAATAATAATAATAAAATAAAAATTAAAAAAGCATTTAGCTGGAGCACTGGAAAGAGAAACTATTTTTTCATCATGAGGCCTAATACCCTCATGAATGACTCTGATGTTTCATGTTGTCATTAATACAGGCTCCACTTTAAATAATCTGAAAGCAAATTAGAGGAGTCACCACCAAAAACTGACCGATGGCATCACGGCCACTCCTCTCCCACCACAACATGGAACCCGAATCTGCAAGGACAACATGCTGTCTTCTGTGTGGGCTGCTGTGTTAGACTCCAAAAAAAGTAAAATGAAGGTCTCAACACCCCATATATCTGTCTACCTTCCAGAAATGAGATTAATCAACAAATAGGGTCAGACTCATTTTCTCTTGGATAAATAAAAACAAAAAAAAAACAACCCATAGGTACATTTGAGGCTACAGCAGGAAACATAAATAGAAAAACATAACTAAACATGACATATATAATGACATATAAATAAAGCATTCTGGCTGATGTCACAAACTGGTGGACTGTGGGCTGATTAGAGCCCACAGACATGTTTTATTTGGCTTGCAGTGTTTAAATAATTGTTCCAACATTTGAAAGTCATGAAACTTGACAAAAAAATCAGAATATTTGGCAACCGGGCACAAGTTGCCACTTAACAAAAATCTACTGGAGCTGAGTAGCAGCTGTTCCCTTGGCCAGACACAGGCACTTTCTCTGGGCTTGCTTCACTCCTGTATATTATCAGCATGGCTCTTGTTGGCATTTTGGTTTGCAGCCCCTGCATTAAGGCATCACCTTCACTAGCGAAGAGGAAGTGGTCAGAAACACCCCACTGACAGAATAGATATTATTAGAGGTGGAGGTGACATATGAAGTAGAGTCACATTCCAGGACAGAAATTCTTAACTTTTGATGCCTTACCCTGACACTTCTTCCTTCTTCCCCTTCAATGAGGCAGCACAATGTTTCCTGGCTCCACAGCCAGGTCAAGGGGCTCCTGACTCTCTCGGAGATGGCCCCTTGGTATATGGTTCCCATGGCATTTCTCCTGCTTCCAGGTGACCAGGTCATTACAGGCCAGAAAAGCAGGTGTCCCAGGCTGATACTCACTGTTCAGAGGCCTGTTTCTGAGGTGGCTTTCACTCCTTTCTCCTCAGTTAATTTTGCCTCCATGACAAGCAGTTGAGAAGGCTGGTACTTTTCACAGTGCCCTGTAGTTTTATAGCAATGTTCTATAGAAGGAAGGAGCTTTGTGATGGTTCTACCAGGAACTGAGTTCTCTCTGCTAAGTTCCAGGTCTACCCAACCAACTGTCCACTAGATATCTCCAACTTGATCCCCACAGGTACCTCAATCAAAACTTTTCCAGGACTTCGGGGCAACATGGAACTATAGACAGAAGAACCATGCCAGCCCTCCACAGCAAAGATCTGAAAAACTAAGTTAAACAGAGTCACACGTCAATCCTGAAACCCTAAGCATCAAATGAAGAGATAAAGAACTCAGCCAAGCACCAAATGGAATAAGAAACTGACCGAGAACAGAGAGCGAGGAGAGATACATGCAGAGGTCCCCTATCAGCTACCGCAGCATGGATCCACCATCCTGGACTCCTATCAGAGATCAGTGAACAGGGGGTATGAGAAAGCAACTTCACAGAGCTTCCAGCAGGAGAAAGAACTAATGGTAACCAGTGATATATGCTTTCCCACCCTCCATTCTTCTTCACCCCCACTTGGCCTCCTCTGCTTCCCCTGGCCACAGTCTCTTGGCCAGGAAGCACTGGCTTCACCCTGGAGCCACTCGGATTCCACCCACCTGCACTGGCCGGCTCCCTGAGTGCCATTTGTTGGCTGCTGGTGTTGCTTTTTCCCACTTCTTTAGATTTCTTCCTTACCTCTCATCACCTCCCCCTCCGTTCTCTCAAATACCTGGCTCTGTGTGCCATCTTTGCTTCTTCCTGAGAGGCTGTGAAACACAGCTCGACTGTGAAACTGCTTCCCAGCCTGTGCTGCCATGCTGGTGGGACACCCGGGGCTTTTTTTGTTTGTTTGTTCTGATTTGTTCTATTTTGATTTGTTTGTTTGTTTTCTTTTTCTTTTCTCGGCTTAGGAGCCCCTTCTAGCCGGGCAGTACCATGCAGCTTGGGAGCTACTCCCTTTCTCTGCACAGATGAACAGTGACATCCCTGGGGGCATTTCTTTTTTCTTGTTTTTTTTTTTTTTTGGTTTTGTTTTTATGTTTCTTTGTTTCGTTTTCTTCTCTTTTTCCCTTTTTGTCTTTATTTACAGTTTCTCATCTCTCTATACTTACCTTCTTCTCCTGTCTCCTGAATACCTGGTGCTGTGTGACACCTCTACCCCTTCTAGCCAGGCTGTACTTCACAGCCTGGGAGCAACTTCCCCAGTCCTAGCAGCTGCACTGGTGGGATCCCTGGGGGCTTTCCTTTCTTTATTTTTTCCTCTAATTTTTATTTATTCATTTTTTTCTTTTTCTTTTTCTCCATTTCTCAATCTCTCCACTCCAATAGCAAGCTCCCTTAGCACTCTTTTTTGTTTGTTTGTGTGTGTGTATGTTTTTGTCTCCTGTTCCTCTCTCATTTCTCTCCTCTTTCCCATACCCATATTAGCTCCACACATCACAATCTCCCCCCTCCTGCCTACCTGCACTGTGCGCTAACCATCACACTCCCAAGCAGCATGGGCACGGCCTACCAGAACCTGCCCTGCACTGATTCCCAATCTGCCCTGTCGGCCCTAGTACGTATCACAAAAAAACCATCCCAGCAACTCCCCTTCAGCTGGACCTTCCCTGCTGTACCATACCTGAGTGACTGACCCTGCCCATTGGAGAAAGAAAAGTATCATGTCCACAGATGAGAAAACAATAAAGAATGCACAGCCTGCCTGCTCAGACATAACCAAATAAAACAAAAAATCAGGACAAAACAAACAAATCTACAATCAATACATGAGGAAAATAACTACCAAATGCCCCGAAGACAGCAGACAATATCAAAACATATACAAAAATAGGACAGGATGGTTCCAGTAGGCATCCAAAATAAAATACCAGATGACTTTCCAGTAGAAGAAAGGCACTAGAACTACCTGATAGGGAATTCAAATCTCTAATATTCAGAGCTATCCAAGAGTTGAAACAAAAAGCAGACAAAAATGAAGAAAAAATAGACACATTCATGGAAAAGGCAGGCAAATTCATGGAAAATACAGACAAAAAAATGGAAGAATTCAGGAAAATAATACAGGAACAAAATGCTAAAATAAATTTGCAACAAGAAATCATACAAAAACAACAATTAGAAATCCAAAAGATAAACAACAAGATTTCAGAAATGGACAGTGTCATAGAAGGGCTGAGGAGCAGGTTTGAAACGATGGAAGACAGGATCAATGAAATTGAAGACAAACACTTGGATACAACTCTGAGGAAAAAGCAGAAAAAAAGAATGAAGAAAAATGAAGAAACCCTGAGAATTACGTGGGATACAAGCAAATGCAAAAATCTGCAAGTGATCGGAGTTCCAGAACAGGGGGAGAAAATAGAAAACACAGAGAGGATCATTGAAGAATTGCTGACAGAAAACTTCCTCAATATCATGAAAGATGAAAAGCTGACCATCCAAGAAGCTCAATGAACCCCATGGAGGATAGACCCCAAAAGAAAATCATCAAGGCATATATCATAATCACACTCGCTAAAACCAAAGACAAAGAATCCTGAGAGCAGCTTGAGAAAAACGAAAAGTCACATACAGAGGAAAAACAATAAGACTAAGCTTGGATTATTTGGCAGAAACCACGCAGGAAAGAAGGCAATGGGACGACTTATATAAAACCTTGAAAGAAAAAAATTGCCAGCCAAGAATAATATATCCTGCAAAACTCTGGTTCAAATATGATGGTGAAGTTAGGTCATTTCCAGATAAACAGAAATTAAGGGACTATGTAAAAACCAAACCAAACTTACAAGAATTATTAAAGGGAGTTCTTCCATCTGAGAACAAACAACATCACACCACAGGCTGAATCTAGGACACAGGATTGTACTAGCCAGATACCAACCTAGGAAATGAACTCTTAAGGACTATCCAAAACCAAAAGAATATAACATGGAACCAGACAGGTTAATTTGTAAATGACAACAGCATCAGAACAATAAAAGAGGGAAAAAACGATGTAGGTATAAAACCTTCTAATGGAGAGGAAGGCAAGGCGATACTAAGTAATAATAAACTGGTTCAAACCTAGGAAGATCAGGGTAAATTTCAAGGTAACCACAAAGAAAGTTAACAAACCTACTCATCAAAATAAAGAAAAACATAAAGTCTCAGTAAAAAGAAAACCTACAAAAACAAAAGAAATGAAAAAAAAAAAAACCCCACAAACAAAAGGAATTCAGCACAGGAGAGTGAGGGGAACAAAGAAAACGTCAGCACCACAAAAAAAAGCACTACCAAATAACAGCAAAAAACTCACACCTATCAATAATTACACTGAATGTAACTGACCTAAATGCAACCATAAAGAGATGGAGAGTGACAGAATGGATAAAAAACCAGGATGCATTAATATGCTGTCTACAAGAGACACACCTTAGAAACAAGGACATAAATTTATTAAAAATCAAAGGATGGAAAAAAGTATATCAAGCAAACAGCTACCAATAAAGAGCAAGAGTGGCAATACTAATTTCAGATAAAATAGATTTTAAAACAAAATCCACCATAAAAGACAAAGGACACTATATCATCATTAAGAGGATAATCCATCATGAAAACACAACTGTAATAAATACCTACGCACCTAATGACAGGGCTCCAAAATACATAAAACAAACTCTAAGAGCACTGAAAAGAAAAATTGACAGTTCCACAATAATAGTAGGAGACTTCAACACAACACTCTTGGTAAAGGACAGAACATCTAGAAAGAAACTCAACAAAGATACAGAAGACCTAAGGACACAATCAGCCAACTTGACCTCATAGACATATATAGAACACTACACCCTACAGCCGCAAAGTACACATTCTTTTCCAGTGCACATGGAATGTTCTCCAGAATAGACCACTTCTTAGGCCACAGAGCAATCCTCAACAAGATCCAAAATGCTGAGATAATACAAAGTATCTTCTCTGACCACAACCCCATCAAGGTAGAAATTAACAACAGGAAGAGCAAGGAGAAAAAAATCATTTACATGGAAACTGAATAACACCCTGCTTACACATCAATGGGTAATAGCAGAATTCAGAAATGGAATTAAAAAATTCCTAGAATCAAACGAGAATGAAAACACATCATACCAAAACCTTTGGGACACAGCAAAGGCAGTCCTCAGAGAACAATTTATAGCAATAGATGCACACATCAAAAAAGAAGAGACAGACAAAATCAAAACATTAGCTACAGAACTCAAACAAATAGAAAGAGAACAGTAAAAAAAAGCCCATAGCCACTGGAAGAAAGGAAATAATAAAGATCAGAGCAGAAATAAATGAAAGAGAGAATAAAAAAACAATAGAAAGAATCAACAAAACAAAAAGTTGGTTCTTGGAAAGGATCAACAAAATGGACAAACCACTGACCAGACTGACAACAGAAAAACAGGAGACGATGTAAATAACCCAAATAAGAAATGAAACGGGGGACATTACAACAGACCCAACTGAAATAAAAAGGATAATAAGAGTATTATGAAAAACTATACTCCAACAAATTTGAAAACCTAGAGGAAATAAATTTCTAGAAACACACTATGTACCCAAACTACCACCAAGTGATGTTGAAAATCGGAACAGACCCATAACAAGAGAAGAGATTGAAAAGGTAATAAAAAAAAATTCCAACAGAAAAAAGCCCTGGCCCAGATGGCTTCACTGAAGAATTCTACCAAACATTCAGAGAAGAGCTTATGCCAGTACTACGCAAACTATTTCAGAACATAGAAAAGGAAGCGATACTTCCAAATTCATTCTACGAAGCCAGCATAACCCTGATACCAAAACCAGGCAAAGACGACACACACACAAAAAAAGAAAATTACAGACAAATATCTCTCATGAATATAGATGCAAAAATTCTCAACAAAATTCTATCCAATACAATTTAGCATAATATCAAAAAAAATAATACACCACGACCAAGTAGGATTCATAGCAGGTATGCAAGAATGGTTCAGCATTAGAAAATCAATCAACGTAATCCACCACATAAATAAAAGGAAAGAAAAGAATCACATGATCATTACAACTGACGCAGAAAAGGCATTTGACAAAGTCCAACACCAATTCCTGATAAAAACACTTAATAACATAGGTATATAAGGGAAATTTCCCAACATGATAAAGGGCATCTATGTAAAACCAATGGCCAACATCATTCTTAACGGAGAGAGGCTGAAAACATTGCCCCTGAGAACAGGAACAAGACAAGGATGCCCTTTATCTCCACTCCTATTTAACATTGTTCTGGAAGTCCTAGCTACAGCAATGAGGCTAGAAAAAGAAATAAAGGGCATCCAAATTGGTAATGAAGAAGTTAAACTGTCCCTGTTTGTGGATGATATGATACTTTACACAGAAAACCCTAAAGACTCCATGAGAAAACTACTGGAACTAATAGATTCAGCATAGTAGCAGGATACAAGAAAAACACACAAAAATCAGTTGGATTCCTATACACCAATAAAGAGAACTATGAAAAGGAAATCAGGAAAACAATACCATTTATAATAGCCCCTAAAACAATAAAATACTTAGGAATAAATCTAACCAGGGATGTAAAAACCTATACAAAGAAAACTTCAAAACACTGCTACAAGAAACCCAAAGGGATCTACATAAATTGAAACATACCATGCTTATGGATAGGCAGACTCAACATAGTGAAAATGACAATTCTACCCAAAGCAATTTACAAATACAATGCAATCCCGATCCAAATACCAACCACCTTCTTTAAAGATATGGAAAAACTAATCATTAACTTTATATGGAAAAGGAAGAATTGCCAGATAAGTAAAGCACTATTGAAGAAGAAGAATAAAGTAGGAAGACGCGCACTACCTGACCTCAGAACCTTCTATACAGCTACGGTAGTCAAAACAGCCTGGTACTGGTACAATGACAGATACATTGACCAATGGAACAGAATTGAGAACCCAGATGTAAATCCATCCACCTTCGTTCACCTGATCTTTGACAAGGGCTGAAAGTCCATCAAATGGGGAAAAGACAGTCTTTTTAACAAATGGTGCTGGCAAAACTGGATGTTCATCTGCATAAAAATGAAACAGGACCCATACCTCACACCACACACAAAAACTAATTCAAAACGGATCAAAGACCTAAATATAAAGCCAAAAACTATAAAGTTCATAGAAGATAGGATCAACACTAGAGGCCCTAATGCACAGCATTAACAGGATACAAACCATAACAAACCCCAGAAGATAAGCTAGATAGCTGAGATCTTCTAAAAATCAAACACCTATGCTCTTCAAAAGACTTCATCAAAAGAGTAAAAAGAGAACCTACAGACTGAGAAAAAATTTTTGGACATGACAAGTCAGACAAAGGTCTAATATCTAAAATCTACAAGAAAACCCAACATCTCTACAACAAAAAAACAAATAACCCAAGTAAAAAATGGGCAAAAGAAATGAACAGACACTTCACCAAAGACGGCATTCGAGCGGACAACAGACACGTGTAGAAATTCTCGCTATCACTAGCCATTAGAGAAATGCAAATTAAAACCACGATGAGATACCATCTCACCCTGGCATTACTGGCACGAATCAAAAACAGTGGAAATAACAAATGTTGGAGAGGCTGCAGGGAGACTGGAACTCTTACGCACTGCTGGTGGGAATGCAAAATGATACAACCATTTTGGAAAATGATATGGCGCTTTCTTAGAAAGCTAGAAATAGAAATACCATATGATCCAGCAATCCCACTCCTAGGAATATATCCTAGAGAAATAAGAGTCGTCACATGAAAAGACATATGCACACCCATGTTCATTGCAGCACTGTTTACAATAGGAAAAAGTTGGAAACAACCTAGATGCCCATCAGCAGATGAATGGATAAACAAGCTATGGTACATACACACAGTGGAGTATTATTCAAATATAAAGAACAACGATGAATCTGGGAAGCATCTTATAACATGGATGAAACTGGAGGACACTATGCTGAGTGAAATAAGTCAATCACAAAAGGACAAATATTGTATGAGACCTCTATTGTAAAAAGCCATGAAAAAGTTTACACACAAAAAGTAACAATCTTTGTTGGTTACCAGGGATGGGAGGGGTGGGGGTGGGGGGAAATACTAAATAGGCAATAAATAAGTGGGATCTCGGGTGAAGGGTGAAGACAGTACATAATACTGGGGAAGCCAGCACAACTCGTTCAAGGAAAGGTCATGGAAGCTCCATAGACACATCCAGACTCCCTGAGGGACTGAATTGCTGGGCAGAAGGCTGTGGGGACCATGGTCTCAGGGAATATCTAGCTCAATTGGCATAGCAGTTTATAAAGACAATGTTCTACATTCTATCTTGGTGAGTAGCATCTGGGGTCTTAAAAGCCTGTGAGCAGCCATCTAAGATACTCCACTGGTCTCACCCCTTCGAGAGCAAGGGAGAATGAAGAGAATAGGATACAAGGAAAAGATTAGTCCAAGGGACCAATGGACCACAGCTACCACGGCCTCCACCAGACTGAGTCCAGTACAGCTAGATGGTGCCCGCCTACCACCACTGACTGCTTGGACTGGGATCACAACAGAGCTGGAAAAGGATGTAGAACAAAATTCTAACTCACACAAAAAGACCAGATTTACTGGCCTGACAGACTGGAGAAACCCCAAGAGTATGGCCCCTGGACTCCCTTCTAGCTCAGGGGTGAAGTCACTCCTGAGGTTCACCATTCAGCTGGGTATTGGACAGCCCCATGGAACAAAATGGGACTAATAAGGCACAGCAGTCCAGGGACAAGGACTAGAAGGCAGGAGGGGACAGGGAAGCTGGTGATAGGGAACCCAAGGTTGAGAAGGGATAGTGTTGACATGTTGTGGGGTTCTTACCATTGTTGTAGGGCAAGATGCATACTAACTGTTTAATGAGAAACTCTTTGTTCCGTAAACATTCAACTAAGGTACAAAAAAAAAAGAATTATCTAAGTGAGACCAGATTGACAACAGCAACTCAAAAGGTTTGATGGGAAGCCTAGGGGACAGTGAGTTGAAGATAATGATGATGGAATAATTTGGAAAAGGATAATGAGAATAGCAGCACAGCTGGAAGAATGTAATCAATGTCACTGAATTGTACATGTAGAAATTTTTAAAATGGTAACTTTAGCTATGTATATTTTCACCGAAAAAAAAAAAAAAAAAAAAAAAGGGCCTCCAAGGTCTAGAAGGGAGAGTGTTGACATGTTGTGGGGTTGTTAACCAATGTCATAAAACAATATGTGTACTGACTGTTTAATGAGAAACTATTTGTTCTGTAAACCTTCATCTAAAATACAATTTAAAAAATTTAAAGAAAAACACACTTTTCCAAATCTGCATCTTTCATCTTCCTTTGCTATACTCTCAAAGCAAAATATATTTTGTCTCCTGGATTCCCTTTTAGTATCCTCTCAATCACCCAACAGAAAACTTGGTATCATTCTAGCCTTCTCTCTCTTCTGACTGTCTACTTCCCCACATTCAAGCAGTCCTTGAACCTATTATAAACCACCTCCTTACTACGTCTCTTACATTCCCTCTTCTCCATCTTTCATGTAATAACCTAGTTCAAGCTCTTACATGGCATTTTCCAGCAGTCTCCTGATTATGTCTCTATATCCTGTCTTGCCCACTCCATCTCTCCACATCCTAAACACAGTGCAGTCAGAGTGATTTCTAAAACAGAAGTCTGATCATGTTATTCTCCAGCTTAAATTCTGTACTGGGGCAACTATTTGTCCAAGGTTCTCAGAGACCTGTTCCTAGCTCTCTAAATTTGCAGTGTCCAAAACGGTGGCCACTAGCCAAATGTGGCTATTGAGCATTTGAAATGGTGTTAGTTCAAACTGAGGTGTGCTATAAGTATAAAATACATACCAGATTCAAATAAAAAGGAACATAAAATATCTCATTAATAATTTTTATTCTGATTTCAGATTGAAATGATATTTTAGATACATTGGATTAAATAAAATATATTAAAATTAATTTTACCTATTTCCTTTTACATGTTTTAATGAGACTACTAGACAATTAAAAATTGTATATGTGACCTGCATTATGTTTTAGATATTTTCCTCACCATAGCTTCCTACCTTCCACCTTCTCCACCATACACCCTATTAAACATCAGGCATGCTAAATGACTGACAATTTCCTAAAGCAAGCCATGCTATTTCATAATCTTACATACACAGGCCCCTTTAACTGAAAATTAGAAGGTCTTCCACCTGTCACACTACAACTCACTTGTGATTTTAAAATACATCCACAAATCCTTTGATAGTCCTCCTTTTGAGAGATAGACCCTAATTCCCCTCCCCTTGATTGTGGACTGGACTTGCTTCCAATAAAAAGAATAAAACACAAGTGTCAAAGTGCAACTTCCAAGACTACGTCATAAAAGGCATCGGACCTTCCTCCTTGCTGTCTCTGTAATGTCATTCACTCTGAGTGATGCAACTTCCACATCATTAGAAGACTCAAGCAGTCCTATGGAGGACCATACGGCAAGTAACTAAGGCCTCCTGCCAACAGCCAGTTGAGTGAGGCATCTTGAAAGCAGATCTTTCACCCTCAGTCAAGCCTTCAGATGACTGTAGCCCTAGCCAATGTCTTAACAGCAATCCCATGAGAAACCCTGAGCCAAAAACAACCAGCTAATCTGCTCCAAAATTCCTGAACCACACAAACTGTGAAATGAAGGTTTTTGTTTTTTGTTTGTTTAAAGCAACTGAGTTTTGGTACAATTTGTTACACAGG
The DNA here is from genome assembly GCA_030035585.1 of Dugong dugon. Classification (NCBI taxonomy): domain Eukaryota; kingdom Metazoa; phylum Chordata; class Mammalia; order Sirenia; family Dugongidae; genus Dugong; species Dugong dugon. The sequence continues at coordinate 47,038,493 of CM057469.1, read as the reverse complement.
AATAGATAACTAATATACCACCCATGCCCTATACCTCTCCTTCTACCTGAACACAGGAGAAGAAGAGAGAAGAGCAGTTGCTAAGAGCTCAACATCATGTTTCACCTACTCAAATATCAAGATTTAGTTCAAAATCATCTTCTCTATGAAGGCTTTCCCAATAAACCTCAGCCTCTTCCCATACGTTTATAGAATTTCTTTAAATTTAGAAACGTGTTTTTTACATTTTGAACTCAGTGTATTAACTAAAAACATATCTCCTGTTTTAAATTAAATTTGAAAAGCGATATTTTTTTCCTGCATGTAAAAGTGATAAATGGTAGATATTTTGAAACAGTCTAAAAAGAAGAGAATTTAAATCACCTGAAATGTGATCTCATTGAGAAAACCACTACTGGTGTTTTTAATTTTCTTTTTTGCATTTATTTTTTACATAGATAAGTTTGTCAGTTTGTCTGTACTGTGGGGGCTTGCGTGGTGCTATGATGCTGGAAGCTATGCCACTGGTATTCCAATAATCAGCAGCATCACCCATGGTGCACAGGTTTCAGCTGAGCTTCCAGACTAAGACAGACAGGGAAGAAGGATCTGTCAGTCAACTTCTGAAAAATTTGGCCAGTGAAAACCTTATGAATAGCAGCAGAACATTGTCTGATACAGTGCAGGAAGATGAGCCCCTCAGGTTGGAAGGCACTAAAAATACGACCTGCCTCCTCAAAGTAGAGTCAACTTTAATGATGTGGATGGAGTAAAGCTTTCAAGATCTTCATCTTCTGAGGTGGGACGACTCAAAATGAGAAGAAACAGCTGCAAACATCCATTAATAATTGGAACGTGGAATGTACGAAGTATGAATCTAGGAAAATTGGAAATCGTCAAAAATGAAATGGAACACATAAACATTGGTATCCTAGGTATTAGTGAGCTGAAATGGACTGGTATTGGCCATTTTAAATCAGAGAATCATATGCTCTATTATGCTGGGGATGATAAATTGAAGAGGGATGTCGTTGCCTTCATTGTCAAAAAGAACATTTCAAGATCTATCCTAAAGTACAATGCTGTCAGTGATAGGATAATATCCATATGCCTACAAGGAAAACCAGTTAAAATGACTATTATTCAAATTTACACACCAACCACTAAGGTCAAAGATGAAGAAACTGAAGATCTTTACCAACTTCTACAGTCTGAAATTGATCGAATATGCAGTCAGCATGCACTGATAATGACTGGTGGTTGGAATGCAAAAATTAGAAACAGAAGGATTGATAGTCGGAAAATATGGCCTTGATGATAGAAATGATGCCAGAGATCCCATGATAGAATTTTGTAAGACCAACGATTTCTTCATTGCAAATATCTTTTTTCAACAACAGAAATGGCAACTATACAGGTGCACCTTGCCAGATGGAATACACAGGAATCAAATCAACTACATCTGTGGAAAGAGATGATGGAAAAGCTCAATATCATCAGTCAGAACAAGACCAGGGGCCAACTGTGGAACAGAGCATCAATTGCTCATATGCAAGTTCAAGTTGAAGCTGAACAAAATTAGAAAAAGTACATGAGAGCCAAAAAATGACCTTGAGTATATTCCAACCTGAATTAAGAGACCATCCCAAGAATAGATTTCACACATTGAACACTAATGCCCAAAGACCAGATGAGCTGTGGAATGACATCAAGGACATCATACATAAAGAAAGCAAGAGATCATTAAAAAGACAGGAAAGAAAGAGAAGACCAAAATGGATGTCAGAAGAGATTCTGAAACTTGCTTTTGAACGTGAAGTAGCTAAAGCAAAGAGAAGAAATGATGAAGTAAAAGAGCTGAACAGAAGATTTCAAAGGGCAGCTCTAGAAGACAAAGTAAACTATTATAATGACACGTGCAAAGACCTGGAGTTAGAAAACCAAAAGGGACGAACACACTGGGCAACTGTCAAGCTGAAAGAACTGAAGAAAAAATTCAAGCCTCGAGGTGCAATAGGGAAGAATTCTATGGGCAAAATACTGAACGATGCAGGAAGTATCAAAAGGAGATGGAAGGAATACACAGAGTCACTGTGCCAAAAAGAATTGGTCGACATTCAGTCATTTCAGGAAGTAGCATATGATCAAGAACTGATGGTACTGAAGGACGAAGTCCAAGCTGCACTGAAGGCAGTGGAGAAAAAAAAGGCCCCAGACATTGAGGGAATACCAATTGAGATGTTTCAGTGAACTGATGCAGCACTGGAAGTGCTCACTCATCTATGCCAAGAAATTTGGAAGACAGCTACCTGACCAACTGACTGGAAGAGATCCATATTTCTGCCCATTCCAAAGAAAGATGATCCAACCAAATGCAGAAATTATTGAACAATATCATTAATATCACACACAAGTAAAATTTTGTTGAAGATCATTCAAAAACGGTTGCAGCAGTACATGGACAGGGAACGGCCAAAAATTCAAGCCAGATTCAGAAGAGGACGTGGAACGAAGGATAGCATTGCTGATGACAGATGGATCCTGGCTGAAAGCAGAGGATACCAGAAAGATGGTTACCTGTGTTTTATTGACTATGCAAAGGCATTCAACTGTGTGGATCATAACAAATTACGCATAACATTGCAAAGAATGGGAATTCCAGAACACTTAATTGTGCTCATGAGGAGCCTGTACATGAATCAAGAGGCAGTCGTTTGAACAGAACAAGGAGACTGCATGGTTTAAAGTTAGGAAAGGTGTATGTCAGGGTTGTAACCTTTCACCATACTTATTCAGCTTGTAGGCTGAGCCAATAGTCCAAGAAGCTGGACTATATGAAGAAAAATGGGGCATCAGGATTGGAGGAAGACTCATTAACAACCTTCATTATGCAGATGACACAACCTTGCTTGGTGAAAGTGAAGAGGATATGAAGCACTTACTGATGAAGATCCAGGACTACAGCCTTCATGATGAATTACACCTAAACATAAAGAAAACAAAAATCCTCATAACTGGACTAATGAGCAACATCACGATAAACAGAGAAAATATTGACGTTGTCAAGGATTTCATTCTACTTGGATCCACAATCAACGTCCATGGAAGCAGAAGTCAAGAAATCAAAGACGCATTGCATTGGGCAAATCTGCTGTGAAAGACCTCTTTAAAGTGTTCAAAAGCAAAGATGTCACCTTGAGGACTAAGGTGACATCCCAAGCTGTAATATTTTCAATCGCCTCATATACATGTGAAAGCTGGACAATGAATAAGGAAGACTGAAGAAGAATTGATGCCTTTCAATTATGGTGTTGGCGAAAAATACTGAATATACCATGGACTGCTGGAAGAATGAGCAAATCTGTCTTGGAATAAATACAGCCAGAGTGCTCCTTGGAAGCAAGGATGGTGAGACTTCATCTCATGTAGTTTGGACATGTTATCTGAAGGAACAAGTTCCTCTGAAGAAGGACATCATGCTTGGTAGAGGGAAAGTGAAAAAGAGGAAGACCTTGGACAAGATTACTTGACACAGTGGCTGCAACAATGGGCTCAAGCATAACAACAATTGTGAGGATGGTACAAGACCAGGCAATGTTTTGTTCTGTTGTACATGGGGTCACTATGAGTCAGAATCGACTCAATGGCACCTAACAACAACAAATTCTTTATTTTATTCTCACTTTGTTCATACATCATCTTCCTGATTTCCTTAATTCTTTGAGCATGTTCAATATTGTTGTTTTATATTCTTCTATAGAGATAATTTTTCTCCCTTCCTCTTGTTCTTTAGAATGGCCACCATTTCCAGTTCCTTTGCGTGCCTTGGGTTTTTTTTTTTGTTGTTGTTGTTGTTGAATCTGGGACATTAGACTATTACAATGTGTTAACTTTATCAATTCCCCTATATATACGTTGCTTTGAAAAGTGCTAAATTCTGGAAAAAAACCTCTTAGATGGGCCTAGCCTTCAGTCTTTGCTAACAATCTCTCACTGCCCTGTGAGTGCTCTGATTCAGGACAGACCAAGGTTTCAGTCCTTCAGGCAGCTCCCAGACTGATGAGAACATACACACTGAACAGTCCTCCAGCAAAGTATGTCCTGTTTACTTCAGAGCCAGAGACTGGGGGCCCCTTCTTGGTGCACAGGAGATCCATGGGTCAGGTGGAACTCCATGGGCTGGGGCTCCACTGCAGCCATTTGGCTGCCACATCAGCAGGGGGAGGGGTGGGGACGGTAGAAAAAGAGATTTTCCTACCATTTAAAATTCACCTTTATCTTGCCTCGGTTTGCAGTTCATTGTTGCCATCCTTCACTTACTTTTTCAGAGTGGTTACAGGTTGAGTTCGGTTGATTCAGGCTGAGTACAGATTTCTAGTTACTTTTCTTGGTGCTCATGTGTGAGTGGGAGCTCAGGGTCTTGACCAGCTCATGCCACCATCTTCCCAGAAATCTCTATTCCCCTCTATTCTTCTTCTTTTTTTTTTTTGTTTAACCATTCATCCATTGAAGAACATATGAGTTGTTTCCAGTTTTGAGTTATTACAAATAAAGCTGCTATAAACATCCATGTACAGTTTTTTGGGGGAATATGAGTTTTCATTTATCTTGGTTAAATGTTCAGGAATGCAATTGCAGAGTTGCATATTAATTACATGTTTAGTTTTTTTTTTTTTTTATTGTACTTCACGTGAAGGTTTACAGAACAAATAGTTTCTCATTAAACAGTAGTACACATATTGTTTTATGACATTGGTTAACAACCCCACGACATGTCAACCTTCTCCCTTCTTGACCTTTTTTTTTTTTTTTTTGGTGAAAATATACACAGCCAAAGATACACCATTTCAAATACTTCTGCATGGACAGTTCAGTGACATTGACTATGCTCTTCCAATTATGATGCTATTCTCACTTTAGATGAAGGCTTACAGAACAAAATAGTTTCTCATTAAACAGTTAGTACACATGTTGCCCTATGACAATGGTTAACAAGCTCATAACACAACAACACTGTCCTTACTCAACCTTGAGTTCCCTATCACCAGCATTCCTGTCCCCTTCTGCCATCTAGCCCTTGTCCCTGGACTGCTGTGCCTCATTAGTCCCATTTGGTTTTATGGGGCTGCCCATACCTGGCTGAACGGTGAACCTCAGAAATGACTTCACCACTGAGCTAAAAGGGTATCTGGGGGCCATACTCTCGGGGTTTCTCCAGTCTCCTTTAGGCCAGTAAATCTGGTCTTTTTTGTGTGTGTTAGAATTTTGTTCTACATCCTTCTCCAGCTCTGTCCAGAACCCTCTGTTGTGATCCCAGTCAGAGCAGTCAGTGGTGGTAGCCAGGCACCATCTAGCTGTACTGGACGCAGTCTGGTGGAGGCCTTGACAGCTGTGGTCCATTAGTCCTTTGGACTAATCTTTTCCTTGTATCCTGTTCTCTTCATTCTTCCTTGCTCTCGAAGGGAAGAGACTAATGGAGTATCTTAGATGGCTGCTCACAGGCTTTTAAGACCGCAGACGCTACTCACCAAGGTAGAATATAGAACATTGTCTTTATAAACTGTGTTATGCCAATTGAGCTAGATATTCCCTGAGACCATGGTCCCCCACAGCCCTCCATCAGCAATTCAGTCCCTCAGGGAGTTTGGATGTGTCTATGGAGCTTCCATGACCTTTCCTTGAACGAGTTGTGCTGGCTTCCCCAGTATTATGTACTGTCTTCACCCTTCACCCGAGATCCCACTTATTTATTGCCTATTTAGTATTTCTCCCCCACCCCCACCCCTCCCATCCCTGGTAACCAACAAAGATTGTTACTTTTTGTGTATAAACTTTTCCATGGCTTTTTACAATAGAGGTCTCATACAATATTTGTCCTTTTGTGATTGACTTATTTCACTCAGCATAGTGTCCTCCAGTTTCATCCATGTTATAAGATGCTTCCCAGATTCATCGTTGTTCTTTATATTTGCATAATACTCCATTGTGTGTATGTACCATAGTTTGTTTATCCATTCATCTGCTGATGGGCATCTAGGTTGTTTCCAACTTTTTCCTATTGTAAACAGTGCTGCAATGAACATGGGTGTGCATATGTCTTTTCATGTGACGACTCTTATTTCTCTAGGATATATTCCTAGGAGTGGGATTGCTGGATCATACGGTATTTCTATTTCTAGCTTTCTAAGAAAGCGCCATATCATTTTCCAAAATGGTTGTATCATTTTGCATTCCCACCAGCAGTGCGTAAGAGTTCCAGTCTCCCTGCAGCCTCTTCAACATTTGTTATTTCCACTGTTTTTGATTCGTGCCAGTAATGCCAGGGTGAGATGGTATCTCATCGTGGTTTTAATTTGCATTTCTCTAATGGCTAGTGATAGCGAGAATTTCTACATGTGTCTGTTGTCCGCTCGAATGCCGTCTTTGGTGAAGTGTCTGTTCATTTCTTTTGCCCATTTTTTACTTGGGTTATTTGTCTTTTTGTTGTAGAGATGTTGGATTTTCTTGTAGATTTTAGATATTAGACCTTTGTCTGACTTGTCATGTCCAAAAATTTTTTCTCAGTCTGTAGGTTCTCTTTTTACTCTTTTGGTGAAGTCTTTTGAAGAGCATAGGTGTTTGATTTTTAGATGATCCCAGTTATCTAGCTTATCTTCTGGGGTTTGTGTGCTGATGGTTATGGTTTGTATCCTGTTAATGCTGTGTATTAAGGCCTGTAGCATTGGTCCTATTTTTTCTTCTATGAACTTTATAGTTTTTGGCTTTATATTTAGGTCTTTGATCCATTTTCAATTAGTTTTTGTATATGGCGTGAGGTATAGGTCCTGTTTCATTTTTTTGCAGATGGATATCCAGTTTTGCCAGCACCGTTTGTTAAAAAGACTGTCTTTTTCCCATTTGATGGACTTTCGGCCCTTGTCGAAGATCAGATGACTGTAGGTGGATGGATTTATATCTGGGTTCTCAATTCTGTTCCATTGGTCAATGTACCTGTCGTTGTACCAGTACCAGGCTGTTTTGACTACCGTAGCTGTATAGTAGGTTTTGAGGTCAGGTAGTGTGAATCCTCCAACTTTATTCTTCTTCAGTAGTGCTTTACTTATTTGGGGCTTCTTCCCTTTCCATATAAAGTTAATGATTAGTTTTTCCATCTCTTTGAAGAATGTTGTTGGTATTTGGATTGGGATTGCATTGTATTTGTAAATTGCTTTGGGTAGAATTGTCCCCCCTCTGTTATGTTGATAACTTCCTACTTGAAACATTTTCTACACTGGCTTCCAGGGCACTACACTCTCCTGGTTTTCACTGACATCACTGCTTGCTTTTTCTCATTCTCCTTTGCTGGACCCTCTTCTTTCTGACTTCTAAATGACGTACTGTGTTGGGACTCAGGTCTCAAACCTCTTCTCTCTATTTATGCTCACTCACTAGGGGATTTCATCCAGACTTCTGTACTGTCTATACACTCATGACACACAAATACATAATAGAAATCCTGGCTTGTGTCTCAAACTACCTAATTAACATCCCACTTAGATATCCGATAGGCATCCCAAACTTAACATGTTCAAAATTAAACTCTTGATTTTTTCCACACCATTTAACTTGTTTCTCCCCGTTCTCCATTCACCCAGTTGTTCAAGCCGAAAAATTTTGAGTAATACTCGACTTCTCTCTTTCTCTCCTATGCCACATATAGTCAACAACAAAACAGTTGGCTGTTCTTTCAAATTCTAACAAGACTCAGACCACTTCTCACTTCCACTGCTGCTACACTGGTCTGAGAAACCACCATCACTTACTAGAGCATTGCAATAACCTGTTAACTGGTCACTAACTTCCAGTTTTATTTCGTTTTCCATTGAGTCTGTTCTCTACAGAGCAGCCAGACTCATCCTTTTAAAACATAAGTCAGATGTGTCACTCCACTGCTCAAAATCCTCTAATGGCTTCCCATCTCACTCAGACTAAAATCCAAATTTCTTATTTGAGCCCATAGTCCCTACCTGATCTAGAATCTGGCTACCCTCTAATGGCTTCCCTCACTTACCCTGTAACAACCACATAGGCCTCCTTGGGGTTGCTGGAATCCACCTAGCATGCACTTACCTCCGGACTTTTGTACTTGCCATTCCCTTTGCCTGAAAGCTATTCCCCAGATATTTTTATGATTCTGTCCATCACTGCATTCTGGTCTCTGCTCATATGTCACCTTCAGAAAAAAAGCCATTCCTGACTACCCTAACTAAAGTTACACTCCTGTCACATTCTCCTCCTACCCTGCTTTACTCTCTTCAGAGCATTTATCACCATTTGACATTACTTTACATGTAGTAATTTATTTCTTTCCACAAATATTTATTAAGCACCCATTATGTGTCAAACACTGTTCAAAGATTTGGGTATACAGTGGAGAACAAAGTCCCTACATCCCCCACTTTAATGTAAGTGTGCTATACAAATACTAGTTCTTAGTTATTATATCATATTTTACTCATTCATTCCTTCAGAAACTCATCAAGAAGAGGCCATATCCCCACTGTGATGGTTAAGGTTGTGTGTCAACTTTGCTGGGCCATGACCCTCTGTGGTTTGGCAGTTGTATGGTGTTGTGATCACTTCCATGATGAGATTCGATATACTGTGATCACTTCTATGATGGGATCTGCTGTGAGTAGACAGTCAGTTGAAAGGCAGTTCCCTTGGGCTTATGGCCTGCATCCAATATAAGTGGACATTTTGGCAAGGCTCATGGGCTTTTGCTCGCTCTGGATCCTGCAGCTGGCTCCTGTTCATCTGACCTCTAGTTCTCGGGACTTGAGCTAGCAGCTTACTTGCAGTCTTGCCTGCTGATCTTGGGATTTGTCGATCTTTGTGGCCTCTGAGCAAGAGCCCTGCTCTCTGACCTGCCGATCCTGGGTTCACCAGCCCCTACGGCTATGTGATAATCAGGAGACACCTCTATCCTGACCCATGGACTTGGGATATTCTAGCCTCTACACCTGCACAAGCCATTTCCTTGATATAAATCTCTCTATATATAGATTTTTATGCTTTACTGGTTTTGCTTCTCTAGAGAACCCAGCCTAAGACACACACAGTCAATAGAAGGCTCCATGCCAGGTCCCATGACTTAAACCCATCCTGAACATTCCAGGTTTTCCTTTAGAGGGAGTTTTTCAGTGTGCCTTTGTGCTGTACTAACTCCAACTTGATTGTTTTCAATCCCAGTGAATTGTTTCCATACAACTTTCCTTGCAGTAGAAATTTCCCTTACTTGACATAAGCCTCCAAAAACACAGCTGGTGGTTGTCTTGTTCCTGTACAACTTACCTGAGTCCAATAGGTCCCCCAAAAATGGGACCAAAAAAATTTTTATAATCATCATCACCAGCAGCAATAACAACAGCAACAGCAGCAGTGTTAAACCTGATAAAATTTTCACTGGGCAAAGTGTGTCTTTGGTGTCCTCCCACCCCTCCTTCCTGCAACTCCTTCCTACCTTCCTACCCTCACTGCACATCTAGGCCCCATTCTTTGGAGGCCTGGCTCTCAGAGAGTTATGTATTCCCACCAAAGGTGGCAACTTGCACATCAGTGGGAAGCACTTGGAGGCTGCGGAGGGAAAGGAACACTGATAGCTTATTCCGTGCCAGGCTTCATTTATCTCCACATAATATTTTACCATAATGTGAGGAAAACACAACCCTGGAAGCACATATTTTGTCCCTAATTTTACAGACGAGAAACTGAGGCTCAGAGGATCACATAACTCTCCTGTGTTATCCCAGATGGTCTGAAGTCCAAGCTCTGCCTTTAAGTCTCTTGAGCCCCAAAGATTCAAAGGAACACATTTTGAATGGCGGATTATCTAAGCCCCTGATTGGAAAGATCTTTGAAAAACTGGGGTGGAGGGGGGAAGAGAGTAATGATGAGAAAAGAGGATCCATGCTGCCAGATTGTTTAATCATAAGCTTACCAAATTTTAGGGCTAGAGAGGCTGGTAGATAGTATCTGCACTAACTCTTTCATTTTACAGAAGGGGAAATTTGAGGCCCAAAGTGAATGAATTATATCCATTTATACTTAAAGATCAGAGAACCTACAGCCCAAGAAAAGCCCACTTATGTGATAATACTTACAGGAGCCAAGTTTTCTAATGATTTACTTGGGATGGGAGAAGAGGTGAATGATTTTTCACTTATTTTTTAAAACCACAGAGTCGCCAACCGTGGTCAGCAACAGAAGCATAGTCATAATTTTAGACTTATGAGTGGGTAACTACAATTTCTAAGTAGAGTTTCCAGATTAGCAATGTTCGCATGTCTCCATTTCCCCAAGAAGTGTCAGATAAATGAATGCACAGCTTTAGAATAGGAAAGAACGTGTAATCAAATATAAACTAAGCTTATCAGGCAGATATATTTTGTTTAGACATCCTTGTTTTGATTTCTCAAAACTACTAAGGCAAGGGATAAAAACAATGTATCTCATAGCATAAGCATGTTTACAAGAGCATATAGCATAGAATGAGATCTCTCTATGGCCCAGGAAACCCAGGATTCCTCTTTCTATACTGGGGTCGACAATCAGATAGCCAATTCTTACCCTTCCATGGTATAGCAATGATTGGACTAAGTTTAAGGTATCCCATTTATGAAAACTTGAATGCAATCATATAAAACATTTATTGAGCTCCTACTGTGTGGCAAGTACTGTATTAGCAATAGGTAGGATGCAGTCTGGTAGACAAGATATCCACTAAGAAAACTAAATAGTTCTTGTCAGTATAAGCATGCATGTTAATGATAATTAACATCTTCTGTTGGCAAATATGGCAGGATAATATTCTAATATATTAACTGATGTTTTCTTTTCTCAGTAATTCTTGTTACCTGTGAACTTTTTCTCATACAGGCTTTCTTGGCACACTGCCTCCAGCACAGGATTATACTACAGAACAAAAGAGGCAAAATCTTGGCTTCTGAATTTTAAAATCTAGAATCTTAGCAAAAACAGTATATTTGGAAGGAAAATAGATTGGAAGTGGTCAGTTTTTTCCACCCCTAAAAACAAGATAATACTAGACAAAACTGGGGGAGAAGAGAGAAGAAAAGTAAGAGTCAGACCCTTGAATTGGTCACTGACCAGAGGCCTGTGTTCCAGCCTCTCTGCCCGGCCTCAGAAGGGGTTATATTCTGACTGAATTCCTGGTGGAGAGACAAGAGGTTTGGGGGAATGTGAAGGGAACCTGTGCCCAGCACTCCCACCCCATCTCCCACTGTTGCCTCCAGGCTCAAGTAAAGCCTCAACAGACCTCAGACCCTTAGGGTCACTCAACAGCATGTTGTAGAGACCGCAGAAAAGAACGACGGCTAAGAAAGCATATCTAGACAGAGAGGATCCGAGACAGCCTGAAAGTTCCCCACATGCCCATGGAGTTCACGAACAGAACTAAATATTTTCCAAGTGCCCAAAAGAAATAGCTGAGAGAGACCCAGATCTGAAAGATTTTGTGGCCAAGGATTAGAAAGACACAGCAGTGACCTCTGTGGACCAATCACCAAAGGCACTGCAGGATGATGTTCAATTCAGCTGACACCAGCATGAACTGACGAGAACCCTGAGGACTGATGTCCACCCCTCAATCTTCTCTCCACATATCCCATGCCAATGTACCCTTCAAGTCCTCTAAATAAATACAAACACTCCAAGCTCATGATCCTACACAAATACCAATCCCAGAAAAGAAGTCACTATGCTCCTCACAAAGCCAGCCCCATCCATCCGTTTTGAACCAGCTTCTTTCAGAAATATACTCTCAGGCCTCAGTTAAATCCTCTGTGCCATAGGCACAAATACTTTCTTGCTACATCTTAGGAAAGAAAGACCAGGACAACATAGTCTGTGTAATAGCCACAATGCATCAGAAGACGTAAAGCCTCCAGTGATGCTAGGTTCCTGATACATAAAATATCTCCCTTCTGAGATCAGATACTAAATCGAGATCCTGAACAGGGAAGTGGTAAGAAGTTTGCCTTCCAAGATCTACTCTTCTCCTCAGTTCCCTAGATGGCCCTTTTCCACCTTAGTTGTATTTAATGCCCTGACCTTCTTGCAATGTCCTCTCACCATATTCCCATTGCAGCTTGAAATTCATTCACTATAAAGGGACTCGTAATAGAGGTTTAACTCCTTTTCCTTCTTTGTTCTCCACAGCAAATCAGTTGATAAATCTACCCCCTTGCTATCTCTCCTCTCTGTTCCTTTACCAGGAAATGCTGTTCTCTCAATATTCCACTACTCCTTAGACCAGGCATGTGATAGAATTTCCATTCCCCTCCTGGCTGAAATTGATCATGGCCAGCCATGTGACTTGTTTTGGCCAACAAAATGTGGACAGGAATGACATCTGCTGCTTTGAGTGGAAGCATTTAATTGCAGTATGAGGCACTACAACACTCTTCCTCTTGCCACTAGAACCAACAACACTGCAGATGGTAGAGAAGCTGTCAACCTGATTCCCAGAGTAAGGAAGCCCTAGCCGATGTGCAATGCACATGTAATGTGAGCAAGAAATAAACATTTGTTAGAAGTTACAGGTTGTTACTGCATCATAATCTAGCCCGTCCTGACTACCTGGGCTATTGCTGGGGTTCAGGCTCTCATCACATCTCACCTGAGCTCTAACGTTACTCAAAAGTGTGATTCACACACAGATGCCAGTCCACAAAATACTGCTGATGTGCAACAAGTATGCTTAGAAATTTTTTTAAACAATTTCACTGATTAATTTTTTTTGTTGAATATAATAATAAAATATTTGGACTTAGATATTCCCCCAGCATCTAGCACTGTGCCTTGCCCATGGAGGCGCTACAAGTGTTTGTCAGATTTAAGTTGAATCAAAGTTTTACGATTAAGAATTACGGTAGGATTTCAAGCAATATCAAGAAGATTTGGGAGATATTTGGGGTGCAGAATCCTTCTTCGTTGAGATGAAACCATCATTTAAAAGTTCTCTGCATCTACTCTTTGTGACAGCATTGACAGCATAAAATTTAGCTCTGACGAAGAGAGAAACTTTCTGAGCTCTTTCTCATTTAATATTGTTTTAGGTTTGCCTACATAAAAGCATGGGCATGAATGTATATGTTCTTCAGAGTAAACCTCTGTAAATATATTAGCCATGAGATATGGATTTCCAAATTATCCACAAACAGTTTGACATTTTGATACACTTGTTTGAGAATGTAGAAGGATAAAACAGCTGATCCCTAAATCACTTCCTAACTCCCTTCAGGACTAAATAAGAGTTTTGTTCCCCTCCCCTCAAAGGCTCTTTGACATACATTAATATATTTCTCTGTACCATACAAGAGACAGCATGGTATTCTGAAAAGAACAGTGGACTAGGTGTCAGGAGTCCTGGTTCTAATCCTCATTTACCCACTACTGCGTGAGCAATTACTTAACCACTTGGTGCTGTAATTTCTCCATCTATTAAATGAGGATAATAATACAAGTTAATAACATCAGCTCTCTTGTGAGAATCAAGATAAAGGGTATGGAAGCTCTTGATAGCAAATAAAGTTCTACACAATAGTAATTTAGCATTTATATATAATACTGCCTTACAATGCTCTAAAATTGTTTCCTATACATGGATGTTCTCCTCTCTAACTAGACAATAAGCTCCTTGAGAGGTGCATTGTGCAATATTTCCTTGTGTCCTATCCACTGTCAAGCCCTTGGGGACAATTAATACATACACATGGATTATTTGAAAACTATTTAACCAGAAGGTTTTGAACCTCTTTACCCTTAAGTAAACTGCATAAACTACATAAAATTCATAAACTGTGTGATGAGTATTCCTCTATTCATACTGACTACATGCTTTTAGAGTTTGGGCTATGGAGAGTTATAACTGGCTAGCTGAGTTCCTCGAGGGCAGAGATCATGCCTTATTAATCTTTGTATCCCTAGCATATATCACAGTATCTAGGCACATAGAAGGAGCTCAGTTAATGTGTAAAGACAAATTAATAGATGAAGTGAACTTTAATTAAATACTTCCTAATATTACCTGAAACCTAAAATGCCAACCTTTGATTATGGTTAAATTGGTTTGGGGGAAATTTTCCAGAATCATCTGAACATTTATAAAAGCAAACTCACCCAACAGACATGTGATTTTTTCCATCCTCTTTCCTTACTGAACACAAGCAGTTCTTACCCAAAGGTCATTAAGAGGATTAGGCTGGAGGAGTGGGAGTGGTAATGAACAGAACAGCTATTGGCCAGAAAGGGAAAATTGTACTATTATTTGTTCAGAGGATACTACATTATTCAGCATATCTAAACAGTCAAGGTAAAATATGACAGATGAATAAAGAGCTCTGTACAGAAGAACTATAAACTTTGGCAAGAACCACTGTATTGCAGTAAAAAGGCCCCCCACTGTGGGCTGCAATGGAAAAAGTGACCTCAGAGAGGAATTCAGAACAGAATTGTTCAGAAAGAGAAGATGAAGGACCACAACATTTTGGTTAAGTCATTTGGTTTCAGGCTTAAAAAATTGTAAAGCTGTTTTGGCCAAAAAAATACAGATTACATGAACTTTATAAAAACCAAACCTATTGCTGTCAAGTCGATTCAGATGACAGTGACCCTATAGGACAGAGCAGAACTGCCCCATAGGGTTTCCAAGGAGCAGCTGGTGGATTCCAACTGCCAACCTTTTGGTTAGCAGCCGAAGCACTTGACCACTGGGCCACCAGGGCTCCCTGAACTTTATAGAAAACTACTATTCTAACTGTAGATTAGAATTCCAGAGTGCCTTTGCCCTCATATTCTTTACAAGCCATCTACAGTGTTTAGGAACACATTCTTCTAGAGAGGCCCAGGCAGGGGAAGCAAAATTGGTCAGCCTGAGGCCAATGGATTAAGACTACCCAATGCTCCACTGAGCCATCCCAGGCAAGGAGTAACGAATAGGGGCTACAGAAAAGAGGTCAGCACCAGAGAGAAGTCAATTGCCCACCCTTACCCTCTTTCCTGTCCCCATCTAGAGAGGGCTCTCTTTTTATAGAAAAGTTCATATATACTACAGCACCGATTTACATCTCTCACCGCCAGTATTTAGCCAGTACAGTGAGCGTTTCGGAGCTGGGATTTCTTGTTATTTCTGATCCTGAAACTCATTTCATAAAGAACGCTTTTGCAAGGAAAATTTGAAATGTATAATTTCATATGGAAATGAACCAAATCAGCCTAGAAAAAAAACACCTCCCAAAATAGCTTTCATTTTTTAAACATAAATCCCCATTTTCAAAGAAGCATGAATCAAATCACATATTTAATGTCAGTAGTGTAATTGTAGAGCCACAACAGAAAGAAAAAGGGGGTGGGAGCACATAAACTTTATTTTTATTTATGCTATTTCCCTCAGATTGAAAATCAATTTTCAAGAGCACCAATTCTCAAGCTTATCTGCACAAGTCTGAAATGTTGTGCTTATCCAGCAGTGCCCTCTGGTGTCCAAATGGATAATTTCAATTTGCCTTCAGGCAAAAAGTAAGTACATACACACATATATACATTTGCATATATATATATGTCAGACAAGTCTACATCAGAAAACACTTGGACTGCAGCCTTACAGAGGGCCAACTAACCTGTGCCCAGAGTCCTAACCCACAGAAACTGTGACAGAATAGTGTGAGCTGTTTTAAGCTGCTAAATTTGTGTAATATTATCACACAACAGTACATTCCTAATACATATTCCAAGACACTTTTTAAATTTTAAAACATTTTTATTATAAAAGTAACACAAATAGGGTAAAGAAAAACTGAAATATGGGGAAAAGACAAAGTCATCCATTTACTGGCCTGCCATCCTGCTACAACCGATGTTAGCAATTTGACTTACTTTGTCATCTTTTTATTTTATGCTTGGTGTAACATTTAGAGCCATAATCATACCAATTCATACACTTCTGTATCTTGATTTTTCACTTAATATAACACTTTCTCATGTTTCTATATAATATTCATGACTAATTTTTAATGAGTGTACCTCTCTCTCTCTCTCTGTTTACTCACTATTTCAGTAGACCAGGAGTTGCTCAATGGACCAAATTTGGCCCAGGATCTGTTTTGTACAGTCCACAAGCAAAGAACAGTTTTTACATTTTTAAGGGTTGTAAAGAAATACGAATATGTGATAGACTGTATAAGGCTCACAAAACCTAAAATACTTACTACCTAGCCCTATAAAAAGTGGATGACCCTTGCCCTTAGACCAGTGGTTGGAAAATTATGGCTGTGCATTCATAAATAAAGTTTTATTGGCACAAACGCACATCCATTTGTTTTCATATTGTCTGCGGCTGCCTTCACACTACAAATGACAGAGTTAAGAAGTTGTGGCAGATACTGTATGGCCTGCAAAGCCTAAACTATTTACCACCTGGCTGTTTACAGAAAAAGTTTACTGATCCTGGCCCTAAATTTTTAAGTGGTTTATATCTGGAACATGTGCATCAATTTTTCATACTTTGGGCAACTTAATTGGGAGAGATTAACAAAAGTGGAATAACAGTCTAGTTAATGAAGGTAATTTTAAGGCTGATACTGTCCCACACTATCTCTTGTAATATTCTAGGTATTATGTAATAAAGACAGCCCTGGTGGCACAGTGGTTAACAGCTCAGCTGCTAACCGAATGGTTGGCAGCTGGAATCCACCAGCTGCTCCTTGGAAACCCTATGGGGCAGTTCTACTCTGTCCTGTAGGATCACTATGAGTCAGAATCGACTCAACGGCAACGGGTTTGGTGTTTTGGTTTTTATATAAAAAAGGTGGTGGCTATAAAAATGGAAAGGAAGACCCAGTACTTCTCTGGTCCTATTAATCTAGTCATGTAAGTTTATACACTGGATGAGCATAGTAACTGGAATATGAAAACCAACTGAAAGAAATCTTTTACTTTCTCCTGTGGGATGCCTAAGCAGACAGAAGTAAACTCTCTAAGTGCCAAAGTGTACATGAAAGGTCACTCCAGGCTAGTTGTAGTGGCCAAAAGGCTTTGGGAGAGTTGAGTAAAGGAAAGAGGTGGCAGACTCAACAACGAGCCAGCAGTGGCGTCAACGAACAAAGACGCAGCTATGAGTGTGTGATGACAGAAAAAACAGGTGTTCCACCTTTCTGAACACATCTTTGGCACAAACCTATTTACAACTGTAATTAAACTGTCTCCAGATAAGAAAGCTCTAGAGCAACTATCCTATATTTTTAAACAGGAAACATCCTTCTATCTGGAAACATTTATTCTTCAGAAAGAGAACTTGCGGAATGGACCAGCTAAATCAACCCTGACTGTCTCTGAGATGAAAGATAAAGCAAGCTGATGGGTCTCAAATCCAGTCTTGTATGAACAAAGTATCAGGAAGCACAGCTGTCATCTTCTAAGTGAAATATTCTGCAACATAAAAAAAAAAGATCAAGATGGACCTTTTCCCCAGTAAATAATGTAACTTAAGAGCAACATTAGAAAGGCATTTAATATAAATCTCCCAACTATAACAAAATATGTAAAAAAAAAAAAAAAAAAAATCACATATACTTAGTTAAAATGTACTTGTCAAAATGTCAACCAATTTGATATTTCATGAAGAAGTATTCTTTAGGTTAAAACTATTATTATTAATCTTCATGTTTCACCTCAGTTACTCGTTAAATAATTGAATACATAATTACTTCATGAAGTACTCTGCAAAACTATGAATTTCTCCACAGTGGAATCAAATTATTTTTGCAGAAATAACTAGGAACATATTACTCTGAACGAAATATAGCCAGTTTTCTAAGATATGAAAATAAAACCATTTTTTCTTGAATTTCTTCACATTGTGAAGTAGTAGCTCTATCAGTGGCTTGATTCACATTTAAAACCCTCATATTTTACTCCTTTTTTCCGTCAGTTACCTCAAAACTGACCTGAGGGTCGGGCAGCATAAATCCATCAGTGAGCTTGTAATAGACTATGGTGGAATCAGACTCCACTATGGCCAAAGTAAATGACATCGGCAAATCTGGGTCACCTTGCAATTTTCGAGATGCCTTTAAGATCTCCCTTATCCTGAAAATAAAGTCACAATTCATTTAGGATTCACAGAATCAGTCAGTTAATGATAAAATCAAATACTGTAAAATCTGGGAGGAGGTAGGCAATTACATTTGTAGTGGGTTGAATAGTAACTTCCAAAAAGATAAGTCCAAGTCCTAATCCCTGGTACTTCTGAATGTGACTTTATCTGGGAATAGAGTCTTTGCAGATGTAATTAAGTTAAAAATCTTGAGATGCGATCATCCTGGATTTAGGCTGGGTCCTAAATCCAATGACAAATGTCCTTATAAAAGAAAGAAGATTTAAGACACAGAGGGGAAGGCCATGTGAAGATGAAGGCAGAGGTGGGAGCGACGCGTCTACAAGCCAAGGAACAAGAATTGCCGGCAGCTAGGAGAGAGGCATGGAAGAGATCTTCCCTCAGAACCTCTAGAGGGAAACAACCCTACTTGATTTCAGACTTCTGGCCTCCAGAACTGTGAGAGAATAAATTTCTGTTGTTTTAAGCCACCTAATTTGTTATGACAGCCCTAGGAAACTAATATACATCATATCTATAATGCTAGCTAAGGAAATCTCTGAAGGCTCAACTATAAACATTTAAAGCTGTCTTTTCCATAGAAGTTCTGCAAATAAGGATGTCTTAGTTACGTAGTGGGTGACTTTAAAGAATATAAATTTATTTTCTCACAGTTCAGGACGCTAAAAGTCCAAATTTAGGGCATGGCTCTAGGAGGGGGGTCTTTCCTTGTCTATTTGGGCTTCTAGTAGCTGCCAGCAATCCTTGAAGATGTAACTGTCTCTAATGTATGTCTCTTCCTCTTCTTGTGTGTGTTTTTGTGTCCATTTTACTCTTTTGATAACCTAGAAGTGATTAGATTTAGAAGTCACTCTACTTGGCTATGGCCTAATTAACATAACAAAGAAAACGCTATTTCCAAATAGGATCATATTTACAGGTATAGAGGCCAAGATTTAATACATATTTTAGGGGAACACAGTTCAGTCCACAATAAGGGCTATCTACTGACCTTCAGTCCTTTTTTGCATTCACTCATCTCTCCCGATCATCATACCTGAGAGAATCAAACTGTATTTAAGAACCCACAGAATGGGAATGAAGGGACACTACTGTATTTTTACACAAATAATGCATATATTATACATTTTATTGCCAGCCATGCCCCACTCCGCTAGGTATTTTCTTAAGCATGCTATGCTAATTTTTTTTACAGCAACATGTAAAAAAATTAGTATAGTACTCTTACAAAAATACCACTTGGGGGAAGGATGCCATATAAAACTATTTACTTGCATAAAAATATGGTAATAGTGTTCAGTGCATCTAAACTGGCTAAGGACTCATGCTGTCCATTTTCCAACTTCCAAGCTTGGCATCTTATTGTGAATCATAATTTGGTAGTGTGTTCTAGGTTTGTTTTTTTTTTTTAAATAAACTATAGTAAGCATCTCCCCCATGGTTTTCATAATGGTTTTAATGGCTAATATTCCATTCAGTTGACCAAATTTTACCCAATCTTTCTGCTACTGCTGTACAGTTCTTTCAATTCGGGGAGGGGGGGGGGTGCTAATAAAGATAAGCTGCAATGATCATCTTCCTGCATATGGTTGTTTCTTTTTTTGCTAAATTATATATGAAGGAATCAATGTTATAAAGGATTGGATTTCAGTTTGCTTGCTGTGGAAAATAATATACCAAATCTAATATCTAGGACTTCAAAACACTATTAATTTTTGTTTACATAAACTAAAAACCCTTATTACCTACTCAAAGCCTGGATTCAATAATTCAGTGAAATATAACCTCCAGAGAAGCTTTCTTAAAAAGGCAAATAAAAAAATGATCAGTTGTTTTTTTTTTTAATTAAGCCAACCAATTCTCCAGAAGCTGGAAAAAGATTTACTAGCATATTAACATTCTACAGCTGAATACACAAACAACTCAAAAGTATATTCTCCTTAGTGAAAGTGCTATTTATCCTCTTAAATCTCTACTTCCCAACCCTAAGTCAAAACTCTATGCTCACTCTTCACTCATCCTATTAGGCTACTGAATATAAAAAGAAAAGTCTCCGCTTTGAAATATTCTTACCACAATTATTATAATACTTTTTTTTATCTATAGCAGAGACTGCGGATTTTAAGAGTGATTTAAAATAGCACTAAACTTCTGAAAAGCTGAAACCAATTTTTTCTTGCTATCCCTTAATCGCTGCATAATATGTTGTTGTTGCTGTTAGCTACCATTAATTCAGCTCCCAACTCATGGTGACCACACAAACAACAGAACAAAATACTGCCCAGTCCTACGCTAACCCCATGATTGGCTGAAGATTGAACCATTGTAATCTGTAGCGTTTTCAATGGCTGACTTTTGGTGGTAGATTGCCAGGCATTTCTTCTTAGTCTCACTTATTCTGGAAGCTCCGCTGAATCCTGTTCCACATCATAGCAACACATAAGCCTCCACTGACAGAAGGGCTGTGGCTGTGCATGAGGTGCACCGGCTGGGAATCAAACCCAGGTCTTCTGCATGTAAGGCTAGAATTCTACCACTGAACCACACTGCCAAAGTGATAATTGGTTTGTTAAAACAACAGTCACAAAAAGCCACTTATCCACTACCTGTCATTTAAGTTTATATAGGCATATAATTATTTTTGGAGAGAATGAGTAAGTTTGTTTCCTCACATTCAAGCCAATTCTAAAGTGACTATAAATGAGTTGAGTCAACAATATAGTAATACTTCAGTTATCAAGTGTAAGTGTCAGGCAACATTTACTGGATAAATAAAATCTGTCTACCTGGCAAAATCTTAATTCCTTTTCAAGAGTTGGCAAAGCTTCATCATGTCTCTGAAGTCTTCCCTACCACCTTTCCCCAGCCTCTACACGAAGTGAGGTGTCCTACCCTACAGCAGCATCAGTGCAAACCTACATTATAGCAATCACTGTGTGTATGTTTATATAGTTAAGTGTCTGTTTTCCACTGGATTGTAGTAAGCATTTTGTAAATGAAACCTTTTTTTTAAAATTTTACTGATGCCCAATGCCTAATACAGTACCTGGGCAGAATGAATAAAGCTTTTTTCAGTGAAGGAGGTTTCCAAGTAGTTATGACTCTTCAGTAAGTAAACTTAAAATTTATGTTTCTGACAGTTTTCTAAAATTTATTACATAACTCTCTAGTACATTAAACAAAAGTTAAACTTGTCCTGATAGTTCACGATCATCGGGATTTGGTATTATTACTATAGATACAGTGGTAGCTGGTAGGGGACTTGGGACCAAAGAAGTCCTATAGATCCTAGAACTTAATTTTTTAAAAGTACGTGATATTTGCTTGCTCTTTTCAATTATTTTATCACTTCTCTATACCAGGAATTGGCAAACTACAGTCGCCTATTTTCTTTTATGGCCCATGAACTAACGATGATCTTTACACCTTTAAATGGTTACATTTAAAATATGGTCTCTATTTTGCCACTTGGCCCACAATACCTAAAATACTTACTATCTGGTACTTTAAGAAAAAAATGTGCTGATTCTTGTTTTACAGCATGAAAAGGGTTAAAAATATGAATTATAAGATATGATTACCAGGGAATAGTACTTTTTTTTTTAAATACTGATTCAAAAGTCAAAGCAGGAGGTTTCACTTCTAATGAGGATATAGAAGATCTCAAAAGACCACCATTACTACCATAACAAAGAGAAAACACCTGATTAACTTAAAATATCATATTTTTCTTTACAGTCATAAAAGAGATGTGAACTCAAAACAGTCTAAAGCAATGAAATTTGAATGAGAAATGAGTCTTTTCTAGATAAGCAGAGACCTACTGATAGACATTTCCACCTCTGAGAATAATTGCTAAGTCTAGGCACACGTAGCTGGGGCAAGCCTCCTAAAGACAAGTAACTTTTCTGGGACAAGGAGAAACCAGCAATACTTCTAACAATCACACATGAATTAGCTGGTGGATTAGAATCTGGAGGGATGCCAATCTTTCCAGTCCACCAGTTCTCTCTCCCCTATAGGCTTTTCCTGCATAAGAGATCCCAAGAAAAACTGGGGGAAGGGCTGGAAAATGGCAAGATGGGTAATCACAAAGCCCTGCCGGAGTGAGAAGCCTAATTCTACTCTCAAGAGAAATCAGAAGAGAACTGAGATAACTAATACTATAACTTTGCCCTGACCCTGAATAGACTGATTAAATCAGGGCCCATCCTACCTGCCAGATCCAGAAAAGGAAGAGCCCTTTGTGGGAGGGGATATTATCCACATCAGCCTTTATTTATATAATGTCTGCAGAGAAGCAGGAAAATATATCTAATAATCAATAGGAAAAAGTCAATATAAGAAGACCATCAGAAAACCAAGGATGTTGAAAAACTCAAATATTGGAATTAATAAAGACTCTAAAATAACTATTATAAATATGTTATAGTATTGTGGAAAGAACACAAAATGGGTGACAAGATGGGAAACTTCAGGAGAAAAATGGAATTTCTTTAAAAAAAACGAAATCTCAGAATTAAAAAAATACAATTTTATTTTTAAAAATGTAGGAGTCCCTGGATGGCACAAATGGTTAAGTGCTCGACTACAAGCCAAAAGGGTGATGGTATGAACCTACCAGAGACCTCAGGAGACAGGACTGGCAATCTGTTTCTGAAAGGTCGCAGCCTTGAAAGCCCTATGGAGCGGTTCCACTCTGCACACATGGGGTTGCCATGAGCCAGAACTCTATGGAGCAGTCCTACTCTGCACACATGAGGTTGCCATGAGCCAGAACTCTATGGAGCAGTTCTACTCTGCACACATGGGGTTGCCATGAACTGACTCAACAGCAACCAACAACAACAAAAGGCCTAACAAAAATGTATTGGATAGGCTTACTGGCAGAAGAAAGAATTAGCTAACTTGAAAACAGGTCACTAGAAACTAAATTGAAGTACAAAGAGAAAAATAATTTTTTTTAAATAATAAAGCATCAGAGGCCTTTGGTACAGTATCAAATAAGTCTAAAATATGTGTAGTTAGAATTATAGAAGGCAAGAAAAAGAAAATAGTGCAGAAAAAATAGCTGAAAATTCTCCAAAATTGGTGTCTTTAAATCTAAAGTGTATTTTTTATAGACAGCATACAGCTGGATCATGTTTCTATATCCAGTTAGACAACTGGAATGTTTAATATATTCACATTTACAATTATTACTGATATGGTTGGATTTATGTCTACCATTTTGCTATTTGTTTTCTATATGTCTTCTGTCTTTTTGTTCCTCTGTTATCACCTTCTTTTGTATTAAATAGGTATTTTCTAGTGTACCATTTTAATTTCTTTGTTGATTTTGTTTTTACTATACTTTATTTGAATTTCTTAATAATTTCTATATACATTATAATTTATCATAATGTACCTCAAATTAATACTAACTTAATTCTAGTAAAATACAGGCAGTCCCCCAGATTATGAATGCTCCTAAAACTGTCTTTAAATCGAATTTATATGTAAATTGGAACAGTTAGGTACGGTTCATAGCTAACATCAGTTAATCAAATGTTTGTCTTAGTATACAGAATATAGTTTGCCTTTCTATACATCAAAAGCATTAAAAAAACAAAAAGAAAAAAAAAAAACACTTCCAGATAGATTAAAACAGCTTTAACATAATAATACGGAGGTAGTAATAACAATGTTTTGATGTGCATTGCAAAGTAGCGCTCGTTTGTTATTACGAACCATTGTATGTACCTCGAATTTTTAATATAATAGGCTTTACAGTGGTTGGTTCATAACTACAGGTTATGACATTCATAACCCGGGGACATCATAACCCGGGGACTATCTATATAGAAACTGCTCGAATATAGCTCCTCTCCCTTCTCCCTTCTTTGTGCTATTATTGTCATGCATATTATCTCTCTATATATTATAAACCCAATAATACAGAGTTACAATTACTGCTTTACACAATCTTATATCTTTTAAAAAAGTTAGAGAAGAAAGGAGAAAAAATAATTCAGGGTCATTTATATTAACCTACACATTTACCATTTCTGATAGTCTTCATTTCTTCCTATGATTCAAATAACTCTCTGGTATATTTCCTTGCTCTAATGTAGTTCCATCGCCCCCAACCCCTGATCCTCTATGCTATTATTGTTACATATATTACAACTTAATGTGTTATAGCTTGGTCAGTTGATTTTTGACAAAAATGCAAAGGCAATTCAATAATGTCTTTTTAACAGTGCTATATAATGAAAACAGCTCCAGAACACACAGATCATTCTCTAGGATAGCTCATATGCTAGGTCACAAAACAAGTCTCAACAAATTTAAAAAGACTGAAATCAGAGAAGGTATCTCTTCTAACTGCAATTAAATGAAACTAGAAATTAATACAGAAGGAAAACTGGAAAACACACAAATGTATGGAAATTAAACAACATCTATTAAACAACCAATAAATCATGGAAGAAATAAAGAAAGAAATCAGAAAACACTTACGAGTTGAAAGAAGATGAAAGCACAACATATCAAATTTATTGGACGCAACTTAGGGACATTTATATATGCCTACATTAAAAAAAGAAGAAACGTCTCAAATCAATAATATAACTCTACAACTTGAAGAGTTAGAAAAAGAGCAAACAGTCCAAAGCTACCAAAAGGGAGGAAATATCAAAGATCAGAACAGAAATAACTGAAATGCAAAATAGAAAAACAATAGACTCAACAAAACCAGAAGTTGGTTTTTTTAAAAGATCAATATAATTAACAAACCTTTAGCTAGACTGACAAAGCAAAAGAAGATAAAAATATCTAAAATCAGAAAGGAAATTGGAAACGTTACAACAGACCCTACAGAAATAAAAAAAGGATCGTAAGAGAATCCTATGCGCAATTGTTTGCCAATAATTAGATAACTTTGATGAAATGGACAAATTCCTAGAAACCCATAAACTACCTATGATGACTCAAGAAGAAAACTCAGCCAACCCGTAACAAGTGAAGAGATTGAATTAGTTATCAAAAACTGCCCAACAACAGCAAAAGGCATGCTCCAGATGGCTTCACTAAGAAATTCTACCAAACATTTAGAGAAGAAATGACATCAATCCTTCTTAAGCTCTTCCAAAAACTAGAAGAGATGGTAACACTTCCAAACTCATTCGCTGAAACTAGCGTTACCCTGATAACAAAGCCAGACACAGACAACACAAGAGAAAAAAAACAAAAAAACTACAGACCAATATCTCTTATGAATACAGATTCAAAAAGTACTCAAGAAAATGCTAGCGAACTAATCTAACACAATATTACAAGGACTGCACACCACGATCAAGTGAGATTTATTCCAGGAACGCAAGGGTGCTTCAACATTAGAATAACAGTCAATGTAATATACCACATTAATAGAACAAAGGAAAAGAATCACAGGATCATCTCAATTGAGGCAGAAAGGACATTTGACAAAATCCAACACCCTTTCGTGATAACAACACTCAGCAGCCTAGAAACAGAAGAGAAAATCCTCAATAGGATAAGGGGCATTTATGAAAAACCCACAGCTAAAATCATACTCAGTGAAGAAAGACTGAGAACTTTCCCCTTAAGATCAGGAACAGGACAAGGATGACCACTCTCACCGCTGCTAAGCAATACTGTACTGGAAGTCCTAGCCAGAGCAGTTAGCTAGGCAAGAAAAAGAAATAAAGGGTATTCATATCTGGAAAGAAGAAGTAAAACTATCCCTACTCACAGATGACATGACCCATGTACAGAAAACCCCAAAGAATCCACAGAAAGCTACTAGAGATAATGAATGAATTCAGCAAAGTGGCAGGGTACAAGGTCAACACACAAAAATCAGTTGGGTTTCTATATACCTACAATGAGAAGTCTGAAAGGGAAATAAAGAAAAAAATTCCATTTACAATAGCATGTAAAAGAATAAAATACCTAGGAATAAATTTAACCAGAAAGGTGAAAGACTTGCACACTGAAAACTATAAAACATCACTGAAGGAAATTTTAAAAACCCATTGCCACTGAGTTGATTCCGACTCACAGCGACCCTACAGGACAGAGCAGAACTGCCCCATAGAGTTTCCATAGGTTTTTCTTCACGGAAACAGACTGCCACATCTTTCTCCAGCAGAGCAGCTAGTGGGTTCAAACTACCAACCTTTCTGTTAGGAGCCAAGCACTTAACCACTGTGCCACCAGCGCTCCTTGAAAGAAATTAAAGAAGACCTAAATAAATGGAAGGACATTTCATGTTCATTGATTGGAAGACTTAATATTACTCAGATATTAATACTACCCAAAGCAATCGACAGATTTAATGCAATCCCCCTCAAAATTTCTACGCCTTCTTTGAAGAAATGTAAAAAAGTCAATCTTCAAATTTATATGGAACTGAAAGGGACACCAAATAGCCAAAACAATCTTAAAAAGAAGAACAAAGTCGGAGGACTCACACATTCCAATGTCAAAATGTACTGTAAAGCTACAGTAATCAAAACAGTCTGGTACTGGTATCAGGACAGACATACAGATGAATGAAATAGAATTGAGAGTCCACAAATAAACCCATACATCTAGGGTCAACTGATTTTTAACAAAGCTGCTAAGTCCATTCAATAGGGAAAGCATAGTCTCTATAATAAATGCTGCAGGGACAACTGGATCTCCACATTCAAAACAATGAAGCTAGATCCGTACCTCAACAACATATATGAAAATTAACTTAAAAGAGATAGATGACCTAAATGTAAAAACAAATCATAAAACTCTTAGAACAAAACATAGGAGTAATGCTTCTTAGACCATAGCTTTTGACAGCGGAGTCTCAGATATGACACCAAAAGCACGAGCAAGAAAAGACAAAGTATATAAACTGGACTTCACCAAAAAGGAAAACTTTTGTACACCAAAGGACTTTAACAACAAAGCGAAGAGAGAACCTACAAAATGGGAGAAAATATTAGGAAACCATGGATCTGAAAAGGGTTTAATATCCAGAATATATAAAGAACTCCTACAACTCAACAACAAACAATCCAATCAAAAAATGGGCAAAGGATTCGAACAGGCATTTCACCAACAAAGACTTACAACTGACCAATAAACACATGAAAAGTTGCTCAAGGACACCAGTCATTAGGGAAATGCATATGAAAACCACAATGAGATACCATTTCACTCCACTAGGAAGGCTATTATCAGAAAAACGGAAAATAACATGTATTGGTGAAAATGTGGAGAAACTGAAATACTCACTTATTGTTAGTGGAATTGTAAAATGCTGCAGCCACTATAAAAAACACTTTGATATTTCCTCAAAAAGCTAAACATAGAATTATCATATGACCCGGCAATTTCATTCCTGAGTATATATCCAGAAGACCTGAAAGCAGGGACAGATACATATACTTTTATACCAGTGTTCATCATAGCATTTATTCACAACAGCCAGAAAGAGGAAACAACCCAAGTTTTCATCACAGATGAACAGATAAGTAAAATGTAGCATATACATACAATGTAATATTATTCAGCAATAAAGAAAAATGAAGTTTTGATGCATGCCATGGCATGGATGAACCTTGACAACATTATGCTGAGTGAAATAAGCTCAACACAAAAGGACAAATATCGTATGATCCCACTTATATGAAATATCTAGAATAGGCAACTGCATAAAGGCCAATTTTATTAGTGGTTACTAGGGGCTGTTGGAAGGGGGGAAATGGGGCGTTATTCCTTAAAGGGTACTGACTTTCTGTTTTAAGGGTGATGAAAACATTTGCAGACAGATAGTGCACAACATGGTGAACATAGTTAATGTCACCAAATTATACACCTAGAAATGTTGAAATGGCAAATGTTTTGTTATATATATTCTACCATAATAAAAAAGTAAAGATAGGATGCCTCTATGTCTACATACAGGATTACTGTAAGAATCAAATGAGATGGCATATATGAAAGGGCTTTTCAAACTGTCAAGTAATTACTGAATACACATATTATTACATAGTACCTATCCCAATTTTGCAAATTGGGACATAATGTTTGTATTTGTCCCTCCTCACATGGTTATTACTAAAAAAGGATACTAACCCAAATATATTAAGGTACAGAGCATCCTTAGTAGAAGTATACAAAATGTTCGTTTTCTAAAACAGACAGCCTGAATCCCAGAAATTGAGACTTAGTCCTTAAAAAAATAAACTTCCATCTAGGTTGAACTGCATAACAATTAGTTAGATTCCTGCTCATACCAGAGATTTACTTTATAGAGAGATATTTAGATGAAGCAACCACAGAGATGCACGAGAAATCTTATCAGCCTTGATGGGAAGTGACACCCTGAAAAAGACAACATACTCCAATTATGTCATGAATGCAAATCTTTTAGTATAACTAAATATTCTCCTTCTTCAAAAGTGATAAACCAATATCTAAATAGAGTCGTAGAAAAAAACTATTTTTATCAGCTGTCCATCTTGAATTAATTTTTTTTCTAAAAAGAGGGAAAAGGAGCAGACCTTGAATCAACTGAAATTTTAAATTATCTAAATCTTCTGTTGTCAGTATGCACCACAGTTTCTCTCTAGTATGCAATATACATAAAATTCAAAGCCACTGCAATGTACACAAGTTAAAAATAAGTTTCCCTAAACTTCGGTAACTGGCAGAGTATGGGACACAGAGCAGAAGGAAAAACAAAACAAAAACAAAAACCTATTAAGACTACTTTTACATAATTTCCATTTCTCAAGATATTGTTTAAATCAGAACATATACATCCACAGGTATACACATATATGTAGATAGATGGACGGATGGACAGCTGGATGGATAGATGGAAGGACGGATGACAGATACTTTTTCTTCCTAGGGGAATTCTGGTCCACATGTTGAAATTTAGGATAGAAATTTCCATCTCATCCTCTGCTCTTTTTTCATTCTCAACTGACACGTTTCCAGGGTTCTTTGTCTGATATAAACAGCAAAACATTTTCAGACTCACCCAGAACACCCATACAGGAAACCATAACGTTTGAAAATTAGCTCAGTGTTGTACAGGGGGGGGGTTTGTCTTCAGAGTTGAGGGAAGTCACTGTCAAAAATGAAATGGAAGTTCCCATTTCTTGTTTATTCTACTTGGTGGGTACATGGGGGAAAAATACCAGTGAATCTTCCTAGTCATAACTGAATAAAATAGTTCATTGTCTCTGTTACCTAAAACACACTTGGAAAATCTTACAAAGAGTCTTGTTCAGGATCTCTTCCAGTCTATTTTTAAAATATATTTAAAGTAATGCCATCATCTTTCCCTATTCAAGACCTTCCTTATATATTTTCTTTATAGGATACTACATTAACTTCTAAAACTGTTTATTTTGCCTTTAAATCATCAGATTTTGCTTTCTCAATCTATTATTATTATTACTACTAACTTATATGTATAATTTTTAAATGCTCAGTTTTTTGGAAAATATTATGAAAATGTTCATCACACAAATCTAAAATTATAAAGTAGATAATGAAATGCCTTACAGTTCATATTACTATATAGTTCATATTAACTATTAGTAATAAAATGTTCTAAAGTTCTATTTTATAAATCACACATGGTTATAAAGATGCAGAAAACAGTGAAGCACCACCAGAATATTATAATCTCACTTAACTTATAACAAACTTGGCTTATTAATTTAGAAACAAGGAACGAAACTTATAAATATATAATTTATAAAAGAGCTCAGTTCTTTGAAAAAATATTATGAAGACGTCAATCACACAAATCTAAAATAATAAAGTAGATAATAAAATTCCTTAAAGTTCATATGGAGTCCCTGGGTGGTGTAAATAGTTAATGCATTCGTCTGCTATTTGAAAGGATGGAGGTTATAGGCCACCAAAAGACACTTCAGAAGAAAAGCCTGCAGATCTACTTCCAAAAAAATCAGCCACTGAATTACCCTTGGAACACAGTTCTACTCTGACACACACAGGGTTGCCATGAGTCGGAGTCGACTCTACAGCAACTGGGAATACTGCATATTTGACAGGTCTTAATTAAATCCACATATGAAAAACATAAACTACGTATTGACAACATAAGAATTACAGGTTTTGAGTTAGTTATATCTCAAGGAAAGATTTCTACCTAAAAAAAAAGATACGTCAGTAATAATCATAGTTGTTGATCAACAGTAACAAAATTTGATATTTTTAATAGGTTCCCCTTTCTCATAACTGTTCACAGAGGAGCACTGAATACAGAAAATAGCGTGATTCCAAAGCTTGATGCGGCTAACTTGGAAACAATCCTGAGGCAAACACACAGGTAATATGATTTGGCTAATGCCCTTTGTCCAACTTATTTAAATAACTTCCATAAATCTTCACATTTATTTTTCTGTAATGATCCTACAACACAGACTAACTAATCTCTGGAGATTTACAGAGGACAAGGAAGTTGAAGACAACATTACTTTTAACTGCAAATGTTGTTGAAATGAGAATGGTCGGTAGTGCACTTGGGGTTGAAACTACTATTAATTTCAATCCACAGAGAGTATATCTCCTTCTCTCCTCTTCAATGTGGCCAAACTGGTACATGCTGTATCCTTACCAGTAAAAAAACACTAACTCCTTGACCTCCCTCATTATGATATAATGGAATGACATGCCATAACGCAACTTTGAACACAGTGCAAAATTAACTTGGTACCCAAGGCATCAAAGAAGCCTTATTCATCCACAGGCTCAGCTATGAAAAGTTCCAGGGATAAGACCACTTCCTTGGGAATCATGCCAATGCCTGCCCAGTGCAAAATTAAGGCAGCTAAAACCCCAATGGAGTTTTCCTAAACAATTAACTGCCTGTTGGGCTCTTCAGCCCACTGGGAAGTCATTCTGTTAAACTGCAAGCCTTCTTTTTTCTTTTTGAGGGTAAAGAGAACAAAATGCTGTGTCAGTTAAAAGAAGGTGCCAGAATTTGGGGGTTTTACCAGCAACGTATTTCCAAGAGGCAGTGTGAGGACACACATTCTGATATGCAGAGAAACAAAGTGACAAAAGTCATTTTATCCGTTATTAGACTTTAGTCCTCAAATAAAATTAACCATCATTAAATGAATTTGTAATAAAGAATATGCTTCCTAAAAAAGGAAATATTTTTCAATTACAGGGAAATGTTAATGGAGTACCTTCAAGAAAACATGTATCACTTCAGGATTAAATCTTATTAACTCTGAACATCTTTAGAAATGTTCTGAGGAAGGATTTCAATTAGTTCTAGTAACCCTTAAAGCCACCATTAATGTAAGTCCTTTTCCCAAGAGTCTAAAGGAAAAAGAAGGGTAACAAAAACGACAGAAGGACAAGAGAATATGGATGAAAAAGAATTCAACTAAAAGATAAGAAGGCTATTCATAGCACTGGCAGAGCGCTTTTTCAGACTTGATATTGTTCTCTACCCTCAAATACATATTACACTTACAGAGTAAAGTGTGGGAAACGGTGGTGATAAATTCTGCAAGCTGATGGATTTTGCAGGCATTCTAGCTTTTTGTAAATTCTTGGAAGGTTGCTAACAACATATCCTTATGTTCTTTAAGGTATTACTTAGAAAGTCTCTACTGGCAACTCTTGATTTAGCTTTCTCTCATCTTTGAATTCCTTAATCTCTTCTGCTTCTGACCCATCACACCACTGACACACACACACACGTTCTCTCTCTCTCACACACACACACATACACACATCAACAATCCAGGTGTTTCTCACCACCTTCCAAGAGTGACTCAGAAGTGTACTTCAGACAAGATGGTTCTCATTATCTTAGTCACCCAAGTCTACAAATGACCCCTGCCAGCACAGTTCCATCATTCCTGTGTCAATTTTCATCAGTATCATGGGATCTTATCAGCTTCAGGCAGGCACTCCCCCTTGGCCCTCAATACTTTGCTCATGCTATTACTTTGCCAGGAACAGCCATTCCCATCCTTGATCCACATTAAATGCCTACACATATTTCAAAAAACTTGTCCTTCGGGAATCTTTCTCAGACCCTCCCACCTCTACACCACAGTCTAGGCTGAATCTCAATGTGTATGGGTTCTTTTCTCCTCATAAACGCACTGATGCAGCAGATAGGAAAACAAATAATTGCTCCATTTGTATTTATCAGGGTTACTGCTGTGATAACATATAAATAGCTAACAAAATTTTTTAAAATAATTACGGCCTTTACTAAAGAAAAATTACTACTGACAGTCTTCAAAAGCTATACTCGGGACAATTAATTCTGACAAAAATGATATGGCTTAATAAGCTAAGAAACAGATTTTAAAGTTTACAGATTTAAAAAAATCACAGGCTAAAAATCCTACTTTGGCTCTGCCACTTATTTCTTACATGTATTGAGTTGTTTTTACTTTTTTTAAAGATATCGATTTCATTAATTTTTTAAGAATCTTGTCAAAACAGTTTTGATCAAACCAACTTAGCTGCTGAACTAGCATATGGGAAATTTAGTGCATGGAATTTGCAGCCTTTTTGTAAATTTCTAGAGTAAAATTCAGACTGGAAAATGCCAAGAAAGAGAACATATGGAATAATTTTCTCTCAGATAAAATGGCTGAATGTATCCATTTTAAAGATCACCAATAACCATAAATAAGAGAAATGCCACTAATTTGTGGTACTAGAGGGATAAAATAGTCATTAGAGAGGTTCCATCTTCATGTAAGTTATCTATCATTCCTCTGTGACACCAAGAGGAGAGAGAGCCATTTATAATTTAGTCAAGTTTAAAAGGATGAATGGATCCATTGCTATTATTAAGAAAGAAACTACAACCCTTGGTAACAAGAGAGATTCATAGATCATATCAAATAATATCTTAATTTTCCTGGTTTTTATAATAGTACAAAATGCTTTGATCATTTTTTTATTTTAAACTTATAACATGCATTATCATGAAAAAGCTTAAAATACAGCAACTATGGTTTTAGTTATTATCCCATCTCTCATATCCTACTGGAGAAACTAAACTTGCATTGAAACTGGGTGTCAACACAGAGTCTATCAGAAAAAAACACTAGCATTTAAAAAAGAGAAAACCATTTTTTCTCCTCACAACTTCCTAGGGTTCTTGTATAAGTCACCTAAGATATATGCTCATTTACAGCTACATGGAATATCAATATTAATTCTGCTACAGAAACCTGTAATACTATTATCCTAACTTTGGGGTAATATATTTCCTCCATTTAGGGTACTCAACAAATACCAGTGGCAGGGTAGCCCGAAAGGAAGTGAATAAAGTTACCTGAACATAAATTTTGACTTTATATGGTACGTTAGCACTGAAAAGGATAGGCTCTTGGCTTTAGTTAGGATTCTTTTGGTTGTTTCACCTTTAAATCCATCAGATCTCTTGACCTCTGTAAATCTAGGAATATGATTTTATACCATTGCTGGGTTTGGGGAAACTGTGCTCATACCACTAGCCATTTATGCGACATGCTACGTGGATTCCTCAAATGCACTTTAGCGAGAAACAATCTAGAGGACTTTCCATGTGGATATAACCATCTAAATACATCATTTAACATGGTATTTTATAACATAAACTAAAAATTATTTCACATCAACTTTAAGAAGTTTTAGAAGAGAGAAAAAGTATATGTCCCTCCTTTCAAGAAACACTAAGAATTAATCACTTCATACTCTGTCAGTAAAATTTTCCCACCAGATAATCAGAAATGGGCATCTGACCAAATTTTATTCTCCCACTGAAGATCAACAATTTACCATTAAATCAATATTTTCACAAGGGGCTAGCATACACAAGACCTTCTAAGACTCGGAAAATATGACAAGGTGTTTAACTATGACCATATATTATGTGTAACTGCTTTACAGCAAAGACTGGTCACACACTGTACTTTTACTCAAAGTACAGTTCACTCACTGCCATTCAAATATACATTCACCCTGTAATGGAATGTGTCTGCATTCTAGCTAGAATCTATGTAAACAATATCACCAGGTTCAAAGCCTAGGAAAACAAGGGGGAAATGGTTACAGAAACTTTTTAGGCATTCTCAGAAATGCACACAGATATAACACTGACCTGTGCCTATCACTGTTACTTTTTAAGAATTCAGAAAATATAAACACACCATAAAACAATGTAAAGAATAAGCCATGCAACTATATATGCCACTCTACCACTCAGCAGTCAAGTATCTAGACAGCTATTAAAATGGTTTTATTTAATACAGTAAAATTATGTATTTCTATCACAAGGAAAATGTTTAAGTTGTAGTTAGCTATGTAAATGACAGAGTTTGTTTGGTCCAGTTTTACAAACAACAGACTCCAAAACTTGGGAACTACAATAAAGGAACAAATAGGAATCTGGCCAAATATGCTATGTACCCTTTGTAAGTAATATGTAATTGCACCTCCAGCAAACTGTCATCTCCCCTTGCTCTCTAGTCTTTCATGCAACCTAGCTTCCCTTTTTGTAAAATGTTGTTTAAAGTTTTTGAGGGATACAGAGTAAAAAAAAATTTGTTTATACTTAAGTAGGTGAGCCGCAGAGTCTGTAACGGTGATTTACAATTGGTGTGCTGAGCTTGGTTGTGCAGTGTGTGGCAACCAATTTGTTTCTAACAATAAAGTGCCAACGTTGGCAGGTTACTTTTTCATATAAAACTAATATTCCCGATATTATCATTCTCATCCACTCACATTCCAACATGTTTTCTTTAGTGGGAGTCAAAGGGAAGTTAGAACTAACAGGTATTGGGAATAATACATGAGCCAAAGCTTATCTTATCTCTGCTGCAGTCTAAGAGAATTGGACTAGAATCAAAAATCAAAAACAACAACAATAATAATAACAAAGGTTTAAAAAAAAACAAAATCCACTGCCGTTGAGTTGATTCTGACTCATAGCGACCCCACAGGGTTTCCAAGCCTGCAAATCTTTACAGAAACCGACTGCCACATTGTTCTCCTAGGGAACCACTGGTGTTTCCAAACTACTGACCTTTCAGTTAGCAATTGAACACTTTAATCACCACACCACCAGCTATAGTCTTGCTAAAGAAATCAAACTAACCTGATCAAGTCCCTGGTTCCAGCTGCCAATTTCCAAGAAATACAGAAGGCAGACAAAGATGTTGAAAATAAAGGGTCAGAGGTGGAACCCATAGATCAGAGGTCTGCAACTTTTGGTCCATGGGACAAATCTGGCCAGCCTCTGTTTTTCTAAATACAGTTTTATATGAACAGAGCCACATTCACTTATTTATGTATTGTCTATAGCTGCTTTCACACTAACATGGCAGAGCTGAGTAGTTGCAACAGAGATCAAATAGTCCACAAACCTAAAACAGTCACTATCTAGAGTTTTATGGGAAAAGTCTGATAATCTCTAAGATAGATGCGTTTAGTTTTTTGTTTTTTGTTTTTTTGTTTAAGGCAGATTAACGGAGATTTAAAAGACATAGCACTTTGGGTAAAATTTATGGGATGTAAATATAGCAGTGTTTAGAGGTTAGTATTAACTGCTTATATTACCAATATCAGGAATAAAAGAGGGAACACCATTACAGACCCTACGGATATTAAAAGAATAATAAGGGACTATTGTGAACAAGTTTATGTCAATAAATTTGATAACACAGATGAAATAAACAAATTTCTTCTAAAATATACAAATACCAGAGCTCACTCAGAAGAAAACAGATAATCTGATACCCCTACATTTATCAATACAATTGCATTTGTAGTTCAAAAATCCTCCTAGAAAGAAAACTCCATGTTCAGATGGCTTCACTGGTAATTTCTACCAAACGTTTAAGGAAGAAATAATACCAATTCTATAAAAACTCTTCTAGAAAATTGAAGAGCAGGGAACACCTTTCAACTCATTTTATAAGGTCACAATTACCCTAATATAAAAACAGGTAAATGCATTATAAGAAAATTATAGACCAATATCCCTCATGAACATAGATGCGAAAATCCTTAACATTAGCAAATCGAATAAATTATGACCAAGTAGGATTTAGCTCAGGAATATAAGGTTGATTGAACATTTGCAAATCAAAATAATTTACCATATAAACATACTTACCATAAAAAGGTGAGATCAATAGTGCAGGAAAACATTTAATAAAATCCAGCATCCATTCATGACAAAAATTCAAGGAAACTAAGAATAAAGGGGAATTTCTTCAGCCTAATAAATAACATCTACCAAAAAAAAAAAAAAAAAAACTACAGCAAACATCATACTGATAGATAAAGACAATGTTTCTCTCTAAGACTGGGAACATAGCAAGGATTCTGCTCTCACTACTTCTATTCAACATTGTATTGGAGGTCCTAGTTAATGCAATAAAGCAAGAAAAAAAACAAAAACACAGATTTGAAAATAAATAAAACTGTCTTTATTTGCAGACAACATGATCATCACCATAGAAGTCACCAAAGACTCTATAAAACAACTACAAGAAATAATAAGTAAATTTAGCAAGGTTAGCAGAATGCACTCAGTAGAAAAAACATTGTTTTTCTATATACTAGTAATGATCACCACCACTCATATGTCAGTTTGCCCGTACTGTGGTGGCTTATGTGTTGCTGTGATGCTTGAAGCTATGCCACCTGTATTTCAAATACCAGCAAGGTCACCCATGGTGGACAGGTTTCAGCTGAGCTTCCAGACTACGAAAGACTATGAAGAAGGACCTGGTGGTCAACTTCTGAAAAACTTGGCCAGTGAAAACCTTATGAATAGCAGTACAACACCGTCTGATACAGTGCAGGAAGATGAGCCCCTAAGGTTGGAAGGCACTAAAAATACTACCAAGGGGATTCTGAACAGAGCTAGAGAAGGATGTAGAACAAAATTCTAACACACACAAAAAAGACCAGATTTACTGGCCTAAAGGAGACTAGAGAAACCCCGAGAGTATGGCCCCCAGATACCCTTTTAGCTCAGTGGTGAAGTCACTTCTGAGGTTCACTGTCCAGCCAAGGAGTGGACAGCCCCATAAAACCACATGGGACTAACGAGGCACAGCAGTCCAGGGACAAGGACTAGAAGGCAGAAGGGGACAGGAAAGCTGGTGATAGGGAACACAAGGTTGAGTAAGGATAGTGTTAATGTGTTGTGAGGTTGTTAACCATTGTTATAGGGCAACATGTGTACCGTTTAATGAGAAACTATTTTGTTCTGTAAACCTTCATCTAATGTGAGAATAGTAGCACAACTGGAAGAGTGTAGTCTATGTCACTGAACTCTGCACGTAGACATTTTTGAAATGGTGTCTCTTTGGCTATGTATATTTTCACCGAAAAAAAAAAAAAAAAGGTCGAGAAGGGAGAGGGTTGACATGTCATGGGGTTGTTAACCAATGTCATAAAACAATATGTGTACTACTGTTTAATGAGAAACTATTTGTTCTGTAAACCTTCACCTGAAGTACAATTTAAAAAAAAAATACTACCAAGGAAGAGCTGCCTCCTCAAAGTAGAGTTGACCTTAGTGATGTGGATACAGTCAAGCTTTTCGGACCTTCATTTGCTGATGTGGCATGAGTCAAAAGGAGAGGAAACAGCTGCAAACATTCATTAATAATCAAAACCTGAACTGTACAAAGTATGAATCTAGGAAAATTGGAAGTATCAAAAATGAAATGGAATGCATAAAGATCGATATCCTAGGCATTAGTGAGCTGAAATGGACTGGTATTGGCCATTCTGAATTGGACAATCATATAGTGTACTACACTGGGAATGACAAATTGAAGAGGAATGGCATCATATTGTCAAAAAGAACAAACATTTCAAGATCTATCCTGAAATACAACGCTGTCAGTGATAGGATAATATCCATACACCTACAAGGAAGACCGGTTAATATGACTATTATTCAAATTTACACAAAAGCACTCAAGCAAAAGATGAAGAAATTGAAGATTTTTACAAACATCTGCTGCCTGAAATTGATCAAACTTGCAATCAATATGCATTGATAATTACTGGTGACTGGAATGTGAAAGTTGGAAGCAGAGAAGGACCAGTAGTTGGAAAATACAGCCTTGGTAATAGAAATGATGCCCGAGATTGCATGATAGAATTTTGCAAGACCAACGAATACTTCATTGCAAATACCTTTTTTCAACAACATAAACGACAACTGTACACATGGACTTCACCAGATGGAATACACAGGAAATCAAACTGACTACATCTGTGGAAAGAGACAATGGAGAACCTCAATATCATCAGTCAGAACAAGGTGAAGGCCTGACTGTGGAACAGACAATCAGTTGCTCTTATTCAAGTTCAAGCTGAAGCTGAAGAAAATTAAAACAAGTCCACAAGAGCCAAAGTATGACCTTGAGTATACCCCACCTGAATTTGAAGAACATCTCAAAAACAGATTTGACACAGTGACCATTAATGACCAAAAACCAGACAAGCTGTGGGATGACATCAAGGACATCACACATGAAGAAAGCAACAGGTCATTAAAAAGTCAAGAAACAAAAGACCAGAACAGACGTCAGCAGAGACTCTAAAACTTGCTCTTGAATGTCAAGTAGCTAAAGCGAACGGAAGAAATGATCGTGTAAAAGAGCTGAACAGAGGATTTCATGAGGCAGCCGGAGAAGACAAAGTAAAGTATTATAATGAAATGTGCAAAGATCTGGAGTTGGAAAACCAAACAGGAAGAACATGTTTGACTTTTCTCAAGCTGAAAGAACTGAAGGAAAAATTCAAGCTTCGAGTTGCAATACTGAAGGACTCTGGGCAAAACACTAAATGACACAGGAAGCATCAAAATAAGATGGAAGGAATACACAGAGTTACTGCACCAAAAAGAACTGGTCAAAGTTCAGCCATTTCAGGAGGTAGCACATGATCAAGAACCGATGGTACTGAAGGAAGAATCCAAGCTGCACTGAAGGCACTGGCAAAAACAAGGCTCCAGGATTTGATGGAACACCAATGGAGATGTTTCAACAAACGGATGCAGTGCTGGAAGTGCTTACTCATCTATGCCAAGAAATTTGGAAGACAGCTACCTGGCCAATCGACTGCAAAAGATCCATATTTGTGCCCATTCCAAAGAAAGGTGATCCAAAAGAATGTGGAAGTTATCAAACAATGTTATTAATATCATATGCAAGTAAAATTTTGCTGACGATCATTCAAAAGCGGTTGTAGCAATACATCAACAGGGAACTGCCAGAAATTCAAGCTGGATTCAAAAGAGGATGTGGAATGAGGGATATCACTGCTAACGTCAGATGGATCTTGGCTGAAAGCAGAGAACATCAGAAAGATGTTTACCTGTGTTTGATTGACTACACAAAGGCATTCAACTGTGTGGATCATAACAAATTATGGATAATATTGCAAAGAATGGGAATTCCAGAACACTTAACTGTGCTCATGAGGCAGTCATTCGAACAGAAAAAGGGGATACTATGTGGTTTAAAATCAGGAAATTGTGTGTGTCAGGGTTGTATCCTTTCACCATGCTTAGTCAATTTGTATGCTAAGCAAATATTCGAGAAGCTGGACTAT
Source organism: Dugong dugon (assembly GCA_030035585.1). Taxonomy (NCBI): domain Eukaryota; kingdom Metazoa; phylum Chordata; class Mammalia; order Sirenia; family Dugongidae; genus Dugong; species Dugong dugon. The sequence continues at coordinate 46,998,700 of CM057469.1, read as the reverse complement.
ATGAAGAAGAATGCAGCAGCAGAACTGGAGGAAGACTCATTAAGAACCTGTGATATGAAGATGATACAACCCTGCTTGTTGAAAGCAAAGAGGACTTGAAGCACTTACTGATGAAAATCAAAGACTACAGCCTTCAGTATGGATGACACCTACACATAAAGAAAACAAAAATCCTCACAACTAGACCAATAAGCAGTATCATGATAAATGGAGAAAAGACTGAAGTTGTCAAAGATTTCATTTTACTTGGATCCACAATCAACACTCATGGAAGCAGCAGTCAAGAAATCAAACAACATATTGCATTGGGCAAATCTGCTGCAAAAGACCTCTTTAAAATGTTAAAAAGCAAAGATGTCACTTTGAGGACTCAGGTATGTCTGACTCAATCCATGGTATTTTCAATTGCCTCATATGCATGCGAAAGCTGGACAATGAATAAGGAAGACTGAAGAAGAATTAATGCCTTTGAATTATGGTGTTGGGAAAGAATATTGAAAATACCACGGACTGCCAGAAGAACGAACAAATCTGTCTTGGAAGAAGTACAGCCAGAATGCTCCTTAGAAGCGAGGATGGTGAGACTTCATCTCATGTACTTTGGACATGTTATCAGGAGGGACCAGACACTGGAGAAGGACATCATGCTTCGCAAAGCAGAGGGTCAACAAAAAAGAGGAAGACCCTCAACAAGATGGACTGACACAGTGGCTGCAACAATGGGCTCAAACACAGCAATGATTGTGAGGATGGCACAGGGCTAGGCAGCGTTTTGTTCTGTTGTTCATAGGGTCATCCTGAGTTGGAACCAACTCAACAACACCCAACAACACCAAAGTAATGATCAAATGGACATCAAAATTTAAAAATACATTTACAGTAGTATCAAAGTAAATAGTTAGGAATAAATATAACAAAATATGTATAAGACTTATAGGCTGAAAAATACAAAACCTTTTTGAAGGAAATTAAAGAACTACCTGAGATATCAATTCTGTCCAAATAAAGTTATAGATTCAATACAATCCCAATCAAAATTTCGGCAAGCTTTTTTACAGGAATTAACAAGCTGATTTTAAATTTTATATACAAAAGTATTTAGAATAGCTGAAAACAACTTTGAAAAAGAAGAGCAAAGTTGGAAGCCTTATACTGTCTGATTTCAAGCCTTTCTATACAACTACAGTAATCAAAGCAGTGGGCCACCGACGTAAGGACAGACATACAGATCAACAGTATAGACAAGAGAGTACAGAAACAGACCAACACATATATGGTCAGTTGATTTTCAATAGGGTTGCCATGGTAATTAAATGGAGACAGTCTTTTTAAGAAACGGAGCTGGAACTATTGGACAGTCACTTGCCAAATTAATCAACCTTGACCTTTACCTTGTACCATATATAAAAATCGACTCAAAATGAATCATAGACCTAAATGTAAAATCTAAAACTATAAAACTTCTAGAAGAAAACAAGAGAAAACCTTTGTGACTTTGGGTTAGGCGAAGATTTCTTGCATAGAATATAAAAAGTACAAACCACAAAAAAAATCAATAAATTAGACTTCAATCAAAATTAAAACTTCTACTCTTTTAAAGAAATCGTTAAGCAAACGAAAAGAAAGCCACAGACTGGAAGAAAATATTTTCAAAAAACATATTTGATAAAGGAATTGTATCCACAATAAAGAACTCTCATAACTTATTAATAAGAACACAAACAACTCAATTTTTAAAATATGGGCAATAGATTTGAACATATACCTGACCAAATAAATAATATGGATAGCAAATAAGTACATAAAAGATACTCAACTTCATTAGTCATGAAGAAAATGCAAATTAAAAACCACAATGTGATGACAATACATACCTAACTAAATGACTAAAATTAAACAAACTGACAATACAAAATGTTGCTAATGATGTGAAGCAGCTAGAACTCTCACACACTGCTGGTGGGAATACAGAGTAGTACAGCCACTTTAGAAAAGTTTGGAAGCTTCTTATGAAGTTAAAAATACATTTACCATATGCATTAGCAATCCAGAAATGAAAACATTTATCTACGCAAAAGCCTGTGTAAGAATGTTTATAGCAATTTAATTCATGAAAGCCAAAAAAACCAAAGAACTAGAAAAACCCAAATGCTCAACTAGTGACTGGATAGCAAAATGTGGCCCATCCACACAACAAAGTACTACTCAGCAATAAAAAAAGAACACACCACTGATATATGCAATAACAGAGACAAATCTCTAAAACATCATGCTAAATGAAAGAAGTCTGACACAAGAGACTTATTTCTTAAGGTAGACACATGCAAAAATGTTGATTATAAAAAATATGGATAAACATGATATTAAAATTAAGAATGGTTATTCATCAAAAGATACCTTAAAAACAGTAAAAACAGATTTAAGAACTTCTACAAGTCAATGAGAAAACCACAAACAACTCAACAGGCAAAGTGCATGAACAGGCACTTCTCAGGAAAGGAAACAATAAATATATAAGAAATGTTCAATATGATTAGTGATCAGAGAAAAGCAAATTAAGAAAACAGTGAGATAACTTATTCAACTGGCAAAAATCAGTAAGTCTGACAATACCAAATGTTAAGAGATGGCATGTCTCCAAAGGATCTTGTTTACATTGCTGGTGGGAAAGTAAACTGGAGCAACCACTTTGGAAAATATTTTCAAATTATCCCCTAAAGCTGAACATCATTAGCAATACTCCACCATCAAGATGAATAAACTGTAGTACAATCAAACAATGAAATATTACACAGTAGCCAAAACAAATGAACTATAGCAATAAACAATACTGGATACACTTTAGCACTATAATATTAAATGTATACAAAGTGAGCCTCAAAAGATTACACACCTTTTTCTAAAGTTAAAAACATCTAAAATAAAACAATATTCAATGAGCACGGGATTCAGGATAATAGTTACCTCAGGTCCACAGAAGCAAGGAGATGAGAGGAACCATAGGTCAGATAAAAACCCTTGCCAAGAGCCTAGTTTTTGTTTTGGGTGGTAGATTCAGAGCTACTTAATAATATTATTAAAAATAAGTAAGTATGTAAGTAACTAAATAAATGAATGCATAAAGTAATAATGAGATTATGTCATGAAACAAAGATAAACTGAATTCAATGTTGTGCACCTAAGGTTAAAAAGGTTAAAAAAGAACAAAGAAAACCAAAAAAATGCTCCATGACAGCCCCATAAAACCAAATGAGACTAACGAGGTACAGGAGTCCAGAGGGGACAAGGAAGCTGGTGATAGGGAACCCAAGGTTGAATAAGGATATTGTTGATGTGTTGTGAGATTGTTAACCATTGTCATAGGGCAACATTTGTAGTAACTGTTAAATGAGAAACTATTTTGTTCCATAAGCCTTCATCTTAAGTGAGAATAACAGCACAATTGGAAGAGCGTAGTCACTGAACTGTGCATGTAGAAATTTTTAAAATGGTATATCTTTGACTATGTGTATTTTCACCAAAAAAAAAAAAGGTTGAGAAGTTAGAGGGTTGATATGTTGTGGGGCTGTTAACCAATGTCATAAAACAACATATGTACTTCTGTTTCATGAGAAACTATTTGTTCTGTAAGCCTTCACCTGAAGTACAATTAAAAAAAAAAAAAAAAACGAGGAAAAAAAAAAAAACGCTCCATGAGCTGTGTGAAGCTTTTTGTAATTTCAAATCACATGTGAATCATTTTTGTCACCAACTTCGATGACAAGCATGATTTGTATTACTTATTTTGGTGCATTTATAATATCTGTTGCTTTAAATGTAATAGTCCTGCCTCCTTATCAAGAATGTAAATACTGCCTGTGTCTTTAAGGATAATACTTCTATCATATATTCGCTGAAGAAGTTGTTATTAATTAGCTACCATTGAGTCAATTCTGACTCATGGTGACCCCATGTGTGCAAAGCAGAACTGCTCCATAAGGTTTTACAAAAGGCTGTGACCTTTTAAAAGTAGATCACCAAGTCTGTCTTCTAAGGTGCCTCTGGGTGAGTTCAAAGTACTAACCATAAACCAAAAAAAGCAAACCAGTTGCCATCAAGTAGATCCTGACTCATAGTGACTCCCTGTATGTCAGAGTAGAACTGTGCTTCACAGGATTTTCAGTGGCTGATTTTTCAGAAGTAGGTCACTAGGACTTTCTTCCGATGGACTCACACCTCCAACCTTTCAATTAGCAGCAGCCAAGCATACAATAAGTGCAAAAATTTATTTCTGAAATAACTAAGAGTAAAGCTATGATCCCTGTACCCTAAATTCCCTTAAAAATATTATATTACTATCTCTAATCTAATTATTTCTATTGTTTTATTCAGGAAAGCAACTAACTTGTTAAACAAAGACCCCAATCACCTGCTCACCTGTTATGGCTGAGGGATGCACTGATGGGAGTAGGCACTACAGTCTGTAGCCCTTCTCCTTCTATCTCAGTACCAACAAGGCAGATGAGCTGGAGTTCTGGTAATCCCACACAATTCACTTCATGCCAACTTTTACCTGAAAGAATATCATTGAATGGACAGTAATATTTATCAAAAATAAATGATCAAAATCCCAAACTTCCACCTAGTGGTATCTTTTCATATGATAGAGAGTGGTATCTATCATAGTAGTAACCTTTCTCTTCTCTTTTCTAATATTTTGTTACCCATTAATTCCCCATGTGAGTGAAGGAATTACAAAATTAATTTATAAAATTAATAACAAATGCATAAACAATTGCTTATTATCTGTCACCAATGCTATACACCAAATAGACTTCCCAGCCCCCATCCCTGCCCCAATAACAAAACAACGTAAACAAACAACTTACTCTCCATGAGATCCAGGTAAACCAAGAACGCTATATAAACTTGGGTAGCGTCTCCTATATCTAATTCCATCATCTCTAAATACTGAAAATCAAAATGTAAGTGTCAAATAGAGAAGGAAGAATCTTTTCATATTTTCTTTCATTTCAATCAATCATATGTAAACCAAAACCAAACCGCTTGCCATGAAGTCGAATTCCAACTCATGATCACCCCATGTGTACATGTATACATACAATGTATACAACTCTCTTCTAGGTATGTGGGAGTTACAAAGCAATATAAGATGGGGATCTTGGTCTCTAAAAAACTTGCAATTATTAAGGTAAATACACGCATACTCGCAATTGTTAGGCACATAACAATACATAACAGTAACTGATTAAAAGCCAAGTGAGTGGAATAAAAAACATGACACAAGAGGTCAGAGGAGCTTTACTCAGGTAGCTTGATTGGTGAATGCTTCAGGGCAGAAGTGGCATACAAGTTGGCTCCTGAAGAGCAGGCATGATTTGAGTAAACGGAGAAGTGTGAGTAATCTCACAAAGACAGGAATCATCATTGTTAGTTGCTCTGACCATTGGTAACTTTATGTATAACAGAATGAAACTTTGCCTAGTCCTGCACCGTCTTCACGATCTCTGGCATGGTTGAGGCCACTGTTGCGGTCACTGTGTATTTTGAGTGACTTCCAACCGAGGGGGTTTATCTGCCAGCACTATATGGGTAAATTATGGGACAATATTCTGAAACCTGTCCACCATGGCCAACCCTGCTGGCATTTGAAATATTGGTGGCATAGCTTTCAGCATCATAGCAACACACAAGCCATCAGAGTATGACAAACGGACAGACAGACGGTGGAAAGGTAAGAATAAGCCACACATTCTGAAAGGACTATAACAGCCAGGAGTAGAAAAAATTTTAGTAGGATTTTTCTGGGGCATGTTAGCCTCTATTTCCTGGCCTCATATTTGTATGTGGGGAAATTCTGTTCGACTGCCATTCCTGGCATCTCTCCTACCCCATCTTACTCAAGAGTAGGGAGTTATTTAATTGCTGGATTTTAAAGGAGGAATCAAGCAAGCTGCTGCTTCCTTCAGACTTGCTGGTCAGCCTAGGGGGAATATTCTTTTGGGGTCTATCCCTGCAGGGGAAGCCTGAGGTTCTCCAGCTATGTCAGTGACTAGGTAGGTGAGCAGGGCTATTGCAGAGGTGAAGGATTACAGAGCTGCACAGATGCAGAACGGAAACCACATTCTCCATCAGTTTCACCAGAAGCACAGGTGCAGGAGACTATGGGTGTTATTTGTTATCCTCCTCAAACCTCAAGTGTGTTTGAAAACAACACTGGAAAGGTAATTGCAGTCAGGCTGCAAATGTCTTGATGGCCAAGTTAAGTCTGAATTTTACCCACAAAGAAACACTGTAAGACTTCTAAACATTAGAATAACATAAGCGGTATCTGAGGATGACTATGCTTGATACCATCAGACTAGACGGATCTAAGCAATTTTCATATTGAATAATGAAAATGCATAAATGGAAAAACAACCACCTAATATCATTTCTTTACCAAGCAGATCCTTCAAATAGAAAAATCAAAAGAGATTTGATTATCTGAGCCTACATAGCCATTAACTTCAAAGAGAAAAAATTTGTACTGTATGGAAACTGGCAGAACATCACCACCAAATCTAAATGAGGTTTTTAAAATGTATTACTGATGTTTCCTTTATTAAATACTTATACAGTGCTTCCTACAGGGCATTGGTGGTTCAGCAGTAGAATTCTTGTCTTCCATGCAGAAGACCCAGGTTCAATTCCCAGCCAGCGCACTTCATGCAGAGCCACCACCCATCTATTAGTGGAGGCTTGCATGTTGCTATGATGCTGAACAGGTTTCAATGGAGCTTCCAGATCAAACAGACTACGAAGAAAGGCCTGGCCATTTACTTCTGAAAATCAGCCAATGAAAACCCTATGGATCCCAACGATTCAAACTGCAACCAATCATGGGGACGGTGCAGAAGACTGGGCAGCCTTTTGTCCCATTGTGCCTTACGAATATCAACTGAGTTAATTCTGTAGCCGTTCTATGAGGTAAGTACTATTATTATCCCCATTTTACCGATGATGAAACTGAGGCACAATGACATTAAGCAACTAGCCCAAAATGAAAAAGCTAGTGAGTGACAAAACCAGGATTCAAACTCAGGCAGTCTGACTGAGTTCATGCTCATAACCACTATGCTGTCTCTCCATATTATTGTTTGTTCTTTTTAGGGCACTGAATAACATATCTATGCAATTGTTTTTCTCACCATCTGTGGGGGAAAGAAGTGGACAGAGCAAGAGGAGAAAATTAAGGAAGAGAAGATGAAAAAAGGTTAACTCTTCAAACTTACATCTTCAAATTCTTCCTTTTCTTGACTGTTTTTATATGGTTGTCTATGAATTCTTGCTCTTCAGTAGAATAGTGCAATTCTACAAAAGTACCAGACCAGTCCCTGAGATTTCTACAAAACCTCCAAGCAGAAGCAAACAGGGAACTTTATCTCCCGTGCTGGTAATACAGAAAAATATGCCCATAGTGTGAGTAGCTATGCTTTTGGGAAGAACCTATTGAAACTTTCCAAGAAATATGAATAATCAGGAGTCTACACTTCTGCAAAAACAAGACACTCACTCTGGGCCCAAGGGCTAAGTGTCAACGTGCTTAAACTTTTATCACTATAGACTCCTAGATCTCGTCCATGACCCATAAAACGTCTTGCAGGGTTACTGTGAAGTTTCAATGAGGTTATCCCCGAGACAAGCCCCAGACAGCAAAGCTCACATATTAGTGGTTATTACTGGTCAAGATTCAGAGAGGCGGGGTTTAGTGTTTTGCCTTATGTTTATGAATGGATTTGGTAAGGGGGCGGGAAAGGTGTCAGTGCGATGGTTCAACGTTAAAACAAAGTAAAACGATATTGCCTGTCGCTGGCAGTGTGCACAACGCCCCCACATCGTAAGGTTCACGCTTTTCCTTAGCAGCCTGGCCCCGCAAGGAGTCGAGGGCCCGAAAGGGTATGCGTCTCTGGGGATCCGCCTAGGTTAGAGGCTGGGACCGGCACCCCTCTCCTCTAGCACCTCCTGACCTTAGGGTGAGTGCCCATCCAGGCGTCCTCGGGGGCCCAGGAGTCGCAGCTGCCGCCGCCTCTGCTGCGTGCGCCGCCCGAGCCCAGGCCGCTGCACCCCGGTGTAGGATCGGAATCGCCGCACTCCTCCATGCCGGGCCGTCCGGCGAGTCTTGGTGCACCGCGACCCGCGCCCGGTCAGAAGCAAGGGCGTGAGCGTTCAGGGTTCCGCTTCCCCGCCGCCCGCCGCTTGGCCGCGGAAGGGGTCAGATATTGGGAGGAAAGTTGGTTCAGCCCATCTCTGGAAAAGGTAGCTAGAACCTGCAGGAACGTACTCTCTAATTTCGCTCTGCGTGTAATCATTTCAGGGCAGATTCTGACGAAGAAAGTTCGAGAGCACTCTGCCTCCAGAATCCCTTGTTGTTGTTAGGTGCCTTGAAATCAGTTCCGACTCATGGCGACCCTAACAGGACAGAGTAGAACTGCCTCATAGGGTTTTCCAGGGAGCGGCTGGTGGATTTGAACTGCCGACCCTTCGGTTAGCAGCCAAGATCTTAACCGCTAGGCCACCAGGGCTCCTTAACCCTCAAGTCAGTGCTGTTTGCAGCTCTGCTGAGAAAGTGGGGGATACTTAAGTCCTCTTTGCCTTCAGCATTGGGTCTAGGTTTCCAATTCCTGGGCAACGGGAAAAGCCTCTTCCAGTGCCCTGTCGTATAAGTTTAAAGTGTGAAAGTGGATGCGATCGCTACAGAAGAAAGTGGGAAAACACCAGATGCCAAGAACATCTTTTTAGGGCGGACCCACCGTTTAGGATTGGAGGGTCAAGATCAAACACAAGTGGTTGAATGAGTGGTTAGAAACGCAGGATGCAAACCAGGGTAAGGTATGTGACCTGGAAGCCAAGGACAAGACTTTTCAGACAGACAGAGTAGGACATTTTAAGAACTTTGGATTTACTATGAGTGAAATGGGGAGCCATGGAGGCTCTTGTTACAGTTTAACGGGGTCTCTTTGATGTGTTGAGGATAGGTCCTAGAAGGGCAAGGGTGAAAGCAAAGACTGGTTCGGAGACTATTGCATTGACCAGGGCATGAAATAACTCAAGATTCAGAGTCTCATGCTGGGACAGAACTTCTGCTTCCAGATGAGACAGACTAAGACACTGCTGGATTAACCCTGCAGGAGAAAACAATTATAAAATGTGGATGTCATATAAAAAGCAACTAACTGAATATAGTGACTCTCAACAGAAGCAGTCTAGTCTCTAAAATCTATAGAATACTTCAACACCTCAACAACAAAAAGGCAAATAATTCAATTGAAAAATGGACAAAGCATAGGAACAGACACTTCACCAAAGAAGATATTCAGGTGGCCTACAGACACATGAGGAAACGTTAACAGACACATGATCATTAGCCATTAGAGAAATGCAAATCAAAACTACAATGAGATACCATCTCACCCTGACATTACTGGCACTAATCAAAAATACCCAGATATTACAAATGTTGGACAGATTACAGGGAGACTGAAACTCTTAAGCACTGCTGGTGGGAATGTAAAATAGCACAACCACTATGGAAAAAGATATGGTGCCTCCTTCAAAAACTAGAAATAGAAATACCATACGATCCAGCAGTGCCACTCCTAGGACTATATCCTAGAGAAATAAGAGCGTCACATGAATAGACATATGCACCCCCATGTTCACTGCAGCATTATTCACAATAGCAAAAAGATGGAAACAACCTAAGTGCCCATCAATAGATCAATGGATAAACAAATTATGGTCCATACACACAATGGAATACTATGCAACGATAAAGAACAATGATGAATCTGTGAACCTTCTCACAACATGGATGAATCTGGAGGGCATTATGTTGAGTGAAATAAGTCAATCACAAAAGGACAAATATTGTATGAGACCACTATTATAAAAACCCAAGAAAAGGTTTACACACAGAAAAAAGAATCAATGATGGTTACGAGGGAGGGGAGGGGTAGGGAGTGGAAATCACTAACTAAATAGTAGACAAGTTAACTTTAGTGAGGGAAAGACAACACACAATATAGAGGAAGTCAGCACAAAACTTGACCAAGGCAAAGTCATAGAAGTTTCCTGGACACATCCAAACGCTTTGAGGGATTGAGTTACTGGAGCTGAATCTAGATCATCTGACATAAAATAATTAGAAAAGAATATGTTCTACGTCCTACTTTGGTGAGTAGTATCTGGGGTCTTAAAAGCTTGTGAATGGCCATCTAAGATACATTGATTGGTCCCAGCATGTTCAGAGCAAAGGAGAATGAAGAAAACCAAAGAAACAAGAAAAAATATTTTTCCAAAGGATTAAGGGACCATATGAACCACAGCCTCCACCAGCCTGAGAAGAACTAGGTGGTGCCCAGCTGCCACCACCAGCCACTCTGACAAGGATCACAATAAACGGTCCCAGACAGAGCGGGAGAAAAATGTAGAACAAAATTCAAATTCACAAAAAAAAGACCAGACTTACTGGTCTGACAGAGACTGGAGGAACCCTTGAGTCTATGGCCCCAGGACACCCTGCTAATTCACAGCTGAAGCCACTCCTGAAGTCCACCTCTCAGCCAAAGATTAGACATGCCTATAAAACAAACAGTAACACATGTGAGGAATGTGCTTCTTAGTTCAATCAAGTATACAAGACCAAATGGGCAACGTCTGCCCAAAAGCAAAGACAAGAAGATGGGAAGGTGCAGGAAAACTAGACGAATGGACATGGAGAACCCAGGGTGGAAAGGGAAAAGGGGAGAGTGCTGACACATGGGGATTTCAACTAATGTCACAAAACTATTTGTGTATAAATTTTGGAATGCAAAACTAATTTGTGCTGTAACTTTCACCTAAAACACAATAAAATTTTTTTTAAAAAGACACATGACAGCATCACCCAGTTTCTGCAAAACTGAAAACAGAGAACTAGAGCTGTCAACAATGACAACAATGGCAACTTCAAAACAGAAAGGGAGAATAAATGGTGTAGTTATAAACTTCTATATGGAGAGGAAGTCAAGGCAATATCAAGATATAACTGATTGTTTTAAACTTAGGAAGATAAAAGTAAATTTCAAAGTAACCACAAAGAAAATTAATCTCCTCTCTAAAATGAAGAAGAAGAAAATCAAAAAGACTCAGTAAGCACAAATCAACAACAACAAAGGATAAGAAAAGAAAATCCATAAACACAAAGAACGCAGAAAATTAAGAGGAACAAAGAAACCATTAACATGACAAAAAGAAAAGCATAATAAAATGGTATCAGTAAATTCATAGCTATCAATAATTGCACTGAATGTAAATGGTTTAAATGCACCAGTCAAGAGACAGAGAGTGGCAGAGTGAATAAAAAAACATGACCCATCAGTCTTAAAAGCTTGTGAGTAGCCATCTAAGATACTCCAATGGTCTTATCCCTTCGGCAGCAAGAGAGAATGAAGAAAACAAGATATAAGGAAAAGATTAGTCCAAAGGACTAATGGACCACAACTACCACGGCCTCCACCAGACTGAGTCCAGTACAATTAGATGGTGCCCGGCTACGACCACTGACTAGTCTGACAGGGATCACAATAGACCATCCCAGACAGAGCTGAAGAAAAATTTAGAACAAAGTTCTAACTCAAAAAAAAGACCAGACTTGCTGGCCTGACAAAGACTGGAGAAACCCTGAGAGTATGGCCCCCGGACACCCTTTTAGCTCAGTAATGAAGTCACTCCCGAGGTTCACCATTCAGCTGAAGATTAGACAGCCCCATAAAACAAAATGTGACTAATGGGGTACAACAGTCCAGAGACAAGAACTAGAAGGCAGGAGGGGACAGGAAAGCTGGTAATACAGAACCCAAGGTTGAGAACGGACAGTGTTGACATGTCATAGGGTTGTTAACCATTGTCATAAAATAATACGTGTACTAACTGTTTAATGAGAAGCTATTTGTTCTGTAAACCTTCATCTAAAGTACAATAAAAAATAAGTTAAAAAAAAAAAAAACACAACCCATCAATATGTTGCTTACAGAGACACACCTTAGATACAAAGTAGGTAAAAATCAAAAGATGGACGATATATATATCAAGCAAACAGCAACCAAAAGAGAGCAGGAATGGCAATGATAATCTCTGGTAAAATAGACTAAGTCAAAATCTATTCTAAGAGACAAAGAAGGACATCATACAATGATTAAAGGGTCAATCAACCAAGAGGACATAGCCATAATAAATATTTATGCACCTAATGACAGAGCTCCAAAATACATAAAACAGAACTGAAAAGAGAAATAAAAGGTCTACAATAATAGTAGGAGACTTTAATACACCACTTTTGATGATGGACAGAACAACTAGGAAAAAAACAAAGATACAAAAGATCTAAAGAACACAATCAACCAACTTGACTGTATAGACCTATACAGAACACACCACGCAAAAGCAGCACATATTCTTCTCCAACATACATGGATCATTCTCTGGAATAGACCATATTTTAGGCCCCAAAGCAAGCCTCAAAAAACTGAAAAACATTGAAATAATACAAAGCTTCTTCTCTGATCATAACTGTATAAAACTAGAAATCAGTAACAGAACAGGAAAACAATTGAATACATGGAAACTGAATGGCACCTTACTTAAAAACTATTGGGTAATAACACATTGTTTTAAACTTAGGAAGATAAAGGTAAATTTAAGAAATTAAAAATGAAATAAAAAAATTCATAGAATCAAGTGACTATGAAAACATAACATACCAAAACCTTTGGGACACAGCAAAAGCAGTGCTCAGAGGAGAATTTATAGCAATAAATGCACACATCAAAAAAAGAAGAAAAGACCAAAATCAATAGCTTAACCCTACAACTCAAACAAATAGAAAAGGAGCAGCAAAAGAAGTCCACAGTCGCCAGAAGAAAGGAAATAATAAAGATCAGAGCAGAAATAAATGAAATAGAAAACAGAAAAACAATAGAATCAACAAGACTAGAAGTTGGTTCTTTAAGATGATCAGTAAGATTGACAAACCACTGGCCAAATTTACAAAGGAAAAAAAAGGTAAGCTGCAAATAACCAAAATAAAGAATGAGATGGGTGCCGTTACAACAGAACCAACCAAGATAAAAAAGATCATAACAGAGTATTATGAAAAACTGTAGTCCAACAAATTTGAAAACCTAAAAGTAATGGGAAAATTTTCTAGAAACACAGTACCTCCTAAACTAACACAAATAGAAGCAGAAAACTTAAATAGACCCATAACAAAAAAAAAAAGAAATTGAAGATATCATACAAAAAAAAAAAACCTCCCAACCAAAAAAAGAGACTCAGCCCAGATGACTTCACTGGAGAGTTCTACCAAATATTCAGACAAGAGTTGACACTTACTCTACTTAAACTTTTCTGGAACATAGAAAAGGAAGGACTACTCCCTGATTCATTCTATGAAGCCAGCATAATGCTGAAACCAAAGCCAGGCAAAGATACCACAAAAAAGAAAACCACAGACCAGTATCCCTCGTGAATATAGATGTGAGACTTCGCAAAAAAATTCTAGCCAACAGAATTCAACAGCTTATCAAAAAAATAATACATCACAAACATGTGGGATGCATACCAGGGATACAAGGGTGGTTCTACATTAGAAAACCAACATAATTCACCACATAAATAAAATATAGGGAAAAAAATCACATGATCATTTCAGTCGATGCAGAAAAGGCAGTTGATAAAATCCAACACGCTTTCCTGATAAAAACTCTCTGCAAAAATAGGAATAGAAGGGAAATTCCATAACATAATTAAGGGCATATACACAAAACCAGCCATCAACATTATTCTCAATGGAGAGAGATTGAAAACATTCCCCTTGAGAATAGGAATGAGAAAAAGATGCCCATTATCACCACTCTTATTCAATATTGTAGTGGAAGTCCTAGCCAGAGCAATAAGGTAAGAAAGAGAAATAAAGGGTATTGGTAAGGAAGAAGCAAAACCATCCCTATTTGCAGATGACATGATCCTATACGTAGAAAACCCCCAAAGATGCCACAAGAAAATTACTGGAACTAATAGAAGGGCTCAGCAAAGTGGCAAGGTACAAGATCAACATACAAAAATCAGTTGGATTCCTCTACACTAACAAGGAGAACTCCAAAAAGGAAATCAAGAAAACAATACCATTTACAATTGCCGCCTAAAGGATAAAATACCTAGGAATAACTCTAACCAGGGACCTAAAACACTTATACAAGGAAAACTACAAAACACTACTACAAGAAACGAAAAGAGAACTACATAAATGGAAAAACATAAACCATGCTCATGGACTGGAAGACTTTACATTGTGAAAATGTCAACACTACCCAAAGTGGTCTATGGGTACAGTGCAATCCCGATCCAAATCCCAACAACATTCTTTAACGAAATGAAGAAACTAATCTCTGTCTTTACGTGGAAACGCAATAAGCTCCAAATAGCATTATTAAGGAAGAACAACAAAGTAGGCCTCGTGCTTCCCAATCTCAGAACTTACTATACAGCCAAGGTAGTCAGTACAGCCTGGTACTCATACAACAACAGACATATAAACCAATGGAACAGAATTGAGAACCCAGAAGTAAATCCATACGGCTGTGGACAGCTGATCTTTGACAAAGGGTCAAATCTATTCAATGAGGAAGAAATAGTCTCTTCAGCAAATGGTGTTGGCAAAACTGGATATCCATTTGCAGAAAAATGAAACAGGATCCATACCTCACAGCATATACAAAAACTAACTCAAAATGGATCAAAGACCTAAACCTAAAGCCTAAAACTATAAAGTTCCTGGAAGATAATATAGGGACAAAGTTAAGAATCCTAATTTCTGGCATAAATACACTATCAAACATAACTAGAAATGTACAAGCAACAGAAGCTAGATAACTGGGGCCTCCTAAAAATTAAATACTTATGCTCATCAAAAACTTTGCCAAAAGAGGAAAAAAAGAACCTACAGACTCAGAGAGTTTTTTTGGCAACAACATATCTGACAAGGGTCTAATCTCTAAGATATATAGAAAACTTCAGCACCTCAAAACAAAGAGACAAATGATCCAGTCAAAAACTAGGCAAAGGACATGAATAGACACTTTACTAAAGAAGACGTTCAGATGGCTAATGAACACATGAAGAGATGCTTGTGATCATTAGCCATTAGAGATGCAAATCAAAACTACGATGAGATACTACCTCACCCCTGCAAAAATGGCACTGATCAAAAAAAACAGAAAACAACAAATGCTGGAGAAGTTGTAAGGCGATTGGAACTCTTATATACTGCTGTGGAATTGTAAAATGGTACAACTACTGTGAAAAATGGTATGGTACTTCCTCAAAAAGCTACTAATAGAAATACCACATAATCTAGCAATCCCACTCCTAGGTATATATCCTAGACAAGAGTAGTGACATGAATAGACAGATGCACACCCATGTTCACTGCAGCGTTACTCACGATAGCAATAAGATAGAAACAACCCAAGTGTCCATCAAAGGATGAATGGATAAACAAAATATGGCACGTACATACAATGGAATACTACGAAATGGTGAAGAATAATGATGAGTCCAGGAAACATCTTTTAACATGGATGAAATCTGGAAGGCATTATGCTGAGTGAAATAAATCAATCACAAAAGAACAAATATTATACCACCTTTATAAAAAGCCAAGAATAAGTTTACATACAGAAAGAAATATTCTTTGATAGTTACTAGCGATGCGGGGGGGAGGGAGAGAGGGAGGGAGAATCACTTACTAGATAGTAGACACGTGTTAATTCTGCTGAAGGGAAAGGCAATACACAATATGGAGGAAGTGAGCACATGACCAAGAAAAATGAAGACACTGAGAGGTATGCAAGAATGAAGGACAGCTAGAGTAAATGCTATATAGAATTCTGCAACAACAGTAATAGTGACCAAAAATTTGTGAGTGGCTACATAGGTAGATATGTATGCTATATAGGTGTGGGAGGGAGTATGGGAGTACATGCATGTGTATATATAGGTATAATTATGAACATTTGTATATACATATTTATATATGCTGCATATATATTCATACATATAATATAGCACATGGGTATCACAGTTACGGAAATGTCTTAGATATATCCAAACACCTCATGGGACTGAGTTACTTGGGTTGAAGGCTAAAGACCACAATCTAGAGGGACATATAGATCAATTGGCATAACATCGTTCATAAAGATAATGCTCTACATCCTAGTTTGGTGAGTAGTGTCTAGGATCTTAAGAGCTTGCAAGCGGTCACCTAAGATACAACTGTTGGTTATCTTCCTGTCTGGAGCAAAGGAGAGTGAAGGAAACCAAAGACCCCAGGGAGCAACTAGTCCACAAAACTAACAGACCGCATGAACCACAGCTTCCTCTAGCCTGAGACCAAAAGAAATAGATGGTGTCTGTCCACCACTACTGACCATACCGACCAGGGACACAATAGAAAGTCCAGGTTGGCATGGGAGAAAAAAAATGAAGAACAAAACCCAAATTTATAAAAAGACTAGACTTACTGGACTGACAGAAACTGGAGGAACCCCTGAGACTATCGCCCTCAGATACCCTTTTAATCTGGAGCTAAAGCCACTCCGGAAGTTCAGCTTTCAGCCAAAAAAAGATTGGCCCATAATATAAACAACAACACCTGTGAATAATGTGCTCCTTAGAACAATCAACTATTTGAGACCAAACGGGCAACATTTGCCCAAAAGCAAAGATAAGAAGGCAAAGAGGGGCAGGGAGACTGGAGGGACGTAAATGAGGAAGGCAGGGTGGAAATGGGGTGAGTACTGACACATTGAGGGGATAGCAACCAATCTTACAGAAAAAAATGTATATGAATTGCTGAATGGGAAACTAATTAGCTGTGTAAACTTTCACCTGAAATACAATAAAATGTTTAAAACAAACAAAAAAACAAAGTATAACTAAAAAGCCACTGGGAAAATTTAAATAATATTCTAAAAATATTCAAGCAATCAGAGTGAATGCAGGAAAGGAGGAACAGTGGAACAAAAAACAGAAGCAAGTAATAGGAAATAAAAAATAAAATAGTACAACAAATTCTAATTATATTAATGTTGTTAGATGCTGGGGAGTTGGTTCTATCTCATAGCAACCCCATGTACAGAATGAAACACTGTGCAGTCCTGTGCCATCCTCACAATCGTTCCTATGTTTGATCCCATTGTTGTAGCCATTGTTGAGGGTCTTCCTCTTTTTTGATGACCCTCTGCTTTACCAAGCATTACATCCTTCTCCAGGGACTGGTTCCTCCTGATAACATGTCCAAAGTATGTGAGACGTAGTCTCGCCATCCCTGCTTCCAAGGAGCATTCTGGCTGTACTTCTTCTAAGACAGATTAGTTCATTCTTCTGGCAGTTCACGATATATTCAGTATTTTTTGCCAACACCGTAATTCAAAGGCATCAATTCTTCTTCAGTCTTCCTTATTCATTGTCCAAATTTCACATGCGTATGAGGCTGTTGAAAACACCATGACTTGGGTCAGGCGCACCTTAGTCCTCAAGGCAACCTCTTTGCTTTTTTTTTTTTTTTTAATATTTCATTGTACTTCAGGTGAAGGCTTACAGAACAAATAGTTTCTCATGAAACAGAAGTACACATGTTGTTTTATGACATTGGTTAACAACCTCACAACATATTAACCCTCTAACTTCTCAACCTTTTTTTTTGGTGAAAACACACATAGCCAAAGATACACCGTTTGAAAAATTTCTACATACACAGTTCAGTGACATTGACTACGCTCTTCCAATTGTGCTGTTATTCTCACTTAAGATGAAGGCCTACAGAACAAAATAGTTTCTCATTTAACAGTTACTACAAATGTTGCCCTATGACAATGGTTGACAATCTCACCACACATCAACAATATCCTTACTCAACCTTCGGTTCCCTATCACCAGCTTCCTTGTCCCCTTCTGCCTTCTAGCCCTTGTCACTGGACTCCTGTACCTCGTTAGTCTCATTTGGTTTTACGGGGCTATCCACTCCCAGGCTGAACAATGAACCTCGGAGGTAACTTCACCACTGAGCTAAGAGGGTGTCTGGGGGCCATACTCTCGAGGTTTCTCTAGTCTCCTTTAGGCCAGTAAATCTGGTCTTTTTTTTTTAGTTAGAATTATGCTCTACATCCTTCTCCAGCTCTATCCAGAACCCTCTGTTGTGATCCTGGTCAGAGCAGTCAGTGGTGGTAGCCGGGCACCATCTAGCTGTACTGGACTCACTCCGGTGGAGGCCTTGGTAGCTGTGGGCAATTAGTCCTTCGGACTAATGTTTTCCTTGTATCCTGTTCTCTTCATTCTCCCTTGCTCCCGAAGGGATGAGACCAGTGGAGTATCTCAGATGGCCGCTCACAGGCTTTTAAGACCCCAGACACTACTCACCAAGGTAGAATGTAGGGCATTGTCTTTATAAGCTGTGTCATGACAATTGAGCTAGATGTTCCCCCGAGACCATGGTCCCCACAGCCCTCCGCCCAGCAATTCAGTCCCTCAGAGAGTTTGGATGTGTCTATGGGGCTTCCATGACCTTTCCTTGTACAAGTTGTGCTAGTTTCCCCTGTATTGTGTACTGTCTCGCCCTTCACCCAAGATACCACTTAGCTATTGCCTATTTAGTATTCCCCCCACCCCGCCGACCAAGCCCTCCCATCCCTGGTAACCAACAAAGATTGTTACATTTTGTGTGTGAACTTTTTCATGGGTTTTTACAATAGAGGTCTCATACAATATTTGTCCTTTTGTGATTGACTGATTTCACTCAGCATAATGTCCTCCAGTTTCATCCATGTTATGAGATGCTTCACAGATTCATTGTTGTTCTTTCTTGTTGCATAGTACTCCATTGTGTGTATGTACCATAGTTTGTTTATCCATTCATCTGTTGATGGGCATCTAGGTTGTTTCCATCGTTTTGCTATCGTGAACAATGCTGCCATGAGCATAGGTGTGCATATGTCTATTCGAGTGCCAACTCTTATTTCTCTAGGATATATTCCTAGGAGTGGGATTGCTGGATCAAATGGTATGTCTATTTCTAGCTTTCTGAGGAAGTGCCATATCATTTTCTAAAATTTTGCATTCCCAGCAGTAGTGCATAAGTGTTCCGATCTCCCCGCAGCCCCTCCAACATTTGTTATTTCCAGTGTTTTTGATTCGTGCCAGTAATGCCGGGGTGAGATGGTATCTCATTGTGGTTTTAATTTGCATTTCTCTAATGGCTAGTGATCGCGAGCATTTCCTCGTGTCTGTTGGCCGTTTGAATGTCTTCTTTGGTGAAGTGTCTGTTCATTTCCTTTGCCCATTTTTGAATAGGACTATTTGTCTTTTTGTTTTAGAGGTGTTGGATTTTCTTGTAGATTATGGAGATTAGACCTTTGTCTGACTTGTACTGTCCAAAAATTTTTTCTCTGTCTGTAGGTTCTCTTTTTACTTTTCGGTGAAGTCTTTTAAAGAGCATAGTGTTTGATTTTTAGAAGATCCCAGTTATCTAGCTTATCTATTGGGGTTTGTGCGTTGATGGTTATGGTTTGTGTCCTGTTAATGCTGTGTATTAAGGCTGGAAGTGTTGGTCGTATTTTTTCTTCTATGAACTTTATAGTTTTAGGCTTTGTATTCAGGTCTTTGATCCATTTTGAAGTAGTTTTTGTATACGGTGTGAGGTATGGGTCCTGTTTCATTTTTTTGCAAATGGATATCCAGTTTTGCCAGCACCATTTGTTAAAAAGACTGTCTTTTCCCCATTTGATGGACTTTGGGCCCTTGTCGAAGATCAGGTGACTGTAGGTGGATGGATTTACATCTGGGTTCTCAAGTCTGTTCCATTGGTCAATGTATCTGTCGTTGTACCAGTACCAGGCTGTTTTGACTACTGTAGCTGTATAGTAGGTTCTGAAGTCAGGCAGTGTGAGTCCTCCAACTTTATTCTTCTTCTTCAGTAGTGCTTTACTTATTTGGGGCTTCTTTCCTTTCCACATAAAGTTAATGATTAGTTTTTCCATCTCTTTGAAGAATGTTGTTGGTATTTGGATCGGGATTGCGTTGTATTTGTAAATTGCTTTGGGTAGAATTGACGTTTTCACGATGTTGAGCCTGCCTATCCATGAGCATGGTAAGTTTTTCCATTTATGTAGATCCCTTTGGGTTTCATGCAGCAGTGTTTTGTAGTTTTCTTTGTATAGGTCTTTTACATCCCTGGTCAGATTTACTCCTAAGTATTTTATCTTTTTGGGGATGATTGAAAATGGTGTTGTTTTCCTGATTTCCTTTTCATCGTTCTCCTTACTGGTGTATAGGAATCCAGCTGATTTTTGAATGTTTATCTTGTATCCTGCTACTCTGCTGAATCTTTCTATTAGTTCCAGTAGATTTCTTGTGGAGTCTTTAGGGTTTTCTATGTATAGTATCATATCATCTGCAAACAGGGACAGTTTAACTTCTTCATTACCAATTTGGATGCTCCTTATTTCTTTTTCTTGCCTTATTGCTCTAGCTAGATCTTCCAGCCCAATATTAAATAGGAGTGGTGATAAAGGGCATCCTTGTCTTGTTCCTGTTTTCAAGGGGAATGTTTTCAGCCTCTCTCCATTAAGAATGATGTCGGCCGTTGGTTTTGCATAGATGCCCTTTATTATGTTGAGAAATTTCCCTTCTGTACCTGTTTTATTGAGAGTTTTTATCAGGAATGGGTGTTGGACTTTGTCAAATGCTTTTTCTGTGTCAGTTGAAATGATCATGTGATTCTTTTCTTTCCTTTTATTTATGTGGTGGATTATGTTGATTGATTTTCTAATGTTGAACCATCCTTGCATACCTGGTATGAATCCTACTTGGTCGTGGTGTATTATTTTTTTGATATGATGCTGAATTCTATTGGCTAGAACTCTGTTGAGAATTTTTGCAACTATATTCATGAGAGATATTGGTCTGTAATTTTCTTTTTTTGTGACGTCTTTGCCTGGTTTTGGTATCAGCGTTATGCTGGCTTCATAGAATGAATTTGGAAGTGTTGCTTCCTCTTCTATGCTCTGAAATAGCTTGAGTAGTACTGGTACAAGCTCTTCTGTAAATGTTTTATAGAAAGCTGCAGTGAAGCCATCTGGGCCAGGGCTTTTTTTGGTTGGGAGTTTTTTTTATTACCTTTTCAATCTCTTCTCTTGTTATGGGTCTGTTCAGACTTTCAACATCACTTTGTAGTAGTTTGGGTAGGCTGTGTGTTTCTAGAAGTTTATCCATTTCCTCTAGGTTTTCAAATTTGTTGGAGTATAGTTTTTCATAATATTCTGTTATAATCCTTTTTATTTCAGTTGGGTCTGTTGTAATGTCCCCCATTTCATTTCTTATTTGGGTTATTTGTGTCCTCTCCTGTTTTTCTTTTGTCAGTCTGACCAGTGGTTTGTCGATTTGGTTGATTCTTTCAAAGAACCAACTTTTGGTTTTGTTGATTCTTTCTATTGTTTTTCTGTTCCTTATTTCATTTATTTCTGCTCTGATCTTTACTGTTTCCTTTCTTCTGGTGGTTGTGAGCTTTTTTTGCTGTTTTCTTTCTATTTGTTTGAGTTCTGTAGTTAATGTTTTGATTTTGTCCCTTTCTTCTTTTTTGATGTGTGCATCTATTGCTATAAATTGTCCTCTGAGGACTGCCTTTGCTGTGTCCCAAAGGTTTTGGTATGATGTGTTTTCATTCTCATTTGATTCTAGGAATTTTTTTATTCCATCTCTGATTTCTTCTGTTACCCAGTGATGTGTAAGCAGGGTATTATTCAGTTTCCATGTAGTTGATTTTTTTTTTCTTGGTCTTTCTATTGTTAATTTTTACCTTGATGGCATTGTGGTCAGAGAAGATACTTTGAATTATCTCAACGTTTTGGATCTTGTTGAGGATTGCTCTTGTGGCCTAAGTTGTGGTCTATTCTGGAGAACGTTCCATGTGCATTGGAAAAGAATGTGTACTTTGCAGTGGTTGGATGGAGTGTTCTATATATGTCTATGAGGTCAAGTTGGCTGATTGTGCCCTTAGGTCTTCTGTATCTTTGCTGAGTTTCTTCTTAGTTGTTCTGTCCTTTACTGAGACTGGTGTGTTGAAGTCTCCTACTATTATTGTGGAACTGTCAATTTCTCTTTTCAGTGTTGTTAGAGTTTGTTTTATGTATTTTGGAGCCCTGTCATTGGGTGCATAGATGTTTATTATGGTTATGTCTTCATGATGGATCATCCCCTTAATCATTATATAGTGTCCTTCTTTGTCTTTTATGGTAGATTTTGTTTTAAAGTCTATTTTATCTGAGATTAGAATTGCCACTCCTGCTCTTTTTTGGTAGTTGTTAGCTTGATATATTTTTTTCCAACCTTTGACTTTTAATAAATTCACCTCTTTGTTTCTAAGGAGTGTCTCTTGTAGACAGCATATTGATGGATCCTGTTTTCTTATCCATTCTGTCACTCTCTGTCTCTTTATGGGTGCATTGAGTCCATTTACATTCAGTGTAATTATCGGTAGATGTGAGTTTGTTGCCGTCATTTTGTAGTGCTTTTTTTTGTGGTGCTGACGTTTTCTTTGTTCTTCTTACTCTCTTGTGCTGAGTCACTTTTGTTTGTGGATGTTTTTTCATTTCTTTTGTTTTTGTAGGATTTGTTTTTGCCGAGACTTTACGTTTTTCATCTTTATTTTTATGAGTTGGTTTGTTAACTTTCTTTGTAGTTACCATGAATTTTACCCTTATCTTTCTAAGTCTGAAGCAGTCTACCATTACTTGGTATTGC
Organism: Dugong dugon; assembly: GCA_030035585.1. Taxonomy (NCBI): domain Eukaryota; kingdom Metazoa; phylum Chordata; class Mammalia; order Sirenia; family Dugongidae; genus Dugong; species Dugong dugon. The sequence goes on along the minus strand of CM057469.1, from coordinate 46,975,822 downwards.
CTTGCCTTCCTCTCCATTAGAAGGTTCTATACCTATGCCATTTATTCCCTCTTTTATTGTTTTGATGTTGCTGTCATTTATTGATTAACTGCTCTGAGTCCCTGTTGTAATTCTTTGGGTTTTGGATAGTCCTTGAGAGTTCATTTCCTAGATTGGTATCTGGCTCGTACGATCCTGCGTCCTAGGTTCTGCCTGTGAGCTGAATCTGTTTGTCCTCAGATCAAAGAACTCCCTTTAATAATTCTTGTAAGTTTGGTTTGACTTTTACATATCCCCTTAATTTCTGTTTATCTGGAAATGACCTAATTTCACCATCAAATTTGAATGAGAGTTTTGCAGGATATATTATTCTTGGCTGACAATTTTTTTCTTTCAAGATTTTATATACGTCATCCCATTGCCTTCTTGGCTGCATGGTTTCTGCCGAATAATCTGAGCTTAGTCTTATTGTTTCTCCTCTGTATGTGACCTCTTGTTTTTCAAGAGCTGCTCTCAGGATTCTTTGTCTGTCTTTGGTTTAGGCGAGTGTGAATATGATATGCCTTGGTGATTTTCTTTTGGGGTCTGCCCTATATGGGGTTCGTTGAGCTTCTTGGATGGCCAGCTTTTCATCTTTCATGATATTGGGGAAGTTTTCTGTCAGCAGTTCCTGAATGATCCTCTCTGTGTTTTCTGTTTTCTCCCCCTGTTCTGAAATTCCAATCACTCGTAAATTTTTGCTTTTAATTGTGTCCCACATAACTCTCAGGGTCTCTTCATTTTTCTCTTTGTTCTTTTTTCTGAGTTTTCCTCAAACAGAGTTGTATCCAAGTGTTTGTCTTCAATTCCACTGATCCTGTCTTCCACCATTTCAAATCTGCTTCTCAGCCCTTCTATGACATCGTCCATTTCTGAAATCTTGTTGTTTATCTTTTGGATTTCTAATTGTTGTCTTTGTATAATTTCTAGTTGTGAATTTATTTTAGCATTTTGTTCCTGTATCATCTTCCTGAATTCTTCCAATTTTTTGTCTGTATTTTCCATGAATTTTTCTATTTTTTCCTCATGTTTTGTCAGCTTTTTGCCTCAGTTCTTGAAGAATTCCGAGTATTAGAGATTTGATTTCCCTATCAGGTAGTTCTAGTGCCTTTTGTTCTACTGGAAAATCATCTGGTGTTTTATTCTGGGCACCTACTGGAACAATCCTGTCCTGTTTTTGTAAATGTTTTGATATTGTCTGCTGTCTTCTGGGCATTTCAGTAGTTATTTTTTCTCATTTATTCATTGTATATTTGTTTGTTTCATCCCTTTTTTAAAAAAAAAAAAATTGACTATGTCTGAACAGGTGGACTGTGTGTTCTTTGTTGTTTGCTCATCTGTGCGCTCAATACTTTTCACCTCCTTCTCCAACTGGTGAGGTCAGTCACTCAGATATGGTACAGCAGGGCAGGTCTAGCTGAAGAGGAGTTACTGGGACAGGTTTTTTGTGGCACTTACTATAGCCACCAGGGCGAGTTGGTAATCAGTGCAGGGCAGGTTCCAGTAGGCCGTGCCTGTGCTGCTTGGTGGTGTGATGTCAAGCGCACAGTGCAGGTAGGCAGGATGCAGTGGGGAGATTGTTACATGTGGAGCTAAGATGGATATGGGTGAGAGGAGAGAGGAACAGGAGCCAAAAACATACAAACAAACAAAAAAGAATGCTAGGGGAGCTTGCCATTGGAATGGGGAGATGGGAGACTATGAAATGGAGAAAAACAGAAAGGGGAAGAGGAAGAAAAGAAAAGAATGAATAAATAAAAATCAGAAAGGTTAAAGTACCGAAAAGTTCACAGGGATCCCACCGATGCAGCTATGAGGTCTGGGGAAGTCACTCTCAGGTGTTGCAGTACAGCCTGGGTAGAAGGCATAGAGGTATACAATGCCTGGTATTCAGGGATCAGAAAGAGAAGGAAGATATAGACAGACGAGAAACTGAGCAATGAAGAAAGACAAAAAGGGGAAAAGAAAACAAAACAAATTAAAAAAAAAAGAAGAAGAACAAGAAAGTTCCCCCAAAAAAACAGAAAAAAAAAACCAACGATAAAAGAAATGCTCTCAGGGATCCCTCTGCACGTCTTTGGAAGCTGAAGGGGAGTTCCTTGCCACGCAGCTCTGCCTGGCCAGAAAGGGCTCCCAACTCAAGAAAAGGAAAAGAAAACAAACAAACAATTCAAAGCAAACAAATGAACAAAAGCCCCGGGATCCCACCAACGCAGTAGCCCAGACTGGGAAGCAGCTCCACACTCTAATGGAGCTCCATAGCCCCTCAGGAAGAAGCAAAGATGGCACACAGAGCCAGGCACTTGAGTGAAAGGAGGTGGAGGTGGCGAGAGGCAAGCAAGAAATCAAAAGAAGCAGGGGGAAAAAAAAAAAAAGCAACACCAGCAGCCAACAAATGGCACTCAGAGAGCCAGCTAGTGCGGGTTGGTGTTTCTGGACAAGAGACTGTGTCCGTGGGAGGCAGAGGGGGTCAAGTGTGGGTGAAGAAGGGTAGAGAGTGGGAAAGTGTATATCACAAATTGCCGGCACTCTGGACCCCCTCAGGAAGAAGCAAAGATGGCGCACGGAGCCAGGCACTCGAGTGAAAGGAGGGGGAGGTGGCGAGAGGCAAGTGAGAAATCAAAAGAAGTAGAAAAAAAAAAGCAACACTAGCAGCCAACAAATAGCACCCATAGAGCCGCCCGCTTGGGTGTGTGGAATCCAAGCAGCCTGCGCTTTCCGGTCAGGAAACCGTAGCCGCAGGAAGCAGAGGAGGCCGAGCAGGGATGAAGAGGGGTGGTGGGTAGGAAAGCGCACACTGCAAATTACCGGTTGTTTTGTCTCCCGCTGGATGCTCTGTGAGGCTGCTTTCTCGTACCCCCATTTGCTGGTCTCCGATTGGAGTCCAAGATGGCGGATCTGCGCTGCGTTAGCTGGTAGGGGACCTCTGCATGAACCTCTCCTCATTCTCCGTTCTCTGTCAGTTTTCTCGCTCCATTTGGTGCTTGGCTGAGATCTTTATCTCTTCATTTGATGTTTTAGGGTTTCAGGATTGTTGTATTCTCTGTTCGGCTTAGTTTTTCGGATCTTTGCTGTGGAGGGACAGCTTGGTGGTTCTGCCTACAGCGCCATTTTGCCGGAACTCCAACAGTCACTTTTTTTACACAAAAGTTTAGTTCTTCACCCACACAGCACTGGGTGCTGCCCTGGCTTTGGCTGGGTTGAGAGTGAATCACAGCCCTCTTTAGGTTGTCACCCAGGAACGACCCAGGGGAAGAGTCATTCTCGAGATGCCTAGTACTGAAACATGACTCCCTCTTTGGTTTTTTTTTTTTTTTTAAATCACTTTATGTGTTATGTACCATATCAATAATTACATTTACATGGAGAAACCCCGAGAGTATGGCCCCCGGACCCCCTTTTAGCTCAGTGGTGAAGTCATTCTGGAAGTTCACCGTTCAGCCAGGGATTAGACAGCCCCATAAAACAAAACAGGACTAATGAGGCATAGGGACAAGGACTAGAAGGCAGGAAGGGACAGGAAAGCTGGTGATAGGGAACCCAAGGTTGAGAAGGGACAGTGTTGACATGTCATGGGGTTGTCAAACATTGTCATAAGGCAATATGTGTACTAACCGTTTAATGAGGAACTATTTGTTCTGTAAACATTCATCTAAGGTACAAAAAAAAAAAAAAAAGAATTATCTATGTGAGATCAAATTGACAACAGCAACTCAAAAGGTTTGATGGGAAGCCTAGGGGGCAGTGAGTTGAAGATAATGGTGATGGAATAATTTGGAAAAGGATAGTGAGAATAACAGCACAACTGGAAGAATGTAATCTATGTCACTGAATTGTACACGTAAAAACTTTTGAAATGGTGTAACTCTGGCTATGTATATTTTCACCAAAAGAAAACGTCCTCCAACGTCGAGAAGGGAGAGTGTTGACATGTCGTGGGGGGAGAGTGTTGACATGTTGTGGGGTTATTAACCAATGTCATAAAACAATATGTGTACTGACTGTTTAATGCGAAACTATTTGTTCTGTAAACCGTCATTTACAGTACAATTAAAAAGAGAGAGAGAGAGAGAGAAAGGAAAGGGAAACAAGCAGAGAGAGGGGCACTTCATACCACCAAGAAAGCAGCGCTGGGAGCAGAGCACGTCCTTTGGACCTGAGGTCCCTACGCAGAGAAGCTCCTAGTCCGGGGGAAGATTGATGAGAAGGCCGACAGAGAGAGAAGTCCTTCCCCTGGAGCTGACACACTGAATTTGGACTTTTAGCCTACTTTACTGTGAAGAAATAAATTTCTCTTTGTTAAAGCCAATAATAATAATAATAATAATAAGTACATATACAAAAGCATGACCCAGACATATACTGCATATAAGAAGCACACATTAAATATGAAAACACATATATTTGAATATACACTGATTGATATAGTTGAAAGTAATGGATGGAAAAAGATATACCATGCAAACGGTAAGCACAAGAATGCTAAAATTGCTATATTAATATTAGATTTCATAAAATAAATAGATTTCAGAATAAATTTAAAAAATAGATTTCAAGAGATGTATTATCAGAAATAAAGTGGGACACCCCATAATCATAAATATAATAGGAACAATTCATCAGGATGGCGTAACCATCATCAGTGTGTATGTATCTGCCCAACAACAGATCTTGAAAACACATGATACAAGAACTGACAGAATTGAAGGGGAATTTCAGATAATGTCACAATCAGAGTTAAAGTTTGTTTTTTGTTTTAATAGTATTTTATTGTGTTTTTGGTGAAAGTTTACACAGCAGTTTCGGTTCCCATTCAACAATTTCTATACAAATTGTTCAGTATGACATTGTTTACATTCTTCACAACGCATGAACATTCTCAGTATTTCTGTTCTGGTTATTCAGTTTCTGTTCATCTAGTTTCCCTTCTCCCTTACATTCTCATCTTTCTTTTGAAGTAAGTGTTGACCATTTGGTCTCATATAAATGATTTTTTTTAAAGAGCCCTCTACTCACAGGTGGCATTTTTTATTTTGTGAGCTAATGTGTTATTTATCTAAAAGGTGATCTCAGGGACTAGTTCTGGCTCAAGGTTTAAAGAGTATCTCAGGGCAGTAGTCTCAGGGAGTTCTCTAGTCTCAACCAGTTCAGTGAGTCTGATTGTTGTTGTTAGTTTTTTAATTTTTTTTAGGATTTGAGGTTCTGTTCCATATTTTTCTCCTGTTCTATCATGGTCCAGCTACTGTGGCAGAATTAAAGATTTTAACATCCCTCTCTCAGCAATTGATAGAACTAGACAAAAATCCAGGAAAGACATAGACTATTTGAACAATACTATCAACCACCCTGACTTAATTGATATTTGTGGAATGTTACACCCAACAACATCAAAAAACAGATTATTTTTAAATGGGCATGATACATTTATCAGGATAGACCATATATTTGGCTACAAAGTTCTAGGTAGGTGAGTCCGACTAGGTGGGTCTAGCTCTCATTCTCCCCAACTCCCCAACTGGGCAGTGAGAAGAAGGCTTTCCCCCACTTTGCTTCTGCGATGGAAGGCAGAGCACTCTGTTTCCAAAATACTGTACATGATGGGGAATGAGCCCCGAACAGGAAGGAGATTTGGATTCTGGGCAGCTAACAAAGAAAGCAAATAAATAGGAAAATGTTTATTGTATTTCCCTTAGCAGAGTGCTAGATCCAGAATCAATGATTACTTGCTGAATGAATGCAGCAAAACTAAACAGAGATTTCCCACCTCTGCCCCCAGTTTGGGTATATCTCTTGCTATGAGTTTCTAAAAGCATATCTATGTGGAACTTAATACTAAGCTGCTCATAAAAACATAAAAAGTTAAGTAAAGAAAAGGAGAGAGGAAAATTCTTTTTAAAACAAAGGAGGGGGGGAAGGAGTGCATCTATTCTTGAATGTAAAGAGAAACCATACATGAAGATTCATAAATTGCACTAGAATACACTGCGTTTGAATGAAGTCATTAACCTTTGCTTCCGTGTGTAGCTGCTAAGCCCCAAAGAAGCAAATGACACTGAAATTAGTAAACTCTTTGAAGCACTGAACACTGGCACAAATTCAAGTAATTGGAGGTGATGAAGTCTTCCTCTCTAACCCTTAAAGACACAAATAAGCTCAGATGATGGTATTTATAAAAGCATTAAAGAGCATTTTGCTCCCTAATAGAAGTAGTGGGAAAGGCGATCCAATGGGATTAGGTTCCACATGAACAAGGCTCAAACATCTTCTCCAGGAGGTTTTCAGTTTAAGCTTAAGAAAAAAAGAAGAAGAAGAAAAACTCTAGGAGGATAAAGAGAGAACCATAAACTGAAAAAAACAATGCTGACTCTTTGGCAAATAGATTAAATACTATTACTTAGGAAAAGCATGATACGTATAAGCATGAATATTAAAAGCTTCTGACTTTTATTATTGCTGTTCATTCAAAAGTAGCTGAAGAATGAAAATAGAGTGTTTCTTGGCTTTTATATTTAACAGCACAAACGTTTAAATAGGTCTTGGTGATTGGGAATGGCTAAGAATGAAGACAAAGGATTTGGGAACACTCAAACAACCTTGGGTTTAAAGTATAGAATCAAAATGGTCATTGTGGCAATCTAATGTGGAATCTGCTAGAGAAGAGGTTAGAGTTTCAGCTTTTGATAGATGGAAGGATTTCTCCTTTTATAAATGCTTCAGTGGTTTACTATATTAGAGAACTAAAGTGGTTAGAAAAAAACCTAAGTAAGTAACAACAAATAAAATTTCCCCTGAGTATACTGGCTTTAACCAAATTCAGTGTAATCTGGCACTTGCTCTGCTGATTTCCCAACGTGATATCCTTAGCCAGACTATTTTAGTTCTACAAAAAAATCTGTAAGGTCTAGGCAGACAGAGACATATTAATTCAGTCAGAGTCTTAAGAGGAAAAGCCAACACTGAATTGTGATGTGAATCTTTGGTGTGTTTAAAAAAAAAAAAAAAAGTTTTTACACAACACAGTGTTGTATAAGGCAATGTTCCTGAAAAATGAAAAAAGTAGGCCATCATTCTGGATCAGCTTTCCATTCGTTGGTTGTTTAAGACTGTTCGTATACATCTTGTTTCTTCTTTTCTACACAAAGCATGAAATTTTCTATTCTGTGTTTCAAGGAGTATAAAACCCCATTGCCATGGAATCAATTCCGACTCATAGCAACCCTATAGGACAGAGTAGAGCTGCCCTATAGGGTTTCCAAGGAGTGGCTGGTGGATTTGAACTACTGACCTTTTGGTTAGCAGGTGGACTCTTAACCACTGTGCCACCAGGGCTCCTTCAAGGAGTATAGGTGAGATATTGTACTACAGAATGCTATGGCATTTTACTGTTCATTTGTATGGGTACATGTGAGGGAACTTCATCATACATATAGAAAAGAACCCAGAATGATCCAGAAGATGTTTTCTCCCATTTCTCATAAATTTAGGAGTGCAATCCAATCTAAATTCCCTGTTTGCAAAATCAGGATACAGTATATTTAATTTTTTTAAAGTACTGCATACAGTTAGAACAACAACAACAACAAAAATAAGGTATCTAGGATAGAGATGAGCAAGACCTTTAGGACAAATATTATAAATGTTATTGAAGGTCATCAAATAAGACCTAAATAAATGGGCAGACATTCTATGCTTCCAGAGAAAAAGACTCAGTATTGTAAAGGTGCCAATTTTCACCAAGTTGACTTCTAGGGTCTAGGAATTCCAATCAAAATTCCAAAAGGAATTGTCCTAGTACCTGACAAGCTGATTCTGAAGTGTGAGCATAAAGGACCAAAATAACCAAAATCCTTCTAAAGAACAAAGTCAGGGAGCTTATTATAAAGCTCTATAATTAAGATTATGTAATCTTGGCACAAAAACCAAAACCACTGCCATTGAGTCGATTCTGACTCATAGCAACCCTGTAGGGTTTCCAAGGCTGTAAATCTCTGTGGAAGCAGACTGCCACATTTTTCTCCCTTGGCCGATGGTTTTGAACTGCTGACCTTTTCAGTTAGCAGTTGATCGCTTTAACCACTGCACCACCAGGGCTCCTTGATCTTGGTACAAGGATAGATAAATAAATCAATGAAACAAAATAGGCAAAGAACAGACTCATGAAAATAAGGACAGAAATGGCATTACAGATGAGGGGAGGGGAAAAAGAAAAGACAATTCAGTAAATGGTGTTGAGACAATTAACTACCTATAGGGAAAAAAAAAAAGAAAGAAAGAAATTTGATCCCTAATTTGCACCATAAACAAAATGAATCCTAGATAGATTAAAGGCTTAAAGTAAAAGGCAAACACGTTAAGACTTTTAGAAGAAAATATAGAATATTTTTATGACTAAAGAAGGATTATTTAAGCAAGACACAAAAAGCACAAATCATATGAAAAAAGTTTTTATAAATGTGATTATATTTCAATTAAGACTTTCTCATAGAAAGAGAGTGGGGGTGGGGAGCCACAGACTTGAAATCATCTGCAACACATAATTATCCAGAATATATACAGAACTCCTATAAATCAGTTAGGAAATAAAACCAAATAAAAAACCCCACTAGAAAAAATGGATATGAGCAGAAGAAAAAATACAAATGGCCAGCAGACCTGAAAAGGAGCTCATCTGCATTGGTAGAGTGAGAAAATACAAATTCAGACAAGAAGATACCGCAGTCATACTCATCATATTGGCGGCAAAAGTCAACAGTTGCTGAAAAGTAGAGCAAAGGGAAGATGCACAAATTCTGTGACCAGCAATTCTACATCCAGGTATATACCCTAGAGCACTATTTTTAAACTGAGGGCCAGGGTCCATTAGTGATTCTGAAATAAATTGAGTGGGTTGGGATCATTTTAAAAAAACGAACTATTTAAAATAGAATAGAAAACATCAGTGTGCAGTGCATATTGTTAGACTAAAGTATTTCTTCATGACAAATTAGTTTCATTTATATAGTATTTGTACTGTATCATAATGCTGAATATATTTCTAACTGAGGGTTGTGGTAAAAAAATGTTTGAGAAATACTGCCCTGCAGACCAGGAGACAAGTACAAAAATATTCATAGAAGCACTGGTTGTAATAGTAAAAAATTGTTGTTGTGGTGTGCCCTTGAGTTTCAACTTATAATGACCCCATGTGACAGAGTAGAACTGCTCCCTAGGGTTTTCTAGGCGGCAGTGCTGAACGACTGCAACCACCAGGGCTCTTTAGTAAAAGTGTAGGACAACCCAAATATCCACCAACAGTAGACTGATGTATATTCATACAATGTAAGGGAAGAGAGCAAAGGGGAAGGAAAACAAAAACAAAACAAAACAAAAAAATCCCAAACCCGTTGGGTGGAGTTGATTCGACTCATATGGACCGTATAGAAGGGGAAGGGAAAAGAGAGGGAGAGAAGAAGGAAAGCAGAGCGGAAGGGAGGCTGAGAAGGAAAGGAATTTTTCCCCATTTTCTCCCGGTGTCCTCAGCCCCAGGCCACCGCTAATCTACTCTCTGTCTCTAGCGATTTGCCTATTCTGGACATTTTATGCAAATAGTTATACAATATGTGGTCCTTTGTGCTTGTCTTCTCTCTCTTAGCGTAATGTTTTCTGAGTTCATCCATGTTGTAACATGTATCAATAGTTCATTTCTTATTGATGAATAATATTCCATTATATGGATATATTACATTTTATTTACCCACGTATCAGTTGCTGGACATGTAGATTGTATCTACATTTTTGGTAATTATGAATAATGCCGCTATGAATATTTTTGTGCAAGTTTTTACGTGAACATATGTCTTCATTTCTCTTGGGTATTATCTTAGGAATGCAATTGCTGGATCCTATGGTAATTCTATGTTTAACCATTTGAGGAACTACCAGACTGTTTTTCAAACAGGCGGTATCATTTGACATCCCCACTAGTAGTGTATGAGGGTTCCAAATTTTTCACATCCTTGACAACACTTGTTATTATCTGTCTTTTTTTATTATTATTATAGCCACGCCAGTGGGTGAGAAGTGGTATCTCATTGTGGTTTTGATTTGCATTTTCCTGATGGCTAATGATGGTTAGCATCTTTTCGTGTGTTAATTATCTTTTCAAGAGATTAAACAATAAGAAATAAATCTTCAACATAAACTTTTAAATATTAAACCTCGAATATAAAGAAAATCTCTTTAGAACGAGAATAGACACAGAACTTGAGTCTAAATGCCATTTTAAACTAATTAAGTAAAAACAGAAAATTAAAGCAAGAGTTTTACCTAATGTTAATGACTTAATTTTACCTCAGGGACTGCTTGAAAGAAGAAATGTCATGAACTAGTACTGCTCTAGCTCTATTTTCTGTCATATAGTTGGGTAATTCCCAGCCAGTGAGCCTTGGATTCCCCAGTGGGTATCAGAGTTCCGCGAAGATTGTGGAATCCTCTTCTCCACCAAGATTTGTCTGCAGAGTCATTAAATCAGGCCTACATCTCACACATATGTGAATTACTGTTTTTCAAATTTTATACAGGTAGTTGTGATTAATAAAATGCACACTTCATTAATGTGTGTATTAGAAATCTGCCAAGATCAGGGGAAATGTCCTTTTCTTTGGCAGCCTTTAATTAATTAATAGGGTCTTTTTGTAAAGCAGTAAGGCAAACATTCAGAACATGAAAGACATCCTGAAGTGCTAGACTCTAGGAACCCTAGCAACAGTCCATCAGTCCCATCTCATCACAGGCAAAGGGCAATGTCTAAAAGCCCCTGTGGCCTGTATACAGGATTGTCCAAGGGTCCCCTCGTACCCAAGGTCTGAGTCCAGAGCAGATCATCATGCACTTCTAGTGGTTACTAAAAATATGACTATTATCGTGCATGGAGTCTTTAAAATTTTTTGATGTTAAAAAAAAAAAGGGTCCTTGTTCTAAAAAGTATTAGGAACTACTGTTTTAGATAATAAAATGAATGACTATATGCTTAAAACAGAATATTTAACCACACACAAATTCAAAATGCCTGAGTTAAAAAAAAAAAAGTTGTGTATTTAAACAAAAATGTTGGGTTTGAGGCTTTTAATTACTTGGGATCTGCAACTTTACCATATGACTGTGAATGAAAATTTGAAAGCACTGTGTAGGCCAACTAATCAAATATTTGGCTGATTTTCTTTTTTTTCAGTTCTGAACCAGATTATTGATTTTTGTATACATGACTATATGTAAAATTATATAAAATCATATAATTTTCCAGCTTTTTCTCTTTCTGCTTCCTATTCTATCCTCCAGTCATGCTTAACTCATTGCAATTTCTCCACTATGCCATGCTGTTTCGTTCCTTCACTTTTGCTGTTCTATCTACCTGGAATTCCAACCTCTTCCTCCTTTTCCATCCACTGTCCTTTTCCTAACACATAGTTACTCATTTTTCAATACTCAGCTCAAAGTCATCTCTTTAATGAAATATGCTCTAACCATTTCCACTTCCTTCCTGTACTCCTTTTTCCACCATAACACGTGTAACAATTTATTGTGCTTAGTCATTCATATGATACATCTCAATTATCTACGTATTTCCAGCACCTGTACCTTGGCATAGAGTAAGCACTGAGTAACTATTTGAAGTGAATGAGGGAATACAATTAAAGGACACATCTATTTTTCTTAAAAGAGCTCAAGATGTATTTTCAATTGATATAAATTAGTTTGAAGTTTAAAAACTTTTTTTTCTATAGTAACTATTATATAGTTCTTGGAAGCAGGCCAGAGCATACATAAAACTTTGAAATTGGGACAGTTTAACTTTTGCCCTTTGAACTCAGTCACTGGGCTCCCCCACACCCCCACCCACCGCCATTTTCTCTCTCTCCCTAGGACCCAGAGTCCTTAAGCCCACATATAGAAATCCACAGGACTTGTCTGTCATCAAAGGGTCCTGTGCTCCATTCATGACAGCTCCATATAGTGCATCTCAATTTAGGTGCTGGGTTTATGAAATCTGAGTTAATTAATTCACACAAATGTAGGAATGACAGAAGACATTGCCTGATGTTCTTCTGTCGAGTGTTTCCTTGTTGAAATGGGCCTATGTGTCAATTTAAATGAATGTTTACAACGTAGGATTTTAGGAGGGATAAGAAAAGGGAGTAAAACAATCTGGGTAGTGAAAGAAAGGTATTTTGGTGGCACTGTAACTGGTCCGTGATGTTTAACTCTCAGCTTCCCCAATAAGGCTGCGAGCCCCTTGAGAGCAGGGATGGTTCCTGAAGGAGGATGGAGAGGAAGGAAATGTCTACAGGCCATTGGAAATAGAAGCCTGAACATAGAGAAGAAGTTCAGGAAGGAGACGTAGATCTGGAAGATGAAATCACCCAGGGAGACTGTGTGGAGTGAGAAGCGTGGCAGGCTAAGGATGGGACCCTGGGAAAACACACAGTGAAGGGGGCTGGCAGACAAGTAGAATCAGAGGAGACTAAGGAGGAAAGATTAGGTAACAGAGGTCCAGGAAGGCAAGAACTGAAGAGCGTTCACTGAATCTGCCAATACTGAGGTTATCAGTGGGCTTCGCCAGTGTAGTCTGCATGGAGAGCGATGAAACCACTTTGCACTGTGGTGGGAGAGATGGGAGGTGAGACATGGAGATGGCAAGTGTAGACCACTCTTTCAAGGAGGTAAGACAAGAGGGAGAGGGATTGCTAGAAGGAGATAGGATTTTTAAAAATGAATTGTTTGTTTTTAAGGATAGGAAAGGCCTGACCAAGTTTTAATTTTTTTATTTTTTTTTATTGTCTTTAGATGAAGGTTTACAGAGTAAATTAATTTCTCATTAGACAATTCATATGCATATTGTTTTGTGACATTGGTTGCCAACCCCACCATGTGTCAACACTCTCCCCTTCTCGACCTTGGGTTCCCCATTACCAGCTTTCCTGTCCCCTCCTGCCTTCTAGTCCTTGCCCCAGAGCTGCTGTGCCCATTTAATGTCTTTGTGTGTGTGTGTGTGTGTGTGTGTGGGCCTGTCTAATCTTTGGTTGAAGGGTGAACCTCAGGAGCGACTTCAGCACTGAGTTAAAAGGGTGTCCAGGGGCCATACTCTTGGGGTTTCTGCAGTCTCTGCCCGACCAGTAGGTCTGGTCTTTTTTTGTGAGTTAGAATTTTGGTCTATATTTTTCTCCAGCTCTGTCTGGGTCTCTCTACTGTGATCCCTGTCAGAGCAGTCAGTGGTGGTAGCCAGGCACCATCTAGTTGTAGTGGACTCAGTCTGGTAGAGGCTATGGCAGTTGTGGTCCATTAGTCCTTTGGACTAATATTTCCCTTGTGTCTTTGATTTTCTTCATTCTCCCTTGCTTCAGACGGAGTGGGACCCGTACAGTATCTAAGATGGCCGATCACAAGCTTTTAAGACTCCAGATGCTACTCACCAAAGTAGAATGTAGAACATTTTCTTTATAAACTACAGAATGCCAGTTGAGCTAGATGTCTCCTGAGACCATGATGACCAAGTTGTTTGTTGATAGAGAGGGACCAGTTGAAGATTTGGTAGAGAACAGGAACAACTGATAGAGAAACATCAGGGACCACAAGAGAGAGGATGAGATCAAAGTCCTTGTCCTGAATAGGCTTCTGGGTTGGTGGCAATGTTAGGGACAGGGGTGTTGAGGGAGTTCAGTGAAGGAGGTGATATTTTTTTGAGGGAATGAGTGGTTTGGAGGAGAGCAGTGAAGGCTTCTAAAAACTGGTGAGAATGGATTCAACTGGTGAAAATACTGTGGGATAGGGCTGAGGGCAAGCTGGGGTTGGAGGTCATGAATGTGCAGTGGCACCAATTCACCCTGCACACAGATAGATCAAAGGCTACACGATTTCACAAAGAAGAAACTCCTACTGTCTTTACTTGCTTTTTCCTACGTTATCTTCAAGAGTTAAGTATCCTTTAGCAGTGTATCCTGCCAATTTGATTTTATGTGCTAATAGTTCTTCCTCTGCCTCTTCTTCTCCATTGTCTCTCTTCTTTCTCCAACATGTGTAGTTTTCCTCTGCCTCTGTTACTCTTTGTTAGTTTTTTGGCATGAGTTTGGAAGTTACTTTGGGTCATTAATGAAAAAGAAAACCACCTAACCAAATCTTCTCTTTTACATACTATCCTGTCAGGAAACTCAGGACCCCATATTGGCGGGTAGTGTGGGGCTTCAGAACACTATCCCACCAGAGGTTTCCTTTTCATTTCAGGAGTCCGATCTGGCTCTAAAATTCTCTAATTCTTCCAGTTTGGTGTTATCTGGGGTCAACGCAGTCAAGAATGAATTTCAGGAGAAGTTGAGTGTATAAAGAAACACAAACATTCTGCCTTTGTAGGCGTTAAAAATAGCTTTTCATAGTCCTGAGTAGTTGGGGTGACTTTCCATTTTAGAACTCTACTCATTTGGTCAATAGGTGCATTATGAAAAAGTGGATACATTGCATCACTGGGAAGGACTTTAGACTGCGGTTTGTAAAAGCAGAATAAATTTTCTTGGGGTTGTACCGTTATGTGTACACACACACACACAAACACACACACACACACATTCACATGCCCATTGGCAGACACGGCCACACCTCACAGCTCTGGGGGAAGCCACAGACCTCAGCTGTACAAGCAGAGCCTAGACTACAGGAACTTTCCGCAGCCCAGGGCTCAGGACAAACAGCCCCACAGACACCACGTCTAGATCCTGTGCCACAACCGAGGGCCAGCGGCAGCAGGTTCGCGGTGTATGCACCCGCGTCAGGGCCTGGGCGGTGCGGCGGCGGCGGCGGCGGCGGGAGGGTCCCAGGAGCTCCAAAAGTCTGGTGGCAGTGTGTGTGCGCCGGCCGACTGGGCATCCTCTCTCTGCCTCTTGCAGCCGGCCTCGCTCCCCTCGACCCCCAGCACAAGCCAGCCCCTCCCGCCGGCCTCGGACACCCCAGGGCAGCCTGGCTCTGTGCTCGCTGCAGGACTTCGCCGCCGCCCGCCCCAGCCTGGAACATGGCTGCGCGTCCCGCCGCCACCCTCGTCTGGTCGCTGCTGCTCCTCTCCTCCGCTCTGTACCGCGGCGACTGCGGGGCGCGCTTTGCCGCAGAGCCGGACTCAGAGGAGGACGAAGACGAGGCGGTGGTTTTCCCCGAGTCGCCGATGCAGAGACCCACGGTGCTCGTGGTCATCCTCGCCCGCAACGCTGCCCACACGCTGTCTCACTTCCTCGGCTGCCTGGAGCGGCTGGACTACCCCAAGAGCAGGATGGCCATCTGGTGAGCAGGCGAGGGACCCCGGCGGGAGGCGAGAGCCGCCTGCGGAGCGCCGACCGCGCGGCGCACACATCCCTTGCTGCCTGCGCTGGCCCTGGTGGGGCCGCACTCCGCTGGAGGGAACCCGGCGCGGCGCCTTGAGCAGCCGCGGCGGGGCGAGCGGGCCGCCTGGGGAACCCGGGAAAGAAGGTGCACACACCCCCTCGCTGCCTGCACCAGACCTGGGCGAGTCTGGAGAGCGGGTTGGGGAAGCACGCAAAATGTCTGTGTGTGCCTGGGGTGCTAATGGTAATAACGAACCTGTCTTAGCTCGCATAGTAGATGTATTGGGGTGGCCTCGTCCCCCTCCCCCACAAGGGCTTTTGGAGACCACGCAAGAGGTTTAGCTTCTCTCCCTTTAAACTCTCCGAGTTTCCTCTTTCCCCATCTCATACCCCTAGCCCAGGAGTGACTGGAAAGGGTGCCCATCGCCGCTTTTCCAGACGCGACAGAGAACGTGACTGCGGCCGGCCAGGGGCTTCGGGGGTGGCTGGGAGGCCAAAGGTGCGGCGCCATGGCTCCTGGTCCTGCCTGAGGCTGAAGAAGTGGCTCTTGGCATCCCTTCCCCGAGGAGAGGAGGCAGACTCAGGGGTAGGGGCTAGGTGGGGCCCGCGTTGTCTTCCCAACAGTCCCACCACGTGGGACGTGTCTCCTTCGCGCTCCAGGGTGGTCCTGTTGGTGCATCCTTCTGGGGCGCATTCCCCGTGGCAGATGCAAACGGCACGGGGCGCCCCGGGTACTGCGTCCTGGGGCACCGCAGAGTCGCTTTCAGTAAGGTGAAGAGTCAAGTTTTGTTGCCCATAAGGACAGAGCCCTGGGCCTGGTGCCTGTATTTGCTCCGGGGAGGGCCAGGGTATCAGTTGGAGGTGGCTGCTCGCTCCATCTGAAGAGCTCGCGTCCAATTCCACACCTTTCATAAATGCAGGGATCTGAGGGTGAGAAGTCGATGGCCAGGGGAATAGCTAAAGGGTGTGTGGAGGAGGAGGTGGACGCTGGGCTGTCAGTTACGTGGACAAAAGGACTCCAGTCCCTTGAGGAGGGCAGAGCCCACGTCACTTGGTGCCAGTTTCTATCTTGTGTTGATAAAGGGAGATAACCGTCCGCAGACGAGACACATTCTAAAACAAGGGTTGGGCAGAAAGAGGGAAGGAAGGAAAAACGCAACAGCTGGAATCAGTGAGCTCAGCCGTACCTGGTGGGAGAGGTGCAGAGGTGCGAAAGCAAACACGTTATAGTGCAGCTCTGTGCTCAACATTACTTTACTATATACGCTGCTATACGTGACTGCCGCCACGGAGAAGGGCACATGGTGTGGAAAGCGGGAGCCTTGATGCAGCCAGGTTTTAAACCAGAAGGAAGGGTTGTTTTTTTAACCACTTCCACACCAACAGAAAATTTCACAAATGTCAGTTTTCTTAGTTGATTTTTTTCAGATGAGATGTTTAAGAAATGATCTTTATACACTGTTTAGTTTGAAAGAACATTACAATGGTTAATATAGGAAATCAGTGTGGGGGAGGGGGCGGGAGTAGTGAAGCAGGTACCAGGCACAGATTTTGCTATTTGCTTTATAGACATTACCTCTTTTATCATACAGTATACTTTTAAGAGAGATATATCATCCTTATTTAACAAATGAAAAAACTGAGACTTGGATCACTTCAATAACTCAGATAAGGTCACAGAATTAATAAATAGTAAAACGGAGATTTGAACCCAAGTTTGTCCCTAAAGACCGTTCTAAAAATGTGATGGTGATGGGCACATGATAGAAACTTAACTTATATAAACCAGCAGAAGACTCGGGTTGTCTGTCACTAACTAGGTATGTGATTTGGGGCTGTTGCTTAGGATCTACAGGCATAAACTTCATCAGTAAAGTGAGGAATTGGAATAAATGACTTCAAAAGTTCTCTCTGACTCTTAAATTCCACAGATTATGTGATATGATCAGAATCAACCAGCAATGAATGTGCATCCTAAATCCCCAGACGTTCCAGATTGTATGGAAGCCAGTGTTTTCTTTAGATGAGTAGTGTTCCAATTCTGCATAGACCTTTGGGATCCATTTTCTCTTGCTCTCATTCATGGTCCAGTCATAAGTTAACGGTACCTCATCCTTTATGGCCAGTGTTGGAAGATTAGGGAAGAAGCTCCAGGCTTGGGTAAGACCTTGGGCAACCTCTGCATTAGCCACTGAAGACTCTTCTTTGAGAAATCTTGGTTCTAGCTTAGAAACGCTATACCATTTATTAGGTGGGGTGTTGGTGGTTCGATGGTAGAATTTTTGCCTTCCATGCGGGAGATTTGGCCAGTGCACCTCATGTGCAGCCACCACATGTCTGTCAGCGGAGGCTTGCATGCTGCTGTGATGCTGAACAGGTTTCAGTGGAGCTGCTAGACTGGACAGACTAGAAAGAAAGGCTTGGCAATCTACTTTTAATAAATCAGCCTATGAAAATGTTATGGATCACAATGGTCCGATCCTGCTGTGCATGGGGTTGCCATAAGTTGGGGCCAACTCAATGGCAGCTAACAACAGCAACAATAAAAATACCAGTTTTTACATAGCCCTTAACAGTTTTAAAGTACTTTTGCCAATTATGCTATCTCATTTGACTCTTAACTACCATTCTGTAAAAAGGAGCCCTGGTGGCGCAGTGGTTAAGAGCTCAGCTGCTAGCCAAAAGTTCACTGGTTTGAGGGAAAAAGATGTGACAGTATGCTTCCGTAAAGATTACAGCCTTGGGAACCCTTGGGAGCAGTTCTACTCTGTCCTGTAAACTCTCTGTGAGTTAGAATCTACTCGACAGCAATGGGTACAGGTACCATTCCGTAAAGAAATACAATTATCTCCATTTCATAGAAAAAAAATTGTGTCTGAAGTAATCGACTTGCTCAAGATTGTTGTTGCTGTTAGGTGCCTTTGAGTTGGTTCGGACTCATAACGGCCCTATCTACAACAGAAGGAAACACTGCCTGGTCCTGCGCCATCCTCACAATCTTTGTTATGTTTCAGCCCATTGTTACAGCCACTGTGTCAATCCATCTCATCAAGGGTCTTCCTCTTTTTCCATGACCCTCTACTTTACCAAGCAAGATGTCCTTCTCCAGGGACTGGTCCCTCCTGATAACATGTCCAAAGTATGTGAGATGAAGACTCACCATCCTCGCTTCCAAGGAGTGCTCTGGCTGTATTTCTTCCAAGACAGACTTGTTGGTTCTTCTGGCAGTCCATGGCATAGTCATTATTCTTTGCCAGCACCATATTCAAAAGCCTCAATCTTCTTTGGTCTTCCTTATTCATTGTCCAGTTAATGCATACCTAATTCTATTAGGTATGTACTATTATTATACTCTATATGAGAAAACTGAGGGACAGAGAGTTTGTACATGTGCTCTTAATGACCTTCTTTTGTAAGAGCCAGGCATTATGCCAAATTAAGGCCAAGAAAAATTAAGACGTAGCTCCTGACAGATGGCCCTCTTTATTGTTCAGTATAAAGTGATCTATAGGGTTTGTGGGGGCACAGAAAGGACTTCTAAATCAGATTGGGACAGCTGTGTGCTTATGGAAGCCTTCTTGAGGAATTGACAGTTTGATCTGAGCTGTGAAGAATGAGTGGAAATCAGCTAAAACATGAGAAAGACAGAGGGTTCTTGAAAGAGGTAACAGCAAGGCAAAAAAGTCACCGGGGCATTAACTACAGTTTCCCGTCAAGGGGTTAAAGGGATTAAAAATTGCCTGTAGTCTCTAAACTCGTTACATTATACCACAGGGCCTTTCTGGAGCTGCTGATTTATCACTGGGCACTAAGGGAGGATTTGGCTGGGAAGTTATAGAATATAACACTCCAGGAGCGGGTGGTACCTCAGTTTTGGATGTTACAGCTTTGAGGGAGTTTCTGCCAATTGCTTACCTCTCATACATGGGGTTGCCAACAACTGGAATTGACTCAACAGCAACTGGTTTAGTCTCTCAGTTCCAAGTTCTTTCGAACATTTTGAGATGCCAAGCTGACTAGCATCACACTGCAAAGCCAGCACACACACGTAAAAAATGGCTGTGACAGATTTACTGGCCTGACAGAGACTGGAGAAACCCCGAGAGCATGGCCCCCAGACACCCTTTTAGCTCAGTATTGAAGTCACTCCCGAGATTCACCCTTCAGCCAAAGATGAGACAGGCCCATAAAACAAAACAAGACTAATGGGGCACAAGAGCCCAGGGACAAGGACTAGAAGGCAGGAGGGGGCAGGAAGGCTGGTAATAGAGAACCCAAGGCCGAGAAGGGTTGAGAGTGTTGACATGCCGTGGGGTTGTTAACCAATGTCATAAAACAATATGTGTACTGACTGTTTGATTAGAAACTATTTGTTCTGTAAACCTTCATCTAAAGTACAATAAAAAAAGTTTTTTTTTAAAAAATGGTTGTGAGCTACCCAGAACTTTACAAAGCAGAACCATGTTGAGTATATCATCTGGGGTGCCAGCTTCCATCTGATCTGATCTCAGTAACTCACTCTGTCCACATTCACTCTTGTCATCCTTCCGCTTACCTCTACCGAAGGCCAGAGGCGCATCTGAGAAGAGTTCTACAGGTAGCTGAGAGGCCTGGTTCATTGATCAGGGTCAGACTTCCCTGTGATGCGAATGTTTCTCTCTCACTTAAAGTTCTGGATCAGACTTGCACTGTGTGTATGGGTGAAATGAGTACCAACGAATTGAGCGGAATGAGTTTGCTATTCGAGAATGAGTGCGGTTATCTCAGCACCGGGCTTACTGTGATTAGGCTGAATTAGGGAAAGTTAATATTTTACAGATACTTGACCGTACCTGCAAAAAGGAACACCTTTTTTTACATTCACCTGTTGGATCTCAAAACCCCACCAAACTAAGCTTTTTTTCCCCATCCAGTATCATAATTCTATAGATGAAAAATAAAGAAGACATTCCTTGTGCTCTCATTAAAACCTGCATAACCTACTGAGTTAGTGAGAATCACTGCTGGGCTGAGATGAAGGGTCTCGGAAGCATTGTGACAGGCGACACTGCACTTCCCTGGGTTCTCTTTACTTCAGTGGAGCCGTGGACAAGCAGCCTTAGCAATGGAGGGAAAGCTGACCTCATCCCCTTTCCCAAACCTATGATTAAGGGGAGGAAGGCCAAGTACTGGGACAATAAAAAATGGAGCAGGGCACAAGGAAAAACATTTGGACCACGAGATAGATGAAGTTTGCCGTTTGGAGATCCTGATGCTGCATGTGGCAGGACAGGATGGGGTTCACAGAATTTATGCAGTCATCCAGGCGGCAGCTCTGTGTAATTACAGAACCAAGTGGGCATCCATTTGGTAGAGTTTTGAAAAGTAATTTACTAAGTTGGGAACCATTTTATGGCTTTTTAAATAAAGAGATGCACTTCTATCTATACGAACATTAACACTCACGGGCTTCTGCCTGCTCTGGGGTCCCCGTATTTGCATGCCACTTTATTTCTGCAGTATTTGGGGATCATCTTGGATTTACCTTCATGGTTAAAGTCCAACCAGTAGTGTTTTGGTGAATACTTAACTTGACACTGTAATATAAGTGTGTTTATAAAATGTCCCAAACTACTGTTAATCATAGTTCTCAACACCAGAGGTGAGAATGACATCATATTTACCATACTATCTTGGCATTAAATTGTGTATGTTATCCCTATGGTTGTGACTTTCAGCTCATGGCTTAAAAAGATGGTACCTTAATCTCTTTCTCCCTGTTAGTCAGTTTTCTACCTTTTCTCCTCCTTTTCCTTGTTTTTCCTAGCCTCATGGTTTAATATTATGGAAAGAGTATAGCTGCTTAGAGTCAAATAGGCTAGCCATCATGAGCTCATCCGTGAACCTAAGACATAGCTTCCTCATCTGAAAAATGACTAGTAATCACAGTTGCCTCAAAGAGTTAGCATAAATTGTGAGATAATGTATGTACAATGTCTTTTACATAAAAGCTACTAAATAAATGGTAGTTGCTATTTAAGGAGCCCTGGTGGCACAGTGGTTAAAGAAAACTGAAAGGTCAGCAACTCGAACCCACCTAGCTGCTCCAAGGGAGAAAAATGTGGCAGTCTGCTTCCGTAAAGATTTACAGCCTTGTAGATCTTATGGGGCGGTTCTACTCTGTCCTACAGGGTCACTATGAGTTGGGATTGACTCGATGCTGTAGGTTTAGTTGTGATTTCCTTTCTATCATTTCATTTTTCCCCCATCTCCTTTACTTTTCTCTCTCCAAATGAAGTTTTTTAAAAAAAGGTTCAAAAGAAACTTCATTTATTTTCCTCCTTTGGACAAAAAATGATCAGTACTGTTATGAAAACTAACATTTATTGAGGCCCTGTTCCAAACGTTAGGGGATGATAACTGATTTACTCCTGACAACAACCCTAGGTGGAAGGTGCTATTATTCCCTTCATTTTATACAGGAGGAAACTGAGGCACAGATAATTTAAATGACTTTCCTCTGATCACAAGGCTAGTGTGTGGTGGAGCCAGGATTGGAACCCAGGCAGCTACTGTTGCAGACTGAGTACAGATGGTCTGTTTAATATGAAGAAGGGACAAATCGGTTCTAGCTTTTGCTTTTGTTGGTTGACCCAAACTTAGGAAGATACGGGCACCAGTGTTTCTTTCAATCAAGATTGTAGCTTATGCTCTGGGCACCAGTGTTTCTTTCAATCAAGATTGTAGCTTATGCTCTAATGACACAAGGGACTCAGTGGTTCCCTTCTGCTGTCTTGATAATTTTATCATTTAGCTTAGGCACTTTCTAATTACTGAATTCTACTCTGTGTTGGTAGATGTCACGGATTGAATTGTGCCCCCAAAAAATAAGTATATCAATTTGGCTAAGCCATGATTCCAGTATTGTCTGATTGTTTACTGTTTTGTTATCTGATGTGATTCTACTGTGTGTTATAAATCCTATCTCTACGATGTTATGGGATGGGATTAGTGGCAGTTATGCTAATGAGGCAGGACTCAATCTACAAAATTAGATTGTGCCTTAAGCCAATCTCTTTTGAGATATAAAAGAGAAGTGAGTAGAGAGACACAGGGACCTCATACCACCAAGAAATAAGAGCCAGGAGCAAAGCGTGTCCTTTGGATTGTGTGGGGGTGTCCTAGGGCTAAGAAGCTCCTCGACTGGGGAAGATTGATGACAAGGACCTTCTCCCAGAGAGAGAAAGCCTTCCCCTGGACCTGGCACCCTGAATTCGGACTTCTAGCCTCCTAGACTGTGGGAGAATAAATTTCTCTTTGTTAAAGCCATCCACTTGTGGTATTTCTGTTATAGCAGCACTAGATAACTAAGACGGTAGATTTTATAGGAAAAGAGTAAGGCTAAGTATGTGGGTTGTACCTAATACTCAGGTCATTGCTGTGATCACAGTTACATAGCAACAGAAAGAAATTTATCAACTCGTCAGTGGTAAATGATTAAGGTAGCGCTATCCATAAGTATGAGGAGTCCTGGTGTCGCAGTGGTTAGTGTTCACCTGCTAACTGAAAGGTCGCGGTTTGAACCCACCAGCTACTCTTTGGGAGGAATATGTGGCAGTCTGCTTCCGTAAAGATTTACAGCCTTGGAAACCCAATGGGGCAGTTCTACTCTGTTTTACCAGGTCACTATAAGTCAGAATTGACTCGACAGCAATGGGTTATTCATACATACAGTGTTTATAGCATTTGGGGGCTATATTGGTACAACAGAGGGTCAGTATTTCATTCTTTTTTAATTATTGGTCTTAGATATGATTGACCCCCATATTGAATTTTCTTCCAAATGATTGGAGAAAACTATCAATCCTTCCTGCAACCCTCTCCCCTAATTAGAAAACACAATTGGACCTCAGAATTACGTATTTCCTTTGGGTGAAAACCCAAGTGACTAATAAATGTCACCAGTCCTATTGTTCCAGGTACCACAAATTGCCCACAGAATTAGAAAGGAAGTCTAATTGTTCTGATGCTATTTTATTAATTGCATTTCATGAATGAGGAAACCAAAGCACAGGGCACTTTTTTTTTTCTCTAGTAGGTTATATAGCAAATGTGTGCTGAGATCATATAACAAGATTTCTAGATTTTGAACCATGTGTGGCTGTTTTGGAACCCTGGTGGAGTAGTTGTTAAGTGCTACAGCTGCTAACCAAAAGGTGGGCAGTTCAAATCCAGTAGGTGCTCCTTGGAAACCCTACAGAGCAGTTCTACTCTGTCCTATAAGGTTGCTAAGAGTTGGAATCGACTCGATGGCAATGGGTTTTTGGTGGCTGTTTTAATACTGATTGTTTTATAAGAAATATCCCTCGTGGGTTAAAAAAGCATGTCCGTTGTTCCCAGCAGGGTTAGGTTTTACAGATTTGTCTTCATGTCTTTGGATGATTCTGCCACTAGTTTCTTTGTGACTACACTTTCTTTCATAAGCATGTGCTTCTTGTGGTCCTCCTACTTGACTGTCTCTGGTGGTTGTAGGAAGGAACAATGAAAGCTTTGTAACCAGAAACGCTGCTGGCTGTGCTATGGTCCTTTTTCCAACACTTAAATGTACACATGGGTCATATCACTGTGTGGCACTCTCTTCAAGTCTAAGGCACGGTATAGTAGGACCATTATAAGGCTTATATAGGGACTATAGTAGGACTATTATTAAGCCTGTTTCTGCACATTTCTTCAAATAATCTAACGAAACACACGAGTTAAGTCTGAGAGAAAATGATTAGCTTATAGCATGCTGTTAGGTCTATTCCCCAGTTAACATATTATGAAGAAGTTTCACTATATGTGTTTAAATGATAACTAGTATTCATTAGGAATTACAAAAAATGTGTATTGTATATGTCTTGTCATTTTTATCCTCAAAGGAGTGGCTTGTTCATTGAATTGTCCGTGTGTTGTTAGCATATGAAAAATTGCTGATTTTTAAAAAAACTAAAATCCCTTAGGTTCCTGGTAGAGTTAATTATTTTAAGAATTTTCTCTTCTGACTTCTTCTTTTTTTAATTGAAAAATTAATATACACTCATAAGAAAAAATTTCAAATAGTATGAGTGGGAATACAATAAAAATAAATCCCCCCTCTACTCCATACCACTTGCCAGGAGCAACCAATGTTAACAGTGTCTTGAGTATTCTAGAAATTTCCAATACATAAAAGTATATCCATTTTATTTTAATCCAAATATGAGTGTTTTATATATCTTGCTCTGCATGAGTGTGATGTCTTTAAAGCAATCTTTCTAACACAGGTTCTTTGCATGCTGCCAGCCTACTATTCCCCATGCCCCAGGTGGTGCAGTAAAAGCCAGCTTCAGACAACATCCTTTCTAGTAGTTACTCTGAACCCCGCCCTGATTACAGCCATCCTGTTCTCTTGTACTTGTCTCTCTGGCGCCTAGAAAAATCTGGCCCTAAGCCCATTTTTAAAAACTTTTTAGTGAAGTATAGTATGCATCCAAAAAAGTGCATGTATCATAAGTGTGTACCTTGATAACTTTTCACAAGTTAAACACCCTCGTGTAACCAGCACCTAGATCAAGATACAGATCATTATGGGCATGAGGGAATTCATCCTCCTGCTCCCTCCCAGTCACTATCTTTTGATTAATAGCAGTTTTTTAAATTTCATTGTAGCCTGATTTATCAATTTCTTTATGGCTAGCACACTCTGGCCCTTTTAGAAATCTTTGCTTACTCCAGCATCTTATAGATGGTCTCCTGTGTGTTCTGCTAAAAGCTGTATTATTTTACCTTTCACATTTAGAGCTTCAGTTAATCTGGAAGTGTGTGTGTGTGTGTGTGTGTGTGTGTGTGTGTGTGTGTGTGTGTGTGTGTGTGATATGAGGTAGGGGTCAAGATTTTTCTTCCATATGAATATTTTATTTACTTAACCACATTTAAAAAAGAAGACAGAAGAAGAATTGGTACATTCGTATTGTGGTGTTGGCAAAGAATATTGAATACACTGTGGACTAACTACCAGAAGAACGAACAAATCATTCTTATAAGAAATACAACCAGAATGTCCCTGAGAAGCAAAGATGCTGAGTCTTTGGCTCACTTACTTTGGACATGTCATCAAGAAAGACCAAGATGAATTGCTAGTAAAGGGTACCATGTTTGGTAAAGTAGAGGGTCAGGGGAAAATGAGGGAAACCCTCAATGAGATGGATTGACACAATAGTCACAACAATGGACTCAAACATACCAACTATCACGAAGATGGCACAGGAGTGGGCAAAGTTTTGTTCTGTTATACCTGAGGTCACCATGAGTCAGAGCTGACTTGATGGCAACTAACAACAACAACGAAGTCCTTTCCCTACTACATTGCAGTGCTACCTTTGTCATAATTAGGTAACCATGTATGTATGGATCTGTTTCTGGACTCACTATTCTGTTCCATTGGTCAGTATTTTATCCTTGCACCAATACTGCGTTGTCTTAGCTACTGATGCTTTATAGTAAGTCGTGGTATCTGGTAGTATAAGTTTTTGCACTTTATTCTTCTTTAGGAATGCTTTGGCTAGTCTAGGTCCTTTGCATTGCCATGGAATTTAAGAATCAGATTGCCAATTTCCATATAAATCCTGCTGGGGATTTTTATTGGGACTGCATTGAATGTATACATTAATGTGAGCAATACTGACATTTTAACAATATTGAGTCTTGCAATGCATGAACATGGCTCATCCCTCTAGGTCTTTAATAACCCTCAGTAATGGTGGGTTTGTGTGTGTGTGTGTGTGTTTCTTTTTTAAAACAATGTTGTGTAGCTTTTCATGTAGAGGTCTTATATAGCTTTTGTTAGATTTATTCCTGGACTTTTTTTTTTTTATGCCAATATAAATGGTATCATTTAAAAATTGTTATTTTCTATTAGTTCATTTCTGGTACACAGAAATACAATTGCTTTTTGTAAGTTGACCTTACGCCCAACATCTTTGCAAAATTCACTTACTAATTCTTAGAGATTTTTTTTGGATTTTCTAGGTATACTGTTATGTCATCTTTGAATAATGACATTATTATTTCTTCCTTTTCAATTCTTATGGCATTATTTTTTTCCCTTGCTATCTTGCACTGCCTGAAACCTCCAGTATAATGTTGAATAAAAGTGTTGAGACATAAGCAAATTGTGATGCTTGCTATGAGCTCTTTACTTTTATGCATCTGTTCAGAGCCTTCTTGGTCCTTGCAGTCTGGGGTTCCTTCTTCTACTCCTGAACCCCCCAAATTTCACCAAATAGTCTAACCCTTGACACTTTACCAGAGAAAGACTCTTTACTCTTTACCTGACAGTTTGATTACTTTGCCAAAATTATTTTGAGACTCCGCACTGAAATGTTTAGTTACGTCCAGTCACAGACTTACCCAACAGTGATGATGGATGGAAGCTCTAAACTGAGCATAGCCGTAAATGTATAGATGCTTCTTTTATAGGATTAGCATATACAAAGCCAGCTTTTCTCCACCTTGTTGACCTTGCCTCTTTATGTCCCCTGTCTGCCAAGAAGTAGGGAGAGGCCATGAGCTCATGAGTGATGCACTGAAGTCTTTCCCAAAGAATGTTTGCAGAACACTTGCATCAGAACCACTGGGGTGCTGTTAGAATGCAGATTCCTTGGCCTTGTATCGTAATTACTAATTGGGGTTGCGCTTAGGAATCAACATTTCTAAAAATTCTCCGGGTGATTCAGTTGGAGACCATACCTTTATTGAGATTATAAAAAATGGTGACCCTCAGGTTGAATCTGACTCTGAGATGTGTGTTTCCTTTGACCTGTATGCTATTTAAAAAACTCGAGCCGATGTTTAGAAACCAGGAGATTTTACATCAAAACAATCATAGTCTCTTTAAAAACAAAACAAATACAACAACAACAGATGGTCTGACCTCAGTGGGCCTGTATTTGCACGCAGCAACGATTTCCGAGGCTGAGTAGCTGCTGTTGCCTGGGGTGTGTCTATGCAGCCAAGGCCCCATTAGGCCCACAGTGTGTGCACTTGGATTAGCCCTGTTGGCTGACTCTTTGACTTGGCTTGCCTGGCCCCACTGGTATTTGGGCGGTGACTCTTGCTCCCTCCTCGGGCTGCTCAGGAGCCCTAAGACTCAAGTAGGAACCACTTTCTAGAACCATGCTTGGCAATCTGCCACCAAGTGACTTAGTGGTAAAAGGATCAGGATCGTATTACTTTTCCCTCAGCTATCCATTCCTTTGGTAGGAAGGCTATGTGTTAATGTTCATAAAAGTAGAAAAGGATCTCATTATAGGTAATAATTGAAATGCTGTGCAGAATATAAATAGAATCGTTGTAATGAATTCACTGGAACTTGCTGCCGTTCAGACCCAAGAAAATGCAGCACTTGTGGTTAATGGCATTAGCCAAGTCTCCTGCATGAATTAAAGGTTTGGTTTAGCTGGAGGGCATTTCTTTTCCTCTCTGTGGGCGCTGTACAGAAATCCTTTCCGACTTAGACTTTGAATAATATCTTCACAACATCCTTCTAGGGTTGAACTTATGACCTGGTAACATGGTTCATTTAACTGAGGTGGTAATTGTTATGATTTTAATTGTTCGTCAGATTCAGCAAGCTGAGGTCTGTCTTATTGCTTTAGCTGATGAGCTTTTGTTCCTCTGCAAACATAATACAAAATAACCCTTCCCCCAACCCAGTGTTTTCTGATTGATGTCTGAAGGCCCTTTAGAATATGTGCTTTTCAGAAACATGAATAGTAACATAATAGTCCTGGGCTGTATGCCTCTCAAGAGCATGGCAGAAGGTTGAGGATGGGGCCAGGGCACTGATGAAGAAATGTTTTCGTGAA
The DNA here is from genome assembly GCA_030035585.1 of Dugong dugon. Taxonomy (NCBI): domain Eukaryota; kingdom Metazoa; phylum Chordata; class Mammalia; order Sirenia; family Dugongidae; genus Dugong; species Dugong dugon. Next base: position 46,947,600 of record CM057469.1, on the reverse strand, counting down.
TACTTGGTTGCACTGACAAATTGACTGTATGGGAGGAGTTCATAACTTCCAGACTGAATCACTTCAAGGTCTATTGAGGGATGCATCAGGCTGAAGAGAGGAGGTTCCTTAAATTACGCTTTCCCCATTTTGGCCATCAAGCCCAAGAAAACCACAAAGGTAGCATGAAAGTGTGCATGTTTTATACAGCAGGAAAATAGGACTCTTTCTTTCCAGCCCTTTTTCTTTCTGAGAGAGGTTGTGTATGTTTTGGATGTGGAGAGTGTAGTGGGTGATAGCAAGCTTCTTACACTTACAAAATGAGAGGTGATCTGATAAGGGGAAGTCTGTGGATGTACACTGATTGGCATTCTACCTGAGAGCTGTGTTAAATGAGTAATTGCTGCTTTTCAGGGTCTTGGGAAAGGCAGAATTTTCTGGAGACTAACAGTGGAACTTAAATTCCTGGGACATCTGTGAGAAATGTGGTGGTGGACATATGGGGCCGTGGCATTCCCAACACGGAGTCCCTTGCTGGACTGCTTTTTAGTTTCTTGGTTGCCAGCCAGCCCCATAACCCTGTCTAAGCTCCACACACCACAGTTATTAGGGCTTAGACCCGCCAAGAGAGTGGAAAGTTGCTGCCAAGTGGAATCAGGATTTTTCATGTCATCGCCACACCATTGAATAGTCAGCTTATATGCAGCTCCCACGCTGCTGCTTTCCCTCTGCTGAAAGCAGGTTAGGGTGGGAGAACATTCGGAAAGTCAGACCGTGTGTGTCTTGTGTTTCAGATGGATTTTGTGGAGTTGGCTTGCAACAGCCAGCATACTAAAATATTTTAGAAAATTATAAGCCTCTCGTCTGCTTTCCCTCAGTCTTGTTAGACTTACTAATTTACCGGGCACATTGATTTCACCCTCGCCTTTTCTCTTTAGAGAGTTGGGAAACCATGGCTTTCTGAAGGAATGGATTAAAAAAAAAAAAAAAAAAAGCTCTCTACAACTTATTTATTCAGCCATAACAGACTATCTGTGTGGCTAAATCTAGGTGATCATGTTGAAATTAATAGCTGAGGTGGCCTAAATGTGACTTGCCTCCCTTGGTCACTTTTATTGGCCAGAGTGAACATGGTCCTCATCACTGTTCTGATGAACTTGGTAAAAAGCTACTGGACTTCTATGAACCAAAAACCAAGAATGCATTGCTGACAAGTTGATTCCAACTCATAGCGACCCTACAGGACAGAGTAGTTCCCAAATACTGGTTCGGAGGCCAGTTGTATCCCAACACCTGGACATTTGTTAAAACATAGATGCCTGGGCCCCTTCCAGCCACATTCAATCAGAAGGTCCATGGGAGGGGCCTTGGAATAGGAGGCCCTCATGGAATGAGCAAAGGTTATGTATGCGCCTGAAGTACAGGCTTTTTCAGAGCTCGGGAAGTTGGCAGACTCTGGAATTTTCTAAACTCGAAGTTGCAGATGCTTAAGCAATAAAGGAGACCAGGGGGTTTCCTTATTAAGAGAAGTAGTAAGATACAGGATTATATAGGAGAGGGTCTGCCAGGCGTTGCGCCATCTGCGTTTTTTATTGAGTCAAGCACGCATGTTCTCCCTTAGTCTAATAGTGGCTACTTTAAGAAAAATTTTAAAAGGCAGTGCCCCAAACTGATTGTCCACTTTATGAAGCTCCAAGAAATGGCACTCCCTCAAATCCTTTTATTCACTCAGTACAGCTCACATTATAAGCTCCTGAAGCATTTAGTTTGATAGAAGAACAACATCTATTGATGAACATCTTTTAATAGAGTGAAGGGAAATCGAATCAGGACATTCCCCCCAAATCAACAGTGTTCGTTGGATTCACCTCAGTCCTCACATTCCCTAATTTGGGTTCCTTTGTTGCTTGTATTTAATTTTCTTACCTATGATTTTCTCTTTGGCATACGGTTAAAAAACTGTTCCATTCATTTGTCACAGACGTAAACAGTCTGTTGAATTGGCCTGTTTTTAGTAGCTGGGAGTTCAGCCTTAATGACAATGATAGTACAAAGTCCCTAAGCCTCGTGTTTTCACAAGTCCTGAGATCAAAATATAACTTCTTTGGAAATCCATACTGTTCTGTTGTACAAGGGGTTGTACTGAGTTTGTTGCTGCTGCACAGAGGTATGTTTTAAGAAATGAATGTAGCGGCATCCTTACAGCTGCACATACAGGCAGCCTTCTGTGGGGAAGATCACAGCTCAGTTGCAAGATCTCATACTGTTCCACACCCCAGTCTTCTTGTACACGTTTCATGTATTCTTTCTTGCATTCTGTCAAAATGTTCACAGGAAAGGTTTTCAGGTTTACATGTCCATCGTATGTTTTAATCTTTTTCTCTTCCCCCCTCAAAAGCGCGAGCTGTGTTCCACAATTTAGCACTTCCTACCAGAAAGATAGTAATTACCTGGGGGCGCAGGTGAGCCTGGGACAGCAAGAGCCCCCAGGGCAGTTGCCTCTGGCCTAAAGCAGCCTCAATCATTTTTCCTCCCAGGGTGCAAATATTATCTTTTTTAAAATTTGGGCTATCTTGTGGAAGGGCTGAGAAGCACTGCTTTTGCTATGTCACCTTGAACAAGTCACTTATTCTCTCTGGGCCTCAGTTTCTTCCCAGGTAAAATAAGGGGGATGTACTAGACTAGTGGTTCTCAAATGCAGCTGCTTTTAAGGATCATTCGATGATATTTTTGAAAACATACTGATGCCTGGGCCTCATCCCAGACCAATTAGTCTGAATCTCTGAGATAGGGCCAAGGCAATGGGCATATTTTGAAAACTTCCCAGTTGATACTAATGTGTAGCCTGTTTGACAACTTTTGGATGAGATGTCCTTTTGAGTCCCTTCTTGATCTGACCATGTCTGAGAAATATTCTTGAATCATAATGTTGCATAATAGATGTCTTAGGGACCCTCAGCCCAACTTTAGGTGATTTTATCACCAGTTGCCATAAAGTCGACTCCAACTCTTGGCAACCCCATGTGTGTCAGAGTAGGACTGTGCCCCATAAGGTTTTCAATCGCTGATTTTTTAGAAGTAAATCACCAGGACTTTCTTTTGAGGTGCCTCTAGGTGGACCCTAACCACCAACCTTTCAATTAGCAGCTGAGAGAATTAACCGTTTGAACCACCGAGAGACTAGGTCTTTTTACAGTGGACTAAAAAAAATGATTTTTCCTTGGAAGCTCTTTGTATTTCATCCCGTTGCATACTGTGTCCAAAGGTGTTTGCTAAGAGTATTGCCTCCTGCTGAAGACGAGCTACACAATGACTGATCTGCCAAACAATATGGCAACACAAGGACTAGCCTTAGCAGTGTCACATACTGAAACTCAATATGAAGGGGCTGTGTACCAGATGTAGAAGCAGCACCAGCCCAGTACTTCCTCCTCTGTCATGCAAATGGCTGCTCCTTGGCTCAGGAAGCTACATATATCAAGGCTTCTAAGCGCATCCAACCAGGCTCCAGCCCGCTCGGGATTCCTTCCTGCAGTATGTGTTTTGGTGTGTTGCCCAGCCTTGCTTTTAGGTTTTCTATGTCATATTGGTACAGGGCCTGCAATCATCTCTGGAGATTGAATTTCTGATGTTACTTTTAATGGCTTTGGATTTTAGCTTCTTTTGTGTCTAGATTTGCGTAAACAGTACTGCTTTTGTCCTATGGTCTTGACACAGCTTCAAAGCTTTGACTGGGCATCAAAGACACACTGGGTCCTCACTTCTTAGGCGTCAGATTGCAGCAATACCAGCAGGTGACTGAAGGGTACAACGCCACTTCTGGGCCACTTTGCTGTCTCCTAGTCAAAGAAGATTAGGTCCTGCCAAGTCCTCTTTGATAATGGTTCTGAATCTTAATAGCTTTTCAGAAGGCCTGTGTAAATACTGATGAACGAAAGGGGGACTGCGGGTGTTTGTCTGAAGAGGAAGTAACTCAGTAATATTTACTGAACTCTCCCTGTTCCATGAAAGGCAAATTATAAAGGATCCCTATGGCATGATGGGGAGCCCTGGTGACACAGTGGTTAAAGCTCTCAGCTGCTAACCGAAAGGTCAAGAGTTTGAACCCAGCAGCAGCTCCATGCGGAAGAAAGATGTGGTAGTCTGAGTCCATAAAGATTTGCAGCCTTGGAAACCCCATGGAGCAGTTCTACTCTGTCTTAGTGTTGCTATGAGTCGGAATTGACTTGACAGCAGTGGATTTGGTTTTTTATGGTATGACGGAGTCCCTGAGTGTTCAAATGGTTAACAAACTCAGCTGCTAAGGTTGGAGGTTCCAGTCCACCCAAAGGCCCCTCCGAAGAAAGACTTGACAATCTATTTCTGAAAAATCAGCCATTGAAAACCCTATGGAGCCCAGTTCTACTCTGACACATCGGGTCACCATGAGTTGGAATTGACTTGACAACTGATTTTACGGCATGGAAACCCCCAGCCAGTTGGTCAGACTTTGCAACTGATGTTGGCTTTGTGAGGGCCAAGGCCTTATTTTCCATGTGTCTTGTTAAATTAAAGGCATTATCCATGTGTGGATAATCTGTATTTTGGGTATACAGAGGCCAGTTTTTGATAACAGGTCAGTTTGGTCTAATTGTCTAGCACACCACTGAGCTACTTCTCTCCCTGAGCTGCCCGGTAGTTGTGTGTTTAGACACTGGGGCCAAATTTTTACTTCAGCTCAGAAAAATAAGCTGGAAAGTATTGGCAAACATACTACACAGGGCATTCCAGCGTCGGTTATATGTGATTTCTTAACCGTTTGCTTGTTTACATTATCTATGCCATGCACTACCATATTTTCAGATTTTCTTAAATTCTTTGCCTTACCTTGGTCTCCCCATCCATACGATGCGTGTTGAGTAGGCTGAGCTTTAAAGACTTTTCTAGTGGCGGCATTTGATGCACTTGCAGTTCCACCGCTAATACCAAGAAAAATGAAAAAGAACTCACTCTGTTGCAGCATTGTTCAAGATGACATTTTGGCCTTCATTTCTTTATTTGTACTTAGATTTGACTTCTTCAGCAGTTTTGATTTATGCACGTCTCAAATCCTTGTTGAATAGGCTGATGATTCATATGTACATAAACTGAAAAAAAATATTCTGTCCTCTAACCTGAAGGCAAATGCCATCTCTTTCATGAAAAATAGCAGCAAAAAGAAAGGCTGTGATGAGAAGAAAAGGAATCCAGAGGTTTATATCAGAAGAGAGAGTTCCAGATCTGAAAACTGGGAAAACCATTGCCGTTGAATTCTATTGGGACGAAGTACTTGAGGCATGAGTGTACATACAGCAAGTGCTTCATTAGATTTGACTATTCTCATGCATGCAAAATAAATAAGTGCGAGTCTTCCCTAAAAGACCTCCCTTTTTTTTCTCATTCAAAAATTTATATATATATTGGTTTGTGACATTGGTTGAATCCCCACAATGTGACAGCACACTCCCCCTTTCCACCCTGGATTCCCTGTGTCAATTCAGCCAGTTCCTGTCCCTTCCTGCCTTCTCATCCTGCTTTTGGACAGGAGCTGCCCATTTGGTCTGATATATCTGAATGAACTAAGAAGCACTTTCCTCACATGTATTATTTTTTTGTTTTATGGTCCTTTCTAACCTGCATTTGAAGAATGGGCTTTGGGAATGGTTTCAGTTCTAGGTCAACAGAGTGTTTGGGGGCCATAGCAGCAAACATAGAATTTTAACATTCGCCATTGCAATGGGAAACAGTATATGTTTGTCCTTTTCAAAAGCTATTGGCCAACCTGCAGGCCTGTGTATTTTACTCAGTCTGCAGTGTGAGGAAAGAAGCTTGTATGTGCACTTGGAAGTTACAAGAACATGGCTATTGGAAATAAAGTCTCAACAGGCTAATTGGTTATTGGGCTAAAATGATACCTACCTCCCAGGGTAAATAATGTTTTACTTCACGGTGGTGTCATTATATCATAGAACCGCTTACCGCTGAGTCACTTCTGACTCATGGCAGCCCCGTGTATATCAGTGTAGAACCATGCTCCATAGAGTTTTCAGTGGCTTATGTTTCTGAAGTGGATCCTCAGCCCTTTCTTCCGAGGTATCTCTGGGCAGATTCACGCCTCTAACCTTTCAGTTAGCATCTGAGCACATTAATCATTTGCGGCAACCAAGGACTTTGTATTATATCATTAAAAAAAGCAAAAAACTAAACTGCTTTGGGAGCAAGGGAGAATGAAGAAAACTAAAGACACAAGGGAAAGATTAGTCCAAAGGACTAATGGTCCACAATTACCACAGCCTCCACCAGGCTGAGTACAGCACAACTAGATAGTGCCTGGCTACCACCACCCACTGCTCTGACAGGGATCGCAGTAGAGGGTCCTGGACAGAGCTGGAGAAAAATGTAGAACAAAATTCTAACTCACAAAAGAAGACCGGACTGACTGGCCAGACAGAGACTGGAGAAACCCTAAGAGTATGGCCCCCAGACACCCTCTTTGCTCAGCAATGGAGTCATTCCTGAGGTTTACCCTTCATCTAAAGATTAGACAGCCCCATAAAACAAAAGGAAACTACAGGGGCACAACAGCCCAGGGGCAAGGACCAGAAGGCAGGAGGAGACAGGAAAGCTGGTAATAGGGAACCCAAGGTCAAGAAGGGACAGTGTTGACATGTTATGGGGTTGTTAACCAATATCATAACACAATATGTGTACTAACTGTTTAATGAGAAGCTAGTTTGTTCTATAAACCTTCATCTACACTACAATAAAAATAAAAAATAAAAAAGCCCTTGCCATCAAGTTGATTCAGACTCATAGCGACCCCATAGGACAGAGTAGAACTGCCCCGTAGGGTTTTCAAGGAATGGCTAGTAGATTCAAACTGCTGACCTTTTGGTTAGCAGCTGTAGCTCTTAGCCACGGCACCACCAGAGATGCTGCAGATTAGTATTCAGCTGATGCCTTCGGAGACCAGGAGCATCGGTGCCTGTGAAAAGTCCTTGCAACACAGAGCTGGGCCAGGCCATCTATTTCCATACTGATACCTTAGTGTAGGAGTGGAAGAAAAAGTAGGGGGGAGGTGGAGATAGGAGAAGCTGAGAACCACCAGTCTCCTGATTTTGAATTTAATATGCTACAGAAAGACAAAATTAAGAAGACAAAATGTCCATTTTAAAAGAGTGGCTCTTTTAAATAGTGACTCTTTAAATTGCCTTCCTAGGGTTCATCCTCTAAAATAAACCTTCCCTTTCCAATAAATGGAAACTCTAGTGGCATACTAGTTAAGAGCTACGGCTGCTAACCAAAAGGTCAGCAGTTCACATCCACCAGGTTCTTGGAAACTCTGTGGGGCAGTTCTACCCTGTCCTACAGGGTTGCTATGAGTCGGAATAGACTCCGTAGCAATGGGTTTGGTTTGGGTTTTTTTTTCCCCAATAAATAAAAAACCAAATAGGTTATACAACATGATTGATGTAATTGGTGTCATTGAGCTGTACACCTGAAAAAATGTTGAATAATTGCCAAACGTTGTGTTATCTATATTTTTATAATGATTAAAAAATAAATCCTTCTGCTAAACCAGAATTATCTTGAGAAAGTGCTGTTCCTTGGCTGACTCTCTCAGTCTCCTCTTATCTTGGCTCCTCAGCTGTGCTCTCCAGCTGTAAGCTAGCTGCCTCCTTTTCCTACAATGCAGCCCCAGCTGTCTTGAATTTCTGTAAGGCAGGTCCTTACAGGGCGCCTTGGTAACCCTGAGGTTCAGACATGGTAACATAAAATGCCCTTATGAGTTTTTACTTTAATATACAGTAAAACCTCCAAAAGTCAGAACCTGTGTAAGACAGAAACCAGTCAGAGAAGGAAAACTCAAATATTTTCCACTAAAACGAATGCTAGAAAAGTGTAAGACCGCACCCTGTCAAAGGTGGAAAACTCGCAAGACCCGGAAAAACAAGGCAGCCCCGTCGACTTCCGGCTTTCACAGGTTTCACTGTAATAGTAAACGTGATTTAATGGACAGAGGGTCAAACCATTTCTGCTCTGACGTAAAATGGATTTTGAAGCTTTTCCTCTCTTCCATGTAACAGGGATATCTGAGATCTGACGTTTCATCCCCTAATTTGTATACCAGCTGTTAAGTTTTAGTTAATAAGTTGCCTGGCATTCTGTATGTAACTTTGAGCTTGAAAGCGAATAGTTTCCCTGAAAGGATAATTCATCCTTTTGATGTCAAAGGAACACAGAATAAATAAACTGTAGTCTGTGTTTTATCTTCTGAAATCATTTCTCCTTAGTCAATTTTTGGAGTTTTCAATTCTAATTAATAATCACTGCTACTTTTACTGACTTCGGGGATTTTCTCTTGTCCAATTTGTTCCTTTTTATGTTTCCAAAGAGGCATTTGTCTAGATAGGTTTTGGTTAATTTATTGATGGATGGATTGCTTTATCTATCCATAGAATTAGTTTTCATGGTGATAGTGGCAACTCAGTGGTCTTACTTGAAATAATTAGGAGAAGCTGTTCTTTCCTTCACCTTGCAAAAAATGATTATGACTTGAAAAATCCAGGGAGATAATTCTTGTTTTCAGCAACTAAAAAAAAAAAGATTTGCCTTCTGTGGCTGGCCTCTGATCCCTGAGAAGACAAATGTTACGCAGTCTGTAGTTAATTTCACTTTGGGTGGTAAAATAATACACTATGGTTTCCAGACCCCTGAACAATCGCTAACAAGTGAGATCATTTTTGGTAGAAGAACTGCACATATGTCATTGTCTCAAAAGAGGCATGGGCTGCAGATTCTGTCAAAGGACCTGCTTCCAAATACTTGTTCAAACGCCTCCCAGCACATTTTGAATTTGGAATGAATCCCACTTTTACATGTCAAAGAGCTTGAGTGCCTCCCGTTCCTAACAAAATGGATGGTAAAACAAAAACCTGTTGTTAACTGAAAAGGAAAAGGGCAACAGTCACCATTTTATCATTTTTTCATTTATTCTAAGGTCCCTGGGTGACAAAAATGGTTTGCACTAGACTGCTAACCTAAATGTTGGTGGTTAGAATCCACCCAATGGTACCGTGGAGGAAAAGCCTTGGTGATCTGCTTCCATTAAGATTACAGCCAAAAAAAAAAAAAAAAGATTACAGCCAAGAAAACCATATGGAGCAGTTCTACTATGTAACATAAGGGGTCTCCATGAGTCAGAATCAACTCGATGGCAACTAACAGCAACAAGAACCAGTTCATACTTTCTTTTCAGGCTCCAAAGAAAAATAAAAAGCTTGGTTATTTCTTTAAAAATGCTTACATATTGAAGTAATATGTAAAATTATGAGGTTGCAAGTGTATTTTCTTGCCTTACATCAAAGGCTTCCTTTTTTAATGGTAAACTGGAACCAGCAGTGTAGTAGCCAGCCTCCAAGATGGCCCCCAATCATCTTTACCTCCTGCTGTTCACACTCTTGTGTTGTCTCCTGCCATGCTGGATCAGGGCTGGCCAATGTGACCAAAAGAATAGGTAAAAGTGAGAGTGTGTGACTTCTAAAGCCAGGTCATAAAAGGCTTTGCAGCTTCTGGTCTCTTGGATTGCTTGCTCTGAGAGATGCCAGCCCCCGATAGCATGAGAACATTCTAACAGCCCCAGTGGAGAGGTCCATGTAGAGAGGAACTAAGGCTCACAGCCAACGGCCATACCCACTCGCTACCACGTGAGTGAGCCACTTTCGAAGCGGATCTTCCAGCACGGTGAAGCCTTCAGATGACTGCAACCCTGCAGAACATCTGACTGCAACCGCAGAGAGACCTCATGGGAGAACTTCACAAATACCTGAGCCACAAAACCTAAGAACATAATAAATGTCATTCTTTTAAGCCTATGAGTTTTTGGGTGGTTTGTTATGCAGTCATACTATCTGGGGAAAGCCTCCTTAAACTAGAGAGTGTGAAAATAAGTATAGACATATTATTAAAAAAACCAAACCCGTTGCCGTCGAGTCGATTCCAACTTATAGCAACGCTGTAGGACAGAGTAGAACTGCCCCATAGGGTTTCCAAGGAGCACCTGGTGGATTTGAACTGCTTACCTTTTGGTTAGCAGCCATAGCTCTTAAGCCCTGAGCCCCCAGGGTTTCCAGACATGTTATAGGAACAGCATTTTAGAGCTGGAAAGGACCCTGATGATGATGTAGCCCCTTCCGCTCATTTTACAGATGAAGACATTAAATCCCAAGGTGATACTCATGGGGAGCAGGAAAGCCGATGTACAGTGAAACCTGTGAAAGACAGAACTTGACAGGACTGCCTTGTTCTTCTGAGTTTTGCAAGTTTTTCGCCTTTGACAGAGTGCTGTCTTATCACTTTTCTGTCGCTGTCTATTTGTGGAAAACATTTGCGTTTTCCTTCTCTGACAGGTTTCCGCCTTACACAGCTTCCGGCTTTCACAGGTTTTCCTGTATGTACCCAAGGCCACTGATCTTAATTTAGTGGGCTTTTCATCTACAACACTACCGCTGAGAGAAGAGGAATAAAGAGATCGGCACTGAAACCCTGAATACTGTGGTTCCTGTTGGTAAGGCAGATTTCAGTATGGGAAACTGGCTGACTGAGTCACAGAACATAGTTGAAACTCTGTCCACCAGCAGTCAGATTCAATCACATAAGCTTTGTGTGTCTCTTAACTGCAATTTTGGCTAAACCGCAGCACAGCCATTGAGTATGAATGTCTTCCTCATCTTTGGTATCCCTGAGTAGTTAAAGTAGTGTCTTGCGCATATTAAGCATTCATTCAATGGGTATCTGTTGACTTGAGTTGTCCCCTAAACAAGAATCTTGACACAATGGTTAATTTAATGTCTGTATTAGTTTCCTAGGGCTGCCATAACAGTACCACAAAGTAGGTGGCTTTAAAGAACAGAAATTTATTGCTTCATTTCTAGAGGTTAGAAGTCCAGATCAACTTGTCCACTGGGCCATGCTCTTTTCAAAGACTCTAGGAAGATCCCTTTCTTATCTCTCTGAGCTTCTGGCAGCCCCAGGCATTTGCTGGCTTATAGATGCATCTTTTGGGTGGCATGTTTTATTTAGTTTTACTCAGAGGTTCACATATTTCTCCCAAGAAAAAAGTAAAACAGGATAATGGGGTAGAACTTTGATAGGCGAGTACATCATGTGTAAGGTGGTCAGAGAAGGGCTTTGGAGATGACATTTGAGCCAAGGCCCAAATGATGAGAAGGGATCTTGCTAAGACGAGGGGTGAGAGTAAGTGAAGGGAAAGGGGCAGAAGTCCTTAGTCAGGGAATGGTTTAACTTGTTGGAAGAAAGCAAAGAAGGTTGGTATGGCTAGGCTGTTTTGGACTTATATCAGATTTGCCTTCTGCATGACACTCTATTCTTCTTTGAGCTGATTCTTGGGAGAAATATGGTTGGTTTTCAGTATCATCAACAACAGTATAACATATGCTTTTATTTTAATTATTATCAATCCTTTTACAATTGAGCATACATCAATTAGTGGAAATAAATATTATTTGTGCTGTGAACTTTTGAGTATTATGCAAGCTAATTCCCTCCTTAGCGTCCTTTACATCCTGATTTCACAGTGGAGTGTTCTTGAAAGACTTTGTCTTAGTTATCTAGTGCTGCCATAATAGAAATTCCACAAGTGGATGGCTTTAACAAGGAGAAATTTATTCTTTCACAGCCTAGTAGGCTACAAGTCCAAATTCAGGGCATCAGCTCCAGGGGAAGGCTTTCTCTCTCTGTTAGCTCCAGAGGAAGGTCCTTGTCATCAATCTTCCCCTGGTCGAGGAGCTTCTCATGTGCAGGGACCCCGGGTCCAAAGGACGTGCTCTGCTCCTGGTGATGCTTTCTTGATGGTATGGGGTCCCCATTCTCTGCTGGCTTCCCTCTCCTTTTATCTCTTGTAAGATGAAAAGTGGTACAGGCCACACTCCAGGAAAACTCCCTTTACATTGGATCAGGGATGTGACCTTAGTAAGGGTGTTACAATCCCACTGTAATCATCTTTAACATAAAATTACCATCACAAAATGAAGGACAACCACACAATGCAGGGAATCATGGCCTAACCAAGTTGACATATATTTTTTAGGGACACAATTTAATCCATGACAGACTTTTTACTTTTTCCCCACTTGTTGTCAATGGCAACACTATAACTGACGGGATTCAGGGGGAGTGGGAAGTATTCATAGAACAATTAAAATGCTTTGTTTGAAAATAACAACATAAAACTGAATAAAATGTGGTGCCCAAACAATAAATGAAGACAATTCTACACAGCCATCCAGTGAGTCTCAAAACCTGGTGAGTGCTGGATGCCATCAGATCTGCACACATCTCTTACTTAAAGCCCAGGCTGGAAGTGCTAAAGGGATCTGCTAAACTTAGAGAACGCCTCACTGAGTTTTAAGTGACTTATATGCTGCTCCCTTGTACTTTCGTTTATTCTCTGCAGGCATGGAGCAAAAATGTAGAAAAATACAGATCTGCATTTTTCCGCAGAAATCATTTGAACACAATCCACTTTTGATACAGCACGTCATAGCACATCATGTCTTTATTGGAAAAGAACATTTCTCAGATTAGCTCTGGGCCAAACAGAGCGATTTGTTTTGGATTTACTTCAATTTGTGCTTAAATTCTGAGTCTCCACTATAGAGTATTATAACACCCATTAAAAGCCCTTCCTTCTATCAGATTCAGTTGTTAGAGGGTTTGATTTGTCTCTTACAGCAGGAATGAGACCACTAAACTTAAAAAATGTGAATTAAAAACAATCTGCTTTGGTTGAACATTAGCTTTCTATTTAACCTTCTAGTTCATCAGTTAAAGTAACAGTGAATTTTCTCAGGCTCAAGTCCAGGCAAAGGGTACTGCTGATTGCTGATTTAAAGAGAAAACCCTGTAAATCAAATTTCAAGTTATATTTCCTGCATAAACCCGTTAGTTGTGTCCTGGGGAAAAGTCTCAATGAGTAATTATTTCAGACCAGTGAGCTCATAGTTGTCTGCTGGCAAAGCTCAGCTCCGGTTGCTTCATGAAAAATAAGATAATTGCCAGGAGATTTCACTCTCTGCCTAAGCTCTCACAAGTGCTGCTTTTCGGCCAATAAGGTTTAGATCCTTTATTTAGGTCAGTGACATTTCCTCTGCCTGCCATACAGTGTGACCAAGAAGTGAGTTGATGCTGAGAAGCCAAAAATCAGTGTAGACGGCAGTGATTCTGTTATTTGAGAAAGAGGAGCACCATTACAGGAACTGTGAGAAATGACCTTAGCCGGCATCTTGTTCAAATTCAGGATGTTTCAATAAAATACTAACTATAATCTGTGTTGCTTTAAGCAAATGTATGGTTCCACCGTGTACTCTATTTATTTTTTGAAAAGTCTTCTTCTACTCCCTACTTTGGGATTCTTACTGATTGCTACTGGCAGAAAGTAATTTTTCCTTCTCAATTTTTTCTGACCCCTGCTGTCTGGGGCATCTTCCAGCATATTAATTTATGACTTTGAAAGATCGTAGAGTCATTTTTGTAGGGGCCTCTGTGTGAAATTTGGCTGTAGAGTATCTCATGCCTTTTCACATAGATATTTTGGGCAGTCTTGCTTTGTGTATTTTATTAAATATCTGGATTTTCAAGGTAAAGAGGAGAATGCTATAGTCTGAAAAAGGTTTATAATGTTCTCTGATTTTACTAGCATTGAAACAGTTTCCTGTGAATGAAACCATTGTTAGGATTTGTTTTCCATTTTGTTTACTTTGCCCCTGAAGATGTTTTGAAACCTTGATTTCTGGGAATGGAATTCTTTATATGCTTCCTAGGAAAGGAAACACCATTTGGAATAACTAATACTAGAAAAGAAATCTCCTTTCTCCCCCTCTAATACTACAGTGGAACAAATGACCTCTCTCCCAGTTCAGATTAGTGAAATGGGAAGGGGTGAGGGTGTTCCATCTGTATGAATTAAATCTCGCAAATATAATTTTTAAAACACAGTTTTGCTGTTTGCAAATACATAGAGGAATTTAGGGTGATACTATTGCTACCTAAGAGAATCAGTTTTAATTAATATATGACATTTGTGTTTGCTTAATGTCTTCATTATTGGCATGCAAACTATTCTTCTAAACAGTTTGTTGCATTATATAGTACTCCACCGTTTATAAACACCTTGCACTTAATAACGAGAGCCATTATTTCTTCAACACTTCCGGTTTACTAAGCATGATGATAATGCTACCATGAATGAACTTATGTAGAGCCCCCAACAACCCAGGAAATGCATGTCATTAGTAGTAACCTCGTCTGACAAAACCGGAACCTGAAATTCAGACAAGTTATGGTTTTTCCAAAGCCACATGCTTAGTGGCAGAGCAATGACTTGACCCACGCCTAGAAGCAGTTGACCATGAAGCTCATGAAGCTCCCTGGAGGCTGGCGGTGGGGCTCCCAATGTATTCACATGACATCTGTTTTGGCAAGATCTGAAAAAGGAAGACGTTTTATTGGCAATTGGTTAAGACCAGTGGAAATTTCTTTCCACTAGAACTTCTCCTCCGTCACCCTTTATTTTGGGACTGGCAGTGGGTGTATCTGGGACGTGGCCAAGGGTAAGTTGACCAGGGATGCATTTAGTTTGGGGTTAGTAGAGTAGTGTGGCTCACAGTCACTTCCTCATGTAATTTGTTAGCCGCTCCCGCGTAGGAATACTCAGATGGCCCACTCGGATGGCACGAAGGTGAAGGACCAAAGGTGAACTATTAACAGTCAAAAATAATCTCAAGTGATCTTGATTGAGGAAGGCTAAATTACCTTTCTATTTGCCTATAGGAAAAGAAATAAAATCATTATCATATGAAGAGGTGATCAGAGAGTACATAGCCATAAATGTAAGCAAGTTTATGGAAGTATATCAGGCAGATAATTAATAACAATGCTATTTATTTTTCTGGATTTTGTATATTTTTGGCATTTCTCATCTTTTAAACATTTGGTGTACTTTTCTTATTCTAAATAAATATTCACTTTCATACTGAATTTTGCAGTAGTAATTTTGTGTTCCTTTTCTTGCGTTTTTCTTTTAATAGTATTTTATTGTGTTTAAGGTGAGAGTTTACACATCAAATGAGGTTGCCATTTAACAGTTTCTACACAGATTATTCAGTGATGTATTCCTTTTCTTAAAGAGAGTCTCCCAAGTTACACAAGTTTCATTCCCCGTAAAATGATGATTTAACTCTGCCTGGGTCCTTAGATTTAAAACCCAATGCCTGCCTGGCTGTACCACATGTGTGTGCTAACAATATTCCCTTTCAAGCCTTGTTTATACTTTTGACTGCCTCACAAACCAGCTGTTGTCTCAATTAATATATGTTGCACATTAGTGCTTTCTGAATTAATGAAGTTTAGCCTTATTTAACACTGAAATCTCACTACTGGGAAAAATAGCATCAACAAATTTGTACAGTTATAAACAGTGTTTATCACCCACACTCATTTCCCACAATAATAAGCTTTAAAAAGATTCCGTCTGGCTGATTTGCCACAGTGGAAGGAAAGGACTCTCCACAACACGCCCTACTTCCAGGTATGTTATGTAACTTCTTTCTGGATCTTTGGCAAATAATAAAAAGTTTAGTGACCGGTAATTTATCATCACGGTGGAAAGTTTTAAATTATTTTGGCTCTGAGATAAAGTGGATAACTGAGGGTCATTTAGTCCATATTTTGTTAGCAGCATATGGCCTCAGAAACCACCACGTGCCTATAAATAAAGCCATTCACAGCAATTTGAGGCTTGGCGTAAGAATTCATTTTTATAGCATCACCTTTGACATCTTAAGCTCTTCAGCATGTTCACTAAAGTTAATAGTGACTCTCAATAAATTATAATGAAATAGAATTTCACACATCTTACATGGCATCCTCTTTAAAGTGTTAAAAAGCAAAGATGTCATTTTGAGGACCAAAGTGGGCCTGACCTAAGCCATGATATTTTTGATCACCTCATATGCATGTGAAAGCTAGACAATGAATAAGGAAGACCAAAGAAGAATTGATGCCTTTATATTATGGTGTTGGTGAAGAATATTGAATACACCATGGACTGCCGGAAAATGAACAATTCTGTCTTGGAAGAAGTACAGCCAGAATGCTCCTTAGAAGCGAGAATGGTGAAACTCTGTCTTACATGTCTTGGACATGTTAACAGGGAGGACCAGTCCTTGGAGAAAGACATCATACTTGGTAAAGCAGAGGGTCAACAAAAAAGAGGAAGATTCTCAACAAGATGGATTGACACAATGGCTGCAACAATGGGCTCAAACATATCAACGATTGTGAAGATGGAGCAAGACCTGGCAACATTTCCGTTCTGTTGTACATAGGGTCGCTATGAGTCAGAACCAACTGGTCAGCACCTAAAGTCAACAACATGGCATCCACAGCTTGGAGTCAGAATCTCTTCTACAGTTTCACATATATAGACTTTTATTTAATTCACCAAATCCTCTGCCTTTAGTGATAATGTCCTCAGTAATATCCTATGAACTCTGTGGCTTGTCTTCTGCTAAAGCATCATGTCATCTCCACAATTCCTTCTGCAGCTTCTTTCCTAGCTTTCAATAAAATGATTTCATAGCAAAAGGATCAGGGACCTGTTGTGTGGGATCTAAGAACTAAGAATGTTCCATAGGTAGCTATGCATGGAAAATGAGCAAAATGGTCGCATCTCACCAGGTTAGAAGATGTACAAGCACATGGAGGCGTTCTTTTATTTATTCATTCACCAAAGATATTAACAACTTTTCCCATGGCAGGAATTGGACTCCCAGCAAGTGAGTAAAATACTACCTTGCTGTCTCCTCCAGAAGCTCAGAGTCACAAAAGAAGCCTAGTGGGTTCATGAACAAGGGCATTAGAATGAGGTTGGAAAGGTAGGTTAGGGCCAGACTGTATAACTCCGTAAAGAAAAATAACAGGATAGATGTGTATTTGCCTTACATTTACATAGGATTTCCCTTTATACTGAGTATTCAGCTCTCCCTCTGCCATGCTTTTTGTATTCTGGTTGTCCTCATTAAGACCTCTTTGATCCTTCTACTTTCTACCAAAGCCCCTGTAGTGGGTTAAACTGTGTCATCCAAAAAGATATGTACAAGTCCTAACTTCCAGTAGCTATGGATGTGCCCATATTTGGAAATAGGGTCTTTGCAGATGTAATTAAGTTAAAGAGATAAAGATCATCCTGAATTTAGTGTGGGCCCTAAATCCAATGTCTGGTATCCTTATAAAACAAAAGAGAGGGAGATTTGAGACAAAGACATAGAGACGCATAGAGGAGAAGATCGTGTGAAAGTGGACGCAGAGGTAGGAGTGATGGTCTACAAGCCAAGGAACACCAAGGATTGCTGACAACTGCCAGAAACTAAAAGAGAGGTGTGAAATGAATTCTTAGAGCTCTTTAGAAGGAAACAACCCTGTGGGCACCTTGATTTTGAATTTCTGGCTCCCAGAAGTGTGAGAGAATAGATTTCTATTGCTTTAAACTACCAAGTTTGTGATAACTTGTTACGACAGCCCTAGGCAACTAATACAGTCTTTGGTCTTCTAGCCTGGACCAATTGCCAGTACCTTAGCTTACCTTGCTCCCTTGTCTTTTTGTTTCACCCAGCTAGAAAAGCCCAGCCCCAATCTCTGGGTCCTGTTCATTCACACACACACTCTCTCTCATGCTGACTTTGCCACACAAGTTGAGCTCTCCACCCTGAAGTGACCCTTCTATTTCCCTAGTAAACTTTCTCCTTCCTCTTGTTGCTGGGTGCTGTCAAGCAGATTCCAACTCATAGCAACCCCACGTGACAGAGTAGAATTGCCCCATAGGGTTTCCTAGGTTGTAATCTTTATGGAAGCAAATAGCCAGGCCTTTCTCCCATGGAGCGACTGGGTGGATTTGAACTGCCAAGCTTTCGGTTAGTAGCTGAGCACTTAACCATTGTGCCACCAGGGCTCCTCTCTCCTTCCTCTACTCTTCTAAAACTACTTACCTCATCACTTCCATTGACATTTTTAACAGCTCATGATGCTTCTTCATTCGTCAAGAAAACGGAGGCCATCAGACGGAAATTATTTGAATTTCCTAGCCTCCTCTAATCTTGCTCTGATGGAAGAGGCATTTCACCCTGTCTAAAGCAAATTTCTCAGTTTCCACTCTGGATCCCCTTCACTTTCTTGACTCCTTCCTCCCAGTGACCTTTGCCTTATCTGCCTCTTCTCCTTAGCTTAACATTAATTCCACAGACGTTTATCACTTTTTATGTGTTAGGGCCTGATGATACAACAGGGAATGAGACACAGTACCAACCCTAAGGACTTAGAGTCGAGCTTCTCAAGAGAACAGTTTATATATGCCGCCTCTGCATCCTCACATTTCATTCCTTATCTGGTTTCCATAAGAGATTCTCACCTCAGTATCAGCTTTATTTCTTTCCATTTCACGGTAAAGCTGAGGCCACCAAAATCAACTAGTGGTTTCCTCCTCGTTCCTCAGGGGCCTTTCTGGTTACAAAGTGAGGACTAGAACAGAGACCTTTTGCTTTTCCTGGAAGCAGGGGAATTGGAATTGTCTTCCTCGGGATCTTTTGTCTTATTTTGCTTATTTGGTGATGGGAGTAGAATGTGTTTGAAGTGTGCAATGAAGACAAATTCTGTGTTTACTAGACTCCCATGTCTGCACGGAAAACAGTGTGTTTCTGTATCACGACGCTAAGAAAATTCAATAAAAACAAACTGATTTGTTTCAAAGAGTGATCCACACTCATTATGGAAATCAGATTCAATCATTTGTTTTTCTGTTAAAAAAAAAGATTTGAAACGTGATCCATCATTGTGTTTTTATTGGATTTAGAAGAAAGCATTTTTCTCCTCCAATAATCCTAGATGCTGCAGAACACTATAGATGTGGTCTGATTTAGATTTAGTACCTAACAAAACCTCTGACTAAGTAGTTTCTTTTGTGTGTTTGTGTTAGCAGTATAGCATTTTACAATTTTGAAAAACATTTATAAAGACATTTGCACAGAATGCTTGTAAGGATCATGGAATAAAAATTATTTGCAGTCACCTTGGTTATGAGGGTGGGGAGGGAGAGAGAGGGGTACTCACTAACTAGATAGTAGAGAAGAATTGTCCTAGGTGAAGGAAAGGACAACACACAATACAGGGGAAGTCAGCACAACCCAACTAAACCAAAAGCTAAGAAGTTTCCTGAGTACAACCAAACACTTCAAAGGACAGAGTAGCAGGGGTGGGAGTCTAGGGACCATGGTTTCAGGGCACATCTAGGTCAATTGGCACAACAAAGATTATTAAGAAAATGTTCTGCATCCCATTTTGGTGAATGGCATCTGGGGTCTTAAAAGCTAGTGAGCGGCCATCTAAGATGCACCAATTGGTCCCAACCCCCCCGGAGCAAAGGAGAATGAAGAACACCAAAGACAAAAGGAAAATATTAGCCCAAGAGACAGAAAAGTTCACATAAACCAGAGACTCCATCAGCCTGAGACCAAAAGAACTAGATGGTGCCTGGCTCCCACCAATGACCACCCTGACAGGGAACACAACAAAGAGTCCCTGACAGAGCAGGAGAAAAGTGGGGTGCAGAACTCAAATTTTAGTAAAAAGACCAGACTTAATGGTCTGACTGAGACTGGAGGGACCCTGGAAGACATGGCCCCTGGGCTCTCTGTTAGCCCAGAACTGAAACCATTCCCGAAGCCAACTCTTTAGACATAGATTAGACTGGACTATGGGACATAAAATGATACTGTGACGAGAGTGCTTCTTATCTCAAGTAGATACATGAGACTAAATGGGCAGCTCCTATCCGGAGGCGAGATGAGAAGGCACAAAGGGACAGGAGCTGGTTGAATGGACACAGGAAATCCAGGGTGGAAAGGAGGAGTGTGCTGTCACATTACAGAGAGAGCAACTAGGGTCACATAACAATGTGTGTATAAATTTTCGTATGAGAAACTAACTTGAACCATAAACTTTCACTGAAAGCATAATTTAAAAAAAATTATTTGCAGTCACCATCCTAAAGGAGGCAGCAGAAGTACAGTAGGACTGTGGACATGTGATGTGTGTTTTACACACCTTATTATTCTCTGTGCCACCATGAGCTTGGGGTTGCAGCATTGCTAAAGACTGTGCTCTGCTTTTGGTTCCAGGATTTTCTTCCAGGTCACTGACACCCATCCTGCACATTTTAATGCTGTTGATCTTTTGATCTTACCAGAATGTGGGAAATCTCTGCTCTCTTTCTTTTCTTTGTTATTCTTTTTTTCTTTTTGGGGACCTGAAAAATGCATTCTCAGCAGGCATGAGGAAGAACTAAGAAATACCAATCCTTTTTTCTCTATTTCTCCTTTTTTATTATATTCTGTTTGGAAATAACAGTATTTTGAATTATAATAAAGTATTCTGTAGCAAAAGCCAGTGTAGATGCTGATAATTTTGTAAGATTTGTGTTTCCTGCCAAACCATGCTGGTCAGGTCACATCTATTAATGGTATATACAATGGTTTGGGACCATATTAACCGATAGACCAGACTTCTGCCTGCTTGCTCCTCATATTACACGGTTTATACCTTCTAAAAAGTGAGACAAGACAGACCACTGAGGGAACGCATAAGGATCATAACTACATAATTACATTGAGGGCAAAGGGCAGGAGGGCTACGATTCTGACGCCTTGGATTACAAAGACAATGCTCCCTGACCGTATGTTTAAAATGTTAACCAGCAAGACAGCTGACTGGAGCAAGGAGTCGGTTTTGCACATACTGGACCTTAAATAAGAGTTGGTGATAGGGAATGGAAGCCACCTGGGTTTCTATGTAGCAGACACCAACAGACAAGTAAGGGAAAGGTTTTTAGCTGACAGCTTTGAAGGCAGCTGGAATTGCTCAGGAGTGAGTTGGAAAGAGACAGGAGATTGTGAATGGCACAACAGACCCCAGGAGCTGTCTCTCTCTCTCTGGATAATTTCTCTTTCCCAGTGCGGTCTTCAGAGAGATATGCTGGCGAGCTGAAATGAAAGCTTTACTGGTCCAGGTTCCAACTTTCGTTAACTGGGTCCCAAAACAAACCACGTGGCCTGCACTTGCATAGCTAACATTCACTTAAAACTGTTAACAGTGTCTCGCATGTTCAACTCCAGGTAGGGACATGCACTAAGGAGAGAGATGAGCCATGGTTCTTATTGTTCTGACAAGGCTTTTAATTGTTCCTTGGAGAAGCAGAAACAGCCCTTGGATCTCCACTAGCTTCCTCAGTAGATTGCTGCCATTGGTAGTTATACGTCAAGTAATGGCTTTCTCCCGACACCCAGCCCCTCACTGGGCCCTGGCATGGTGCCACTGGGAATGAAAACAGACCTTCCCCCTCACTGGGCTATTGCATTTGCTTCTCCTGGCTGTAGGGCACCATCTGTCTCCCTGCTACATGGCTGTGATTCATCACCCAGGAGCTGGTGATCATTTGTTTCTGTTGCCCAAAATCAGAACAGGAGATTCAATTGGTGCCTCTATGAGAGATGGCCAAAACTTTGGAGCAAAAACTGACCTGAGTCCAAACGAACCTGGAAGTTCTTTCCTCCAGAAGATGGTCAAAGGCTAGGTAATGGCAACCCTAGGCTCATATTTTTATTATTCTGTCATTTTCTTCTTTGTCCTCACAGTAACCACTGTTATGATGACCAGGTTTTAGGAGATCCTTCTTCACTCAGGTCTGTGTGCCTTGTCCTTCTAGAGGAGCGAGGAGAAGACTGGCAGGAAGGAAGGTGGGAAAAGTCTCCTGGTTTCTGGAACATGGTCTTTGCCTCTAAATCCCACGAAGTCTTTGGAGTTCAGTCAACTCCCTACCACACTGTGCCGTCTAGGGTCTTTGCAGTGGGTTTGGAAGGAGCCCTAGTGATGTAGTGGTTAAGTACTGGGTTGCTAACCAAAAAGTCAGTGGTTTGAACCTACCAGCTGCTACATGGGAGGAAGATGTGGCAGTCTGCTTCTGTAAAGATTACAGCCTTGGAAATCCTATGGAGCAGTTATACTCTGTCCTATAGGGTCACTGTGAATTGGAATCAATTCTTTTAGACTTGTCTCTGGGATGCACTATTGATACTTAGTGCCCTCTGCTGGGAAAGCATTTGAAGCGTTACTTGGCTTGAGCTCTATGGTGGCTACAGGACATGAGCAAGAGTAGAGTGAATATAGATTATGCCCAAGAAGCAACTAGAGAAGTAATCACTGCAAATTTTAAATTTAAGCCAATTTTTTTTTTAACTCTTTGTGTGTCTGTTGGTTTCTTGGGATTTCACGACCAATGTTCTGGGTGTTTGGTGATTTGAAAAAAGTAGTGTCATCTTCTGTTGACAATATGAATAGGCCCCAAGATGATCTACTATCACGGTCCACTTAAAATCTGATAGAAACACAAAGACCGATGTTTTGATTATTAAAGGAGGAGAGGGGGATTCAGATGGATGGCAGACTGTGAAACAAGTAGACACAATCTGAAGAGTTATTAGCTTTCTGGAATAATTGGTCGAAGGTAATGCACATGGCTGAAAAAGAAACTAAGAATCAGAAATCTGTTAATTTGCTTTCCCTTTACCTATTTCCAAATAGGATTTGAGAGAATCATGTTGACTATGACGATGTTAATCTCCCAATAAACTGCAATTTCAGGAATGCTGAAACAGAAAGAAATTTTTCTTGCTCTTAATTCACATTTAATGAATTGTGTTTCCTGCTGAAAACTCCCCCTCTGATCTTGACGTCATTCTGGTTCATTTCTCGAGATCTGGAGATTAGTGTGTTAAAACTCCTAGCACCAAGGTTTACATATTTATTTCTCTACATCTGTCCTTAGATTTTTTTCTTTTCCGTTGAAGAACAAGTTCTCTTTCATTGTACTTCAACCTTACAAGTATATATAAAAGACTCTCGTGAATTTTCTATTTTTTTGACTTTTTATTTTGAAATAATTTCAAACATTACAGAAAAGTTACAAGAACAGTACGAAGAACTCCCGCATACCAACATGTCCGCTTTATCATTCTCTCTCTCTGTATTAAAATTTTTTTAAGCCACTTGAGATAGTTTGCATACCTCACGGCCCTTTACCATATCTGCAGTTCAGTTATCAAGTACAGGAAATTTAACATTGACACAATACTGTAATCTACGATCTACATTTCAATTTCATGAATTGGTCCAGTAATATTTTTTATAGTATTTATTTTTTAACAGAATCCAGTCTGGAATCATTTACGTATTAAGTCGTTCTGTCTCTAGAAAACCAACAAACCAAACCCATTGCCGTCAAGTCAACTCTGACTCATAGCAACCCTATAGGAGAGAGTAGAACTGCCCTATAGGGTTTCCCAGCGCCTGCCTGGTGGATTCTAACTGCCGACCTTTTGGTTAGCAGCTGTGGCTCTTAACCATTACGCCACCAGGGTTTCCTCTGTCTCTATAGACTTCTTTAATCTGAATTGAAATTTAATCTCATTCATACCACTGACATTAAAAAACAAACAAACAAACAAACAAAAAAAGACCAACCATTTATAAAATGCCCCTCAGTTTAGTTTGTATGATGTTTCCTCTTGATTATCTTTGGTTGATATATTTTGGGCTGGAATACTGTATATGTGATATGTCTTCAGTATCACATCTGGATGCTAATGGCTGTTTGCGTCTTTCTTGTGATGTTGATTTTGATCGCATGGTTAAAATGTTTCCAGTTTCTCCACTCTATAGTAATATTTTCATTTTGCAATTGGTAAGTAATTTATCCCATTAGATTTTAAGTTCCTAGTTAGCAGGAAGCATGCTGAGTCCTCCAGTGCATCTGTGGGGCCAAACGTGGGACCTGGCAATACTCGGTGCAAAATATCTGTTGAATAAAACAGATGTACGTATATGTTCGACTTTTAGTGGTTTTCAGAGATTTTGTGAGGAAGATGAAATAACTTTGGTGAAGGAAAAATTAAAGAAGAAAGGTAGGGTGGGACTTTATACTGTACTTTCTAAAACATTTGCTTGGAGTACTGAGTTTAGCTTTAAGAGCCTGGGGAGCTATGGCCACTGGGAAGTAGCTTCACAGAACTTTGCAACAAATGAAATCATAGCTGTGGTATTGTTTCTTGAGTGGCAGCAGTCCCCAGGAACGTGCTCCTATTCTGACTCATCCTCAAGGAACAACAACATATTAAGAAGGAAGGAGTTGTAAACAGGTTAAAGTAAAACCTTTGTGATTTGTTACACGTATTCAATGTCATTTAAAAACTGCTTTCGTTTTCATTATCATAGATTACACTTATATTTTGAATTACTCTATTTCATCAGTCTGAGATACATCATTATTTTATGTACCACAAAGAAATAAAGAAAAGCTGCAAATTTAACTGTAACATAATTCATTCTTATCACTTAACATTTTTATTTTATACTTATGGGAAAAGCTCTTTTAGAGTTATCCAGAT
The DNA here is from genome assembly GCA_030035585.1 of Dugong dugon. Classification (NCBI taxonomy): domain Eukaryota; kingdom Metazoa; phylum Chordata; class Mammalia; order Sirenia; family Dugongidae; genus Dugong; species Dugong dugon. The sequence goes on along the minus strand of CM057469.1, from coordinate 46,923,034 downwards.
GTAGACTTTCATCTTTTGCTAATACATTTAAAAATAGAAGAGAAACCAATGTTGAGATACGTCTTAAACTTCACAGACGGAGTCCAACCCTTCTGCATCACTTTTTCCTCAGTGTCACCGAGGTCTGCCTTCTACACATGGTATTATTCTCTGTACCACCGTGAGCGTGGGGTTGCAGCTCTGCTAGAAAGTGTGCCCTGCTTTTGGTTCTGGGATTTTCTTCCAAGCCACTGACACCCACTCTGCAAGTTTTAATGCCGTCATAGTCTTGATCTTACGAGAATGCATTAACAACTGTGACTTCCAGTTCTTCCTCAAATGTCCCTTAAGTACTTTTTTTTTTTTTTTTGCATTGAGACCACTGTTCTTATGTTTTCTGTTGGTGCTAATGAGATCTAAATTTGGGAACAAGAATCACAACTATAAAGTTATCGAAAGGATAAAGATCCTTTACTGGCTATGCCAGTAGATATTTCAAGTAAGTTATTTCATACTGCTTCAGTAAATTTTTTACCTTGTTCTTTTTTTAAAAATAATTTATTTTATTTTGTTGTTGAGAATATACATAGCACAACACACACCAATTCAACAATTTCTACACGTACAAGGCAGTGACATTATGTTCTTTGAGTTGTGCAGCCATTCTCACCCTCCTTTTCTGAGTTGTTCCTCCCCCATTAACATAAACTCACTGTCCCTTAGGAGCCCTGGTGGCACAGTGGTTAAGAACTTGGCTGCTAACCAAAAGGTTGGCAGTCTGAATCCACCAGCTGCTCCTTGGAAACCCTACGGGGCAGTTCTACTCTGTCCTGTAGGGTCGCTATGAGTTGGAATTGGTTCGATGGCAGTGGGTTTGGTTTGGGCTTACTGCACCCCAAGTTTCTACCTGATCTTTTGAGTTGCTGTTTTTGATTGAAACGTTGAGTGATGGCAGTCATCTAGTTGTAAAATCAGAATACGAAACCAGGTTCACTCATGCACAGGTAATTAAGTCACGACTGCTGCCTGATCTAAAGTGATTGGAAGGTGGCAGCAATTGTAAAGTGCCGGTGAATTCAGAGATGTTAAGAGGCAGGGGGAATAAAAGGTCCTTAGGAGAATTGATGAAGTATAGGCTGTTCACAGAATGTTTAAACATAATTAGCAAGATTAAAACTATGATATTGTGCAAGGCTGGTGAAGATATTGAGTCAGGCATGGACACTCTTATCCTCTGCTCCTAGTACTGTAAATTGTTACCCTGGAAGGTAGTTTAATAATGTGTATAAATTGCCTTAGTTATGTTAGGATCCTTTGACCTCATATTCTAATTTTTCAAACTCTATTCTGTGAAAACAATCAGAGTTACAGTTAAAGATTTTTGAACCAAATGTTCATCACAGCATTGTTTATAAAGGTGAGAATTTGTGTTCAACCATAAGGAGAAGAATAAAATGTTGTTTTCAAAAATATTTAATAATATAGACAAATGCACTTCCTACCTGTGGATTGGGGCTCTGGTGGTGCAGTGGTTAAGAGCTCGGCTGCTAACCAGTTGGAATTCACCAGGCGCTCGCTTCTTGGAAACACTATGGGGCAGTTCTGCTCTGTCCTATAGGGTTGCTATGAGTCAGAATCAACTGGACGGCAACGGGTTTGGTTGGGTTTGGTACCCCTGGTTATGAAATTATGCATATAGTATGTTTGTTTCCAGTTTTGTTTAACCATATATTAGAAGAGGGAGAAAAACATAGCAGGATGGGGGAAGAAAACTAGTACAAAGATGGTTTCTTTCCAGTAACTCTTCTCAAACAGCATGGGATAACCTTTTCCTTTCTTACATGTCTAAAACCCTTCCCAAGTTTCTGTGACAGCAGCGGCAGATTAAAATTGCCACGGGGCCCTTTTAACTTTCTCAGTCCATCCAGTAACTTTAGTGTCTGCCTCAAATGTGTCATAGTGGAGACCTACATTAGAACTATGACCTTCTAACTATGTCCTTCCTGGTATTTGGGCACCGCTGCACTTGCGTGGTGAACTTTCAGGATAGGCGTGGTGGAGGAGACATTTGTGGATCTGCACCCCTCCTGAGGAGCCTCCTGGGAAATAACTCAAGTTACATCAGCAACCAGGGGTCAAATCTGCGTAGGCCTGCCTGGTGACCTGGGCAGGGGCTGGGTGGAGTGGGGATGGCGAGGCAGGGTGTAGGTAGGCTGTGCAGGATACCGGGAAAGCTGCCAGGAGAAAAGTCATCCCATCCAAAAAGTTCCAGCGGCGTGGGAATTCTGAGTAAACTAGGTGGCTCTCTTTCAAATCTTCAGCAATCTCGGATCCCAGATAGTTGTCTGGACTTACAGACCACGTTCTGCAACTCACTGGGACAAAAGCAGCCCTTCTTTGGAGCCCTGTTAACCAGGAGTATCCCCACTTCCCACAGAACTGAGCATTGGCATCCTGCCACCAGCAAAGAAGTACAATGGTTGGGGGAGTGACCTAGCAGCTGGGAAAAATTACGACGACTAGCCCACATGAATGACAGGGGTTGGGTGTGGGGGCTCTACAAGGGCAGAGGTCCTGCGCGAGAAGGTGAAGGAGAAACCGAGCATTGAGGAAATTGACACTTATGGCTTGTATCCATAGGCTGGGGAGGCCTGGAGAAGTTTGGGGCTTCCTTGCTGTCAGTCATCCCTTAAATATTTATTGAGCCCCAACTCTGCACTACACATTGTACTGTTGGTCCCTGCCCTGGTTTCGGACACGCTAAGGCGAAGGGGGCTGCTGAGCACCTGCTGGAATTTGGCACCAGCATTCCATTGTGCACTGTTTCTGGAACTTCCTGCCCCCGGTGTGGAGATTGTTTTTTTTATTATTAGAAAATAAACTACTGCCTTTGGGTGTAAAATATTCATTTTTCCCGATGCTTTTCACTCTCTTGTGATATGAGGAAGTCTTTTGATGCCACTCAGGGTCAACTCCCCAACAAACGACTGGTCCCTTGAGAGAGGAGGATACTTCTTATTATGCCCGCCTCTCCTTCTGCTTCCTGGTGTGATTGCTTCCTGTGACTCTGTGCTGAGACTGTGTTGTAATATAGTAAAGTAAAGCGTGTCTTTTTTTTTTTTTAACAAAATTTCCCAGTATACTAGTCTTCTCTATACTGTCCAGAAAGGGCTAGTGTATCCTTCAGGATACACTCTGCCTGTTAACCAGTTACGGGCATCAAAAATTCTGTGTAGTGTATGCTAGTTAATTGCTGAGTGATTGTTATAGAGAATCGGTTGTGTCTTGCCATAAGTCCTCCTAAAAGGGTTTTGTAAATTGAATGAATATACCATGGACTGCCAGAAGAATGAACAAATCTGTCTTAGAAGAAATACAACCAGAATTCTCCTTAGAAGAGAGGATAGTGAGACTTTCTTTGGACCCATCTTTAGGAAAAACCAATTGCTAGAAAAGGATGGCATGTTTGGTGGGGAGCCAAGAGAAACGAGGGAAACCCTCAGTGAGATGGAGTGACACAGAGCCACCGCAACAGACTCCAACATACCAAGGATGGTGAAGATAATACAGGACTGAGCAACATTTCTTTCAGAGCGGATTCACCGGCAACCACCACCACCAGCAAACTGAATGAAACAGAGGACTTTAAAATGCTTAAGAAAGTTGTTATGTAATGTTTAATGAATTTCATTTGCCCTATTTTGTCATTTCCATTCTTATTTCCTGGTATTACTAGGAAAATATCCTCCGTATTATTAGTCACAGTTCATTTCCTCCATAATATAAACAGTTCTGCAGGGTGAATAATTAAGGGTTTCTTTTGTTTGTTGTCATTACCAGACTTCAGCGCACGCATATGAATTGCAAAGACACGCTGCTTTCCTGCAGTGGTTAAGAACGAGTGACCCTCAACCGTTCAGATTTCCAGTTCTCACCTCACTGCTAACTTCCTCCCTCACTAGACTGGACAAGGGTTCTAAGACAGAGGGGCTGCCTTGATGTTTAGAAGGTGTGAAGTGAAAGTTATGTTCAAAATATGCTTTAATCTATGATTAAATAATGCCATTTTAGATCCTGGGCACCAGGCTAGATGGTGGTAGTTTTCTTTTTAATCAATAACTCACTGTGGAAAAGAAAATACTTACAAAGGTTGTGCTGTGTTGAAATATACAGTAAAGTTGGTAATACGTTATCTGATTTTAAAAAGTGGAAAGCTGACTTTCCACTTTTTATCTTCCATTGTCTTTGTACTTTTTAGCAAGTGAGCTCAGTGGGAGTTTGTGGCCTTAGAGTCACATATCTAGTGGGAGCTGGCAGACTTCCTTGCCTCTGGTATCACACGTCTTCCTACAAATGTCCTTTTGAAAATATACTTGAACATGTAATCATATGTGTACATGATAAAAGAAAAATGGAAATGGTAGGAGAAAACATCCAGTAAAAATTAAGTCTTTTCCCCACTCTGGATAGCCAGTCTCACTCTCCAGAAACAACCTAGGTTAATGCCTTTATTGTGTAGTCTGCGCCCTAATTGTTATGCACACAAAAGCATATTATTACTGTGCAACAAACCACTCCTAATTTAGTGGCATAAAAAGATAACCGTTTTACAATTCTCACATATCTTTTAGTTCAGGAATTCATAAGGGGCCCAGTGGGGCAATTTCTCTGCTCCATGATGTCTGAAGCCTCAACTCAGAAGACTCAAAGTCTAGGGGCTAGCATCATCCGAAGGCTTATTTTCTTCCATGTCTGGTGCCTGAGCTGGGAGAACTTGAAGACTAGGACTGCTGACCAGAGACCTACACGCAGCTTCTCCGTGGGGCTTGTTCCTCACGGCGTGGCAGCCTGGGGGTAGCCATTCTTCTCGGTGGCTTTGGGTTCTAGGTATGAGTCCTGCGATCAACAAGGAGGAAACTGCCTTGCCTTTTCCTACTTAGCCTTAAAAGTCAAACAGTGTCACCCCTGCTGCCCAGGTTTAAAAGGAAGGGAAATAGGAGTGCCAAGGTCATGTCATGGGCTGGGAGACATTGTTGCAACTATCCTTGGAAAATACAATATACAACCTGTTTCCTCACAAACGGGAGTATACTCCACCTGCAGATTATTCTGTATAGAAACCTCTCTAGGCTGTTAACAAGTGCACAGTAATGTGCCATTCGGGCATATACATCATTTACTTAACTAGGCATCTACTGGTGAGCAGTTACTTTGTTTCCACTCTTTTGACGTCACCAACAAATATTTTTATTGTAGCTCTTCAGGGATATATACCAGTATCTTCATATGCTATATTCTTAGAAGTGGGATTGCTGAGTCAAAAGACATATGATTTTTTTCTTTTGGTAGCTGTTAAACCTGGTTCTTTGCCTTAGATTGACTAACAACTTAAACATACAAGACAATTATTTTTCCCCATAAAGGAATTTGAAGGGAAAGCCCAGAGCTAGTGTGATGATTCCATGATGTCATTAGGGACACAGTCTTTTTCCTGATGTCCACTCTGCCACCTCTAAGAAGTGTCTTTTGTCTTCCTAGTTTTAAATAGCTGCTTGTCATCTCATCCAAGGTCCAGACGGCAGGATGGAGTGAAGGAGGAAGTAAGACCACTCCTCCCCTCTTCCTTTAACAGCACTTCCAGGATGTCTTGTGTAATACTTCTTATATTTCATTAATCCAAATTTAGACATACGTAGCTGCAGGATGGTGGGGAGTGTATCCTTTTATCTGAGTGCCGCTATGCCCAGATCAAATGATGTTCTTATCCCTAAGGAAAAGGGGAGAATGGGTACCAGAAGGCCACCAGAAGTTTCTATGTCAGTTCTTTGTATCTGTCATCTCTAATTCTCACAGAGGTAGTTATTATTATTTCCATTTTTCAGATGAGGGAACTGAAGCCCAGAGATGGAAAGAGACTTGCCGAAGGTCCCAAAGCTAGAAAATGTGCAACAAAAACTCAGACCTTTTTCACTCTGCCAAACTGGAATGGGACTTCCGTTACACACAGCATTTACTCAGCCCCTTCTGAAATGCTACTGATTTTCTCTGAGCTTCTAACTCTGAGGACCTTTCTCTGAAGTCCCATTTCATTTTTGTGGTGCTTGCATTGTGGACACAAACACTAACTCTACGATAATTAAACTTTACCCAGAAGAGTCTCCTCTTTCTGCAAAGCAACAACTTCCTAGAAACAGCCACTTTTGCACCGTGATTTCAATGATTTAATAACCTCTCCAGCTTTTCCTCTGCATGTTTCTTCTTTCAGGACTCCTGACCTCCTGCTCCTCACACAGTGAATCCTTTCATCATGAAAGGCTGAGTCATAGAAGGGAATGTAAATGGCCACAAGCTTATTTGCAGCCTGGAGGCCAACCCGGGTTTCTTTGCGCAGCCTGGGGTGCTGTCACCTGACAGCAGTCCACTCTGGGCCCAGCAGATCCTGTCTGCTGACTGGGCCAGGCCCTCAAAACACTGCTGGCGAAGGGGCACAGCCTCTGGGATGGTTCTAGATAGTAGCCTGGGAGGGGCAGACATGAGTACTCAGCCCCCACCCCAGAACTCCCAGGCGGCAGTCTAGTGTTTGCTTCTGCATCAGTGAAAGAGGAAAATAATAGTCTTTGAAATAGAGAGGGGAAGAGAAAAAAAGGAGCCTGGGCAGTATAGATTTCTATCTATCATTCAAAGTTTGTAATTCAATGGCTCTCATTGAAAGAACCTTATAAAGAAAGGCACCTGAAGCATTCCTGACTATAACTAAGAGACTGGCTTCTGCATTAAACTGCAGATTTTAATGACATTGAGATTCAGGGCTAAGAAGGCTCTGGAGTGGGGAATTTAATGGGATGTTATAAAAGAGAACATTTCTATGTGATTCCAGCTGACTTTCCTATTAATAATCACATGCTGACATTCAATAACATTCAATAAATATATGAATTGAATTGTTATGTAATGAAAGAGCTGGGGGAAAACATTATTTTCTACATATATGCAAATGTGAAATAGAGATGCCTTTAGGAAGACAGGGATGGTGTTAGGGAAATGGGGATGTTGGCTTTTGTTATGGGAGCAAACATATAATATACACATAAGAAAGTTCAAAGTCAACCACAAAAGGACAAATGCTGTATGAGACCACTATTATAAAAACACATGAAGAGGTTTACACACAGAAAGAAACAATCTTTGACTGTTACAAGGGAGGGGAGGGGTGGGGAGGGGAAAACACTGACTAGGCAGTAGATAAAGCAGCAACGTTGGTGAAGAGTTAAGGCAGTACACAATACTGGGAAAGTCAGCACAATTTAACCAAAACAAAGTCATAGAAGCGTCATAGACACATCCAAACTCCCTGAGGGACCAAGTTACTGGGCTGAGGCCTGGGGACCATGGTCTCAGGGGACACCTAGCTCAATTGGCATAACATAGTTTATAAAGAAAATGTTCTACATCCTACTTTGGTGAGTAGCATCTGGGGTCTTAAAATCTTGTGAGCAGCCATCTAAGAAACTGTGCCAGTCCCACCCCATCTGGAGCAAGGGAGAATGAAGAAAGTCAAAGACATAAGGGAAGGATTAGTCCAAAGGACTAATGGACCACAACTACCACAGCCTCCACCAGACTGAGCCCAGCACAGCTAGATGGTGCCCTGCTACCACCACTGACTGCTCTGTCAGGAATCGTAATAGGTGGTCCTGGACAGAGCTGGAGAGAAATGTAGAACAAAATTCTGACTCACACAGAAAGACCAGACTTACTGGCCTGACAGAGACTGGAGAAACCCCAAGAATATGGCCCCTGGATGTCCTTTTAACTCAATACTGAAGTCACTCCTGCGGTTCACCCTTCAGCCAAAGACTAGATAGGCCTATAAAACAAACAATAACACAAGCAGTTCAATCATGTATACAAGACTAAATGAGCACACCAGCCCAGGGGCAAAGATGAGAAGGCAGGAGGAGACAGGAAACCTGAACGAATGGAAATGAGGAACCCAAGTTTGAGAAGGAAAGAGTGTTGACACATAGCGGGGTTGGCAACCAATGTTACAAAACAATATGTGTATTAATTATTTAATAAGAAACTAATTTGCTCTGTAAACTTGCACCTAAAGCACAAAAAAAAAAAGGTTCTTAGCAGCATTGTTTATATTAGCAAAAATCTAGAAATACCCTAAATGTACATTGACAAATAGATCATTAAATTATGATACAGTAATAGAATGAAGTACTCAGCATTGACATGAATTGATTAGCTATAACTACATACATCAACATGTATAAATTCCAAAGTCATTGTTAAGGCCACAGTATACATTTATAGTATGAGTCTATTTACATCAAGTTCAAAAACAGTCCAAACTGAAGTCTGCTCTGTTTAGAGATATATATACATATGTGGTGAAACTCTAAAGAAAAACTGATTAATAGTCAAAAATTTAGACTAGATATTACTGAATGAGAGGGAGGGGGAGTAACTGGGGAAAGGACTCAGGAGGTGTCAAAGACACCGATAATGCTCTGGTTCTTAAGCTAGGCCACGGGTACATGGGTTCTTTTATCATTCTTAAGTTACGTGTGTGGTGTATATACTCTTGTATCATATAGTTTACAGTAAGAAATATAATCATTTATTTCCAACATTTACATACTAATGTGCAATGAATCTTTTTATTTTATATTTCTTATGCTCACAACATTTCTGTTAAGCAGAAGGTGGTTTTATTCTACAGAAAAAATATATGAGAGGTAAATTTAGTTGCTTGAAATTCCACGCTGAGTTGATGGTAGACCTAGGGCCCAAACCTCCTGTTCCACAGAGAGAATTCTGCTGCTTTCCATCGTCCCATGCTATGAATTCATTTATTTGTTTTTCTCATTTACTCATTCATCCATCCATTCATTCATTCACCTTCTTTATTCAGGCAGTATGTTATTTGTAATATGGTATAGTATGCTGTTATTGTGTGCCATTGAGTCAAGTCCAGCTCATAGCGAGCTTTTAGGACAGAGTGTAACCGCCCCAGAAGGTTTCTTAGGCTGTAATCTTTACAAGAACAAATTGCCAGGTCTTTTCTCCTGCGAAGCCACTGGTGGGTTCGAACCACTTACCTTTCAAGTGCTTAACCATTGAGCCATCAGGGCTCCGTATAGTATAGTACGAGTAAAACCAAAAACCAAACCTGTTACCATCGAGTCCATTCCGACTCATAGCGACCCTATGTAGCATAGTAAATAAAGACATTAAAGTTCTTTCAAAGGGAAAGCTGAAGAATATAGAAAAAGCCTAAGTAGTTAACCTTTTGATTATTTGAGTGATTATTGAGGCCCCGGGTGCCTGCTTACCCTATTTCTAATAGGTCATCTCCTTTAGCCTGTGTGGTATTTTCGTTCTTCAGCATGTCAGACACCTGCTGTGGGTCCCAACCTATCCATCAGTTTCTTCTCAGTGGGTAGTTCTCACTAGAAAAGGAACTGCAGTCTTCTCCAACTAACACCATTGCTCTGTGTTTAGGGAAGGGCCGTGCACAGAGAGCTGAAGGCAAATAAGCAGCATGTTGGCTGACAGGGCCTCTCCTCTAGGCAGGCAGGCCTTGTTCACAAGGTGGAGAATTTCCTGAGCCTGCAGGAATATCAAAAAGTTTATTTTTCTCTAAGGAGAGAGAAGTTGAAGAAAATATTCTGCCCTTTCTAGAACTCCAAAGTGCAATGTTTTGAACTAGGTCTCCTTGCAGCATCTTTACAGAGTTTTCACTCAATGTATCTCAACTGGTCTGATTTTAGGATCTCTTTTTTGTGCACTGGAACGTAATCACTATCCATACTTTTAGAACACTTTATCATTAGAAGGACTGACCCTGGTTTCTAATGACTTATAAGCATTACCAACTTCAGTTTTCTGCATCGCCTCCATCCTATAGGTTTTCTTTTGGTAACCCAAAGAGCTCACAGGCACAGGGTGCAAAACAGGTTAGATTTATCAATGTAAAAAAGCAGGGACTCCTCACACCCCAGCATGGGGTCCAGCTAATTGTATTGGGGCTGCTTGGGTCAAGATGAAATGTTGTTAAATTTTCTAAAATTTACTGCCTATTTCTCATGAGTCTGGCACTATATTAGGCATTGGAGAGTCAAGCCAATTAGGACAGGGCTAACAAAGAATATTGTAAGATTTAAAATAAGAAACATAAGTTAAGATTTGTTTAATGAGCTAACTCTGGGATAAAAGCCTTAAAAAAGAAAAAAATCAATACATTTGGAAAGTGAGAAATATGCATGTATTGTAGTTGGGATTGAAGATTAAAACAAGAATTAAGGAGTAAATATTAGAAGTAATCCAAGAAACTGGACTCTATGAAGAAGAACAGGGCATCAGGATTGGAGGGAGACTCATTAACAACCTGCGATATGCAGATGACACAACCTTGCTTGCTGAAAGTGAAGAAGACGTAAAGCACTTACTATTGAAGATCAAATACCACAGCTTTCAGTATGGACTACTCCTCAACATAAAGAAAACAAAAATCCTCACAACTGGACCAATAAGCAATGTCATGATAAATGGAGAAAAGATTGAGGTTGTCAAGGATTTCGTTTTACTTGGATCCACAGTCAACACCCATGGAAGCAGCAATCAAGAAATCAAAAGACGCATTGCATTGGGCAAATCTGCTGCAAAAGACCTCTTTAAAGTGTTGAAAAGCAAAGATGTCGCCTTGAAGACTAAGGTGCACCTGACCCAAGCCGTGGTGTTTATGGTCACCTCATATGCATGCAAAAGCTGGGTGATAAATAAGGAAGACCAGAGAAGAAGTGGCGTCTTTGAATTGTGGTGTTGGCAAAGAATATTGAATATACCATGGACTGCCAAAAGAACGAACAAATCTGTGCTTGGAAGAAGCACAGCCAGAATGCTTCTTAGAAGCAAGGATAGTGAGACTTCATCTCACATGCTTTGGACATGTTGTCAGGAGGGATCATTCCCTGGAGAAAGACATCATGCTTGGTAGAGGGTCAAAGAAAAAGAGGAAAACCCTCAAAAAGATGGATTGGCACAGTGGCTGCAACAACAGGCTCAAGCATAACAACAATCATGGGAATGGTGCAGGACTGTGCAGTGCTTCGTTCTGTTGTACATAGGGTCACTATGAGTCGGAACCCACTTGACAGCACCTAACAAAAATAACTATTAGAAGTAAAAAAAAATCATAATAGAAAGGGTTTTTTTTAAAGAAAAATGTAAGAATCATAAAGAGACTAGGCAAATATGGTAGATTAGAATACCCCATCAAAGTACAATTACAAGAATGCAAAAGACAGCAATACCCTTAAGTGTAATCGGATCATCTTTAAGTTAATTGGGATAATAGAATAAAACACTGTATAGAAAACCACATTTCTTAGAAAAGCAAACAGTCAAACCAAAAAAAGAATACAAGAAAAACAACAACAAAAACACCAAACAAAAAAATCCAAACCCATTGCCCTCGAGTTGATTCCAACTCATAGCAACCCTGCAGGACAGAGTAGAATGCCCCATAAGATTTCCAAGGAGCAGCTGGTGGAGTCTAACTGCCAGCCTTTTGGTTAGCAGCCAAGCTCTTAACCACTGCACCATCAGGGCCAGCTGGAACCAAACAGGCAATGCAGTAATGCAAGAAGCCCTTGAGCAAGGGCCAAGTGCCTTTAATAGAATTACAGTACTTTGTAAAAAATTTCTGAGCTGTTTATATTTACAATTTCTTGCTACATCAGTTTGGAAATTTTATATGTTCAAAAAATGACTATTCATGCAATGCATCCATATTTTTTTTCTCAATTTTGTTTCTATTAAATTTATTCGTTCCATATGTTATTTCTTAATCTTTAGAGCAATACTGACGAGGAAACTAATGTTTAGAAAAGTTAAAAATAAATTAGCCAGGATTACGTGACTAGCAAACAGCAGAGCCCAGCACTTGAATGTGAACTGAAGGATTCCAGAACCCACTTCCCTTCACAGCCTCCTGGAAGAACGGCATCTACCTATGAATAGTAGATATTGTGGTGCAGCGGTTAAGTGCTTGGCTACTAACCAAAAAGCTGATGGTTCAGACTCACAGTAGCTCCATGGGAGAAAGACCTGGTGATCTGCTCCCATAAAGATTACAGCCTAGAAAACCCTATGAGGCAGTTCTACTCTGTCACGTAGGGTCGCTATAAGTTGAAATCAACTGGAGGGCACCTAACAACAACATCTTGTTATTACTGCCCTGGGGATCTTACCACGGGAAAATCTCTTCATTCATTGCTTTTGACAATTCAATTTTAATTTGCTGATTAATTAGGCTTGAATCCTGGGTTCTTCAGTTATTACCTTTGTGACTGTTTTCTCATCCCCAAAATGGGGAGAATGAGAGTACTCACTTCCTACGATGCTGTGAGGATTAAAGGACAAAATACAAGTGTTTAGGAGAGCGGAGAAAATGGAAGAAGGGACAGTCTGGGAGCACAGGACACTATCTCTTAAGTATTTGAAGAGCAGTGGCTTCACTAGTGGATGCAGAGGTACAGACCGCAGCGGGTGACACTGTCAGAGGGGGTGCCACCAAAATGACTGTCTGTGAGAAATTTTTGTGCAGCGTTTCAGCAGAAACTTGTTTTTTATAAAAATATCCCCGTAGTTATTTATAACAACAAAAACATTTTTTGCAAGCCCAGCTTACAGGTATCAATATACCTACAAGGTTGAAATTTTATGCCAATTTACTTTTTGAACTTTCTAATATGCTCGGGTCAGAGCTGTCATTATTACCCAATTACAATGAGGCTTCGAATCACGTGGTTCTGTCTGCATTCACTGCAAGCGTGCGCTGTTGTTTTTGTTGGTGCCGATGTGTTTTCATAGTTGCTGATTTTGTCAAATTTTCTGGTGTTTTCGCTAGAATATTGTGGTAATTAGTGTGAGGGGGTGACACCATGAGTTACTGCACTGGGTAATACCAATCCTAGTGACGTCCCTGTTGAACAGTTGGCATACAGAAGAAGGATTCGTCTTGTACTTTTGGATCAGAGACTAGAACTAGATTGAACGTGTGGAAGTCATAGATTGGCAGATTTCAGATCAGAGATGCCTGAAAACAAAATGAGCTATCTCTGACTACACTGAACTACCTGTCACTGGAGGTATTGAAGAAGCTGAAACAGTACTTGTTTTTATAATATACCAGATTACATCAAAAAAAAAAGTAATAAGATGGAGTTGTGAGAGATTTTGATTTTCTCCTAATGCTTCCTTTTTAAATGGTCTACAATGACTATACGTTGTTTCACAATCAGAAAACAATTACTAAAAATAAAAAATTACAGGCAAGAAATTATGTGATATCTATAATCCCCTGCCAAAAAACTGTTTTGTTTTGTTTTTTCTTGGTTGTTATTTATGCTTGATTTTCCTCCTGTTAGACTCAGTTCTCTGTATGTGAAGAGGCAGCGCAGCCGACTGGCTAAAAGTGGAGCCTCGGGGACATGATGCTCAGCTTCTAAGCCAGCTCTGATCCGTCCTGTCTGTGTGATCTTGGACATATTACCTAATCTCTCTAAATGTCATTGTCCTCATTTATAAGTCAGGGATAATAAGATCTTTTATCTTACAGAGTTGATTTGAGGTTTAAATAATGTAGCATCTGTGAGGTAATTACACAAGTGCCTGTTACAGAATAAACTCGGTACATGTACGCTATTATTGCTCAAGGCAGTCACACGCTCATGACTTTGTATACGTTACAGTGCATTAGATGTCTAGAATGGGTGTAGTGGACATCATATTTGGCTGGCATAGGAAAGAGTCTCCATTTAGGGAGGCAGCATAATTTAAGCACCTCAGCTTTAGAGTTGAACATGCGGTTTCAATCTTATTTACCAGTTGAGTGACCTTGGGTGAGTTAAATACTTCTCTGCTCTCAGGTGTTTTGCTTTCCATCTGACAATCGTGATAATAATTCCTACATTTCGGGATTGTTAAATTATATGACAGAGTATGTATTGCTTGGCATGTTTGAAAAAGAGAGAAATGAAAGGAGAAAAGAAAAGAGATCACAAAGAGCAAAAAAGACACAAAAAGCTCATATTTATGATTATAAATCTCCCCACTACAAAAGTGACAAGGGAACAGAAAGATGCATAGATGGAGACACTCCAGGGCTGACTTTCACCAACCAGACACCTGTCTTGTGGAATTTTAGAAAGTGTTACCTAAGCTCAAAAGTAGCGTTAACCCTTGTCGACTGTGAATGTGAATAAAGCTGTTCCCGTGTTTTGGTGTTTGCTCCAGATGAAATGAGGGCAAGGACTGGATCTAGCCTCTGGGCCCTCTTCCTAATCTAGAGGATTTCTCCGAGACATCAGTGATCAGAAAACAAAGGCCTGTACGCCAACAGTTCCATAATAAGGATGAGTGTACACAGTGCAGCTGCCTGGAGTTGCCAATGCAACTGTCAGAGGCACGCCAGCAACTGAATTGGTAATGAGCCCACCCACAAGGAGCCCATGGCAGCGGCAGGTGCGAAGTGAGCACTGCCACCTATTCTGAAAATTGTTATTGTTGTTGACTGCCATCAAGTCCATTCTGACTCGTGGTGACCTCGTGTGTGTCAGAGTAGAACTATGTTCTTTAGGTTTCAGTGGCTTGTTGTTCAGAAGTAAATTGGCAGGCCTTTCTTCCGAGGTGCCTCTGTATGGACTTAAACCATCAACCTTTGGTTAGCAGCTGAGCAACTGAGCACACTAGCAACCACCCAGGGACTCTCCTTCTAAAGAGTATCCTCCATTAAATTATAGGTGATTCAGGAAGTTTTTATTACTGGCAGGCTTATTTTTATTACTGTCATACAAATCACTGTTGTAGAAAACATATAAACCCATTGCCGTCGAGTCAATTCTGACTCATAGTGACTCTATAAGACAGAGTAGAACTGCCCCACACGGTTTCTAAGGAGCGGCTGGTGCAGGGGCTGGTGGCTTCGAACTGCGGACTTTTCGGTTAATAGCCGAACTCTTAACTACTGCGCCATCAGGGTTCCAGAAAACATACAGGAAGCTAAAATAGTTTTGTGACATCCTTACCACATACATTAGTGTACATATGGGCCCTTTGTTTTCTCTTAGGTTTACATCAGGGATAAAATCATAGTTTTATTCGTTCATTCATTTCATTCATAAAGTATCTACTATGAACAAAAGAAAGATCCTGGCCCTTGAAGAGTACACATTCTAGCAGATGGAATCAGGCGTTGCACCATAAATATAATCAACCAAGGTAAATAGGATGTTAGAAAATGATAAGTGCTGTGGAAAAAAAATAAAAACAAAGTAAAATACAAAGTAGATTAGTATAAAGGGGTTGCAATTTTAAATGAGCCAGCCAGTCTTCATTGACAAGGAAACATTTAAGCTAAGATACGAAGGAGGTATAGTAGGTAGCCATGCAGACATCTGGAAGAGAGGATAAGGAATATGCAGTGCAAAGGCCCTGAGGCTGGAGGTGCTCAACAGGATTAAGGAGCAGCAAAAAGGCCAGAGTGACTGGATCAGAGCGAAGGGGGAACTAGCAGGAGATGAGGTCAGAGAGGTAACCAATGGCCTGATCATGTAAGGCCTTGTGGGCCATTTTAAGGACATTGGCTTTTATTTTGAATGGAGGAGAACCATGTAGGTCAGGGTTGGCAAACAACAGCCACCAGCCAAATGTGGCCCACTGCCTGTTTGTGTAAATAAAGTTTTGTTGGAGTGCAGCCATCCCATTTAGTTACATGTTGTCTATGGCCGCTTTCATGCTACAACAGCAGAGTTGAATAGTTGTGACAAGACAATATGACCTCAAAGTCTAATACATTTATTGCCTGGCCCTGTACAGAAAAGGTTCCTGACCTTGATTTAGATTTTCAAAACTGAGATTTGACTAGCAAATCGACTATGTTGGCCTTCAGTTCATTTGTCTATTTGTTTTAAGCATAGCTAGATACCCATCCCACATTTGGGTGGCATGATGTGTCTGACATGCAGAAATCTCTCCCTCTGTTTGAGATTTGAATGTGGGTTATTTATTCCTTTTTGCTAGGAGCCCAGGTGGTGTAGTGGTTAAGAGCTCAGCTGCTAATCAAAAGGTCAGTAGTTATAATCTGCCAGCCACTCCTTGGAAACTCTGTAGGACAGTTCTACTCTGTCCTACAGGCTCGCTGTGAGTCAGAAGCCATTTGACGGCAATGTGTATATGCGCTTGCTAAGATGAAGAATGTTGCAAAAAGTAGCTTCGGAGATGACCATTTTCACTCACTGTCTTTATCTTTATTCCTCTAAGTGTGTTTTGTAGGGTTTCTTTGTAGGCCGTGCAGTTAGGGGGTGCAAGATTTACCACTGTTGCTGACCCAGGTATTACTGGAAGGAGATGGGAGTGGTATGGGATGAATAGTGTCAGTTCCTTTCCTTGAGTCGGTCCTGTGTCTGGACAGCTGGCCTATGCCACCTCTTATCTGAATCAACTGGCCCTGTGGGTGTCTTTGGAGCCCAGAGGCTCATTAAGTTAACTGAACTAATTTAACCTTAGGAAAAATAAATCAGTGATTTTAAAAAAATAGCTCTTTTCTACTTAGACGTCACTGACCTTGGGAAATATTCTTGAAAAAAAAATCAAGAAGATGGATAGCGACCACCTGGAAAGTGGTTGATTTGGAGGATCAGACCTAACAAGGCAGGACATACAGAGAAATAAACAGCTATTAACCTGGAGCACTGCTTCTTGCCCTGAGACATGGTTTAGATATGGGCTGGTCTTGAAGGTATAAGAGGAAATCAAGAGAAGCTCGGGAAGCCTGGCTTGGCCCATCTTGGTCTAGACTAAACAGAGGCCAGATCTGTTTCTTGCCTGACCTGAAGGTTCAGGTTCACTCTGGAGTGATATTCAGGAGATCTTGGGCTGTTCTGAAGTACACCCAGGTCTTAAGTCAATGAGGAGATGAGCTCAGAGAGGAGGAGATGGGGCAGTAAGAGGCCAGCGATTCATTTCACTACATCTCACCTTGACTGCTACACCTAAAGTGAGTCTGTGACTAAAACGGCTCTGTTGTCTTCATACAGATGATGACCTTGATAAAAATTTTGCTGACTCTCAGGCTATACTTTGATTCTCACTGCAGAAACTTAGGTCAGTGAGTTTGAATCTGGCTTTAGTAATGCTTAATTCTTTCTCTAAATAACAGATTTATGGGAATGAAAATAAGAATTTTACCAGTGATATTTGCTTTTCAAGACATCTTCCAGGCAACTGAAAAATTGGTTGGGAGATTCTAGGGAAGCTAGCTTTGAATGTTGGACATTGACTTCTTTCCATGGTGCCTCCAGAAGAACATGGTGACAGCTAAAGATGACAGCATGCCTTAGACATGGCCTCCTGGGACTGGCAAAGGAAGAGCCATAAGATCTACCTTTGGCCTGCTGGTTCTGGGGAAGCCATCGAGCCCTCTTTTAAGTCTAAAAAGGAAGTTGCAGCATTCTGCCCGCGTTGGCGGGAGCTAGAGTCTGTTTATAATGATGAGTGCCAAGTCCTTTTGCTGGATTTCTAATTTGGCCCAAAGGACACACCCTAATGAAAGCCGGGAATAAAAATGACTCACCTGTTGCCATATTTACCATCAACTGCAATTACATTTGCTTGAACTCTGCCCTGGCCAGATGTCTCCTGGGTGCTGCGCTCAAAGCAACCGTTCACATTCCCCACTTCCTTCCGGATAGATTATTGGGCTCCCCCAAAGCCTTCCAAAAGCACAAAACAGCATCTGACCCCTGCCTGTTTTAGGACCAGCTGGAAAGTCAAACTTTCCAGATATGGATTATGAAACAGACAGGAAGCTCCCCAAAAGATATCTGACCAACCTTGTCTGGCGTGTTTTGTTTTTACTAGTGAAGTATTCACATTTTGGATATGTAGTGATAAAAAGAAGGGTGAGGTCAGCATTCTTTCATTTATTTATTCGTTTAGAAACATGCACTCAGTGCCAATGCCAGGCATGGTCCCGGGTTTAGGGATACAGTGATGAGCAAAGCCCAACATATCCCTGCCTTCCTGGAGCTTACAGACCGAAAGAAGAGAAATAAATTATTCAATAACATAGAAACAAACATAAAATTGCAACTCTGATAAGTACTAGAAGGAAGAGGTACATGGTACTAAAAGAATATATAGCCAGGGGATTGCACCCACTTGGGGAGGTCAGAGAAGGCTTCAGTGCTTTGCAAGGCTAGGGTCCAGGATCCTTGCTCTACCTTCCAAAGTCACCAGATGAAATTTGGGACAGGCTTTTAAAAAACTGGTGTCTCCGTTAGTCACCCTTTCCCTAAACCTCATCTCCTTTTCATAGCAAGTGTGAAGCTCCTTAAGCATATCTGTCAGAGAGATTACCAAGTTAACAGAAAGTTTCGAGAATAATTAAAGAGAGAAATCAATCAGTTATTAAGTACTATTTGCTTTTCAGAACATTATTCAAAATCACTGGTGCTTGGTTGGGTGAGCCTGAGGCACAAAGATGGCCAGTGATCCTTGAGGACCCTAAAATAACTTAGATGCCCTACGGCTGCAATAATTTTACTAATAACATAAAACCTGCTGATATGTCTAGCACTTTAGGACAAAATTATCCTCTACCTTCCTTATAATTGTTTCCTTCTGCTTGAAGCTTCAGAGCAGTTTCAAAACAAGACTCTTAGTTGTTATTAGCTGCCATTGAGTCAATTCCAACTCATGGTGACCCCATGTGTGCAGATTAGAACTGCTCCGTAGAGATTTCAAAGATGTAAGCTTTCAGAAGCTTACCATTAGGCCTGTGTTCCAAAGTGCCTCTGGGTGGATTTGAACTGCCACCCTTTCAGCTAGTAGTCGAGTACTTAATCATTTGCACCACCCAGGAATAAGACTCTTAGAGTAGTGGCTAATGGAATAGTCGCTAGGGTCAGCTGTCTGACTTCAAGTCTGGTCCTAACTCTTATGAACTCTGAGACTTTGGGCATGCTGAGTCACCTCTCTCAACCTGATTTTCCTCACAAGGTTGTTGTGAGGCTTAAATGAGATGTTATGTCTAAGGGTTCTGGTTCAGTGACTGACCAGTAGTGAGTGCTCAGCTGAGGGTGGCTCTTGCTGCTCCGCTTTCTGCAGAGGTGCAGTGAGTAAGAAAGGTCGTAGAGAAACATCCACGTACTTGTGTGTGCTCCACGCCCCCACTGCCAATTGCATGTTACAAAGTCACATGGACCGTGGAAAGGTTAGGAACACACAGTGTTCTTCCTTCTGACAGTAGTTTTCCAAAATAGAGGTGGAAAAAAAAAACCACCACAAGAATAGTCTCCTGTTTGCCTCTGACTCCATGACCAAGAGTAAAATAACTCCAGCCTCCTCAAACATATTTCTTGGAGCTCTTCAATTTATGTGTGAATGTGGATATAGAATAAGAACCTGGATTTAACCCGCCAAACAGTAGTTTACCCTAATGTAAAGAAACCACAAATGAAGGGATATGGGAAGGCCAGACTTTTCAAAGCAGGTAAATTCAAGGCAAATATTTTCTCTCTGTCTCTCCTAAGCTGGCCAGGTCTGTTGTTTCTGGAACCGAGACAACAGGTATTGGGTAACAGTGATGGATTGGACAGAAATACCTTGTCAGCCAGAGCCAAGTTCTCATTCTGGGTCAGTCTGTGGGAAAATAGCCTTGAGTTCAATTTGTCAATTGCACACTTTCTGTCTTTGTTCATGTTTTGAGCCTAGCTTTTCCAGTAGGAAAACAAGTACTGTAGTAGGAAAAAATTTGATGACTTTAAAAAAAAAAAAAATCAGAATGTTTTAGATGTTGTTGTTGTTATTAGGTACCGTCAAGTCGATCCCTACTCACAGTGACCCTGTGTACAACAGAACATAATGCTGCCCAGTCCTGCGCCATCCTCAGAATTGTTGCTACGTTTGAGCCCATTGTTGCAGCCACTGTGTCACTCCATCTTGTTGAAGGTTAAATACTTACTATGTACCAGGCCCAGTGCTTGAATGAGAAATTTAGACAAATGATCCGAGGAGTACAAACAAAGTTATGAAGAAAATGGGTCAGAAAGTTAGAAATCACACCTTTCCCAGAAAACCCAGCGTATGTGGCTGCTCGACCTGAGTAAAAAAATGGAATAAAGTAGGTTGGCAATTTACATATGTATGTTAAGGATTTCTTTTGAGGAATTCAAAGAATAGATGCCTGCTAAGGGCAATGCTTCGCACAATTTGGCAAAGTATGTTATTTCAAATAATTATTCACCAGTTTATTTTTTCAAGTGGGGCAAGACACTGTGGACGCATTTGTCATTACCTGGAAAATTGGGACACACACCTTCACTGCTTTCTGTACTCATCCCTGACCTTCTGCAGCTCACTCACCCCCTTGACCTGTAAGTCATAGCCAAACAAAATTACATAAAGTTCTGCAAATACAGCATACTAACATTTCATACCTCTCCTTCCACCCCTGTTGTTCCTCCTTCCAGAATATCCTTTTCTTTACCCTCCGCCTCCCCCTAAATTCCTGCTTGCCCTCAAATCCCAGTTCAGGTTTCTGATCCTCTGAGAAGCCCATTTTGGCGCTTCCTACACCTTTAGAGCCACTCCCTCCTCCCTCACACTTGGCCACCTTGTCATACATCCACCATTGCAAACATCATAGCAAATTACAGTTATTTATGTAAACATCTGTGTTTCCCATTAAATGGTGAGAACTGTAAGCACCTTTAACATCAGTGACAAGTCATTGTTTTCCAGTAGGTGCCCTGATGCTGGCACAGAGGAGATGCATAGCTGGTGTCTGTTGACCTGAGAGGACTGTACAGGTGTTTTTACGGTTCTTGTTACGTTAGGAGTTTGATGAGAACAGAAGCACTGAATAAATATTTATTGAGCACATACTATGTGCCAGGAGCTCTTCCGAGTGTTAGGGACTTATCAATGAGCAGAACAGATAAAAATCCCTGCTGTCATGGAGCATACAGACTACTCTTTAAACTGGATGGTCATATTATTGTTGTTAGTACCATCAAGTTGGCTCCTGACCCATGACAACCCCAAGCACAAGGAAATCAAATGCTGCCTGGTCCTGTGCCATCCCCATGATCACTTGCTGATCAGACCTTTGTGATCCATAAAGTTTTCATTGGCTGATTTTGAGAAGTAGATCACCAGGCCTTTCTTCCTAGTCTAACATACCAAAACCAAATACCCACTGTCATCGAGTCGATTCTGACTCATAGCGACCCTATGGGACAGAGTAGAACTGCCCCATAGAGTTTCCAAGGAGCGTCTGGCGGATTCAAACTGCCGACCTTTGGTTAGCAGCCGTAGCACTTAACCACTACGCCATCAGGGTTTAGTCCTACATAGACCCAGCTAAAAATTCTGTTACTAGAGAAGAAGAGGAGAACCGATATTGAGACATTAGCAGTCTTTGCCGTACTAGTCTTTCATTTTCTCTGTATTTAAATGGGCATGTGTATTTTTTGTTCTTAAAAAATGGTAGAGTAAAATGAGCTGTCAGGCTACAAGAAGACATGGAGGACCTTAGATGCATATTACTAAGTGAAAGAAACTAGTCTGAAAAACTACATAAGGTAAGATTCCAGCTATATGATGTTCTGGAAAAGGCAGCATTATAGAAGTAAAAACATCAGTGTTTGCCAGGGGTTCAGGGGGAGGGGGAAGGAATAGTTAGGTGGAGCACAGGGCGTTTTAAGAGCAGTGAAACTACTCTGCACTATACTATTGTTGTTGTTAGGTGCTGTCGGGTCAGTTGCGACTCATAGCGACCCTACATACAAGAGAATGAAACACTGCCCGGTCCTGCACCATCCTCACAATCTTTGTTATGCTTAAGCCCATCATTGCAGCCACTGTGTCAGTCCATCTTGTTGAGGGTTTTCCTCTTTTTTGCCGACCCTCTACTTTACCAAGCATGATGTCCTTCTCCAGGGATTGATCCCTCCTGATACCAAGTCCAAAGAATGTGAGATGTAGTCTCGCCATCCTTGCTTCTAAAGAGCGTTCTGGTTGTACTTCTTCCAACACAGACTTTTTCGTTCTTTCGGCAGTCCGTGGTATATTCAGTATTCTTCACCAACATCACAATTCAAAGGCCTCAATTCTTTGTCTAATTCATTGTCTAGCTTTCGCATGAGTATGATGTAATTGAAAACACCATCGCTTGGGTCAGGCACATCTTAGTCTTCAAGGTGACATCTTTGCTTTTTAACACTTTAAAGAGGTCTTTTGCAGCAGATTTGCCCAATGCAATGCATCGTTCAATTTCTTGACTGCTGCTTCCATGGGTGTTGATTGTGGATCCATGTAAAATGACATCCTTGACAACTTCAATCTTTTCTCCACTTATCATGATGTTACTTACTGGTCTAGTTGTGAGGGTTTTTGTTTTCTTTATGCTGAGGTGTAATCCATACTGAAGGCTGTAGTCTTTGATCTTCATCAGTAAGTGCTTCAAGTCCTCTTCACTTTCAGCAACCAAGGTTGTATCATCTGTATAACGCAGGTTGTTAATGAGTCTTCCTCTAATCCTGATGCCCCGTTCTTCTTCATATAGTCCAGCCTCTTGGATTATTTGCTCAGCATACAAGCTGAATAAGTATGGTGAAAGGATGCAACCCTGACACACACCTTTCCTGATTTTAAACCATGAAGTATCCCCTTGTTCTGTTCAAGCGACTGCCTCTAGGTCTATGTACAGGTTCTGCATGAGCACAATTAAGTGTTTTGGAATTCCCATTTTTCACGGTGTTATCCACAGTTTGTTATGATCCACACAGTGGAATGCCTTTACATAGTTGATAAAGCACAGGTAAACATCTTTCTGGTATTCTCTGCTTTGAGCCAGGATCCATCTGATATCAGCAATGATATCCCTGGTTCCACGTCCTCTTCTGAATCATGGTATTATAGTGGTGGATATATAACATTATGCATTTTTCAAAACCCATAGAAGTGTATAACACAAAGAGTGAACCCTAATGTAAACTGTGGGCTTTAGTTAATACTAATGCATTAGTTGCATCAGTGTTGGGTCATGCATTGTAACAGATGTACCACAGGAATGCAAGATGTTAGTAATATGAGAAACTGTGTGCAGGGAGGAGAGGAAGTATATGGATAATTTTTCTGCACAATTTGTCTGTAAACCTACAACTGCTCTAAAAAATAAAATGTATTTTTTAAAATGGTAGAATATAGTAATTCTGATTTGTTTACCTTAGACACATATGTTGAACTTTGTTCCATGAGCATAAAATCCTATTTAAGAGATTGTCTTGTTTGAGGATGTGTGTGTGTGCGTATGTGTTGGGGAAAGCCAAGGAGAGGTTAATTTTCAAAAAAGTGTTCTTGAAAGGGCATTCATGTGCTTTTGACTCCTCACAATAACCCACTGAGATAGATAGTTATAGCAGGTGCTACTATCCCATTTTACAGATGGAAAAACCAGGGACAGAGAGTTCAGGTCAATTCTTCAATACTGTAGAGCTAGTTGGAAGAAGGAAGAGCTATGTCTCCTGACTTCATACTTTTTATTTGATGAAGGAAGTGGTTAGTTAAATAGTAGTGTAAGTAACTCAGGATCAGTAGGTCACTAAAATATTTACTGTCGTCATTAACTACAGTTGCCTCTGGGAAGGAAAGAATCAAATTAAACCTTTCATCAAGAACATGAAAACTTCAGCTTTCTCCTGAGCCTCAATCCAAGTGACTACTTTGCCTTTACATTTTCCCTCTTGTTCAGCTAGTTGTCCTCTTCACACAGAAAGTAGCTCACGGTGCTGAGATCCTCCCGTCAGCAAGGGCTTCATTCAGCGAGTCCAAGCCTTCGGCTGCAACCTTCTCTGTGGTCACACTGGCCTCAGTTCCCCATGACTCCATGTTTCATAGGCTCCGTGCTTTGCCATGGCATTGCCCTGGCAGGCCCAAGGACCTACTGTTTATATCGGTGGCATTTGCCCACCCTCACCATTAAACAATGCTAGGCTTCCTGCCAAGTTTTAACCACTCATGGCCTGGTCCAGCTTCTATGCCCTGCTTTTCTGCCAAGACCTGACATTTCCTTTTGTGTTTGCAACTGCCCCACATTCCTGCATCTGTTTGTTTCACATATGATCAAGATATTCATAAAGTAGGGTAAAGGATCCCTCTTCGCTGCATTAGAACAGAAGACTGAGAATTTTAGAAATTAAGAAAATATATATATCAGAGATGAGGTATAAATGAAAAGACGACAAGCATTGGAAAGAATCTCTAAGCCTATGATTTCTCATCTGTAAAATGGGGATAATAATAGTATCTACCTTGAAAGATTGTTATAAGGATTTTAGAGTTATATATGTAAACTGTCTAGCTTTGTGCCTGGAACATAGTAGTGTCTCCATAAATAGTAAAGAATAAAATAGAATCTATTTCCTTCTTTTTCTGTAATCTTTAAAATTTGGGTAGCAGTGCCTAAGAGAACTGAAAACATATGTCCACACAAAAATTGGTACTCAAATATTCGTAACAGCATTATTCATAATAGCTAAAAAGTGAAAACACCCCAGATTTCTATCAACAGATGAGTACATGAACAAATCACAGTACATCCAAACAATGGAATATTTTTCAGCCATAAAGAGAAATGAAGTGCTGATACATCCTAAAACATGGATGAACCTGGAGAACATGCTCACGCAAGAAGCCAGACACGAAAGGACACGTACTGCCCTATTCTATTTCTATGAACTGTCCAGAATAGGCAAATCCATACAGACGGAAAATACATTAGTGGTTTCCTAGGGCTGGGAGAAGGGAGAATAAGGAATGACTGATAATGGGTATGAAATTTCTTTTTGTTATAATGAAATGTTCTGGAATTAGATTAGTGATGATGGTTGCACGACTCTGTGAATATACTGAAAACCACTGAAGTGTACACTTTAAAGAGGTGAATGTTAGGTATGTGAATTATATCTCAATAAAGCTGCTGTAAAAAGGTTTGAGCAGCAGTGTGTCTTAGCTGCTGTGCAATGGGAGAAGTTACATATGGTGTTTGTGGGAAGTATACCTTTATGCTCACTGTATTGTACCTGCATAATTTTTTTCCCTTTTTTTCCAGTTCTATTGCTATTAGACTGGTTGAGAGAATTATTTAAAACTCACTCTGTCAGTGAGTGTTTGTCTTTCTTTTTCCATTGAAGATGTTTCTGCGTTTGTGAAAGCAGGGAAGTGACATTGTTGCTATCCTCCCAGCCACAGCTGAAATATTTCATTACTGAGCTCTGTGCCCTGAGCGTGTGTA
Source organism: Dugong dugon (assembly GCA_030035585.1). Taxonomy (NCBI): domain Eukaryota; kingdom Metazoa; phylum Chordata; class Mammalia; order Sirenia; family Dugongidae; genus Dugong; species Dugong dugon. The sequence goes on along the minus strand of CM057469.1, from coordinate 46,897,683 downwards.
GATGGATGGGCCTTGGCTAGTCAGAGCTGAAATAATGTGGTCTTTGTGTTGGGTCATGTTTGCAGAGAGACCTTGCCATGCTGGAATACTATCATGGCATTTAAGTCTAAAAGCTCTGGTGGGCTGTAAACAGACTTTTATCTCTAAAACCTGGGTATCTGGCTTCTCTTGAAACAACTAGAAACGCTAGCATTTCTGGGCACACATTCTAGCATGGTACCAATCAGATGGGGCCTCTGTGTGCCTGATCTTCACTGTCCCATCTCACACTGTTAGCTCACACACGACCCATTTCACTCATTTTTGTTATCTGCTCAGGCTTTGTAGGTATTTGGGTTGGACTGTGAAAAGTCCCTCTGAAATTGTTCATTTATTCATTCATCAAACCCATGATAAGCTCCTATTTTCTACAATAAACTCTGTTCGGTACTGGCTCAGTGCCTGTTCTCAGAGGAGAGAGCCTGGTGGTGGAGAAGGACCTAACCCAACCCAGTTGCCATCTAGCTGATTCCAACTCATGGAGACTTGATGTGTTGGAGGGTAGAACTGTGCTCTGTAGTGTTTTCATGATTGTGACCTTTCAGAAGCAGATTGCCAGGCATTCCTTCTGAGGCATCTCTGGATAAGTTCAAACCGCCAACCTTTCACTTAGTAGTCTAGCGCTTAACCATCTGTGCCACTCAGGGACTCCTTGGAGAAAGACATAGAAGCAGTTAGTTACAATACATGAGTAAGCACAACATGTTGTATTTGCTTCATATGCTACGTATTTCTATGTATTTTCTACATATCCATATTTTCTACATATGCTGTAAGTATAGGCCGTGTATTGATGTGTGATTACAGATATGTTGCATCCAGTCTAGCGTGAAGTGATTGGAGGGTAGAAAGGTTCAGGGCTTCTGGAGAGAGTGTTCTGGATCCTATCGTGTCCTGTTTTTAGTCAGTGCTTTTAGTTCTTGACCAGGCAGTAACTTTAAACTAGTAACTCCATTTCTTCAGGGCACAGCCACAAAATGAAGAACATAACAGAACTGGACAAGTCAACTAGGAACAGAAAAGGGGAAATAAATGAAGAGTGGATGAAGAAGAGTGAGAAAAAGAAAACAAGGAAGAAAGTAGAAGAAAAGCAGGAAAAAGAGTAATTCAACAAATGAGAAACATATTTATCTTGTCTCAGATGCTGTCACTGACATTTTCATAGAATTCCAAGTTTTCGCTCCAAGGAAAACTATGCTGAAGTAAACCCATTAAGCAAAGCTTGTAAGGAATTGATGAATATTTCCATTTTTCTTATTTTATTTCCTGCTGGGACATTTCCATCCCTTCATTCCAGGATGATCAGATTAGTCATGTTAATTAATGTCCTTGACAAGGCAGAGAATTCCTGGGCATCTACTTTCTATGGGCAAGTGGGGGGGGGAGGGCGGTCCAGGGTGAGGTAGAGGAGGAGCGTCAGAAGGACTGAAAGAAAAGCTCAAGCTCCAACACTCACCATTTGCGTGACTTAAGCAAATCTTTACCTCTCAATCTCAGCCTTCTCTTCCACAAAATGGGGGGATATTAATGTCTAACTTAGTTAATCATGGGGCTCAAAATGGAATAGGCTTACGTGAAAGTGCTTTTTACCTGAGGGGTCTGGAGCTCTTAACACAAAGAAAAGAAAAAATATAGCTCTGAATCAAAAGTATTAACACATTGCTCCTTTGTAGTATGTTTAAGTTCATCCTGATTTTCTTAAGAAAGTATCAGGCTTTTGAATTGTCTGTTAACCGGTCGAACAACAAATTTCAGTATTCCCCTCTCCCGGACCTCTGGTAGCACAGTGGTTAAGAGCTTGGCTGCTAACCAAAAGATCAGCAGTTCGAATCCACGAGATGCTCCTTGGAAACCCTACGGGATAGTTCTACTGAGTCCTATAGGGTCCCTCTGAGTTGGAATCGACTCAACAGCAATGGGTTTGGGTTTGGTTTTGTCCTTTAGGAATGAAATTGGTTAGTTGGTCCATTGCAATTTCTGGAATCAAAGACTTCTTACTGCATCACGCTTACCCAGTGCTTGGGTATGTAATGTCTGTGAATTATTCTGAGATTAAATGCGGTCTACTAAGAAGGGATGTTGAGGGCTATCAACATTTATTTTGTTGGTGAAGGTTTTGTGAGAAGTGAGTTTTCCTGATTCTTCTTGGTTCATTAGCAAGAATAATTAATTGACTTGGTTGTTGTTGTTGTTAGTTGCCATTGAGTTGATTCCAACTCATGACAATCCCATATGTGCAGAGTAGAAATGATCTGTAGGATTTTCAAGACTGTGAACTTTCAGAAGCAGATCACCAAGCCTGTCTTCTGAGGTGCCTCTGAGTAGGTTTGAACCACCAACCTTTTAACCAGTAGTCAAACACTTAACTGTTTGCACCACCCAGGGAATCCAATTGACTTGGTAGGACCTAGGAAAAAGCTTTTGTTGGCAGAAATCCCCAGCCCCCAATCCATGTCTATATCCACAACCATATCTAGTTTCCACCCAGCAGATGGGTTCTAGAACTTTAGATGGAACTCTACCAGGAAGCAAGATTCAATTGCCATATTTTGTAGCATGGCCAAACATATCTCTTCCCCAGAACCACTGCTGGCGAGGCTTTCCTGAGAACAGAGACAGAGGTGGTGGGGCCGACATGACCTTTTTTGAAAATGAATGTCACCACTTGCTTGCATAAGTGGAATTTTAATTTTAGGTGGAACTCTTTATTTTCTACACCGATGAGACTTCCTTGCTTGATAAAAACAAGAGGCAGTTAAGAGGGCAGTTCAGTTTTTGAAGTCTCAAACTGGAAAATTCATTTTTGCCAACTCACTAGTTATGGTGCAGATCGTCCAGGCAGTGACTAACTTTGTTGTTCATTCCATCATTCCCTTGAGCTTTTGGAGATGTATTTTGCAGGTTCGGAGGTGGTTGCACAGTGTTGCCATCCTTCTACCCCAATGATTGCAGTCCCTATTATTCTATCGAGTTCCTGTGTGGTTTAAACAGTTACCACGCTCAGCTGCTAACCAAAAGGTTGGAGGCTCCAGACCACAGAGTCATTTCAGAAAAAAGCCCTGGAAATCTACTTACAAAATAATCAGCCACTGAAAACCTTATGGAACACAGTTCTGCTCTGACACAATGGTGTTGCCATGAGTTGGGGGCTGGCTGGACGGCAGCTACAACAAACATTGTTCTGCAGTGTCAGAGGTGTAAACTTTCCGGGGTTGCAGGGAAGCTGAGGACATCCCCTGTGTGTCACTGCACATGGAAGTGATCAATGGCACCATGTCCTTAATATCTGTGTTCCACTGCTGAGGCATCCAGTCAGTATCATTAATATGGCTCCAGTGGCCCATTTTTACCGATGTGAGTTTAGTCCTAACAACCTCAGTAGACTTGTGGTAAAAATAGATGAGTCAAGTTGGTTATTAGTTTAAGAGCCAAAACTGAGAAATGAAAACTGACCTGGAACGAGAAGAAATGTCGGTGGTTTTATGCATTGCCAGAGAAATCTCTTTTTTTTTTTAACCATAGCCAAGAAGCTGTATTATCCTGCAGATGTGTGTATTTCCTGGTCTGCCTGGTCTGCTCTCATTTTTCCATGTTATAGTGACCATGCACCTGTTGACGCGGGAACTCAGTCAGCCAAGGAGGTCCCTACACATGCTGTTGATCGTGTTTTCAAGCGTGCGCTCATATTTTTTGGGTTTATTTTGATTTTGATCCCGAGACTCTTGGGCCTTTGGGAACTTAAACAGCTAGAGAAGAGGAAGAGGCAAGAGGAAACAAGAACTAGAAACAGAATCTGAGAGAAAGTGGGTGGGCAGTATTATGGTGGAAAATGGCCTACACTTGCCTCCGAGGCCAAAGTAGATGTTGCACCTGTTTGTATCCACACTTCCATTTTAGGTACTCACTGCAGAGACAGTGAGCAAGGACCAATGGACAGAGAGGGGACAGAGCATGAGCACCAAGCTGTGTCCTGTCACAGCTCCCCTAATGGTGGAGGAGGGAGACCCCGCAGTGGCTGCAGGTACTGGTGCTCCTTAGATGTAAACAGAAGTCATTGTTCCAACCTGACCTTCAAAAAAAAAAAAAATTGCTTACGTGAGGACTGGCACAGTTCAAGAGCTGAGCTCTCTTTCTAGAATCTTATCCTGGGTCAGAGAGACCCAGGGAAGAAAGAGGGAAGAGAGTTGTGGGTTAAATGTGAATCCACTCTGGTTGGGAGACCTGTGGCAAAGATTGAACAGTCTTGGCCTCTCAGGAGCACTGACTTCCAGCCAGCTCATGTTTGTGTTTTCGCAAATATTGGGTTTTCCATCTTGATTACTGTATGAGTTCCCTAGGGCTGCCATAACAAATTACCACAAACTACGTGGCTTAAAGAGTCCCTGCTAATCAAAAGGTTGGTGGTTTTAGTGAACCAAGAGGCTCCTTGGAAGAAAGGTCTGGCTATCTACTTCCAAAACATCAGCTTTTGAAAACCCTATGGAGCACAGTTCTACTCTGACACACATGAGTCAGAATCAATTTGACAATAACTGGTTATGTGGCTTACAACAATAGAAATGTATTGTCACCTGGTTCTGGTGGCTAGATGTCCAATTCAGGGTGTTGACAGGGCCTTGCTCTCTCTGAAGGCTCTAGGGGAGGATCTTTCCTTGTCTCTTCCAGCTTCTGGTAGCTGTAAGCAGATCCTTGGCTGTGACAACTTAACTCCAATCTCTGCCTCCATGTTCACATGGCTGTCTTTCCTCTGTATCTCTCCTCTTCTTATAAGGACACCAGTCCTAAAAAGATTAGGGCCCACCCTAATGACCTCATCTTAACTAATTACATCTTTAATGACCTTATTTGCATATAAGGTCACGTTCCCAGGCACCAGCATTAGGGCTTCAACCTATCTTTTGGAGGGACATAAATAAGGGCCCTGGTGGTGCAGTGGTTAAAAGATTGGCTGCTAACCAAAAGGCAGGCAGTTCTAATCCACCAGCTGCTCCTTGGAAACCGTATGGGGCAGTTCTACTCTGTCCTGTAGGGTCAATATGAGTCAGAATCAACTCGATGGCAATGGGTTTTAAGTAAGAATTAGTAATTGTAATAATTTATAAATCATGTCTCTAGATCTACAGCTGTAATTTCATGTCATTTATTTTCTTCAAGAAATCTTTTAGCTGGTGTTCTTTGTCAACTTTGTGGGTACCCTTCCTATGATTAGAACAAGGATGGAAAAGTCGAAGCAGCACTCATTTTCATGGAGGCTGAGAGGAGCCTCAGCCGCTTGCAGGTTGGGAGAGGAGTCAGAGGGCCTAGGCTTCTCGTGACAGGGCCCGGGGGCTGTGCTTTGTGCGATGAGCAGAGCTGCAGGTGTTGCCTGAGGGTGGAGCTAGGTCTTCAGCTTAAACCTCCAAGGCTCACACATTCTGTGTCCTCAGCTTCCTCGCCAGATGGAAAAATCTACCTCAGTCACCAAGGATTTTGTGTTCACTTGCCTGTGGAGTTTTGAAGCAACAGGCACCTCACTGTTGCATTGTACTCTGAAAATCAGGACTCTGAAAATCGAACCGTTAACACAGCCCTGTGCTTCCTCCAGGGAGCGTGCGTCTGGCCTTTTGGCATCTCTCTTTCCAGCTCTCTGGTGGACTAGAGCCTGTGTGCTTTCATTATTGTGTATTCAAGCAGAAATACATTTTTGTCAAAGGGATTAAAACGCAGGAGTTAAAAGTGTCTGCCTGGACTTCTATCTGTTTCTTTTCCATTCACCAGGGGAGTGGACAGACGGGGGTTGACGGGGGAAGGAACACAAGGCTTCCTCAGTGGGGCGGAATCCTTCAGTAGAGTCGGATGGTCAGCTCAATTCTTCTTCCTCTGGGACAGAGATTAGCACTGTACATCAAAAATCAATATGGATGGACCTCCCAACCATAGATGGAAGATGTTGTTCATTTCCGCAGAAGCCTGAAAACAAAGAGAATCATAACAATTCAGGGAAGTAACTGTATAGGGATTTTTTTTTTTTAACTCAACAAGGGGAGTATTTTAAGTATGCTTCTGTTTTTAATTAGACACATCTTTTCATACTCAAAGTAGCTAGTTTCTAAGGATGTTTGTCCGTATTCTAAAACGTCAAGCAGATTTTGAAATTGTTTAATCTGTACACCAGGGAAGTAAATGTCATACAATAAGAGCAACATTTTTAGAACGGTTAGGAATTGTATCAACATGTAGGAGGGCAAAGAGGGTTGTCTCTTGTGTCTGTGAATTGTTCCTCCAGCACTGTCATACCATACGCACCTGCTTAAGGTTCAGGCAGTTAAAAACCAGACTCTGCTCTTCAGGAATAGCAGGCGTTGGAGGCCTTTAGAACGAACCATCGCTGACCTGAGTGTCCTACTGTGCAATCATTCATAAGATGCTCAGGGGCAGATTTCTGACAACTTCTTAGACCTAGGCATTGGCAGAACTCAGGACGGGAGTACTGGAGAATTTAAATTCTGTGTAATGAGGAAACAACAGCCAAGGAAAGAAGTAGGGGCTATATAAATTCTCCTACGCTATTTATAAATAACTTAGAGATAGTGTAGAATTCCCATCAAATGAGCCCTGGTGGCGCAGTGGTTAAAGCGCTTGACTGCTAAACAAAAGGTTGGCAGTTTGAACCCACCAGCCGCTCCATGGGTGAAAGATGTGGCAGTCTGCTTCCGTAAAGATTTACAGCCTTGGAAACCCTATGGGGCAGTTCTACTCTGTCCTCTAAGGTCACTATGAGTCGGAGTCACCTCGACGGCAGTGGGTATGGTTTGGTAAAATTCTCATAACTTTTGACTAACACCGTAGTCCGGTTTTTTGTTTGTTTTGTTTTAATTTACTCTTACTCATATTTTGAGTGAAGAACAGCATACGTTAGACCAGATTCCCAATTTCAGGAATTGCTCTTTATGTGCTTCGTATGGTAAGACAATTATTTTGACTCACATAGTGCCCTTTTCGGACACCTATTAGGCTAGACATTGATAACGGTGGCCATGTGTCACAGCTGATGTGATTTTTACTGACATGCTGCACTTCTCAGCAGAGTTACAAGCTACATGAAGCTGTGACCCTCCTCCGCATTGCTTTGTCTTTGCTGTAAGATGCTCACCAGCTTACAGTGTTGTTGTTTTTAAAAATTTTATGTAGTCAGATTCATGAATCTTTTATTATATCAGGTTTTTTGGTCATAATTAGAAATTCTGTCCCCATACACAAGTTATAAAGTATTTTACTTGTATTTTTTGTTAGTGCTTGTATTTTTTTAACTTAGATCTCTTATTTATTTGGACTTTATTCTGGTGTATGGTGTGAGATATGGATCCATTTTTTATCTTTTTTTCTAACTGGCTATCCAGTTGCCTCAACACCTTTATTAAAAAGTCCTCTTTCCCACAGCAATTTGAGGTGCCACCTTTATCATATGTTAAATTTCTGTTTCTGTTTCACTGGTCTCCCCATCTGTTTCTGTGTCATTACCACATCGTTTTAACTGCACTGTCTTTATAGTATATAGTTGTCCTTTACTGCTTTTTTTTGACAGGGTTTACTAGCAAGTCTTGCATTTTTATTTTCCCATATATATCTTATAATCAACTTTTCTAGTTCTAGAAGAAAAAAATTATCGTTATTTTCATTGGAATTACATATAATTTTTAAATTAACTTAAGGAGAATTATCATCTCTACCATGTTGAGTTATCCTATCCAAGAATAAGGAATGTCTTTCCATTTTTCAAAGCTCCTTTTTTTTCCTTGCAAGAGTGTTTTACAGTTTTCCTCATACGGGTTTTGCACAATTCTTGTTATTTTTATTATTTTTTATTTTATTTTATTTAAATGGGATTTTAATTGAAACAGGGTAGAATTTAGGCCAAATGTTATTAAACATGATAAAGAGGGGTACTGTATAATATTCACGGATGTAATTCACATCAAATATGTAAGTGTGAATATCTTCTATAGATCTTCTAAATGGATTTTGTTTGTATATATGAAGGTTTGATTTCTGCCTGTTAGTTCTATACTCTGCTACTTGAATGAATTCTTCTATGGTTTTATTACTGATTCTCTTGTGTTTTCCAGGTATAGTATTGTATCATCTACAGAGATAATTTTACTTCTCTATTCCAAATCTTACGCCTCTAATTGTTTTCTTTTGTTTAATTGTATCGACTAGTATACCCAGCGTAATATTAAACAGTAATAGGCATTACGGGCATCTTTGTCTTGCTCTTGACCTTAGCGACAGTGCCCTTCTCCTTCGAGTAAGGCTTCATTGTTGTTGTTAGGTGCCATTGGTCAGTTTCAACTCATAGTGACCTTATGTATAACAGAATGAAATGCTGCTTGATCCTGCACCATCTTCACAATCCTTGCTATGTTTGAGCCCATTGTTGCAGCCATCTCATTGAGAGTCCCCCTCTTTTTTTGCTGACCTTCTATCAGGCACGATGTCCTTCTCCAGGGATTGGTCCCACTGGTAACATGTCCAAAGTAAGTGAGACAAAGGACTGAGGTATATGTCTAACTCTGTGTGTGTTGTATATTTTAATCATGTTAGAAAAGGTACAACAATTATTACTTACTGAGTGTGGAATTTTTTTCTTTTTCTTTTTTAATATCGTGCTTTAGATGAAGGTTTACAGAACAAACTAGCTTCCTATTAAACAGTACATATATTGTTTTGTGATATTAGTTACCAACCCCACGACATGCCAACACTCTCCGTTCTTGAACTTGGGTTCCCTATTACCGGTTTTCCTGTCCCCTCCTACCTTCTAGTCTTTGCCTCTGGGCTGGTCTGCCCCTTTAATCTCGTTTTGTTTTATGGGCCTGTCTAATCTTTGGCTGATGGGTGAACCTCAGGAGTGACTTCATTACTGAGCTAAAAGGATGTCTGGGGGCCATACGCTCAGAGTTTCTCCAGTCTCTGTCAGGCCAGTAAGTCTGGTCTTTTTTTTTGTTGTTGTGAGTTAGAATTTTGCTCTACATTTTTCTCCAGCTCTGTCTGGGTCCCTCTATTGTGATCCCTGTCAGAGCAGTGGGTGGTGGCAGCCGGGCACTATCTAGTTGTGCTGGACTCAGTCCGGTGGAGGCTGTGGTAGTCCTTTGGACTAATCTTTCCCTTGTGTCTTTAGTTTTCTTCATTATTCCTTGCTCCCAATGGGGTGAGACCAGTAGAGTATCTTAGATGGCCACTCACAAGCTTTTAAGACCCAAGATGCTACCCACCAAAGTAGAATGTAGAACATTTTCTTTATAAACTACGTTACGACAATTGAGCTAGATGTTCCCTGAGACCATGGTTTCCGCAGCCCTCAGCCCAGCAGTTCGGTTCCTGAGGGACTTTGGATGTGTCTGTGGAGCTTACGTGACCTTGCCTTGTACAAGTTATGCTGCCTTCCCCAGTATTGTGCACTGTCTTATGTTTGAGTGTGTGTGGTGTTGTGAGTGTTGTGTTTTGTTGTGTTGTGGTGTGTGTGGTGTGTCTGTGTGTCCATGACTCTGAGTGTGGATTTTTAAAAATCAGGAATAAGTGTTGAATTCTGAAGACTTTTTCATCATTTATGAAGATAATCATATGATTTTTTTCTTCAGGTCTATAAATATGGTTAATTATATTAATAGATTTCTTAATATTGAAACTTGAGCCCTTGTGGTGCAGTGGTTAAAGTGTTCGACTGCTAACTGAAAAGTCAGCGGTTCAAAACCACCAGCGGCTCTGTGGGAGAAAGAGTGGGAGTCTGCTTCCATGAAGATTTACAGCCGTGGGTTCACTTGTCATGGGGTTGTTAACCACTGTGTGGTGGTTAAGATTGTGTGTCAACTTGGCTGGGCCATGATTCTCTGTGTTTTAATGTAATTACTCCCGTGATTGAATATACTGTGAGTAGCCAATCAGATGAAAGGGAGTCTCCTTGGGGGTGTGGCCCACATCTGTATATAAGCAGACGTTCTGGCTTTTTGCTCTCTCTGGATCCTGCGGCTGTTTCTTGTCATCACATCTCCCGTTCTTGGGACTTGAGCTGTCAGCTTATCTGCTGAACCTGGATTCGTTGATCTGCACAGCCTGTGAGTGGGGGCCCTGCTCTCTAACCTTCCAATCTTGGGCTTGCCAGCTTCTGCAGCTGTGTGACTTGGGAGAGGCCTCTACCCTGATCCATGGACTTGGGACGTTCTAGCCTCTACAATCGCGTGAGCTGTTTCCTTGATATAATCTCTCTCTATATATATATTTATACACTTTACTGGTTTTGCTTCTCTAGAGAACCCAGCCTAAGACACATTGTCATAAAACAATATGTGTACTAACTGTTTAGTGAGAAATTATTTGTTCTGTAAACCTTCATCTAAAGCACAATTAAAAAAAAAGAAAAAAAAATTTACAGCCTTGGAAACCCTATGGGGTTGCTATGAGTTGGAACTGACCAGTGGGATTGGTTTTGGTTGGTAATATTGAAGCTTAGAAAGCAGTGAGTTTATGTTAATGGTAGACGAATAATTTGGAAAGGGAGGGTGAGAATGGTTGCACAACTTGAAGAATGTAATCAATGTTACTGAATTGTTGTAGAAATTGCTGAATTGATGTATGTTTCACAGTATATATTTTCTATGACAAAAATAAAAAAATTTAACAAAGTAGATTTCCTAATATTGAATTATCTTAGGCTATGCTATATTATTTTCTTAATAGAATGTTTCATTCTATTTGCTGATACCTTATTTTAGATTTTTGCAACATGTTCATTAGAAGAGATTGATCTGTAGTTGTGTGTGTGTGTGATCTTTAGCAGGTTTAGATACCAATATTGTATTTGCATTATTAAAGAATTTGGAATTTTCATTCTTTTTCTACACTCTAGTGATCAAGCTATGTAACACTAGAAATATCAGTCTATTAAGACTTGGTAAAATTCCTTTGTGAAACTATCTGGAAGTAGCGTTTTCTTTTCTTTTGTTTGTGGGATATTTCTTTGGTAACTTTCTCTATTTTGTTCATGGAAGTTGGTTAAGCTTTATATCTCTACAGGATTCAATTTTGCTAATGTGCATCTTCCGAAGAAATCATCTATTATGTCTAGTTTTCAAATTTATCTTTCATTGAGTTGTGCAAAGTAGTTGCTTATTATTTTTTAAAAATTCTTTAAATCAATCATTATTTCTCCCCCCCTTGTCATTTCTTATTTTTTATATTTTGTGCAGCCTCCTCTTTTTTTCATTAGATTAACTAGTGTTGTAATTAGTAATTTGCTGATATTTTTCAAAGAATGAACATTTTTGTTTAAGTTCTACTGTTTTTCTGTGTTTTAATATCATGACTTTCTGTTTTTACTTTTTCTTTCTTAGGCTTATCTTATTATGTTTGTTAGCTTTAAATTATGTCTTTTGACTCTTCTCTATTACCAACGTGATAACCAATAAATTTGTTCAATGATGAACTTTTTCCGCTCCCTTCCATTTTTTTTAAGTTTTGCATTATTTTTACTATGTTAAAGTGTGTGATATTTATTCTTCTGCCTTTGTCCTCATCTTCATTTTAGTTTTAGTTCTACAATGAAATATATTGTAAATATATTTCAGTTCTTTTGCTGACATTTCCTAAATCATATCTTAGTTGGATGAAGCTCTAGTAGATTTCTGAGGAATATGGTCTTTATTCTTGTATACTTAAATCTATTTTTTGTAGCCTTAATACTTGAAGGACAGGTAGGCTGGTTTGAAAGTCATTAACCGTTTTCTTTCCTTGGATTGCTTGAAAATGATAGTTTACTGTTGTCTTGCTTTATATGTTGCTGTTTAGAATTCTGACAATTTTTTTCATACTTTTTATAGACTTTATTTTTAGGGAAGTTTTAGGTTTACAGAAAAATTGTGCAGAAAGTAGAGATTTCCACATATTCCCTACCCCCAAGCACACTGCTTCTATTATTAACATTTTGCGTTTCTGTGGTACATTTGTTTCAATGCATGAACCAATACTGATACATTATTTTTAGCTAAAGTCCATAGTTGACGTTGCTGTTAATTGCTGTAGAGTTGATTACGAGTCATGTTGACCCCAAGTGTGCAGACTCGAACTGCTCCATAGGGTTTTCATTACAGTTCAAAATTTCTGTTGTACAGTCCTAAGGGTTTTGAAAAATGCATGTCATGTGTCTACCATTACCATATCATGGAAAATAAAATTTGACTGCCCTTAAAATGCTCTGTGCTTCACCTGTTCAGCCCTCCCTCCTCTGCTGGGACCCTTGATGAACACCTATATTTTCATTGTGTTTATAGTTGGCACTGTGGTTAAGCGCTTGGCTGCTAACCGAAAAGGTGAGCTTTGAACTCACCAGCTGCTCCTTGGGGGAAAGATGTGGCAGTCTGCTTCCATAAAGATTTTAGCCTTGGAAACCCTATGGGACAGTTCTACTCTGTCCTATAAGGTCAGTATGATTCAGAATCCCCTTGACAGCAACAGAGTATAGTTTTGCCTTTTTCAGAAAGTCATATAGTTGCAATCATACAGTTTGTAGTGCTTTCAAACTGGCTTCTTTCACTTAGCAATATGCATTTAAGGTTCTTCCATGTCTTTCCATGGCTTGAAAGCTAATTTCTTTGTGTCCTTGAATAATACTCCATTGTATGAATGTGCCAGTTTGTTTATCCATCAGACCGTAATTTGATTTTCTTTCCTTTGTAAATGTTTTGGTCTTTTTGCCTAAAGGCATAGAGAAGTTTTTTCTTTATCATTAAAAAATCGAATAGTGTTATTAGTAAATTTTTCAGAACTGATTGTTCTGGTTCAATTTTCCCAGGTATATAGTGAATGGATATCTAGGTCTTTTATTTGCAGAAAAATTTCCTTATATTTAAGTTGTAAATATTCTGTTCCATTTTTTCCCTTCTTTTTCAAAGACCTCAGTTTTGTTTTTTTCTTTCCTTATAGTAGTTTTGTATAGCTGTGGTCTGCTATTTACTGTTAATTTTGAAATTTCCTAATTTTAAAAGCAGCAGTAACAGTTGTGTTTACACAGGGGAGAAGGGTTTGGGCTAGTTACTAGTTATCTTAGTTTAAGTCCTCATTCTTCTGTTGTTTATGGAACTTCCACACTTTTTATATTTTGTTAAATTTCAAGGTAGATTAGGGTAAATCAGTTTGTTAACCTTTCAAGTTAGATCAGAAATCAGTTTTGTACACATTATTTGAAGATGCTTGAAAGTACTGCCTTTCTTATAAATAATGGTAAATTTAATTCAGAATAGAAATGTGAAGATACCATAGATTTACAGTTTCATACTGAAAATTTTTATTGTGGCTTTCTCCTGTAGAACATGTGATTAAACCAGCATTGACTAGAAATCCTGTTGTAACCTGAAAATTAACATGAAATGCAAAAGAAAGTTAACAATTGCTTAAATTGAAAGTAATTGTTAAGTGAAGTTAGCAGGTCGAGTTTACATCTTAGATAACTGAAAATTAAAACAAATAGGATTTTTCTCAAGAAGATTCATTTACTGACTCCATTTCAATTCATTTTATGTTTATTCTGTTTTATTGTTTTTATGCTTTTCTCTTTCAACACAACTATTTATTGATTCTACTATTGGTCAAGCCCTGTTTGACTATCCAATAACACAAAGATGATTTTAAATAGTATCTCTCACTTCAGAAATTCATTGTCTGGTTTGGACTCTGCGGGAATTAATTTCAAATAATACAATTTTTTTTTTTTTTTCAGAATTGACTATTCTCTTTTCGGTTGGTTTGGTATTTTGGATTTCCTCCTTTTTCTTTGGATTACATAACTGAACTGTATTTTGCTTTCTCTCTTGCAGGGCAGCCACTGATCACAATGTGGATAATACAACAGAAATACTCAGGGAATGGTTGAAACACGTACAGAGCCTGTATCACTATGTAGAATGGAGGCGTATGGATGAACCACAGTGAGTAGCAAGATCAAATTTTGTAAACTCATTATTTTCTCTTTCTCCTCCAGCTAATTCTCAAGTCATTCAAGCTTCTATCCTGGGAAGCACATGTGACTTTTTCTTGTCTTTCATCTCTGTATCTAGTGAGCTGTGAAGACTATCATTTCTTCCTTTGACAGATCTTCACATTTCTCTCTTCCTCTTTACTCCAACAAAACTCAGGTTCTCATTAGTTCATAAGTAAATTGCCATAGCAGTATATGTTTTTAAAATATTAATATCATTTATTCATATTTGAGTATAAACCTTTTATACTTGAGAGATCATAGTGAAAAGTTTCTATACTTTCTATATACACCTTGCTTTTTGTACTTACCATATCTTGGAAATCATTCCATAGCAGTAGCCAAAGAACTTATTCATTCCTTATGTGAATATTTTTGTATTTTTCCATTGTATGGATGTATCCTAATTACTTAATCGATCCCTTACTGATGGACACTTAGGTTGTTTCCAATCTTAACCATAGCAATTTCTTAGGTGCTTCCATCTCCAAGTCATCCTACGTACCATCTTGTCTGATCAGTCTACCTAATATACTAATTAAGTGGTTTTATTTCTCTGTTAAAAGAACTCCACCAGCTCTCCAGTACCTACTGACCAAAGTTCAAATACCTCAGACGTATAATCAAAAGATTCCATAAACTTATCCCCCATACTTAACGCACCCATATTGCCTGCTGCTTCCCAATAGAAAACCTACTTTATTCAGAATGTTCCTTTTTTATCTCTTTCAATCCCAAGTCTTTGCTCTTGTAGGTGTACTTTCTTGGAAGGCCCTTCCCTTCTGTGTAACTAACTCATATCCCAAATCCCACCTCCTACAGAAAGTCTTTCCCAATCCCTGCAGGTACAAAGACCTCTTTAACTCTCATCCCCTGTGTTGCCTGTTTTCTACATCACCCCTTTGATACAAAACACTTAACATTATTATTTAAGTGTGTGAGTTATTTATTTATTTTGAAGTAAGTTGTAGGTTCTTTGGCAGAGGCTAGAGAGTAGAAACATGTTATGTTTTCCCCCAATGCTATGTTCCTGGCAGTCACTAAATTAATACTTGTTGGGTGAACAAATGAGTGAAGGAGAGCATGAAGAAACTATTGTTAATGTTCACAGGGCTACTATAATTCCAGCTTAAAAGTCTACAAATTTTAGAGCTAGAATGAATTGAGTTTGCCTGAATTTCTGCCCAGGTTAAGTCATTTATTGAAAGCCAAATTTGTATTTTAATAACAAATGCCATTGTGGAGAGGAGAAAAACCCTGTTTTTCTAGTCTCTCTCTATGTAAGTACATTCATGATCTATCTATCTATCAATATTTCTAATCCCAGTGTATGGTCCATGTGTTAAGCAAAACTGAACAACGAAGTCTGAGCAGTATAAAAGATTTGAACACCTCTTTGGAGTTTCTTATCATGGAATTTGGCTGAATTAATAAATGGCACAGAAAGACTTTATGTATCTACCTTACATCCTGGTTATTTTCTCAACAGCCAGATTTTGACTGAATATGCCAAGGTCAGTGTGAAAAATATTAGGGAAAGTTTTGTTTTTTTTGGTAGTATATCCAGAAAAACAGGAATTGCATTGATTTTCTTTGAAACAGTAATTGGAGAAGACATCCCAGAGAATTCCTGTGCAGTACGTAGTTTTATTAACTTTATTTGTATAGTTAAAGTCTCATTGTTTTTGTGGTTTCCCATTAACTAAAGCAAATGTACAGCTAGCATCGCTACAAGAACTTTAAGTGGTAGCCAGTCTTGGCCACTATGACAATATCAGCATCCATACCAGTTGGAAGCCTTCAGAAGGATTTTGTAGAGTGTGCCAACCCACTTGCCTATGTGGCCATTTAAGAGTCCTGGCTATTTTGTAGATGTTGATAAACAGAGATTCCCAAATACGTTATACATCTACTCCATGATTTCAGTTCACCTAGAATAGATCAATGTGTTAGGTTCTGTGGAATCTTTTGCTGAGATGCCACCAAGTAAATTTAACCTTTATTTTTCCTGGGAAGTTCTTATTTTTACACTGCAACATTTCCAAATTACTTGACAACAGGACATCTAGAATAGAGCCTAGGAACATGGGCTTGAGGGTTAAACTGCCTGGAGTCAAATCCTGACTGTGCCCCTTATTAACTGTGTAATATTAGGCAAATGACTTAATCTCTCTATACCTGTTTCCTCATCTGTGGAATGGGGAGAATAGTAGCTCTTACCTCACAGGACTCAATGTTAGAACCCAATGAATTATGTCCTATAAAGACTTTTGTGTGCAGTAAGCAGCAAGCTCCTAAATATCTCCTTGCTGCAATTGCTTATTTGCAATATGGGGACGATGATACCAATAATAGGATCTACTTTCCAGGGTTGCTGGAGGATTGAATGAGTTAATATATATCAGCATTTAGGACGGAGCCTGGCACTTGTAGGCACTTGATAACCCCTTGTCGTCAAATTGATTTCAACTCAAAGCAACCCTATAGGACAGAGTAGAACTGCCCCATAGGGTTTCCAAGGAGCAGCTGGTGGATATGACTGCTAACCTTTTGGTTAACAGCCAAGCTCTTAACCACTGCATCAGTTATTATCATCATACTCTTTTAGGTCGTATCCTGATGAAATTGGACCAAAGCACTGGCCAAACTCCCGGTTTACCCATGTGATGAGACTACGGCAGGCAGCCCTTCGAACTGCGAGGGAAAAATGGTCAGACTACGTTCTGGTAAAAGCAGATGTTTGATTTCTTGACAGCTGTTGTCTAGAATGTGTCCAAATCAATTATCTAAAACCTGGGACCATGGGGGCAATCCAAACAACCTCTTTGTTTAGGCACCACCACCCCCTTTTAAAATAAAGGCTCAAGGGAAAATGTGGGGAACTTAACACTGGAATATCTAGATTTCATCTCAGACCCACTCCTGATATGCATTTTCAGTGAATGAGCAAAGACATTCCCGAACCATTTGGTCTCTTTCATATAACAGGCATTAAAAAAAAAAAAAAAAAAACTGCATTGTTTTAGTTCATGGGAGAATGCTGTAGGTGAAGAGATATAAGTTGTTTGAATAATTTTTTGGAAGAATTTTGGGGGTATGGGAAAATAATTATATTAAAAGTGATTCAGATTAGCAGCTCTGAAATTCCATTCCTCTCTGTTCCTGGGAGATTTGGAGAATGGTATATCTTGCTTGGCCTCCTGGTCGCTCCCAATTACGCTGGACTCTAGTGGAGAGCACTCTCCAAGAAAAGGTTCCATCACTTCCCTTAGAGTGATGCCAAAAAGTGCTGGACCTGATGGTTAGGAGTCAATGTTGTAGGTGATTTTGGCCTTGATGAATCTATCTCAATTGAGAAGAACAATTTCCTAAGTATCAAAGAACGAAAGTCCCGTTTTCCCTTTTGAAATTGACAGAGAGCTTTCTTCCCCCACTCATTTATGAGAACCAGATTCTTCATCTGTGCCCCTCAAAATTCATTTAATTCTTTTGTCAAATGTTTCCCAGTGTGAAACCAGAAATAACACCAATAAAGCAAAGCAAACATTGTTTCATTAAATTTATGGACATCTACTCTCTGTCACTAGAGTTGTCAATTCACAAAGGGAATTATTTTGACCTATGTCTCTCTCTAGCCCCTCAATCACAACAAAAATCAGCCCAAAACTTTATTGCACACTTGTTCAACACAAATAATTTCATAAATGTGTTCAAATTTTACTGACAATATTCAACATCATATAACTGTTTAAATGCCAAGTAGTGTACAAATGCTGAACCACAAAAATGTTTGCTAATCAGATTGACTGTCATAAAAATGAAAGATTCTGATTATTTATTATAGCTAGAATCTGGTCTTATACTATCTTGTAAATGAATCAATGCTAATATGGACTGCTGTTAGGAATATGAAATAGCTTCATCGGTTCTCATAGGTTGATATAATGTACTTTAGACCAGACTTCTATTTGTAACGTTAACATAGCACTAATACATCTATTTTGGGCCCTCCAGGAATTACTATCCAAAACCTAAATGGATCTGTCCATCTGTATCCAGAGTGTTTGTTGAATGGATCTTTAAGGGCTTGGGGCCATTAAAAATATAGATTGGGTCCTAGGTGAGTCTGTGCTCAATACGATAGCATCTGTTCATTGCTTGGTGCCTCATGTAGAGCTGAACACGTGGAAGCTGGACTACATGTGTTTTGACTGACTGCGTGGTGACTTTCTTGAAAGCCACCCAGCTGCATTGGTTTCAGTAGGGAGAACACATAGACATCTCATGAGCTAGTGAATCTTTTAGAAGTGCTGGGTGTTTATTTTTTAACCCAATACTGAGAAGTACCTTTTGACCTGACATTATCCTTTTCTTTTCCTAGTTCATAGATGTCGACAATTTCCTGACTAATCCAAAGACCCTTGATCTAATGATTGCAGAAAACAAAACCATTGTGGCCCCCATGCTGGAGTCTCGCAGTCAGTACTCTAATTTCTGGTGCGGAATCACACCTCAGGCAAGTCTTGTGGGCAATGAATTAAGGCCACAAGGTTTTTTTTTTCTTTTCTGTATTTATTTATTTATTTTATTGTACTTCAGGTGAAGGCTTACAGAACAAATAGTTTCTCATGAAACAGAAGTACACATGTTGTTCTATGACATTGGTTAACAACCCCACAACATATCAACCCTCTAACTTCTCAACTTTTTTTTTTTGGTGAAAATACACATAGCCAAAGATACACCATTTCAAAAATTTCTACATGAACAGTTCAGTGACATTGACTACGCTCTTTGAATTGTGCTGGTATTCTCACTTAAGTTAAAGGCTTACAGAACAAAATAGTTTCTCATTTAACAGTTACTACAAATGTTGCCCTATGACAATGGTTAACAATCTCACAACACATCAACAATATCCTTACTCAACCCTGGGTTCCCTATCACCAGCTTCCTTGTCCCCTTCTGCTTTCTGGCCTTTGTCACTGGACTCCTGTACCTTGTTAGTCTCATTTGGTTTTACAGGGCTGTCCCCTCCCAGGCTGAACAATGAACCTCGGAGGTAACTTCACCACTGAGCTAAAAGGGTGTCTGGGGGCCATACTCTCGGGGTTTCTCCAGTCTCCTTTAGGCCAGTAAATCTGGTCTTTTTTTTTTTCTGAGTTAGAATTATGCTATACATCCTTTTCGAGCTCTGTCCAGAACCCTCTGTTGTGATCCTGGTCAGAGCAGTCAGTGGTGGTAGCCGGGCACCATCTAGCTGTACTGGACTCACTCCGGTGGAGGCCTTGGTAGCTGTGGGCAATTAGTCCTTCGGACTAATCTTTTCCTTGTATCCTGTTCTCTTCATTCTCCCTTGCTCCCGAAGGGAAGAGACCAGTGGAGTATCTTAGATGGCCGGCCGCTCACAGGCTTTTAAGACCCCAGACACTACTCACCAAGGTAGAATGTAGGGCATTGTCTTTATAAGCTGTGTCATGCCAATTGAGCTAGATGTTCCCTGAGACCATGGTCCTCAGAGCCCTCTGCCCAGCAATTCAGTCCCTCAGGGAGTTTGGATGTGTCTATGGGGCTTCCATGACCTTTCCTTGTACAAGTTGTGCTGGTTTCTCCTGTATTGTGTACTGTCTCACCCTTCACCCAAGATACCACCCATCTATTGTCTATTTAATATTCCCCCCCCCCACTCCTCCCATCCCTGGTAACCAACAAAGATTGTTACATTTTGTGTGTGAACTTTTTCATGGGTTTTCACAATAGAGGTCTCATACAATACCTGTCCTTTTGTGATTGACTTATTTCACTCAGCATAATGTCCTCCAGTTTCATCCGTGTTATGAGATGGTTCACAGATTCATTGTTGTTCTTTCTCGTTGCATAGTACTCCATTGTGTGTATGTACCATAGTTTGTTTATCCATTCATCTGTTGATGGGCATCTAGGTTGTTTCCATCGTTTTGCTATTGTGAACAATGCTGCCATGAACATAGGCGTGCATATGTCTATTCGAGTGATGACTCTTATTACTCTAGGATATATTCCTAGGAGTGGGATTGCTGGATCGAATGGTATGTCTATTTCTAGCTTTCTGAGGAAGCGCCATATCATTTTCCAAAATGGTTGTATCATTTTGCATTCCCACCAGCAGTGCATAAGTGTTCCGATCTCCCCGCAGCCCCTCCAACATTTGTTATTTCCAGTGTTTTTGATTTCGTGCCGGTAATGCCGGGGTGAGATGGTATCTCATTGTGGTTTTAATTTGCATTTCTCTAATGGCTAGTGATTGTGAGCATTTCCTCATGTGTCTGTTGGCCATCTGAATGTCTTCTTTGGTGAAGTGTCTGTTCATTTCCTCTAAGGCCACAAGTTTTAACAAGATAGTCCTGTGTCAGCAGTAGCCCCATTCACCTTTTTCTTTGTTCCTCCCTTGAAACATGCATGTCATTGGGTTACTAGAGTGACATTTTCCAGAAAGGTTGTAAATCCAGGTCCAGTGCCAGAATCCAATGGGCTCCTCTATATAAATGAATTATGATTAAAATATTCTAATAAGCTTTCCCTTAGAAGCTTTAATTAACATAACATACTGGAATTTATGCCTTTTTTCTCTATGATTTAAGGATTCTGAAAAATAGTGTTTTGTTTTGTTTTTTTTTTTTTGGTCATTGAAAACTAACATAAGAGCGGTATAGAAAAACAATTTAGAGATGGAGAAAAGTAAAATAAAGATTACGTTAATCCCCACCACTGTAACAACACCACAGGTAGCAGCCTGGCATATTTATTTTATTTTTTTTCCCTTACAAAAATTTATACCTACATTGTTATGTGACTCAAATTGCTTTCCCCATACTGTGACAGCACACTCCTCCTTTCCATCCCTGATTCCCCATGGCCATTCAACCAGCTCCTAACCCTCTCTGCCTTCCCATCTCACCTCTGGACAGAAGCTGCCCATTTAGTCTCTTGTATCTACTTGAGCTAAGAGGCACACTCCTCACGAGTATCACTTTATGTCCCACAGTCCAGTCCAATCCCTGTCTGAAGAGCTGGCCTTGGAAATTGTGTTAGTTCTGGGCTGATAGAGAATCCAGGGGACATGCTTTCCGGGGTTCCTCCAGTCTCAGTCAGACCATTAAGTCTGGTCTTCTTACTAGAATTTGAGTTCTGCACCCCACCTTTCTCCTGCTCCATCCAGGACTCTCTGTTGTGTTCCCTGTCAGGGAGCTTAGCATATTTTTAATAGCTATATAACATCGGGAGCCCTGGTGGTGTAGTGGTTAAGAGCTTGGCTGCTAACCAAAATCTTGGCAGTTCAAATCCACCTGCAACTCCTTGGAAACCCTATGGGGAAGTTCTACTCTGTCCTATAGGGTCACTACGAGTCAGAACCGACTCGATGGCACCTAACAACAACATATAACATCAAGCAGCTGTACTCAATTTAATAAATATTTAAGTTGCTTGTAATTTTTTACTATTATAATAATCACTATCAATATAAACTTTTCTGTATTTAAGGTTATTTCCTTAGTATAGCTTCTCAGAAGTAGAACTACTAAGTCAAAGAGTATAGATGTTTTTATAACTTTTAATATATGTTTCTATACTTATTTCCAAAGAGTTCTAATAATTAAAACTGCCATGGACACTAAAGAAGACATTCAGGCAGCTAACAGACACATGAGGAAATGCTCGCAATTATTAGCCATTAGAAAAATGCATATCAAACTGCAATAAGATACCATATCACCCTGACATTACTGACACTATTAAAAAAAAGAAAAGAAAAGAAAAGAACGAACGTTGGAGAGGTTTCAGGGAGACTGGAACTCTTATGGACTGTTGGTAAGAATGTAAAATGGTACAACCACCATGGAAAATGATATGGTGCCTCCTTAAAAAACTGGAAATAG
This sequence comes from Dugong dugon, assembly GCA_030035585.1. NCBI lineage: Eukaryota > Metazoa > Chordata > Mammalia > Sirenia > Dugongidae > Dugong > Dugong dugon. The sequence continues at coordinate 46,875,720 of CM057469.1, read as the reverse complement.
AAACTCCGTACGATCCAGCAATCCCACTCCTAGGAATATATCCTAATGAGAGCCATCACACAAATAGACATATGCACACCCATGTTCACTGCAGCATTATTCACAATAGCAAAAAGATGGCAACAACCTGTCTCATCAACGGATGGATAAACAAACTATAGGACATACACACAATGGAATACTATGCAATGATAAAGAACAATGATAAATCCTTGAAACAGCTCACAACATGGATGAATCTGGAGGGCATTAAGCTGAAAGAAATAAGTCAATTACAAAAGGACAAATATTGTATGAGACACTATTATAAAAACCCAAGAAAAGGTTTGCACACAAAAAATAACAATCTTTGATGGTTATGAGGGAGGGAAGGGGAGGGAGGAGAAATCACAAACTAGATAGTTAGACAAGTGTTAACTTCGGTGAAGGGAAAGACAACACACAATATGGGGAAGTCAGCACAGCTTAACCAAGGCAAAGCCATAGAAGCTTCCTAGATACATCCAAACACCTTGAGGGACCGAGTTACTGGGGCTGAGGGCTGGGGACCCTGGTCTCCGGGGACATCTAGGTCAATTGGCATAACATAGTTCATAAAGAAAATGTTCTACATCCTACTTTGGTGAGTAGCATCTGGGATCTTAAAAACTTGCAAACGGCCATCTAACATACAACAATTGGTCCCATCATGTTCAGAGCAAAGAAGAATGAAGAAGAACCAAAGACACAAGGAAAATGTTAGTCCAATGGACTAATGGACCACATGAACCATAGCCTCCACCAGCCTGAGCCCAGAAGAATTAGACGGTGCCCGGCTACCACCACCGACCACTCTGACAAGGATCTCAATAGAGGATTCAGGACAGAGCAGGAGAAAAATGTAGAACAAAATTCAAAGTCACAAAATAACACCAGACTTACTGGTCTAACAGAGACTAGAGGAACCTCTGAGACTATGGCCCCTGGACACCCTTCTAACACAGAATTAAAGCCACTCCCGAAGTCCGCCTTTTCAGCCAAAGATTAGACAGCCCTATAAAACAAACAATAACACACGTGGTGAATGTGCTTCTTAGTTCAATCAAATATATGAGAAAAATGGGCAACACCTGCCCAAAAGCAAAGACGAGAAAGCAGGAAGGGATGGGAAAACTGGACGAATGGACACAGGGAACCCAGGGTACAAAGGGAAAGGGAGCGAGTGCTGACACATTATGGGATTGCAACCAACGTCACAAAATAATCTGGGTATAAATTTTTGAATGAGAAACTAATTTGTGCTGTAAATTTTCACCTAAAACACAATAAAATAAATTTTTTTTAAATGCCGTGGATAGCTTGTATTTACAAAATTTTTTATTTCCATTCTCTCCTCCCCACAAAAAAATCTTCAAAGTCTAGAGGTCTGTTAGAGTGCATGCTTACTGCTGATTATATTTTGTGCTTTAGTTAATGAATTAGAGAGAGAAATTAAACTGATCAATAGAATATATAACAATGCAGGATAAAGACGTGCTCAGGGCAGTGTTTCGTTCTGTTGTACATCATATAACCGACTCAGCAGCACCTAACAAAAACAACAACGGGAAAAATTGTGTGTTAAATGCGTTTCATGGCTGAAGGGCTAAATTTTGAGTCTCTCCTCTATATTTGGTTTGATTGGGGATGAAGAATGATGCCAGTGGTGTGCTGCTAAGTATTTTAACAACTTACCTAGGAAGAAAACCCCTATTTGGTAGTGTTTGCCCAGTTTTCATGGTATAAATAGTCCTGCCATGGCCAATTTCATGCTACCAACTTGACATCAGCTAGCTTACAAATCACTCTGAGGTTTTGCTTTGATGCCACCAACAAGGGTAAGCTATCCTAGTGACCGCAGCCTCAGGGTGTTTATTATCTCCTTTTTTGATTTAATCATTAAAAGCAAACAGGGAGACATGTGCTCACTTGTTTTGCACAGTAAAAGTAAAACCTGAGCAATTTAGTGGGTGATTCTAATTTTTCTCCACCTGTTTTTGGCTTTCTACCACCCCGAGTTAGGCTTCTGCAAGGCCAGGAACAGAAACAGCCAATGACTTCATAAGACCAAGGCAGGCCCTGATTTCCAGAGCCTTTAAACACATCCCAGACAAAATGATCCTGGTGCTGTCTGGTCAATAAACAGAAATTATGACCAACAACATTCAGCTTATGTGGAAAAAGAGAGGCCTGAAACACATCCATCACCGCTGCCTCTTAGCAGGAGGCACATTAATTCTTTCTCCCTCTCTGCTTCATTTTTTCCTCCAAGATATCCAGTGATTCATCATTGTCATGAATTTTCCAAGCTTCTCATTTTGAGGATATTGCTCCTAAGTAGTCTAGAACGTAATATTTGGCATGGGTCCTTAGGCAGTCCTTTAAAGAACCAGCGTTCCCTTTATCCCTTGCCAGACATGATCATAAGCTGAAGCATTAAGAGAACCCACAGAGGTTGCTAAGCAACCCTTAAGTTAAAGACTAAATAAAAAATTGCAGTAATAATAATACTTTATGTGGTGAATTGAGGTTTTCAAACTGCAATAGACCTTAGCACATGTGGTCGTAGACCTTATTACATGGTGATCCATTCTATAGCCCTGTGAGGTAGACAAAGCAGTTATTAACCTATTTTTCAGGAGAAGAAACTGAGGCTTGAAGAGGTTAAGTATGGCCTAAGATCAAATAGCTGGAAGATGGTTAAGATGGCTCTAAAACTCACACCTACCAGGTCTTAATTTGTGAAGTCAGTTTTAGGGTTAACTCAGCTAGAGCGCTCTCGTAGACACTGAAGGCAATGTTGGAGAAGTAGAAGAGGCTAGGGTGCTGACTTTGCAACAGGAAATGTGACCATAAAGTAATGTGATTGGTTAATGAACATGCTAGAACTTATGCATCCAGAATACTGTACCCTTCACAGTGCTGGCCTTCTACGCTTTACACTCATTCCAGTGAGCCTGCCATTGCCCAGGAGAGTTTTGGAAATGGTTTTGAAAGCTTCTGCATACTTTTAAATATGTTTTGCTGAGATAAATCTTCATAATTTCTGGAATGAATTTGATTTTTGGAAGTCGTGAAATTATAATGGGTGCCACTGAAGTGAAACCTCTTCCTAGACTGTATGCCCCATGAGGGCTAAGACTGGAGCAGTCTTATTTGCAGTCTCCAGCATCTAACACAGTGCTTCAGTAGACATTTGTTGGATGAACGGTCAAATTTGAAAGGAAAACATCTGAGCAATGACAAAGTTGTTGAAAACCAGTGTGTCCAAAACACAAAGTAAAGAGACTGTTTGTCCTATGTGTTTGCCCAGAAGGCAGATGCAAAAATGGAATTCCTAAGAAGTGTGGAGGAGTGGCAGCCCCATGGGAATATTGAATAAGTCACTGCATGAACCACCAACCTGTCAGTTTGTCATACTGTGGTGGCTTGGGTATTGCTATGACACTGGAAGCTTTGCCACTGGAATTTCAAATACCAGCAGGGTTGCCATGGTGGATAGGTTTCAGTGGTGCTTCCAGACTAAAACAGACTAGGAGCAAAGGCCTGGTGATCTGCTTCCAAAAAGTAACCAATGAAAACCTTATGGATCACAAGAGAATACTGTTAAATATACTACTGGAAGAGGAACCTCTTAGGTTGGAAGACATTATACAATAGCCACAACCACAGACATACCGATGACCATGAAGATGGTGCAGGACCAGGCAATGTTTTGTCTTGTTATAGATTAGGTCATTATGAGTCAGAGATTGCAAATAACAACGACAACTGCATTGAAAGAAGAACTTCATTTACATGTCTAAGTACTGGCATGCTTATTTAAAAACACTAGCCATATTAATATAGTCATTATAATAACAACCAGTATTTACTGATGCTTTCTTGGCACTAGGCATTATTCTCAGCCCCTTTCAGGTTATTTATATTTATTTACCACCGCTGGTCTGTCAGTTTGTCATACTGTGGTGACTTGCATGTTGCTCTGATGCTGAAAGCTATGCCACCGGTGTTTCAAATACCAGCAGGGTCACCCAAGGTGGACTTGACAAAGACAGATAGGTGGAAGGGCCTAGTAATCTACTTCTAAAAAAAACTGTCCAGTGAAAACCTTATGAATAGCTGAGGAACGTTGTCCGATATAGTGCTGGAAGATGAGCCCCTCAGGTTGGAAGGCACTCTAAATATGACTGGGGAAGAGATGCCTCCTCAAAGTAGAGTTGACCTTAATGACATGGATGGAGTCAAGCTTTTGGGGCCTTCATTTGTTGATGTGGCATGACTCAAAATGAGAAGAAACAGCTGCAAACATCCATTAATCATTGGAACATGGAATGTATGAAGTATGAATCTAGGAAAATTAGACGTCATCAAAATGAAATGGAATACATAAAGATTGATAACCTAGGCACTAGTAAGCTGAAATGGATTGGTATTGGCCATTTTGAATCAGATAATCATATGATCTACTGGGAACCACAAATTAAAGAGGAATGATGTCACATTCTTTGTTGAAAAGAACATTTGAAGATCAATCCTAAAGTACAACCCTGCCGGTGATACGATAATATCCAAATGCCTACAAGGAAGACCAGTTAATACGACTATTATTCAAATTTACACACCAACCACTAAGGCCAAAAATGAAGAAATTGAAGATTTTTACCAATTGCAACAGTTTGAAATTGATCAAACATGCTATCAAAATGCATTGATAAATTATTGATGACTGGAATGCAGAAGTTGGAAACAAAGAAGGGTCAGTAGTTGGAAAATATGGCCTTGGCCATAGAAATGATGCTGGAGATTGCAAGATAGAATTTTGCAAGACCAACGACCTATTCATTGGAGATATGTTTTTTGAACAACATAAAGGCAATTATACATGTAGACCTCCCCAGATGGAATACACAGGAATCACGTTGACTACATCTGTGGAAAGATGATTGAGAAGCTCAGTATCATCAGTCAGAACAAGGCCAGGGGTCGACTACTGAACAGACAGACCATCAATTGCTCATATACAAGTTCAAGTTGAAACTGAAGGAAATTCAAACAAGTCCACAAGAGCCAAAGTACAACCCTGAGTATATTCCACCTGAGTTTAGAATAAATTTGACACATTAAACACTAATGACAGAAAACCAGACAAGTTGTGGGATGATATCAAGGATCATAAATGAAGAAAGCAAAAGGTTATTAAAAAGACAGGAAAGAAAGAAAAAACCAAAGTGGATGTCAGAAGAGACTCTGAAACTTGCTCTTGAATGTAGAGTAGCTAAAGCAAATGGAAAAGATTATAAAGTAAAAGAACTGAACAGAAAATTTCAAAGGGTGGCAGGAGCAGACAAAGTAAAGTATTGTAAAATGTACAAAGACCTGGAGTTAGAAAACCCAAAAGAAAGAACACACTCAGCGTTTCTCAAGCTCAAAAAACTGAAGAAAACATTCAAGCCTCTAGTTACAATATCTGAAGGATTCTATGGGCAAAATATTGAAAGACACAGGAAGCATCAAAAGAAGATGGAAGGAATACAGAGTCACTATACCAAAAAGAGTTGGTCGTTGTTCAACCATTTCAGGAGGGAGCATGTGATCAAGAACTGATAGTACTGAAGGAAGAAGTTCAAGCTGCACTGAAAGCATTGATGAAAAACAAGGCTCCATGAATTGTCAGAATGCCAATTGAGACGTTTCAATAAATGGATGCAAAGCTGGAAACACTCATTCATCTATGCTAAGAAATTTAGAAGACAGCTACCTGGCCAACTGACTGGAAGAAATCCATATTTGTGCCCATTCCAAAGAAAGGTGCTCCAACAGAATACGGAAATTATTGAACAATATTAATGTCACACACAAGTAAAATTACGCTAACGATAATTCAAAAGTGGCTACAGCGGTACATCGACAGAGAACTGCCAGAACTCAAGTTGGTTTCAAAAGAGGACATTGAATGAGGGATATTATTGCTGATGTCAGAGGGGCCTTGGATGAAAGCAGAAAATACCAGAAAGATGTTTACCTGTGTTTTATTAACTATGCACAGGCATTCGGCTGTGTAGATAATAACAAATTATGGATAACATTGAGAAGAATGGAAATTCCGAAATACTTAATTGTGCTCACGCAGAACCTGCACATAGACCAAGAGGCAGTTGTTCAAATAGAACAAGGGGAGAACGCATGGTTTAAAATCAGGAAAGGTGTGAGTCAGGGGCGTATCCTTTCACCATACTTATTCAGTCTGTATGCTGAGTAAATAATCCAAGAAACTGGAATATATGAAGAAGAATGCAGCATGAAGATTGGTGGAAGACTCATTAACAACCTTTGATATGCAGATTACACAACTTGCTTGTTGAAAGTGAAGAGGACTTGAAACAGTTACTGATGAAGATCAAAGACTACAGCCTTTAGTATGGATTACACCTCAACATAAAACAAAAATCCTCACAATTGGACCAATAAGCAACATCATAAGTAGAGAAAATATTGAAATTGTTAAGATTTCTTTTTACTTGGATCCATAATCAATGCCCATGGAAGCAGCAGTCAAGAAATCAAATGACATATTGCATTGGGCAAATCTGTTGTAAAAGACCTCTTTAAAGTGTGAAAAAGCAAAGATGTCACTTTGAGGACTAAAGTGTGCCTGACCCAAGCAGTGGTATTTTCAATAGCCTTATATGCGTGTGAAAGATGCACAGTGAATGAGGAAGACCAAAGAAAAATTGATGCATATGAATTATGGTATTGGTGAAGAATATTGAATATACCATGAACTGCCAGAAGAATGAACAAATCTGTCTTGGAAGAAGTACAGCCAGAGTGCTCCTTAGAAGCGAGAATGTCAATATTTCGTCTCACTACTTAGGACATTTTGTCAGGAAAGACCAGTCCCTGGAGAAGGTCATCATGCTTGGTAAAGTAGAGGGTCAGAGAAAAAGAAGAAGACCCTCAACGAGATGGATTGACACAGTGGCTGCAACAATGGGCAAGGATTGTGAGGATGGCCCAGGACCAGGTAGTGTTTCCTTCTGTTGTACACAGGGTTGCTATGAGTCTGAACTGACTCAACGGCACCTAGCAATAACAACAACATCCTTATTTAATCCTTTCAGACACAACCCTATAGAACAGATAGTATTATCATCCTAGCTTTACAGATGAGGAAATAGGTACAGTAAGCTTGAATAACTTGAGTAATACCCACAGCAAATAAGTGGCTGAGGTGAGATTTGAACTCAGGCAGTCTGATGCCAAAAGCTATACTTTTCACCACTATGCTATTCCACATTCTAATGTAGTCATCGGAGTCCCTGGATGGCACAAACAGCTAAGTGTCTGACTACTAGCTGAAAGGTTGGCAGTTTGAACCCACTCAGAGATGCCTCGGAAGACAGGCCTGGTGATTTGCTTCTTGAAAACCCTATGGAGCAATTCTACTCTGCACACATGGGGTCTTCACGAGTCAAAATCAACTGGACGGCAACTACCAACAACAACAATGTAGTAGTACTTCATCTTCAATCTTAAGTTTACTTAAAATACACTTTTATATAATTATTAAATCTGCCATGCTGAAACCAAAATAATTTCTGAAATCAAGACCCTTTGAGGGTTGTTTTATATGTAGAGAATATTCCTTGAGCTCACCTGAAAATTCCTAGGCCAAAAGAAGTGTGAGGTGGCTTTGTTTGGAGCTTCCATTACTGGGTGATGGCTTAGAAAGAATCAGCCTAGATGATGACTGGGAGAGAAGCAGCCCTCAGATCAGATATCACAGCTCACCTACCTCTTCTTTTACAGGGCTTCTATAAACGGACCCCCGACTACCTTCACATTAGAGAATGGAAGAGGATGGGCTGCTTTCCTGTCCCCATGGTCCACTCCACATTCCTCATTGACCTCAGGAAGGAGGCCTCTGACAAGCTGGCGTTCTACCCCCCACACCAAGACTACACCTGGACCTTTGACGACATCATGGTCTTTGCCTTTTCCAGCAGGCAAGCAGGTACTGTTTGTGTTTGGTTTTACGTCCCCCATGGAAATACTGCAAATGACCAGCTCCTTTGTTTTGTGCATCTTATTAGAGAGCTCCTATTTAAGGAAATAGAATTCATTTTCAGGTAGTGTTAGATGCACTTAATTGTCTGCAGTAACCATACCCACACCCACTGTGAGCACCAATGACCAAGAGCTAGGACTGGCCCCTGCCTAGGAATCCACTATCTTTTTCTGAGGGGAGGAGGCAAGTGTAGGGAGAGGTAAGTCATGGGGAAGTGACTGGTTTTCTATGATGCTTCTGCAATACTGTTGTTCATAATGGGAGTCCCTTTATTAATTAGGAAACTGTAACACAGGCCCAAAACAACACTGGCAAAGATCTCAATGGAAATTGATTTCTTTTCAAAAAAGTCTGAGGTGGTATAATGGCTATGTTTCACAAAGTCAGAGACCCAGGCTCCTTCTATACCACTTCTCTACTGTCCCTGAGGTGTTGTTCCTATCTACATGATCTAAAATGTCTCACCATCATGGATGCTTTCCAGTCATGGAACCAAAAACGGAGAGGGTAGGGCACTCTTCTTCCACTTAAGACAATGTCTTAGTCAATGTTCTCTAGAGAACCAGAATCAGCAAAAAAAAAGAAACAAAACAAAACAAAACTTTAAATACACACACACACACACATAATATTGTATATTATATATGCTGTTATGGTTAGGTGCCTTGGAGTTAATTTTCAACTCATAGCAATCCCATGTGACAGAGTAGTACTGCCCCATAGGGTTTCATAGGCTGTAATTTTTATGGAAACAGATCTCCAGGTCTTTCTCCCTAGGAGCTGCTGGATGGGTTCAAACCGCCAACCTTTTGGTTAGCAGCCAAGCCCTTAGCCGTTGTGCTACCAGGGCTCCTATATTATATACAATATTATATATGGTAATATATATAATATATATTCTATATTTTATATTGTATATGTGGTAATATATAATGTTGTATATATATATATAAAAAGAGAGAGCTTTATTTTAAGGACTTGGCTCATGCAATTACAGGGGGCTAGGAAGTCCGAATCTGTAGGCCTGGCAACAGGCTGGAGATTCCTGCAATCTTGTGTCCCCAAAGCTGTAGGTCAAGAAATGGGAAGAATAAGAATGATGAGTTCTGGAAAAATGTCTATTTGTAGTCTGGAGACAGAATACATCCTTTTCCTCTTAAGGCCTTCAACCGATTGGTTGAGACCCACACACATTATGGAAGGTAATCAGCTTTACTTAAGGCCAGCTGATGTAATCACATATAACTACTTCCTAACAGCAACTAGACTAGTGTTTGACCAAACAACTGGACACCATAGCCTAGCCAAGTTAACACATAACATTAACTGTCACAGGGCACAACCCACATCACTTCCATGCACATCGCATTGACAGGACAACATCTAGCTCTCAGACAGGCTCAGCTTGCACTCTTTATCCTACTCAGTTGCAAGCCCCAATTCTATCACTAGAGAAGGAGGAGGGAACAGATGTTGGAAGACAACCAGCAGCTCTGCCATAGTCCCCAAAGACAGACTTAACTCTGAACTGCTGGCAATACATTTCCAGTGGGGTGTGGACATTCAGAGAAAGACGAGTCAGTAGGAAGAAACACTTCTCTTGTTTCACCCTGGACGGTCAGGGAGGGCATAATTCACTAAAGAAATTCAACAGAAACACACCACAACCCTAAAGGAAACCTTTATACTCAGTGTAATTCAGACCTTCCTGATGGAAATCAGGTCTCATTACGAATGTGCCAGAAATGTGCCACTTAACCAATAGCAGAAATGGGTTTAGAAACCAAGAAGATGGCGAATAAACCAACTGTCACCATATAAGTTAGGGTGAAAGAAATCATACAAAGACCCCAGGCAATTGAGGCAGGTTGCTGGTAGCTGGGACCGTTGTCGGTAATAGAAGTCAAGCTACAGCTCACACAACTGATGCCGTCCTTAAAGCCATAGTTGTCCTCACTCCTGAGTGTTAGATTTGCTAGAAATGAGCATATTTGGAGGAAATATGGAAAGCTGATTTTTCCTCCCTGGCTGCTAGAGAGATTTAGACCCTTTGGCCAGGTGTAGACATCTTTTAGGCCTTATGCCAGGGCAAAAGCAAGGTTCTTATCCTCAGGTGGATTGGAAGTTTTCATGAAGGTTCTTACATTAGTGTTAATGGAAACTGCTTCTTTCACCTTGGTCAGTGATTTGCTCTGACTTCTCCAGGACGGGAAGCAGAGTCAGGGCCTTCTCATTCCTGCAAGTTGTGCCGGTCTCTTTGCTTCAGTGCTTGAAGTGAGGATGTTCTAGGAAAGTGAGCGATTAACAATTACAGTAATGAACATTGCCTAACAGAGTCTCCCTTTGTAAGTCATCGCACAAAGCATCATTGTGACCTCACACGCTAAATCATTATGATACATTTTTTAAAAACCAGTAACTGGGTATTTGGGCTGGAAGAGTGACACACGCTGGCCAGGTATTTTTCAGCTCTGCCGTTGGCCTGTTCACCAGGACTTCATGCTTTACCGGTCGGACTACCCACAGGCCCTTTCTGGAACATTGAAAGCAGGTGCATTCCTGACTGGTGATTCAGTTGGGAGAGGAGAGGTAGAAAATGAAGGCGAGGATCAATCCACAAGTCTTCACTTTTGTGCCTAGCATTGTGTTAGACTCTTTGTTAGTTGAGATAAGCCCTTCACGTGTGAAAACAACTAGGAGAATGAAACACTAAAAGCCAAGGGCCAGATTAGTGGTGCCGACTCAGAACAGGACAGGAGTCAAGACAGGAAGCAATCACTGTCATCTGGGGGAATGAATGAGTCTTCCTGATAGTTGTGTGGTTCTAAGGTAGTAATATTATGTATCTTGAAGCATTTTAAGAAGAGATATGGATAAGCCTAGGAATATCACATGCAGACCATTGAGTGTCTCTCAGATCTTCCCTTTTTGCGTCCAAAACAAAGCATTTCCCCTTTCCCTTGAGAGTCTTGATGAAAGATTATTTGAATTCTTTTGTTCTCACTCTTATAAAGCTCCCTAGCTGTGTATCATCCATTGGAACATAATTTTTAAAGTGTCCAAAAGGAAATAGGGTCTACATGTCCCCAGCGGGACCATCTAACCACAAACCATGTTCCTTAATCTTTCACCTCATACTCTCGTCATTATCACATGTGGGTGACAGACAACTGAGGAAGCAATCACAGTGTGCTGATGTGCTGGTGGCTTCGCTGCCCTTCTAGCCCAAAAGGAGAGCACTATCAGTCATGGACAGTCTCTGTGGCTATTATGAGGCTGAGTCAAGAGTTCACATCTCATTGTGGCCAATGGTCCAGGCTTTATATCATGGCTACAGGAAATATCCCCGGTGCCAGCCAGTTGTCTTCCAAATGTCTGCTGTGAATCAAAAGAGGTGGGAGATGAGGGAATGACTTGGACAAGTCACAGCTTCTCTGAGCTTAATTTTTCATCATCCAGGATAGAGATAATTATATCAATCTACAATGTTAGGGTACTATGTGAGTTCAAGAAAAATGTATCTTCATAAGAGAAGCAAAGTCCTTCGTAGTATAGTATGATTCACCCTTCTTTTTCAAATGAAAATTGTTTTCCCTAGAAGCAGCATTCACTGTGAGTGCCTGGTTCCTTCATAGAGTTTATCTAATTATCAACACGTTTCCCCTTTATATATATTTTTTAATCAAGTTATCCATCCATATTGTTTAAAGAGTTCAAATAGTTCCCCAAGGTTTATTATAAAATTAGAAGTCCCCTGTATACCATTTCACTTTTCTAGAAGGCAACCACTTTTATCTCTTTTAGATGATTATATTAATACAATATTTAAATCTGTGTTTCTAAGCAACATGCTTGCTTTGCTCCTTCTTGATTTTTTTGTTTTATTTTAGGCATTATCTATTGACTCTCCATTACAGAAGATGAGGAATTAGCTCTTTCTCCTTCTTTTGTCCCCTCCATGCAAACACATTCTTCCCATCACCCCATCCTCTCAATATAGTTATATGATAATTTAAGATAGATTATTATTCTCAGTGTTTATGTTGTTATAATCATGTAAACCAGGGCTTCTAACCAGTTCTTCCAGATTCAGTTATGGCTGAGGAAGTGAAACCAGAACAGACTGAAATTTTTAAAATTTTTAAAATTGGAGTGAACTGGAATGATAACTGAAATGGGAAAAATTACCAGTTAAAGCCCTGCTAGGAACCTAATCTCCCTCTTAGAAAACAAGGGCAGCATACAAGTTGCATAGCAACCAAATCTCTTGCCTGTCAGATTTTAAGCAAAGATGGAAACAGCAGGGCCCTGCTCAAAGATGGAAGCCGACTGCACCTTTTTGAATGTGCATTGCTTTCCTCAGTTCTTCCAATAATCCAGTCTCACATCAGGCTCCTTAAAGGGCTCACTACGCCTATTCCAAGTCTCTCATTCCAGGGCTTCGACCATAATTTTTCCCATTCTGGTTATTGTTCTGCATCGCCAATATTGCAAAACTTCGGGTCTGTTCCAGTTTTGCTTTGTTGGCCATGACTGAACAGTTCAAACCAATTCAAAGCCTTGATGTAAATCCAATTCCAAGCCAAGGCATTTAGCACACTATGGTTAGTTTTCTTTTCATGTCGTACTTAATAATTGCTTTTTTGAGGACTTATTGTAAGTATTACTAATGCAATCCAAAATTAATAACTAATTGTCTAAAACTCCTCTCAGAATGTTCAGATTCATCAGTTGTTCTTATTGCATGTTTGTGAAGATGTCTCTCCTAGAGCCTTCTGAGATATTCTAATCTAACTGGTGCCATAATGTCAACCTGGTACTCCTTTCTCTTCTTTTTTTCATTGACTTTATTGTTTTCTGTATCCCAAGTCTTTCTCATTCTTTGTAATATTCTCCCCTTACCTCCTTCCTCTTCTTCACATCCTCCAGTAACTTTCTGAGAAAGAGTAATAAGAAGTAAATATTTTAGGACTTGCATGTCTGAAAATGCCTTTTTTGTACCCTCACACTTGATGGATAGCTTGCCTAGGTATCATATTATGCTTTTACTGAAGCATTGGAAAGTTAAATGGTAAAATGGTTTAGCTAATTAGGGTAGACTGGCGACAAAAATATTACGTTTTTCCTTCTGCTTCCTGAATTTATCATGATTTTGCAAGAGGATGCATTTTGGTTTGAAGTTCCCCAGAAGCATTCATGTAAACAAACAGCAGAGCTAGTGAGATGGAAGTTCACCTGAAGGCAAGAGAAGTGACAGTACTTGGTGAACCAGACCTGATTCGAGCCAGTTCTTCTCTGTTAAAGCCATGAGACAGCTTCATCCGATTTGGCAGGTGATGCAGCTGACCCGAGGAAATTTTATTGCACAAAATAGAGAAGTCACTATGCAAATAATTCTTTCTCTGAAAAGCACTAATGATTATAGCAATTAACAAAACAGAGGCTTGGACACATGGACCAGAGCTTGGCAGACTCATCTTAAGTTATCTTTTCGTTAGTCAGGACTGTCAGTTACCGAATCTGTATGAGACCATCTTTATTCCTGTATCCCTAGCTGTCTGGTTGGTTATAGATGCTTTGTAATTCTCTGAATTAGCTCTCTGGGGCTGTGAAAACAAGCATTGAATACTAGAGAGTTGTGATATATTTCTGGAATTGTCTTACTGCAGGTTCTTAACAGGACGTGAAAAGCAGATTTTCTTCTGTTCTTTTATTCAGCTATTACAGACATTTCATGTCTGTTGGTTGGCTCCAAATCCAGGTTTTTGAAGAGAAGAAATAAAACCAATGAGAATCATAAAAATTTTAAATTTCCTTTTTTTTTTTTTTTTTTTTGTTCTGTGTATGCCTAGATTTAGCTTTAATAATCTGTCAGGGTTTTCCTGTTTGCTTTCATATCAAATGTGGATTCCACTCCTTATTTTCTTGTTATTTCCTGTAGGTGGATTACAGTGTTCCATTCTGCTTCCTGGAGCGGGAATTCCTTGCCTCCCTTTTGATCCCTTCATGCCTTTAGTGTTCATTTCAGGCCAGCAGTGTGGTTTTACTTCAGAGAGAAAAAAAAAAATCAATTTCCTATGAGCTAAAGAACGGCCCAGTGTTTTTATTAGCCCCTAAATGATGTGTTTTACCTTCTTAATAAAGGAGCATTTTTGAGGTCTACAGACAGTACCTGGAACAATTACTCGTGCAATTTCAGTGTCAAGCAGCTTCAGCTACGCTCTAATCTGCTATCCCTCAATTGTCATTATAGAACAAAAAATTGTGGTTTCTGATGGGTCTGCTTTGTCCCTCTCTTGGGTCCTCAGGTGTCCAGATGCACCTCTGCAACAGAGAGCACTATGGCTACCTGCCCATCCCCCTGAAGCCCCATCAGACCCTGCAGGAGGACATCGAGAACCTCATCCATGTGCAGATAGAAGCCATGAGTGAGTGACCCAGGAGCAGGCGTGACAGCTCTTGTTCCGTTGCAACAGTGGCCACGTGGCTACTTCTCACTCTTCCGAGGCTGGAACCTCACAAGCTGCTGGTCTGCCTTGGCTGAAACATAGAGATTCATTCATTTGTTCATTAATTCATTCCTCAAATATTTTCTGTATGAAATATGAATATGACAAGGTCTTTGCCCTCAAAGAGTTTCCTGTCCAGATGGAGAGCTGAGTACACAAGTAAATACTTGTCACAAATGTGATAAATGCTAAAATAGTGTTTTGTGGTGTGGATTTAAACCCTGACTCTGCTGCTTTCTAATTATATGACCTGAGGCAACTAATTTAATCTCCTTACTTGTAAATGGAGGTAGTGGTACCTTATAAAGTTTTTATACAGATTCCTCACAGTGTGTGCAAAACGTCTAATAGCAATGATAATAATCGTGACTTCAATTTAATAATAGCTTGTGATCTAACAGATACCACGCTAAACACTTTTTGTATATTGTTTCATAATTGTTACAATAATTTAATAAGGGATTTTATTATTCTCATATTGAAACTGAAGTGTACAGAGATTAAGTAACTCACCCTGGATCATTCCACTAAACAGATGACAGATAGGGATTTGAACCCACCCAGTTTTCTCTAAAGTTCATGTCCTAAGCATTGCATTGTTGCTGCCTCTGGGTCTTGCGTGATGTCAGAATTGGTACATGCTCAATAATCAGTAGCCGTATTTACTATTATGTGTACTGTACAATAATGGATAAAGGAGAAAGTAACTGATCCACACTGTCTAAGGGAGAATGTCAGGAATAGCTTTCAAAAGAGGGACTATTTATACTAAACATTCACATGGCATTTGAGAAGTTGTGTTGTTCATCACTAGAGCATAAGATGGGCATGTGTGGGCAGTGGGATGATTGGGGAGGCACAGTGAGAGGTGAAACTAGAAAATGTGCAGGGACCCAGCCAGAAGAACCTCTAATATATAAGAAGGTGTTTGGACTTTTTCTGAAGGGAGGGGAACCTTTCATAGGATTTTAACAGAGATAAGTCAGGTTGAAAATTGGATTTTGAAAGATCCCTCTAGTGATAAGAGAAGGATGGATGGAGCAGGATGGGAACAATGGGTGCTGGTCTCAGGCCAGAGATGAGGAGACCATTTTGGACATTGCATGGCAAACTAGACAAAAGATGGTGAGGATGTAGGCTGGGACGGTAGCAGTGGGAATGGAGAGAAAGGGACAGATTGAGATACTTAAGAGATAGACTTGAAAGGATTTAGCCCAGGGTTGGCTGTAAGGGATGAGCAAAAGGAAGGCATGGAGAAAAACTCCGAATTTCTGACATGGGTGTCTGGGATGGTTGTAGGAACTTTAAATGGGATACAACATGTAGAATAAAGGAGAGTTTTAGGAAGAAAGACCATGAGTTCATTTTTAGACCTGTTGAGTTGCCTGTTATCTGTTTCCTGCACTAAACTGTAAATACCTTTTTAATTGTATTAGTCTCAGGACTAGTAGTTACCCAGTAAATGTTTGTGAAATGATTGAATGAATGAATGAATTTAGGTGGAGATGTTCAGTAAGTAGTTGGATAGAAGAAACTGGAATTTAAGTGCTATCAGGCCAAGAAATGTTGGGTTGAGGTTCATAGACAAGATAACGTGATATCCTAGAATTTCAAGAAAGCGGGCGCATGAGATGTAGAAGGAAGTACAAGTAAGATGAGTTCTGAAAAAGGTTCAGTGGATTTTTCCCATTAATACCCATGGCAAGAATGGTTTCAGAGAAGTGGTAGGGGCTGACTCAGAATTCAAAGGGTTAAGAAGCAATTAAGAAGCAGGGAAATAGAGAAAGCAGAGATTTTTCTTTCAAGAAATGGGGTTGGAATTAGAAGATGAGAAAGACAATGATAATTAAAAAGACTCATCAGAGTATTCCTTTAAATAGCAAACTTTCTTACTGTATCTAAACAGGATTCTTTTTGCAAGACATTCATCAACTGGATTTACCAGGGACATATTGGTGATGTAGAGCAAGATACAGGCATAGACTATATTCAGGAGGTAGGAGAGCAGCGTTCCTGCGGTTACTACCTTTGATGCTGACATGCATGATAGTTTGCAAGCCATTTGGCCTTTCCTCATCTCATTATCCCTGATTGTGAAAAGAGAAACATGAGCTCACTATCATTTTCTAAGTGCATAGACAATAATGGGGATCATTAAAATAAAAATAATATTCTTGAGGGGGGTAGATTAGAATTGAGGAAGGGGCTGGTTCACTATGTCAGTATTTCTTGAACCAGCCCTTAGAAATCTCTTTTGTGAATTTCTTTAACATATAATGTTTCTGCCTCCTTCTCTGTGTTCTAGGCCCTAGAGGTGGAAAGATGTGTGGTGGGTGGCACAGAGGAGCGGTCTTACTGCCCTCTATCCCAAGTACCTAGCACAGCAGGTGACAATTACCAAACCAAACCCATTGCTGTTGAATTGATTCTGACTCTTAGCGACCCTTACCTGGTAGGAAACAAGTATTTCCTGAATGCATGAGTAAGTAAATGAATGAACATGGTACTGCAAAGAGCACTGAACCTGAAACCAGAATAATAGGCTTTAACCCAGGTTCTGTCACTGACGATGAGCTTTAGCTCCTTTATCTATACAGTAAGGATAATAACGCTGACTTTTCAGGGTTGGGAGGAATACATAAAATAATACGCATCAACTCTACGAAATAATGAAGTGTTGCTGCCATTATGATCCCATTTAGTGCTTGGTAGTGTGGTCATGTGCTGCCCCTCATCATCCCTGTTTCATTACGATAAGTCCTATCATTTTATTAAAATTTCAGAATATGAATTTTAAATTATAGAAAATAATTGGGATAGCACATATTTGGAAAATAAAATTTTCAGGGTAATAATGCAAAGGTATAGAACAGTTCATGTAGAATTAAAAGGTTGGCAGTGATGAAATAATATCTGTCAAGTGTCCTCCTCTAGGGGAAGATGGTTGAAATAGAAGTTAAAAGCATCTTGCACTGTGTCTGGAACCCAATGTTCAGTAAAGAAATGGCTGCTAGGAGCCCTGGTGTCACAGTGGTTAAGAGCTACGACTGCTAACCAAAAGGTTGGCAATTCAAATCCACCAGCCATTCCTTGAAAACCCTACGGGGCAGTTCTACTCTGTCCTGTACGGTCACTATGAGTCAGAATCGACTCAACGGCAGTAGGTTTGGGTTTATGCTTTAATTGGGGAGACAGGCCAGACATAAAAAGACATTGACAATATGGGATAGTGTGGGGCAGGTGCTTTCTGAAAGGAGCAGATAGAAGGACAGTAGGAATTTGGAGTGAGGAGAGACTGGTGTGAGCTGGTGTGATCCAGGGAAGCTTCAAGTCCTGATGATTCTTAAGCTGAGATGTGAGGGAAGGGTGGATTTTAGACAAGTGTGGTGATATGGTGAGGACACTACAGGCAGAAGAAACAGACTAACCAAAGACATTGTTCAAAAGTGTTCTCACCCTGAAAGAGGGTTGGCTTAAAACAGTTGTCTGCCATCAAAGAATTTATATTCTAATTTATATTGAGATAGACAATATAACAAGGAAGCAGCCACAAGAATATTTGGGGAAGATTGTTCCAAGCATAAAGAGTAGCACATGCAAAGACCATAACACAAGAAAGAGCTTGGGGTATTTGAAGGGCAAAAGGCCAATCTGGTTGGGGTATAGAGAATGAGCTGAGTGGAGGGAAATGAGGTCATGGTGGAAGAGGCCAGACATACAGAGCCTTGTAGGCCACAGTGAGGGATTTGGATTCTATTCTAAGAATAATAAGAAACCATTGAAGAGTGGTATGATGCAATTTATGCATTTAGAAAGATCACTCAGGCTGGCTGTGCATATTATAGTGTAGAAGAAAAATGTGGAGGAGGGTGCATCTCTCTTGGTAATAGATGATGGTAGCTTGGATGTAAGCTGTAGCATCCAAGGAAGGTGGTGAGGAGCCAATGGATTCAAGATGTAATTTTGATGGTAAAGCCAAATGATGGTACAGAGATGTGGACACAGCTCATAAAAGAAAGAAAGGAATCAAGAATGAATCCAGGATTTTGGCCTGGAGTCTTATATACCATTTACTGAGATGAGAAAGGCTTTACGGGGGAAGATTTGGGGAGGAAGTTTTGGTCATGCCAAATTTAAGATATTTATTAGATATCTGAATGGTGAGGTCAGGAGATAGTTGAATATATGAATCTGGAGATCAGGGGAGAGGCTCAACTGTAAGTAGACATTTGAGAGATATTGACATAAAAAGGATATTTGAAGCTATGAAACAGGGTAAACTTAAGTAGTAAGAGAACATAGAAAAAGAAGAATAGAAAGAGATGAACAGATCCCTGTGGGAGAGAAACAGCCAGAAAGCTAGGAGGAAAAACAGGGAAGTAAAAGGGCACAAAAACTTAAAGAAGTATTTGGAAAAGGAGCCAGATGCTGCTGAAAAATCAACTATGTTGAGGATAGAGAATTGATTATTGATACTGTCAAGATAAGGGTATGTGATGACCTTGTTAAGAGCCACTTCAGTGCAACAGCAAGGATAAAAATCCACTAGAGTGGGTCAAAGAGAGAGAAAGAGGAGTTGAGAAAGTGGAATCTTGTGATAGGGACCAGAGAAATGGGTGGTAGCTGATAGGGGATGAAAGATCAAGGGAGAGATATTTTGTTTGTTTTTAGGATAGGAACATAACAGCATGTTTGTTTGCTAATGAAAAGGGTCCAATATAGATCACGTAAAAGAGAAGAATATAATTTCAAGACTGCCATCTCTGAGAAAACAAGAGCAGTTTAACCCAGAACAATATTGGAGAGATTGTTCCAGATGGGAACAAGGCTGCATCCTCCACTATAGTGTAGGGAAGGGAGAGTAGGTATAGATGCAGCTGGGTTTATGGGCCTGAGATGAAAGGAAGAGGTAGATCTAATTTGATTTTAAATACGTCCTCTATGAAACAGGTAGACCAGCCATCATTTGGGGAGAGGTGTTGGAGATTTCAGGAGAGAGGAGAAGGCATAAAATTTACCGGTAAAGTAGATTTACTGAGGAAGTGGTGTCACATCATTTGGTGGTGCTGAGTCCCTGTATGATGCAAACTATTTGCAGTCAGCTACTAACTGAAAACTTGGCAGTTCAAACCAACCCAGCCATGCCATGGAAGAAAGTCCTGGTGATCTACTTCCATAAAGATAACACCCAAGAAACCTATGGAGCTCAGTTCTACTGTGTAACGCATGGGGTCACCATGAGTCAGCATCAACTTGCCGGCAGTGGGTTAGGTTTTGATTTGAGTGCTAATTTGACTACTGTGGCTATAATTTTGAAGTGACTCAGTCAACACAATTGTGTGAATATCTACTGCAGTATTCTTCTTGGTGCTCAGTAAGTTGACAATTGAGTTGAATAAAAATTGGAGTTTTAGCAGGCAAGGTCAGTTGAAGGGAATTAAGAGTCTTTATAAGGAAGTGTTAGAGTGCTAGACCATGAAATGGATGAAAGTGAAGACATGAAGGTTGTGATGGATGTGGACATGGTAGTGGATTACTGAGGAAGGGTAACAGAATGTTGACATTAAGGTCAACAAGCTAGGTTGTTTGTTGGATGGACCCCCAGTGTGGATGTCAAGGGTTCTAAGTACAGTACTAGGCAGTGATGGCTAGGCACGCCACTGATGGCAGTGACAATGAGACTTGATCCAGAGGCTAGAGTCATCAGTGACCGAGGGAGCATGATGAGGAGATAGAGGGGGCACGATGGGGAGATAGAGGGGGCATGATGAGGAGATAGAGGGGTGCTAAAATCTGTTTCACAGAAGATGGGGGTTTTGAAGGATGAAGGAGAGATAGTTTTGAGTGAGTTAGTGTATTGGAGAAAACTCAACTTCTACTCTGAAAGCTGAAAGGGAGGCAGTGCCCTCAAAGGAAAGACAAGTTTTCATTAAAATAAAAAGGTGAAGAGACATTCAAAAATAAGCTTTAAGATATTGGGGAGTTTGTGAATGGCAGACCACAGTTTCAGAGGACAGAGTTAAAGAGTTTGGCTGGGGTAGGATAAGAACAACAACATTGCCTAACACTATACCCTTCACTGTACGTATACTAACTCATTCAGTACGTTAGGAGATATACAGAGAATTTGGGAGTGTGCTTCCATTGGGGGAAGAATGGCAGGAAGCTAGTGCTTGTAAAGATGATAGATGTAAATGGGTTGTGATGCATTAGGAGATTGGTCTTGCCAGTCAGAGCATAGGGCTATGGGAAATCTCAGGTGGCTGTTCTCAGTAATGACATTTGGAGGCAACAGAACATCATGTAAAGATTAAGATTAGTGGATCTGAAGTCTGAAGATTTGAGACTGAGTTCCAGCTCTGCCATTCAATGACTGTTTGACCTTGGGCAAGTCTACATCTGGGTAGGTCTCAGTTTCTTCATCTATTTAAAAAAAAAAAAAATCAAGATAAAATGTAATGGATGTGAAAGCACTAAACAAATTTTAAAGCCCTTAAATGTCTGATGTGACTGTCATGGTGGAGGTCAGAACTGTGCTTGAGAAAGGTTATTTTGACAATAGTGTGCAAGATGAGTTAGAATGAAGCAAGACTGAGAGCACTAGAGTTTAGAAAAATCTCAAAAGAGCGCAGGCATGGTGGGTGAGGACCTGAGCCACGGTGGTGGCAGCAACAATGGAAGAAAAAAAATTAGGAGAAAGTATGGAGAACAAGTGTTAGGATTTGATCCAAGTACAATCTCTTAAATACTTTCTAGACATCGCTTGGCTGGTGCCCTGTACACTGGATGGTGTGGGCTATAGTGTAAACCACAGAAGGAGTGGCAAGAGATGGTCACCCAGGAGCAAGAACACAATAAACTGAGCCACTGTAGACCCAGTCCAGTTGCCCAAAGCCAACGTGACACCATGGTTTCCAAGGACTAGTTTTTTGGGGGCAGCGTAGATAGGGGTTATAAGCTTAGGTGTAGGAGTCAGACCTAAGTTCAAATCCCAGCTCTACCAACTCTGTGGCTTTGGGCAAATTATTTAAGCCTTTGTTTCCTTGTCTGTAAAAATAGGGACACTCATACCTATCCCATGATGCATTTTGTGAAAATTAAATAAATGTGATTATATATGTCAAGAGTGTAGCCCAGAGTTCAGTGAGTGATAAAATCTCTGTAACAATAGCTATTATTATTCCTGGTTCCTGGCTGTGCAAGCAGTTAATGTGCTCAGCTGATAACCGAAAGGTTGGGGGTTAGAGTTTACCCTGAGGCTCCTCGGAAGAAAGGCCAGGTGATCTACTTCTGCAAATTCAGCCATTGAAAACCCTACAGAGCACAGTTCTACTCTGACACTCTGACACACATGGGGAGCAGAAATTGACTTAATGGCAACTGGTTTATTATTATTCCTAGCTCTTGAAACTATTCAGGGGCCAATGAAGCCCATTGTCCAAAGTGGTGATACAGGGAGGGGCTGTGTATGGATTCAATGAGAGACTGGATAAATTTTGAATGGCGGGGTCAGAAAGGACCACAAACAGATGCTGGGTTATACCTAACCTTCAAATCTGACATCAGCAAAGACACCCACGGCTCCCTCCCGTTCTATTCTTGGCCCCCTGCCCCCTGTAAGTCTCTTTGTTCTGACCCAGTATATCATTTCCTGTTTTTCTTTATGGCTTAGCTCTGCCTTCAGTGGCAAAACCCAGGTAAGCTTGTCTGATATTTTTGCACAATGGTGGCTTTCTGGAGCCAACCACTTGTGGCTTTTTCAGGACATTTGTACTGTGAACAGAATGTCTGTCCATATTAGAAGGAAGCAGAGTGGCTAAAAGCAGTCAGTCTCTTTGGTTGAAATGTTAAAGCCACACAGGCTATCTGTGTGCCAAATGGAGACCAGAAGCCTAGAAAGGGTAACTCAGAATATAACCCTTCCCATGTCTAAGGCCCAGGGAGTGAGAGCTAGACTGCTCCTTAAACAATATTTTGTACAGGAAGGCGTTTGTACCTTAAGTTTCTTTCTATTAAAAACCTGACCGCATTCATGGTAGACCCTCAATCAATATTTGTTGTTTTTGAAAGAAATGAATGAGGAGTGGAGTGGAGCAGAAAGTACCAAAACATTCTGGGCTGCTATTGGAAAACAGAACTACATGCACTGTGTGGCTGTGACTTATAAGAGTCGGATCTGAAGTAATGAGACCCACTCTTGTGTTTGGCTTAGGGAACCAGTCTCATTCTATTCTAGAATTTTATATCATTTGATCATAAACTGGATGCAATGGTTTCTTTTTAAAATCTCAGTGAGGGGTAAGGTAAACAGATAATACCCTATGGACAGTATCTCAGTCAGGGTGGGCCAAGTTATGCTGGGATATCAAACAACACCGAAATCTCACTGGCTTATACAACGAAAGTTTTCTTCTTGCTATGCGAAGTCTGCAGCAGTCCTGGCATCTCTCCTGGGCAGCTGCCCTCCATGTGTTGGTGTGACATTCCAGGCTGCTTCAAAGTTGTGGCTTCTCCATATCAACACATACTGCTATGATCATCATGGCGAGGCAGGTGTGGGGGAGAAGAAGAGTTTGGAGAGTTGAGCAACAGCAATTAAACGCTTTCCCAGTAAGTCAAATGGCCATGACTACCTTCAAGGGCAAGGAAGGGTAATCCTCTCACGTGTCTGTAATAGAGAATGGATATTGGTGAATAGTCATAACGGCAATCACGGATAGTTCCACAAACAACCCAATTACCAACTCTCATTTTAAATATCGTTTGTATTATCGCTTTAAGGAAAACCAGTTGAGTGCTCTGAATTTCCATGATACAAAAAAAATCTTTAAGACCTTCTTCGGTTCTTTAACTAAGCTTGCTTCCAACCTATAAAATACACAGTTTATAAACAAAACTTTTTCTGGGTGACAAATAAATAAAACTTTCATAACCCAACGAGGGTGGGTCCTGCCCGGTAAGATCCCTTGAGTCAATTGAGAGACACCAGGCCTCGGACAAAGAGAAAGTTGACTTAACTGCAAGCCAGTCAAGCAAGCAGCTAGGAGACTAAGTCTCAAATCAAGCTCCCCAAGGCTGAGGATTCTAGGTTTGGCATAGGGAACTCATGCGTAATTCATGAAGTTTCTGGGAATAGGCAGACAATTTCAGGAACTAATTAACATGTGTAGGGGTGCAGTAGGGGGTACAATATGGCAGCTGGGGGGTGGGGGCGTGTGATTTTTGAGGGGTATGACCCATGTAGTTTATCTAAGAACAGCTTTGCGGCTTATTGCTCATGTCCGAATGGAGGGGGTGGGTGGTTGGTGAGTAGTGAAGTGGCCTTGAGCAGAGAAGCAGTAAGACGACTTTGGGCTGTTACGCTGAAATGCCTTATCAGGAACTCACAGACCCAGGTGTGATGAGAAGAGGGGGAACGGTTTAACCCTGTTGACTACATTCCAGAAGGGGGAAGAGTTTAACCATGTCGGTTACACTTTCATTATTCAATTTGCAATGTCTTTCCCACTTGGAAGCTTCCCTTTAACCCTGTACCAGGTTCTGGGTCTGGCTGTCAGGAGTGAGAGGGTGTTAAAACAGGGACCTTTGGTATATCAGTGACTAAACCTGCCTGAATGACATAAAAATAATCCCAGACCTTGACAATTTTAAATTTATAGAAAAAAGCATTATTTAAAAAAAAAAATTAGCTTATTTTTGAGCTCTTTCATCATGAACCACAGTAAGTGATAGCTCAGAGTTATTGACCATTTACTGTGTTAATTTACCATAGAGAGTGCTTTGCATGTAGTATCTTGTTTAGAGTTTATACCATCCTAAGGAACGTACTTTTATTTTCCCCATTTTACACATGATGAAACAGGCATAGAGAGGTCACCTAACTCTCCCAGAACCTCATAGGCCAAGGTCTGGACCCAGATCTTCTAACTCCAGAGTCCTGACTCTTATCTGTTACCCTGAACAGCCTCCAAATACTCTTAAAATAAGTCTTAAGGGAAATGGAGCAAATACTGCAATCTGCATATAAACAAGTGCTTGTGAAAACTCTGACCATCAGGGTTCTTGTGGAACAAGAAAGTATATCCTAGGCCGCTCCATCCTAGAGAACTGCTGAGCAGTAGGGTTCATACGGCCTGTGGTGTTATCCCGTGGCCTGGACATCCAAGTCATGCTCCTGCCCTTGAGATCAGGTGTGCGGACAGAATTCTAGTCTTCTGACCCTTTCACTGACAAATCACTTTGCATGTTTCTTGTGTCTTCCAGTTGACCGTCCTCCAATGGAACCCTCCCAGTTTGTCTCGGTTGCCCCTAAATACCCAGACAAGATGGGATTTGATGAGGTAGGAAAGGTGTCTGTGTGTGTGTGTGTGTGTGCACACGCATGTGGTGTGCTATATGTATATATCACAACGTAAGCTTGAGCAGACATCTGAGAGCTAGCAAGACCTTTGGCCTGGCTGCTGGAAAGGCACTGAAGTCTTGAAGAAACTACTCGTTTTTTGTTGTGCCTTAGTTTTCTTATCTTAAAATAGGAGAATCCTGGTGAAAGGAAATTAGTCCTTGAGCCAGAAAGAAGTTACAATTTAGTAGCAAAAGTGAACTTGAAACTTTCTAGGAACAGGTATTGCTATATTTTATCAATCTTTTCATTAAGATTCAAGTATAGGGTAAAGAGGATATTGGAAGACTTTGACTTTATCCT
Organism: Dugong dugon; assembly: GCA_030035585.1. Taxonomy (NCBI): domain Eukaryota; kingdom Metazoa; phylum Chordata; class Mammalia; order Sirenia; family Dugongidae; genus Dugong; species Dugong dugon. The sequence continues at coordinate 46,850,420 of CM057469.1, read as the reverse complement.
GCCATGTCTGAATGAGTGGAAACCATTCTGGAATACCATACTTTGTTTCTTTCTGCTGTTCTTCTAGGGAAAAAGTTTGGAGGGCAAAGCTGAGAGGACAAAGAAAGAGAGAAAAAAGAAACTTATTCTAAAATTCTACCTTTCAGTAGGCAAGAACGTAATAGCTTTCTGCAAGCTATATTTATTATTAAGTTTCAGTTGCAAAAAGAATGAAGTACAAGTGTAAAGAGATGTCTGTCCTGGGAATATGCCCATAAAGAGATGTCTATCTTGGGAATATGCCATGGATACTTGGCGGGGCTAGAATTATGATTCCGAGTCACTGAATCCTTCATGGGTCCCTCATGTAGCCACTGACGAACACGTTCAGGTGGAGCTTGGAGGTCTTAAGGCTACAATAGTGCTTCAGGAATCCGTAAACTGATATAGAATTCTTCCATGGATTCTGAATATGTTATAGGCCAAGCTTTGTGCTTCACATGCTTCATCGCCGCTGCTTAATTAGAAGAAAATGCCTCGTTTATCACCCTGTACCATATACATACTTGCCCCCAAATTTGGCTGTCTAAAAGAGCTGCTGGAACTGGGAATCAGGATTTCCTCTATTAAATTGATTGGAGCTGGTCTTCAGAGAACGAAAAGAGTAATTCATGAATATTAAGTAAAAAAGAGTTATCAGAATGAGAATATTAAGTAGAAAAGAGTTATCAGAATGAGAAGAGATGAATTTCAGTGTAGTAGAGTCCTTGGGAGGATCCCTGGTGGTGCAATGGTTATGCACTCACTGCTCACTGAAAGGTTGGCAGTTTGAACCCACCAGCCGCTCCGTGGGAGAAAGATGTGGCAGTCTGCTTCTGTAAAGATTTACAACCTTGGAAACCCTATGGGGCAGTTCTACTCTGTCCTGTAGGGTCACTATGGGTCAGAATTCACTCAGTTGTAATGGGTTAGAGTCCTTGGGTGGTGCAAACATTTAATGCGCTCAACTGCTAACCAAAAGTTTGGAGGTTTGCCTCCACCCAGAGGTGCCTCGGAAGAAAGTCCTGGCTATCTACTTCTGAAAAAGCAGCCATTGAAAACCCTGTGGAGTACAGGGTTTATGGACATACATGGCACTGATATGAGTCGGAGTTGACTCAACAGCAACTGAGTAGAGAGGAATTAGACTGAATTGTAAATAGTTTTCAAAAAACAATCAGGGTTGCAGAAAATGTTGGCCCACACCACACATGGGCCTGGCTTCCATGTATCCTTACCTGAAGCTCTTGCTGGCTCCTCCTTTTTCAGTTCTTTACTTGAAAAAACCCAAGTGTCTGTACATATATTTGTTTTTCTTCTAAGACACATACCTAAGAGGACAAAACAATGCAAATAAAATGGGGCAAAACTGGAATATTCTAGCGCTGGCCCTCTATTTGGCAGGACTGAGTGTAAGGACTGGGCCACTCCTAGATATGCTCTGGATTATTCCAACTCTAGGAAGGGACACAGGCTCTGAAAATCTACTTTCCTGAACCTGGAGTAGTCCTCTCTCTGTCTAGAACAGAGATAGGAGGGTTGAAAAAGGGATTTTTGAGGGCCTTTTCAACCTATAAGGAGCCCTGGTGCTCAGTGGTTGACAGCTATGGTGAGCTACAGCTGCTAACCAAAAGGTTGGCAGTACGAATCCGCCAGCTGCTCCTTGAAAACACTGTGAGGCAGTTCTACTCTGTCCTGTAAGGTCACTATGAGTTGAAATTGACTCGATGGCAACAGGTGTTTTCAACCTCTAGGGTTGCTATGAGTCAGAATCGACCCGCCGGCAACAGGTTTTTTTTTGTTTGTTTGTTTGTTTCAACCCTGCTAGTGCTCCGTGACCTAGTTCGGGGTGTCTGGGCTGTATTTGGCTGCCTGGCTCTTTTCTCTGTTTACTCTTTGCTAAGTATGAAAGAGCTGTCTGTGTTTTTCTTTCGCAGCTACAGTTTTTATTGCACTTGTCCCGGCAAGGACTGGGATTACATTATTATTTACTAAAGTCTTCTGACTTTTTGTTGTATTTTGGTTTATTTTTGCTTTGTGTTTTACTCTCTTGGCATGACCCCAAGTGGCTCCATTTTTATGCATGAGAAAACACTCTTTCCTTTTCATATTTATAAAATTGGAGGATGAACATGGCTCATCAGAGTATGATTCTAAATGGGAAGAAAATGAAATACAAACAAGACAAATTGATTTACCACAGAAATTGTTTTCAAAAAGATAATTACCCAGTTAAGTAAACAAAGGAAGTAATGAAATGTGATGCAGTTAATCCATTTTGCCCTATATCAAGTGGATAATTTTTTCAAAGGGTACCATCTTGCTTCCCTATCAGTTTCTTTGCCCAGGGCTTTATAAATGAATGGAAATGAGAATACTTTGCAAGAAAGGGATGAAATTTTAGTTAGTGTAGCTTTAATCCCAATAGGATATACAATATATTTGCCATTACATCTATAACAACCATGTGAGCCAAAGCTTAAAACCCACTGCCGTCAAGTTGATTCCTATAGGACAAAATAGAACTGTCCCATAGAGTTTCCAAGGCTGTAATCTTTAAGGAAGCAAACTGCCACAGCTGTCTTCCATGGAGCGGCTGGTGGGTTCAAAACACCAACCATCTGGTTAGCAACCGAGCAATTAACCACTATGCCACCAAGACTCCGAACCAAAGCTTAACCCAATATAACCTCAATTCCAGCCTGATTTTCCTTTACTCTGGCAATAGGATAAAGCAAACTTTATCATAAACCATGTATCATGGAAGTTTTAATCTGTACAAGACCTGAGAGATGAGTTTGTTCAACTCCCTCTTTTATGGACAAGATAACTGGACCCAGAAGTATTAAATATCTTCCCCAAAGTCATCAATTGGTCAGTCAGGTCGAAGTTAATGTCATCTGACTTTATTCTTGTATGTTTTTCCTGCACAACGCTATATCTAAGGAGCCCTGGAGGTACAGTGATTAAGCGCTAACCAAAAGGTTGGCAGTTCAAACCCACTCAGCAGCTCCTTGTGAGAAAAGACCTGGCAATCTACTACACCTGTAAAGATTACAGCCTAGAAAACCCTATGGGACAGTTCTCTTCTGCCATACCGGGGTCACTGTGGGTTGGAGTCAACTCAATGGCACACAACAACAATAAATGGCATCTGAAGTCTCCCTCTCTTGGCACACTAGTTTAATATCTCAAAATGAGTTTATTATTGCTTGTAGCAAAAGGACCTTATTAAAACACTAATTTACCTCTAACAGCATTCATGAGGCTTCAAGTCCTTCTGTGGTTCCTTAAGTCCAGGAATTGTCAAGACTGCCTCATTATCTGCAGTGGCCTTGTGATGAGTATGGGTTCAGTGCAGCCATCAGGTATTTAAGGGCTAAGGCTTTGTCCTCATGGCAGGACATGCAAATGCACATTCTTTGTGACTTCACAGACCATTAGGTGTCCTCTTTATTTCATTTCTTGCACATGGTTTAGAAATTCTGCCTTTCCTTTCTCCCTTCCCTTCCCCACAGGGCAACTGCCAATGAGTAGCCCTTCTCTTTATTTCTTTCAGAAAAATTTCCTTCTCTTTAAGGGAATTGGAGAATTCTGGCAAAGAAGCTACTTAAATTGGAACTTTGATAATTCAGTTTGGAATTTTTGGAAATAAAAGCAATGAGTCAAGACTTTACATTTTTCTTATTCTTTGAATCACTTTAAATTTGTCTACAGTGAGTATAAAAAACTCAACCAAACCCATTGCCATCGAGTTGCTTCCCACTCGTAGTGACCTTATAGGACAGAATAGAACTGCCCCATGGAGTTTCCAAGAAGCAGCTGGTGGATTTGAACTGTCGACCTTTTGGTTAGCAGCCGAGCTCTTAACCACTGTGCTACCGGGGCTCCACAGTGGGTATAAATTGTAATAATAGCTAATATTCAGTACCCATGAGGTAGGACCACTGTTATTCCAGTTTTACAGATGAGGAAACTGAGATATAAGAACTAGCCCAAGACAAACACTTAGTAAATAACAGTCAGGACCTAAACTCAGGTCTGCTTATGAATTTAATCACTTGCCAAAATGCCTCCCAACTCCTAAGGCTGTATATTTTGGTTTTAATTCACCTTGGGCTCCTGAAGAATAACTTTTTAAACTCTCCCATCTCAAGAGCCATGAGAACATCAATGAGCATCAGAAAACTAAGGGAGTATCAAGTACTACAAATGGCTGGATTTTGAAAGCAATTCCTTTTGGATTAGTACCATTTGCCCTTCATACTCTTAATATGAAATATAAATGTTTCACTTGTCATCCTGCCTCCATTTGCCAAAATCTTCACCACAGTTTTCTTATCTTTTCCTCTGTTTACTCTACCTAAATCTTTGGTCTTTCTATTACTTAACTTTCCAAACAGCCTAAAATAAAAGTCAAGTAATTTGTGTTTCTTTTCCCTTTCTCTTCCTGGATTAGATTTTCATGATAAACCTCAAACGCAGAAAGGACAGGCGGGACCGGATGTTGCGCACATTGTACGAACAGGAGATCGAGGTCAAGATTGTCGAGGCTGTGGACGGAAAGTGAGTTGGTTTTTCCTCCCTTTGCAGATGTGGTGGGAGTGGGGACGTGCCTCCAGTGACAGGGGGCTAATCCTGGGTGGGAGGAAGCTGCAGACATTAAAGGACGGTTGCTTTTTTTTTCAATTTGGTAAATATATAGGTAACAGAACATTTGCCATTTCAACAGTCTTCACGTGTACAGTTCAGTGACATTAATCGTGTTCATCATGTTGTTCCACCATAACCATTAACTGTTCCTGAATTTTTCCATCACCTTTAACAGAAGCTCAGTCTCCCCTAAGGGAAAGACATATTTTTAAAACAGCCACGTGCGGTCTGAGTTTGGAGGAGATTTTCTGACCTATAGTAGCATTTAAGCTAATTTCTCCCTGTGGAGCAGGCCTGAAATCCACTGACCATCTGGCAGTGATCTTTGGACGTCGTTAGGCTGAAAACTCACATTGGCAGTGACTTTCCTCTATCTCTGGGGTTCTTCCAGTGGTTGTGGTGGTGTCCAGCTTTCTGTAATGTGTTGGAAGGAATGCCATAGAGTTGCATTCAGAACCTAATTTAGAGAAAAGTGCTAAAACTTGGGAGACGTGAGGAAAATATGTAACAGCCTGCATGTCTTGTTGTGTGTGATGCCTGACACAGCTGGCCTGCGCTGACCAATCATAGTGTCCATTTCGCCGAGGATTGTGGCAGGAAAGTCACACAGAGCATGTGGTAGTTTCTTCGTAGGGTCTTCCCAGCCGTTTTGTTTTGCTTTGTTTTGTTTTGCCCTTTCAGTTGGCACTCTAAATAATTTTAAGGTGTAGATTTTTATAAAACCTGAATTTTCGTCTCATTTGTTAGTTTTCGTTTTCATGTTACTTGTTCGTTTTGAAAGGAGTCCTGGTGGCACAGTGGTTAAGCACACGGCTGCTAACTGAAAGGTTGGCAGCTCAAACCCACCAGCCGCTCCACAGGAGAAAGATGTGATGGTCTGCTTCCATAAAGATTACAGCCTTGGAAACCCTACAGGGCAGTTCTGCTTTGTCCTATACTTTGTCAGAATCGACTTGACAGCAACAGGTTTTTTAGGTTTAGGCTGTTATGGAAGTTCTCATCGCTCTTTCAGAGAATCTCATCAGTGTTTCTCGAAGTGTGGCCTAAGTGCCCACATCAGAGGATTAAAAAGGCAGCTTCCTGAGTCCCACCCCACATCTATGGATCCTGATCTGTAGGGAGAGGCCCAGGATCTGCATTTAAGAAGCCGTGAAGTGATTTTTGGGTAGGTTTGCCAGATAAATATGGTTGACCAGTTTAATTTGCCCCAAATATTGCATGAGCTTACTTATACTAAAAACTTATTTGTTATTTATGTGAAATTTAAATTTAAGCAGGCTTCCTTTATTTTTACTTGCTAAATCTGGCCATCCTATTCTTGGGCACAGTAGATTTTAGGAACCACTTTTTCAAACACTGCCAGGAGCCCCAATCCAATTCATAGGCCACATAGAACAGGAAAACTAGTTGAGTTGTAAGAGTTTTTTTGTATATTCTGGATACTATACCCTTATTAGATATATAATTTGCAAATATTTTTCCTATTCTGTAGGTTACCTTTGCTCTTTCTTATGGGTGTCCTTTGGAAATACGAAAGTGTTAAATTTCGATGAAGTCCAATGTATCTATTTTTTATTTTGTTGCTTGTACTTTTGGTGTCATATCTAAGAAACCATCAACTAAAGCAAGATTATGAAGATTTACTCTTATATTTTCTTCTAAGAGTTTTATAGTTTTAGCTCTTTCATGTAGATCTTTGATCCACTTTGGGTTATTTTGTATAAGGGGTGTAGTAGGGGTCTAAATTCATTCTCTTGCATGTGGGTATCCAATTGTCCTAGCACCATTTGATGAAAAGACTACCCCCTTCCATTGGGTTGTCTTGGCACCCTTGTTGAAAATGAATTGATCCTAAAGAAAGGGTTTATTTCTGGATTCGTATTTCTTTTCTAATGATCTATATGTCTGTGCTTATGCCAGTACTACACTGTCTTGATTACTATAACTTTGTATTCAGTTTTGAAGTCAAGAAGCATGAATCCTCCAACTCTGTTTTTTTTTTTTTTTCCAGATTGTATTGCCTATTTTGGGTCCTTTGCATTTCCATATGAATTTTAGGATCAGTTTGTCAATTTCTACCAAAAAAAAAAAAGGCAGCTGAGATTTTAATAGGAATTGCATTGAATCTGTAGAGCAATTTGGGGATTTTTGCCTTCTTAACACTATTAAGGCTTCTGATCTGTGATCATAGGATGTCTTTCCACTTTTTTAGGCTTCTTTAATTTCTTTCAACAATATTTTATAGTTTTCGGTATACAAGTTTTACATCAGTTTTGTTAAATTTATTCATAAGTATTTCATTCTTTTTATGCTGTTGTAAAGAGGTTTTTTTCTTAATTTCATTTTTGGATCATTTTCTAGTGTGTACAGAAACCAAACCTGTTGCAGTCAAGTCGATTCTGACTCATAGCAACCAGATAGGACAGAGTAGAACCGCCCAATAGGGTTTCCAAGGAGCAGCTGGTGGATTCAAACTGCTGACCTTTTGGTTAGTAGCCAAGCTATTAACCACTGCACCACCAGGTTTCCTTCCAGTGTATAGAAATACAATTTATATTTTGTATATTGATCTTGCATCTACAACCTTACTGAACTCATTAATTCATTCTAAGTTTGTGTGTGTGTGTGTTTTGTAAGATTTTCTATACACAAGACTATGTCATCTGCAAACAGATACAGTGTTACTTCTTCCTTTCCAATTTGAATGTCATTTATTTCTTTTTCTTGCCTAATTTCCCTTGCTAGAATCTTCAGTACAATGTTGAAAACATTGTCTTGTTCCTGGTCTTAGAGGGAAAGCATTCAGTGTTTACCATTAAATATAACATTTACTGTAGGTTTTCCACTGATGGTCTTTATCAGATTGAGAAAGTTTCCTTATAGTCCTAATTTGTTGAGTGAAAAGGTGTTGGATATTGTCATATTCTTTTCTGTGTCTATCAAGATAATCATGTGGTTTTTGTCTATTAATATTGTGTATTACATTAATTTACTTTTATATGTTAAACCAACCGTGCATTCCTGGGAGAAATACCTTTTGGTCATGGTGTATAATCCCTTTAATATGTTTCTGGACTCTGTTTGCTAGTATTTTCTTCTGGATTTTTTGTATCTATGTTAATAAGGAATACTGGTTTTCAGTTTTCTTGGGATATCTTTGTATGGTTTTGGTATCAGGATAATACTGGTTTTTTAGAATGAGGTGGGAACTGTTCCTTCTTATTCTATTTTTTAAAAGAATTTGTGAAAGATTGTTGTTAGCCTTCTTTAAATATTTGGTAGAATTCACCAGTGAAGTCATCTGGTCTTAGACTTTTCTTTGTGAGAGGTTTTAAAGAATTATTTTTACTAATTCAATCTCTTTACTTGTTTTAAGTCTATTCAGATTTTCTGAGTCTTCTTGAGTCAGTTTCAGTAGTTTGTATCTCTCTAGCAATTTGTCCATTTCATCTAGGTTGTCTAATTTTTGGTGTACAGCTATTCACAATATTCCCTTGTAATTCTTTTTATTTCTGCAAAGAAAAGTACTGATGTTCCCTTCTTCCTTACTTCCTTCTTCATTTCAGTAATTTGAGTCTTCTCTCTCTTTCACCAGTTTAGCTAAAGTTTTGTCAAGTTTGCTGGTCTTTTCAGAGAACCAAGTTTTAGTTTTGTTGATTTTCTCAATTTTTTAATTCCGTATTTCATTTATGTCCACTCTAAACCCTGTTAAACCCGATGCCACTGAGTCAATTCTAATGCATAGCAAACCTACAGGACAGAGTAGAACTGCTCCATGGGTTTTCCAGGGAGCAGCTGGTAGTAGATTCGAACTGCCGCCCTTTTTTGGTTAGCAGCCGTAGCTCTTTAACCACTGGGCCACCAGGGCTCTTTTTCCACTCTAGTCTTTATTATTTCCTTTCTTCAGTTTGCTTTAGCTTTAATTGGCTCTTCTTTTTCTAGCTTCTTAAGATAGAAGTTAGGTTATTCATTTGAAAAAAAAAATTTTCTTTTCTTTTACAATTGTAAATATTCCTCTAAGTATTGCGTTAGCTTCATCCAGTAAGTTTTGGTATGTTATGTTTTTGTTTTCATTTGTCTTAAAGTATTTTCTAATTTCTTTTGTGATTTCTTCTTTGACCCATTGATTACTTAGAATTGTGTTGCTTAATTTCTATTTGTGAATTTCCAAAATTTCCTTCTGTTATTGATTTCTCATTTCATTCCATTGTGGTTGCAGAATATACTTTGTATTATTTCAATCCTTTTAAATTTATTGAGGCTTGTTTTATTGCCTATATGGTCTTTATGGTCAAACGTGTGTTCTATCTTGGTGAACGTTCTATGTGCCCCTGAGAAGAATGTGTATTTTGTTGTGTTGGGTGGAGCGTTCTACAGATATATGTTAGGTATAGTTAGTTTGTAGTGTTCCCCAAGTCTTCTGCCTAGTTATTCTATCCATTATTGAAAGTGGTGTATTGTCTAAAAGTATATTTTGTCTGATATTAGTATAGCCACTCCACTTCTCTTGTGGCTGCTGTTTACATGGTATATCTTTCTCAATTCTTTTGCTTTCAGCCCATTTGTGTCTTTGAATCTAAAGACTATCTCTTGAGGACAGCATATAATTAGTTGGTAATGTTTGTTTGTTTGTTTAATCCATTCTGCCAAGGGGCCCGGGGTGCGTGTTGGTGCATGTTTTCAATATTCCATCAGGTAGTGTACATCTCTGCCCTAGCCTTCCCTTTCGGCTTGCCCAGAATCTCGAGTTTGGCCTGAGGTGAGAGATTAGGTCATTCTTAGATCTTTTCCAGGTATACACCCAGTATGGGACATGCGCGTGGCTTTTCAAAGCCCTCTACGGACATTTCATTCCCCCATTTTTCCTTTTAAGTTTTTTGGTCAACCTTTTGTTAGTCCCAACTGGTAATGCCATCTGTGATATTAAACAGTTGCTGTGGCTGGTTTTGACAAATGCTCTGGGGATAGGGCTATTAGCACAGAGTGAGCTCTGAGTCAGTGCAAATAAAGACAAGCCCTGAAAATAGAGCTTTTTAGGGAATTTACAGATAGGTCAAATAGTTACTATTTTATGGGACTAAGGCTTTGGGAGCGTTCCAAACCTATTCTGCTCCCTTCAGTGACTGCTAGATAGTTGGGTTTCATAACTACCATAATCGTGGGGCTGTTGGTTTTCAAGACTACCACAGAACAAGGGAGAGGCGGCTGAGATTAAGGGAGGTAAAAATATCACAAAGATGACTGGAATTATAAAATACAGGTGTTTTTCTTAAATAAACACTCTTCTGATTATTGAAAGCCCTTAGTTAATTTTCAGAGTTACGAAAAAATTGATTTGGACAGTTTTTGCCTGTGTTTTATTGCATTTGTGGGAGGGTAGATTTTTGGAAACGTTTTTCTGCTATTTTTATTTTCACCTTTTTCCTGATTGTACCTCCAAAGGAAAGACACCCATATGCTTATGTACATACACAATTCCTCTCCTCATCCTACCCTGTCCACATCCCTTCTAGTATTTATGCTTTTGTGAACCACTTTTTTCTCATTAGGAGAGTACTTTTTTTGAAGTTGTCAAAAAGTTTAAAAACCAGTGATGCTTAGAATTACGTTGGGCACTGTGAGGGATACACAAAAATATAAGACACCCCTCTTGTGTCCACAGAGCTTATAATGCTACCTTGGCACATTAACCCCGGGGAACTTGAAAAGTCTTTCTCTGTGTGTGTAGAGGCTCTGGAGGAATATGCAGAATTGTCCATCTGGCCTCTGTGGTGGGGACACCTCGACTTATTAACTTTCCAATGTGTTCTCTGTCATGCAGGGCACTCACCACAAGCCAGCTGAAGGCCCTGAATATTGAAATGCTGCCTGGGTATCGAGACCCTTATTCCTCCAGGGCTCTAACCAGGGGTGAAATCGGCTGCTTTCTTAGCCACTACTCTGTCTGGAAAGAGGTAAATAATGCTTTATTTAGATGTGCAGTTTTGTAATGAGGAGAAAGGGGAATGGGATTTCGTAGGTAAATTAAGATAGTATATGAGAGTATATGTTCTGATGGCATTATGTTAGAGACAATGCTTGAGAGTTTCTGCTGCTTCATGTCGCCCTCAGACTCAGGGCCAGCAACAAAGGAGCAAGGAGGCGTAGCCTTGGTGCCGGATGGGATGATGATGGGGGACGATACCCATGTCCTGAGGACCACCCTCTTATTAATGCATTCTCATCATTAGAAGGAATGCCTTGTATGTATATACTATGTCATCATTTATTAGGTGATTTCATACAAGAAGTCACATACAAGTCAATGTGAGGTGGGTCAAGACAGATGGATCAATTTTACCCAGAAGAAAACTATTAAGTTTCTTGGCCAAGCAAGTAAGTGGCAGAGCCAGGACTTGAACCTTTGTCTTACAATCAAGACATTAATAGAAGTGGTATTGGAGTGCAGGGTCCACAAGGAAAGAAAAACTCCCCAGAAAGGACCCCTTGAATGCCTTCTCTCTTTTTGTGGTCCAGTCTATGCCTGTCTTTTTTACTTTAAGTTTTTTAATGAAATGTAATAGATATCTATAAACGTACATATATCATAAGACATGGCTCAATGAAGTTTCACAAACTGAATAACATACCTGTGTTAAGCAGCACCCAGATAAAAAAACAGAAGGTTACTAGCACCCCAGAAGTGGCCCCCTCCAAACTTCTTCCAGTCGTCAGCCTTCCAAGGACAGTCTCCATCCTGACTTCTAACAGCATGGAATAGTTTTGCCTACTTTTGTACTTTTTTGCAGTAAAGGAACCATATAGTATGTAATCTCTCAATATTACATTTGTGAAATTCATCTGTATCATTGCATTAGATAGTAGATCATACGTTCTTATTGCTGTGAATATACCTCAGTATATTATCCATTCTACTATTGATGGGCATTTGCGTAGGTTCCAGCTATGAGCCATTACAAATTATGTTACTCTTGACTTTTTAATACTTACTTATCTAATAAAAAAAAGAGTATCAAATTTTTCACAGGGTGTCTTCTCGCTGTTGACCTTTGTAGGTAATTGAGCGAGAACTGGAGAAGACTCTTGTGATTGAGGATGATGTGCGTTTTGAGTATCAGTTTAAGAAGAAGCTGATGAAGCTGATGAATGACATTGACCAGGCTCAGCTGGACTGGGAGCTGATGTGAGTGACAAGCTTATCAGAGAGCACTGAAAAGAACTCAGTCTTTTCCAAGGGGCAGAGAGCCCTGTCTCTCCAGGTGTTAGGAGTTACAGCTCAAGTTGTCACTTGCTTGGTTTCCTCTATGTAACTGTTTCCAGAAACAAGAAATGGGTAACGGTTAGTCACTAGTTTTTGCACCTATACTCTGTAGGGTAAGAAACTATGAGCAACTCTTCACGAGACCTAAAGCTGGCCTGCAGATCAGGGGCACAGCAGAAATACCACCTGTGAAGTAAACGGTACCTGGAGGGGATGTGAGGGGGGCGGAGGAGGCATTCTTTCAGAGCAAGAGTAGTATCTCAGGAGCGAAGGTTGCCTCTGCAGGCCCTGACCGTGCGGGAAAGTGGAGGGTCAGCAGGAGAACTGACATTCGGGTTTGATGAAGGGATCAGAGGCTGCCGCAGGAAAACCAGGCTCACCAAGGGAGGGCTGGCTTTGCTTGACATTTAATAATGCTCCTTGTCTGCTACCTCTGGGAATTGGGTGGTTTCTATCTCTCTCTCTTTTTTAATTTTCAAAGCCAAATTAATAACCAGAAGGGATTGGAAGGGTCTGAAAGGAGAGATGAGCCAGGCTCCCCAGCTGTGTATCAAAGGCAGTTTCATCAAATCAGAGCCTGTTCCTTTCCAGCAGCTGCAGAAGACAGATCTTCTCTACTTCTCCCATCCTCAGAGGGAAACTTAAGTATGGGGCCAGGTTGAATACTTGTTCTCTCAGAAAATGTACCATTCTGAGCTCAAAAGAAACCTAGCAATGGCTCAACAATTCCATGGGTAATAGACCCAGAAATCAGTACTGTATAATAAAAAGACTGACTCCCTGTCAAGTATTGGTTGTACCATTAGATTTGGTATTTTGCACAGTCTCTTAAGGTTATTATTTCTTTATATCCAGAAATCACCACAAGCACATCACCCTGTCTAAATCTATGGCTCTGTACCCTGTGGCTAAGGCCTCATGGGCATGGAGCCTGGAAACCATTTTATGGCTGGGTGACATGTACAAAGGCAACTTTCATTTAAGCCTCAGACTCACGGAGGCTCTAGTCAGGGAGCCTGAGGCTTTGATTCAGCCCACACCCTTGTCCCCGAGTAGTTTGGTTGGTGCATTTCCCAAGACAAAGTCCCAACAGATTCAGGAAGCAGGAAGGGTTGTCATGATAAAGATATAGGAAAAAAGATGTTTTCTAAATTTCACAGACCCAATCAAATATTCCATTGAAACCCATTTGATAGTCTTAAAGAAGTCTAGCAGTTTCAAATTTTACCTCTCACTTTCCAAAACGAAGAAGAAACAAATATTACTTAAGCCTAAAACATGAAAGATGATAAGCTGTCCATAGGGGCTACATTAAAATTTCTCCAGAGAAAGGAAATAGTAAATGGAAAGAGTAGAACAAGCCATTGGAATCATTTAGGGCAGCACTGTCCAATAGAAATGTAATGTGAGCCACATATATAATTTAAAATTGTCTAGTAATCACATTAAAAATGGTAAAAATAAATTAGGTGAAATTAATTTAATAATATATTTTATGGAAGTATCATTTTAACATGTAACCAATATTTTGAAACTAGTAATGAGATAATTTGCATTTTTGTACCAAGTCTTCAAAATCCAATATGTATTCTACACTTACAGCACCACTCAATCCAAATGCTAAATTTTCAACTGTTAAAGTGGCTATTAATAAAAAACAGAAAAACAAACAAACAAAAACCCATACAGTTTTCAATGACTGATTTTTTGGAAGCAGATCACCAGGCTTTTCTTCTAAGATGCCTCTGTGTGGACTTGAACTTCCAATCTTTCAGTTATTAGCTGAGCCAGTTAATCCTATGCACCACCCAGGGTCTCAGATGTGACCTTGTTGTTGTTGTTGTTAGGTGCTGTTGAGTTGATTTTTGACTCATAGTGACCACATGTGACAGAGTAGAACCGCCCTGTAGGGTTTCCTAGGCTGTAATCTTTATGGGTCTTTCTCCTGCAGAGCCACCAGGTGGGTTTGAACTGCAGCCTCTGAGTTAGCAGCTGAGCACTTAACTGCTGTGCCACCAGGGCTCCTTAATGTGACCGTAGTCCTACTAAAACAATAAACTTTTATTTACTGGAAAAAATACTTTACACAGCCTCAATGTTTAAACTTAAATTTAATTAATTAAAATCAATACAACTACAAACTCAGTTCCTCTGTCACTCTAGCTACTTTTCAAGTGCTTAATAGAAGTTCTTCCATTTGATGATGCACTAGAAAAATTCAGATTGTTTAGTCTGAAAAGACAGTGGCTGAGAGGATATATGTTTGATGTTCTCAGAGGAACTGGAAGCGTGAACATGGACTTATTCAACAAATTCTGGAATGCTTGAACAAGGGGAAATCCCTTGAACGTTAAGAGAGATAATTTTAGGGCAAAATACCTAGCAGCAGACAACTCTTCAACTCACTCAGCCCAGCTGAAAAAAAAAGAGGCTCCAGACAAAAGTAATCGATCATAGATCCATGAGTAGACTACAGGAAGGCAGGAACGGTAGAGGGTACCTCTGTATTGTAGAAGGTGTTCATGGGGGACAGAATATGCATGGTAGCCTTTCTTAGGAGGAAACAAGGCAAGAGCTAGGTGAAGGCAAGGGAAAGAAAGCCATGAAGGCCTTGTCATTCGTGCTCCCCAGGAAGAGCCCCTTGGGATGGCTCTTGGGTTCCTGGGTACTTTACTACAGAGTGTTTCTTTCCTATAGCCCCTTCTGTCCTTCGTTTACCACTAACATTTAGAAAACTGTGCAGACAGCATGAGAAGCTAAGCTCTGGGGACTTAAACACAACAAATTGGAATTCTCACATCTGGCCCACCTCTTTTTTTTTTTTTTTTTTTTTTGGTCCCCTTCCAAGCTCTGGAAACACAGCTAGAAATCCCACACCATCTTTGGGAAATGATCTGAAAGATCTTTTGATCTCTCTACCTCTTAACTTGCTGCCTTGAACACAGTCTGCTAGGCAGGGAAGAGTTGGGGGTTGTGATCAGTGGAACCACGGAAATGGAAAGCAGTAAAACTTTACAAAATATCAAGTACCAGAACCTGGCATCCCATTGATGGCAGATGATAGTCATGGTTGATTGCCTGATACACTTTGTGTGTGCAATATGTTTAATATGAGACACACTTGGTCCAAGATTTCAAATATGTCTGTGTAAACCAAAGCTGTGCTCCGTTCTTACCATTGTCTGATATTCAAGTTGGAATTTTCCTCTTCTGCCCGTTTCCTTTTAGTTATATTGGTAGGAAGAGGATGCAAGTAAAAGAACCTGAGAAAGCTGTACCTAGTGTGGTAAATCTAGTCGAAGCCGACTACTCCTACTGGACCCTGGGCTATGTTATCTCTCTGGAAGGAGCGCAGAAGCTGGTTGGAGCCGATCCTTTTGGGAAGATGCTGCCAGTGGATGAGTTTCTGCCAATCATGTACAACAAGCATCCTGTGTGAGTCACCCAAAAGTCCCTGCCAGCCCCACAGCCCCAGCCCCTTCATCATGCTTCACTACGCTACTCAGTTTCTGGGTAGTACTTGATATTCTGTAAAGTTTTACTGCCTTCCTAAATGACCTTTCCATAAACATAACCAAGAGAGGCAGACTCAAGTGATTACTCCCTTTTATACACGGGGAAGATGAGGCAGAGATGGTGAGTACCTTTAATACACAGTGTGTCCTTTAACTTGATATAAACCACTTGTTCTCTCCTTGACTTTGATCTTCTTACCTCCATAAGCTTATGCACCTCAAAATGAAGGTTATCTTCTTAAGCATCCCACATTCTTCAGTTCGTTTGGTTCAGTTCATTATTTGTTGAGTGAGTGTAGTGTTGGTC
This sequence comes from Dugong dugon, assembly GCA_030035585.1. Classification (NCBI taxonomy): domain Eukaryota; kingdom Metazoa; phylum Chordata; class Mammalia; order Sirenia; family Dugongidae; genus Dugong; species Dugong dugon. The sequence continues at coordinate 46,834,666 of CM057469.1, read as the reverse complement.
AAGCAGTGGTCCCCTATCCTTGCAGAGTTCACAGTCTGGTGGGGAACCCAGTCTCATGAACAAATCGCCCTGAGATATTGTGATACCTGCTATCACAGAGATGTGTAAGAGGCCTGGGGCAGTGGAGATGGCACCTGAGCAGGGTATCCATGGAGGAAGGCAGTCTGATGCTCAGGGTTCCCATAGCCCTGGAGCTTACACTGACATAGTACTTACCAAGCGGTGTGGTAATTGATGTCAGTCTGTCTATCAGTCTCCCAGATAAACTATGAGCCCCTTGAGACAGGAAGAGTCTTTCATCTCTGTGTTCTTAGAGCCTAGGCCAAATTCTATGCATAATAGCTCCTCGATCCTGATCCCTAACTTCATAAATGGAGCAGGAGTCCATGTTCTAACCTCTACTCCTTCTCTGGGTTGCTGAGTGATTTCCTTAGTAGACAGTCTTCATTTTAGCTGTTGAGATTTCCTATGCTGCATCTTGTTCATTTTGTCGCCTGTCCTCAGTAAAAATGAAGTCCCTCACCCTTCCTTTATACAATATAATAGAGACTGACTTTCTCTCTGCCTCAAGGAAGAAACACAGAGGTCTGTATTAGTTTCCTAGGGCCGTGGTAACAAAGTACCACAAATGTGTGACTTACAAGAACAAAGATTTATTGTCTCACAGCTCAGTTCCGGAGTCTAGGAGTGTGAAATCATCCTGTCCACCAGGTTGATTCCTTCTGAGGCTCTGAGGGCGAATGTGTTCCATGCCTCTCTCCTAGTTTCTGGTGATGGCCAGAGATCTGTGGTATTCATTGGCTGGCAGTTCCAATCTCTACCCATGGTCACATGGCCGTCTTCGCTCTGTGTCTGTCTCTGTCTCTTCTCCTCTTTTCCAAGGACACCCCTCAGATTGGATTAGGACTCAGCCCACTCCAGTATGACGTCATGTAAACTTAACCAATAACATCTTCAGAGACCCTATTTCCAAACAAGGTCACATTCACAGGTATCAGTCAGTGGTTAGGACTGCAACATATCTTTTTGGGAGACATAATTTGATGTGTAACAAATCAATCATTATCCCCTTAACAGCAGGGAAATTAGTACATATGGTGTACTCACTGACCCAGGAGCCTTACCGATATCACTTGCACAATATGCACAAGCACCCTGGAGGGAGGCCAAGTTATCTCTCCCCTTTACCCTCACAGGGAGCTGGAATGAAAGCCAAGTACAAATGCCTAAAAGGCCATGCCTTTGCTCTTGCCCCATGCTGCCGTCCCACTCTCAGACTTCTAATGTATTAATCCAGGAACAGGGCCTTTTCTATAAAGTGATCAAATTTATTTATTATGGTCCAACAAAGCACAAATTTTAACTGTTAGAGTAAGACCTAAAATTCATCTTTTAAACTTGTCTATTCAAATGTTGTTGTTGGGTGTCATGGAGTCAATTCTGACTCATAGCGACCCTATAGGAGGACAGAGTAGAACTGCCAGTAGGCACCCCAAGACTGTAATCTTCATGGAAGCAGACTGCCACATCTTTCTCCCAAGGAGTGGCAGGTGGGTTCAAACTGCCAACCTTTCGGTTAGCAGGCAAGAGCTTAACCTTTGTGCCCCCGGAGCTCCAGTCTATTGAAATAGAACAGAAATATCGTGAACTTCTTTTTCCCTAAGATTGTCTGAAAGCTTTTAAAGAAACCTTTATTGTGTTTATCACCTGCAGTTTTTTCAAAAAAGGACACAACTTTAAAATTAATTAAATGAATGCATGAGCATTTAAGAGGTAACATGCAGGAGCCCTCCACTCTCTTTCCCATGTTTTCTGTGTGTTCTGCCCCCCTCATGCACCTGTGCACCTCTTGCTTTCAGAGCCGAGTACAAGGAGTACTATGAATCCAGAGACTTGAAAGCCTTCTCTGCAGAACCCTTGCTCATCTACCCCACGCACTACACAGGCCAGCCGGGGTACCTGAGTGACACGGAGACCTCGACCATCTGGGACAATGAGACAGTGGCCACTGACTGGGACAGGACGCATTCCTGGAAGTCCCGGAAGCAAGGGCACATCCACAACAATGCCAAGAACACAGAGGCACTGTCACCACCAACCTCCCTGGACACTGTGCCTTCGAAGGACGAGCTATGAAGGCTCGTAGGCGCATTTGACCTGTGCTGGTTCATTACCCTTTGGTTTTTCTCAAGGGCTATTCATCCATTTGCTCCAATCTTTTAGTTGTCACAGTCTAACCAAAGTGGTCTCATGTGATTGCTCAAAATTAATATATTTTGACAGGGGAGGGGAATAGGGAAATTAAACCCAAATTTCCTAGATGGCTAGAAGGTAAGCTTTATGAGAACCATTAAGATAAACTTCAATCCAGACACCCAGTTCTTCAGTTCATTACCCTTATGATATCACTTCCCACTTTAAGGTTGAACAACATGGCTTGGAGACTCACCCAGGAGAAGGAGGATTACCAAGTTGTCCCATCAGTAAATGGGTAGTCAAGGCAGACAAGCCAAGGTGCCACATTTTTGGTCTTGTGGGAGCTTGGTTTATGTGATAGATGTAACCCTGAAACGTGTTTAGGGGGGGAAATCAAACCATTTAAAATCATATTAATTAGTCTTTTTATTTAAAGGAATTCTGTCATGAGCCCTATTGCAAAGTGCGTTTTTTATCTTAGCTCATAGTCTAATAAGAATTGGGTGTTTGGATCTGGCTGAGTCTTGGCCCTTGACCATCATGGTAATGGAGCTGTCATAAAGAGGTCTCTGGCTTGCCATGTGGATATAATTTGGTAGGTAATTGAGGGTTTGTGTAGATATTTGAGGAAAAAGGAACTCAACCTTCGGCCTTTTTTCTTTTTATTGTGGTCACTTGAGTGAGGATGTTCTATTTATAAAGATAAATTTAATATATAAGGGGTCAGGGCTGGAGTAGAATTCCTGTCCCAGGGTCCACGTGCTACTGCAGTGTATCAGCTTCCCCGCCACCCCAGCCCCACCCCTCAGCCTGGGAATGAACTGCAGATGTAAGTTTATGAGTCAATGTTAAGAGACAGCACATTTTCAGGCCAGCGACGGTCCTTGCTGGGCTTTTCATTATATTTTGAATTATTTGTTTTACAAAATGTGAGGAAAACATTGTAGGATAAGACAGAGAAACAGATGTTTCAAGCTGTCATTGCACCCTAGACAGTGGTCAGTGTAGACACACTGGTTCAACCATCCAATTCTCCCATATTTCCCAGCCTGACTTGCAGAGAGGTCTGTTGTGTGGGAGATTCTTACCATCTGGGAACAAATGATTCTTCACTGAAGGTCAAAGACCTTGGTCAGAAACAAGGGACTGACTGGCCAATGGATTTAGGTCGATACACAAGGAAGCTCTCAGAGTCAGAATCCTGGACAGACACCCTCTCTAGAGTCTTCTGTCATATTGTTCAAGGTGTCCCCTACACTTTTTTGGCTTTCTTCATAGATTAATTCTGTGTACAATGCAGAGTTGGACTGTATGATCTTTTCAAATTCCATGTCTGTGATCCTAAGATGTCTCATGATGGCTTGGCACAGGTTTGGCTCATGATGGTTCTCAGGCATACAAGCAGAAAATTTGCCTTCAGAAATGCCCTCCCCAGGCATTCTGTGCATGCACCCTCATCCCTCAATGCCCATGCACCGCAGCAGCCACCCAGGAGGGCTCTGCAGCCTTAGCAACCTGAGTTTCACATTGAAACTCACTGGGCAGGCACTTTGAGCAGCGCTTTAAACCACTCCTTTCCAGTTCAGTCATGGCCGAGGAAGCAAAACTGAAATAGACCTGAAATTTTTAAATTTGGGTGAACCAGAACAATAACCAGAATGAGGAAGGTTACTACCTGAAGCCCGCTAGAAGCCTAATACCCTCTCAGTAAACAAGGGCAGCATATGTGTTGCATAGCAACCAAATCTCTTGGCCATCGGATTATGAACAGAGTCAGAAACGGCAGTGTCCTGCTCAGAGATGGCGGCTGACCATGCCTCTTTCAATGTGTGTTGCTCTCCTCAGTCCTGCTAATAATCCAACCTCATGCATTAGGCTCCTGAAAAGGCTCACTGCACCTCTTCTGAGTCTCCCATTCCAGGTCTTCGACCCGTAATTTTTCCCATTCTGGTTATCATTCCAGATCATCCAAATTGTAAAAACTTGAGTCTGTTCTGGTTTCACTTCATTGGCCATGACTGAATCGATTTGATCTGGTTCGAAGTCCTGCTTTGGAGCAGAGCCCATGGGGAGAGGGAAGGAGAGTGCTGTATGGACCAAGCTTAGTGCTCCCTGGGTGAGGGCCCCAGGTTGCATGACAACACAGCAGCTTGCTCGTCCAGAACACCAGAGCTGGCCTTCCTTCTGATTTACTGTTAACACTCCTCTGAGTTGACTAATACACCAGGAAACTGAGGAAAGGGATCTCGTGTGGCTCCGATTTGTACTGTCTAGACAATAGCTGTCATGGCTTGACTCCTTTTTTCTGTACAAACAGAAATAACATTGGGGAGCTAGTGAAAATCCTTAGGTGATTCCTAAGGTTTCCTGGGGTATTTTGTATTTTGTTTGCATATATGAGTGTGTGCAAGTGTGCATGGCTTTAGTGACTTTTTTTTTGATGGGGTGGGAGGTGGCTGGGGTTTGGAGAGTGGAGGAAGATTGAGCTGATTTTTGTGTTGTTTTGTTTAATAGAGAACTTTTTTTCCTTTTACTTGTCAGCTGGTCTGACGGTTTAAGAATTTTCATTCTTAAAATACACGGTCTTAAATTCTAGAATTTTTAGGTTAGGATTGTTCTACTGTGAATAAAGTTCTGGCTCTGTTATCCCAGCCTTTGCTTCTCCTTGTTCCGGTCTGGAATCCTAAGCAGTGTTCTTTTGTTGTGAACACTGTGTACTGCAGACATAGCATTTCTTTAAAAATGTCATCCCGTCAGCAATCAAGGAGTTCCTTGACCTCATTATTCTTCCTCCCTTGAGTCTCAAGTCTCAAGCATCAAGCCTGCCGTTGAGTCTCAAGCCAAGGCAGTTGACTTTTGCTGGTGTCACAAGGAGGCTGTGGTGAGGCCTTTGCCGCCTGCCTGCCATGACACCTGCTCTCGGCCTCTGGAGGTTAACTCCCGCCGGTATTGTTCCTCTGGCAGGATCTCCTGGACAGATAACCCTGACTTCAGCAGTGCTGGTTCTTCTGGGTGTGTACTGAGCACCTATAATTTGTGGAGGACATGTGCACGGGCCTGGTTTCGGGTTCACTCAGGCCTGCTGCTGAAACTCGGGAAAACAAGGAAGCGTGGTATCAAGTACCCTACTCTGTCTGTCACGCTGTGCCGTTTCAGGGTGGGAAAATGATAAACTACTTGCCTTCTGGAGCTCTTTGTGAAAAATTAAATAAATAAGCCCAAAGCTGTGATTGCTCATTGGTTCCTCAAACACTGGTCAGTGGTCAGTGCTGCTGGGATATCCAGGCCTGCAATGGAACAAGGATGTTGGAGGCCAGGGGTGACTGTCACCATGATGTGATCCCCATGGTGAATGAAAGAGGTGGGTCCTGTCCTTCCTTCCAGTGGGGTTGTCTTAGACTGATGGGGAAAGGTGTGTAAACTAAAAACGATTCTAAAGTACAGAAAGACAGAAGGAGTCCTCAGCTGGAGGGTGTTGAGGGAGGTGGCCATCTTGCATTTTTGTGCTATAGGTCAGTCTGTCCACTCATTGAAAGAGACTGAGATGTTTGTCCAGGGCCAAACAGATTTTCCTGAGGCAAAAAAAAAGGGAGGGAGCGTAGGGTGCAGAGCAGGAATGCATGTTGGCCTCAATGATCCTTTGAATTTCAGATCAAGCTTCCCAAAATCTCAAAAAACCGTGTCGTGAGTGCTGCCTTGTTTCAGGCCCTGTACCAGGCACTGAGATGCATAGTGGCCTAGGGGATATCCCTACTGCTGTTGGTCCATGGCCCAATGCAGGAGTCATGCAAGCAGATGGCCGCAAAACACGATGGCTTTATTTCAGAGACTAGAACAAGGTGGGCCACCGGACCCCTGACAACCTGATTCTGCCAACGACCATTGGGACAGCTTTGCTGGGGAAGATGAGTTTAGAAGACGGCAAAGGGTTGGTGTCTTAGTTATCTAGTGCTGGTATAAAAGAAATACCACAAGTGGATGGCTTTAACAAAGAGAAATTTATTCTCTCACGTCTAGGAGGCTAGAAGTCAGAATTCAGGGTGCCAGCTCCAGGGGAAGGCTTTCTTTCTCTGTTGACTCTGTGGGAAGGTCCTTCTCATCAGTCTTCCCCTTCTCTAGGAGCTTCTCAGCGCAGGGATACCAGGTCCAAAGGACACGCACACCTGGCTCTACTTTCTTGGTGGTATGAGGTCCCCATGTCTCTCTGCTTACTTCTCTCTTTTATATCTCAAGACAGATTGACTTAAAACACAACCCTAATCTTGTTGATTAAGTCCCACTTCATTAACATAACCACCTCTAAGCTGCCTCGTTAACATCATAGAGGTAGAATTTACAACACATTGGAGAATCACATCAGATGACAAAATGGTGGACAATCACACAATACCAGGAATCAGGGCCTAGCCAAGCTGACACATACTTTGGGGGGACACAATTCAATCCATGACAGTTGGGCATGGTGGGTAGGAGCCCACTGTAGGCATTGAGAAGCTGTGAGACTGTGAAAGGGCCTGTTGTGTCGGGGAGTGATCTGGAACCAGTAGCACTGAGAATCAGGTACGTGTTTGGCATGATGAAAGGAAATCAGACTGAGACCTGATAATGGTAGCAAGGTAAATCTGCTACCTTCCCCCAGTGGGCTCTTACAATAAATAGAGAGGTTGTTGTTTCTGGGAGGATTCTGGGTTTGGTTACCGTCCTGACATAATGCATAGGTTTCCAGTAAAATGTTGGTGTCTAAAATAAGAAATGTTCCTGTTTAGCTACAAACGTGGGATCTTTTCACTTACGGTTGGAACAAATCCCTACAACTAGTAAAAGGATCCCTGGTGGCACAAACGTTAAGTGCTCAGCTGCTAACTGAAAGGTTGGCCGTTTGAACCAACCCAGCGGCTCTGCAGCAGAAGGACCTGGTGATCTGCTCCCGTAAAGATTACAGCCTAGAAACCCCTATGGGGAAGTTCTGCTCTGTCACATGGGGTTGCTATGAGTCAAAATTAACTCAACGACACACAACAACAGTAACTGTAAAATAAAGGCTAGTCTTCCCAGGAGACTTTCTACAATGTCAAGTGCTTTCAAGATATTCTCTCTAATTAAACAGAGGGAAAAGAAATAATCCAGAAGTGCTCCTGTGACTGGCAAGTTAATTCACCAAGAAGTTAAATAATGACCAAAAAAAAGAAAATCAAGAGAATGAAGCTGGCCATTTGATGAGAAAATGTGGGCACATAATGGACGAGACATTCAGAAAACCAAGAGCAGGTTCTGAAAATAATCACTACGCCAACAGTTTATGTGTTGTGGTGATGTTTATTATTTCAGAGAGAACCTGCTGCCCCCAGAGAAGTTCAGATTAAATGTGGAGGAGTGAGGAAGTGCAGGAGGAGAGAGAGAGGAGGCGCATGTGAGGAGCACCCTGAGAGCAGCCCTAAGACAATGCAGGACAGATGAGATAATAACAGGAAATCTAGCCAATGACGCCCAGCGAGTCCTTTTTTGCCTGCTTGGAGAAAAGAGGAGTTATGTTGATGTGTTTTAATACATTATGTTAAAAAAAAAAAAGGTTACATAGAAAATGGTGCCTCCTTTTATCATGAGGACAGAACAAGAGGAAATGGCTCAAATTACAGCATGAGGTGTTTGAGCGAGCCTTCGGGAAAAATTTATAGACCAAACTATTAAATACTGAATGGAATTCCAAAGAAAGTGGTGGAATGACCCAGTTACAATTTGGTGTAAGGCAGGAGAATGGCTTCCTCTCTGCTCTGTGAATTTCCCTAAAATGGCTTCTTATTTTGCCTCCTAACCGATGTGCTAACACTTGAGATGATCTTTGCTGGGTGTCTCCTGTGACATCAGCTATGCTGCTCCCCACACAACTCATCCTCCCATCTGCCCGAACAAGGCGTGGAAAGAATGCAAAGTCGCCTGTGAGGATTGGGTTCTCTTTATTTTTAATTTACTGAGTTTATTTCTATGCCCTTCCCTGTAGTTTCTTCAGCTTGGCTTCCTCTGGAATAGGTGTTTTAATAAAATCACAGTGTCTGACCTCCTCTGGCCCTGCAGACGGCCCGCTTCTTAGCCCTGTGGGCCCAGAGAGGGCGCCTCTGGGTGTTTCTTGCTCTAGAGGCAACCGGACATAAGTCTGGGCTCTTGCTCAGGGGGAAATTTGATTTTCAGGGTGAAGTGGAGAGCCTCACTCTTCTTGTCTTGCTGTCTTAAGAGAAGTTTAGAGAATAACTGGAGCCTCTGGGAGGTGCAGATGGTTCACATTCTTGGCTGCTAACTGAAAGGTTGGAGGTTAGAGTCCACCCACAGGTGCCTTGGAAGAAAGTACTCAAGATCTACTCCTAAAAGGCCTACTCTGACACGCATGGGGTCGCCATGAGTTACAGACAGCTTGATGGCAACTGGTTGGTTGTTGGTTGGTAGAGAATAATCAACGACAAAGAGTCCATTCCCAAAAGGGAATTCAAAGTTTGGAGAAGATGTAATCAGACGGGAGTTGAGTTGTCTAAGTTTGATGGTTTGGTCTTGACGGGTTTTAAAGTGCTTCAATGCCAGCATGAACTGTGAAGACAGAAGGACATAGTATTGTTCAGGCTTGGCATAGGGAGGAAACCATGCTCAGAGCAGAGTGTGAGGGGACCCCTGGAGTGGGGCGGAGCTTTTTGAGAATTTGGCAGGAGAAGAAAGAGGAGCGAAGGGCAGGAAAAGCCCTGCTTCTGAGAGCCATGTCCAAGAGAGAAGGGCAAGGACAGAGGATAAGAGACAAACTCAGAAAGCGATGCCGGAGCACAGGCCAAACAACAGGGGCGGCAGGAGGGAGTCAGAGGGGAAAATAGCGGCAGGACCCAGGAGGTTTAAAGTGGGAGTGGCAACAACCTGGCCAGTAAAGCGACTATTTTATACTTTAAACCTGCAACCATAGAAGGGATTGAATGGCCATTGAGCTGAACAGGATTTTAAATGGATTTATAAGGAACACTTAATTTTTCCATGCCCTCAATGCCTCTCTGCTGGAGTCGTGCGTCTGACTCTTCCCTGCACAAGGCCATGAGAGCAGAGAACCCCTCCCTGCTGGGACGGATGCAGGGCCCAGACAGGACACAGAGGAGGCAGGATTCCGGAGCAGGAGGCCGGCTTCGGGTGAGGCAAATCGGTCCCTCCCTGCCCGCAGAGGGAATCCAAGGAGGTGGCGACGGGAAACCCTGCGCGCTCCGTCTGGTGACCAGACGTACCTTTCCTGATTCTGGGAGGCGGCTCACAGCCCCAGCCAGCGTGCGCTGACGCGGCGCAGCCTGCAGCTGCCGGGGGGCGGCGCTGTGCTGGGCTGAGCGGGGCCTCATCCCGGTCTGGGAGCCAGGAGGCCTCTCTGGAGCCCGGCTGCAGAGTAAGCTACCGAAGCCCTGGACGCCCTCCAACTCCTTGAGTCACTGTAGCGGCAGCCTTCGACTTTCCCAGGGTGCTGTTCCACACATCTAAGGCCCCTCCTGTCGGAGCTCCATATCTGGCCTGGCCTGTTTGGTTGCTCACCCAGGGAAGGAGGTTGGAGGGCTGCTTCTAAGACACGACACCCCTTAGGGCAGAGCCTCCCAGGAATAACCGCAGCTAACGTCATTATGTGCCAAAGTGAAAAGTGCTTCCCTTATGGGTGCCAATACTACATGAACTCTAAGAAAACTCGTTGCCGTCGAGTCGATTCCGACTCAGAGCGACCACGAAGGAGTAGAACTGCCACAGAGGGTTTCCAAGGAGCACCTGGTGGATTCAAACTTTCGATCTTTAGGTTAGCAGCCATGGCTCTTAACCACTACCCCACCAGGGTTTCCCTGAACTCCAAGAGGTAGGAACTATTGTCAATCCCTGTTTTTCGGATGAGGCAACAGCTAAGTGATTTGCCTGAGGTATTAAGTGGCCCAGGAGTCAGACTGTGGCAGTCACATTCCACCCACGCCAAACCGCATCCACCGCAAAGCTGCTTGTGGATAATGACTTGTTTCTTGTTTTCTCATTAACATCTAATCTCTTTCTCTCTCACTCTCTCTCATACATCTGATAAAGGGGTTCACAGTTCCAACCCCTGTCTACTTCCCACCTATGAAATCTCACATGCTGATTATTCAGCTGGTCAGACTGTAGATTCTCAGATGACATTTTGTTGCAGGCCGGGCTGTTGGATATTGTATTAATGAGGATCAATAATAGATTTCTGGGAGCAAGCTAACAGTTTCGTTTAGAATGCTTCTCCCATTTCACAACTGGTGCCTTGATTTTTGTGGCTGGAGCGGTTCAGACACAGTTGAAATCCTTCACTGTCTTTTTTTTCCTCTTAAACTTGATTTACTCACTGCCCCCTTTTAATTCTTGCATAAAAAATTGGAACTGTAGCCCAAAATGTTGCATTAAGATTACACAGAGATGGGAGTAAAAATTACTTCCTCTGAGAAGCCCATGATAAACTGCTTAGAGAAAGGCTGGGCGGGAGGCCCTACAACTGGTTCTCCCAGATGGCACCCGAGCCCTAGCCACATCCACTCCTCCTTTCTTAATGGTGAGCTGGTGCTTTTCCAAGGAACCCCTGTGGGCTGGCAGAGCCCATAGGTCAGAAATGAATTCAAACCCTAGGTGGGAAGCTGACTCACAAAGTAATTGTGATCCTTGTGGCTCTGCTTCCTCAACTCTGAGACGAAAATCATGCTCAGGAGGATAGGGAGCAGTGCTACGACCTGCAGAATGTTTCTTAGAGACATTAAAGAACAGACCAGATGTTCCTCTGACCATGATCGCTTGGGTGGATGCATGTGAGTGGGAGAGTGGGGATCAAGCCAACAGATTCAGGGGATTCCCAGCAGCTCCACGAGGCCATGAATGAGTCTGTCCAGAAACTCTCCTCGATTCAGTGCCCAGCCCAATGGAGACACACCTGGTGAGGCTGGATAATTCAGAGCTCTGCCACTAGCCCTGGGCTACTTGCTTAACTGCTCTGAGCCTCAGCTCCCATGTCTGTCATATGAGGGAGCTGACCACAGGACTTCTAAGATGCCTGCCAACTCAAGAAAAATGTTGAATGAACTAGAGTCCTCTGTTAAATAAGTGACTGCTCCCATGCAGGGCTCTGCTGTAGGTTGTCACTTGGGTAGACTGTTGAGAAGTCACACCCAATGATGGGTTCCAAATTCTAAGTCTAAAATAATCTAAATTTGCTGCTTCCTATTTGGTCTGGTTATTTATGTGGAAACACTTTAATTTTTCTAACTTTCTTCTAACTTGAAGTACAACTACATCTGTAAAGTAGCTTCTGGTCTCACCGCAAGAGGGACCACACTGTTGTTAAACTATAAAACCAAACTTGTTGCCATCGAGTTGATTCTGACTCACGATGACGTTGTTAGGTGCTGCCAATTTTGACTCATATTGACCTCATGTGACAGAGTAGAGCTGCTCCATAGGGCTTTGTAAGCTGTAATCTTTATGGGAGCAGATAACCAAGTCTTTCTCCCACAGAGTCGCTGAGTGGGTTTGAACCACCAACCTTTCAGTTAGCAGCCAATCACTTAACTGTTGTGCCAGCAGGGCTCTTTGGGACCAAGTTAGAAGCATGTAAATTGGTGGTGACTGCCTGCTGAAAATTAAATGTTATCAAGGCTGATTCGAGACAAAGTTAAATCACTCTTTCTGGTATTTTCTTCTCCTTTGAGCACCTCTCTTTAACTCTTCCTTTGCTCTGTGCAGCCACTATCTCAAGTCCTCACTGCCATCTCTTCCAAAAACTTTCTTTCATGACTGTGGAAAAAATTAAAGTCGTGCACCCTCATAAGAAGACATTATTCTTTTGTGGCAGAGACGGTAATGCTTACCAACTATTCCAGGTGTTCTCCTACATTTCCCAGCCTCCCCTGCACTTACACTGGGGCATATGGCTAGTTCTGAACAATGGACTGCGAGTGGAAATGACATGTGCCACTTTGATCTAAGGCAGTTAGGTACAGTTATGAGTTCTCCATACTCTCTTTATCAACGCTGTGACTTGAAGCACAAAATGGAGATGGTGGAGTTGCAAGATGGAGGCCACCTGGGTCCTTTAAGTACCGCTAGAGGAAAGCCATTAAGAGAGCTGCCTGACTCGCATCACACTGTGTGACATGAACATAAAACTAAGTTACTGAGATTTCACAGTTTATTACTTCAGCCTAATCGATCTGCCAGAGGTATTTCATTTTAAGAGAGAACCTAGAGGAAATGCAAAACACGATGGAAATAACTTCACATAGTGGAATTGTAGGCATCTAAGAAGTTTGGGGTCTGAGGACCTCGGTACTATTGAAATCAAGGCATACAAGCAATACGGTATGTCTTATAACAGCCCTGTGGTACATGAAGATTTTGAAAGTACTCCAAAGAAGGAAATTTTAAGATATTCCTTCAGGTATGTCTAGAAGCCAATCTAGTTTCTAGACAGAAGGAAAACAAGGGAACCCATTTTCTAGAATGATCTTGAAAAAATAGTCACCTAGTGCCAAAGAAGAAAATCCCTTACTTTTCCTGCTTCATTCCATATTATCAATTTCCTATTATTAAAATAACTATTTGGCTCTTTCTTGCCAAAATCCCATACAGCCCCAGAAATTAAATACTTTGGGTCCATCTAGGAATCCATTGAATAATAATCCCAGGAACTTTTTGGAAACGATATGGTAAATGGCAATAAAAGTTATAGCTATAAAGTTACAAAATAACTGTTTGGTCAATTCTGTAAAAATGCGGCATTCTGTTCCACCTAGCCCCACATCCCGTTTAGCTCCAATTTTCTCTCTACAATGCTTTGTGCGTCTATTAAGTGAAGCCGGCCTCAGTGTGAATGCCTTTTGGGAAGACCCGTCCCTCCTCCCTCCACAGAAATCCCCTGGCTTCCAGAACCCCACAGAAGGTTTCAAGAATTATGCAGGTGGGTGCAATCAGAGAATGGGAGAAAGGCTGTCAGAAAGACGGCAGAGATCACCTTGGATCCTCACATAAGTCGGACTTAAAGTGTTCCACTGCATGACTCTTAAGAATAGCAATCTAGAAAGGCATTGTATCTGACTGCAGCTTCATAGGAATGTCATTCTTTTCCCCAAATGTTCATGGCAGTGGATAGGCTCCCCTCCTGACACTGCCCCTGGCTTTCCCTCTGTCCCTCTGATCAACCCAGAGTGGCTTCTGAAGAGTGTATTGACATATGGGGAGCCCAGAACCCACCTAATTAATAGTCCAGATACAATCCCTTTGGGTCTGGTAGCAAATGCCAACCAAGTCCCAAACCAGTTTATTAATTTAACCAAAAGGTAAACAGATGATGGAGATGCAGAATGACAAGCATGCGAGCAGCTAAAAGCATTACCCGGCTGTCCACCAGGAAACAAATTTAAGACATTTAAAGTGGCATTAAATAAATGAAGCTATTTTTATCTACTTGGAATTTCCATTGTCTTTAAAAAAGGAAAATATATATATATGTATATTTTTTACATTGCAGTATACAAATCTAGACTCTACCTATACAGTATAAATACATAGGGCGAGCACATGGGCACAACACATATGCCTTGGTAGGCACACCCCAAACCAGGCTGACAGTTCTGTATCTTCTTTTCAACCTTCAAACCAAAAAAAAAAAAAATCGAGATGAGGCTACATTTGACTTCACTCTCTGAGATGTCTGCCACCTGGCCATCTCTCCTCCAAGCACAGAAGCACATATCAGATGAGCCTCGCAAACAGAAGAAAGTGCTTTACGACCAACTGAAGCCCAGTCTGATCTCCTTCCTAGAAAGACCAAAAGGAAATCTGACGCCTTTCTGGCTCATTCTTTGGTCCTTTGCCACAAATCTCTAAACTTTCCCTGGTGTTTCTTACAGATTTTGTATGGCTATTTATGTAATATAAATCCCACACAATTTTGGGGAGCTGTATCACAGTTACAAAAAAAGGAAAAGCTCCATGTTACAACCTGCACTTCATAATCTGGGTTTGCTGTCTTTATTTTTGGAATAAAAAGTGATATTTTGAGAATTTTTTCTTAAAAAGGACAACATTCTGAAAGTGCTTCTTATCCATGTCAACGTCCCACATATGGCTTTTTAGTTCCAACCCCAGCACAACTCAGATTTGGAAGGGAAAGCGTAACGGTGTTACCGTAGACAAAAATGTCACTGAACAGTGACACTGTGCTAGCAAGTGTGGGGACATTAAAAAAAAAACTATTGATTTCATCTGAAAGATGGTACCTCTTTAAGAAATGATTTAGATAATATATGCAGCCCCATGTTTCCCCCATGACCAGGCACAGTAATGCTATAAAAGTTAATAAGTAAAATAGGACACTGCTATCAGCAAGGAACATCTTCAGAGGGGCTATTAACAGGGCAATCACTGTTCGGAAATCTTTCACAGACTCACAATGATCCAACACAGTCGGTCACAGTAGAAAGTTCTACACCTGAGGAACAAAGTGCACACAATAAAGACGTGCTATGATCCAGACGGCAGAAGACTCCAGACATACTGTTTTACGTGCAGAAGGCATTCGGACAAGGCAATGAAGTAGTGGCATTCCGAGACAAACGACAGTCCAAACGCATCACGATTCTTTTGTGCTTTCTATTGTGGCTGATAAGTTACCAAAGAACACGGCTATTTGTGCAATAGTGATTGTGGTATATTCTTTAAGGGGGAAAACAGAAATGTGACGCCGGCGGGTCTGAGTGGGCCCCTGAAGCTCCTCCTTGCCCTCCCTGGGGTAGCAGAACGTGGACAGGCACAGGCAGAGGTAGAAGGCCATTGGCTCATCCAAACCCTTTCCAAAGTGGCCTTTCATTCAGCCCGTGGCAGGTCCAGCCTCTGCAGTTGCTTTTTTTCTGGTGACACTTGATTGATAAAGTATTCCTCTCCCTTTATAAAGCTTGGAGTTCTTGTAATACTGGCACAAAGGACACTCTGCATTCCTAGGATTGATTCCGTTTACTTAGAAGGTATGAGACTAGGTTCTCAGTTCCTTTTTTTCCCTGTAAAAGTGACCTAAACTTTCCAGGCCATTGTGCAAATTTGTTTTTCCATAGTCCAGAATATCCCATAAAGTCCCTCGTATATATACACACACATATCAAATATGTGTATGTATACATATATATATATATATATATATTTATAAATGTGGATAATTTTGTGTTCCAGTCTCAAATAGATCAAAGAAACTCAGTAAATCTCTTCATGTCAAACTCATTTCCTATTTCCCCACAATGCCTATCATAGTGCCTTACACACAGTAGGTACTCAATAAATATCTGTTGACTTCACCAGTGATCCTCTAACACTGGATGGTAGCTGCAAACACGACCCCCTGTTCTTAGCCCCACTCTGACTTTGGCAAGCAAGGGCCATTGAGTCCCTCCCTTCAGAGGGTGATTTTGCTGTGCCTGTTGCTCCAGCAGCCCCGTTTAGCTGTCCTGGGCAATGTCAAGCTGGTCCGGCTACGCAGTTTCACTTGTTCCTCCATGGTGCTCTTTTTGCGTAAAATGAAGTCAAAGTTCACTTGGCTGTTCATAGCATAAAAGACATTTGCAGAGTCTGGGATCACTAGCTCTGAAAAAGATAAGGGAAGAGAAGGTAGTCAGCCTTGTAGCTCAGCCCAGCGCTGACAGTGGCAGATGGAAACCTGGCCCAGACACAAGTTGGGACTATGGCCCTTTGTCCCTGGAATTTGAACTGAACCAATGACCATCCCCTCCCCCCCCCCCCAAAAATGATCCCAACAACTTCTCAATCCCAATAGCAACAACAACAAAACAAATGCAAATAAGATTTTAAAAAATCAGCCTATGAACTAAATGTTCAAATACAGAACATTATATAGCTAGAAGAAAATGTGGTAGAAAACAGAGGTCAGGAGTTAAATGACATTCCCAAGATCACAGCTAGTAAACAGAACTGACATTAGAACCCAGGTTTCCTTCCTCCCATAGCCCATTTTCTGCTCTGCTATGCAGCTTTTCTCAGAGACTATGAACGATGAAAAAAAAAAAAATCAGAACCCAACCTACAGAGTTTTCCAGAATACTTTCATTGGAAAATCAAAATATTTTTGAAGTAATCCAACACGAAACCGGTATTTTATTCCATTTATGTCCTTGCCTTGTTAAGGCCCTGTATTTTAATATTAAATAGTATCCATATAATACGGTGAGTATCTGCTAACATTTAAACTATTTTCAACTTCAGTAATTCCCAACTAGATATCTGCAATTTCTAAGAACTGTTCTAAGTGTAATATGAAATGATCAGACCAAAGTTATTTTTAATTGACTTCTATTTTTTAAAAAAGGCATATGGTATTTAGCACTCTGGGGTAATGGGTATCTTAAAAAAACAAACAGTGAATTAAAAAGGTAAAATACGCAGTGGCTGTAGGGTGGAGCAGGCAACCAGCAGAGTCCTGGATTGAATGAACCTTCAGTTAACTTCCAGCGCTGAGATCTTACAGCAAGACTGGCTGCGACCAGGCTCTAAATGGCTCTTGTACATTCTTCGCACAAATGTTTCATAAGGAATAACCCCCTTGAGGTGTCTCCATGCTTCTTCCCATGTATTCCCAAGTCAATAATATTACATTTCACAGCTATATATGACTTAGCATCTCCCCAAAGCACTTTCCTGTACATTATTTCCTGTTATCTTCACAATTGCCCTGTGAGGTATGAGGAACAAGTGGGGTATCATCTACATTTAACTAATTAAGAACAAAGGCCTGAGGAGATCAGGTAGCTGGCCTAAGGCCACACAGCTGGTGAGTAGCAGTGCTGGGCCTGGAGGCTGCAACACAGGACTCCCGGACCTTCAGACCCACCGGCCTCACCTCAGCCTGTGTTGTGAGCTTGGCATTTCTGTGCAACATGGTAAAACTCAGGAGACCATGTGTCGGGGTGAGAATTTTAACTGTAACAACATTAAAAGGCATTTTATAACTGAGAGAGGTTTGCTCCACAACCTAGGGTTCAGCTGAGTGAATCAGAAAACTTCCAAAGAAGTATTTGAGAAGTAATTTTCTCAGAGGCTATATGCTTTTCATGTCTAGGAGAAGGTACTACTCTAATTCAGCTACCTTCCTCTTGGCCCCGGATGGAGCCCTGAGTAATTTGTTGGCCAAACAGAGCAAGAATTGCTGCTCCCTTCTCATACCCCCAACTTGTAAAATCCTTCTTTTCCTTTATAAGGCGATGCGTGTTGGTGAACAGAGTCCTACATTAAGATGCCTGCAATGGTCAGTACTGGACCGTCAGCAGACCAGGCTGGCCTCAGTCAAAAACATATATGGCCCCTTCTTCACTTGGAGAAGAGATTTCTCCTGGCTGAGTCACCTCCTATAATATGATAGAGGAATAGTCTACCAGCCTGTTTTCTCCTCTCTACAAACATAACCCCAATACAAATTAGAAAACTGATATATTCGGGGGGATTATTTGCCAAAAGAATCTACAGAAAAATAAATCCCTTAAGTAGCTCCCAGGGGTACTGATGTGTTTCCTAGGTCACTAGCTGCTCTCCTAAATAAGTGTGAGGTACAGAAACTTCAAATTCTGTTGTCAGAAGCTTTGCTACGTAGAGATCAATCATGAATAAAGATAAAGTAGCTCATACATGATTAACTAAAACAATGAGAAATTATTATTAGAATTGCTAAATTTCAGGTTCATATACAACTCTGAAACACATAATTAGGTAAAGGAGATGTGTGGTCAGAAAAAACGAAAAATGCATGATTAAAACCCCAATACTCAGTTCCATTACAGAAAGACCTTGTATCCATTTTCTGGCTTCTAGAACTGAGGAGCAGCATAAAGACGCTGCTAGCAGCTTGCCGTGATGAGGAACACATGCCCCACCTTTGTCCTCCGAGATGACCTGCACCAGCTCGTACTCTTCGGCTGGGTCCGAGTCCAGATTGTGCTTCAGCATTGCTCTCTGGATCACGGCAGGGGTTTTATCCTGGCTGGTCAACTGGAAAGACAATGAAAGGGTTTTTGAGGTATTTACCTTCATGTCTCCTGGAAAATTCTCCTGAACCTCTTCTTGCCATCTTGTGCTGTGCAAGCCTTTCCAGGGAGGCAGGGCCCAAGGAACGAGAACACGGCCAGGAACCAGCACTCCTGGGCTCTAGTCCTGGCTCCTCCCTCAGGAGCCAAAGGATGATGAGAAAGTCACTCAATCTCTTAGAGTCAAGGTGTCGTCTACTATTAAAATGGAGAGGACACTCTTGCCTTACCCATCTCTCCCACACTGGTTGAAGTTCAATGAAAGAATACAGATGAGGGTATTGTGAAAACTGGAAAGCATTATTAGTCCTGGGCTGAAATTATCCTCACATGTTCACAGCTGCTATTATTAGCACTGGTCACGACCTGTGGGACAGAAATGGTCACAGTCCTGCTCACGGACCATTTCAGAAAGCACAAGGACCCAATGACCCAGCAATCCCACTCTTAGGTAGTAACCAAGAAAGATGAAAACGTACATGTACGAAAGGACTTGTACACAAATGTTCACAGCAGACTTATTCATAACAGCCAAAAACTGGAATCAACTTGAATCTCCATCAACAGAAGATAGACAGTAGAAAGAAACTGGAGTATATTCACAACAGAGTATTACTTAGCAATAAAAGAAACTAACAACTGATACACGTAACAGTGTGGATGAATCTCAAAAGCATCATGTTGAGCAAAAGAAACCAGACTCAAAACATTACATACTGCAGCAGTTTATTCTTACAAGAGCAAGCAAAGCTAATCTATGGTGTTAGAAAATTTATCTCAGAGTTAAGGAGGGACTGATTGGAAGGGACAAGGGAACTTTCACGGGGGATGGGGGGCAGCTGTTGGAAATGTTCTTTATCGAGATTTGTGCGGTGCTACACAGATGTACATAGTTATTAAAATCCAAAGAACCAAACGCTTAGGATCTGTGTATTTAATTGCATGTAAATTAGTCTTTAATAAAAATCAGCTTCTAAGTGTTTAAAATAATAAATCTAAAAAAATTTTTTAAAGCACAAGGTTCTCCACATCCCTAATTCTGACTTTCTCCCTCTCGTCTCTGCCCACCAGGCAACTATTTGCAGGGTGTTCAGTACACCATGAAAAGAGGGATGACTTTCATACCATTCATTGAGTATTTCTTCAAATTTGAAAGAAAGCAAATGAAAACAAAGATTCTCCTTACTTAAAAATAAAAGCCCTATTTCTCCAGGAGGTCAGAGGACATCAAAGAGAAAATTAAAAACAAAACAAAAAAAAGAGTCTAATTTTCCTCCCAGAAACGTTGTCCTTGTGAGCCTGAGGATGTCTGTGCCTAGAAGCATCCCTCTGGCCTGGGACCACAGGTGGCATTTGTGATTCAGTAAACAACATGCATTACAATGGGCTCCTTGTTAGCAACAAAGACCTTGCTCATTTGTCTATTACCAAAACATCTGGCATATCCATTTACAGGGGGAAAAACAGGTGTACACAAAATTCTGAAGGAGAAAAATATGTTCCTTGATAGTCTAAAGGAAATACTCCCACAACTGGCTCAAACTGGACTTGTAGCATAAAGTTAAAAGAGAAAAAACATCACTTGGGGATGAATGTGAGGCTAACTTGGGTTTCAAGTTGTCTAATTTAAACTGCTTGTGTAAGGACAAAGCCAGGCTATCCCTATTTTCTTTACCTTAAACTTCCAGAGATGTGTCCAAATGACGAAGGGATAGCCAAGGGCTTTCCTTGGATGTTTATTACTTTGTACCAAAATAGCTACCGATCACAATTCATATGAAGGGCTCAGTCACGTAGCCTTGAGCTGATATATGGAACTAGCATAATTCAACAGAAATATCTAAGTCACAGATGTAATTTTAAATTTCTAGTCTACATTTAAAAAGTTTTTTGAAACGAATTAATTTTAATAATTTCATCCAATAGATCCAAAATATTATTTCAGCATATAATCCATATAAATATTACTGAAATACTTTACTTTTTTTGTACTAAATCTTCAAAATTTGGTGTGCATTTCACAGCACATCTCTATTTGGACCAGCGCCATCACAAGTTCTCAGTAGCTGCTGTACTGGATGGTGGGCATTGAAGAGTGTATAGGAGTTTCCTTCATGCACATTAAGCAGGGAATGAAATGTTTATGGTCACAGAAGTCCTGGGAGCACAGGAGACTCTGGTTGACATAATGGAGACAAATATCACCTAGAAGGAGTGATGGGGATGGTGGTATAGGACATTTACTTGTTGTCACTAAGGTGATGACTTCACAAGGATTTAAGTTTTGTTTCTCCTACTTCCTATGGAAGGACCTGGACTCAGATGACAGTAGTACTTTCTGCAACACAGGTTCTCTAGGCTAGTGATTCTCAACAAGCGGTCTATAGCCCCTGTGGTTCCTGAAATCTTTTCAGTGGATCTGTGAGGTCAAAACTACTTTCATAGTAATACTAAGATGATTTGTCTTTTCACTTGTGTTGACATTTGCATTGTTGCAAAAGTAAAGTTAGATAAAATTGCTGGCACCTTAGCACAAATTAATGCAGTGGTTAGGTGCCACTGGGTTAATTTCAACTCACAGCGACCCCATGTGATAGAGTAGAACTGCCCCATAGGGTATTCTAGACTGTTGAATCTTTACAGGAACAGACCGCCAGGTCTTTCTCCTATGGAGCTGCTGGGTGGGTTTGAATAGCCAACTCTTCTGTTAGCAGCGGAGCACTTAACCGTTATACCACCAGAGCTCCTTCCTAACTATTCCCCCAAACCTCCCCAAATAAAACAAACCAAAGTCATTGCCGTCGAGTCAATTCCGACTCACAGCGACCCTACAGGACAGAGTAGAACTGCCCCATAGGGTTTCCAAGGAGCAGCTCGTGGATTCGAACAGCCAACCTTTTGGGTAGCCGCTGAGCTCTTAACCACTGTGCCACCAGGGCTCCGCCTAACTATACCAGCAGTTATTAAATTCCTCAATACCTTGCAATCACAGTGAAAACAAAAGAAAGCCAGTTTCACTTAAGGATGTCCTTGATGAAGCAGCAAAAATTACTAATTTTATTAACTCGACCTCTATTAGCATATTTGCTACGTTTTTAATAATGATTTACCATCTCCCCTTTTGATTAGAAGCTGTTTAAAGGCAGAAATGTCTCAATCATCTCCTCAGCCCCAGAACCTAATCCAATGACCAATACATTACAAATATTCAATAAATATGTTGTTCATTCAGTGAACGCTTTGGCAAAGCTCTTCTCTGAATGTCAAAAGACAATCCCTCCATACCACTTCCGCTATATTCAGAGCTAAGCTTAAAACGTGAAGGGCGCCCTCAAAGAAGGCAAGTGATGAAGATGAGGAGAGATGAAGGACTAGCTGTGATTTTACTGCAAAGGAGAGTCTGCTTTTCGACACATGATAGAGTCTATAAAGAGACTATTCTTGAAACAAACACGCTATATATTACACACACAAGGTTATCGTCACCAGATGCGCTGTACTATTCCAGAGACTCACTATTAAAAACATATTGGGGATTGTTTTCAGAACCATGCAGTTCACCAACAGTTAAGGAAGTCCAGCATCCTTTATTTATAAGCACAGTTCCTCACTGACCCAAACTGTGTTTCCCAGCTTCATCATCCACTTTATTAACTGATTTGATTCCAAGTGTCTAAAGGACAAAAATTTGACATCATGCAGTAAATTCCTAAGAATGCACGGAAATTCAATTATAACTCCAGATATCTAATTCCACAGGAAGACTTCCAAGAAGATATGAAGCAGTGTATCTTCCCTATAATATTTATATAGTCATCCAAACTGACGGTTTTGAAAAGGGTGGCACTGACCTGGATGAATAAATTTTAGCATTTTTTTTAAGTTGTGAAAACTATTTCCTATGTGCTCTGTTGTTGTTGTTGTTGGGTGCTGTCAAGTCGATTTCAACTCATACTGATCCCACGTGACAGAGAACTGCCCCATAGGATTTTCTAGATTGAAATCTTTACGGGAGTACATCATCAGGTCTTTTCTCCTGTAGAATTATTAGTGGGTTCAAATCTCTGGCCTTTCAATTAGCAGCTGAGCCCTTAACCACTGCACCACCAAGGCTCCTTAAGTGCGCTCTAAGTGTGTATATTAATGTAAATATATCATTAATCTACAACCAGGGAGATTCTGGTATTTATACATGTTGATTTTGTGTGATATTATACACAGGGGGTTAGCCTGAGTGGCTGAAGACACAGACACAATCTAAATGGAAAAATCGCTCCTGGTCAGGATGAGCCCCTTACCATGATGCTTTTGTACATGTTGCCGTTGCTGTCTTCTATACTGATGCGGATTATGCAGGTGTCTTCGTTCTGTTGGTTGTAAACAGGAGGCAGCACTGTCGAGGTAATGGATGTCACAGAGACGGAGCGCTTGTGGATTTTAGGGTTGTTGTTGCAGGATGGAGGAGAGGAGAGGGGGTTGACTAAGGACGACATCCCTGAGGAAGTTGTGTCCATGGAATGGATGGAGGAACATGAGGAGGAGGATTCGGAGAGCTGGAAAAGTAAACACACCCCGGAAGAAACCAGAACTATTAGAACCTTGACCAAAAGAGTATGTTACCATTTTCAAAGCAGAGGTAGACTGAGACGGATAAATTTCAGTTATTTCCTCCACAGAAACCCACAGCACACAGGCATCATGTCCCTGGCGTATGTACTTCCTATGTCAGATGCACTTCAGTGGCTCAGTCCCTGACCTAATAATCATTCTTCATCTGTGTGAGGCATTTCCCTAGTTTTTAGCTGCTTTTAAGGAAGTGAACCAGCAGGTGGCAGCAGATACCAAAAACTAGAGGCAACAGAGGCTCCAGAAGGAAGTCAGCTGCTTACAAGGCTGGAGGAAAGCCTGCACATCAGTTTATGGAGGGGACAATACTTAACATGCCCACAAAGTTGATTTCCATCCTGACTCCAGTTCGAAATCAGATTTTGTAGTAAAAGAGAAATGTGTCTGTTTTTAGAAGTTCCTAAAATAAGCACCACAGATTACATAGCTCGGCATAGAAAGCTGCTACTGGAAAAACCCTTGGAGATCACCTATTGTTGAGGAACCTGAGGCCTAGAAAGAACAAGTGGGACTCAGAGGTGACAAAGCCAGTTGGCGGCACCACCAGGACGAGCTCCCAAGCTCCCTAACTCACAGTGCCACGTGCAAGGCCTGCTGTTGACGATAACATGGTCAATTAACATAACATACCGTTACCTCGGTGATATTTACCTCTGTGAGGTTTGTAACGAGCTTTCAAAAATCCTATCTCATTTTGGTCTCACACCATCTTGGGAACAAAAGGTAGAGCATTACAAATATGAGGCGAAAGAGGTTCCGAGAAATAAAGTGACTTGTCCAGGGGAATGCAGCCTGTGATCAGTTTGGCCACTTGCTACATTTACTGCTAGAACCAACTACACAACTTCATGTTGTATATCAAGGACGGTTAAGGCATGCGGTGCTACGGTTAACTTGCTTTTCTGATTAACTACATGTTTATCACACATGCATTACCAACTACCAAGAAAATACGATATCTAAAACTCATTAGTATATAACAAAAAGACAATAATCCAATTAAAAAACGGGCAAAGGGTATGAACAGATACTTCACCAAAGACGTTCAGGCGGCTAACAGACACATGAGGAAATGCTCCCAATCACTAGCCATTAGAGAAATGCAAATCAAAACTACAATGAGATAACATCTCACCCTGACATTACTGGCATGAATCAAAAAAAAAAAAAAAAAAGAAAATAACATGCTGAAGAGGCTGCAGGGGGACTGGAATTCTTACGCACTGCCGGTGGGGATGCAAAATGGTGCAACCATTTTGGGAAAAAAGCTAGAAACAGAACTACCATATGATCCAGCAATCCCACTCCTAGGAACATATCCTACAGAAATAAAACTCACTAGTAGGTGTTCCAAAAACTCATTAAATTGAATAATTTTAACTATCAATTCTTATTATAGAAAATTATGATTTTTTGTAAGAGGTTAGGTTAAATCATACCATATTCATCCTACAAAATATCCTGAAAGTGATCTTAAAAATAAATAACATCAATTTCTTTTGTACCTGTCAGACTTCCCATGGAAACAGAGGACAGAAGCTTAGCTTCCTGATTATCCAAGTCCTCCAAGTAAAACGGAGTTTATTTCCTATGGACTTCTTTTTCCTATGGCCTAACTGTATCATTAAATTCCACTGCATGATCTGTTTAATTAAAGAGTCAGGTAACTGATGTGACAGGATTCCAACTGTGGTTCTATCACAACACAGCTTTAGTTACTTTCTGAAACATTTGTGTGTGTGTTGTTCCTGAGTGAATCAACTTAGTAGTTCATATTTGAGACCTAACTGGTGACAGATTATTTTAGTGGCCTCAAGTGTAGCCTGTGGGAAAGGAAGGGTGGAGATCTGGAGGGCTGCTGGGAAGGAAGGTGGGTCACAAGATCTGAGAATAGGAAAGGAGGTCAGCCAGGTCAAGCTACGCATTGAGCAGGAGGTTAAGAGTCTGAGACCTTTCTAGTTAATATCCAGGGATTCTGTGGTCCAGGCACTACTTGCAACCAAGTCAACTACTCAATTTTAAACCTATGAAAATCCATGACTCTGAGAAAGGTTCATCCAAAGGATAAAAAACTATGACTTGTGCAAGAAATTGAGAGCCAGTGTGATGAAGGATGATACAAAAAGGATACAGTGAGGGGTGCACAGACCACATTGCGAAGGGCTTCTGCATGGTTCTAAAGGGGATGAACCGGATCTATGTGCATGTCCACTGCACAACCTCAGAGTGTGACTGTTAGTCCCTCTTCCTCACAGGCAGGGAGAAACCCCACAAAGATGTGGGCAATCCCTCGGTGCTCTCTTTCAGACAACGTCCACTGTCAGAGATGGGGCCTATAAGCACAAGGACCTGTCAAGTGTGAAAGATGAGAATGTCACTGCAGATCCTGACAAATTCACGGCTACATGTCAAGCCATGAGGAATGATTATATACCCCGCTTAGGAAGCAGGTCTTTTGAGAGAATGGGCAGTAGGTAGTGGTTTGCAGAGCTTTTCCTTCAACATCTGGAGCGCTGAGCATGTGCCCCCAGAATTGCACAGCAGAAAAGTGAGAAAACCAACTGGGGCAGCACTTGCGCCATCTCAGTCTGATGAGTGCTGAGTCTGAGGTCCTTTCTGGATTGGCTACTTTATGACAAAGTCTCTTTAGGGCTCCCTAATTGATGTTGCTGCTTACAATGCCACCGTGTGAAACAATTCACACATCCCTTTGCAGAGAGGCAGATATAAACAAAATGAAGGAGCCATGTACCAGATCTCTACCTCATTGGTTAGGGAACCAGAAGTGACTACCGTAAGTATGCCTGACCAAAAACTCTCCGAAAGGCTGCGAATTCTAATCATGTCAAAGTTGACCCCAGATCTAAGTCTCTTAACCAACAGTTTGAAGCAGATGTGTATAGAAGATTAAGACCAATCTTTTTTTTTTAGTTATTTATGCAGCCATGGAACATGAAAACTGTCTATGGGACTTCTTATCACCTCACATCACCTTTTTTTTTCCCCAAGATATGGTAGACTGTATTACTGTTACTAATTCCTTACCCCTCCCTGAATCCATGTCGCTGAATTTTGGAGTGGTTTTTTATGAAACATTATTGTGGCAAAAACCTGGCTAAGACAAGATAAGACACCAAGAAGCTAACACACCTCCATCTCTGGCATTTTGCTCCTTGTGAGCAAATCCCACATCTCCTAACTACACTATAGCTCATGCAGAGGTCACAATGTTTAAGTTGCCTTTGGATGTGGGTATGGAATAATATTCCAAAGTCCAGATGAAGAAAGCAACCTGCTTGCTGCCTTCAGGCGTATTTCTATAAGGAACAGGTCTTGGACTGAACTCTGCTTTCGACACTTCTTAAAAACACAACTCTGAAAATACTGTGGAGTGATAATCCTGAAAACAGACATTCCTCAAGTGACACACACTCTGTCAGGTGCCTGCACTAGGAATACTGGAAAGAGGTTAAGTATATACCTTTTTGGGGGGCTCATCAGGTGTGTCCAGGGGAGTGATAGAGCCCTCCTCAGCCTCCGAGTGGTTCGACTCGCAGGATGACACGCTGACGGAGTCCATGCTTTCGCCAGAGCTCCCACTGGCAGTGGACTTGGGCTGCTCTTTGGTGGGAGTGCTACTGGTGATAATGTCTGAGCCCAGAAACAGCCTGCAGAAAACAGAATGCCAGGCGTTTGGGCTGTTACTAATGTGGAATCCATGATTAAGCAAATATTTTTGTGTTGATAAAGCCCTTGATGTTTTCTCAATCTTGTGTGCCTTGCCATTATTATTTTAGGAAAACATTTGCTATAAAGTTTCTAAAAAATCTCAGTAAACAGCATGTCCCAATAGGATATTTCTAGCCTCAAAGAACACACAAATTTCTTAGCTGAAAGAGGAAATGTATTAATCTGAGGTCTTTCTAGGTCAATGGTTCTCCAGTTTTTACCGGTCTATGGATCACTTTGGCAGGATCAAAATATCATCACCCCACCTGTATCACTTCCCACTTAAAATGAACTTGAAAAGGCTGAAGAAGGCTGGCATTGCTTTGAATAAGAATTTATGGAGGAAGATTTCTGTTTCCAACAATCTGGTGAACTATAATAACCTGAAACTCTCCACTATAAAACAACTAGATAAGTAATATTAGAAACTCCTTTTACTGTTGAGTTTGCAAGTTAGTAAGGGAAATCCCTGCAAGCTGGAAATGGAAAGGGAACTGAAAACCAGAAGCTTGTGAGCTGATTCTGCAACTGCTCTGGCTAGGGAATGGGAGGTGCCAATCTTAGTGAACTGGGGACATGGGTTTTAACATGTATACAGGGACCAAAGGCTCCTGTTTATGAAGGGTGGGGAATTGGAACTGAAGTCCCTTATATAGAGCAGGGACCCTCAAAGGGCTGCACCTTAGTAAAGAGATGGGCTAGAAAAGTACCTACCCCGTGGCACAGGAAGACAATAGGAAAGTTTGTCTGTCTGCACTTGGCTTTGGGTAGAAGAAAAATGTCTTCTCTAAAATCATTTGTGACCTTAGCCTGTGCCTCCTTTAGATTTGAGGTTTGAATTTATGCTACCTATGTAGTCTAGGAACTCTCAGGCCCAGTGATATCCATGGGACTCTTAGAATTAAAAAAAGTGGGGGAGGGTGAAGCTTTCTGGAGGGATATACCTTCAACTCAGGCTGCAGAGGATTCCTTGATAAAGATGAGCTCACAATACAAAATTATAAAACACACACAAAGAAATATCCCACCCAAAGACAGAGTCAACAGACATAACAAACACTGAGGCTTAGACTTCCGAGAACTTCAGATACAAGAACTATCAGAAAGAAACTAATAACTCATTCATTTAATCAACAAATATTTGAGTGCCTACCTTGGGCCAAGTTATAAAATAAATGTGGTTAAAAATATTAAGACATAAGAGAATAAATTTAAAATAAGAGTTAAAAGCAAGATGGTCTGAAACAAGAACAGGAAGATAATTTGAAAAAATACAATTCAGAGATGAAAAATAAAATGACTGAAATTAAAAAAAACTCAGTAGAAGAGATTAAATAAATGTCAAAGAGAAAAACCAGGAACTGGAAGACAGATCTGAAGAAAATCCTCAGAAATCAGCATCAAAAGATTAAGAGATAGAAAATATGAGAGGTTAAAAGACATGGAGAATGGAATAAGAAAGGCCTGCATTTGTGTAAGAGGAGTTCCAGAAGAAGAAAATTGAGAGAACAGAAGAGGGACCACAGCTGAAGAGACAGTGGCTCAGAGGATTCCAGAACTGATGATCTACATGAACACTCAAATCCAGGAACCACATCCTGAGTAGGAAAAAAAAGATCAAACTTCCACTTAAACTACAGAATGGTATATCAAAGACTAAAGAAGTTTAGAAGCAATGGGGGCAGGGGTCATAATACAAACAAACAGTAATTAAACAGATATAAGACATCTCAAAAGTAACAACAAATTCAGAATAAGATCTGCAAAGTACTGAGTGAAGACAACAGTCATTCTTGAATCCTACTATAATATTCTAACATAATAAAATTCTAATATAATTCCAAGAGTGAAGACAAAATAAAGACTTTCTGAGACAGGAACTGAGAGCATTTACCATAATCAGACGTACACTGAAATAAATTATAAAAGGAGAGAAGAAGATACAAGGATGACATGCAAAGAAAGTAGCAAATGGTGCTAAATCCAAACAAGCACTGACTGTAAAAAAAATAACAATAATAGTAAAAATGAGGATATGCTTCATTCTTATTAGATATTTTAGAAATCATAAGCTTAAAAATGTGCCTCCTCTCCACCCCACCACCTCCAGCCTCATTTTCCGTGTCCGTTCCTTTCGTGGACCTTCAAACACTACAGGGCTATAGGGGAAGAGCTAAACTCTGATTACAAGTCACAGAAGAAAAAAATGCTACTTGTCTTACTGCTCCATGAATTACAAGGCATGGTGGATTAATTAGTTTTGTGTGTGGCCTTTATAGCGATAGTCTTGCAGCTCCCACCCAGATGATTATGTGACAGGGTAACTGTGGCCTACCAAGGGGATTGGTCAGTTTTGCCTTAAAAGAGAGCCAATTCCAGAGCAAAGAGGAGAGCCTACCCCCACCAAAGAAGGAGAGACCGGCAGCAGAGATCTGCAGGAGATGGTGCAGTGAGCTTCCCGGCACAGAGAGCGAGAAAGCTGACTGCCTTTGGGCAGAGACTGAGGGCCAGGGAAAAGTCTATGCCTGACTCATGAATTTGGGACTTGCCAGCCTCCAAAACATCATGAGCCATTTCCTTTATATGGTCCGTGAGTTCTGCGAGATGTTGCAAGAAATTAGGGAACCCAAAGACAGGAGGGAGAGTACTGACACGAGAGGGAGTAGCTGATGTTAGAGATGATGGAGTGGCACAGCAGCTTAGAAAATCAGACATTTGGGACATCTTTAATCTCCACCTCATAGGAACCAGCTTTGCGCTGATCCTTATATAAGAAATTATTCATTTACAAGGAAACCCCTTGAAGGCTACTAACTAGTAGTTTTCAGCCCATTATCTGAGTGTCTCCAGCTTAGAGTTAAATTGTTCAAACACTAACCGTTCCTCCATCTCTACAATTCAATCAGGCCATCCCCTCTTTGAAAAGGTTAATTCTGGCTCAACACTAGGCTCAACATTCTAATCTTCAAACTAAGTTCCTCTTCCCCCCAAGGCTCCAAAGCCTTCTCCAACCTCTTTAGACGATGAATCATTAAATGTGAGGAGAGCAAAAATACGTTTTCCAGATTAGCAAAAATGCTACAAGGATCATAAAATATTTTGAAAAGGAATGGTAATACGAACACCCTTGTACATGCAAGAATAAGATGGGGAGACATGGAAATTGTTTTCAGAATATATCTTCAAACTCAATGGCAGACACCAAGGGTTAAACTCAAGTATCTCTGCAAATTTCACTACTGAGACACGATGAGAGCCTGCCACACTTAGTGCAGGACGCTGAACGCTGATAGTCCTTCTTCCTATGGATTCACATTAATGTCCTCACAGAGGATGTACACTTGCCAGTTTCAGGGCAGAGAGAGGACTCCAGGGTGTTACAGCACCCAGTACAATACATATGGATGTTTGGGTTGGAAAGGAGTAATAGAGAAGCAATTATATAGAAGTGAGTATGCACTGGCAACTACTTGAGGATAAGTGTAAAAGACAGAGGGCAAAGGTAGTGGCACTTAGGATTAGGTCTACCTGCACTGAGATTTTTTTCCCTTAAGGACCTCTGACTCTTATAAACCAAAATACTCATCGCAGTTGAGTCGATTCTGACTCATAGCAACCAGCAGGTCCATAAATTCCCAATGCTTTATGATGTCTCAGTTAGCAGGGAAGACCACCAGGACGTCCCACATTCCTGGACTCATCTATCAGGGAGCCTGATTCCCTCTGCACATGTCATCTGCTGACTGGCTTGGTCAGGTGCCTTGTGTTATCTCAAAAGAGAGTTCATTCTCCTCCATTTTGCAGAGATGAAAAGATAGCAAGATAACATGGAAAATACCCTAGAGAGGTAAATCTAAATAGTCATGAATCTAGTGTTGAGGAAGGCCAGGGCAGGCATTTGAACAAAGAGAGGTTTGGCAAGACATCAGGATTGCCTTCAAAATGCTTTCTACAAAACCACATGTTCCAACTTAATCCTCAAATGCCTCATATTACCTGCTATCAGGTTAGCAGCCTGAGCAGCTTCTGATCTCAGGAGATCATGCCATCCACACCCCACAAGGGCCTTTATATATTACACTGGGAATATGGCATATCCAAGGTCATGTGCCATCCTTGCCTCTATGTCTCGGTGTGACTCACTGAAGTGGGCAGAGCGTCCTGCAAAGTATCAAACAGCCATAACAATGCTCTGAATTCTGAGCAAAAAAAAAAGCTAAAAAATATAGTAATAGAAAATTATTTTTCATAAAAAATAATGGTTGCTTTTCAGGCACCCCCTGAAAGCTAGACACTGCTTTAAAAGCTTTACAAGTCCACTTAGTCCTCAGGAAAAGCCACTAGGTGACATTATTAAATTTATCTCACAAATGACAAAAGAGAAGGTACTGGCCCACCATGCCATGAAAAAGCTGTCCAATACTCTCTCATCAGTGTTCTGGTTCATCCCTGGACAAGGTAAATTACGTCAGTCAAAAGATCATACACAGTATATATCTTTAAAGGAGAAGTTGACCAAATGCATTAATCGAATTATAATCCTTGTTTCTGTGAACGAACCTCCTTAGCCTTCATTAGATTCATTAGTCTATTGTCTTTAAGAGCCTAGTGTCTAAGAGATTAACTTCCTGACAGAGATTATTGTTGTTAGGTGCCGTTGAGTCGCTTCCGTCTCATAGCGGCCCTACATACAACAGAAGGAAACACTGCCCAGTCCTGCGCCATCCTCACAATCTTTGTTATATTTGAGCCCATTGTTGCAGCCAGTGTGTCAATCCATCTCGTTGAGGCTCTTCCTCTTTTTTGATGACCCTCTACTTTACCAAGCATGATGTCCTTCTCCAGGGGCTGGTCCTTCCTGATACCATGTCCAAAGTACGTAAGACGAAGTTTCATCATCCTTACTTGTAAGGAACATTCTGGCTGTACTTCTTCCAAGACAGATTTGCTCATTCTTTTGGCAGTCCATGGAATATTCAATGTTCTCTGCCAACACTATAATTCAAAGGCATCAATTCTTCTTTGGTCTTCTTTGTTCATTGTCTAGCTTTCGCATGCATATGAGGTGACTGAAAATATCATGGCTTGGGTCAGACGCATCTTAATCCTCAAGGTGTGACATCTTTGCCTTTTAACACTTTAAAGAGGTCTTTTGCCACAGATTTGCCCAATGACGTATGTCGTGTGATTCTGCGGCTGCTGCTTCCCTGGGCGTTGACTGTGGATCCAAGTAAAATGAAATCCTTGACAACTCAATATCTTCTCCATTTACCATGATGTTGCTTATTGGTCCAGTTATGAGGATTTTGGTTTTCTTAATGTTGAGGTATAATCTATACTAAAGGCTGTGGTCTTTGATCTTCCTCAGTAAGTGCTTCAAGTCCTCTTCACTTTCAGCAAGCAAGGCTGTGTCATCTGCATATCTCAGGTTGTTAATGAGTCTTCCTCCAATCCTGATGCCCCATTCTTGTTCATATAGTCCAGCTTCTTGGACTATTGGCTCAGCCTACAAGCTGAGTAAGTATGGTGAAAGGTTACAACCCTGACATACACCTTTCCTAACTTTAAACCATGCAGTATCTCCTTGTTCTGTTCAAACGACTGCCTCTTGATCCATGTACAGGCTCCTCATGAACACAATTAAGTGTTCTGGAGTTCCCATTCTTCACAATGTTATCCATAATTTGTTATTATCCACACAGTCGAATGCCTTTGCGTAGTCAATGAAACACAGGTAAACATCTTTCTGGTATTCTCTGCTTTCAGCCAGGATTCATCTGATATCAGCAACGATATCCCTCATTCCCCATCTTCTTCTGAATCCGGCTTGAATTTGTGACACTTCCCTGTTGATGTACTGCTGCAACCGATACTCAATGATCTTTAGCAAAATTTTACTTGCGGGTGATATTAATGATATTGTTTGATAACTTCCACATTCTGTTGGATCACCTTTCTTTGGAACGGGCACAGATACGGATCTCTTCCAGTCAGGTGGCCAGGCAGCTGTCTTCCAAATTTCTTGGTAGAGATAAGTAAGTGCTTCCAGTGTTGCATCTGTTTGTTGAAACATCTACATTGATAGTCCATCGATTCCTGGCACCTTGTTTTTCACCAACGCCTTTGGTGCAGCTTGGACTTTGTCCTTCAGTACCATCAGTTCTTGATTATATGCTACCTCCTGAAATGGTTGAACATCAACCAATTTCTTTTTGGTACAATAACTCTGTGTATTCCTTCCATCTTTTTTTGATGCTTCCTGCGTCGTTCAGTATTTTGCCCACAGAATCCTTCAATATTGCACCTTGAGGCTTGAATTTTTTCATCAGGGTACTTGAGCCAGTGGCCTGCCATCTCACCTGCTGATCTTGAGTTCGTCAGCCCCTACAACTAAGTAAGTCAGGTGAAGCCTCCAGCCTGATGCCTGACCGATGGACTTGGGATTTGCCAGCCTCTACAACCACATGAGCCGTTTCCTTGAGATAAATCTCTCTCTCTCTACACACACACAAACACACACACACACACAAATACATATACATACTTCACTGGTTTTGCTCCTCTAGAGAACCCAGCCTAAGATATTTATTGAGTGACAGAGATTAGGTTCTCTTGAAGTTCTTCTACATAAATAGCTACAATCAAGACACAGGTTCTAATTAGACTGAGAGTCTTTCTTTCTATTCCTCACTTCCCCCTCATCTTTTCTGCCTTCCTCCTCTCCCTCCCCTTCTCCCCTCTCCTACTTTTTGCTTCCCATTCTGCCTTTCCTTCTCTACTTCCTACAGAAAGTATTTCATTCAATAGGCAGTATGATAGAGGTTATAAACTTGGCTCCAGAGCCAAATCTTGGGTTTGAATCCAGATCCACCAAATACTACCCTATTATTTTACCTGTCTGTGTGTCCTTGGCCTATAAAATGGGTACAAGAGTAGGCTCTATCCGCTTAGGTTATTTTGAGGACTGAATGAGAAATACATGGATTGTTCTTAGAACAGTCCTGGCACATGGCTCAATGTATTCATTCAATCAATATTTATTAATCATCTACTATGTATCTGGCCTTGTTCCAGGTTCTGGGGATACAGCAATGAACAAAAAACAGGCACAAATTCCTGCCTTCATAAAATTTGCAAGCTAGATAATAAACAGACACATACAATATACAGTATGTCAGATGAAGGCAAATGCTATGGAGAAATCCAGAGCAGGAGAGGGTGAGGGTGCCAAAGGCAGGTGAGGTGGGCAGATTATAGTATAAATATCGTGGTCAGGCAAGGCTCCCTGAGACGGTGATATTTTAGCAAAGATCTGAAGGAAGTGAGGGAGTGAGCCATGTGGCTATCTGGGGAGAAGAAATGGCAAATAAAAACGCCCAGTATGTTCAGGGAGGTCTGGGTGGCTGGAGAGGAATGAGAAGAGTGAGCATGCAAATTCAAGGGCATACAGGTATTGGGGGGTGGGGACAGTCAGATATGGGGGAGGGCAATGCTGCAGATCCTGAAGGGCCTTGTGCTCCTTTGTAAGGACTTTGGATTTTACTCAAAGGGAGACGGATATTATGGTATTAGCTATGGAGGCTCTCTCGTATGCCAGGCAATGAGCTGGGGATACAGCTATGAGCAAGATGGACAAGATTCCTGCTCTGTAACGCATTAAACTGTGTCCCCCAAAAATGTGTGTCAACTTGGCTAGGCCATGATTCCCATTACTGTGTGGTTGTCCACCATTTTGTGATCTGATGTGATTATCCTACATGCTGTAGATCTTAACCTCTGTGATGTTAATGAGGCAGGATCAAAGGAAGTACGTTAATGAGGTAGGACTCAATCTGCAGGATTAAGTTGTATCTTGAGACAATGTCTTTTGAGATGTAAGAGAGAAGTGAGCAGAGAGGAGAGGGACCTCATTACCACCAAGCAAGAAGAGCCAGGAATGGAGCATGTCCTTGGGACATATGTCCCTACGCTGACAAGTTCCTAGACCAGAGGAAGACTGATGACAAGGACCTTTCCCTGGAGCTGGTGCCTCCTGAACTGTGAGAGAATAAATCTCTGTTTGTTAAAGCCACCCATTTGTGGTATTTCTGTTACAGCAGCACTAGATAACTAAGACATGCTCTCAGATGGCTTACATTCCCCTGGAAGAAACAATCAATATGATGGAGAGTTATTAGGGTAGATGGCAACATTAGAGAGGGTGATCTCTTAGGCAGTAACATTTTGGCCATTATATGAAGGAGCTAGCCATGGAGAAAGAACATTCCAGCCCATGGGAACAGCAAGTGCAAAAGCCCTGAAGCAGAAACAAGCCTGGTGCGCTTGAAGGATGGCTAGAAGGCCAGTGTGGCAGGATCTTGGTGAACAAGGGGGAGGAAGCTGGCCAGCAAGGTAGTGGGCAAATCATACATGGCCCAGTAAACTAGGATAAGGGGTTTACTTTAAAATAAAACTAGTGGAGGTTTTTAAACAAGAAGCGTCATAATATGGTGTACATTTTTAAAGGCCACCCTGGATGTTTGTTGGAGAATGGATTGTTGGGGCAAGAGTGTAGGGCAGAAGACAGGAAGGGTCTTGTTGGAGTGGCTCAGGCAGGAGATGATGGTGAGCACTGGAGAAGCATGAATTGATTTAGATTATGTTTTAAGTTCACAACAGAATGATAAGCTATTTATCAAGTGAGCTAATTGTTCTTCACTTTTGCCCTGGCTCAGGAGGATCCTGCTGAATACCTTTCCTCTCCCCCACTCTGACTGGACCTTCTTGGGGCCCCAGGACCCCAGGAGACACTCACAGGCTGAGCCTCTTCACCATGCTCTTCCGAGGCTTGGGCGAAGTGGCACTGGTGTCGGCAGCTGCTTCAATCTCACACGAGAGGGTGTAGCTGGGAAGGGGAGAGGTGTTTGTAAGATCAGAGCTTGAGAATCAAGAAATAGATTTAAATTTACATGATTTACTTACCTTATGTTTTAGAGGAAGGCTCTGATTATTCAGAGCCTGTGAGTTCTATTACAAATGCCAGAGGGCACTGACTTGATGGCCAGATTTTACAAATTTACGTATGTGCCCCCTCCCCTTATCCCCACCACTGGTACATAGATTGAGGCTATGTAGTTCTGCATGCCTCAAAAACAAGGATTTGTACAGTTGGGTAGCATCTAAATGAGACTCCATTCTGTTTTCTGCTCATTCTCAGCCTACTGCTAGGCCAGGGGAAGAATCATTTCTTCTCTGTGGCTTCCCTCCTATTACTGTGTGTGTGTATGTGTGTTTGTGTGTGTGCAGGCGCGCGTGCGTTCACATCACACACTACTTTTATCCAAGGGAAATTGAAGAAAGAAATCTTTGTAAACTATCTAATCTTTAGTGAACAGAAATAAGCAATTATAATAGTGTTAAAAACACATAAACATGATGTTTTAATTGCCAAAATGTCCAAAAAATGCTCCAGATTCAGACATCTATCTGCCAGGCAGACAGATTTGTTGGAAACACAAGGGGAATTCATATCTGATCTGAAGTGTCTTTTATGAAAGCTTGTGGCTCTAGACAGTAGTTGTATTTTGTTACTGGTAGGTGAGAAAGTGTGCATGTGGTGAATATTAGCTTGGTAAGTTGCTAATTATGTGTATTTTTTTTAACCTAAAGATGCTTCCAGGTATTTGCTCAAGTGGAAGTATTCACTGACATGGTGATTATTCAAATATTAAGCTGTAGGAGTTTTTATAAATAGCAAGAAAGAATAGCGTATGTTTAACAAGATTCCTTTAATCGTTACAAAGTCAATTACACAGCTGATCTTCTGAGCCTGGATGTTCTGATCCAAACCATAAGCCATGGTATGTATGGTCCACATATGAAAACAATACACACAAGAGATAAAGTTAATATACAAAAACTGACCATTAGACTAGGAAATGTGAAGGAGGCAAGCACAACCTTACTTCCTCTATTAGGAAAAGTCTGAATTTTGTTTCAGTGTACTAGGACCAACCCAATCCGGAACTAAAAACCAAAAAAAAAAAAAAAACACCCATTGCCATTGAGTCGATTCTGACTCACAGCAACCCTATTGGACAGAGTAGAACTGCTCCATAGGGTTTCCAAGAAGCAGCTGATGGACTCGAACTCTTGACCTTCTGGTTAGCAGCCAAGCTCTTAACCACTGTGCCACCAGGGCTGTGAACTAAAAAGGACCTCTGAAATAATTTGTTTTAAATGAGGCAACTGAGGCTTACAGAGGCCATGTGGTCTGCCCAACATCATGCAATCAACTTTGCAGCTTAGTTTGTAGAGTCAGGCAGACCTGAGTTTGAATCCAAACTCTGTCACTTACTAGTTATAATACTTCTCTAAACCTCAATTTCCTGAATGGTAAAATACTTATTTTGTTGTGAATTTCACTCTCCTTGGTGATAAACTATAAAGGAAATCCCCTTGTCTACTGCAGAGATTGGCAAACTTTTTCTGTGAAGAACCAGATAGTAAATATTTCAAGCTTTGCAGACCATATGGTCTCTGTTGCAACTACTCAACTCTTTCATTAAAGCATGAAAGCAACCACAGACAAGATGTAAATGAGCGGATTGTGTTCCAATAAAACTTTATTTAGGGACAATGAAATTTGAATTTGAAATAACTGTCCTGTGTCACTAAATATCAGTCTTCTTTTGATTTTTTCCAACCATTTAGAAATGTGAAAACAGGCAGTGGGTCAGATGTAGCCCGTGTGATCTAATTTGGCAACCACTGTCAAAAGGCTGGCAGTTTGAATCCACCAGCTGCTCTTTGGAAACCCTATGGGGCAGTTCTACTCTGTCCTATAGGGTTGCTATGAGTACGATAGGGTTGACTTCAACAGCAACAGGTTTTTGGT
This sequence comes from Dugong dugon, assembly GCA_030035585.1. NCBI lineage: Eukaryota > Metazoa > Chordata > Mammalia > Sirenia > Dugongidae > Dugong > Dugong dugon. Next base: position 46,797,163 of record CM057469.1, on the reverse strand, counting down.
TTGGTTTAAACTACAGGATAAAGACTGAACCCCAGCCGAGCCAACATGCAAGACACTGGAGTTAATGTACCTTTCCATGCTCATCAACCACTATTTTCAAACTTGCCCTTTGCGTCCTGGCCAGAGCAGAGTTCATACTGTTCCCCAAATGCCAAGCATCATCAGGCCCCTAGGCCTTTGCTTATGTTCTTCACTCTGTCTAGAATGTTCTTCTACAGTTCTTCTCCTGGCAAAATCTTATGCCTCCTTCACAGCCCAGGGCAAATGTTAACTCCTTTATGGCATTTATGGTATTTTCCCCATCCCCCATCTCCCCATCCTTAGCCAAATGAACTACTCCTGCCCATAGGTTCTTATAGCATTTTAGTTACCCACCGTCTTTTTTTTTTTTTTTTTTAAATATTTTATTGTTCTTCAGGTGAAGGCTTACAGAACAAATAGTTTCTCATGTAACAGTAGCACACATGCTGTTTTATGACATTGGTTAACAACCCCACAACATTTTAACCCTCTAAATTCTTAACTTTTTTTTTTTTTTTTTTTTGGTGAAAATACACATAGCCCGAAGATACACCATTTCAAAAATTTTTACATACACATTTAACTGACATTGACTACGCTCTTCTAATTGTGCTGTTATTCTCACTTAAGATGAAGGCTTACAGGACAAAATAGCCTCCCATTTAACAGTTACTACAAATGTTGCCCTATAACATGGTTAACAATCTCACAACACATCAACAATATCCTTACTCAACCTTGTGTTCCCTATCATCAGCTTCCTACTCCCCTTCTGCCTTCTGGCCCTTGTCACTGGACTCCTGTACCTTGTTAGTCTCATTTGGTTTTACTGGGCTGTCCACTCCCAGGCTGAACAGTGAACCTCGAAGGTAACTTCACCACTGAGCTAAAAGGGTGTCTGGGGGCCATACTCTTGAGGTTTCTCCAGTCTCCTTTAGGCCAGTAAATCTGGTCTTCTTCTTTTTTTGTGTGTGTGAGTTAGAATTATGCTCTACATCCTTCTCCAGCTCTGTCCAGAACCCTCTGTTGTGATCCTGGTCAGAGCAGTCAGCAGTGGTAGCCGAGCACCATCTAGCTGTACTGGACTCAGTCCGGTACCCACCGTCTTTTAATGCTTCATGAAGCTGTCTCTCCCTGCAGACTGAAAGCTAATACCAGTTAACAACTGTGACAAACATGGAACATGGCAATGGTGGTGTTGGTGATGATGAAGATAAACATTTTAATAGTATTTTTCCAAGTATGATTTCATCTAATTCTCACAAACAAACGTTTAGAGATGAGTGTCCTGATGGTTGGAAAGAATAAGTGACTTGTTCGAGGTTACAAACATAAATACCTGGCAGGGCAAGAATCTGAAAGCAGAACTTCTGGTGCCATCCATTCAGCTCTTCCTGCTACACCATGCTGCTTTGGAAATGGAGGACACAGAACCTAGTAGCTGCTCACTATATACAGTGAAACCTGTGACAGCCAGAACTCAACAGGACCACCTTGTTTTTCCAGATCTCATAAGTTTTCTGCCTTTGACAGGGTGCAGTCTTACCACTTTTCTACTGCTCATTTTAGTGGAAAACTTTTGAGTTTTCCTTCTCTGACAGGTTTCCACCATATACAGGTTCTGGCTTTCACAGGTTTTACCGTAGTTGTTGAATAAGTGACCAAATAAGGAATTGGATGCAGTACTCTTCTCAACGCCTCAGTTCCACCCTGATGGACAGTATGTCAGCCTACCTCTCCTCCTCTGTTAGGAGCTGCTGCCTCTGGAACCACTGGATGAACTTTTGGTCTGGCGTCATACAATAGCTGTTGCAGGCAGACTGTAATAGCTTTATCTGGGCAATCACTTCAAATTCCTGAAGCAAACAGAACACCAAAAAGAAGGAGTGAAAAAGAAAGCCAAACAAATACAGATCTTCTCAACATGAAAACTTGCCACAGTAGGATAAACGATGGTGAAAACCACCAAGGATGACTCTGAAGCACTTCTTCCTTAGAAATAATATAGAGGAGTAACTCTGAAAAATTCTAACTCTGAGTCTCTAAAGTCCTCCTATGCTCAAGTAATTGTCAATCCTCCTTTCTTCTTGAAAAACAATTTACATGAATAAAAGAGACTACCAGAGCAACCCAAACTAGTCACCAACGGATCATAATGAAGACTTCCTTTTTTTTTTTTTTTCTTTTTCCATTTTCATTTTTGGGACAGAAATGTTATTTTTTTGAGGTTGAGTATTTCCTAAAAGATATGAAAATTTTCTATTTCTATTTCCCGAAAGATAAAGAAAAAAATGCTTTAAATAACGGAGCTCCCAAGTTTCCCCCACCCAACCCCTCCCTACCCCTCCATCTTCTTCCACTCTTACCCCTCAATAAGTAAAGTTTTGGTAGGGTTGAACATCTAAACAATCCAGGGCCTCATGAATTTAAATGTTTAAATTTCCTGGATCCTTGGGGTTTTACTACTCTAGTAAATCATCTAAGTCTTCTAAAACTCACAAGAGAAGCAAATATATAATTATGTCCAAAATTATTTATACTTCTTTAGATACTGCAATAAAGTTTGTTTTATGTCAGTACAGGTTTCAGCTTTAGGTTTAATACTCAAATTTTCCAAAAGTTTAAGAGCAAAGAGATTACCATCCACGGTTATTCTGAAGTTAAAGGACAGAGATGGGTAACCATGGAGTTTTTTTTATCATTATAGGACCCATGACAGAAGAAACTCAAGAACAGGCAGATTCCTTGGGTCTCAACTTCCTATCCGATGACCTCGGCTCTTGGTCTCAGTATCCTCAAAGAACATTTATCATCATGCTAAAGAAGAAAGTATACTCTACCGGGGCCAGAATACTTACGTTTGTCCAGGTTAGTACCCTGTCTGAATGATCTATGCCTGGTTAACTCCTACAGGCCCTTTTGGTTTTCACTTCAATGCAATTTCCTTCTGGAAGTTTCTTTGACCCCACAAGTTTGGAAGAGACTCCCTTCCAACATTCTCCTATAATGCTCAGTACTTCTACTCACAAGCCCTTCTCAGGATATATTACAATTGCCTGTTTACTTGTCTACCTCCCTTCTGTACTGTGAATTTTACGAGGGCAGGGAGCTCTGCTTTTTCTCTGTCGTAATCTCCAAACCTATCATAGTGCCTGACTCATTTTAAGTACGCAATCACTATTTATTGAATGAATGGATGACTAAAGAACAATGAGAGAACTATGGAGTGAAATTATTTATTTTGCTTACTCATTCCCCCCCTTTTTTTTTTTTAAGCAGAGTTCAGAACTGTTCTACTATCCACAGAGAAATTCAAATGGATATTGAACACCCCTTCCTATGTTGATAGGAAAGGAAAAAAAAATTACCCACAAGTAACAGTGAAGAAAAGGAGGCCCGGTGGCGCAGAAGTTAAGCACTCATCTACTAACCTAAAGGTCAGTGGTTCAAACCCACCAGCTGCTCCACGGGAGAAAGATGTGGCAGTCGGCATCTGTAAAGATTACAGCCTAAGAAACCCTATGGGGCAGTTCTACTCTGTCCTATAGGGTCGCTATGAGTTGGAATAGACTCCACGGCAATGGTTGTTGTCGTTTATTTTTGGTTTAACAATGAAGATAATCTTCTTTCCTTTCTCAAGTAGACCCTCAAGAATTAATCATCTTTTATTTACTCTTCGATGTTATTTGCTATTAACGAAAGCCTGTTTTCCTTAACAAGGTGAACCTGTTATTGCTGAAACTAATTAATTGTAAAGAAGGAGAGGAGGATCAGTAAGGGGAGAAGCCTGGGCTTAGGAGCGGGCTCCGGAGCGAAGCAGAACGGGATTTGGACTCCTGCTCTGCTACCAGGAGACCTGGTCAAATGATTTAATCTCCCTGACCCCTGATTTCTTTACTTTTGAACTGACGATGATAAAACATACCTTCACATATTCTTGGGGGATAATACATAGGAATATGTCAAGCACAATGCTATATGATAAATGGTTAACAAATGCTAATATTTCTTTCTCTACATGCCAGATAAAGTAAAATGGAAAACCACAGCCAAGGCCTCTACTTACCCTTCTCCTTTTCTCAAAGTTTATCAGCCCACCCTGAAAGAAACAAAAAAAAAGTGACCAACAAAGCTACTTTGAAACACAGCCCTATGTTGTTCTAGGTCACATTAAAACAGATCAAAGGGATAATAAAGTCACAATTACTAATGAAAACTATAATTATGGCTACTATAGAGGAAGAGAAGCATCTTTTGCTTCAAGAAAAACAGACATTCTTTTAATTATAACAGGGCAGGATAGGCAGATAGCCTTGTCTCAAAATATCTGAAACCAACAAAACAGTGATGATAAAAAAGTTACAGATCAGAATCCAAATACATTTCCAGGCCAGTAAAGGACAAAGCTTGAGCAAATTCCCACTACACTTTTTTTCTTGACCCAAAGCAACAAAAACAGATGGCCACTGACTCATACTAGAAACCAAATTGTCGATGGTTTATCAAAAGGGAAGTCACTCCTACACAGCACCATGAAGAGTTAAGTTTCAATTCTTCATCCCCCAGCTCCTATTCTCAGTAGGCTGAATTTAGCTTCTAAATCATTGGTCACTTCCAAAAAATTCCCCACCACTGACAGGCGTTTCCTGAGATAAACTGAGGCAGAGGATGTAAAGAGACACAGAACTCAGGACATGCAAAATGGACGAACATACCCACAACTCTCATGATAAACTTGGAGGTCAGTGTATGTTAAATAACTGCTACTCCTTTTAATTATGATAGAGTAAAAGCAGGTTGATTGCATGTGATAACCAGGGTGGTGGATGAACTTTAATATATAAGCAATCCTTAAACCTCATTTTAAATTTCAAATTTCTTCTCTATTTAATATTTTGTAACTGCTACTAACAAGTAGCTTGCTTGATGGAATTTTACCTCTTTTCCCATTCCCTGGAAAGCAGACCAAGGAACAGAGAGAGAAGATAGAAAACAAAGGAGAGAAAAACAGCCCCAGAACAGGTAGCAATATGCGGGCATGCAGGGGGGATACTTGAAGCAATGACAACCCACAAATGTGACTCTGAGTCCCTACTCAGCTGGTATAACGGTAAGGGCATACTATCCTCTCAACTCTACCTGCCAAAGTCCTACTCAACATCAAGGTCTTGCTCAAACTCACTCCTTCATAAGGTCTTTTCATTATGTACCCTCATAGGGAATTATGCTCACTCATTTTCCTTTGAATCTTTTTAACATATATTTAAATATTTGTTGTTAGGTGATGTCAAGCTGGTTCTGACTCATAGTGATTCCATGTACAACAGAACAAAACATTGCCTGGCCTTGTGCCATCCTTACAATCTTTGCTACGTTTGAGTCCATTGTTGCAGCCACTGTGTCTTCCATCTCTTAAGGGTCTCAATATACCATTTGAACCCTCCCCTGTTTTCTTACCGCATTTTGGTTTGATTTCGCTATCTATCACTACCTGTTTTAATACATCCCTCCACTGGATCTTTAGCCACTTCTGGTGTTATTCACCTTTGTATTCCTCATAGGGTCTAGCACAAAACTGTGTACATAGTGGGCGCTCAGTAGATACTAATGAAACAGAATTTTTCTCACGGGTTTTAAATAAGAAGGATGCAGGAATAATTTCACCCTTGCACACAGCTCACCTCGATGTAGTCCTGAAGAGCAGTATCAAGCATGGTCAGGTCAGTCAGGAAGGTGCCCAGGTAGGGCACAGTTCCCTGCATCACGCCCTGAAGAGCAATCAGAGCAAAACCGTCTTTACTGTTATTGAGAATTTAAGGGTTTCTCAGGAAACGCAATAGTACAGCAAAGCCTATTCTGGACTAAATTTAACAACCTGCCCATTTGCAGATGGAAGAAGCAATCTTTGAAGGGCCAAGTAAGACTTAGCAAAATTTGGAGAATAATTAAGGGCCATTCAAGGCCTAATTTAAAGCCATTAGTGCTAACCTCCCTGAATAAAATTTTTAAAACTTCTACACAGATAAGATGGGAACTCCATCATCTAATGCCTAACTTTCAAACTCATGAAAATGAAGTCTCAAAGCCAGGAGACTTTATAAATATGTTCAAGTGTGTTCACAGTTGAGTTAGTATTTTGCTTAGGCTCAGGGTCAGGAGAGACACCCATTCTCCTTCAGAGCATGCAGACACTCCTGGTGGTTTATAACGGCCCTGGAGAGTGATGACCTCGCCATCTGTAACGAGTGGGCTGCTGCACAACAGAAGAGAAGTATGCACCACGAGAGTATGAGGGCCACTACTAAAATGGTCCTTTGGGCTAGACTTAATGACTCATTTCCAAAGAATAGAGGAGGAAAAGGGAAAAACAGTAACTTTAAAGTGGAAAACCTGGCAAACTCCACCTTAACCAAGTGATGAAGGTTAACATCACCAGCAACACCATCAACATGACACCAGATGGTCATGACGATCTCATGTACGCCCTGATAGGATGTGAAGAGAAGAGCACTTCATCTCTGATATTCTTCCCAAAACCCATAACCCAAGTCTAATAACTAGAAAAACAACAGACAAACCCAGATTGGGGGGTCTTCTACAGGATACCTAGACAGGACTCCTCAAGATGTCAAAGTCATAAAAAACAAGGAAAGACTTAGAAACTTCCACAAACACACTGGCAGACCAGAAACATGTTACTCCCCAGGACACTGGGGAGACATGACAACTAAGTGCAGTGTGGTACATCAGATAGGATCCTGGAACACAAAGAGGATACTAATGGAAAACTGGTGAAATCCAAATAAAGTCTCAATTTTAGTTAATAGTATTACGCCAGTGTCAGTTTCTTGGCATTGACAGATGTGCCATGTTACGTAAATTAACACTGGGGGAAAAGGGTGAGGAGTTTACAGAAACACTATGGATTATCTCTGCAACTTTTCTATAACTCTAAATTATTCCAAAATAAAAAGTTCGTTAGAAAAAAAAAGTCCCTTAGAAATGAAGGTGGAGACATTTCAACCTACAACCGTAGGTATACACTATATTTATTTCACCAAATTTCCTTTGAACTAATCGCTATTCTCCATAAGGCCACAAAGTCACTAATCATTTGAAGGGAAAACAGAGAGGCTTCCATGGGCACTTTCTTCTAAATCCCATCAAGGCACTTATGAAATCACACCAGGAAAGCAGGAAAGCAAAGTCTCAACCAGGGCAAAGCCAGGCTGCTGGACTTGAGGCTGGCTGTTTCCTCAGCCAAAAATGCTTCATGAGGTACACACCAAGGAGGGATTTATCCTTCAGGAACTCACTGTCAGCTGAAGTCTGTCCTCCTCATTATGTGTACAAGGTCTCATCCTGAACTAAAATAATCTTTTTTTTTTTTTTTTGGTAACCACTATTTTTAACTTGTCTTTGAACAACCAAAGAAGTTCAAAACAACATAAATGTTTTACAGGCTTTATGTCACAGAAGAGTCCTATCACTGGAAAACAAGGTTTCTGATCTATGTCCAGCTTTCCAAAGGAGGAGAAAAATCCTCCTCAAATCAGCAAGCAGGTATGAGCATCGGTAGTGTACTTAGACTTCAGACTGATCAACTCCTTCAGACTGATCAATTTCCTCCCTCTTGTTTTCTGCCCTCTATGCTAAAAGATAGGAGTTGAAAATAAAGCTAAAGATGATAATAACTATCTTTCATTTCTCAGTGCCGAGGAGGAGGCATGTTTAGGGTTCCATGAGCTCCTTGGTGTACTGAAAAACGAAAAAGACTTGGTTAGTCCTTGAGTTTTGAAAGAAGAGCTGGAAAATGACTAGGGGGTTCAGAACAAAGAAAAAAATCTGAGGACAAGGACCAAATCCTTGGCAATCAGGTCCTGGGCCACCATGTACCCAAAGCTGACTACACTATAGGCTTTGTCTGCTCTCTTGGCAAACTGAAGCCCAGGAGGCCTCAAGGCTGAGATGGCAGCAGCTTCTAAGTGCAGATGTGGACACAGGAAAACAAAAAAAGGGACAAAAGTCTACCCACTGCGGTGCTTCCCTTACCTCCAGGAAAAAATGCCCAGAAAACATGATTTGCGACTCTCAATGTTTGTTTCCTACTGGGTCAAAAGGAGATGATAGTATCTTTCCTATTGACCTCTCAGGGCTGCTGAGAACAAATGAAGTAACGAATGGGAGAATCTTTTCAGAAGCATGAAGCCCCTGCAGAATGAAGGTGCTGGTACCAGGCAGGCACCCAACCTCCCAGGCTGGGGCACTCTCCTGTGGGCTCTCAGGGAAGGATGGCTGTACGTACCATGTCTTTCTGGAGCTGAAGCCGCCTCTGAGTCCGCTTCTGGTTTTCTTTCACACTGCTGTCCAGGTTTGCAAACTTTGAGGTTCCTTCCTAGGAAACAGAGGCACACAAAAGAGGAGAGTGATGGAGGTGGACCCCACAGAGAAGTGAAGCACAACTGTCTGGATGTCATGTCAAAAAACAAAAAAAGGATATACTACTGATACACAGAACAACATAATTACGCTGAGTAAAAGAAGCCAGACCAAAAAAATAAAAATAAAAAAGATACATATTGTACAATTACATTTATATAAAACTCTAAAAAACATAAACTAATCTAGTTTGACAGAAAGCAGATTAGTGGTTGCCTGGGACAGGGGTGGGTAGTAGGGGGTCAGGGATAAGGGAGAGATTACAAAGCGACACCAGGAAATGTATGGGCGTGACTGACATGTTCAGTGTCTAGATTATGGTGATAGTTTTACAGGTTGAAATTTTTCAGATTGTACACTTTAAATATGTACAATTTATTATATGTCAATCATACCTTTATAAACCTTTTTTTATAAAAGGAAAAAAAAAGAGGCCTCTAACAGGCTCTCTGGGCTATGTTATGCAAGTAGACAAATGCTTGAACCCTTGGCCAGCTTGTTGCAAATGGGCTATTTGTAATGAGACCTGGTGCTCTTGGATTATCCTAGTTTTCCCCAGGATTTATAAGAAGAGTCCTTGATTTAGTTATAAAATCAATCACCGATACAAGGCAGGGAATTCCAGGATCTGGTGGTAAGTTTTACACACCCCAAATTCCACTCAACGTCATCACGTCCCAGAATGAGATCTCCTCCTCCATACATTTTGTGATTTCTTGATCTTGGCCTGAAATGTTCTGTGAATGAAGAGTGACTTTTTCTGTGGTGTTTCTTGGCTAAACGAAGCTTTCGTCCAGAAGTTTTTAAGGAAGTCCAGTATCATATACAACACTAATTCAGGAAAGCTAGAACCTTCCTTCATTCATTTCTTACCTCTCTTTCACCCCCAACCAATCCTCCCAAGTGGCCTCTCAGATTTAGAACTCTGACAAATCAATCATTCCTCCTGGTGCCTGAGGACAGATGGCTGCCCTTTCTTTCCTCCCTTCTATTGTAACAACAAACTCTTCTACACAATGACTAACCTTGAGTTTGCTGACTGAACATAACTGTTTTCAGTTTTGTGGTTTCAGAGTCTAGTTCTCATTTTCCAGGAACTGTATGAATGGGAGGCAAATTGCACAATTCTGCAGTGTTTAACCTCTGATGCCTGATCTCTATTTGCTTTTCCTTAGTCAGTTCTCCCTCGATTTATTGTACTACCCTAGCATGTGCCCCTTTGCTACCGTACAACTACCATTTTTTTTTTTTCCCCAGTGCCTTGGCCTTGGGGACAGAATCAACAGTGACTCTTTATCTATCTTAATCCTCCTTATTAAATGTGGTAATAAAGAGAGCTACCACTGAACGATCTCCTACTTCTAATTTTTCCCTGAGGGTGAATGAAAGTGGCCTAAGATGTGCCATTCCCTGGGCTTGGTGGTTGTGAATCTTTCCTGAATTCTTGGAGAATTTGCTTGGAGTGAGAAATCAATGATGTCTGACCTGAAAGTGAGTGGCAACTTCTTTCCAATATGTAGGTCCTTCTGGTCTCCTTCAAGTCTCTTGATCATCGGTAGAGGTTATAATGTATGGAGATTAGTGCTTATATATCTAAAATTCTTAGTAAGAATTTCTGAAAAGTCTAAAGTCTCACAAGAATCACAGAACAATAGAGACAGGAGGGATCTTAAAAGAGCACTAAAGACAACCTCCTCATTTGTAAGGAAGATGAAGATTGGAGATGGGAAGCCAAAAGACTTGTTAATTTCATGACTTCATAAGAATGTGATTCCATCCCTTGCTGGAACACTAAAGAGACTAGGGCCAGTTCTTCCTAACAAGTTGTCAACTGAGTATCCACTTATCTGTCACATCCAGTGGTTTCCAATTTTTCCTTCCTCTGCTCTGCACTATCTCACAACATCAATCCCTTGAAACTTCTTAAAACTTTTCACAGCTTTCTGTGACTGCATCACTCTGGTTCTCTCCTCCTGCCTCCTTTGCTGCTCATGTTCATGCTCTCTTAGTGACTCCTCTGTTTTCTGCCAAAGTCACCTTCTTGTTCTTGCATCTTTGGAAGTATTATGCAATCTCATGACGTCAATTATCACCTATGTTTGAATGAATTCCAAATCCCTCCTTCTCCCTCATCTCTCTTCTGCTCCCTCCCTCTCTCCTCCTGTCTCTCCCCCTCTTCTGTCCTTCTCTCTTCCTCTCTTTAATGCAGCTCTCTCACCTAAGTCTTACCTTCTCTCTATCTCCATCTTTAGGGGAATTTAGCTGCCCTCATCCATCCTGTTTCTGGGCCTTGGGGGGGGGGGGGGCGGGCTCTTCTTCTAGGATACTAAACAGGTATTAGATCCTTCTCAATAAATGCTTGTAAAATTATAGCTCAGAAACTAATGGTTATTGTAATTTGAACAGGTCTTCACAGTTTTAATAGCCTCCTGCATCAAATGACTCCTCTGGCATCTGAATATTTAGCTCCAACTTTGATTTTAGTGTGTTTGGGAGCTTCACTGAACTCACATCTCCACCAGAGCCAAATTTCTGGGCCTTCCTAGAGGTTGTTTATCTTAATCCAGCCAGGGATAATTTTCACCAAGGGTTCCAAGAAGCAAGAAGATTTGATGGTGGTCTGCTTTCCAGTTATTTTAAAATTTGTGGACTCTATGATTTTGTTTATAATTATCTAAGTTTCAGACATCGTGAAGTAGTAATAGATTGAAGATAATCTTTATGAAGAAAGAAAAACCTTTTTTTCAACAATTATAAGGAAAATCACAGAGTTTTGCTAATTATTGTATTGCCTGAGTCATAGTATTACAGAGTGGCACATTATATCTACCTAGAAGTAAAAAAGAAGGAGAGGTCATTTAAGACTAAGCTAGCCAACTATAAATCAGCGTAAGTCCATATTAGAAATAGCGGTCAGTAGTTTTTCTTAGCGGTTCTTTTGAGAACCTAAGTACCTTCATTTCATTTTCAAAAACTGTGCAGAGAATTTACACCCAGAGTTATAAACTTCATATGAAGAATGATCAACAAAGATGATTAGAAAGGGACATACATATACACATGGACTACTCCAAACATTCCACTATCGTTAATGACAATGCACAGACCCGATTCATTTACAGCCAAGTTTTTCGTTTGAGATTTGAACCATATATAAAAAATTGAACTTAAGAGTGCTGGGGTAAACTTTTGTGTTGACAAAAGGTTTATGGGCTCTTTAATGTCTAGATATAGCTTTGCTTCTAAGGTTTCAGCCAGAAGACTTCCACTAGGCAGCAAGCTGCAGAGAACTCAATTTATCCACTCTGGAAGGATGACTCAGGGCTATTGGGATTTGAATGTGTGGCTCCACTTAGTCTAGCTTTGTATTACTGACAGTGAACCACTGAGCCATCTCCTTCCAGCCAGCTGGATTTCCATTTAAAGTCTGCAAATCAGGGGGATGGGAAGCAGGAGCTACCCGATCTCAGCAAGCACTGTTTAGTGTGCAGGTCATCAGGTAGGCCAAATACAAAGTCATAAACTGCCCTGCTCATATCATCGCTACCAAGAAGGCAAACAGTGGGCAAGTTGTTAAAGTCATGTGGATTATAAGATCCATCAAGTCATGCTGTCACACATTATTTTTGAACACTAACTACATGCCAGATACTGTGTTAGGGATTACCCAGTCCTGCCCTCAAGAGGCGTATAGGCAAGTACAGAGACAGACTAAGTACACAGGCAATTCGAATGGATCAGTAACAGGTATCAGGACAAACGAATGATGGGCTTCTCCTGGAGCACATAGGAAGGCATCTACAGACTTGGGAGTAGATGGAAGGCTTCCAGGAAGGCTTCAAGGAGAAAGGGTGTCTACACTGACACATGAAGGATAAGCAGGACTTAGGAAGAGAGCAGTCATGAAGACCACAGAGATGCCCTTGCAGGATGACTAATCTAAGGGTTGTCAACTGGATGCTTTTTGTTAGTAACCCCACTTCCTCTTGACTGTCCATTCCCACTACAAGTGTCCTCTCTTAAGCTCACATATGCAGCTTATATTTTATTTACTTGCATTTTTTATGCATACTTGGGTTTCATATGTAGATAGCTCTCCAAATACTAAAAATTAAAAAATAATAAAGATAATAATAACTTAAAAATAGTGCTTCCAAATATCTTACCTTAGTCAATCTTCAAAACATTCTATGAGGTCAGTAGACCAAATACTGCTATTGTCGCCAACTTACAGAAAAGGAAACTAGGGACAAGAATCATATCGTTTAATTGCACAGTTCAGGGCTTCCGTTTATGGTAGTAGTTATCACACTATTTTGGAATCGTCTATTTTTCTATCTCCTGCATAAGACTGTAACCCCCTTGAGATCAGGGACTGTCTTCTATACTGCTGTATCTTGAATACTTAGCACAGAGTGAGTTCTCTTCTCAGTTAAGTTTTGAATCGGTTACTGATTCATCTTCTCTAAGAAGGTTTACCTGATCCACCCTGTCCTATGTCCCCAAGTCATCAGAAGAAATAGCTTTGTGTCTAAGTTATCAAAGCACAGGTTTTAGAGTGTCACCAGGTGGAATTAACATTTTATCTTCACCACCTACCAGGTGTGTGACTGGAGGCATGTTACTTACTTGAGTCTTGGCTTTCTGCAAAATGAGGATGCTAAAAGCTACTTTATAGAAAGATTATGAGGAAAGTGGAGCCCTGGTGGCATAGTGGTTAAGGGTTTGGCTACTAACCAAAAGGTCAGCAGTTCAAATCCACCAGCCACTCCTTGGAAACTCTTTGGGACAGTTCTACTCTGTCTTATAGGGTCCATTTGAGTTGGAACCAACTCGACAGCACCTCACAACAACAACATGAGGAAAGTATCTGACCTATTTTAGTTCCCCTTCTAGTGATTTGCTCACAATCTGTTATTTTTACCTTTATTTGACACTTATTATTTAGTGTCTATCTCCACAACCTAGAAGGTGAACTCCTAGAAGACAGGGTCTATGCTAGTCATCTTCATATTCCTAGAGGCCAGTCCATTGTTTTACAACCATTAGGCATTCAACAAATCTCTAAAGAAATAAAATGAACCGAGCTATACTTTACCTAGCAGGTAGTTGAGAAGTCAGCACTCAGCTGATACTCAAGAAATACTGCTAATGGACCACAATTACCACAGCCTCCACCAGACTGAGTCCAGAACAACAAGAAGGTGCCTGGCATCCACCCCCATCTGTTCTGACAGGGATCACAATAGACGGTCTTGGACAGAGCCAGACAAAAATGTAGAACAAAATTCAAACTCACACAAAAAGACTAGACTTAGTGGACTGACAGAGACTGGAGAAACCCAGAGAGTATGACCCCTGGACACCCTCTTAACTCAGTACTGAAGTCACTCCTGAGGTTCTCCCTTCAGCCAAAGTTTAGGTAGGCCTATAAAACAAACAATAACACAAGCAGTGCAACCATGTATATAAGACTGAACGGGCAACTTCCGGCAAAATGGCACTCTAGGCAGAAGCACCACACCATCCCTCCACAGCAAAGATCCGGAAAACTAAGCCGAACAAAGACAACAACAATCCTGAAACCCTAAAACATCAAATGAAGAGATAAAGAACTCAGCCAAGCACCAAATGGAGTGAGAAAACTGACAGAATGGAGACTGTGGAGAGATTCATGCAGAGGTCCCCTATCAGCTAACACAGCGCGGATCCACCATCTTGGACTCCTATCGGAGACCAGCAAACGGGGTACAAGAAAGCAGCTTCACAGAGCTTCCAGCGGGAGACAAAACAACCGGTAATTTGCGATATATGCTTTCATAGCCCCCACCCTTCTTCACCCCCACTCGGCCTCCTCTGCTTCCCATGGCCACCATCTCTTGTCCGGGAAGCACCGGCTGCTTGGATTCCACCCACCAAATGGGCTGGCTCTCTGAGTGCCATTTGTTGGCTGCTGGTGTTGCTTTTTTCCGCTTCTTTTGATTTCTTCCTTACCTCTCACCACCTCCCCCTCCTTTCGCTCAAATACCTGGTTCCGTGCGCCATCTTTGCTTCTTCCTGAGGGGCTGCAGAGCTCCGGTAATTTGTGATATATGCTTTCCCACCCCCTACCCTTCTTCATCCACGCTCAGCCTCCTCTACTTCCTACGAACACAGTCTTTTGTCCAGGAGGCACCAGCTGCTTGAATTCCATCAACCCGCACTAGTTGGCTCTCTGAGTGCCATTTGTTGGCTGCTGGTGCTGCTTTTTTTCCACTTCTTTTGATTTCTTCCTTACCTCTCACCACCTCCCCCTCCTTTTGCTCAAATACCTGGCTCCGTGAGCCATCTTTGCTTCTTCCTGAGGGGCTGCGGAGCTCCGTCCGAGTGTGGAGCTGCTTTCCGGTCTGGGCTGCCGCGCTGGTGGGATCCCAGGGCTTTTGTTCATTTGTTTGTTTTGAATTGTTTGTTTGCTTTCTTTTCCTTTTCTTGAGTTAGGAGCCCGTTCTGGCTAGGCAGTGCTGCGTGGCCTGGAAACTACCCCCTCGGCTTGCACAGACATGCAGGGGGATCCCTGAGAGCATTTCTTTTTTTCGTTGGTTGGTTTTTTTTTTTTTTTTTTTTTCTGTTTTTTTGGGGGCTTTTCTTGTTCTTTTTTTCTTTTTAACTTGTTTTGTTTTCTTTTCCCTCTTTTGTCTTCTTCATTACTCAGTTTCTCATCTCTCTATATCTTCCTTCTCTCTCTGTTCCCTGAATACCTGGCATTGTATACCTCTATGCCTTCTAGCCAGGCTGTACTGCAACACCTGAGAACAACTTCCCCAGACCTCATAGCCACACCGGTGGGATCGCTGGGAACTTTGCTGTTCTTTAACCTTTCTGAGTTTTATTTATTCATTCTTTTCTTTTTCTTCTGCTTCCCCTGTTTGTTTTTCTCCATTTCACAGTCTCTCATCGCTCCACTCCAACAGCAAGCTCTCCTAGCATTCTTTTTTGTTTGTATGTTTTTGGCTCCTGTTCCTCTCTCCTCTCTCCCATATCCATCTTAGCTCCACACATAACAATCGCCCCACTACATCCTGCCTACCTGTACCATTGGCTTAACATCACACCACCAAGCAGCACAGGCATGGCCTACTGGAACCTGCCCTGCACTGATTACTGACCCGCCCTGGTGGCTGTAGTAAGTGCCACAAACAACCCGTCCCAGTAACTCCTCTTCAGCTAGACCTGCCCTGCCATACCATATCTGAGTGACTGACCCTGCCAATTGGAGAAGGAGGTGAAAAGTATTGTGCCCACAGATGAGCAAACAACAAAGAACACACAACCCGCCTGCTCAGACATAGCCAAATTTTAAAAAAAAAGGGATGAAACAAACAAATCTACAATCAATGAACAAGGAAAATAACTACTGAATGCCCCAAAGACAGCAGAAAATATCAAAACATTTACAAAAACAGGACAGGATGGTTCCAGTAGGCATACAAAATGAAACACCAGATGACTTTCCAGTGGAAGAAAAGGCACTAGAACTACCTGATAGGGAATTCAAATCTCTAATACTCAGAATTCTCCAAGAGTTGAAGCAAAAAGCAGACAAAAATGAGGGAAAAAGAGACAAATTCATGGAAAATACAGAGAAAAAATTGGAAGAATTCAGGAAAATAATGCAGGAACAAAATGCCAAAATAAATTCACAACTAGAAATTCTACAAAGCAACAATTATAAATATAAAAGATAAACAACAAGACTTCAGAAATGGGCAAATGGATGGCGTCATAGAAGGGCTGAGAAGCAGATTTGAAAAGGTGGAAGATAGGATCAGTGGAATTGAAGACAAACACTTGGCTACAACTCTGAGGAAAACTCAGAAAAAAGGACAAAGAAAAATGAAGAGACCCTGAGAGTTATGTGGGATACAATCAAAAGCAAAAATTTATGAGTGATTGGAGTTCCAGACGGGGAGAAAACAGAAAACACAGAGAGGATCATTCAGGAACTGCTGACAGAAAACTTCCCCAATATCATGAAAGATGAAAAGCTGGCCATCCAAGAAGCTCAACGAACCCCATATAGGGCAGACCCCAAAGGAAAATCACCAAGGCATATCATAATCACACTTGCCAAAACCAAAGACAAACAAATAATCCTGAGAGCAGCTCGTGAAAAACAAGAAGTCACACACAGAGGAGAAACGATAAGACTAAGCTCAGATTATTCAGCAGAAACCATGCAGGCAAGAAGGCAATGGGATGACATATATAAAATCTTGAAAGAAAAAAATTGCCAGCCAAGAATGATATACCCTGCAAAACTCTCATTCAAATATGATGGTGAAATTAGGTCATTTCCAGATAAACAGAAATTAAGGGAATATGTAAAAGCCAAACCAAACTTACAAAAATTACTAACGGGAGTTCTTCAATCTGAGAACAAACCACTTCGGCTCACAGGCAGAATCTAGGACGCAGGATCGTACCAGCCAGATACCAATCTAGGAAATGAACTCTCAAGGACTATCCAAAACCAAAAGAAATACAACAGGGAATCAGAGCAGTTAATCAGTAAATAACAACAACATCAAAACAATAAAAGAGGGAATAAACAGCATAGGTATAGAACCTTCTAATCGAGAGGAAGGCAAGGTGATACCAACTAATGGTAGACTGCTTCAAACTTAGAAAGATAAGGAGAAAATTCATGGTAACTACAAAGAAAGTTAACAAACATACTCATAAAAATAAAGACGAAAAACATAAAGTCTCAGCAAAAACAAAACCTACAAAAACAAAAGAAATGAAAAAAAAAATCCACAAACAAAAGTAACTCAGCACAAGAGAGTAAGAAGAACAAAGAAAACGTCAGCACCACAAAAAAAGCACTACAGAATGACAGCAACAAACTCACATCTATCAATAATTACACTGAATGTAAATGGACTCAATGCACCCATAAAGAGACGGAGAGTGACAGAATGGATAAGAAAACAGGATCCATCAATTTGCTGTCTACAAGAGGCACACGTTAGAAACAAACGTGAATTTCTTAAAAGTCAAAGGTTGGAAAAAAATATATCAAGCTAACAACTACCAAAAAAGAGCAGGAGTGGCAACACTAATCTCAGATAAAATAGACTTTAAAACAAAATCCACCATAAAAGACAAAGAAGGACACTATATAAAGACTAAATGGGCACATTAGCCCAGGGGCAAGGATGAGAAGATGGGAGCGGACAGGAAAGCTGGATGAATGGAAATGGGGAACCCAAGATTGAGAAGGCGAGAGTACTGACACGTCGTGGGGTTGGCAACCAATGTGAGGAAACAATATGTGTATTAATTGTTTAATGAGAAACTAATTTGCTCTGTAAATTTTCACCTAAAGCACAACTTAAAAAAAAGAAAGAAAGAAAGAAATATTGCTGACTGAGAGATTGTGAAATTTAGTCCAAACAAAGGATGTGGAATTGCAGGTTTGGGCTCTGTCATTCTAGAAGACATTTTGCTGAGAACTATTCCAGGGCCTCTCACCCACCAGCAAGTGCCAGCACTTGGTATTTGCAGAGTAGCTTGTCAAAGAAGTACACACGTGAGCACGAATTTCACAATCTGGTTATGTAATAGTGACGCTAAGGAGGACAGAAGGAGAGAGCTCCACTGGACTTTGAATTTTCTGAGTCTCAAGTTTCTTAGATGCTGCATAAATAAAAATCCTCCTTTCTAGTCTCCTTAGGCTTTCCCAGGGGACTAAAGAATTTTAAGGAGCGTTCAAGCTACTCTTCCTTTGAATGTATTCCACAGCTATTAACAGTAGTCCTGAGTACTCTGGTAAGTAATTGGTTGCTAACTGAAAGGTTGGTGGTTTGATCCCACACAGTGGCTCTGCAGGAGACACGGCTGTTTCCATAAAGATTATAACCTAGAAAACCCTACAGGGCAGTTCTGCTCTGACACATGGGGTCACTATGAGTCGGAACCAAGTTGCTGGCACCCAACAACAACAACCAAGTACCCTCACCTTCATCAGTAGTTCCCGGCTGGTCAAATGGTTATTATGGTCTGAGAAGATATCTGAAAGTTCTTCAAACATCAGCATACGGTCCCTATGAAGAGGAATTGAGAAAATATTAGCAAATGAAGAGTTAGTTAGCCCAACACCCTTGGCCCAGCTATCCTCAGTACCTATGGATATAGGAGGATTAAACTGACCTCAAGACCAGTGGATAATAACAGCATAGATGATGCCAGTGATATTTTTCATGCAAGGTGGCTTTTTTTTTTTTAAGGTAGACATAGCCATCTGTGTATAGAAAGGGATATTTTCTAACAATTCATGTTATAATCATAAAAAAAAGTTAAGTGGGGACATTTAATTGTACAATTGGGACATGTCCTCTTCAGTAATTTTTTTTTTTTTTAAAAACCTATCTTAGCAACACAGACAAAGCCTGATGGGACCTGAGATGTCATCCTGGCCAGGCCACTCATTGTAGAGACCAAGAAGCCAAGGCCAGGGATTTTCCCACATTTCCACTAGTAACTGTTGAGAGTTCTGGGTATAGAACCAAATTTCCTTGCCCGTGGCCCAGTGTTCTCAGTCTCAGAGCCAGAGTGGAATGGTTCAACCAGTAGGACTCTGGAATGAGAGGAGTTAGCACTCAAATTCCAACTCTGCCACTTACTTCCCAGGTGATCTTGGAGAGGTTGCTTCACTTTTCTGAGCTTTGGTTTTCTTACCTGTACAACGGAAACACTAGTGGCTGCCTCATAGGATTGCTGTGAAAGTAAGCAGGACCACATGTGGAAAGCACCTACTCTGCCCTGGTCCCTTTCGAGTGCGCTACATCTCCACAAGCCTCACGCTTCTCTCTACGTACCCCTCCTGGGGCACTGAGTGAAGTGCCCGGAAGGCAGAGAACTAATGGGGACAATATCATTATATATTCAACATTTTAATTATCATGCAAAAGCCATTATTAAGAACCTATTTTGTTTTGCAATAAATATAATATTACTCTTATAATAAAAAGACATTAAAGCTATCTACTTTTTGGAAGAAATAATTAAAAACTTAATTACATGTGGCCCTAAATAAAGAGAAATAAACAGATGTCCTCTCTGTCCTCTGAAAGCTAGAAACTTAAAGGATTATGAGGAAAGCCAATGATCAAATAAGATCTCTTAAACCTGTCCCCTGAATTTAGCAATGGAAAATGTGTAAAGCTGATATGGAAGCATCTTCTCTAACGAACTGTGACACTTCTATAGCATCTCTACTAAAACATCAACCAACCAACCAACCAAGAAACAAACTAGACACCCATGGTGTACAGAATGTGGCTTTGATTTTTTTTTTTTTTTTAAATACATCCACTACTCACTTATTGAGATGGTCAGATTCCAAAGACCAGGTTGTTGGCAAAAATCAGCCTTATGCAAAAATGGAGGATGACCACATCAGATCACAAAATATTATGTGGGATATATATGTCCCTCTGGACCTGAGAGGTGGAAAATGTAGACGGGTGCTATATGTCCCACTGAACAGGAAAGACTTACTGCCAGATATACATCACTAATGCGCAAAATAGTTGGATAGTAGATTTTTTACTATCGTCATAAATGTGAAACATTGAATAACGAGGTAGTTGATAAGAGAGGAGTCGGTGTAGTTAAAAAAGCCATCTGGAAACACAGACTTTCTCATCTGGTAATCAAGGAGATTAAGATACAAGTCCACTGATTTTTCACTTGTGTTTTAGCCTCAAACGTACTCTGGAATAAATCACGGCCAGTCTAAGTGACTTCCCATTGTGCTCTACTCACCAGCTGCCAAAGACAGACAGGATTACGTTTCACTGCAATCAGGTAAAGGCTGCATTTTAACACATGACCATCCCTTTGCCTTTGATACCACAGTTGTGGAAAGGTGATGAGGAAGAGAAGTGATATGGAGGTGGGGGAATGGGGACTCTACGCCTCTAATTTTCCCAACGTATTTCACCAGAACCTATCATCTAATGATTTTACAGCAAAACCTGTGAAAGCCGGAACCTGTGTAAGGCAAAAACCTGTTAGAGAAGCAAAACTCAAAATAGTTTTCCACTAAAACGAGCAATAGAAAAGTGGTAAGACTGCACCTTGTAAAAGGCTGAAACTTTGCGAGACCCAGAGAAACAAGGCAGTCCTGTCGAGTCCCAGCTCTCACAGTTTTCACCGTATATAGCCTGCGTCTTTCTTAAGATATATGCATAGAGGAGAATCTCTCTGTCACACACATGGTCACCTTGACTATTCAAGCTAATGAAGAGGAGACAGAACCCATGAAAAGAGTGGTAATCAAGAAAATGGTACCGGACTTTGGAAGGCATACGTGTCAGTTTTTTTACTGATAGATAGCAGTGTTGTAAACAGAGTACAAGCTTTGGAATTCAAGAGGCTCTGCTGTATCCAGATTCTACAGCTCTGTAACACTAGGCTTTAAGATTGTCCACTTCAACTTTTGCAGACTCCTCACCCATCAAAACATTCTCAAGTAAATGATTTGACTTCTCCCAAATAGACTTTCCTCTGGTTTACCAATCTCGGTCTCTTGCAAGTTTAGACAGTATCAGTCCCTTAGGGTTTAATCAGCTCTGGTTTATTGATGAAACTGTGTACCCAGACCTTCCACCCTGAGGACTAACCCACCAATTCCACCCGCGTAGCCCTGCCTAGGGAGCCAGCTGGTCTCCTTCCTGACAGAAACTGACTATACCGCAAACAGCACGGACTAGAAACAGTTTACACATTCTTCCCTGATATATCCTGACTACCTGACTGGTTCAAAGCTGGGTAGAGTTGTTGAATGTAGCTGGCCTAGGTGATACCCACGCCACAATCCCTAGGCTCTTAAATCTGTACTGATATGAGACCAGAACTGCCTACTCTCTCACCCTTCCCTCCTTTGCAAACATTTCTCTGATCTACAAATGAAATTCTGGAAATTCTGCAGAAGAGCTGTTATGTTCTCAGCTAACAAGGATATAGCAATAGCAAAATAATAAGGAAATAAAATTGCTAATTGTTCCCAAGGTTGCACCAAGAAATATGAATAAAAGTAGCACAGAATGTGGCCAGTTAAATCATTTCAGCCAGGTACCTAAGAAGGAGCACTTAGAGAGAATTTACATCCCTAAAACAGCCATTAACATGCTAAGCAGAAATTGACTAAATGGTTTCCTGGTGAACAGCAAGGACGAATGTCCTGTCTGCACACATTATCCTTCACATCTTGGAATAGCTCAGGGTTTTAGAATAAGGCTGAAGAATAACAAGACGTAATGGCAAATTGCTGTAACTCCATCACTCCACAACTTCATCCCTCAAAATCTAGATAATAAGCACATCCTTAAAATTGTCCCCAAAGCCAAGAACCCTTACCTATTGGCACACTTTGAGAATGAGTTTGATTTCTGCAGCAGCCTTGCCTCAACACTCATTAATTTTACTCATTAAGTATAAAATACACACTGCCTGGATCATACCGTTTCTCTAGTTATACAACCCGAGCTTTGAAGGTGAGGACCCATAGCATTTACGCAGCAACTAATCACCCCAGCCAAAGAAAAGTACAGCAGACACTTGGAAACTTACTTTGGGACAGCAGCCCAAGTCTTTTTCAACCGATAGATGGAATTAGACTGCAGCGCGGAAACGATGGCCCTCAAGGAGGAAAAATTCTTCAGGATTCTACATTCCTGCAGGGGGAATGATTAAAATATAAAAGGCATTTAAATATCAATATTACAGTGGGTTGGTGGTTTCCTGTTTTAGAGGTATCACAGCTGCTATGAATTCTGACCACTAAATAGGCAGCTGTATAAATACTGAACATCAAAAAATGGCTCCTTACTCCCACCCCAGTCACCAAAACATTTTATAGATTTTGGCACGCTATGCTTGTTTTTCTCCCTTTAATATATTTTTTTTCGTTGTTGTTACAGTTTTATAGTTTCCAGCTTGCCTAGTAAAAACACTAATGGTGGTAAGTCTGCAGAGCCATGCTAGAGAAAGCAAACTTGCTTCTGCTGAAAGCACACAGATGCCCTAAAAATACACATGAAAGATCACTGTATCTTGTACATCCACAAAGTGATCAGGGCAGCAGCCAGTTGGAGGTCAGATGGTATTGAACGTCGCATGACCTAGCCCTTGTCCAGAGAGGTGTATATAACTTGGCAATAAAAGTTCACCACAAGTTGAACCTTGGCTTTTATGCTCTTAGCCAAGAAGGAATATTTTTATACACATTTCATTTTGTTTCAGATTGGCTTCCCCCACCATAAACATTCCGAAACACCTTGGTACTTCAATGCTTTTAAAATAACATGGATTTTCAAAACAAAATTCCTTTTGGCAGTGTTTTAAAACAAACTAGAAAGAGAACAGGAAACATTTTGGATGGCACATTTCGGGGAAACAAGAAAGGCTCTCTGCTCCTGAACCTTAAGCTACAATGTGGAGCCTAGCGTATCAGCCGTCAGTGACCTTGGGCATCAAAGTCCTACTGAATGAATGACAGGGACAGCAAAACAGGACGAGGACCCCGTTACTTGCTGGCATTGAGAAAGTGGCAACATGGGGAGAGTGAGCTGTGCCTTATGTCAAAGGAGACGATTCATATACAAGCAACACAGGAGTGCAACATACCTAGTGTGTATAAGCTAATGCACTGTGTGAGCAAGCATTTAGCTTTGTGCAGAACATCTGGGACAAAGGGTCCCAGCATGGTTCGGCATAAATGCACATTGCTTAGAGGATCATTTCATGAAGTAATGCAAACCCTAAGTTTGGAAGAAGAACAGCATTCTCAAACTTAGCATGGCTAAGTTAAAACTGTGCCAAACAAACCAACCCCCAAACATTTTCTTTACTTTATAAAAGTCACGCCTGCCTTTTTTAAACTGCCTCAGTGTCCTCCTTCCCTTGTCCTTATTTGAAAAGAAAGAAAAGAAAGCTCTGAATTACAGTCAGTCTGGACACCAAGCCCGTGAGTACACGGTTCAACAAAGGTTCAGAATCTAAAAGTTATGTTCTAAAAATCAGGAAACTTGCAATAAATAAAGGACCTCAGGCACAAATATTTCATGCAAATTGTAATAAACATATGGAACGCATTATTCAGAAAGAGGCTTAAGCTAAGTGTTTAAAGGCATCTGGCCCCATTTCTGGAAAAGGAAGTATCTTCCAGGATATGTGACGCAAATGTAGAAAAGTAGTATTAAGGCCAGTCCAAAGAAACATAGTCATATTGGGTCAGATATCTTTTCTGTGTGTAAAATTGTTATCATTTTTCAAACAGCCCCTCAAGAGAAACTGACTGATTAATGCAGAAAAAGTAAATTAAGTCTTGGCGGGAAACCACCTATGAGTTTCATTTTCTTATTAAGTTACCCTACACAGTTTCAAAGAATACAACATGCTCAACATTAAAAAAGCATTATCACCAAGAGTAAGGACCTGTGGCTTTTAGCACATGCTGTGGGATTTGGAATATGCTTCAAATTATTCAACCTATATTTCTTATTATTACATAATGCACAATTTATACTTAATTTGGGCCAAAGGTCATTGTTTGAGCCACAGGGTCCTACATACAATACTATATTCTTTCTACAGACTTTATAATCAGTTGAATGGATGGATTAGGGGTAGATAGAACATTTTCTTTTGAGAAAATGTAAAGGGCTATAAATGGTATGGTATTTATAGTAAAAAAAAATTTTCTTATACTTCTAAGAAGGCAGAAGAATTCCATGCTATATCACACTCTATTCAAAACTTCTTTAGTAGCTCTTACTTGTTGAGAAATAAGCTCAACTCAGAGCAGAGAAATGTAAGTTGACACTCTTTGTTTCTTGTTCATTTTTTTCACATACAAAAATGTCTGTGGCTAATAGACCACATGAAGACAAGGCAAATTCTCTGGCACAAATATGTCCTTGCTCTTTAATCAAAGGCAACAAAAGATAATGTGAAAGACATAGACATTCTGTCCTACAGATTGGAGCTTAATGGAGAAAAAAAATGGGATAGAAAGTAAAATGTGTTTTTGTTGAGGTTTGACCCATATAGCCCATGTTGTGTTGTTAGGTGACACTGAGTCGATTTCGACTCATAGCAACCCCGTATGACGTAGTAGAACTACCCTATAGGATTTTCTAGGCTGTAATATTTGCGAGAGCCAACCACTAGCCCTTTCTCTCAAGGAGCCACTGGAGCCACTGGGTGGGTTCAAACTGACAACCTTTAGGTAAGCAGGTGAGTGCTTAGATGTCACGTCACCAGAGTTCCTTATATAGCCGATAACATAGACTAATAAGATATATACATACTAATGATTTTATCAAAATCACTCTTAACTGCACAACTTTTACCGATATAAATTTCTTCTGTCTAGAAAAAACCACACCTTCCTCAATCTGTAAATGCCAAAAATCCTATCTATTATTCAAAGTTAAATTTGAATGTCACCTCATCCAGGAAGCCTTCAACCACCCATTCAGAAGTGGTCTCTCAATCCAGACATAAATTCATCCACGTATGAGCAGCTGATATTTAACAAAGGCCCAAAGTCCGCTAACTGGGGAAAAGACAGTCTCTTTAACAAATGGTGCTGGCATAACTGGATATCCATCAGCAAACAACTGAAAAAAGACCTGTACTTCACACCATGCACAAAAACTAACTCAAAACGGATCAAAGACTTAAATGTAAAATTGAAAACGATAAAGATCATGGAAGAAAAAATAGGAATAATGCTAGGAGCCCTAATACATGGCATAAACACAATACAAGCTGTAAGTAACAACGTATAAGCACCAGAAGAGAGACTAGATAAATGGGAGCTCCTAAAAATCAAATACTTATGCTCATCAAAAGACTTCACCAAAAGAGTCAAAAGACAGCCTACAGTCCGGGAAAAAAATTTTGGCTACAATAATTCCGATCAGCAGCTAATCTCTAAAATCTACAAGAGACGGCAAAACCTCAACAACAAAAAGACAAATAACCCAATTAAAAAATGGGCAAAGGATATGAACAGGCACTTCCCCGAAGAAGACATTCAGGTGGCTAACAGACACATGAAGAAATGTTGACAATCATTAGCCATTAGAGAAATGCAGATCAAAACTACAAAGAGATATTATCTCACCCCAACAAGGCTAGCACTAATCCAAAAAACACAAAATAATAAATGCTGAAGAGGTTGTGGAGAGACTGGAACACTTATACACTATTGCTGGGAATGTAAAATGGTACAACCACTTTGGAAACTGATTTGGCACTTCCTTAAAAAGCTAGATATAGAAGTACCATACAATCCAGCTATCCTGCTCCTTAGAATATATCCTAGAGAAATAAGAGCCGTCACATAAATAGATATATGCACACCAATGTTCACTGCTGCACTGTTCACAATAGCAAAAAGATGGAATCAACCTAGGTGCCCATCAATGGACGAATGGATAAACAAATTATGGAATATTCACACAATGGAATACTACACAACGATAAAGAACAACGATGAAGCCGTGAAACATCTCATAACATGGAGGAATCTGGAGGTCATTATGCTGAGTGAATTTAGTCAGTCTCAAAAGGACAAATATTGTATAAGACTGCTATTATAAGAACTCAAGAAAAGGTTTAAACACAGAAGAAAACATTCTTTGATGGTTACGAGGATGGAGAGGGAGGGTGAGGGTTATTTACTAACTAGATAGTAGATAAGAATTATCTTAGGTGAAAGGAAGGACAGCACACACTACAGGGGAAGTCAGCACAACTGGACTAAACCAAAGCTAAGAAGTTTCCTGAATACAATCGAACACTTTGAGGGACAGAGTAGCAGGGGTAGGGGTCTGGGGACCATGCTTTCAGGGAACATCTAGGTCAACTGGCATAACAAAGCTTATTAAGAAAATGTTCTGCATCCTACTTTGGTGAGTGACATCTGGAGTCTTAAAAGCCTGCAAGCGGCCATCTAAGATGCATCAATTAGTCCCAACCACCTGGAGTAAAGGAAAATGAAGAACACCAAAGACACAAGGGAAGTATCAGCCCAAGAGACAGAAAAGGCCACATAAACCAGAGACTTCATCAGCCTGAGACCAGAAGAACTAGATGGTGCCTGGCTACCACCAATGACCGCCCTGACTGGGAACACAACAAAGAGTCCCTGATAGAGCAGGAGAAAGGTGGGGTGCAGAACTCAAATTCTAGTAAGAAGACCAGACTTAATGGTCTGAGACTGGAGGAACCCCAGAGAACATGGCTCCTGGATTCTCTATCAGCCCAGCACAAAACAATCTCTGAGGCCAATTCTTCAGACAGGGATTGGACTGGACTGTGGGACTTAAAGTGATACTCGTGAGGAGTGTGCCTCTTAGCTCAAGTAGATACAAGAGACTGAACAGGCAGCTTCTGTCTGGAGGTGAGCTGGGAAGGCAGAGAGGGTTAGGAGCTGCTTGAATGGCCATGGGGAATCAGCAGTGGAAAGGAGGAGTGTGCTGTCACAGTATAGGGAGAGCAATCAGAGTCACATAACAATGTATGTATAAATTTTTGTATGGAAAAAAAAATTTAAAAAAGAAGCGCTCTCTCCCTCTTCCACTTTCTCAGAACTGCCCAAGGTGAGAAAATTCCAGTGTGTTGTGGCTTCCTTGTTTGACTACAAGTTCCTGTAGGACCAAATCAATTGTGTGCTGTCCTACAAATGTCCCCAAAGTACATAATATTGTAGCTTACATACACTAGGAGCTCATGAAATATTTGCTGACCGACTAAATGAAATGAATACTGTTCAAATGTTCTCAATCATGAAATAAGATGCTGCTTAGTGAAGAGCATATGGTATATGGGCATCAGATCCAAGAGTTTAGACTCTAATCTCAGCAGAACGTAATTCAGGCCTAGGAGTTTACTTCTCCCCTCCAACTTCAGGTCTAAGGCCCTCGAAAGGCCCCAGATTAATGAGAGATCTGTGTGAGCTTCTCAGTCCTTTAGAAAAGAGATTCGGGGTTCTGAGAAGGTACCAGCTCTTCTGTTCCTAAGTACTCGAAAAGTGCATAGGTAATAATTCTGGGTTGAAGAGTAGGGTTTGACACTCCTGACACTCAGAACTTCAGTTTACATTTCCTGAACACGGGGCAGAGAACGATACTCAATCTGTCAAGAATACAAAGGAAAAAGCAGATAGAATGTCTCACCCTGGAGAAGCAATAGAATGGGGCCCACAAGCAGAAAAACGTGAGCAGGAACCAATTTCTTAAAAAAGGGAAAATAAATAAGCTCCCAAGTTAAGAGAAGCAACATTTCTCCTTACTTTGAAACAATAACAAACCCAATGAAGTCTCAAACACAGACTGCCTTTCAACCAAACGGCTAAACCGTTTAAACAGAGTGCTAGAGTTGTCGTCAATATCGACTAAATATGAAAAATATATTTTAAAAGACACTTGCATGAGCAATGTTAATCCACTTCTCGATGATTTTGGCTCGCTGCTGAGTTTTGAGTTCTTTGCCTCCCAGGATGGTGCTGACAACACATTTGGTGAGGGTATTAAACTGAGAGATGGTAGCCCGGATCGTAGGAGCCAAATGTTTGTTTTCCTTCTTATCCCTTTGAGACCAGATGCAGCCCAGGCAGTGGTGAGGCACTACTTTCTTGAATAGTTGCTAGAACAAAAGAGGAATTGACTTTAAGGACAGCACAGACATTTCACATGGCAAAGCACGTCATCTGGGTCATCTGTAAATTGGTATTTGGTGAACAGATAAATAATCCTTTTCTACTTGATTTGCCTCATGGTGTTCATTTTAACAGACAAAAGTAAATAACTAATATAATAACTGATCAGAAAAGCCATATGTTCTTTTTAAATCTGCTCAACAGAGCAAATGGAACACAGTGGCCAAAAGAAATTAAAATAACCTAAAACATTTTGACTCTTCTGCCCTGCAAGGAAAGTCAGGTAAAACCTATACTAATAATCAATGATTCTGAAATCAAAACCACATCCATGGTGTGTCCCGGCCCTATGTTCATAAATTGTCTATAATGCATACAGGTGCTCCGCAACCACCTGAAAAGGGAGCCACAGACGGGCACAAGATGCAACATGCATGTTATTCAAAATGAAGAAAACTAGGAGCATACAAATGCAAAAACTATTCCACACCACAAGTAAGAGGAAGAAAAGGGGGTTTAAAGTCTGGTTTCCCAGCCTTTTCCTAGAAGTAATAATCAATGAAAGTTTCCATCTTCTTCTGATGCCACCAGTTGTGGAATAACAACAGCAAATTGTTGGGCAAATCAGATTCTGATTGGTACCACAATTCAATATAAGTTATATAGGGGTTTGTTTAAAAGCGAGAACACCAGGACTTACTTTAGACAGACTATCCAATTTACTTCTAATATCTTATTTGCATACTCATTAGATGGAAACTCTGCCACTTTCTATGCTGCTTTCTCAAAAGTGGTAACTGCAAAAGAGCTACAACCATTTTGATAATTCATAATAGTCGTCTTTTCTTTAACTGTTATTTACCAACTAATGTTGAGCTAGGAAATATGACTCACCTAATCAAATATGCTCTGCTAACAAAAATATTCAAACTCTAAAAGCATAGGAAGCACACATGGAAATGAGCTGCCAGATACAGCCACATGTGGATTCAGTGAATTAATTTTATCCTAATTTATACTTTGACCCCTTTACAATCCTGCAAATAAACAGTTGAGATCTTGAAATATTTATGAGTCTAAAGGGAGAGAAATACCCACGGAACAAGGTAGATTTGGTTTCATTAGGATTAGAATTCTTATTTCCCTCTGTGTCTTGAGCTCCAAGTAAAAAGCACCTTCATCCACAATTGCAAGAAGAGCTTATGCGTGAATTATTTATACGATTGGTTCAAGTCACATCTTAAGTCTACATTTACAGGCAAAGCCTCTCTCAAGAATTCCAAAATACTTAAATCACATGACCCCACTGCCCTCCCCGGGCCACTAGCATTGTCACTTCCCCAAGCTGTAATGGAAGGACATATGAGGTACAAAGACTGCACATACTGCATCCATATAGGTCAGCTGCTCCGCCACAAGATCTTCTGGGAAGAACGTGAATTCTGCTGGCCCTCCACCCTCTGGTTCCTCTTCCTCCTCCGTGCTGAAGGATATGGTGCTGGAAAGCCCATCTGTTCAAGTATGAAAAAAATTAGTATCTTGGTGCCACCACAGATGACCTTGCTTATAGAGTCAAACTGAACTTCCTTCATTTAGGAAGAGGAGGGTGAATCCTTCAGAAAACCAGTTGGGAGAGAACAGAAAGTACAATAAACCTAAGTGAAATGGAGGTCTTCATAGTCTCTGCATGTTCTTAGATTTTTTATTAAGCTCAGAGGCCTTGTGCAGTCACTTTGACAAACCACTTGTTCCTAGGCCTAGGACAGAGCCAGACCAGGCAAAATCCAGAGAAGCAAAGCAGGGATTATATTTAGGGGGTTGCCCACAAACCCTCTGATAGCTCCTGGATCAATCCAACTAATTCTTAAACTTCAACCCCATAACTCTTAATTATGGGACCACTTACAACCAGGAACTGTGAAAGGCCTGGGCATGAGGGCAGGCTAAGTTTTGGGGGATAAGATGGGCCGTTTTGGTGTCAGAAACGCTAATAAAGTCCTAGAACTCTCAAAATCTTCAGAGTAGCTTTCAGCTTCTACCTGAAGTCAAGTCTGTGTGAGGCAGTGGTTAAGCACTAAGCTGCTAACTGCAAGGTTGGCGGTTCGAACCCAGCAGCTACTCCGTGGGAGAAAGATGTGGCAGTCTGCTTCTGTAAAGATTTACAGCCTTGGAACCCTTTGGGGCAGCTCTACTCTGTCCTATAGGATGGCTATGAGTTGGAATCGACTCAACGGCAACAGGTTTGGTTTCTTGTTTTAAATTCAACTGAGCTTTACTATATATAAGGTCATCAATTAGCAAATTATATAGGACACAGCCTAAGTAAGATGAGAAAAAAATCACTCCTAGGAGTCTGAATAAAAAGCTGAAGGAATATGGAATAGAACCTTGAGTTTCCAGTTTGAAAGACTGTAGAATTGGGAGAAGTCTGCCTTGATTCCCCAGCCTCCCTTGTCTGAAACCTTTCCTGGATTGTTGCCCAACATTATCTCCCTTCATACTCTTGGCTCTTTCCTGTCAAACCTATTCCCAGGGAAAAATCCAGTTGCTTCAGTTTTATCTTAGCATAAATTCAAATCAATGTTTCACTACTCCCCCAGAATGTTTATATTTTTAAGGCTTTTCTCTCTTTCTTTGTAGAGTAAAAGACTTACAGGCATCTTGGAACAAGTTGGGGTGGCCTTTTCTTAGATTTCTAAGGGGAGATGGTACTGAGGGTGACCCTACAATCACTTCCCCTGTTGTGGCACCACGTGGGTACCTGCCTACTCTGGTGACAGGTTTGTGATCTAAGGAAGACCCCCTCATCCTTGAGTTAAAGACACGGACATCAATAGGGTTGGGTTGTGACCAGAGAAAGTAGGAGTGGCTCACATCCTGCCTCCAGGTAAGGGCTTCGAACCAGTTCAGTCATGGCCAACAAAGTGAAACCAGAAGAGAACCTAATATTTGCTATTTGAATGATCTGGAACAATAACCGGAATGGGGAAAATTACAGGTCGAAGCCTCAGAATAGGAGATCCAGGAGAGGTATACGGAGCCCTTTCAGGAACCTGATGCGTTGAGACTGGATTATTGGCAGGACTGTGGAGAGGGACACACATTCAGAGTGGTGCAGTGGATGCCATCTTTGAGCGGGGCAACGCTATTTCTGACTCTGCTCAAAATCCTATGGGCAAGAGATCTGGTTGCTATGCAACGATTATGTTGCCTTTGTTTTCTAAGTGGGAGGTTAGTTTTCTCGCAGGGCTTCGACCCATGATTTTTCCCACTCCGGTTATCATTCCAGTTGATCCAAAATTTAAAAACTCTGGTCTGTTCCCATTTTGCTTCCTCAGACATGACTGAACTGGGAAGAACCGGCTCAAAGCCCTCCTCCAGGTACGGAACACAGCCCTACTCAAGCTAAAGGAAGCTAACAGCCCATCATATGGAGGACCTTAAGCCATCTGATTTCACCACTTTTCTTCCACACAACTCTGGTACTCTCTCATTCCGTGGAGGAATCAGAAATTTTAAAACCCAAACACAGGTTCAGAATGGGCCTTTCATTCCTCTTGCTAGTTATTAGATATATTCTAATCATTCTGCAATGCAGAAGCTAATCCACTTTAGCCAAGGAAGATACGTGCTAAAGCTTGATCTTCTCATTCACTCTTTCAAGTACACACACATAGTGGCCCTGCTATGTACTAGAATGTGGTTTTGCTTGAAGATTACATGGTCCTTTCCCTGCAGAGGTCTAGTCCATGCCTTCACTATTTCTGCTTTGACTCTCTCCCTAAGAAAAGTGAAAACTTTTGGAAAGCACACAGGAGAGCTAGGTAGAATTAGCCCAGGGGTACGAAGCTCCTAAAACTCAGTAATGACTCATAAAGTTAATAAGCAGAGAGTTTAGAGATTTTTTATTAAAATTTTCCAAACTCAGAAAAAATTCATTCTTGGATATTGCCTAAAAGTCTTCCCAAAGTCAGGCAGTCCCCCTCGCCCCTGCCACAGCCTGCCAAATGAGCGCCGCCTTCCAGTCCCTCGGTTGGAAACAGTGAATGACTGGTCCCACTGGTTCCCCAATTAGGCCCGGAGCCAGGGGCAGCCCCAGTGGGGGGAGTTGGGCTCCAACACAGACATAGCGTTTTCTACTCCAGCACAAAAACAGGCAGGGGCGGGGGTGCTGAAGGGAGCTTAGGGCTGGCAGCTGGAGGAGTGCCCTTGGTATTCAAACATTCCCAGCAGATGAAGTCATCTGAGATATAGAGAACTTGGCAACCAGCTCCTAAAGATGCAATTGCATTTCCCCTCTTTAGTCCCCTAAGCATAAAAAATTCAACAGGTACTGTTTGGAATTTAAGGTTTTTTTCTTTGGCACTGATACAGCTTCCCTTATCGTTGCTGGGGAACCGTTTCCTCTCCTTCACTGGGGAAATCAGACATCACTTCAGGGAAATGCCTGTCGGAAGCTCCAAGTGGGTCATCCGCCATGGCAACCATCACCCAGCACACCAGTGAGGTATAAAACGTCATGCCGGGAGCCAGTCCTAACCTCTTTCTGGCTTCCTTCAAACCCTCATAGTTCTAAGCACCCCACGACCTGCAGTGATGGCCCTTTGTCCTTGAAAACAGGCAGTCGATTCCTCAAATAGGAAAAAACAGCCACAGAAACTTCCTTTAATGAGGCCATTAGGGACACTAAATGACCGCTATCTGCCCTGGCAGGAGACAGACTACAGTGATGCTTTCTATGCGGAAAGAGAAACACCTTTTCCAAGCTTGTGTGAGGGCAAGAGCAGAACTGGATTTAATTCCTTGCCTGCTGAATAGTAACCACGCCATTTGTGGTGGATTTTCATTTGATAGGAGAAGCAAATCCAGCTAACAATGGCACTTGTTGGCAAGGGAAAGTAAAAAATCATCAAGGGGACCTCTTCTCTATGGTAATAATAGAAGCCTTGGAAGATTATGTAACTTCTCTGAGCCACAGTTTCCTCATCTGTAAAATGAAGGAGACCACTAAGTGGTCTTGAAAATCCCCTTCTCTGCTCTAAAACTCTAAGATTCTATGATTAATGCCTTGAGAATTTTGCACCCCAATCCTCCAGCATCTTGACCAAGGTCTCCTATTCAACAAGGGCAAGGGGAACAAGTATAGGAGGTCAGAGGTCACCATCTAGTTTTTTCCCTGCGAACAATCAAGTACTCACTGTCAGTTTCCACTTCTTGCTTCTGAAACTGCTCTAGGAGATTTTGTGCTCTTCTCTCTGGGTCAGAGCCCGGCATCATCCGTTTGAGATAATCCAGCAGTTTCTGCAAGCAAGGGAAATGAGGGGGCTCTCGGAAGTCTTCCGCGCACTGGTCAAGCCAGGCCCTCAGAATTGAGGCGATTGCACTGAGAAAGAGAAATGGAGAGTCACTGCACCCAACTGGCGGTGGAGACTCAAAGCAAGTCCTGGACACCACCTATTGCAGGCGGGCTCCAGGAAAACGTGGGCAGATGGTCAACAGATAATTCATCCAAGAGTTCCTGGCAATGTCAATGAAGTTAAACCTGTTTGAAAAAAAAACCAAACTCATTGTCGTTGAGTCGATTCCAACTCATAATGACCCTATAGAACAGAGTAGAACTGCACCATAGGGTTTCCAAGGAGCACCTGGTGGATTCGAACTGCCAACCTTTTGGTTAGCAGCCGTAGCTCTTAACCACTACGCCACCAGGGTTTCCCAATGAAGTTAAGGCACTTGAAAACAAGCTGACTATACTTTACTATTTTAAGTGGTGGTCTTGAAGGGAGGGGCACAGGGGGAGCTGATAACGTTTAAGAAAAAAAAAAAACCCTAAACTCTAGAAAAACCCATACAGGGCAGAAAATACATGCAGCAAAAGATTTATAATTCTTTGGGCAACTTCAAAGCAATCTATGCACAACTAGATTATAAGGTTTTCAATTCTGAATTCACTCAAATCAGAGACCACAAAATCCACCATACTAGTATTTTAGAAAATAACTGACTGCCAGTAGGCCATAAATCCATCTGATGAAAGGAAGTGCCTGGGTTTAGAAAAAATAACTGCATAAATTTAATTTTTGAAGCTCATCAGGGTTTCAGCATGAGTACCAAAAATGTCCTTACAAAGTTATCCTTTTGTTTCTCAAATTACTAGAGGAGAATATGTTTCATGTTCGAGAAACAGTACGGATAGAGAAGTTAGGTCTTTGAAAGATAGCTATGTGGAGAAAAGCTTAATAAGCAAATCCATCTCAAAGGCGATTTCCCCTGACAGCTCTGAGGGTAACACACAGAGTCCATCTTGGGTGAAACAAGGTCCCAGAGCAAAGAAAGAGACAGGGTCATGTTACTAGTAACACAAGTGTGTTGTCTTTAGGTTAGGGGCAACCTCTCACTCAAGGAGCAAGAACAAAAAGCTGAAATGATAAAAAGGATAGAATGTTTTGAGCGCTATGATTCTATGCTTCATATTCAAAGAGGACATTGCAGACACTCCTGGGTCAGGCATATGCTGAGGTGTCCCATAGAGAAGAACACAGTACTTTGCATATTCATTGGTGATGGTGGCTGGGAGATGACAGGAACTATAAACTAATCAATGTATGTTTCATCAACAGAGATGTAACACCTGATCTTAGCTAAAGACCTAGCTAGCTGACCAAAATTTAGCAAATTTAAAATTATCGTCTGATTATACTTTGGAGCCCTGGTGGCCCAGCAGTTAAGAGTTTAGCTGCTAACCAAAAGGTCGGCAGTTCAAATCTACCAGCCGCTCCTCGGAAACCCTACGGGGTATGGGGCAGTTCTACTCTGTCCTATAACATCACTATGAGTCGGAAATGACTCAAAGGCAACGGGTTTGGTTTTTGGATTTCACACCAAGAAGCTGGGCTATAACAGAGGCATAAATATGACGAAAGTTAATTTAACACTAAACTTTTGGAACTGAAGAACAAACAGAAGCAAAATACATTTGTTCACTGTTTTTTGCTGCTGTGAACATTAAGGGATTCGGAACTATAATATTCATATATATACATCTAAAGTAGATGATAGAAAACCATGAAGCAAAAGTTGAAATTAAAAGCCAGAGAAATAACTCAAAGCTAAGTCTTTAGATTAAATAAACAATAAACAAAGATTTCATTCCCTTCCAGAATGCTAGAATGCTAGAAGAAATTGGTCTGGGCTTCTGGAATTAGTTAAAAACGTAAGTAAAATGAAATCAATGAACTTCTATTTCTGAGGACACACACACAGCATTCATTACTTTTCCTTTCTTCACCAAAACCAAATATCATGAATTGAAAAAGAAAATGATGATGGAACATTCTAATACTTGAGTTTTGTAAGGAAATGTGACTTTTCTGTGGATGATTTCCCTTATTTCCTAGCGAACACTGAGCTCAGAACAATGCGGGGGATAGCCTAGGACATTGGAAAACCTGACGTTTATACACATCAGGCTGACTGTTACAAGAGAACTGTTATACACGTCTCAAAAGAGCAGTGAAGTAATCAATTAATACTGTTACTCATTACTTTCAAACCGGCTTTCTGAGTATTGTAGTGAGAGAATACTCTTCCATGACACTGAGAGAAGAACAGATACGGAGAGGTGAAGTGGCAGCTCACACCACACAAAGAAGAATCAAAAAAGAATCAGTCTGACAATGAGATACACAATCTAATGGCCCCTCAGCATTTCAAAATTTAGAAGAACACCCATAATTCAAAGAACCTATAATTCAAAACTATAGGCAAAAAACAGTGATACTAACATATTATTTACTCCTTTACAACCCATAATTGTTAGTTTTAAAATTACACAACTGATTAGTTATTGGGGAGGGAAAAAGTAAATATTACAAATGTGCATAAACTAAAAAAGCAAACTATCTGCTCCCGCTTCATTCTAATCCCATTCTCATGACCTGCTGTGAACAGTTTGGTGTATCTCCCTCTAGACTTTTCTGTGGATATATACAGGTGTGTGTGTGTGTGTGTGTGTGTGTGTGTGTGTGTGTGTGTGTGTGTGTGTGTATACACATAATTTTAATTATATATATAATTTTAAATATACATATAATATGTATATACACATAAACATGTTTTTTCCACTGAACTCTATGTTATAGAGACCTCTCCATTTACTACCTCTAAAAACCAAAACCAAACCCACTGCCAATTCTGACACATAGCAACCCTATAGGACAGAGCAGAACTACCCCATAGGGTTTCCAAGGCTGTAAATCTTTACAGAAGCAGACTGTCACATCTTCCTCCCTCAGAGCAGCTGGTAGGTTCAAACCACTGACCTTCTGGATTAGCAACCCAGTGCTTTAACCACTGCACCATCAGGGCTCTCATTACCTCTAGATCTACCTTATTGTTTCTCATGGTTATGCAGAGTTCCATTGCATGGACACGACATAATCAATGTCGGAATTCCTGTACTCATGGATAAGTATTTAAGTTACATTCAGGTTCTCACAATTACAATTACAAAAGATGTGTGTTTGTTCACATCTCTGGGTACAGTACTTGTGTGTTTCTGTAGGGCAGACTGTATAGAGCTTACTTCCATGGAAGGTACGGCCTCTGAAGGTTTGGGGCAGTTCTAAAGAGAGATCTTAGTCCATACTGGACTAGGCCTTGGACACACATCTTGTTCTCCTCAGTTTGATGTTCATAACTAGCTCTGGTAATCCACTCACTTAACCTTTGTGACAGTGACCTTCCCACAGCTTAGCCTAAGGTTTTAAAAGTTCACCACAAACTCAAACACTGACTTAGGCAGAATAAAAGTATTTTCACACAAAAGAGGAATGAAGGGTGAAGAAGGAGGGGAAAAAAAAAAAAACACCTACACAAACAGCACAATACAGACCCCTGCCCTCCTATCAGCCGAGTGTTTATGGGCACGCCAGGGCCTTTCTGGAAAGGCCTGGACATGTGCCCAGAGCTCACAGTGGCTTTATGTTTGCCAGTCCTGGGAAGAAACTTTTTGTTCTTGACAGACGAAGCAGAAGATACAAATGGGAAACTTTCAAAATTTCAAAAATGAAAGCAAAATCACAAAAGCATGATAGCAAAAACCATGACAGAGAAAACCATGACTGGCCGATGGCTTTCCTATCTCGCCCTTCCTGGTTCTGTCCCCAAGATCTAGCCCACATCGTAGCCAGGACAGAGGGAGGATGTAAAGAATCTTACTACTGAAGGGGAATCCTGGTTTGAAGTAATGAATTTACAGGAAAGGTGTGACTGTTAAAGACTAGAGAAGCTACCTGGCTATGTGCACAGAACAAAGGAGGAGGAGGCCTGGAGAAGGAAAACCCGATTCCTCATGCTGGCTGTGCCACCTGTCAACCAAGGGGGCAAGGGAACTCCACTGACCCTCACCTGTCTTCATCTACCTGACAATGATCACTTATGATTTCAAATGACATAATATCAATAGAGACATTCTGAGATATTGGGAGAAAAACCTAATTTTTTTTTAGCAATCTTACAACTACTTGTCATAAGTCACTGAAGGAAGGGATTGAAAAAGGTAAAATGGCTCAGTAAAAATCAATGAGCACTCATGGAAATCAGTTCAAAGAACTTACCACATTATCACACAAAGGGTGTCATAGACTATAACCTATGACAGAACACACATG
Source organism: Dugong dugon (assembly GCA_030035585.1). NCBI lineage: Eukaryota > Metazoa > Chordata > Mammalia > Sirenia > Dugongidae > Dugong > Dugong dugon. The sequence continues at coordinate 46,759,315 of CM057469.1, read as the reverse complement.
GCTCCAGACATGAACAAACACTGCACATACGGCATGCGCCACACAGTCACGCACACACAGCCCGTCCCCACTCCACTGTCCCATCTCCCAGGCATCCTCCCTGGGACAGATACTGTGCAAATGCAGGGGTACTTTATTACACAGTCTGTAATAAAAGCTGTAAGAACTGACTCTTGAATTGACTTGTAAAGACTGAAAAAGTAAATTCCAAAACAAAATGGAAAGATTAAGATTCTGATGTAATCTAAATACAGGGAAAAAGCCAGTACGTGACTTCCTTTTTGAAAGTAATGTCTGGTGGGTTATAAAGAAAAACTCCTCACTCCCAACGAGGGGTGCATCTAAGTAAGCAGGTTGGGTAGGTGGCCATGGGGCGGGGGCCCAAAAGTGACAGCAGAGAAGAAAACTAGGATTGTATTTTCTACCTCAGGCATTCTTGGCAACTTTGTGCAAAACTTTGCAATGTGTGAGCCTTTTCCAATTCACTGTGATGATTTGCAAGAGAAGGAAGACATACTCATTGTCAATGTGTGGAACTGACTGATGACAGCTTCTAAGACTTTCCTTCTAAGAAAACAGACCCCTGGGTAGAATTAATTCATTAATTACACTAATATTTACTGAGTACTCTTTATTTTCCAGATTCGCAAAAGCGAAGTATTTGTGTGATGAGTATCACAACAACAGAAGAGCCCAGCGTCTCGTGGGAGCATTTAACCTCAGAGGGAGCTAACCAGGTCAAGCTATATGGAGGACCTCCCTGAGGAAATAATGTTAAAAATGAGATCTCAAGGATAAGTAGGAGTTAGCTGGGTGAAGACTCCAGGGAAACAGCATAAGCAAAGTTCCTGAGGTGAGAGAGAGTGAAATGCTTTCAATGGACTTAAAGAAGATCTATCTGAAGAACAGAAAGAGGGGAGGGACAGAGCATGATAAAATTTGCTATACTCATTTTATTTCTTAGCCAATTGTAAATCACACTTAGTAACACCTGATAAGAGATATTAGACAGATACTTTGGTTGAGAGGTACAGGGAGAGAGCACAAAACTTCTAGCCACCCTCAGGGATCTTCAGGCATGCAATGCAGAACAAGAAGAAATGAGGCAAGGATTTAGGCTGCTGTTATGCTCAAACCACAGATTTTTTTTTTTTTTAAATGCATGCGAGATTTTAGGTAAATGCATGAAATCATATTAAAATCCCATAGGTTTAAAAATACTTCTAAGAATTGATAAAATGTATAATCAAAATTTTTCTAAATATGAAGTCATCTCCCCCATGATGTATGACCTCCAAGCCAAGAAAGAGGATTATTATGATAAAAAGCATCATGATTGGTAAAGTAGACTGTCAGCAAAAAAGAGGAAGACCCTCAAGGAGATGAACTGACACAGTGGCTGCAACAATGGGCTCAAGCATAACAAGGATTGTGAGGGTTCTGTTGTACATGAGGTCGCTATGAGTCGGAACCTATTTGACAGCACCTAACAACAACAACATGATAAAAAGAGTAACTGTTCATTTAGAGCTCCTTTCCCTCCCCAGAATCTACTTAAGAGATAATGACTTATTGTACTTTATCATCAGCAGAAGATAAGATATGAAACCATTTTTCAAAAGCAGCAAAATGTTTTTTCTATTTTAGCACATTCTGCAAAAAGGGGATCGTTTCTTCAGGGAGATAACAAAAAGGTAAGAAGATATCTGTAGAGGGTGGGCCTTTGAATAATGTGGCATAGGACATTTGCTAAGCCCTGCGGGTAGGAGCTAACACTTCGCCCTTCATGGAACAAAGGCAAAGTGAACCTTGATGCTGCCTCTGAGCTGGGCCCTCCACCTTGTTCTAGCCACAGAATGGTCTTCCTCAGTTTCAGGGAAGGTTGCCAGATAGAGGCTGCCCCTGAAACCTTGGGCTAGATGGTTTTCCTGATGAAAAAGAACAAACGAAGGTGCAGAGTTTATTTTTTTTTCCCCCTGAAAAGGCCTGGAAAAGACGAAACCATTATTAGCTGGATAGATCAAGGTCATCTTGTGTTGCTTTCTTGTACTTTCCATTGTACAGTTTCAGTACTATGGGTGAGTAGGGATTAGAACACTGGGAGGGAACATGAAAGAGGATTTGAGGAAGGGTCCAGGAAGCAAATGTAAACAAAGCCAGAGTCAGAGTTGAGCATCAGAAGGCAAGGATAGGGCAGTGATGCCAGTGAAGGGCCACAGGGAAGTTACAAAAAAGGAGAAAAAGTTCCAAGGCAAGGAGGAGGGGAAAAAAAAAAGACTGTGATAGGAAGAATACACAGAAATACAGAGAAAATATGGGTGGGGAGAGGGCCGAGTAGGAGATGAGCCCAAAACCAGTTGCCCCCCAACGTCAAGGGTGTTTACATACTTGCCCTGGTATCTGAAGGTAAATTTACAGAAATTGTGCATAGACTTAACCAAACCTAACTCACTGTGTGAGTGACAGCATTCCATTAGAAAAGGAAAAAAGCTAAGAGGGCTCCTAAATGCCTACTTTTCATGAGCAGTATAGCCAGTGTAGCTAAGACCACAGTCTCTGAGTCAGACTAACTAGGATCCTGGTTCTGTGGCTTACTAAATATAATCTAACCTCTTTATGCCTCAGCTTCCTCATCTGTAATACAGGTATAATAGATCCCTCCTCAAAGAGTTGTTGTGAATCCTAAAAGAGAAAATTCATGTGAAGTATTTAGAAGAGTCCCTAGAACATGGTAAGTGCTCAAAAAATATTAGCTATTTTTATTATTGCAGGATTGGAGTCTGTAAGACTAAAGGCAAGAGAACTGTACATAAGCACTCTACTGTACTTGACAAACTTGTTTCCCATGGCAGCTTGGGTTAACAATTCTGATACTGCTATACATATATACTAGAGCTGGATAATTAAATAAATGGATACTGGATGGACGGGAACCAGATTTCTCACTGTTCAACTGGGAATTTTCATATAAGCAAGGGGAGATGGCTAGATTGATCCATGTAGTAATGGATTAGGGTTGGAAACATCAGTAAGAACTCATGTTTAATTTAATATTGATACAGATGGTTATACACAGAAATATTTATAGATATGTGTTAGTATACACATATATATTTCCTTGCTGCCAACTGAGAGGGCCTAAAAGAAATGACACCCTAGTAGCAATGAGCACACCTAGCACCTAAATATTGGTTTCTAATACTTTTCTCCAATAAAAGGAACCAGTGCTCCTTAGCGAAATGGCTGAATCTAGGACTAGGGCAGGAAATATACAAGAAGAGCCTGGAGCATCCTGTAGTGCCAAAAAGTAAGAAAGTGCTCCAAAAAAAAAAAAAACCCATAACAATGGTAGTATATTAAAGTGACACAAGAGCCAACTGAAGAGCTGGAACAATTTGAGCAAGAAAATAAAGCAGTATTGGTTTATAACCCAAAATAAAAAAAGTAAATATCCATGAATTCATACTGATATAAATAAATGACTGAATAAATTAACACAATGGGGAAGAAAAGTCGTCTCCCGTGCAGAAGAATTCCACATAAAGTATGTAAATCCTCCACTGTAAAGGAGGGTGAGCATAACTCCCCACTCCTGAAGTATGGTCTGTGCCTAGTGACTTCCTTCCAGAGAGTATAGTATAGAAAAGAAAGAAAAATATATAAATAACCCTACAGTGAAGGAACCTGACAAACGCTACTTCAGCCAGGTGATCAAGATCAACATGAACCATCATAAATCATGTTAACAGCATGTACCCTTGATATGATGTGATGAAACTGGCACTTTACCTCTGTGACATTCCTCCCAAACACCCATAAACCCAGTCCAGTTATGAAAGAAACATCAAAATAATTCCAATAAAGGGGCATTCTACAAAATAACTAACCAGTACTTCTCAAACATGTCAAGGTCTCAAAAACACGTAAAATCTGAGACTGTCAGAGCCAAGAGAAGCCTAAGGAGACATAACAACTACATACAATGTGGTATCCTGAATGGGATCCTGGAACAGAAAAAAGGCATTAGGTAAAAACTAAGGAAATCTGAATAAACTATAGACTTTAATGACGTATCAATATTGGTTCATTAATTGCAACAAATGTACCACACTAATGTAAGAAGGTAATAACAAGGAAACTCTGTTGGGGAGGCATATGGGAACTCTCTGTATTAGCTGTTTAATTTTTCTGTAACTCTAAAACTGTTTCAAAAAATAAAGCCTATGAATAAGTACTTAAGAAAAGTATTTCCATATTTATCAGAGAAAAAGCAGAGGCTACATTATGTGGAGGTTAAAGTCAGGGTTAAACCTCAGCTCTTTCACTTATTCAGTGTATGAACACGGATGTGTTCCTTAACCGCTCTCTCTCTCAGGTCCCTCATCTATAAAATAATAATAAATAGAGTTACTATGAGAATTTAAAAAGTATATACAGTACTTAACACAGGGACTGTTGCTGCTAAGCAGTCAATAAATTCTAGCTATTGTTATTAGCAAGGGGACATTGCCACTTGCCAAAATTATTTTTCAGAGACCTCGATAACTCATTAGTCCTAATTCCTCACAGTCCAAAAAGGGAGTTTTCATGTTATAAATAGGCCTCTAGTAAAAAAAAAAAAAAAAGGTCAGCAGTTCAAATCCACCAGCTGCTCTTTGGAAACCCTATGGAGCAGTTCTACTCGGTCTTATAGGGTCATTATGAGTCAGAATGGACTCAACGGCACCTAACAACAACAACAGTTAAAAAAATTTCCAAGGTCTTCTAGAATATTCACCACTAGAATGGAGTTTCTGTTGGTAATGACAGATGCTATAGGACACCAAGAACAGGAAGCAGGCACTCAGATTGATAGGTCTGACCAATTTGGTCTTCCTTCTTCTTTCCTCACACCCTTCACTTATCTCCTTCCCCCGGAAGCAAGTCTAACTTCCACATTTCTAACAGCTGTTCGGAGACCTTGCTCAGTGTGTTCATCCAATAATAAAGCAACAACCAAGTTGTTGTTGTGAGCTGTTGACTCATAGATTGAAGAAAATCATCCCAAATTAAAAGATCTCAGAATACAAGAATCCAAAACATCAATCACAACAGTGATAGTATCATCTAGTTCTTCATGCACTTCTGTCTGAAATATTTTACTATGATATTGGGGGGGTGGGGGAGAGGGGATGCGGGGGAAAAAAAATTACAAGCATCTGAGATCACAGTGCTTTTTTTTTTTTTTAATTAGAGGCCCAAGAGCAAAATGGTGAGAAGTCCCAGTCTTGGAGTCCATTGGACCTGAGATCAAATACTAGCCCTGTCACTTAACCCAAAGTACCTAACTTCTCTAAGCCTCAATTTATACATCTATAAAATGTGGACAATATCTCACAGCCTATTTACAGTGGTACAGAAGATACAAACGTGAAGTGCCTATCAGAATGCCTTGCACACAGTAAGCACTCCACAATTTGTAGCCAGTGGCGGTGGCAATGGTGGTATTACCATTGTCATCATCTCCAAGGCTACAGGGTGAATCAAGTGATGTCTCTGTACCTTTTCTAACCTGTAGAAAACCCTGGGAGATGCTCAGGTAACTATTCTTCCTCCTTTCTGAAGATTACTACTAAATCACTGACTATTAATGCTCTTTCACTCCTCTTTAATTATTAGAAAAGCAATTTCACTTGAGAGATTTCTACCTTCTTCCCTCGGAACATCTGGTGGGTTCGAATTGCACAATTTTGATTTAGAATTTTAATGATTTTTAAAACTATAATTTCTGTTTGTCCCATAAAGGTGTTTTAAAGACAATACAAGGCTCTTTTATGTGCCGTATTACTACTCCGTTTTTCTTTTGTTTTACTTTTACTTTTTGTAAGTATTCCTTTCACATTATTGCCTTTAGTTCTAAATTTGGGGTTTTAAACCTTATTTTTGCTCTGCTCTTCACCCCTCCTCCTTTTCCCTCACTTTTCCTACAATTACTCAGATTAATTCCAACTGCCTTTTTAGGGTATTTGAATTTGCTGGAATGTATATTGATTGCAAACTCTCCAGGAAGATTTTTAAATACTTTCCATTGTAAAGTTTCCCAGGCATTAAAGAATCACAGCCCCCTTTCTTTAACTCATCTCCTATTTCTTTAAAGTGTGTCCAACGTTTTGGATTACTACTATTTACATGACCCTTTACCAGTGACTGAAATCTGGTGTCACTATTTACAACTTCTGGGGAAACATTCCAAGGACGACATTTGTATCACCTGAACGTGTGGAGATGAAAGCAGAAGGATTTCAACAGTTTAAAGCCCTGCGATGGTAGAGTTTGAGAAAACAAGACTTGGCATTCCAGAAGGGAAGTGATGAGATTCCATTAAAGAAAAGGAAAATAGAGGCTATTTCAACGATATAACAGTCATTAAAAGAAAGAAAAAAAGTCATTTCCTGAGAAGTTTTAAACCTTTTCAAATAAAGTTATGTGTATATATAGATAAGAAGCCCTAGTAGCACAGTGGTTAAGCGCTCGGCTGATAACCGAAAGGTCAGCAGATGGAACCCACCAGATGTTCCGTGGGAGAAAGGTGTGCCGATCAGCTTCCATAAAGATTACGGCCTTGGAAACCCTACGGGGCAGTTCTACTCGTCCTATAGGGTCGCTATGAGTTACAATTGACTCAATGGCAACAGGTTTGGTTTTTGGGTATATAAAGATATTATAATCTCAGACACGTTTCAGAGAATGAAGAGTCATGTTATAAAGGATGTGTATGTTTAACATCCCTTCCTTACATCCTCTTCACTTCTGAATTCAATAATTGTAATAAATCTGCAGTAGGAAAAGTTTCCTTTTTCTATTTGGTTCAGATCTTATTATTCTAAAAAGACAGCATTTTATCACGTAAAAATGTCAGCAGGAAGGAGGAAAAGGGCACAGGTGGAATGAATGTGGGCAGAGGTGTTTTCTTCTGTCATAGAAAGTGGGTTCCCTGATTCAAAAACAGTGGCAAGTTTAGGGATCTTAGAAATAAACATGGTACACTTTATTCCATGGATCAGTCTAGCACTGACATCAGAAATGACTACCTGGCAAAGATCCCAACATCCAGAAACCTTGGAAGCTGAATTCTTTGCAACTGAAGGATTCTTGTTTTAGCCAGATAACTTTAAATGTTCCCGATACTGCACAAAGCCTGATCCGGGCATCCTCAGCACTGGTATTACAAGTACTTGGCATCTGGGAGTCACTGCAAAGCTGATATTCTTTTAAAATGCGTGAAGAACACCAGACAGTTGTGATCCAAGTCAGCAGAAACCAATCTTTCGTCTTGAATGCTTCACCTGTATTTCCACATTTTCCTTCTTTTATCCTCTGAAAGGTTGATTAGATACATATTTAGAAATACTAGAAAGGCTGTTAACTTAGTACTTGGGAGCCTGTATAAAATGTAAGGCTTGGTCTATGCTGTACAGCAAAAACTGAAAAACCAAACAGTATCTGGGCATTTTTCTATTCATGGTTAAACCCAACAGTGATTCCTAACGCTGTCGCCAGTCTATAAAACTGAAGACATCTGCCCTAAAACAGGATGTTCACTTCTTAGAATGTCACTGAATTTCTGTTGTCTGCTTCCCACCTGAAATCACAAGAGATTCAGGGAAGGGAAGCAACAGGCATCTTGCCACTCCCTGCAGTTTCCCTAGGAGATAATGCTGAAACTCGGCTCTTTGATTATGACCCCAGTGAGCAGTTGTGATGTCATGATCAGCAACAAGCAAACTGAAGAAGCTATGTTTTTCTTCCTATTGATTCAAAACTGGTTATACAGTCCTTCAACAGAGAAGAGTAGTAAAGGGTACTTCTCAAACATTCAATATAATATTCGGACCATATCTCTGTTTCTGTTTCTGATATTCATTTTCATTTTAAAAGAGATGAAAACCAAAACCAAACGAAACCCGTTGCCATCCAGTTGATTCTGACTCATAGCAACCCTATAGGACAGAGTAGAACTGCCCCATAAGGTTTCCAAGGAGCACCTGGTGGATCTGAACTGCCGACCTTTTGGTTGGCAGTCAATCGCTTTAACGCCACCAGGGTTTCCAAAAGAGATGAAGAGAGAGTTAAATAAACTTTATCCTAGATATGGCTGAATTTGAAAGGACCTCAGAGATATACATTCCAAATACTCATTTTTCAGGTGAAGAAACTGAGACTAAGAGAAGCGAAGTGACTAACTCAAGGTCATATGGCTGGTACATGACAGAGTGACAGAGAAGGAGCTGGAATCAGTTATCCAGGCTCCTTGTCTAGGGCCCTTCACCTTCCATGTGGCTGGCTCCTGACAGTCACAGTATCTGATTCTTCTAATTATATAAAAAGGTACATGAAATAAATAAATTTCAAAATAAGCATGCTCCTATTTAATACCTATTTAGATATTCATAAAGTCAGTTTTCATTTGAGGACTGCAGCCTCATCACCATATAACAGAGTTTTTTACCTCAGCACTACTGACATTTTGTAGTAATAAGTCTTTATTATAAAGAACTGTCCTGTGCATTGTAGAATATTTAGCAGCATCCCTGGCCTCTACCCACTAGATGTCAGTAACAGTCCTCACCCCAGACCCCACCCAGTTGAGACAACCCAAATGTCTCCACACATTAACAAATGTCCCCAGGGAAGGGGCTGCAAAAAATTGCCCACTAAGAACCACCACCATATAGCCATACCTCCTACACATCTAATGACCATGGGGAAGCCCTCTAGCGTTGCTACAAGTCAGATGCCAGAGGCCTGGGCTGACCGAGGAACATTATGTATGGATGTGCAAAGGTGTTTCCTTGGATTTCCTTTCAAAAAGACAAAGCAATGACCCTATCTAGTCACAGAAATGATCAAGAGAAGGATAACTTCAGAAAGAGAGAAAAAGATAGCGGTAAAGTAAGGTGAAAAAAGAATAAAAGGAGAACTGGTGGTGGGGCGGGAGGAGGGGGGGATAGAAGAAAGAGAAGTGGAAGGAACAAACAACTCAGCAGAGAGAAGGGGTTTTAACATTCCAGAATCCGCAAGACAGAGCAACCCATTATAAGATAAAGTGACATATTTTCATCAGACATTAATTTTTAAAAAGGGAACTCAGTCTGAAAAAAAGGGTCAAGAACTTTCCACCAATTCACTGTAAGGCTTTGGGAAAGGACCATTGTCCCTCAGGGGAGTTCTCTGTGAAGCTCTTTGTTAACGCCTCATATGCTTTAAAAACTGTAAAGCCCTTTAAAACAGCTTATCCTGGAGTTTCACCCACGTTAGTTTCTGGTGTACAATGAATCTGGATGAAGTTTTATGATGGGCCTTTAAAAATACTGAATGCAACTTTTCACATCCAGAGTACAAATCAATTTTCTTAACTGCTATTTCCCAAAAAGCCCCGGATATTTTTCAGAATGTTACTCTCCTCAGAGTGTTCAGGTGGCTAGCTGAATTAATACTTCTGGATTTGATTTAGCTCCAAAACATGTAAATAAGAACACGCTTATTTCTGAATCTGGTCACAAGTTATACTTGACAGGCTGGCCACTCAATCTTACAGTCTCTTCGTTTGTATACATTTTTAAAATACACATTATAAAAGGGGCTTTTAAAAAATTAGTGCGTTTTCATGGATAAATAACTTAAAAAACAAAAATAAACCTGTAATCCTGTGGTTTTCATACTTGAAAGTGCATAGGAATCACTTGAGGATCTTGCTAAAACGCAGATTCTAAACCATTAGGTCTGGGATGGAGCCTAAGAGTTCTAACAAGCTCCCAGGTGAGGCTGATGCTGCTGGTCCATGAACCACACTTTGAGAAACAAGGCGCAGTGGTTAAGCCCTCGGTGGTTCTCTTTGGGAGAAGGATGTGTCAGTCTAGTTCCGTAAAGATTACCGCCTTAGAAACCCTGAGGGGCAGTTCTACTCTGTCCCCATAGGGTCACTATGAGTTGGAACTATCTCGACGGCAACAGGTTTGGTTTGTTTGGGGTTTTTTTGTCGTTGTTTAATTCTAATCCATTCCCAAAAGAGCACCTATTCAATTATATTCTTTCTCTCCTGTAAAACCTTTTTATAACTGACTCCCTACCACATACTAGGTGAAGTCCGAACCCTCTTGTAAGAAATGAAACCCCTTCATGATACATCTCCAATCTAATTCTCTAGCTTTAGCTCCACTGACTCCCCTCACCCAACATGTACACTATGAAGTAGCCACACCAAGTATGTGCTCTTCGCAAAATGTCATGCACACTGCATTTTCCTGATTGGTCCCACTGTTGCCTCTTCCTGGACCGCTCTACTGCCAAAATCTTCACCATCCTTCAACACTCAGCTCAAATGTCACTTCCTCCAAGAGGCCTTCTCCAAGCACTTTAAGGAATAAGTAATTGTTCCTCCCACCATGCCTTGCACTTGGGACTCAAATATCTAAACAAGTTTGTCTGATTTTCCAGAAAGTTATAGCCCATCAAATAAAATTATAAAGCTACATGGAGCCAATCTAAAAACTAACCTAACCTGCTGCTGTCGAGTCAATTCTGACTCATAGCGAGCCCTGCAGGACAGAGTAGAACTGCACCATAGAGTTTCCAAAGAGCGGCTGGTAGATTCGAACTGCCGACCTTTAGGTTACTCGGTCTTCTGACTCTTGCTTCATCCTTGGCTCCTGAAGCAACTGAGTACATCAGTAAATCCTGTGAGCAGTTAAAAATTCCATATGACCTTCCCTACCCCCCGACATTTGGCCCCAGATGAATATTTAACACCAGTGGTTTCAGGCACCCTTTTTTGAAAACACCATTTAAAAAAAACAAATACACACACACAAAAAACCTCCCTTGCCCACAGATCACCCTTCATCCCATTTTTCTGCTCCACTTTACAGTAAAACTTCTCCAGAAGGTTGTTAGACTTTCTGTCCCCACCTCCATCCACCAAAACTGCACTTAACCAAGAACCACCGGGAACCTCCACACTGAAAAACCCAGCGAGCACTTCCCAGAACCCTCTCGCTTGATCTATGGGCAGTGCTGGGCATAGTTGGTCACTCCCTCCCCAAAATCCTTCACTCGTCTTCTGGGACACAACTTCTTCTTTCTTCTCTTCCCTCACTTGGCTGCTCCTTCCCAGTCTCCTCTATGGGAGCCTCTATTTTCCTGACTCTACACACTGGAAGAACCCAAGGCTCAGTCTTCGGACCTAGCTTTTCTCTATCAACACTTATTACCTAGGAAATCACATCCAATCCAAGGCTTTAAATAATACCATGTATAAACTCTGGGCTCCAAATTTATACCTCCAGTCTATCCAGCTCCCAGAAATCTAAACTCATTTATCCAATTACCTCTAAATTAACATGTCCAAGACTAAATTATTGTCCTTCTCCTCAAAAAAACCTGTTCCCCCAGTAGTCTTTCTCTCTTAAAGCCAGGGTTCCACTTCATCAGTTACTCAAGCAACAAACCTTGGAGGCATCCCTGCCTCCTCTTTTTCACTCATACAGCCCATCCGCTCCATCAGCAAATCCTGCCAGCAACACCTTCAAGATATCTCCAGAAGTTCACCACCTACACTATTACTACTTGTCTACACTACCATCATTCCTTGCCTGGCCCCTTGTAACTAATTCCTAACTGGTTCTCTGCTCCAACCGTCCCTGCCACAGTCTAATTTCCACATAAAACCAGAGCAACCCTTTTAAAATATAAGTCAGGCCATAGCCCTGCTCTCCTCAAAATCCTGTAAGTGTATCTTATCTTCCTCAAAATGAAATTCAATGTCCTTCCCAAGGCT